>CM051237.1:477403469-478680969 GCA_027917425.1 Gastrophryne carolinensis | reverse complement strand
GGGGGACCAGGCACTGGAGAAGAAGCAGCGGGGGACCAGGCACTGGAGAAGAAGCAGCGGGGGACCAGGTAGTGGAGAAGTGTTGGCAGGGGACCAGGCACTGGAGAAGAAGCAGCGGGGGACCAGGCAGTGGAGAAGAAGCAGCGGGGGACCAGACAGTGGAGAAGTGTTGGCAGGGGACCAGGCACTGGAGAAGAAGCAGCGGGGGACCAGACACTGGAGAAGAAGCAGCGGGGGACCAGGCACTGGAGAAGAAGCAGCGGGGGACCAGGCAATGGAGAAGAAGCAGCGGGGGACCAGGCACTGGAGAAGAAGCAGCGGGGGACCAGGCAATGGAGAAGAAGCAGCGGGGGAACCAGACAGCAGAGGAGGAGGTGCGGCAGGGGGCCGTGCACCAGAGGAGAATTAGTGGCTGGGGACTGGAGGAGAAGTGGCAGGGGACCAGGCAGTGGAGGAGGAGGTGGTGGAGACTGGGCACTGGAGGAGAAGTGGCGGTGGTGGGGGACCAGAAAGCAGAGGAGGCGGTGGCAGGGAACTAAGGGACTGGAGAAGAAGCAGCGGGGGACCAGGCAGTGGAGAAGTGTTGGCGGGGGCACCAGGCACTGGAGAAGAAGCAGCGGGGGACCAGGCAGTGGAGAATTGTTGGCGGGGGAACCAGACAGCAGAGGAGGAGGTGCGGCAGGGGACCGTACACCGGAGGGAAAGTAGTGGCTGGGGCAGGCACTGGAGCAGAAGTGGCGGGGGACCAGACAGTGGAGGAGAAGAAGTGATGGTGGAGGAAGAGGCGGCGGAGGAGGAGGCAGCGGGGACCAGGCACTGGAGGAGAGGTAGTGGTGGTGGGGGACCAGACAGCGGAGAAGGAGGCAGCAGCAGGGGACCAGGCACCAGAGGAGAATTAGTGGCTGGGGCTGGGGACTGGAGGAGAAGCGGCAGCAGGGGACCAGGCAGTGGAGAAGAAGCATTTGCGGGGACCAGGCAGCGGAGGAGAAGAACTGGTGATGGGGGACCAGACAGCGGAGGAGGAGATAGCGGGGACCAGGAACTGGAGGAGAAATAGTGGCTTGTGGTTTATTCTCTAATGGTAGGTATAAAATCCAGGGGCGACAGGTGGGCAGGCTAATTCATCACTAGCGCCAGGTAGCGACAGATGAGCGTCTGTAACAGGCATTTTCAGAGCGCCCGCTAGTAGTCACTGTGCTTAGCCATGGGTCGCTACTTCATAGCGACTCAGTCGCTGTCCAGTAATGTTGAATACATTGTGAGGAGTCGCTATTTGACCAGTACAGCGCTGTATGGGAGCGCATGTTAGCGACTGCTCATAGTGACTGACTCACACCATATTCAGCAAAAAAACAGCCTCACAAATCTCTGGCGCTGAAAAATGCTTCTCTGAAGCCCAGAGCGCAGGAGGCTGTGTGATTAAAGTCTGTTTTTCAGCATCTATCCACCAGTAACAAAGCGAAAACATATGGAATTACATTGTAACAACATTGTAACATGAACACTTTAATGGCAGAGCTGTAATGTCATTTCTGAAGAAATATATAAAAAATAAATACAATGTGAAAAAACTGCTTATTCAATGCCAGAAGGGGTCACAGAATTATTTGAGATTTAAAAAAACAAAAAAAAACAAAAACACAGTTTAAAGAGAAGGAAAGGATCGTCCATTGAAATGTATGGGAGAGTGACAGATAGCGAGAGGTCATACCTGGCGCTGTGCAAGGCTTAACGCCGGCGCTGTTCGCTGAGGCTGTGAAAATGGTGAATCAGACGCTACATGGCGCTATCCCAGTCGCTAAACAGATTCTGCTTGATAAATGTGTAATTGCTGCCGTGTCCGGCGTTCACCAGTCACTACCTGTCGCTACCTCTCATTAACCAGCCACTACCTGACACTATCCCTTCATGAATAAGGCCCTTAGTCTTCAGGGGTGACAGAGCCCGTCATCCACCATCTATTAAAAGAAGGAGAAACACACCTGGCTGGATATTTCCTGATGCCGGATGTATAAGTGACCCCCCACCATCCAGCATATTTATATGTATTTTTATCATTGGGCCATTTTTTGCGATAGTGCTCCTTTAAGAACATCCTTTTTGGCGGCAAAAAAATATATATAGGCTTTCAAAAATTCCATCGAAAGTGGACGTTCCCCTTAAGTTGTGTCAGCATCAGGACTTACTTCCTCAGCATTTCATCTCAGACTTGGGGAGACGCAGAAAGACAACAACACTAACAAGCGTTGGGTTCCTTTGATTTCAGCGGCAATCAGAGGCCCGGCTCAGGCCCGGAGAAGAGCCTCCAATTGGTTGGAGATCTGGGAAGAGATGATGATTCTCATTGTTCCATTATTTAACATACGTGATAACAAAGCTCATCCCGAGCCGCCAGAAGACTGATCCCGTCCTGAATTATTTAGTGATGCATTGCAGGCAACCGGTGATGCTGCGCTGATCATATGTACTGTACATAGCTCCGCGCAACAGCCCAAAGCACAACTCCACACTGATGGGAGGTTAGGTAATGTAGCACAATGCACACAATTATTTTGAAATATATATATATATATATATATATATATATATATCCCAAAGCACAACTCCACACTGATAGGAAATTGTGGAATGTAACACAATGTACGCAATTATTTTGAATTATATATATATATATATATATATTATTATATACATATATTTATAAATAAAAAAAAAAAAAAAAAAATATATATATATATATATATATATATATATATATATATATATATATTACATATATTAAATACATATATATATATGCCGGACGCACTGAGCTGGCACTACGTTTCGCTCCCTGTAGTGCTGTACTGGTATTAGAGCACCCAACATACATCACATTCACATCACAGCGACTGAGAGGCTCTGTTACAGCGCCTGATACCCGCTTACAGTGTCTACTAGCGGTCGCTCTAAGCGCCGCTATACAGACGCTTATCCGCCGATACCTGGCACTAATACAAAAATATTATCTAAAACCAGACCTATGTTGAAGTAATGCTGTAGTACTTTTGTATGCATATAATGATGGGATTAAGATGAATTGTGACTTTTTATGTATTTATTATGTAAGATGGTAATTCATTTTTAATAAAAAAAAATTCAATAAATATGTTACATTTTAAACAAAGAAATGGATCAATTTTGCGAGGTCAATCTCATAGGCCGAGAGTAAATGAGGAGTGGCGCATTCCTTACAGAAACTAATGCTTTGCTATGAATAATCCATGTCGTGAATAGATAGAAACACACTCAGAGGTTTGTCATGTGCATCTACCAGATAGAATAATATTAGCTGTGGACCTTTGGGCCCCGTCCTGTTCTACTATTGGGAATTCCTCTGAAGTTCCGAACAAAATGGAGAAAGAATGAATGTATATCACAATATGAAATATTTAACACGCTCATCTACACATGCACTGAAAGGCTTAAATAGGACCAACACTCCTTTTTCCTTTGACGGGTGTTGGTCCATGAGATGGAGAGTAAGAACAAACTCAGGGGGCAATCAGAATGCTGGAGCCCCCCAGAACATCCGATATTCTTATCTTCCCTTCAGGAAAGAAGTCCGGCGATTGGCCGCTGACAGCCAATCACTGGACTTCTTTCCCTGGCCCTGGCTCGAGATGGAGGCCACAATGTCCTCCAAGGATATCCTCCGACCAATAAACCTTAGCTTTGCTCAAACCCCAAGCCAATACAATTCTTGTGCATGCCCAGAAAGCGCCGTCCCTTTAAGGAGGGCAGCCCACATGACTGGCCTGCGCTCCGTCCGGAGGCAGACCAGCCATGGGGGAAGTGGTCACTGGGGGGAAGTGACCTCAAAGGGGGGGGGGAGTATAAAGGGACGTTTGTCCCCCTCCCCTTCCTCTTTGACCCCCGGCGTGGATGACGAGCGGTCCCACCCTCCTGCCCTGTTTTTGGTTATGTTTGGTTTTATTCGGCTACAGTTCTGGGGGGGGGGGGGGGGGGGTTAATATGTGTTGAAGTTGTATGGTTGTTATTTATTGTACATGAATGTTGTATATATATATAAAAAAAAAAAATAATAAAATAAAGATTGTAATATGCTTGTGGGCACCTGTTGTGGGTGCTGCAGTATTCTGTTATTTATTCTTGGAGTTGTAGTACCTATATCTAACAAAAAAAAAAACAATGTGTCATACTTTGTACATATGTTTATGTATTGTTATTTATCTTTGTTAAAGTTGTTTTTCTTTTCTGTGGAATTCTGGATTGTATTTGTCACAGCCATTGGGCGGGTCTCCTCTCGGGTTTCGGGTCTGAGGTAGCAGTTCCTTGGGTAGGGTATGCGGCTGTTTCCCTGGAAACCGGCCAGGACGATTTGGTTAATAAGTTTCGGATGGTTGGCGTTCTGGGAGGGAAGGGGATGTTTTGGTCACTGGCGGTTAGCCCGATTAAGCTCCCTGGCCTAGGAGGTTTTGCGGCCGAGTTTATGTTGGCTTCCGCTTGGTGGGGGTCGGGATGTTTATTTTTGTTCCCTCCCCTTCCCGTCATTCTTGGGTTTTTAGGCTTCTCAGACCCGGAACTATAGGGGGGACTCTTTACTGCTTGTACAGTGTTATTATATTTGTTGGGCTGTGGCCAATTAAATTTAATCATTCCAACGACATGGTGGTCTGGACTCGTTATTTGGCAGGTGAGAGGTATGACGCAGGACATATGGAGCGCTAGCCCAGTCATGAACATCTCCCGACTTGACTACTGCAACACCCTCCTGGTCTACCTGCAAATAGACCGCCCGCCCCTCTAATCTATTCTCAATGTTGCTGCTCACCTCATCCACCTCTCCTCTCGCTAATCTGGTGCTGTCCCACCCAGCGCACCGTCCCATCACCATGGGTAAGGATGAGGTCAATATCGCTACCAGCGCAAAATTCCTCGGCACAGTGATAACTAATGACTTGGAGTGGAGTAGGCAAGCCGCCGTTGTCCTAAAGAAGGCTCAACAGAGACTGTATTTCCTAAGACAACTTGCGAAATTCGGAATGTCTATAAGGATCCTGAAGACCTTCTACATCAGCGCAGTAGGCTCACTTCTGAGCTCCGCCTTCACTGCCTGGTATTGTGGGATCACGGCCAAAGACAAGATCAGGCTGAAGAGGATCACCAGGACTGCCGAGCGGATCATAGGGTGTCCCCTACCTGACCTAGATGAACAATTTAGGGAAAGGATCCGCTCAAAGGCAAAGAGAATAGTAGGTGACCCCACACATCCAGGTCACCCCTTCTTCAATCTCCTACCATCTGGACGAAGGTACCGGGCCATCTCGACCAGAACCTCTCGGTATAAAAACTGTTTCTTCCCACTTGCTGTTAAAGCACTGAACAACCACCTCTAAGAATCCTGGAAAACTTTTGATCCCCAGTCACTTAAAGGAACATTGTATGTACATAATTCCACTGTAAATATGTAAAACTAGCGAATGTTTATGCTCCCATTGATGTATATAGTATTTGTGTGTTGTTGTTGTTGATGTATATAGTCGTATGTCTAGCAATTGTTCAAGCTCTATGGAGAACCCCCCTTCCAAAAAGTATTCCTTGTTGTATTCTGTACATACTTGGCGACCAATAAAGTATTCGTATTTGTATTCCCTCTCTGTCAACCTATATTTATATCTGCCACTATCTGAATGAATTCAATTCTAACGCCTAACCCTATTCCTCTATGGCCAAGCCCATTCCTACATCATCGATAGTCCAAAGATACCAACCTAGGTATCTCCAATCTGCTCGTAACCTCCTTCTGTCCTCAACTCTGATCACCTCCTCCCGCTCTCGTGTTCAGGACTTCACATGTGCCAATCCACTCCTTTGGAATGCCCTTCCCGTAAAACTCTCTAACCCTTAGAACCTTCAAAAGCTCCCTTACTAATCATCAACTTAGACGGGCCTATCGTTTGGCTTAAACCGGATCTTCAGCATCATTTAATGAAAAGCCAAAACGCTTAAAGAACTATTTCCCAGCATCTAAAATTAAAATCGTACTTTTTATTCTTTCTTTTAACTCTGTTCAGGACTTTAGGATACGGGCGCCACCATCTTGGCTGAGTAGCATCACATACTAAGGAGAGGAGAAGGGTGAAAAGTGCAGGGGGCGGGGTTATAGCTGTGCTTTGCTCAGACAGAGCAGAGCTGGGGCCAGGAAAAGGACAGCAATCCCAGAATGCAAAGTGGCACAGTCAGAAGACACTTCCTGTCTGCAGGCAGCCTGCAACTCCACGGGCTACCATCGTGGATGTTTAAAGGCTCAGAAAATGTACTAGGCACAGGTAGGATGATTTTTAATATGAGCAATCTGTATGTACAGGGTTTGGGAAACATATAAGATAGACTCTTATTCAGGGTGAAGGTCCGGATTAATGTGAGCAATCTGTATGTACAGGATGTGGGAAACATACAAGATATGCTCTTATTCAGGGTGAAGGTCCGGATTAATGTGAGCAATCTGTATGTACAGGGTGGGGGAAACATACAAGATAGGCTCTTATTCAGGGTGAAGGTCCGGATTAATGTGGGCAATCTGTATGTACAGGGGGGAGGAAACATATAAGATAGGCTCTTATTCAGGATGAAGGTCCGGATTAATGTGAGCAATCTGTATGTACAGGGTGGGGGAAACATATAAGATAGGCTCTTATTTCGGGTGTAAGGTCCGGATTAATGTGAGCAATCTGTATGTACAGGGTGGGGGAAACATATAAGATAGGCTCTCATTCAGGGTGAAGGTCCGGATTAATGTGAGCAATCTGTATGTACAGGGTGTGGGAAACATATAAGATAGACTCTTATTCAGGGTGAAGGTCCGGATTAATGTGAGCAATCTGTATGTACAGGGTGTGGGAAACATATAAGATAGGCTCTTATTTAGGTTGAAAGTCCAGTTTAACCATCTGACTTTACAGAGCAATTGCTACCATGCTTAGGCCCTTATTTATGAAGGAATAGCGACAGGTAGCGACTGGTGAGCGACCGGTAATGACGGGCCCCGCCACGAGAACGCCGGCTCCCCACCACAATCACACATTTATCAAGCCAATCCTGCTTAGCGACTGAGATAGCGCCATATAGCCACTCATTCATCATTATTCCAGCCTCAGCCCACAGCGCCAGCGTCCGACCTTGAACAGCGACAGGTATGACCTCTCGCTACCTGGCGCTCTCCAATGCATTTCAATGGAACAATCTTTAAATATTCATAATTAATTGCTATTAATGTTTTTTTTTTTTTTTTTTAAATGTGAAAAATTCTGTGACCACTTCTGCCATGTTAGATAATTTTTTTAAGGGAAAAATATGGTGGTTTGGGGGTTAAAAAACTACTTTTAACACATCGCCTCCAGCGCTCTGGGGTTTAAACATGCATTTCACAGCGCTTGAATTTTTTGAGCGTGATTTTTTGATGAATATGGTGGGAGCTGGTCGCTCTGACCAGTCGCTATCATGCGCTCCCATACAGCGCGGAACCTGTCAAATAGCGACTCGTAACCTTGTATTCAACATTACGCCACACCGACTGAGCCGCTATCAACTACCGAACAACGGCCAAGCACAGCGACTACTAGCGGGCGCTGTGAAAATACCGCTGCAGTCTCTCAACTGTCGCTACATGTCGCTATTAATAAATCAGCCTCTCAGTCCATACTCCTTATGATCCAGCCTCTCGTTTCCATCCTTAAACTTTCGCTCACAATGGTGGGGCTTGCTCTTATACTAATATATACTCATAAATCCCTGTGTGTTACGTACAGTTATTGTCCTCCCCTCTGTGCAATGCCAGGGAACAGGATAGAGCTTTATAAATCAGCAATAATATGAATAGCTTGAATTAATTAAAATCTTCCCCGTCTGTCTCTTTGTTCTAAATTCCGTCGGTTTGATGTAGAATAGAACTTCTACACTCCATTATGTTCTACTATTAAAAATTCGACTAGATCTCTAAATGGAGCAAAACATTCAGGCCCTTATTCATCAAGCGATAGCGCCAGGTAGTGTCTGACGAGCGCCAGGTAGCGGCAGCTAACGGCGACTACCGACTCAAGTACGCCCGGCGGCGGTCACAATGACGCATTTATCAAGCAAAATGAGGCTAGCGCCGGCAAGAGCGACGGCTAGCGCGGCATTCATCATGAAGCCGCCTGGACCGAACAGCGCCGCTGCAAATTCCCTCACAGCGCCAGGTATGAGCTGTCGCTCCCTGGCGATGTCCAATGCATTTCAATGGAGCAATCTATAATTATTCATAAATAATTGTTTTGTTTTTTTTTTTTTTGTTTTTTTTTTAATGTCAAAAATTCTGAGAACACTTCTGCAATGTTAGGATTTATTTTTAAGTCAAAAAAAAAAAAAAATTTGTGCAGAATTGATCTAACAGGTCTGAGATTAATGTATTCATATTACAAAATGATTCTAAAAACATGTATAATGTTACATTCAAAAAATATGGTTGTTTAGGGGTTAAAAACTAGTTAATACACATCGCCGCCAGCGCTCTGGGGTTTAAACAAGGAATGGACAGCGACAGCACATTCGGAGCGTGATTTTTTGATGAATATGAAGCTAGCCGTTCGCTCTGGCCATTCGTTGTCAGGCGCTCACATACAACGCTGAACCTGTGAAACAGCGACCCCCCAGCCCGTATTCAACATTACCACACACCGACTGAGTCGCTGTCATCAAGCTAATGCCGGCCAAGCACAGCGAATACTGGCTGGCGCTGAAAAAATCACGCTACAGTCGCTCATCTGGCGCTACCTGGCGCTATTAATGAATCGGCCTCTTAATTTATTGTAGGATGAATTTACAGTTAATACACAACACCGTGCTGCTCGGAATCCAAAAACATTCCCCACCCTTGAATATTCACACCAGAAAAAAATTGTAGGATAGTGTAAAGGATCTAAAGAAGAGCGAACCCGAAATGACCAGTTATGAACAGCAGGTGTCTGTGTCCTGAACATGAACAAGGAGTTTTCCTAGAAGTCGGGCAGGCTGATTCATCACTAACGCCAGGTAGCGACAGATGAGCGTCTGTAGCAGGCATTTTCAGAGCACCCGCTAGTAGTCGCAGTGCTCGGCCGTGAGTCGCTAGTTTATAGCGACTCAGTCGCTGTTCGGTAATGATGAATACATTGTGAGGAGTCGCTATTTGACCAGTACAGCGCTGTATGGGAGCGCATGTTAGAGGCTGATTCATCATTAGCGCCAGGTAGCGACAGATGAGCGTATGTAGCAGGCATTTTCAGAGCGCCCGCTAGTAGTCGCAGTGCTCGGCCGTGAGTCGCTAGTTTATAGCGACTCAGTCGCTGTTCAGTAATGTTGAATACATTGTGAGGAGTCGCTATTTGACCAGTACAGCGCTGTATGGGAGCGCATGTTAGCGACTGCTCATAGCGACCGACTCACACCATATTCAGGAAAAAAACAGCCTCACAAATCTCTGGCGCTGAAAAATGCTGAAGCCCAGAGCGCAGGAGGCTGTGTGATTAAAGTCTGTTTTTCAGCATCTATCCACTAGTAACAAAGCGAAAACATATGGAATTACATTGTAACATGAACACTTTAATGGCAGAGCTGTAATGTCATTTCTGAGGAAATATATAAAAAATAAAAAAAATTTGAAAAAATTGCCTTTTCAATGCCAGAAGAGGTCACAGAATTATTTGAGATTTAAAAACAAAACAAAAAACAAAAACAAAAGAGAAGAAAATGATCGTCCATTGAAATGTATGGGAGAGCGACAGGTAGCGAGAGGCCATACCTGGCGCTGTGCAAGGCTGAATGCCGGCGCTGTTCGCTGAGGCTGTGAAAATGATGAATCGGACGCTACATGGCGCTATTCCAGTCGCTAAACAGATTCTGCTTGATAAATGTGTAATTGCTGCCGTGTCCGGCGTTCACCTGTCGCTACATGTCGCTACCTCTCATTAACCAGCCACTACCTGACGCTATCCCTTCATGAATAAGGGCACGTGTTAATGTTCAGTAATTGGGTGCCCCGGGTAAACCCCTCCAATGATATCTCGCGGGTGAAGGATTATACAATGAATTCAAGTAATGTTGAGCACTGGTGCTGGTATTTAAAAGAAGCTAATTGGACTTTTAAGAAGTTATCGCGGAGCGTGATGTTATAGACTTTTCTATAATGAGAGGTAGCGACAGGTAGCGACTGGTGAACGCTGGACACGGCAGCAATTACACATTTATCAAGCAGAATCTGTTTAGCGACTGGGATAGCGCCATGTAGCGTCTGATTCATCATTTTCACAGCCTCAGCGAACAGCGCCGGCGTTCAGCCTTGCACAGCGCCAGGTATGACCTCTCGCTACCTGTCGCTCTCCCATACATTTCAATGGACGATCCTTTTCTTCTCTTTAAACAGGTTTTTTTTGTTTTTTTGTTTTTTTCCAAAAAATCACAAATAATTCTGTGACCTCTTCTGGCATTGAAAAAGCAGTTTTTTCATAATTTTTTATATATTTCTTCAGAAATGACATCACAGCTCTGCCATTAAAGTGTTCATACTACAATGTTGCTACAATGTAATTCCATATGTTTTCGCTTTGTTACTAGTGGATAGATGCTGAAAAACAGACTTTAATCACACAGCCTCCTGCGCTCTGGGCTTCAAACAAGATTTTTCAGCGCCAGAGATTTGTGAGGCTGTTTTTTTGCTGAATATGGTGTGAGACGGTCGCTATGAGCAGTCGCTAACATGCGCTCCCATACAGCGCTGTACTGGTCAAATAGCGACTCCTCACAATGTATTCAACATTACTGAACAGCGACTGAGTCGCTATAAACTAGCGACTCACAGCCAAGCACAGTGACTACTAGCGGGCGCTCTGAAAATGCCTGCTACAGACGCTCATCTGTCGCTACCTGGCGCTAACGATGAATCAGCCTGTTAGCATGAATACATTAAAATCCTCCCAGTCTTGGCTATGCGTTTTTGCTTTGGGTAAACTCGAGAAGAATCAATATTGATTGTATCTCATAAGCCACATCCTGTTCCACTATCAGGGACGCCGCGGAAATTCAAAATGGCACGTAAGACGCATAAATATATGTATCATAGGATAAAATATTTAACAAGTCCATATCAATCTTATTGGCTTATCTATAAATGCTTTGGCTTGAGTAAATAACAAAGGAAGTCGATTATTTCGTAGCAGGTAAATGAATCCAGAGCCTTGGAGCGGCACAATTGCCAAGAGGGCTTTAAAGTGCCGCACGTGAATTTATAACTCGTAAATATTTTAGTCCTGTTATTTCGCATTTCACATGACGCGGCTCGTCCTGGCGATTTTGACGTTTGAAGACAGATAAACCTTTGTTAGAATAAATTCAAATATTTTCAGCCTCTATCTTTGTTGTACTTTCGTCAAAACCAGTAGAATTTTTGTATTCGTTGTACAATATAACTCAATTTACTAACAAGGGGTGCACCGCCCAAATCTAAAATGTGCTCACCCATCAAAAATGCAATCCACAATAATTTGCAGTGGGCGTGCAAAAAACACACCAATCTCCCAAAGGAAGCACCACTACAATCAACAATATATATTAATGATTTTATTAGTACAAAAAAAACCAAAAAATTAAAATACGGGGAGGCCGATTCATCAATAGCGCCAGGTAGCGACAGATGAGCGACTGTAGCGTGATTTTTTCAGCGCCAGCCAGTATTCGCTGTGCTTGGCCGGCGTTAGCTTGATGACAGCGACTCAGTCGGTGTGCGGTAATGTTGAATACGGGCTGGGGGGTCGCTGTTTCACAGGTCCAGCGTTGTATGTGAGCGCCTGACAACGAATGGCCAGAGCGAACGGCTAGCTTCATATTCATCAAAAAATCACGCTCCGAATGTGCTGTCGCTGTCCATTCCTTGTGTAAACCCCAGAGCGCTGGCGGCGATGTGTATTAACTAGTTTTTAACCCCTAAACAACCATATTTTTTGAATGTAACATTATACATGTTTTTAGAATCATTTTGTAATATGAATACATTAATCTCAGACCTGTTAGATCAATTCTGCACATATTTTTTTAAAAAATTTTTTTGACTTAAAAATAAATCCTAACATTGCAGAAGTGGTCTCCGATTTTTTGACATTAAAAAAATTTAAAAAAAAAATATTACCAATTAATCATGAATTATTATAGATTGCTCCATTGAAATGCATTGGACATCGCCAGGGAGCGACAGCTCATACCTGGCGCTGTGAGGGAATTTGCAGCGGCGCTGTTCGGTCCAGGCGGCTTCATGATGAATGCCGCGCTAGCCGTCGCTCTCGCCGGCGCTAGCCTCATTTTGCTTGATAAATGCGTCATTGTGACCGCCGCCGGGCGTACTTGAGTCGGTAGTCGCCGTTAGCTGCCGCTACCTGGCGCTCGTCGGACACTACCTGGCGCTATCGCTTGATGAATAAGGGCAATACACCACAAGACAAATTTAAAAACAACCAGTATGGCCAAATGTATCTATATCAATGTGTATGGCCCCTAAGGGCCTCTTAAATAACTGCCCTATGGGTGAATAATATTAATTATCCTAGAATAGTCATAACCCATCCTTTTTGTGCTGGCACAAAAAATCCTAACCACATGTAAATATATGTGCAAATTCATAAAACCAATACTACAAAAATATTAATAATATATATAGCAAAAATATGTACAAAAAAAGTGTATATACAATAATCCAATATAAACAAAAATATCAATATATAAAGTGCAAATGCATGAAAATCACATAAACCTAAAACACTTCCTAATATTGCACAGGGAAACCCATTCCAATAAGACTTAAAGTGCAGACAATAACAATATATGATATAAATGCAAGTGCCAGCAGAGAGAAAATAAATGGTTAAGTCTCACGTCATAGGATAACACCCAGGGCAACAGTCAGGCCAACCTCAATGAAAAATGTCTGCGCACGCAGCCCCCATGCTGCTTCAAGGACAAATTGTAAAATTGTACAAAAAAGGATATTTTAAATAAGGTTAAAAGAAAGAATCCGGAGAGCCTGAATTTCAGAGTTTGACAGAACAGTAAGATCCCTGGCCAGGAATGCAGCATGCGATTCTGGCCACTGAAATGTCCCGCCCATATGATGGCTGGTGGCCAATTGTGGGGCTGTAAACTCACCCACTACGGGCACTCGGGCCACACCCACCCACTGCACGGACTTGGGTGTTCATGAGTGCCCCAGCCGGAAGAGGCAGCAGCTGGAGGGCAGAAGATGGAGCTGCAGGGGCTGTCCCTGCCACGGCGCTACTTCTTACTGACGGGGCCACGCAGACACCCGGGTCCGTCCATAGAGCGGGTGGACCCATAGCAGGTATGGCCATAGCACAGCATCCCGCTGGGAGGACCCAGCTCCAGAGTTTTTGGAGGCTGATATCTTAGTCGAGCTGGCACATCTAAAGGTAAGTAAGGCGATGAGTCCAGATGAAATCCACCCCAGAGTTCTAAGGGAACTAAGGGCCTTATTTATCAAGGGATAGCGCCAGGTAGTGTCTCACTAGCGCCAGGTATTGCCAGCTATCGGCGGCTACCGACTCCAGAACGCCAGGCTGCGAACACAATCACGCATTTATCACGCTAAATGAGGCTAGCGCCGGCGAGAGCGTCAGCTAGCGCTGGATTCATCGCGTAGCAGACTTCAACGAACAGCGCCGCTGCTAATCCCATCACAGCGCCAGGTATGACCTCTCGCTACCTGGCGCTCTCCAATGCATTTCAATGGAGCAATCTTTAAATATTCAAAATTAATTGATATTAATGTTTTTTTTTTTTTTTTTTTTATGTAAAAAATTCTGTGACCACTTCTGTAATGTTAGATTTTTTTTTTAAGGTAAAAAAAAAAAAATTGTGCAGAATTGATATAGGTCTGATATTAATGTATTCATATTACAAAATGTTTTTTTATTTCAAAAAATAAGGTTGTTTGGGGGTTAAAAAACTACTTTTAACCCATCGCCGCCAGCGCTCTGGGGTTTAAACAAGCATTTCACAGCGCGAGAATTTTTTGAGCGTGATTTGTTAATGAATATGGTGGGAGGCGGTCGCTAGGGCCATTCGCTGTCATGCGCTCCCATACAGCGCGGAACCTGTCAAACAGCGACTCCTAACCCCGTATTCAACATTACTGCACACCGACTGAGTTGCTGTCAACAACCGAACAACGGCCAAGCACAGCGAATACTTGCGGGCACTGTGAAAATAACGCTACTGCCGCTCATCTGTCGCTACCTGGCGCTATTAATAAATCGGCCTCTTAGATTTGTGATTTCAGCCGCTCTGACTGATTTACTAAACCATTCCCTTTCAACTGGTGAGGTTCCAGATGATTGGAGAATGGCCAATGTCGTACCAATCCATAAGAAGGGGAGGAGAGAAGAAGCCAGTAATTACAGGCCAGTTAGTGTAACATCTATAATGATAAAACTAATGGAAACTCTCTTTAAAAAAAAAGAGATAATTTTCCGGATAATTTCTTACCTAAAAATGTAACAACCCGAAACAGCACGGTTTTACCGAGGGCCGATCATGTGACTCTCATCTTATTGATTTCTTTGACAATGTCACTAAAGTGTTAGATGAAGGTGGTGCTGTGGATATCGCCTATCTGGATTTTAGCGAAGCCTTTGACACTGTACCACATAAAGATCATAGATAAGTTATTGAAGGTAGGACTCAATCCCTGGATAGTTCAGTGGATTTCCAGTTGGCTGAGGGATCGGTATCAGAGCGTTGTTGTTAATGGCGTGCAATCTGAACAAAGGCGAGTTACAAGTGGTGTGCCGCAAGGCTCTGTCCTGGGCCCCATTCTTTTTAATATATTTGTAAGTGACTTGGTAGGAAAAGTTTGTCTGATGATACAAAGGTTAGTAATAGGGTGGATATTCCTGGAGGGGTCGGCAACGTAGAAGATGATTTAGCTTTACTGGATAAACTGTGGAAACTAGAGTTTAATGTCTCTAAATGTAAAATCATGCACTTGGGTAGAAGGAATCCCGGCTCTGAGCACCGTATGGGCAGCACTGTGTTATCCAGGACCTCGGAGGAGAGAGATTTAGGGATACTGATTACTGATAGCTGCAAGATGATTGGACAGTGTAGCCAGGCAGTGGGAAAAGCAAGCAGGATGCTCGGCTGCATAGCTCGAGGCATCACCAGTAGGAAGAGGGAGGTTGTGATGCCGCTGTATAGAGCCCTGGTGAGGCCACAGCTAGAATACTGTGTGCAGTTCTGGGGACCTCCCCTGCAAAAAGACATTATTCAAATAGAACGGGTCCAAAGGCCGGCAACAAAAATGGTGGAAGGATTTAAACTTAAAACGTATCAGGAGAGACTTAAAGAGCTTAATCTGTACAGTCTGGAGGAAAGAAGGGAGAGGGGGGACATGATGGAGACTCTTATATATGTGACAGGAGGGAATAAGGTTCAGGAGGGAAGTGTTTGAAACTTGATAATAAAACAAGGGGCTCAACCTGAAGCTGGTTGGAGAGAAGATCAGGAGCAATGTTAGAAAATATTATGTTACAGAAAGAGTAGTAGATGCCAGGAACAAACTTCCAGCAGAGGTAGTTGAAAAATCAACAGTAAGTGAATGAGCACATGCCTGAGATAAGCACACATCTATCCTAAGGTGAAGAGAACATACAGTATATACATAAGGGGGAACTAGATGGAGCGTAGAGTCTCCTCCTGCTGTAACCCTTCTATGTCTATGTTTTATATACAGTGCAAAATTGAGAATAATGAATTGGCAACAGAGGGTGAGGACATCTCTAGGTAGGCTGGGAATGAAAGGGTTAAAGCATTGTGAAACAATGTAAAACAATAGAGAGAGAGATTACAGTAGGTGAGTATACAGTAGAAGTTATACAGTAGGAGAGTATACAGTAGGAGAGTATACAGTAGGAGAGTATACAGTAGGAGAGTATACAGTAGGAGAGTATACAGTAGGAGAGATTACAATAGGAGAGTATACAGTAGGAGAGTATGCAGTAGGAGAGTATACAGTAGGAGAGATTACAATAGGAGAGTATGCAGTAGTAGAGTATACAGTAGGAGAGTATACAGTAGCAGAGATTACAGTAGGAGAGTATACAGTAGGAAAGTATGCAGTAGGAGAGTATACAGTAGGAGAGATTACAGTAGGAGAGTATACAGTAGGAGATATTACAGTAGGAGAGTATGCAGTAGGAGAGTATACAGTAGGAAAGTATGCAGTAGGAGAGTATACAGTAGGAGAGTATACAGTAGGAGAGATTACAGTAGGAAAGTATACAGTAGGAGAGATTACAGTAGGAGAGCATGCAGTAGGAGAGTATACAGTAGGAGAGATTACAGTAGGAGAGTATGCAGTAGGAGAGTATACAGTAGGAGAGATTACAATAGGAGAGTATACAGTAGGAGAGTATGCAGTAGGAGAGTATACAGTAGGAGAAATTACAGTAGGAGAGTATGCAGTAGGAGAGTATACAGTAGGAGAGATTACAGTAGGAGAGTATGCAGTAGGAGAGTATACAGTAGGAGAGATTACAATAGGAGAGTATACAGTAGGAGAGTATGCAGTAGGAGAGTATACAGTAGGAGAGTATACAGTAGCAGAGATTACAGTAGGAGAGTATACAGTAGGAGAGTATGCAGTAGTAGAGTATACAGTAGGAGAGTATACAATAGGAGAGTATACAGTAGCAGAGATTACAGTAGGAGAGTATACAGTAGGAGAGTATACAGTAGGAGAGATTACAGTAGGAGAGATTACAGTAGGAGAGTATACAGTAGGAAAGTATGCAGTAGGAGAGTATACAGTAGGAAAGTATGCAGTAGGAGAGTATACAGTAGGAGAGTATACAGTAGGAGAGTATACAGTAGGAGAGATTACAGTAGGAGAGTATACAGTAGGAGAGTATACAGTAGGAAAGTATGCAGTAGGAGAGTATACAGTAGGAGAGTATACAGTAGGAGAGATTACAGTAGGAAAGTATACAGTAGGAGAGATTACAGTAGGAGAGTATGCAGTAGGAGAGTATGCAGTAGGAGAGTATGCAGTAGGAGAGATTACAGTAGGAGAGTATGCAGTAGGAGAGTATACAGTAGGAGAGATTACAGTAGGAGAGATTACAGTAGGAGAGTATGCAGTAGGAGAGTATACAGTAGGAGAGATTACAGTAAGAGAGATTACAGTAGGAGAGATTACAGTAGGAGAGTATGCAGTAGGAGAGATTACAGTAGGAGAGATTACAGTAGGAGAGAGATTACAGTAAGTGTCCACAGATGCCCACTGATGACCCTATATCTTATTTTCTCATCTATATTTGCATCTGCTGTTTCATATCAGGTAAATGTCTGCAGCAATTTCCAGAGGTGCTTTAAACTCCAGTATGTGTCACATGTTGGTAATTACCGTCTGTCGCTCCCGCACTACTTCTTGGCCGCTGCTGCGATTGGCGTGCGAGTTGCGTAGCAACTGCCCGGAGTCTGTGTCACAGAGAATTACTTATCAGCTCAAGTGATAAAGGTAGTTCTCGGGCTTACTCCCAGTCATAAGGCAAATATTGATAGGAGAGTGCAGGGCCGGCGCCACCGGATGGCAAAGCCGATCACAATCCGGGGGCCCTAGGCCGGCAACTGCGGGTTCTAAACAACCAGCTTACATGCGGAAATTACAGACGACGTCAGCGCCGATTGACTCGATGGAGGATCAGCAGGCGCTGCCTAGCTGACGGGGCGAGTTATGGGTGTAGAGAGAGTCTGGTCCTGCCCACCCAGTGAAGTTCATGCCACCCGCCCACTCGGTCATGTGGTCTCCCGCTCATTTAAGTGTCTGTCTGCCCAGGGATGTTTCCCGTTGGGCTGCCCAATGATGTTCCCTCCCGGCAAAGTGGTTGGTAAGAGGGTGCAGGGCCGGCGCCACTGGACGGCAAAGACAGTCACATGCCAGGGGCCCCAGGCCAGCAATTGTGGGTTGTGAACAACCCGCTTAGATTTAGAAATTACAGATGACGTCAGCGCCGACTGACTCAATGGAGGATCAGCTGGCGCTGCTTAGCTGACGGGGCGAGATATGGGTGGAGAGAGAGCCTGGTCCCGCCCACCCAGTGATGTGCATGCCACCCGCCCACTCGGTCATGTGGTCTCCCGCCCGGTGAGGTGCCTCTCTGCCCGGGGATGTTTCCTGCCCGGCTGCCCGATGATGTTCCCTCCCAGCAAAGTGGTTGGTAAGAGGATAAAAGAGTGCAGGGCCGGCGCCACCGGACGGCAAAGCTGATCACACGCCGGGGGCCCCAGGCCGTCAATTGCTGGTTCCAAAGAACCCGCTTACATTTAGAAATAATAGACGACGTCAGCGCCGATTGACTCAATGGAGGATCAGCAGGCACTGCTTAGCTGACGTGGCAAGTTATAGGTGGAGAGAGGGCCTGGTCCCGCCCACCCAGTGATTTGCATGCCACCTGCCCATCCGGTCATGTGGTCTCCCACTCGGTTAAGTGCCAGTCTGCCCGGGGATGTTTCCTGTCGGGCTGCCTGATGATGTTCCCTCCCGGCAAAGTGGTTGGTAAGAGGATGCAGGGCCAGCGCCACCAGACGGCAAAGCCGGTCACATGCCGGGGGCCCCAGGTCCAGCAATTGCGGGTTCCAAACAACCCGCTTTCATTCAGAAATTACAGACGACGTCAGTGACGATTGACTCGATGGAGGATCAGCAGGTGCTGCTTAGCTGACGGGTCGAGTTATGGAGGGGAGAGAGAGCCTCGTCCCGCCCACCCAGTGATGTGCATGCCACCCGCCCACTCGGTCATGTGGTCTCCCGCCAAGTGAAGTGCCTGTCTACCCGGGAATGTTTCCTGTTAGGGCTGCCCGATGACGTTCACTCCCAGCATAGTGGTTGGTAAAAGAGTGCAGGGCTGGCGCCACCGGACGGCGAAGCCGGTCACATGCCGGGGCCCAAGGACAGCAATTGCAGGTTTCAACCAACCAGCTTACACGCATAAATTACAGATGACGTCAGCGCCGATTGACTCGATGGAGGATCAGCAGGTGCTGCCTAGCTGACGGGGCGAGTTATGGGTGGAGAGAGAGTCTGGTCCTTCCCACTCGGTCATGTGTTCTCCCTGTCTGTCCGAGGATGTTTCCTGTAACAGGATGGGAAACATCTCCGGACAGACAGGGACAACACATGACCGGGTGGGTGGGACCAGGCTCTCTCTCCACCCATAACCCGATGATGTTCCCTCCCGGCCATGTGGTTGTGTGCCCATCGGGTGACATGCCTTTCTGCCTGCCAGCTCGCCCCAAAGATGATTGGAAGCGCCCACCCAAGGATGATCACAGGTCAGCCAACAGTAAGCCCTCCTCTTGGGGGGGGAGGGGTTACTAGGTGTGTGTGTGGGGGGCTATTAGGTGTGTGTGGGGGGGGTTACTAGGAGTGTGTATGGGGGGCTATTAGGTGTGTGTGGGGGGGCTACTAGGTGTTTGTGTGTGGGGAGGTAAAAGCCAGCTGGCCGAATTGCAGCAGCTGGGGCATCCCATTTGGGATGCTCCATTGTGTGAAACCCCCCAGGTCATCAGTAAAACCAACATTTGTTTTTTCTTTAACGGTGTTGGTTCCACATACGGTGCATAAAAACAAGCTCGGAGGGGGCATCTAGAATGCTGGAGCCCCCCGCACATAACCCCCCCCCCAGAATGCTCGTTATGCTTACCTTAACCTCAAACCAGTGCCGGGTCCTGCGATCGGGCACCGGATGGTCAGGTGCCAGCCACGGGAACACCCCGCCCACGGCATGCCCACGTGCATACAGGACTCCTTTCTTGGCGCAGGCTCGAGGTGAAGGTAAGCATATCGGGTGTCATCCAACTGTTTTACATTGTCATCTACCTGTTTTTGGTTCAAGCCTGACTGTCCCTTCCTGTTTATTCATTGAACATTGCTTTGGAAATAATAGGTAAATGTTTCAGAACTTCCTCTTAGTCTGATTGGACAGCACCATTGTCTGGCACCCGCCTACTTACTGGAACGTCAGATCATAACACTTACCTGTTGGGCTGCCATAGACAGACAAAGACTCGGGGTAGATTGGCCAAAGGAACATGAAAATTCAGGATGGGCCGCACTCAGGGCCAGATTCAGTGTGGTGGAGGCCCCTGGGCACAGAATCTGGTGGAGGCCCCGGATACAGTATAAAATAATAGTCCAGCCAAGTAACTGATTGGTGGTTGTCTGGCACCCGCCTACTTACTGGAAAGTCAGATGGAGTCCCTTGTGCCCCCCTTGTGCGGGTGCTGCTGCTTTGCCATTCTGGGTGGGGGGTAGTGTAGTCGCCCGGCTGGTTCCCTGCATTGAGCTGCCAGCGGCTGTGCTTGGTGGCTTATGTGCAGTGACAGCTCTGCACCCATCACTGTAGCGTTGCTGGCGGCGGCTTTGCTGCTCTAGACTCTCCGTCCTGCCCTGTGGTGGCTTTGGCTGCCCAGACGCGGGGGCCCCCACTGACCCCCGGCCCATCAGACCAAAGACTGAAAAGTCTCTTGGACCAGACCATAACCCAAAGATCTCATCTCATCCTATTAGATAGACTTTCGTATACTGTAGTTATACTATAGTTATCATACCTCCCAAGTGTCCCTGATTTGGAGGGACTGTCCCTCTTTTGAGTCCATGTCCCCCTGTCCATCGCTGTTCTCATTTGTCCCTCTTTGAGGTGTAACATGCAAATCTGCAGCAATAAATGATTCATTCCTTTATTCAAAGTGTTTCTATTATTCTAACTGTTACAATGTATTTCCTATCCATCCCTCAATGAGGGGGTGTGGCTTAATCCATCCCTAAATGAGGGGGCGTGACTTCACCCATCACTCAATGAGAAGGGCGTGGCTTCATTTACATGTTGAGGTGTAACATGCAGATCTGCAGCAATAAATGATTCATTTGCCTATTCAAAGTGTTTCTATTGTTGTAACTGTTACAATGTATTTCCTATCCATCCCTCAATGAGGGGGTGTGGCTTCATCCATCACTCAATGAGGGGGCGTGGCTTCATCCATCCCTTAATGGGGGGCGTGGCCTAATTTAACAAATGTCCCTCTTTCCCACCCTGAAAAGTTGGTAGGTATGGAGCTATTAACCTTTCGATCTCCGCAGGATATCCATATTATAAAATAGCTTTGGGTCACCGACTTGTTGAATATTCTGAAGGCTTTTAAAAAGGGGGGAAAAATCCAATTTTGTTCTTCGTTTCATGTTTTGTTTTTTTTTTCACTTTTCCCTATGAAAGCCAAAGTCTTGGCCTTAAATAATAAATGGCGCTGCAGGATTTGCGAATTCCTTTCATTTCCTGCGCTTTCACTTTCTGTGATGCCGCATGATTTATACAAATAATGCATATGGCCGATGAAAGATTCACGGCGTACAAAGCAGCGGCTTCTGAATAAGCCGACGCTGTCATTTAAATTGGCTGCTTAAAATTCTCTGATGCTTCGCGGTGTCAGAAATTAGTGGGGGATTCGCCGGAGTTTGCATAAACAGGAGACGCGTTCGCCGGCGGCGCCATTATTTCGGATATTTCAAAGTTATTATTAACCACTCACAAAACGTGAACGACAATTAAAAAGGCGCTTTTCTTTTGTGTTCGTTCTTTCAAGTTTGTATTTTTCTCTTCTGCGGAAAACAGAAGATGGGGATTTGGGAAGATTGGCATCAGGAGAGAAGAACAAAGGGAAGTAATTGTCAACTTAGATGTGGCGCTATTATTTTGTCATAAAGCAGATGAATGCTTAAAGTATGGCCACAATTCTGTAAACTTTCCTTAAAGGCATTCAGCAGGATTTCTTTCTTTCTTTTTCTCTTACTTTCTTTCCTTTCTTTCTTTCTTTCTTTCTTTCTTTCTTTCTTTCTTTCTTTCTTTCTTTCTTTCTTTCTTTCTTTCTTTCTTTCTTTCCCCCCTTGTCTTCAACCCTCATCCTTTAGTCTGTAAGCTCACAAGAGCCGGGCTCTCTTCTATTGTATCTTGTATTCAGAATATTCATTGTAAACTCTGTAATAGTCTTTATTCATCAAGGGATAGCGGCAGGTAGCGCCTCGTAGCGGCAGGCAGCGTCTGGTGAATGCTGGGCGCTGTGCGCAATACCACATTTATGAAGGCGATTCTGGTGAGCGACTCTAACAGCGCCATGTAGCGTCACATGTATTATTACAGGCAGCTCAGTGTATAGCACCTCTAACAGCGCCATGTAGCGTCACATGTATTATTACAGGCGGCTCAGTGTATAGCGCCTCTAACAGCGCCATGTAGCGTCACATGTATTATTACAGGCGGCTCAGTGTATAGCGCCTCTAACAGCGTCATGTAGTGTCACATGTATTATTACAGGCGGCTCAGCGTATAGCGCCTCTAACAGCGCCATGTAGTGTCACATGTATTATTACAGGCAGATCAGTGTATAGCGCCTCTAACAGCGCCATGTAGCGTCACATGTATTATTACAGGCAGCTCAGTGTATAGCACCTCTAACAGCGCCATGTAGCGTCACATGTATTATTACAGGCGGCTCAGTGTATAGCACCTCTAACAGCGCCATGTAGCGTCACATGTATTATTACAGGCAGGTCAGTGTATAGCACCTCTAACAGCGCCATGTAGCGTCACATGTATTATTACAGGCGGCTCAGTGTATAGGGCCTCTGACAGCGCCATGTAGCGTCACATGTATTATTACAGGCAGGTCAGTGTATAGCACCTCTAACAGCGCCATGTAGCGTCACATGTATTATTACAGGCAGGTCAGTGTATAGCGCCTCTAACAGCGCCATGTAGCGTCACATGTATTATTACAGGCAGCTCAGTGTATAGCACCTCTAACAGCGCCATGTAGCGTCACATGTATTATTACAGGCGGCTCAGTGTATAGCACCTCTAACAGCGCCATGTAGCGTCACATGTATTATTACAGGCAGCTCAGTGTATAGCACCTCTAACAGCGCCATGTAGCGTCACATGTATTATTACAGGCGGCTCAGTGTATAGGGCCTCTGACAGCGCCATGTAGCGTCACATGTATTATTACAGGCAGGTCAGTGTATAGCACCTCTAACAGCGCCATGTAGCGTCACATGTATTATTACAGGCAGGTCAGTGTATAGCGCCTCTAACAGCGTCATGTAGTGTCACATGTATTATTACAGGCAGCTCAGTGTATAGCACCTCTAACAGCGCCATGTAGCGTCACATGTATTATTACAGGCGGCTCAGTGTATAGGGCCTCTGACAGCGCCATGTAGCGTCACATGTATTATTACAGGCAGGTCAGTGTATAGCGCCTCTAACAGCGCCATGTAGCGTCACATGTATTATTACAGGCAGGTCAGTGTATAGCGCCTCTAACAGCGTCATGTAGCGTCACATGTATTATTACAGGCAGCTCAGTGTATAGCACCTCTAACAGCGCCATGTAGCGTCACATGTATTATTACAGGCAGCTCAGTGTATAGCACCTCTAACAGCGCCATGTAGCGTCACATGTATTATTACAGGCGGCTCAGTGTATAGCGCCTCTAACAGCGCCATGTAGCGTCACATGTATTATTACAGGCGGCTCAGTGTATAGCGCCTCTAACAGCGTCATGTAGTGTCACATGTATTATTACAGGCGGCTCAGCGTATAGCGCCTCTAACAGCGCCATGTAGTGTCACATGTATTATTACAGGCAGATCAGTGTATAGCGCCTCTAACAGCGCCATGTAGCGTCACATGTATTATTACAGGCAGCTCAGTGTATAGCACCTCTAACAGCGCCATGTAGCGTCACATGTATTATTACAGGCGGCTCAGTGTATAGGGCCTCTGACAGCGCCATGTAGCGTCACATGTATTATTACAGGCAGGTCAGTGTATAGCGCCTCTAACAGCGCCATGTAGCGTCACATGTATTATTACAGGCAGGTCAGTGTATAGCACCTCTAACAGCGCCATGTAGTGTCACATGTATTATTACAGGCAGGTCAGTGTATAGCGCCTCTAACAGCGCCATGTAGTGTCACATGTATTATTACAGGCGGCTCAGTGTATAGCACCTCTAACAGCGCCATGTAGCGTCACATGTATTATTACAGGCAGGTCAGTGTATAGCGCCTCTAACAGCGCCATGTAGCGTCACATGTATTATTACAGGCCGCTCAGTTTAAAGCGCCGACGCTCTAGCTTCCAGAGCCAGGTATTACCTGTCGCTACCTGTTGTTCTCCCATACATTTCAATGGACGTTCCTTTTCTTCTGTTTAAACTGGGTTTTTTGTTTTTAATTTTTTTTTCTCTCATATAATTGTGTGACCTCTATTGGCCTAGAAAGAGTCATTTTTTTAAAACATTTTTGACTTTTTATATTTTTATGCAGAATTGTCATTACAGGTCTGGCATTAAAGTGTTAATGTCACAGTGTTATAACATATGTCATTCCATGTGTTTTCGCTTTGTTACTGGTGGATATGTGATAAAAAACAGATTTTAATCACACAGCGTCTGGCTCTCTATGCTACAGTGCCCAGATTTAGAGCGCCAACGCTGTGTGTGTAGCGTTTTGATAAGTATGGTGTGAGTCGCTGAGCTGGCGCTACCATTCGCTCCCTGCAGCGCTGTACTGGTGTTAGAGCGCCCAACATACATCACATTCATCAATACCGGCCAGGTTACTACAGCGACTGAGACGCTCTGTTACAGCGCCCGATACCCGCTTACAGCGTCTACTAGCGATCGCTCTAAGCGCCGCTATACAGACGCTCGTCTGCCGATACCTGGCGCTAGTAATGAATCATCCTCCATATTTCAATGAAATGAAATTTAAACATATATAAATGTTCAGGTGATGGGAACTGCAACTCAAGCTCAGTGCCTGGACGTCTTTCTGGACTCCTCTCTCTCATTCACATCTCACATTCACTCCCTAGCCCCGCCTCCTAACATCTCCTGGCCCCGCCCCTTCCTCACACACTTACTGACTTCATCTGCCGATACCTGGCGTTAGTAATGAATCAGCCGCCACATTTTTTATTTTTTTCCCCAACCATCCAAAAAGTGCTCAGCTACGAGAGTCTAATGTGTAAGAAAACCATTCAAATATTTGCCGTACCTGTTTTTTTTCCTTAGTTATTCCCAAATGGGGATCCCACAATCCCCACAAAAGCACCCCTACAAATTAAGCGGCACCACTATTTGTATTATTATTATTACTTTATTAATGAGTCTATTTATACTACACCATTAAGACACGTTAAAATCATTAAAAAACACATAACAATCATTACAGAGAGGAAGGGGGGGGGGGAGCAACAAAAATGGGGACACTGAGATGTAAAGAATGGAGGCTTATTTTTCTGCTTCAAATAATTAATTATAATAAAGGCTCTTATCTGTTTGTATGGCTGGCAATACAATGCATTATTACAAATCCAAAAGTGCAATATACAGTATATCTAAACCTTAATGATCCCAAACCCTATATAATAAACATAAACCCTAACCATATATAAGTTAGTCTATCCAATAATAACCCTAATAAAGGGCAATGTGCCTCACAATATTATATATATAAACATGAACATTGTTAAAGAGGACCAGCCAGGATGGAAAACAATACAGACATACACCAAATAACAAAGATCTCACGTTTTAAGAGCAGAGCCGCAGCAGTATCGCCCCCCCCCCCAGCCACACACACCACACTGCCGATGCGTTCTGTGACGTCACTGCGTCACTTCTTCAGGGCAGGTGAGGCTCTCCTATAGCGGACACCCTTAAATACTCACCGCCCCCCTCTCTCGTTCCCGCGCACCGCCAGACACCACCGCACTAGGGACGCCACTCGCACTCCGGCCGAAAGTGCGCCGGGAGTCCCTGATCACATGACCGCTGATGCGGCCACCTGTTTTTTTTCCTTTACATGGTTGCTGCCATCTTCTGTTAAATGAACGGCCCCCCGGTGACATACTCCCATTATTTAGCCCATGATTGATACGGATCTGAAGAATCAAGTGCCCCGGCGCCACAGATCATTTAATGACTTGTTTCCTTGAATGCAGCCTGGCTAATAAAAATGTTTTGTATTAAAATTAATTTCCCCACTAACTGACACCAGCCATCAACTCCTCGACGCGCGCCTTTAAATATTCTCACGTCCTCCGGGAGAAGGTCATTAGCGAAGTTATTAATATGAATTATCACGCTATTCTAACTTCATATTCCTCGCCGTTGCCCTTTAGAAGTTAAATGATACGTCTGCCGAAATGTTCCCGCAGATAAACTAAAGCGCCGTTCTGGGAAGTCTGCTGGTTTCGGGGGCTGTTTATTCATGCTGAAGGCCCCCAAAAGCTTGCCGAAGGCAACTTTTCTCTTCAAGGGTGCGTTCATCTATAGCGAGTAAGTGTTTTACAGAAAGATAAGGATGGGATCGCTTCTTTCAGCTCCCAGCATCCCCGTGGAGTTCTCGCTATGTATGTTGAGTGGAACATGGGAATTTATGAAGATGCTCATGCACCATGCAAAATAAGGCGTGCTGTTCACCCACTAAAGGATAACTTTGGGAATAGTGTTAAAAAAGGTAAGATTCAGCAGTTTTGGGGCTAGGTACTCCCCAAAAGAAAATTTGGTGAACGCCTTTATATATGACCTCGTCGAGGTAGCCGAAGGCGAGGTCATATATAAAGGCGTTAACAAAAAAAGCATGTAAGGAGGCACCCTCAACTCATAAATTAATCAAAAAATACATTTTTATTAATTTCATATTTATAATCACTACATGCAGTACACAACATATTAAAATCCCTTAAAAAACACATAAATCGAACAATAACACACAGGACAAATCCAACATCAGCCTGATGAAGTGGGTGATGTGCCCACGGAACGCGTGGCTCCTGGTGCGGTAGGCGATGGGGAGACTTCCCACATGGTATTTTCATGATACCTTGGCTTAATTTCTGTTTATGTTTTTTTTTTGTGATAGATTTGTGATTACATTTTTTGATTGGTATTGTAATATACATCAGTGGATCCCCTTTGGGATGCCTAATAATATATACAGGTGATTATATTTTCATATTATTCTTTAATTGGTGAATAGAGTAGATTGATATGTTTATATGTTTATGAGTTGTTATGGTTGGGAATATTAATTCTCAATTGATTGTTTGACCGGTAGCATTTGCACTTTAAAAATGAATAGATTTTATAGTGATCGAGATCATAGGCAGAATTTGCACATGTTTAGTTCTTTATAAATATATAGATTTTATAGTGATCCGGATCATAGGCAGGATTTGCACATGTTTAGTTCTTTATAAATATATAGATTTTATAGTGATCCGGATCATAGGCAGGTTTTGCACATGTTTAGTACTTTATAAATATATAGATTTTATAGTGATCCGGATCATAGGCAGGATTTGCACATGCTCAGTTGCACTGTTGGAACACTATGTTGAATGATTTTAGCACATATATTTAGGCATTGATATCAATTAGTGTGGTGAGACTCTTCCCATCGCCTACACACCTTTATGTTGGTTTGTCCTGTGTGTTATTGTTCGATTTATGTGGATTTTAAGGGATTTTAATATGTTGAATGTATTGTATGATTATAAATATGTAATTAATACAAATGTATTTTTTGAGTTGAGAGCCTCCCTACATGCCTAATTTTGTTCCTGGTTTGAGCTCTTTTGCAGCTTTGGGAACGGCACCTCTACAGATCAAATAGGGTCTAGTGCAAGTCCCCATTTTTTCCTTCCTATATATAAAGACGTTCACCTAATTTTCTCTTGGGAAGTACCTAGCCCTAAAACTGCTAAATCTTATGTTATACAAAGCCTATATATGGCCCAGCACATCATTAATTATTAATAAAGTGCAAATTAGAACACAAAAAAATACAGTAGGGTCACTGATTAGGGGTGACCAAACAAGTAGAACCCCCAAGTGGAATTTAATAAGGTAAAACAATTATTAAATCTAAACAGTAAAAACTCAATTTGTTATGAAAAAGGAAGTCCAGGAAAACGGTTTGCCGATAGCCGAAGACTAGTGTGAGCGAACTCGAACACATACTTCTAACTAAGGTCCATGTTTGGGAACCTTGCAACGTTCGGTACGAACCCAAACTTTGCGAGGTTCCCAAATGTGGACCTTATCCAAGTCTGTGTTTGAGTTTGGCATTCGTTACGAGGAAGAGCTCAACAACCAGTTCCACCTACAGGATGCAGCAGCCAGAATCTTCTGTATAACTTACCTGAGCCCCGCAATCTGGTCCCTGGTCAGCTGGCAATAGAAGTGTCCTCATGGGAGTGGCGGCCATCTTTCTGTAGCTCTGACCGATGACCAGGGACGGCAATGTGGAGCTCAGGTATGTTTTACAGCAGCTTTTCCTGCTGCACACTGTGCACCTTGACAGGTGCCCCCCCCTCCGCCCAAGTGGGTGAGGAGTGGGGGGGCAGAGGGACCCCCCCCATAGGCAGAATCGCCCCCCTCCCCAAAGTTCGAGTCCCCATTGATTTCAATGGTTCAGGTTTGGGGGTCCCCGAAACCTGAACATGGGGGGGGGGTTCGCTCATCCCTAGCGAAGTTATTAATATGAATAATCACGGTATTCTTCCTCGCCGTTGCCCTTTAGAAGTTAAATTATATGTCTGCCAATATGTTCCCGCAGACAAACTAAAGCGCCGTTCCTGGAAGTCTGCTGGTTTCGGGGGCTGTTTATTCATGCCGAAGGCAGCTTTTTCTTCAAGGGTGCGTTCATCCATAGTGAATAAGTGTTTTACAGAAAGATGAGGATGGGATCATTTCTTTCAGCTCCCAGCATCCCCGTGGAGTTCTCGCTATGTATGCTGAGTGGAACATGGGAGTTTCTGAAGATGCTCGTGCACCACATACAATAATGAAGGCTGTTCACCCACTAAAGGAGAACTTTGGGAATGGTTTTAAAAAAGTGTAGGGGGCCTGGGTATAAATAGGAACATGTCAGTTAGCTAAAAGGAACCCATGTACATAGAGTTAATAAGACATTGAACTCTTTTGTGGTTTCCCACCATGAAAGTGCATAGACATTGTAGTAACCTTAATCATGCTCAAGATGGTAGTAGTGGGATTATATCATAGACAGTCATTGGGCCATAGACTTATAGGGTAGTGTACAATAGAGTTAATAGTCTTGACAGGATGCTGGGTAGAAATATAGTAATAACTAGGAGGGTAGTGATTGGTTGGAGGGCTTAGAGAACAGCTGATCAGGTGTCGAACATGTGGCCGAACGTGTGATGGAATGTTCTGGAAGGTAGCTAGAAGTTATATAGGGAAGCCCCAGTGCTAAAGCCACTTGTTCTACTCAATTGAATTGTAGAGGAGCAGATGTGAATCCAGACTCTGAGGGAGAGAAGGGTAGAGATCCAGCGGAGGGGGAGAATCCTCCTTGGGAAGTTAGTCCTTTCTGATTGAACCTCTGGACAGAACCAAGAGAAGTGTAACCGAACAGATGTATGAACCTGTGCCATGTTTGCTGTCTGCCTTTGGAGGAACTCTGCTTTTATCCATTGGACTGGTTATCATCTTTCCCAGCGGCACAGTGAGTACTAACCTACCCTGGTGATAGTGCCCCAGAACCCCACCTACACAGACACACTTAACTGTGCCGAGGGGCCCATGGCGAGCATCTGCTGGGCTTCGCGGCGGCCGTAGCCGCTAAGTGCGCTCGCCGCTCCCGGAAGATGGGGACTGCGCAGCGTCCTCCACACCTGAGTTTGATCAGGGGCTGGTCAGCCTTGCTGCCAGGACTGACCAACCCCTGGGAATTAGAGCCAATCCAGCGGGAGTTCCTAGTTGCACCAATCACTACACACTCCCCTTCCTGGGTTGCCATTGGTCAGTTCCCCAATAAATATGGAAGTAGCCCAGTGCTCAGTGCCTGTTATAGCCAGTATTGCTCAGGGTGTGTGTTTTACTCGTGATTGACCCGGCTTCGTCTGACCATCCCAAGTTTGCTGCCCAAACCGAACCATTGCCTCCCCGACCTCGAACTCCGTCTGGGAAGAAGGTGGTAAAAGTCTTCTGAATATGTTTTTAACTGACATAACAAAAACCCACTATTGTAACTTTTTAAATTCCCCTTGTTCTGCCCGTTTTTATTTCCAGTTGATTGCGGTTAAATACGAGAATATATAAATATATAGAATATATAAAATTGATCCAAAAACATCTCGTTTTGTCAGTCTATTGCTAAGCATTCATTTAAAATCTGAACTGAAAGCATCAAGATGATTGACTATATTTTTTATTTTTTACCCCAACTATCCTAAAAGTACCCAGCTATAAGCGTCTAATTCATTCGAATATTTGTCGTACCTGTTTTTTTTCCTTTGTATTGTTGCCGCCATCTTCTGTTAAATGAACGCCCCCCGGTGAGATACTCCCATTATTTAGCCCATGATTGATATGGATTTTAAGAATAAAGCAACAAAAACCCACCATTGTAACTTTTTTAATTCCCTTTGTTCTGTCCGTTTTTATTTCCAGTTGATCGCAGTTGATATTTCTACAGTAATTGAAGGTTACCCCGAGCAAGTAAAAAATAAATACGAGAATACGAATGATTGGTCCAAGAACATGTCATTCTGTCAGTGTATTGCTAAGCATTCATTTAAAATCTGAACTGAAATCTGGCCGGCCCTGGCCATTGGATCGGATCCTCTCGTTTTCACTTTCAATACGTTTTGAACCTCCGCCAGTTGTGTTAGTATCTAACGTCTAACGAGAGGAAAGATCTGGCCGTTTCCAATTAATAATCTATAATTGTGAGCCATCTGTGTCTGGAAGTGTATTTGCCGGTCCAACAAGTAGTTTCATTGCATTGTTTTTTTTTTTTATTACGCTCGAAGCATATGCCGCCGGCCTCCTTGTCATTCATAGGCTGCTTGTGAATTCAGCAAACCAATTTTGGAAACATAAAATGTAATGGTTGATTCATTATTTTATTTGGTTTTATGTAATCAGGAAGAAAACAGAGAAGGTCGTTGCTGTCACTGAATCACTATATTATTATATATTGTAATGAGCAAAATAAGCCAGAATCTGACAATGAAAACTGCCTCAAAAGCTGTTAATATTATTTCATTACATGGCGGCTCGGGGCAAGAAGAAGACCTTCAGCCTTAAGTTAGACATTAAATAGGAGCCCAGGGCCGGCGCCAGTACAGGGCAAACCTGAGCAATTGCCAGTGCCCCTGGCAACTTCAGGGGCCTGAGTGGGCCATGGTATTATTTTACAGCAGACCCAAACCACCGAATGGGCGGTGTTGTGTGTAAACCTGCCCGTGGCGGGCCTCAGCAACAGGGGATGATCAGCAACAATGGAGAAGATGGCCTGGAATGGGGGGCAAATGATGGAAGCTCAGAAGGTGGCGAAAACCAGGTGACAACTGACAAGAACTGGGGGGCGATCAGCAGCAGGAGATGACTGATTTGTGGCAGAGGAGTTGATCATGTGACTTACTACTTTGGGGCCCACTAAGACTCTCTTGCCCCACAAACCTGGAGCCGGCCCTGTAGAAGCCACCACTTCCCTACTGAATTTAGACAAAACTGGTTTGGTATAAATGATTTGGTTATACTGTAAAATTTATTTTGTTTTCAAAATTTGGAAATGTAGTACACACATGTGGCCCGCGGCCGGCCTGGGATCAATGAGTTGGACAGGTGGAGAATAGTGCCAGTTTACCTGAAGCTGCAGCTTTCCCAGACTCCCATTGAGTGTTGTGCTAAACTGCAGGTAAGCCAACTCACCTGTCATTTAGGGGGTTATTTAAGAAACGCTAATGCCAGGTAGTGCCACGTAGCGCCACGTACCGTCGGGTAAATGCCGGGCGCTGTATGTGAAAACCACATATATGAAAGTGAATCTGGTGAGCGCCTCAAACAGTGCCATGTAACATAGAAACATAGAAGGTTGACGGCAGAAGGAGACCATACGGTCCATCTAGTCTGCCCTTATGTGTATACTGTATGTTCTCTGTATCTTATGTATATACTGTATGTTCTCTGTATCTTATGTGTATACTGTATGTTCTCTGTATCTTATGTGTATACTGTATGTTCTCTGTATCTTATGTGTATATACTGTATGTTCTCTGTATCTTATGTATATACTGTATGTTCTCTTTATCTTATGTGTATACTGTATGTTCTCTGTATCTTATGTATATACTGTATGTTCTCTGTATCTTATGTATATACTGTATGTTCTCTGTATCTTATGTGTATACTGTATGTTCTATTTATCTTATGTGTATACTGTATGTTCTCTGTATCTTATGTGTATACTGTATGTTCTCTGTATCTTATGTATATACTGTATGTTCTCTGTATCTTATGTGTATACTGTATGTTCTCTGTATCTTATGTGTATACTGTATGTTCTCTGTATCTTATGTGTATACTGTATGTTCTCTATATCTTATGTGTATACTGTATGTTCTCTGTATCTTATGTATATACTGTATGTTCTCTGTATCTTATGTATATACTGTATGTTCTCTGTATCTTATGTGTATACTGTATGTTCTCTGTATCTTATGTGTATACTGTATGTTCTCTGTATCTTATGTGTATACTGTATGTTCTCTGTATCTTATGTATATACTGTATGTTCTCTGTATCTTATGTGTATACTGTGTGTTCTCTGTATCTTATGTATATACTGTATGTTCTCTTTATCTTATGTGTATACTGTATGTTCTCTGTATCTTATCTATATACTGTATGTTCTCTGTATCTTATGTATATACTGTATGTTCTCTGTATCTTATGTGTATACTGTGTGTTCTCTGTATCTTATGTATATACTGTATGTTCTCTTTATCTTATGTGTATACTGTATGTTCTCTTTATCTTAGGATAGATGGAGGCTTATCCCAGGCATGTTTAAATTCAGTGACTGTTGATTTTTCAATCACTAGCGGTGGCTCAGTGTATAGCGCCGACGCTCTAGGTTCAAGCAGCGTCATCTATTACCAGTCGCTCAGTGTCGCTCTCTCATACATTTCATGGTGTTTCATTTGGTTGTGTATAAATAGCGTTTTCCTAAAGTAATGTCTACATTTTTTTCTCAAATCATTGTGTGGCCTCTCCTGCCCGGCAACCAAACACTTATATTGTGATTTTTTGTTTTATGCAGAATTGTATGTGCAGGTCGGCCATTGCAGCGTCAGTGTCACAGTGTTACACAATGTCATTCCATGTGTTTTCGCTCTGGTGCTGGTGGATGTTGTGAAAAAAATGTTTATCACATAGCTTCTTGTGCTCGACGCTAGAGCGCCCAGTTGTAGAGCCGACGCTGGTTGTGTGTAGTTTGTTCTTAAATATGGGCTTCAACGCCGAGTACCGGACGCAGTTAACTGTCGCTGCAGCGTTGTCTTGTTGTTAGATGTAGAGGAGCTCGGGGGATACACATAGTGGGACATTCCAAACTGGCATGTCCCCACCACTGCCTCTCCTACCATTAAGTGCCAACAACGTACGTTCACATAGCTGACATTTTTCCCTGTTAAGACAAGCAAACAGCACTCAGTGGTGTCTGTGTTCTTTTAAAATTTACATTTAACTGTTTGTGAACAGGTAAGGGGTCTATAAGGCCCCTATACATGTTCACAAGGCATGGGGGGCATGCAGGTTGTCATCGGCCCCTGTGGAAAAAAATCTGGTGTAAGCCCCAGATACAGTATTTTTTTTTCCTTTAAAATAATCCAAACAACTAACTGATTGGTGGTTGTCTGGCACCCGCCCACTTACTGGAACATCAGATTGAGTCCCTTGTGCCCCCCTTGTGTGGGTGCGTGCTGCTCGGGAACTCCTGCTTTGCCATTCTAGGTGGGGGGTAGTGTAGTCGCCCGGCTGGTCCAGCAGAAATCAGTTTCCTGCATCGAGCTGCCAGCGGCTGTGCTTGGTGGCTTATGTGCAGCGAGGGACCGCTGATCATGTCTCTTGGTGATAAATGTTGCTCCCAAGGCAAGAAAGGTTGGGGAACCCTGGCCTGCAGGATGACGAATTTGGGAAAGCTCAGCTAGATCAACCATTAGTGCAAGACTAGTTGAGACTAATCTGATGGTTCTTCATAGGTGGTATATGGTCCTCGATAAACTGGCAAGATTTATTTCAAATTAACCCTCAATGTGTTTAGGACAGAGGAGTAGCTAGGCTTTCTGGCACCCAGGACAAACATTCAAAATGGCGCTGCCCACCTGTGCTCAGGCCCCCCTTTGGTGCCCTCCTGACCTGCTGCACCCGGGGCACAGGCCCCCCCCCCTGCTCCCCCCTAGCTACGCCCCTGGTTTAGGATACAGCGATACAGATGGTTCATTCCGTCACATATGCTGGGATTGCCCAAAGTTTGTTCCTTGTGTACAAGGGCTTACCAACTGATTTATTCCACTTTGGGGTGGGCATTTAGGAAGAGATCTTTTGAAGCTCTCCTCAATGGGAAGCCAGTATAGATATCTATTAAGATGAGGACTGGGAGCTAATTTGGGAAAGTTCAGATTGATCATCCATTAGTGCAGGACTATTTGAGACTAATTTGATGATTTTTCATAGGGGGTAGGTCCTTACTAAACTGGCAAGATTCGTTCCAAATTCAAAGTGTTTAGGATACAGCCATACAGACGGTTCATTCCGTCACATAAGGTGGGATTGCTCAAAGGTTCACTCGTTGTGTACACGGGCTTACCAGTTTATTCCACTTTGGGGTGGGCATTTAGGAAGAGATCTTTTGAAGCTCTCCTCAATTGGAAGCTAGTAGAACTTACAAATGCCCAATTTAATTTTTTGTTTTATGATGTTTATATGTACTGCTGTCAAACAGACTATAGCCAAAGCTTGGAGGTCACTGACTATGCTATTCAAGGAGGTTAAAGATATATATATATATATATATATATATATTCTATTTCATGACAAAACAGCGGCAATCCTGTATGAATCGGTTCCTTGCTTCACTAAGATCTGGAAGCCAGGGTGCGCCCAATATGGCCCGAAATATCGAGTCTGCTTTTCTTTGAATATGTCAGGGCTCATTTTCTACCCCGCCCCCACCCCTTGTCTTAATAGCTCTGGTTCCTTGTGAGGAATAAGAAATGTCTACTTTGTTAAATGTATGTCAGTCTGTCTCTCTGTCTTGTTGGTCATTCAATGTTTGTTTGTTTTTTTGTTTTTTATTGTTTTTTTTTACCTCTTATAAGTGTTTGGGCCCCATATTTAATTGGCTGAGGTCCATAAACTATACTGACTACCATGGTACCTCTGTTTTACAATATCATAGGCTAAAGAAGCGGTTCCTCTCCGTGTTATAAGGTTGGAATCATTGATTAAGCGATTATAGTACTATTTTATTTTAAATAACTAACTTAATCTTTTTCATTAAATTATAAATGTGATGATTAAGCACATCTCTTATGGCGATGATTTGTAATTTGATTAGGCTCTCACTGCTTTGTCAGTTGTTTTTCAGCCGTTTTATTATATTATGTCATACATTAATTTTTTATTTAACAAAATTTCAACCCCCCAAAAATCTCAAAAGAATCTCTGATAATCATAATCATCTTCCCTATGGGAATGGGAGGGGGTTTCCCTGCACTGAATATGGGGAATGGGAGGGGAAAATGCCACACTGCCTATGGGGAATGGGATGGGGGAATGCCACACTGCCTATGGGTAATATGGGTAATGGGAGGGGGGTGCCACACTGCCTATGGGTAAAGGGAGGTGGAAATGCCCCACTGCTTATAATGGGAATGAGATGGGGGATGCCACATTGTCTATGGAGAATGGGAGGGGAGAATGCCACACTGCCTATGAGATAGGAGGAATGCCACACTGCCCCAGGCGAATGGAATGGGGGAGGAAGCCACACTGCCTGTAATGGGGTGTTTTAGCACAACCTTTGGCTTAGAATATTCCTCCAAATCCTATGTGGGTCTTATGGGCAGGCGCGTCTTATAGTGCGAAAAATACAGTATCATCTTCTTTAATGTAAATATTCACGATAGTGCTGCTTCAAGTACTACTAGCCTAATTTGTTGGCCTAGTAGCTCCAGGGATAAGGGCCCACAGGTTTATGTAAAAAAGGTCCATATGTGTTGGGCCTTGCCATAGGGTGGCATATTCTGACAAGGGGTCGAACGTGAGATCCTATGCTTTTTTCACTCTTTAAGAGGCCCAGATATTCCCCCATCATAAATGTAAATGCAGAAGAATTTCCGAACTTCCATTCCAAAGCGGTAGCTAAAGACAAAATAATAAAAAATAAATACATCATCGGCTCCTGCGTCAGACAAGCCCAATAAAGAAGAAGAAAAAAAGCGGCGCCTGGAGCTCTTTGAAATTTCGGCGTTAGGGGAGCAGCTAATTTCACTGCAAAATAAATAAGATCCGTTTCCCCTGAGCGGATCCATCAGAAGCAAATATTCATCTTACAAAGTTTCCCCAAAATTGCCTCCGCGGAGAAACGGGTGAAGTAAATATCCATTTAAAAAACAAATTACACGGCGGCTGATAACGACCCTTTTTCTTGGCTCGGCTCAAAAAACGTAGACGCCCGGCAAATACATGGGGAAATGGCTAATCCTCGGAGTGCTGACATCTCTCCCCTCCTGTCAGCCATGGCCGGGAAGCAGGAGGAGGAACTGATGACTTGCAGACATCTGTCGGGGCTCCTATCTCGCCCTCACCGGTGAATCTGGCTAAAAATATGTCTCTAGGGCTGTAATAAAAGGGCTGTCAAGAGAAATTATAACACCCGAGCCAGAGTTTGTTTATAGTGCACCAAAACCCACCCTGGAGCCTACGAGTTTTTTTTCTGTAGGATATTGTGTATCCAAAAATATTTATATAATAAAAAATGGTACAATACATGATATATATGTTCAATAAAAATAATGCAAAAGTATGATGTTAAAAAATTGCTGACGCATTTCGTCCTCGGAACTTCGTCACGAGGGTGTAAGGAACTTACCTGCCTCGGGGGACCCGTAACGAGCGTCTGACGGCCGGCGCGGCGTTCCCCGACTGTCTGGAGCAGGCACACTCCCGAAAGCCGGAGAATGCAGAGAGCCACCCTGCCTGCCTCCCTCGCTCCCCTGCAGTTGTACACGCGCGCACTGCTGTTTGAAAGAGCGGCTCGCAGCAGATGCCGCTCTGTCTAGTTAGTTCACACCTGTGGGTCTAAGGGGATGGACAGCCTGACTGGTCAGGGTGGTCCAGCACCTGAGATCAATTCCAACCCAGGTTGTATCACAGTCTGGCTCCAGGTTTGTGGGGGCCCTCGGGCAAGAGAGTCTTAGTGGGCCCCAAAGTAGTAAGTCACATGATGTCACCTTTCAGCTCCTCTGCCAAAAAAAGGGGCATCTGCTGCTGCTGATTGCCCTCCAGTCCTTGTCAGTTGTCACCTGGTTCTCACCACCTTCAGAGCTTCCATCAATTGCCCTCCATTCCAGGCCACCTTCTTCAATGTTGCTGACCATCCTATGTTGCTGAGGCCATGAACAGGTCTGCACACAGCACCTGGCATTCAGTGGTTGGGTCCACTGTTAAATAATAACATGGCCAAGTGTGAGCCTGAGTGGGCCCCTGAAGATGCCAGGGGCCCTGGCAATTGCCCACGTTTGCCCTGTGCTGGCGCCGGCTCTGGTCGCATCAATCACTACTTAGTGTGACTTAGTGTGTGCTTTACTCATGATTGACCCGGCTTCCTCTGACCATCCCAGTTTGGAACCTTTGCCTGCCCGACTTCGAACTCCATCTGACCCTTTGGATACCACTAGAGATGAGCGAACCGGTTCGGACGAACCGGAATTCGCTCCGAATTTCAGGAAATATTCGATTCGGCACGAACCCGAATATTTTGTGGTTCGTGCCGATCGAATTTTTCCTGAAATTAAAAAAAAAAAATGCCGGCATGGTGGGAGCGGGCGCGTCATCAGAGGGCGCCTCTGATGACGCGCCCTCAGATGACAGCTGAGAGCGGCGCCGGCCTCCACGCTCCGGACCTGCAGGTAAGTGTTTGCCTTTTTTCTCAAATGCCGGCATGGTGGGAGCGGGCCGGCCGGTTACGCTGACAGCGTAGCCGGCCGGCCCGCTCCCGCCATGCCGGCAAAAATGCTTTTTTTTTTTTTTTTTGTTTTTTAAATGCCGGCATGGTGGGAGCGGGCCTGCCGGCCGGCCCGCTCCCGCCATGCTGCCATTTTTGATGGGGAACTTCGTAAAAGTTAGATTCGGCCGAACCCGAATTTCTTTGTGAAATTCGGCGAATCGGCCGAATCGAACTTTTCAAAAGTTCGCTCATCTCTAGATACCACGTACCTCTGATCACCCGGCCTGACCCTCAGCTAGTCTCTGACCATTATTCTTCCTTACCCCCATGAGTAGACGCACCTTCGGACTGACTACCCGTGTATGACCTCGGCTTTGGGGTGCCCCTTGTGGTTCATCTGCCTTCACCGTAAGCTGACATCCTTTGCGCCTTTTAAGTCCTGGGGGGCAACCGTGTCCGGTGAGGTATATCGCGTGTCCTGGCGAGCGGGGTGCTTGTCTATAGGCGGAAGCGGCGGCGGAGATTGGGGGTTGTCAGCTTACAGAAGGCAGGTGTTCCACTGGGTATCACAGGGGGATTTTTTCAGTTTTTTAGCTGTACAGCAAGTCGAGTTTATAAAAATTGGAGCCTGGGACCATCTACTTCTTGTGGTAGGGGCTGATGTTTTGGTGGATTCGTTTTGATCCTTTTCCACTTTTAAATGTAATTATTGGCTAATGGTAAATGGCAAAGCAGTGACCAAACTGGTAATTAATGTGTCTCTGTGTATATATATGACCTTGGCTGACCCCTCTGCTCTGTATAACTGCCCCCCTCCTGCTTGCCATAAAACCCCCCTGCATGCACACAGGGTCGGCTGGAATGACTTTCTCCCCTCATAAAACTGCAGCATAAATAAAGTAATGAGGGAGGCTTATCAGGATCACCCAGCCATAGAAGCAGAGACAAGGTCCATATCCTGTCCCCCTTCCATGGAATGTCCTCCTCCATTTGGAATCCCAGGACAGATGGGGGATATCATATGGAACTTTCAGGTACCCAAAGATGGAGAATCCCAGATGCACCAATCAGACAGTGGGTGACTCCAATCGCTCTGCCCATAGGAGGGGTCAGAAACTGACCCCTGGTTAGAGGGAATAAGGTGAGCTTCAGAAAAGGCAGAGAGACACTCTAATCTTACCATCAAGAGTGACACACGCGCCCCTTTTAACATCTAAGGAGAAGACCAGAAGCATGTGAGGACAGACAATCAATCGAACTGCAGCCCAGACAGACTCTTAGGTATATTTTTCACCTTTTTTATTTGTAATTGCTATTAATGCTGTTAATCCTGTTTTATCACTTTGCATCGTTTTTCTTGTTAGTTTTGTGTTTTTCTGTTTGTTTAAATAAATTCTAAAAATACAGCAGAGGGTCACTGATCCTCTGAATTAAGGATCTAAAAAGCTCACGCTATTTCTGAGGAGCTTGGCTATCTTACTTGCCTACGGCGCTCGATCGCCCCAGTCTGGAAGTGGTTGTGGGTCCATCGATCCGTTCGATCTGATTGTGTTGTGTGTGGCCTATATAGAGGTGAACACTTCTGTTCTTGTGTTCTGGTGGCAGCAATTTATAGCCACGCGTGTTGCCAATTGAACAATTGTGGGGTACGTTTGGCCGGTTTGATCAGATGAACGATCAATAGGTCTGATCAACCCTGTGCAATCGTCACAAAAGCCACTATCTATATATACATTACTGGCAATGAAAAAAAATTTCACCAAAAACAGAGCTGGTCAAATTGGACCCAAATTTTGCCAATATTCTGCTTTGGCAAAGTTCGGGTCAAATTTACCTTAGACCCAAATCTGAAGCCATCACCCCAAATCCCCAAGCTATGATTTTTTTTCTGCTTTATTTTACACTCTTTACTTTTTTCTTTAACTTCTCTAAGAGGAGGAAAAAACATGGAACCGGAACAAGAAATATTTTTTGACACGTTATCACCCTCCAGGGAAGCTCTCAGGCGGGTGGAGTGCGTCCTTGTGGCAATCACGCTTGGCTGCCTCCAAACAAGAGCGCTGGCACACTTATCGCTGCGCCGTGAAGTTCCGTGACCTTTGTTCTTGCCGTCTCTCGGGATTGAAGGGTGAAGTGAGACTGTCAGATATTGATGCAGGCAAATGGCGCGCCGCCGCCGATCCCTCCACTTTCCATGATTAATGGCTTTGTTTCACAAGCTTAAAGAGCAGAACTTATCTCACGCTTCAGCATCCCCGAATAATAGTGCTGCATCTTCCTATGCAAAGCTGGGAGATGGGAGACCCGGACCTGTCAGAAGACCAGCGGTTTACATAGCGCTAGGGAGAGAAGCACCAAACAGTCTGACTTTTGTTTTGGTTGTGATGCTACAGAGAATGGAAAGAAAGGAGGGCGTAAGGAATGAAGGAATAACAATGTGCCGGCACATCTATAGGAATCTGTTTTATGCCTTTAGGTGGGGCTAGGTGCCCTGCTCAAGCGTACTCCAATCATGTCCTGGCAGGGATTGGAGCCTGCACAAGAATCGAGTGTTCCTTTTTTAGGTGGGGTTAGGTGCCCTGCTCAAGAGTACTCCAATCATGTCCTGGCCAGGAATGGAGCCTGCAAAAGAATCGAGTGTTCCGTTTTTAGGTGGGGTTAGGTGCCCTGCTCAAGAGTACTCCAATCATGTCCTGGCCAGGAATGGAGCCTGCACAAGAATCAAGCCTACAACCCTCCAGTCACAAGATTGGTTCCTTAACCACCAGGCAATAACTGGCTCCTTTTAAAAAAATTAGGAGCCCTAGTTTTGCCAGTGGCTGTCCTTTAAATTGCTAAATTTATGTCTAATTTGGAGTGATTTTTTTTGTATCCATCTCAGCTCCAAATTGGCCATTGAGGTGGAGGAGCTTACCTCAAAATCCAGACTGACCATATAGGAAACAAAAACTCTAGGGGCTGGGGAACATTATATGTTATGGGGGCCCTGACACAATATAGGCTGTATAGTGGCTGGAACCCTCTATAAACTATATGTGATGGTTAAGGCCTTAGTTTGAACTAGACATCTGTCCTCTAAGCAGCCAGGCTTACCTTATAATTCAGGCCATAAAGGGAACTGAACCTCAGACTAGGAGCCCAGCCATAACATTATATGTAATGGGGCCCAGACAGAATATAGGCTGTATAGAGACTGGGCCCCTCTATAAACTATATGTTATGGTTGGGGCCTTAGTTTGAAATGGGCATCTGCCCCCAATGCAGCCAGTTTCACCTTATAATTCAGGCCATAAAGGGAACTGAACCTCGGACTAGGGGCCCAGCCATAACATTATATGTTATGGGGCCCAGACACAATATAGGCTGTATAGAGACTGGGCCCCTCTTTAAACTATATGTTATGGTTTGGGGCATTAGTCTGATCTGGACATCTGTCCCCAAGGCAGCCAGTTTCACCTTATAATTCAGGCCATAAAGGGAACTGAACCTCAGACTAGGAGCCCAGCCATAACATTATATGTTATGGGGCTCAGACACAATATAGGCTGTATAGAGACTGGAACCCTCTATAAACTAAAAATGTGATGGTTGGGGCCTTAGTTGGAACTGGACATCTGTCCCCTAAGAAGCCAGGCTTACCTTATAATTCAGGCCAAAAAGGAAAGGGAAAATCAGACTAGAGGCCAAGTCATTAAATTATAGGTTATGAGGGGCCCAGACACAAAATAATCTCTACAGAGTCTCCAACCTCACCTTTTGTAACATATGTGTGATGGCTTGGCCCCTTGTTTGAATTGGACCACGAGAGAACCAGCCTGGGAGGGGCATATTTATCAAAAATGCCAGAAGCAATATTGTGGCAACCTACGGGTCTCAGGTCAGGATGGCCATTTGGGCCATCTCTTCACAGCTGGGCCCCATAGGCCCCATACAGGAATCTTGCCTCTCTTGCTTTAACACTTCTAGCCCCACCTACATGAGTCTCACGTAGCTGCCTCTCCAAACGTTAAGTGCCCAGAGAAAAAAATTATAAGGTAAAAAACTCACCTGACCCCTTGATCGATCTGGTTGGGTCTTCTCTGCAAACGGGGGGCGTCCCCCGGGGCTCTTCCGGCTTCAGGAAAGAACCCACAAGAGCCCCCCGCTCCTGCCGCTGCCGCCACTGACAGCTATAAAATAATAATAATAATAAGGACATCTACTCACCTGCGCCTGCGATCCCTGCCGCCTGGCTGGACAAAATCTCAAGTAGGCTGGCAGTTAAAACGGTTACAGGTAACTATGCATGTTGGGTAATGTTCTGTTCAGGGGACCTTGCGCTTTCAGATTTAGTTTGTTTTTTCTTATTTGCATATTAATATTTTAGGAAAATGTGTTTTTTATTCTGCTTTTTTATACATTTGTTTAGGGAATCCCTGCGCAACCAAAGAATTCTTTGAAGGATTACTTCCAGAAAGATGAGCCAACTACAACACGCTGGGTGCGCTTAGAAAGCTTAACATGTGTACTTTCATGGAATATTTTTTGTTATTTTTTCAAATCTAAAGGATTGTTCTGGTTGAAAAAATGTGGGCACTTTGTCTGCAGAGCTGACATTTTCAAGTAAAATTATCCTTACACACATGCATTACTTTAGGGTGTCTAGGGTGTGCCAACTCTTCCCTTGACAGTACCTATGCATGTTGGGTATGGTTCTGTTCAGGGGACCTTGCTGTTCCAGATTTAACTTTTTTTTTTAGGAAAATGTGGCTTTGATTCTGCTTTTTTATATATTTTTTTTCGGTGAACCCTGTGTAACCAATGAATTCATTGAGGGATTACTTCCAGAAAGCTGCACCCACATCAACAAGCTTGGTACGCCTAGAAAGCTTGAGTCATGTATTTCCAGAGAATTTGAAGTTTGTGGAGGGATACTTTAAATGTAAAAGGTTGTTTCTCTTGAAATACAGTGCACATAGCTGTTGTATTTTAGTTGAAAATCTCCTAAAGTGCTGTTTCAGTTTGGGGGAGTCCCCTGGGCAGGAAAGTGTACTAGAGATGAGTGAACTGGTTCATCAGAACCCAAGTTCATTCCAAATTTCAGGAAAAATTTGAGTCGTCAGAAAAACGAAATTCAACAGCACCTCGTGTGGTGGGTAAAAAAAAATCACCACCATTCTCATTCCAGCGACACGCTACGATCCAGTGTACACAGCGAAATCTGACTTGCACAGCTGACAGTGCAGCCGGCTCCCCACACCTCTCCTGCTCGCAGCCAGCCGCTGGACCAGAATGACGGGGAAGCCGGCATGTAGGTAAAAGTGCGATACACACAGCACGGTGGGAGCAGGGAAGGCCGGTCGCACTGAAGCTGACTTGCATAGCTGACAGTGTGGCCGGCCTCCCCCACTCCCACCGCGCTGTGTGTATCTCACATTCCGCTAGAGATGAGCGATTCTCAAAGGTTCGATTTGGACAAACCCGAATTTCTTAGTGAATCGACCAAATCAAATTTTTAGGAAGTTCGCTCATCTCTGGTGTCTACTGATACATATGTGGTACCGTCTTAACCAGGAGAAATGGGGATTTCGCACGCAATAATATTTTCTTGAACTTAAACAAAACACTACAAATTGTAAAAAATAGATTATGTTTTGCACAAATTTCACCTAAAAATATCGAGAATACACTTTTAAAAATGACAAACAAGACATTTCATGTTAAAGACCAGACTGAAAAAAAAACAATATATAATGTTCCTGAAAAATCACTGAAAATCCCTTAAAAAATCACAGTTGAACATGTATAGCGCAAAATAGTGAAAAATGCTCTCGCAACAGAGGGTGACAAAAACTCTAGTTGACACTTAAAGGGTTAATACAGTTTTACTGTTCTATGCATATCTAAACGCTAGGCAATGAATTTTCTATGTTCCTACTGCACCATTTTTCTTATTTCTGTTCTTTAATGTATTTTGTGCCGTTATTAAGGCGCAGCAGCAATCTCGGTCGCCCTATATTCCGCAAAGCAAAGGTTTGGTTACGAGACGAGGAAACCCATTGCCTCTGACTTATGACTGTAATAAGGCGGCGGCGGGAGAGGCTGGTATTCATTCATTGCTATGAATATCTATACATTAACATTTAGAAGCCTCCGTGGAACGCTCCGGTTAAAACGCATACTGTGCATTTGCATTGCGCGTATGAGACTTTCGCCTTCAAGGCGGTTTTTGTCAGGGATGAAAGTGCGGCTGCAATTTCTCAGTAATGTGAAGCCTCTGATTTGATGCAGATCTGTTGCTGTCTATACATCCTTTCATCTGTACTAAATGGGGCATCATTTTATGTGGAAGAACCAGCCATGTAAATAACTGGCCCGCGTGGGGGGTTTTATATATTCGAAAAGTCATAGTTACATAGTTAATACGGTTGAAATAACACATATGTCCATCAAGTTCAACCAAGGGTGTTGGGGTCGGGGAAGTTATTTTTTATTTTAATTTTTGTTTTTTTACTGATAACCGCTAATAGTAACTGTAAATGTTATTTTCTTCTAAAAAAGCATCTAATCCTTTTTTTGAAGCTGTCAGCGGTTGATGCTGTGGCAAGCTTCTGTGGGAGACTATAGGGTCGATTCAAAGAAACATGTAACAGCTTTGATTTTGGTGCCGATCATCCTATTTTTCCCGTACGCTCGTGCGTTCGTATGAACTTGCGAGTGATTCTATAAGCAAATACGTTTCTATCCTAAAAAGTACGTCCGTTCGTATGGCAGTTCGGGAATCAGACCTATGTCAGTTTCCATCCTGAATTTTCCGTTTCATTTCTCAGGTTGCAACATTGGTTTTGCCCTTTTTCCTTTTTTGTCTGGACGTAAATCCTTCTGATCTTGCGGCTGCGCACTACAAACTTACCTCATTAAAGTGCATTCTAAATATTTGGTCTTATTTTTCTTTATTTCATTCATTTTGTAGTAACCAACCATTAATGAATGCATTTGCATAAGTAAATCTTACTTTGTTTAACCCTTTAAATGCCAAGCACGTAGTTTCTACGTGGTTGCTTCTCCTACCGTTAAGTGCCAAGCACGTAGAAACTACGTGCCTGGCATTTCCCCCAAACAGTTAAAAAATAGAAAAAAAAAATCACTTACCTCCGGTATCCCTGTGAAGCCTGGGGTCCCCTCTTCCTTGGGGGGGGCATCCGATCGCCCCCCCATCGTCCTCCGTCTTCAGGGGGGGGCCCGAAACCAGCCGCCCCCCCCCGTTTCCAGCGCTGATCGCCGCTGTAAAAAAAAAAAAAAAATAAAACTGTCATTTACTCACCTCCGCGCCCGAGCCTTCTGTCCGGGTCTCCTCTTCACCAGGGGGGGGTCCGATCCCCCCCCTGGGCTGCGCAGTCTTCAGGTGAGGACCCTCTTCCGGGTCCTCACCTCTTGTAATGGCGGCGATGGCCGCCGCCGCTTAGCCCCGCCCATTGTGGGAGGAGCGGGATGACGTCATCCCGCTCCTCCTATACCCCCTCCGAGCTCCGGCATCTGTCAGATGCCGGTGGTGATCGGAGCAGGGCGGGTGTCAGGTGAGGAGGCTCCGATCGGAGCCCCCTCGCCTGTCACCCGCCCTGCGCCGATCACCACCGGCATCTGTCAGTGAGGTGATCGGCGCGGGACAGCGGCGAGGGACGTCGGATCGGAGGTGAGTATGGTGTAAAAAAAGAAAAATAAAGATTTTTTTTTCTCTGTGTGTGTGTCATTTTTTTTACTATTAACCCCTTGTGAACTGGTAAGGGGTCCATGACCCCTATACCAGTTCACAAGGCTGGGGAGATGGCAAGCCACCTGCGCTAGCGGGTGGCTTGCCATTAACCCCTGGCACCCCCATTACCTGCCTCCCCAAAGGCCAGGGGGGGGCAGAAGAGCCCGGGCCCACATGGGCTATGTGGGCTCGTAGGCTGCAGGGTGGGGGGGCCACATAAGCTGGCCCCCCCACTCTGTGCCTACAAGCCCCCATAGCTGGTCCCGGGCTGGTTACTTTGGGTAAGGGGGACCCCACGTCAATTTTTTTTTTGATTTTTAAGGGTTTTTAACCCTTAAAAATCAAAAAAAAAATGGGGTCTCCCTCCCCTGGGAGGGGGGACCCTATGTCATTTTTTTTCCCGATTTAACCCTTTGTAGTGTGGATGGTTTTTGTATTTTTTTTGTGAATGTTATAAAATACTTGTTTCAGTTAGGGGGGTCTCCTGGGCAGGAACGGGGGGCTACCGATAAATATGTGGTACCGTTCTAATCGGTAGAAATGGGGCTTTCACATGCAATATGATTTTCCTTAATAAAATACATTTTTTATTTAAAATAAAGGAGTCAATTTTCTAAAAAAATTTTTTTATTTATTTATTTTTTTTTTCACTTAATAATATTGTAAAAAAAAAAAAAAAAATTACAAACAAGACATTTCATGTTAAAGTCTAAACTCTGCTGCAAAAAATATATATATAATTTTTCTGAAAGTTACAGCAAAAATGGCGCAAAACATGTCGCAAAACATGACGCAAAATGGGGAAATGGCCTGTCAACAGAGGGTGACAAAATCTCAAGTAGGCTGGCAATTAAAAGGGTTAATAGTACCTCTGCATGTTGGGTATTGTTCTGTTCGGGGGACCTTGCGCTTTCAGACTTAGCTTGTTTTTTCTGGTTTGCATATTTATATTTTAGGAAAAGGTGTTTTTTATTCAGCTTTTTTATAAATTTTTTAGGGAAACCCTGCGCAACCAAAGAATTCTTTGAGGAATTAATTCCAGAAAGATGAGCCCACTACAACAAGCTGGGTACCCTTAAAAAGCTTAACGTGTGTACTTTCAGGGAATATATGGTTTATGGGGGATATTCCAAATGTAAAGGGTTGTTTTGGTTGAAAAATCGCAAGGTGCGCACTTTGTCTGCAGAGCTGAAATTTTCAAGTAAAATTACCGTTATGCGCATGCTTTACTTCGGGGTGTTTGGCAACTCTTCCCTTGACAGAACCTATGCATGTTGGGTGTTGTTCTGTTCGGGGGATGTTGCGTTTTCAGATTAAACTTGTTTTTTCTTGTTTGTATATAGTTTTTTTAGGAAAATGTGGCTTTGATTCTGCTTTTTTATCCTTTTTTTAGGGAAACTCTTTGCAACCAAAGATTACGTTGAGGGATTACTTCCAGAAAACTATGGCCACATCCACAAGCTTGGTACGCCTAGAAAGCCTGAGGTGTGTACTTCCAGAGAATATATAGTTTGTTGGGGGTATTTCAAATGTAAAGGGTTGTTTTTCTGGAAAAACCGCAAGGTGCGCATATTGCATAGCATAGTTGTATTTTATCTGAAAATCTCCTAAAGCGCTGTTTCAGTTTGGGGGAGTCTCCTGGGCAGGAAAGGGTGTCTACCTATACATATGTGGTACCGCTGTAACCGGGAGAAATTGGGATTTCACACGCAATAAGATTTTATTGACAAACTTACATTTTTTACTTTTTTTTTTTTTTTTTTGCACATATTTCACCCAAAAATATTAAGAATACACCTAACAAATGACAAACAAGACATTTCATGTTAAAGCCCAGACTCTGCTGAAAAAAACAATATATCATTTTCCTGGGAAATCCCTGGAAATCCCTTCAAAAATCACATTTGAACATGGGGAGCGCAAAATAGTGCAAAATGGTCTGGCAACAGAGTGTGACAAAAACTCCAGGTAGGCTGGCACTTAAAGGGTTAATTTTTAGTTAACTTGCATTTTTTACTTGTGGATTTAATTTTAATATTTTGGCTTCAAATGGTACAACTTAAAATTTTTGGTGTGGTTACCCACACCCTCTCCATACAGATTGCTCTCAAATATAAAAAAACACCCAGCAACTTCTGCATGTTATGAGCCTAGAAACAGCCAAGATGGCGGCTCAGGTATTTTCGGGCAGCCTGCAAACAGAAAGGGCCTTGTGACTGTGTTGCTCTGCATTCTTTGATTTCTGACCTTTCCGTGCCCCCAGCTCTGCTGTGTCTGTGCAAAATACAGCAGTAACCCACATCCTGCACTTTATCCCGCTCTCCTCTCCTCAGTAAGTGTGATGCATCTGACCAAAGATGTGCTTAAATAATTAAACAAAGCAAAGGTAAACAACTACACCAATAAATGCAATCTAAAAATATTATTCTAGTACATCAATTTAAAAATAAATACCAAAGGACATAAGTTTCTTTAATTAACGCAAATATATTGCAAAATAAAGGTTTACATGCAAAGGACTAATTAAGGTCCACATTAAAATGCTTTTATAAGGCATACATGAATCAGGTATGCATTGCCATACAATTTATGGCCTCGGCCATGCTGATACATGCAGTTCATTGGAGCTCAAGACGCGCAGACTCCTCCACATAGCCAAAAAACCTGTTCAAGAACAGCAATCCGACTGCTAAAAGGTGTCGGCAGTGGCTTTCTTTTAAAACGTATTTAGAGGTTTGAAAACTGTTCTCTGAATCACACCTAAACACATCCGATTATCCTAAGTTTTACGTTTTGATCCTAAGTTTTAGGATTTGATCCTAAGTTTTACGTTTTGATCCTAAAATTTAGGAACGAACTTGCGATGATCGTAAGAGCATATACGCATTCGAACGTAGGCTCGTGCGAGTCGTAAATGGCCAAAAAAACAGGAAAAAATGACTAACACCCACCCAAACTTACCATTCTCGATCCGAAATCAATTAACTTTTGCTCTTTGAATCGAGGGGTATTCCATAGAATTATAGTTCTTATGGTAAAAAATTATTGTCGCCTCCGGAGACTGAATTTCTTTTTTTCCAGTTGAAGGGGGCGCGCCACTTTGTCTTTAGAGAGGATTTTACCTGAAATAGTGTTTCCCCATATTTTTTGTATGGGCCATTTATATATTTATACAAGTTAGTCACGCCCCCTCTCAGTCGTCTCCTCTAAAGACTAGACAGATTTAATTTTCGTAATTTTTCCCCATAACTAAGATTCTTCATTCTTATTAGTTTGGTGGCTCCTCTGCTCCCTTTCCATAGTCAGAGCGTCCTTTCTATGAACGGGTGCCCAGAACTGGACGGCATATTCCAGGTGAGGGCGCCAGTGACTTGTAAAGAGGCAAAATTACTCACCTATCCCGTGATTCCAGGCCTCTATTAATGCGTGATAATATCTTGGTGGCCTTGAAAGCAGCTGCTTGGCATTGCATGCTGTTATTTAGCCTGTGATCTACCAGTGCCCCCAGATCCTTCTCAACATGTTGCTTATTTAGATGCTTATTTAGAAGAAAAAAACATTAACAGTTACTATTAGCGGTTATCAGTAAAAAAACAAAACAAAACAAAAAATAAAATAAAAAAATAACTTCCCCTACCCCAACACCCTTGATCGAACTTGATGGACATATGTCTTTTTTTCAACCGTATTAACTCGGTAACTATGTGTTTCTCCCAATTTTACTCCACCAAGGACATATGTAGCCTTTAGGTTATTAGACCCCAAGTGCATGTGTAAGAACCCCTGGGTTCGTCTGATGCCCGACTTGTGGCTGACATTACTAATCATCCCGTCTGAAGTTCCATCAGCCACCAGCGGGTGTCAGCCGAGCTCTGGCTGCTCTCTCTCCCCGTCTTCTGCTGCACCTGATGTGAGGGCTATTTAAGTGGATCTGCCCTCCACCTGGTGCAGCAGGATTCTGTGTTGTTTTGTTTGTGCTCTGTATCTGAACCTGGAGACTGCTGGCCTCAGTCATAGGCCCTTGGGTGAGTGAGCCAGCAACTTAGGGTTTCTTTTGCTTTTGTTATTAGTTGTTTTGTTAGTTAGCCTTGTTTTTTTTCCCTTATTTTTGTATCTGAATCAAAGATCTTTTTGTTTCCTTTTCCTCATAAATCCTCATTTTCCTAATAAAACCCTTGTTAGAACATTTTCTTTGTTGTATCTGTGCTCTGGCCAAACTTTCTGCTCCCCTGGTGGAGAGTTCATATTGGAGAACTCTCCGGCCTTACATTTCTCCACATTGAACTTATATAAATAGTAAAGGTGTTACTTCCAATGCTACAAAAAGGCTCAACTCGAAATCACAATAGGGAGGCACTCTCAACTCAAAGTGATACAAACTATTTATTTACTATTAACAAGGGGGAGCCATCCTGCCAGGTACATACTAATATAATGTGCATCAATGAATTGTGACTAATACTAGGTACACCATTAATATATAATAATAAAGTGCTATGTGCTAAAACAGACGTGCATCAATTTTCAAAACAAAACCTCTGGCAGGAATCAGCCCCGCAGCAAGCCCACGTGTTCCGAGCCACTAGGGCTCTTCCTCAAGGCTGAAATAATGGGTCATTATTTCAGTCTTGAGGAAGAGCCCTAGTGGCTCGGAACGCGTGGGCTTGCTGCGGGGCTGATTTCCTGCCAGTGACACAGTAAGGATCTTATTTTGTGTTATTTCATGTTTGTATACCTTGCACCGTCGTCCCTTATTGGGCTTGCCTTTATTCAGAGGTTTTGTTTTGAAAATTGATGCACGTCTGTTTTAGCACATAGCACTTTATTATTATATATTAATGGTGTACCTAGTATTAGTCACAATTCATTGATGCACATTATATTAGTATGTACCTGGCAGGATGGCTCTCCCATGCGGCTGGTTATGAAACAGCACTGGGACAATGCTGTAGTTTTTAAATTGTTTTTAATGTGATTACCGCTAATAAAGACTACTTTATATTCTTACCTTTTTGAGAGTGCAATTGTTAGTCCCCAGGGACCCATTAGGTGGGGTGTTTGGAGGGTACCCCCAATTCTTTGGTGTCATTGTGCATTTGCAGGGTCTCCTATAGGGGCAGTGCACCTCATATTACAGTCCAACAATATTAGAGGTGCCACCCGCAGTACTTTGCTTTACTATTAACAAGAAACAATTTACATCTAAACTAAAACTACATCTTTACATCTAAACACACTAAAACCAAATAAAAAACATAAATCACACAATGACAAACAAGACAGACCAACATAGATAAGTGTGTAGGCGATGGGGAGGGCACCATCAAATATATTATCAGTAATTTCATCCACATAAATATATATACATCATAATAGAAAAAAGATATATTATATTCAAACAATGCAAATATAATGTGCAAAACCTGCTTATGATCCGGATCCTAAAAGTATATACCCTATAAAGTGCAAGTGGCAAGCAATCAATAATGAATAATAAGACTAAACAATCTGAGGTTTGTAATCAAAAATCAATCTGATCAGATACAAAAAACTTCCATGATTCATTTCCCCTGTAGTCTAACCACTAATACAACTCAAACCACATTGTCAACAACCCATAATCCACCAAAGTCAATGCATAATGATATCCTATAATGTGAATCACAATATAAATCAAAGTAACCTAAAGTCAAGTCTCCCCACCGCCTACCACACCAAGAGCCATGCGTTCCGTGGGCACGCCTCCCACTTCCTCAGGCTAATCTAATGCTGGCTTACCTGAGCTTAAGTAGGGCATTGGATCCCTCCTCCACCTCTGCCGACCAATCACCCCATAGAAAATGCCAGTAGATGTGCTGCCGGGTCAAGGGGCAACAGAGGAAGATAGTAAGGCGGTCGCATGTGTTAGCCACCTGGGAGAGTTGCACACCCGTCCCTCCAGTGAGCGCCACCAAAACAAAGGTGGCTGCTGTGCGAGAGTGTGATCGCGAGAACAGGCTGACAGCCCGAACTCGCGTTCACAAAGACAGGAGTGTGCACAGGCGCAAGGTAACCGCCCCCCCGTCAGAGGCGCGTCACCCGCCCACTCACATCTGAACCTCTGCGGCCGCTCACACCACCAATCGCGTCCCCTAACCAAGTCAGCCTGAAGCCTGTGAAGCTTGTGAGGAATCGCTCATGGTAAGGAAGGTAGGGGACCTCTGATGTAATAGATGGAAGAGTAGGAGACAGAAATGTATTTTAAAGTATAAGCTAATGCGAGTATTATGCATCAATCTTTTAGTGTAAAAAAAAAAAAAAATTAAAAAGTCAAAATTGAATCGGAGCTGGCTTTGGCTCTGCCGATGGGAGCTGACAAATTGTGCTCCCAGAATCCTTTGCGGGAGCTGGAAGCCACAGAATGGCCTCTGAAATATAGTGCATAAAAATGATCTCTGGTGATGGGTATTGAACTATAGCCGCATGCGATGATTGCGTTGGCAAGAGACAACACACACTAGATTACGGGATAATGTACACGAGCGGTGTTTAAGAGCCGTGATCACTCATTGCAGCCGACATTATCATATTTCAGGAAGTGTATTACAGCGAGGAATGAGGACTCTGACTCACTTGCGGTGATGGAACGTCTAGACGGACGCTGCATTCGGATGGTGGGCAGAGTGATTGTGGCGGCAGAGCTGATGAATACGCAAAAACTTTTATTTATACCTCAACCAGACAGTAAATGAGTTGTTATTGATTAAGGCACTACCGTGAAGCGAGGGACTGGTGTGCCGGTAATTTGTCCTAACCTGGCTCTTGTAGAGTAGAACAGTGGTTCTAACGCCAAGAAACCCCCTGGGGACAAGAAGTTCAACCCAAGTACCCCCAAGAAGGAGATCAATTCTAAAGGTTAACAAAGTAAGTAGGTCAACTTGTAGGGGTGAGGGAACCCAAACTGAAAAGTTGGGGTTTGGACCGAACACTGGGCCCTGGGTCCCTGAATGTGATTAATGAGATGGTTGAAGAAAATAAATAAATGAGACCGTAGGTTCAAGGATGAAAAGTAGGGGTTTTATAGTTGCCTAATGCGCTCACTCACTGCCCATTATATACTACATGGATACAAATGTTTGTAGGAAAAAATGTACACCCAATATGAAAGCTGTGCTTTCCATAAAGTGATTTAATACTGTGAATCTTAGCTAATTAACATATAAATAAAGCAAGTTTAACTGGTTCCAGCATCTATATTGCAGTGCCCATGTGGAGACATCAGGAGTATAGAAAGACAAACGCATAAATATCACAGACATAAAGGTTCAAAAGAGTCCATAGGTTCCTTCCATGAGCATGATCACAACACCTTATGGCAAATGCAAAGTAGCAAAACTAGAACAGTTCTTAAGGTGAAATAAGAATACAAAGCTTACAGGCTGGGATGCAGCGGATAACACCAAAAAAGCACTCAACGTTTCGGCGGATGAGCATTTATCAAGAAAGTGATCACAGATTTCTCTAAGCTTACATTGCGGCCAGGTAATGCCACTCCCCTCCAGTCAGATGGACCCTATACTAGTTCACAGGGTAGGGGAGCTGCAAGCCACCTGCATGACATGCCAGCGGGTGGCTTACAGGTACTCTATTACCTATACCTTCAACGGCCAGGAGGGTGTGGAAGAGTCAGGTTTCGGAAGAGAACCGAGGCCCAGCCAAAGAGATTGGTGACTATGAGTAGAACAGTGGTTCTAAATCTTTCAACCCCAAGAAACCCCCTTGGGACAAGAAGTTCCACCCAAGTACCCCCAAGGAAGAGACCAATTCTAAAGGTTAACAAAGTAAGTAGATCAACCTGTAGGGGTGAGGGAACCCAAATTGAAAAGTTCGGGGTTTGTACTGAACACTGGGCCCTGGGTCCCTGAACATGATCATGGATTTCCCTCAGTTCATGCTCATGTTCGGACTTCGGATGCCAATCAGTGCGTCGGGCTTCTCCATCTCCTTGGAGCTGTGCTGACAGCCAGAACAGGCAGCTGACACCAGGTAATGCCACTCCCCTCCAGTCCAATGATTCCCTATTCTAGTTCACAGGGTAGGGGAGCTGCAAGCCACCTGTATGACATGCCAGAGGGTGGCTTACAGGTACTCTATTACCTGCACCCCCAATGGCCAGGAGGGTGTGGAAGAGTTGGTTCTCGGAAAAGTACAGAGGCCCAGCTGAAGTGATTGGTGACTATGAGTAGAGTAGTGGTTCTAAATCTTTCAACGTCAAGAAACCCCCTAGGGGCTTGAAGTTCCACCCAAGTACCCCCAAGGAAGAGATCAATTCTAAAGGTTACCAAAGTAAGTAGGTCAACCTGTAGGGGTGAGGAACCCCAAACTGAAAAGTTTGGGGTTTGTACTGAACACTGGTCCCCGGGTCCCCGAATGTAATTACAGATTTCTCTCAGCTTACATTGCAGCCAGGTAATGCCACTCCCCTACATCCCAATGGACCCCTATACTAATTCACAGGGTAGGGGAGCTGCAAGCTACCTGCATAACATGCCAGCGGGTGGCTTACCGGTACTCTATTACCTACATTACCAACGGCCAGGAGCGTGTGGAAGAGTTGGTTCTCGAGGCCCAGACGAAGGAATTGGTGACTATGAGTAGAACAGTGGTTCTGAATCTTTTAATGCCAAGAAACCCCCTGGGGACCAGAAGTTCCACCCAAGTATCCCCAAGGAGGAGATACATTCTAAAGGTTAAGTGAGTGAACTGAAATGTTCAGGGTTTGTACCGAACACTGGGCCATGGGTCCCCAAGCTTTTTGATTAATGAGATAGTTGAAGCACACTGAAGAAAATAAATAAATGAGACCGTAGGTTCAAGAATGAAAAGTAGAGGTTCTATAGTTCCCTAATGCGCCCACTCACTGCCCATTATATACTACATGGATACAAATGTTTGTAGGAAAAAATGAACACCCAATATGAAAGCTATGCATTCCATAAAGTGATTTAATGCTGTGAATCTTATCCAATTAACATACAAATAAAGCAAATAAGATAATCAGTGAAAATATATACATAAATGACGGCTAGGTGGCGCAGTTTAACTGGTTCCAGCATCTATATTGCAGTGCCCATGTGAAGACATCAAGAGTATAGAAAGACAAACACATGAATGAATATCACAGGCATAAAGGTTCAAAATAGTCCATAGGTTCCTTCCATGAGCATTATCACAATTCCAACACCTTATGGCAAATGCAAAGTAGCAAAAGTAGAACAGTTCTTAAGGTGAAAAAAGGATACAAAGCTTACAGGTTGGGACGCAGCGGATAACACATAAAAAGCGCTCAACGTTTTGGCGGATGAGCCTTTATCAAGAACGTGATCACAGATTTCTCTCAGCTTACATTGCGGCCAGGTAATGCCACTCCCCTCCAGCCCAATGGACACCTATACTAGTTCACTGGGTAGGGGAGCTGCAAGCCTTACCTTACAGGCTTAGCCAGGCTTACAGGTACTCTATTACCTGCACCCCCGATGGCCAGGAGGGTGTGGAATAGTCGGTTCTCAGAAGAGAACTGAGGACCTGCCAAAGGGAATGGTGACTATGTACACCTAAGGCCCCGGGTCCCAAACATGATCACAGGTTTCTCCCAGAAGTTCATGCACATGCCAGTGCGTTCGGCTTCCGCCCACTCCTTGTAGCTCTGCTGACAGCCAGAACAGGCAGCTTACATTGCGGCCTGGTAACGCCACTCCGCTCCATTCCAGTGGATCCCTATACTAGTTCACAGGGTAGGGGAGCTGCAAGCCACCAGCATGACATGCCAGCGGGTGGCTTACTGGTACTCTATTACCTACACCCCCACGGCAAGGAGGGTGAAGAAGGGGTGGTTCTCAGGACAGAACCGAGGCCCATCCGAAGGGATCGGTGACTATGAGTAGAAGTCCACCAAGAAACCGCCTGGGGACCAGAAGTCCCACCCAGGTACCCCCAGGGAGGAGATCAATTCTAAAGGTTACCAAAGTAAGTAGTTCAACCTGTAGGGGTGAGGGAACCCATATTGAAAAGTTTGGGGTTTGTACTGAACACTGGGCCCCGGATCCCCGAATGTAATCACAGATTTCTCTCAGCTTACATTGCGGCCAGGTAATACCACTCCCCTCCATCCCAATGGACCCCTATACTAATTTACAGGGTAGCTGCAAGCCCCCTGCATAACATGCCAGCGGGTGGCTTACCGGTACTCTATTACCTACACCCCCAACGGCCAGGAGGTTTGGAAGAGTTGGTTCTCGAGGCCCAGACGAAGTGATTGGTGACTATGAGTAGAACAGTGGTTCTGAATCTTTCAACACCAAGAAACCCCCTTGGGACAAGAAGTTCCACCCAAGTACCCCCAAGGAGGAGATAAATTCTAAAGGTTAACAAAGTAGGTCAACCTGTAGGGGTAAGGGAACCCAAATTGAAAAGTTTGGGGTTTGTACCGAAACACTGGGCCCCAGATCCCCAAACGTGATCACAGGTTTCCCTCAGAAGTTCATGCTCAAGTTTAGACTTCAGATGCCAATCAGTGTGTTCGGCTTCCCCCCACTCCTTGGAGCTGTGCTGAAAGCCGGAACAGGCAGCTTACATTGTGGCCTGGTAACGCCACTCCCCTCCAGCCCAATGGTTCCCTATTCTAGTTCACAGGGTAGGGGAGCTGCAAGCCACCTGCATGACATGCCAGCAGGTGGCTTACAGGTACTCTATTATCTACACCCCCAATGAATAGGACAGAAAAGTGTGGAAGAGTCGGTTCTCAGAAGAGAACCAAGGCCCTGCCAAAGGAATTGCCAACTATGTACCCCTAAGTAAACCCTCTGCAGAGGCCCACAATTTCTTACCTTTTTGGTGGTCCCACGCCACGATAATGGCCACATCCCCGGCATCCCTACAGCTCATGCCCTTAGCCTAAGTGAATGGAAGGTGCCGGACACTGCAGGGAAACCGTGGATGAGGCTACCTCCATGCCAACGCTCAGTTCTAAACAACACTTTATGCTGTGCACTGGGTTTTTGAGAAGCAGGGCTCTCATGTGTTTGGCAAGATTGCCACTCACATGCAGTTTAGGAGCACAGAATCTGCATGCGATTCCATAACTTTTGCATGGGGCTAAGCCCTCTCAAATAGCTTACGTCACTGAGTGGTAGAGGAGGGGGTATGGGGGAGCAATTTACTAAGCTTTGATTTTTTTTACCGGAGGTCTACTTTGAGTGGAAGTCCACTCACTTTCCAATTGAGAAATGAAAGCGCCCTCTCGTTTGACCTTCCAATGGTTCTGTTGCCTGTCGTTGCCATACTTGGAGAATATTTGTTTCCCCAAATGTAATATTGTTTTATGTATTTTAGTATTTATGCATAACATGTAGAAAACAAAGGGTGAGGGGTCCCCCCCCCCCAATACTATCCAAACAAGCAAGTTAGGCACTACTAGGCGTCACTTCCTCAGGGCGAACAGGTACATATCTTTGCACGCAAAGTCTATATATGATTGTTTATATGTATTATACACAGTAATTCTGACTGGGAATATTAGGGATAGGTGAAGTTTGATTGCCATTCCATTATAATTATAATAGCAATAGGTATCTTAGCAATAGCGCCACCTTCTGTTTGTCTATGTTTTATGTTTTTTAGATTCTTTTTAAGTGTAAATATATGTCAATTTTGGCTTTGAATTCTAATAAAATTATATCATTTTCATTATAAAGAATAGCAGTGCCACTTGCTTGTTTGGATAGTATTGGGGGGGGGGGTGGGACCCATCACCCTTTGTTTTCTACATAGTATTAATCTATCCTGTGGTATGCACACTACATGTAGGTTTAGCTAGTGTAATCATGTTTATGTTCCTCTGTTTTTTTTTTTTTTTTACTTTAGATCCACTTTAACATGATTTTTTCCCATCTCCTGATGAGTTTGCTTCTTGCTTTTGATGACTGAGCATCCCGGAGGTAGAGGCCAGCCAACAGTCTCCTGGGAAGGGATGAGTGAGCTTTGGCCGACCCACAGAAGAGCATTAGCAACAGCGGGAGATGTGCACCTCTAATAATGTGACCCATCAATCACTCACGCGCTCCTATCTCTTCCGAATCCAAACAGGATGCGGAATGGAAACCCAGCACAGCAGCAATCTACCTGAGCGCATTAGCCGGCTGAGATGACGGGAAATTGTTTTTTAAATATGGCAGCGGAATTCCTCTCCACCACCTGCCAAGAAAATGTATTAACCCTGTCCGGCCCCAGTCAACTCTGTTGTTCCTGGTAGTTGCTCTCAAGGCCCCCAAATGACACCCTTAACCAATTGAATCTGATAAGTGGGTTTACACGCACCATGAGAAAAGCCCATCGGCAGATTTAACTGTCAACATGAAATGTTCTTCATTTTAAGCAATCACTTACACAACACAGAAAGTGGCTATACAATGTTTGACAGCAGGGTTGATCTTGTTACAATTGTAACATCAGCCATGACGTGGCTGTTACAATGTGTTACAATAAAACAAAATGGGCAAAAAAGAAACACCAAAATATAGTTAAAAAGGGTCTGATTTGCCCTCTACTTACCTTTTGGATGTCACTGCTGTCTGCTGCGGCAACATCTGACTGCTTCAGGGCCTGATCCTCACCCCACCTGCTCTAACTGACACACATGCTTGTCAATGTCCCACGACAATCTCGCAGCTCCGCAAAATCTTAAGGGATTTTGGGGATCCATTGGATCCCACTCATGAACACTGGGCAGGTACGAGATCGGGCAACCCGCGCAGTGCCAAGAGATCGCCCGGAATCCGAGGGACCCAGAAAATAGATCCCTTGGCAAGGTGAGTAAAAACTGCCCAAAGGTAAAACCGGAGGGGGGGAGCAGATCAGTGAGGTTTGAGAGGTTTTAACCTCCCCCAGTGTTCCTCGTATTGTATTGTATGACAGATAAAGAGAGTTAGGTTGTTGCACAACTTATATTAGGAAGATATCAAGCTTAACACCACACCCTTCCTCTTCCGTCTCCTTTTATACACACAGTGACCCCTAGTGGATGTGTGTGTCAATTTATACTGTACTATTTGTTATTACTGTAAAGATATTGTTAACCCTGACATGCCTACATATGGCTACTATACTAAGTTGTATATGATTAACCCATACAATACAGAGTTTTTTACAACTTTTGGTTTTATTTTTTCCTGTTTTGTTAAATTGCGATGCTCTTTAAGCAGCAATATATACAATGAAAAAAGCAAAATGTCAGCCAGCTCACCACATCCACCATTGGTATGGAAAAGGAGATCCCAGGCAGTCCTCCTTAAAGTGGACCAACACCCAGGATTTTGACTATCCTGGGTCTTGGTCCACTTCGGTGGGGCACCCCCGATCGGGGTGCCCCGCTGTGTGAAACCCCCCCTAACCCCCCGAAAAACTCACCTCTCCCCGCTCCCAGCGCCGACGTACAAGCCAGGTCCAGGAACGTCTAAGCGGCTGCCGCCGCCGCCGCCTCCCGCGCGTCCCTTTTGACGCGCGCGCGCCCGCGTCGGCCATTCGCAGACGGCCGGCGCGGGCGCGCGCACGCCTACAGGGGCGCGAGGGAGGCGGCGGCGGCCAGCCGCCGAAGATCAGGTAAGGTTTTTCGGGGGTTTTGGGGGGGTTACACCCCGCGGGACATCCCGATCTCGGATGTCCCGCGGGGTGGGGGGTGATCGGCCCGGGAATCTTATAGATTCCCGGGCCGATCACCCGTGGGTGTTGGTCCACTTTAATAGTATCCACATCAGTATCTCTTCCAGCCTCAGATTAAAATATAACTTTTATTGTCCAACATTATAATCCAGCTGTGGAATTCATAAATATGTGCAAAAATAGCATAGCGATCAAGATGCCACTATGTCCTATCAGTGACCCATAACGCGTTTCGAGCTTCAAGAGCCCCTAAATCATATAACTTGTGAACAGTAACTGGAGTGTTTAAATGGAATGTGTGTTTGCACATATTTATGAATTCCGCAGCTGGATTATAATGTTGGACAATAAAAGTTATATTTTAATCTGAGGCTGGAACAATATATACAGGGTTGGTTTAGGAAACCAGAAGCCAGGTTCCAGGAACTAAACAGTACTAGTGGAATGTATGGGTTAGTTGAGCATAAGATCAATCGCTGACATCATTTATGTTAAAGTTGTACTATAAAATGGACCAATACCCCGGATTTTGACTATCCTGGGTTTTGGTTCTTGCCCCCGGGGCAGTCCAATCAGGGGCGCCCCGCTGTGTGAACCCCCCCCCCCCCAGCTCACCCAAGCGAACTCACCTCTCCTTGGTCCTACAGCGCATGCGTGAGCTCTCACCCAATAGGCGGGCTTGAACCCGCTCGTCTAAACCTTCATCTAAGGTGAGCGGATCCGAGCGCACTGGTGGCTGCATTCCCCGCTACCCTCTAACAGGGCGTGTGCCCATGCCGGCCATTCACAAATGCCTAGTGCGGGCACGTGTCCTGCTAAAGGTATAGCGGGGATGCGGCTGTTGCTCCAGCATGCTCCGTTGGAACCGAAATAAAGGTGAGTTTCTGGGCAACCTGGGGGTATCACACAGCAGGGCATCCCAATGTTGGATGCCCTGGGGGGTAGGGAATCAAGCGGCCCTAGAATCTTATAGATTCCCGGACTGATCTCCGTGGGTTTTGGTTCACTTTAAGCACATGACCACGGCGGGGCTAAGCCTCTTTGTACAGAAAAACGAAGAGGGTTATTTAAGAAAGGATAGCGTCAGGTAGCGGCTGGTTAATGAGAGGTAGCGACAGATAGCGACTAGTGAACGCCGGACACGGCACGCAATTACACATTTATCAAGCAGAATCTGTTTAGCGACTGGGATAGCGCCATGTAGCGTCTGATTCATCATTTTCAAAGCCTCTGCGAACAGCGCCAGCGTTCAGCCTTGCACAGTGCCAGGTATGACCTCTCGCTACCTGTCACTCCCCCATACATTTCAATGGACGAACCTTTTCTTCTCTCTTTTTTTTTTTCCCCAAAAATCACAAATAATTCTGTGACCTCTTCTGGCATTGAAAATTGTTTTTCACATTTTTTAAATATTTCTTCAGAAATGACATTACAGGTCTGGCATTAAAGTGTTCATGTTACAATGTTGCTACAATGTAATTCCATATGTTTTCGCTTTGTTACTGGTGGATAGATGCTGAAAAACAGACTTTAATCACACAGCCTCCTGCGCTCTGGGCTTCAAACAACTATTTTTCAGCGCCAGAAATTTGTGAGGCTGTTTTTTTGCTGAAGAGTCGGTCGCTATGAGCAGTCGCTAACATGCGCTCCCATACAGCGCTGTACTGGTCAAATAGCGACTCCTCACAATGTATTCAACATTACTGAACAGCGACTGAGTCACTATAAAGTAGCGACTCACGGCTGAGCACTGCGACTACTAGCGGGCGCTCTGAAAATGCTGCTACAGACGCTCATCTGTCGCTACCTGGCGCTAATGATGAATCAGCCTGCCCATTTGCAAATTCCGCACCACAATATAAATATAAAGCAGTAATTAAATTCAATACCTGTGGCCGTACATTCCATCAAATATGGGTGAAATCTTTCAAATTAATTGTGACATAACCTGTAGACTTTTAATAGGGATAAATACCTTTGGGAATAAATATCCTTGTTGTTATACTTGTGGGATATGTTCATTTACCCACTATACATGTATTAGTAACGACTATTGATATTACTAATGAATTTATTGAATATAGAATTCTGTTTATTTAATATTTGTCATTATTTATTGGTGTTTTTTGTGGGAATTGTTTCTTAGAGTCTTAGAGGCCGATTCATTAATAGCGGCAGGTAGCGACAGATGAGCGCCAGTAGTGTTATTTTCACAGCGCACGCTAGTAGTCGCTGTGCTTGGCCGTTGTTCGGCTGTTGACAGCAACTCAGTCGGTTTGCCGTAATGTTGAATACGGGGTTAGGAGTCGCTGTTTGACAGGTTCCGCGCTGTATGGGAGCGCATGACAGCGAATGGCCATAGCGAACGGCTCCCAGCATATTCATTAACAAATCACGCTCAAAAAATTTTGGCGCTGTGAAATGCTTGTTTAAACCCCAGAGCGCTGGCGGCGATGGGTTAAAAGTAGTTTTTTAACCCCCAAACAACCATATTTTTGGAAAAAAAAAACATGTTTTTACAAACATTTAGTAATATGAATACATTAATATCAGACCTGTAATATCAATTCTGCACCATTTTTTTTTTTTTTTTTTACCTTAAAAAAAATATCTAACATTGCAGAAGTGGTCACAGAATTTTTGCCATTTAAAAAAAAAAAAAAAAAAACATTAATAGCAATGAATTATGAATATTTAAAGATTGTTCCATTGAAATGCATTGGAGAGCGCCAGGTAGCGAGAGGTCATACCTGTCGCTGTTCAAGGTCGCTCGCTGGCGCTGTGGGCTGAGGCTGGAATAATGATGAATGATTCGCTATCTGGCGCTCTGTCAGTCGCTAAGCAGGATCGGCTTGATAAATGTGTGATTGCGGAGGGGAGCCGGCGTTCTCGTGGCGGTGAGCGCCATTACCGTTCGCTCACCATTCGCTACCTGGCGCTATCCCTTGTTAAATAAGAGTCTTAGTGTGGGTATTGTTGGGTACATATTTGTATTGATAGTGGGATCCATTTGTAGGTGATCGCATCTTGCTTCCTTTGGCTAACGAATTGATTTACATTCATGGAGACCCGTGCTGGTCACGTGGCGAGCTCCGTCCCCTCCGCCCCTCCTGCGGCCGCAACACACACGCATTGTCAGCAGCGTTGATGTCTTCGGCTGGCCGGGGGGAGGCGGTCTGGGGGGGCGGGGCCGTGACGTCACCGGACAGCCACGTCGCTCCGATTGGAGCGCAGGACTCAGCTGTGCGGGCGGCTTCCGGCCGGGGCCGTGCTGCGCGCCCGGATGCGTGTCCTGCGATTAACGGTAAGCCTCTGTATATAAGGGTAGCAAGATGGGGGGACCTTGATAAAGTGGCTTGTGAGCGGGGGGACCACGAAACGCGTTGGGGGGATCGTCACTCAACCTTGGCATTCTCCGGGGACACTCAGAGTTATACACTCAGGTGATGTGTTTGTTTATGATTTAAATTAATTGTTGTATTCTGATACTTGAATCTGTTCTTCTCTTGCCACATTTAATATTAAGGCCCTTATTTATGAAGGAATAGCGACAGGTAGGGACTGGTGAGCGACCGGTAATGACGGGCCCCGCCACGAGAACGCCAGCTCCCCTCCGCAATCACACATTTATCAAGCCGATCCTGCTTAGCGACTGAGATAGCGCCATATAGCGACTCATTCATCATTATTCCAGCCTCAGCCCACAGCGCCAGCGTCCGACCTTGAACAGCGACAGGTATGACCTCTCGCTACCTGGCGCGCTCCAATGCATTTCAATGGAACAATCTTTAAATATTAATAATTAATTGTTATTAAATGTGTAAAATTCTGTGACCACTTCTGCCATTTTAGATAATTTTTTTAAGGGAAAAAAGAATTGTACAGAATTGATATTACAGGTCTGATATTATTGTATTCATATTACTAAATTATTTAAAAAACTTGTTTTTTTTGGTTTCCCAAAAATATGGTGGTTTGGGGGTTAAAAAACTACTTTTAACCCATCGCCGCCAGCGCTCTGGGGTTTAAACAAGCATTTCACAGCGCGAGAATTTTTTGAGCGTGATTTTTTGATGAATATGGTGGGAGCCGGTCGCTCTGACCAGTCGCTAACATGCGCACCCATACATTGCGGAACCTGTCAAATAGCGACTCGTCACCTTGTATTCAACATTACGCCACACCGACTGAGTCGCTGTCAACAACCGAACAACGGCCAAGCACAGCGACTACTAGCGGGCGCTGTGAAAATACCGCTACAGTCGCTCAACTGTCGCTACCTGCCGCTATTAATAAATCAGCCTCTAATTGTATTGTGTTTGCACAAATCTCAGCACTAATGCACTTTATGGATTGTTTATAGTATTGGCGCTTTATTGAAATATAATGTTTACAGAGTTGGGATTATGGGTGTAATTGGGATGCCCCTACGAATGTGCGGTCTAGTGTTATATGTTTTTTAATTGTCTGTTATGTGATTTTTATGGGTATTTGTCAATAAATAATCAATGAATTCATGATATATATTTGGTTGATGTATTGATTGCCGTGGAGGGGGTGCGGTGGTTTGGACTTCTCTTTGTACAGAAAGGAGTGGAAGAGGCGCTGTGATTAAGCTACACTCCAAACCCAAAGGCATCAGGATTTGGATACAGGAAATCCGCTTCGGTGATTCCACAGCACATGTGCAGCCGGAGCGCCGTGGCTGGGAGGATGCTATCCATCGATTCAGCCTGTCTTCAATATGTGATCAATAATAGAGAGCTGATTGGAGGAGAGTCATCACATGGTATACTCGGCTTTCTTTTGATTTACACATTTCCATATCCAGATGCCCCCGGAACAAAATCAAGGTCACAATGGTGCCAAATGGGTGGGGACAGATTTATATACCCCATATCCACACATAAATCCTCATGAAGGGATAGCGCCTCGTAGCGACAGGTAGCGTCTGGTGAACTCCGGGCGCTGTAGGGAAACCACATTTATGAAAGCGAATCTGGTGAGCGACTCTAACAGCGCCATGTAGCGTCCGATTCATCATCGCAGACGGCTCAGCGTATAGCGCCGGCGCTCTGGCTTTCAGAGCACCTGGTATTACCTGTCGCTACCTGTCGCTCTCCCATACATTTCAATGGACGTTACTTTTCTTCTCTTTAAACAGGGTTTTCATTTTATTATTTTTATTTTTTTTTTAATCAAATCATCGTGTGTGGCCTAGAAAGAGTCATTTTTTAAAACTTTTTAGATTTTTTTATATTTTTATGCAGAATTGTCATTACAGGTCTGGTATTAAAGTATTATAACAATGTCATTCCAGGTGTTTTCGCTTTGTTACTGGTGGATATGTTTTCAAAAACTGACTTTAATCACACAGCGTCTGGCGCTCTGGGCTACAACGACACAATTTTGAGCGCCGGCGCTGTGTGAGGCTGTTTTTTGATGAATATGGTTTGGGTCGCTCACAATGACCAGTCGCTAACGTATGCTCCCATATAGTGCTGTACTGGAGTTATAGCGACTCACACATCAAATTCATCAATGCCGGCAATGTTACTACAGCGATTGAGGCGCTCTGTAATAGCGACTCACAGCCCGATCACAGTGACCACTAGCGATCGCTCTTAGCGCCGCTGTACAGATGCTCATCTGCCGTTACCTGGCGCTAGTTATGAATCAGCCTGAAAGTTTCACTAAAAGATAAGAGGCAGCCGTGTTTTCTAGCTTGTGGCTCGATATTCACATTTTATCCTGGCAAGCGAACAAATATTTATTTTAAGCAACGCCTGCTTCCTCCCACAATCAGGAGATTCGGTGAAGCCGTGCCTCAGGAATAAGAGAAGTGCCGGTCTCCCGGGTCTCTCCATGTGCGCGCCTTTCCTTGTTCCTGTAATACTTAGGGAGCTATGTAAGAAGGGATAGCGCCAGGTAGCGCCTCGTAGCGGCAGGCAGCGTCTGGTGAACGCCGGGTTCTTGTACGCAAAACCACATTTAAGAAAGCGAATCTGGTGAGTGCCTCTAACAGCGCCATGTAGCGTCACATGTATTATTACAGTCAGCTCAGTGTATAGCGCCTCTAACAGCGCCATGTAGCGCCACATGTATTATTACAGGCAGGTCAGTGTATAGCACCTCTAACAGCGTCATGTAGCGTCACATGTATTATTACAGGCAGGTCAGTGTATAGGGCCTCTAACAGCGTAATGTAGCGTCACATGTATTATTACAGGCAGGTCAGTGTATAGCGCCTCTAACAGCGTCATGTAGCGTCACATGTATTATTACAGGCAGGTCAGTGTATAGCACCTCTAACAGCGTCGTGTAGTGTCACATGTATTATTACAGGCAGGTCAGTGTATAGCGCCTCTAACAGCGCCATGTAGCGTCACATGTATTATTACAGGCAGGTCAGTGTATAGCGCCTCTAACAGCGTCATGTAGCGTCACATGTATTATTACAGGCAGGTCAGTGTATAGCGCCTCTAACAGCGCCATGTAGCGTCACATGTATTATTACAGGCAGATCAGTGTATAGCGCCTCTAACAGCGCCATGTAGCGTCACATGTATTATTACAGGCAGGTCAGTGTATAGCGCCTCTAACAGCGTCATGTAGCGTCACATGTATTATTACAGGCAGGTCAGTGTATAGCACCTCTAACAGCGCCATGTAGCGTCACATGTATTATTACAGGCAGGTCAGTGTATAGCACCTCTAACAGCGTCATGTAGCGTCACATGTATTATTACAGGCAGGTCAGTGTATAGCGCCTCTAACAGCGCCATGTAGTGTCACATGTATTATTACAGGCAGGTCAGTGTATAGCGCCTCTAACAGCGTCATGTAGTGTCACATGTATTATTACAGGCAGGTCAGTGTATAGCGCCTCTAACAGCGCCATGTAGTGTCACATGTATTATTACAGGCAGGTCAGTGTATAGCGCCTCTAACAGCGTCATGTAGCGTCACATGTATTATTACAGGCAGGTCAGTGTATAGCGCCTCTAACAGCGTCATGTAGTGTCACATGTATTATTACAGGCAGCTCAGTGTATAGCGCCTCTAATAGCGCCATGTAGCGTCACATGTATTATTACAGGCGACTCAGCATATAGCGCCGGCGCTCTAGATTCAGGAGCGCCACGTATTACCTTTCGCTCAGTGTTGCTCTCTCATACATTTCAATTGCCAAACATTGTTATAACACTGTGACATTAACACTTTAATACCAGACCTGTAATAACAATTCTGCATAAAAATATACAAAATCAAAAACGTTTTCAAAAATGACTTTTAATAGGCCAGGAGAGGTCACACAATTATTTCATACAAAACAAAAAAAAATATTAAAATAAAACCCTGTTTAAAGAGAAAAAAAGTACTGTCTATAGAAATGTATGGGAGAGCGACAGGTAGCGACAGGTAATACCAGGCTCTGAAAGCCAGAGCGCCGGCGCCATACGCAGAGCCGTCTGTGATGATGAATCGGTCGTTACGTGTCGCTGTAAGAGGCGCTCACCAGAATCGCCTTCATAAATGTGGTATTGCGTACAGCGCCCGGCGTTCACCTGGCGCTACGAGGCGCTACCTGGCGCTATCCCTTGATGAATAAAGCCTTTGATTCCACAAACGTTAGTGAATGTGGAGCTGCTGCGATGAGGGGCTCCACAGGTCACAGGTGAGTCCTTGCACCACAATCGGGAAGCTTGTTAGTGAACGTCTCAGTATAAATACACTGTATGCGTGTGCTTTGGCCTTTCCGTGATCAATGCCGCAGGGCTCTGTGTGCCGGAACATTCCTGGAAACAGCGTTCACGCTCAAGTTTACACGGGAAATCAATAACTAATCTCGGAGAGTACAAGAGAGACTCTGCCCGTAATATGGAAGCTTTTTAGCAAATGCACCTTTTTTTCTCTCTTATACGCCCCTCCCCTGCACTCACCTGAGCCCCGGGCCCCAACCTGTCTCACCTTGAGCGCCACATTCAGCGCAAAGAGAAAGTTGTGAGTATATAAATGAATGCGCTGCTCATAGAAACATAGAAGGTTGACGTCAGGAGGAGACCAAACGCTCCATCTAGACTCTGCCCTTATGTGTATACTGTATGTTCTCTGTATCGTATGTATATACTGTATGTTCTCTGTACCTTATGTATATACTGTATGTTCTCTGTATCTTATGTATATACTGTATGTTCTCTGTATCTTATGTGTATACTGTATGTTCTCTGTATCTTATGTATATACTGTATGTTCTCTGTATCTTATGTATATACTGTATGTTCTCTGTATCTTATGTGTATACTGTATGTTCTCTGTATCTTATGTATATACTGTATGTTCTCTGTACCTTATGTATATACTGTATGTTCTCTGTATCTTATGTATATACTGTATGTTCTCTGTACCGTATGTATATACTGTATGTTCTCTATATCTTATGTATATACTGTATGTTCTCTGTATCTTATGTATATACTGTATGTTCTCTGTATCTTATGTGTATACTGTATGTTCTCTGTATCTTATGTATATACTGTATGTTCTCTGTATCTTATGTGTATACTGTATGTTCTCTGTATCTTATGTGTATACTGTATGTTCTCTGCATCTTATGTGTATACTGTATGTTCTCTGTATCTTATGTGTATACTGTATGTTCTCTGTATCTTATGTATATACTGTATGTTCTCTATATCTTATGTATATACTGTATGTTCTCTATATCTTATGTATATACTGTATGTTCTCTGTATCTTATGTATATACTGTATGTTCTCTATATCTTATGTATATACTGTATGTTCTCTGTATCTTATGTATATACTGTATGTTCTCTATATCTTATGTATATACTGTATGTTCTCTATATCTTATGTATATACTGTATGTTCTCTGTATCTTATGTATATACTGTATGTTCTCTATATCTTATGTATATACTGTATGTTCTCTGTATCTTATGTATATACTGTATGTTCTCTATATCTTATGTATATACTGTATGTTCTCTGTATCTTATGTATATACTGTATGTTCCCTGCATCTTATGTATATACTGTATGTTCTCTGTATCTTATGTATATACTGTATGTTCTCTGTATCTTATGTATATACCGTATGTTCTCTGTATCTTATGTGTATACTGTATGTTCTCTGTATCTTATGTGTATACTGTATGTTCTCTGTATCTTATGTATATACTGTATGTTCTCTGTATCTTATGTATATACTGTATGTTCTCTGTATCTTATGTATATACTGTATGTTCTCTGTATCTTATGTATATACTGTATGTTGTCTTTATCTTAGGATAGATGGAGGCTTATCAATCAATATTGTGATTAGAAAGATCCAAAAGTAGCAGTGAACTTGCAATTTAACCTCAACCTATTAGTAACAGCCATTGTGAGAGCATAATATTGCACAAAGTATCCAATTAGAATGAATTAGAATGTGATCTGTGTCTGATACATAACGCAATAATACATCCAGCTTAGTTACGGGCAGGCTGATTCATCACTAACACCAGGTAGCGACAGATGAGCGTCTGTAGCAGCATTTTCAGAGCGCCCGCTAGTAGTCACTGTGCTCGGCCGTGAGTCGCTAGTTTATAGCGACTCAGTAGCTGTTCAGTAATGTTGAATATATTGTGAGGAGTCGCTATTTAACCAGTACAGCGCTTTATGGGAGCGCATGTTAGCGACTGCTCATAGCGAACAACTCACACCATATTCAGCAAAAAAAACAGCCTCACAAATCTCTGGCGCTGAAAAATGCTTCTCTGAAACCCAGAGCGCAGGAGGCGGTGTGATTAAAGTCTGTTTTTCAGCATCTATCCACCAGTAACAAAGCGAAAACATATGGAATTACATTGTAACAACATTGTAACATGACACTTTAATGGCAGAGCTGTGATGTCATTTCTGAGGAAATATATAAAAAAATTGTGAAAAAACTGCTTATTCAATGCCAGAAGAGGTCACAGAATTTTGATTGTGATTTAAAAAACAAAAAACAAATACCCCGTTTAAAGAGAAGAAAAGTTTCGTCCATTTAAAGGTATGGGAGAGCGACAGGTAGCGAGAGGTCATACCTGGCGCTGTGCAAGGCTGAACGCTGGCGCTGTTCGCTGAGGCTGTGAAAATGATGAATCAGACGCTACATGGCGCTATCCCAGTCGCTAAACAGATTCTGCTTGATAAATGTGTAATTGCGTGCCGTGTCCGGCGTTCACCTGTCGCTACCTGTCGCTACCTCTCATTAACCAGCCGCTACCTGACACTATCCCTTCATGAATAAGGGCCTAAGAGACTCTAATAGACTTTAATAGAACAATAAGAAGTGAAAGCATTGATTACATATCTGACTTCTGGGTGACGAGGTCACATGATATCGGGGGTCATCCCATTTCCTCTCCGTCTCGCTCTCTCTTTCGCCTAAAAACAGGATGGAAGGTGTGTTGGCTCGCCGTGATACGGACCAGGACCTTACTACTATCATGGTGATATCATTTCCAGGTACTATTTAGCCTTATTTCAGGTTTTATGAATTTTAGACATAGGCCCTTATTTAAGAAGGGATAGCGTCAGGTAGTGGCTGGTTAATAAGAGGAAGCGACTGGTGAACGCAGGACACGGCACGCAATTACACATTTATCAAGCAGAATCTGTTTAGCGACTGGGATAGCGCCATGTAGCGTCCGATTCATCATTTTCACAGCCTCAGCGAACAGCGCCGGCGTTCAGCCTTCCACAGCGCCAGGTATGACCTCTCGCTACCTGTCGCTCTCCCATACATTTCAATGGACGATCCTTTTCTTCTTTTTTAACGGGGGTTTTTGTTTTTTTTTTTCAAAAATTCTCAAACAATTCTGTGACCTCTCCTGGCATTGAAAAAGCTGTTTTTTGACAAATTTGTCTATTTTATATATATTATTATATTATATTATATATTATTTCCTCAGAAATGACATTACAGGTCTGCCATTAAAGTGTTCATGTTACAATGTTGTTACAATGTAATTCCATATGTTTTCGCTTTGTTACTGGTGGATAGATGCTGAAAAACAGACTTTAATCACACCGCCTCCTGCGCTCTGGGCTTCAGAGAAGCATTTTTCAGCGCCAGAGATTTGTGAGGCTGTTTTTTTTATTGAATGAGTTGTGAGTCGGTCGCTATGAGCAGTCGCTAACATGCGCTCCCATACAGCGCTGTACTGGTCAAATAGCGACTCCTCACAATGTATTCAACATTACTGAACAGCGACTGAGTCGCTATAAAGTAGCGACTCACGGCCGAGCACAGCGACTACTAGCGGGCGCTCTGAAAATGCCGCTACAGACGCTCATCTGTCGCTACCTGGCGTTAGTGATGAATCAGCCTGAATTTCACCTTTAACTTTACAATTAAGCAATTGAATTGTCTTTCAAGCACTTGACACTTTATTATCAGTATCTTGCTGGCACAATCTTTGTTATCCAGTTGCCTTGAATTACAAATATATTTCTTTGCACTGATGTGGCACGGTTAGCACTTTATGATTCTCTTTTTGTAGTGGAATTTATATTTGTATTATTATTATTATAGTTTATATTGAATCATGGTATTAATTATGGATTTACTAACAATCATTGCACTTTAATTATGTTATTAGGACTTGGTGCAATATTTATATTTACATGATGAGTCCATCCGGCAGTGTCTTAATGTTTATTAATAGAGTCTATTTGTTTGTGTTATGTTGTGATGTAAATGTGTGTATGTGTTTCATTGCTTTGTGATACAGTATTAAAGATATATAGATTTTTTTTATATATCTTCTGGTTGTGCAGCTTTAGAGGCTGATTTATTAATAGCGACATGTAGCGACAGTTGAGCGACTGTAGCGGTATTTTCACAGCGCCCGCTAGTAGTCGCTGTGCTTGGCCGTTGTTCGGTTGTTGATAGCGACTGAGTCGGTGTGCCGTAATGTTGAATACAAGGTTCCGAGTCGCTATTTGACAGGTTCCGCGCTGTATGGGTGCGCATGATAGCGACTGGTCAGAACGACCGGCTTTCACCATATTCATCAAAAAATCACGCTCAAAAAATTCAAGCGCTGTGAAATGCATGTTTAAACCCCAGAGCGCTGGCGGCGATGGGTTAAAAGTAACAAAAGAAATGGGCTCATGGGACATAACCCAGAAACCCAAAAGCAGGAGCACCAATTCAATCAATTAAGAATAAAGTACCATTTATTGAGAATCACATGAATCCAAACAATACATAAACACACAATACACAATACAAACACATTAAAAATACTGTGTATCCCCAAAATACATCCAGTGCTGTATACACAGCAACAAATATCTGGGTAACTCCTACAATATCAATACGTGTAATTTTAGTCTAAGGTTTATTCATTTTGATTTTTGTGCCGGCACAAACGCACCCACCTCCTCTGCCCCTTAAAGAGGGGAGAAAAATATAAGAGGAGGGGGGGGGGGGGAAGGGGGAGTAAAAAAGGAGAAACCCCTACTATCTATTAATATATATTAAAGTGGCAATGCTTATTAAATCTGGCAACAATAACCATAAATATTATGTGATCTCACAAACAATTATTCAATACATAAATGTGTACATAAAAACCTATAATACAAGTGAATATATAAATATAAAGAAATAGTATAAACAGTGTTGAAAATAAGCAGTGTTTTGAAGCAGTGCTTAGAATATAAGTAGTGCTTCAAAACAGTGCTAAGAAACCACCCATCAAAATACTGGTCATAAATACAAATATCAAAATGCAGAAGAACATAATAAAATAGACCCGCACAAACACCAAGGCAGATGAAAAGGCAAAGAAAAATATAATACTTAGCCGGACAACAAGGTATAACACGTGAGGTGAGGAGTGGGGGATAAACAGCAGGGACACCTTCGAACGCGGCCGCCCGTGCCGCTTCGCTGGGTGAGGACAGTTTAACTACACAACATCTACTTAAATACCTGGATAAGGAATGCATGAAGGTAATTCGCGCCAACCCGCAGGTGCCATTGGAACGCATTTGCGTCCCAGCACCATCAGGCGCGGCGGAAATGACGTCAGATCAAACCGGAAAACGTAGCTCTGATTGATTTATTCACTAACCAAACTTGTCAATCCTTTACATGGAGGGGGCGGACCTATATTAAGCCGGGCCAGAATGAGCCTAAATCCCCAAAGTTACCAAAACTGCTATATTACGGGGCTATATCTGACACCCCAACACACATTAAAAAACGAGCACGCCGCGCCATACAGTACGTCCCACCCGGGCGGCGGCCACGCCCACCCTACCCGCGAGCGCCCACACCCGGCCAAGCAGAGCCAATCGATGCTCCCTGCCCGGGTGCCGGCGCGCGCGAGAGGGCGCACAGGGCACCCCGCACCGAGGGGCGCAAGCCGGTTATTTGCTGTAAAGCTGCATCCATATCCAGATGGGGTAAAAGGCATGTCTGGATCCATGTAAATTCCTAAGTATATATGAATATGTACAATACATCAAGAGATTTCTTTCAAATAAATTAACAACCTCAATCAAGATTGACCTACTTTATCAAATAATACCCTGTTGACTAATCTAGTCAGTATCTATTGTGTGCCATCCAATCAACAGATAGCGAATATGCATACACCAACAATGTATTTAAAGGGGGAAGGAAAAAAAAAAAAAAAAAAAAAGGAAAGAGGGGGGGAGGGAGGGAGGAAAAAGGAAAGAAAAAAAGAGAGGGGAACAAGGGAAAAAAAAAAGAAGAAGAAAGGGAGGGAAGGAACAGGAAAAAAAAAGGGGGGGGAGAGAGAGGGGAAGAAGAAAAGGGGAGGAAATGGGGAAACAGAGGGGAAAGAGAAGGAAAAAGGGGGAAGGACTGTCATGCTGCTTTTACATATTGTCAATACCAGAGGCTCATTAAGTCTATTAAAGGCACAAACACAAACAGCCATTGAGGATCAAATGTAGCAAAGGCATAGAACAGAAACGATTTGTTGCTTCTTGGGTGCGATCTTTTATATTTATCGGTTGTTGTTAACATGTTGTTGGTCCCCCAGAGAGTTCAGAAAACTGGGGTTTCTTCTAGACATCGAGTCCCATTACTGTAAACAAACTATCCACTCCGTGTCGTCTCCAAATCCTCGCCAATACCAGCGGGGATAGTGTAAAACCTATGTGGAAAAATAATAAAAAGAATAACAATAAATAAAAAGTGAAAATCAATATAAAGTAGATATAAAAAAAACACACTGCAACCATGTAAAACTCGTGAGAACCCCTTGCAGTAAAAACTGCGTGATGGAACCCACAGCATACCAAACCCACGTGAAAACAAACACCCCCCACGTGCACCCGTCTCCCCACGCACACACACAGTCTCACACAGAGACAAGTGTCATGCCCAGAGACACGCGTGTACATGGGCAACAATAAACTAGACTCCCTAATCAAAAACGTGAATGAAACTAAACGACCCGACCTCTCAGCTCAGCTCACAACGCCGGAGTAATCTCGGGAAGAAAGAGGAGGCAAACTAAAAATACACTCCATGTGACACCCATTAGTGACCATAGTCTCGGGCACTCACACTGCTAGAAGAAGATCTTCACAAACCCCCCATCATAATTTCCACCCTTTCTTTACCGAACATCACAGGGGTAGGAGAGCTAATTCCTCCTCTCCAACAACAATTAATTCATCCCAAAAACGGGGTAAAGGCCCAATCCTCGTTTAGGCCTTTAGGGCTCCGAGTATCTAGTAAAAAGACCCATCTCAATTCCCTTTGTTGGAGGCGGCGTTTCAAATCCCCACCTCGTGGGCCTATAGACACCCTCTCTATGCCCACAACTTTCAAAGTTTTGGGGTCCCCCCCGTGTTTATCTAAAAAATGTGCTGCCACTGGGGAGATATTCTTACCCAAATCCTTATCCCGGCTGGCCAGCCGGATATTGGACAAATGGGCTTGAATCCGGGTCTTCAATGCGTTCTGTGTCTCTCCTACGTAGGCACGTGGGCACCCACACCACAGTAGATAAATTACGGATCGTGTCCTGCAATTGATAAAAGAATTGATTTTGAACTTTTTACCAGTCTGTAGATTAAAGAAATGTTGAGTTTTATCCACATGTGCACAAATAGAACAATTCGCACAAGGGACACAGCCCAAATTGTTATTCTTTTGTAGCCAGGTCCCAATAGGTGAAAAATGGCTCTTGCATAGATAATCCTTCAAATTGGGGGCCCGGCGGGCCGTAAATAAGGCCCTTTGGCCCACTATGTCTCCCAATGTTGGTTCAGTGGACAAAATATGCCAGTGTCTGGAAAATATATCCTGCACTTCCCTCCATTGTTTATTATAGTTCGTCACAAAGCGAACATTATCTGTTTGTCTTTTAGTGTTTTCATTCCGTCGAGGACGGTATCGTAACAATTCCGTCCTATCCAAATGTTTGGCCCTATTGTACGCCTGTTTGACAATCTTCTCTGGATACCCTCTGGACAAAAATCTCTGGGTTAAATCCAGTGCTTCTTTTTCAAAATCCACAGGATTTGTGCAGTTCCTCCGAACACGGAGAAACTGTCCATACGGGATCCCTCTTTTTAAGTGTGGGATATGTGCACTATCATATCTCAACAGGCTGTTGACAGCTGTAGGTTTTCTATACAGACTGGTATCTACTCTGCCGTCTGCTCTTAAAGATAGCCTAACATCCAAAAATGTTACCTCTGTTGCAGATATGTTCCAGGTGAGAGTAATGTTCAGTTCATTCTCATTCAGTCTGGACAAAAAATCTTTGCAGGATGATTCCGTGCCCTGCCAGAGAATCAAGATGTCATCAATATAACGGTACCACCCCAAAAGTTCGGGGTGGCACCGTTCCAAGTCTGCAGATAATACTGTACACTCCTCCCACCAACCCAAAAAGAGATTAGCTATTGAGGGGGCACATTTGGCCCCCATAGCTACTCCTGAAATTTGTCGATAATATTGGCCATTAAATGTAAAGTAGTTGTGGGTCAATATATACTTCAAAAGGGCCAGAAGAAATTCATGTAGGTCTGCCCTCTCCACTGACTCCTTGTCTAGAAAGTATTTGACCGCAATCAAGGCCAAGTGGTGGGGTATGATTGTGTACAGAGATTCGACATCGCACGTGACTAGAAATGTCCCTGGTGGTAAATATAAGTCTTCCAGTTTTTGTAAAAGGTTGGTCGTGTCTCGCACATAAGATTGAAGACTTAAGACATGGGCCTGTAGAAATAGATCTAGGAAGGAGCACACTGGTTCCATAAGGCTGTTGATCCCTGAGACAATTGGGCGGCCTGGAGGGGCCCGTAGATCCTTATGTGTTTTGGGTAACACATAGAAAGTAGGAGTGGTGGGATGGGGGACTGTCAAATATTTAAGTTCATGGGCACTAATAATGCCATGTTCATGACCATAACTGAGAAGAGAGTCAAGTTCAGATTTAAAGGAAACTACCGGATTCCTAACAAGATGCACATAGTTCCGGGTATCTCTAAGTTGTCGGTTTACCTCTCGTAGATAATCTGATGTTGCCCAGATTACTACATTACCGCCTTTATCGGCTTCCCTTATGATCAATTCTCGGTTGTCTTTTAAGGACTTTACCGCTTCAAACTCAGCTTTTGTCAAATTATTTTGACCATAAGATATGGGTAGTTCTAATACCTCCTTGACAACTGCATTAAAGAAAACTTGAACCGGAGGGCAAGTATTGAAGGAAGGACAGAAACGTGAAGGACATTTTAGACCACTTGACGTTCTTACCAGACCGGGATCCAGTGCAATCATTGGATCTTGCTCTTGTAGGAGCGACTGTAGATCCAATAAGGCGTGACGGTCCTCCTGGCCCAAAGTCACCGGGTCAATGTCCCTCTGTGTTGTTCCAAAATGTTTTTTCAGAAGTATTTTCCTACAAAAGAGATAAACATCTTTGATCAGAGAAAACCGATCAACATTAATAGATGGAGAAAAGGAAAAACCCTTTGCTAGAACTGACTTCTCTGCAGGTGTCAAAACATGGTTAGAAAGATTTATGATTTGTAGTTCATTAGTATTTATTGTTGTGCTCTCATCGTGAAGCGTTTGTAGCCCCAACGTTCCCTGTTTCTCAGGGCTCTTTGGTCCCCGCCTGCCACCCCTCCTGGTTCGTCCTCTGCTTCGCTGCCCGAAGACAAAAAATGGGCATCACTCCTTGAGCTGTTTTGGGAGGATGAGGTGTGTTCCCTATTTTGGGACCCCTTAAAATTCCCTCTGCCACCTCCTCTTCGTGGATTACCTGTATGTTGCCATCTATAAGCCCGTTTTTGCGTAAAGTCTGCTATGTCCCGCTGCAATTTGCGTCTCTTTGTATCCATGACCAGTCTTTCATGTTTATCCAAGTCTGTTGAGAGGGAAGCCAGAAAAGGTCTTACCTGGGTAGTTTGGTCATAACCCTCTAATTTGCCTTGTAATTCCTGTAGTTTGACCTTAGTCTGTTGTAACAATATTTTGTCATGGTCAATCAGCATCTGCATGATAATCTGAGATGCTTTAAGGAGACCCGACTCCCAGGTATTCCTAAAACTGGCATCAACCTCCCATGCAGGAAATAAATGGATCCGTAAACCCCGTGGGCAAATATTTTGAGTGATATATGTTTGTAGGCTATTAATATTCCACCAAAGGCGTGTATAGTCTTTTTGCGCCTGTCTAACTTGTCGTGTGAGTTGTAAAAAATCATTTGAAACATCTGTAGTTGAATACGCCCCCTGATTCTGTACAAAGGTTTGTAATTGATTAGTCCATAAGGACTCTCTATTATCGAGGTCAAAAGCCATAACTGCGTGCACTACACTAAATGGAAACCAACAGGAACAGGGTTAAACAAAACCCCCCCTGACCTTCCAAACCAAACAAGATATAGCAAAGTGGTGCACCGCACATAATCTACATTATTGTGCTACACTGCAGAGTACGCATATATAACAAAAGAAATGGGCTCATGGGACATAACCCAGAAACCCAAAAGCAGGAGCACCAATTCAATCAATTAAGAATAAAGTACCATTTATTGAGAATCACATGAATCCAAACAATACATAAACACACAATACACAATACAAACACATTAAAAATACTGTGTATCCCCAAAATACATCCAGTGCTGTATACACAGCAACAAATATCTGGGTAACTCCTACAATATCAATACGTGTAATTTTAGTCTAAGGTTTATTCATTTTGATTTTTGTGCCGGCACAAACGCACCCACCTCCTCTGCCCCTTAAAGAGGGGAGAAAAATATAAGAGGAGGGGGGGGGGGGGAAGGGGGAGTAAAAAAGGAGAAACCCCTACTATCTATTAATATATATTAAAGTGGCAATGCTTATTAAATCTGGCAACAATAACCATAAATATTATGTGATCTCACAAACAATTATTCAATACATAAATGTGTACATAAAAACCTATAATACAAGTGAATATATAAATATAAAGAAATAGTATAAACAGTGTTGAAAATAAGCAGTGTTTTGAAGCAGTGCTTAGAATATAAGTAGTGCTTCAAAACAGTGCTAAGAAACCACCCATCAAAATACTGGTCATAAATACAAATATCAAAATGCAGAAGAACATAATAAAATAGACCCGCACAAACACCAAGGCAGATGAAAAGGCAAAGAAAAATATAATACTTAGCCGGACAACAAGGTATAACACGTGAGGTGAGGAGTGGGGGATAAACAGCAGGGACACCTTCGAACGCGGCCGCCCGTGCCGCTTCGCTGGGTGAGGACAGTTTAACTACACAACATCTACTTAAATACCTGGATAAGGAATGCATGAAGGTAATTCGCGCCAACCCGCAGGTGCCATTGGAACGCATTTGCGTCCCAGCACCATCAGGCGCGGCGGAAATGACGTCAGATCAAACCGGAAAACGTAGCTCTGATTGATTTATTCACTAACCAAACTTGTCAATCCTTTACATGGAGGGGGCGGACCTATATTAAGCCGGGCCAGAATGAGCCTAAATCCCCAAAGTTACCAAAACTGCTATATTACGGGGCTATATCTGACACCCCAACACACATTAAAAAACGAGCACGCCGCGCCATACAGTACGTCCCACCCGGGCGGCGGCCACGCCCACCCTACCCGCGAGCGCCCACACCCGGCCAAGCAGAGCCAATCGATGCTCCCTGCCCGGGTGCCGGCGCGCGCGAGAGGGCGCACAGGGCACCCCGCACCGAGGGGCGCAAGCCGGTTATTTGCTGTAAAGCTGCATCCATATCCAGATGGGGTAAAAGGCATGTCTGGATCCATGTAAATTCCTAAGTATATATGAATATGTACAATACATCAAGAGATTTCTTTCAAATAAATTAACAACCTCAATCAAGATTGACCTACTTTATCAAATAATACCCTGTTGACTAATCTAGTCAGTATCTATTGTGTGCCATCCAATCAACAGATAGCGAATATGCATACACCAACAATGTATTTAAAGGGGGAAGGAAAAAAAAAAAAAAAAAAAAAAGGAAAGAGGGGGGGAGGGAGGGAGGAAAAAGGAAAGAAAAAAAGAGAGGGGAACAAGGGAAAAAAAAAAAGAAGAAGAAAGGGAGGGAAGGAACAGGAAAGAAAAGGAGGAAAAAGGGGGGGGAGAGAGAGGGGAAGAAGAAAAGGGGAGGAAATGGGGAAACAGAGGGGAAAGAGAAGGAAAAAGGGGGAAGGACTGTCATGCTGCTTTTACATATTGTCAATACCAGAGGCTCATTAAGTCTATTAAAGGCACAAACACAAACAGCCATTGAGGATCAAATGTAGCAAAGGCATAGAACAGAAACGATTTGTTGCTTCTTGGGTGCGATCTTTTATATTTATCGGTTGTTGTTAACATGTTGTTGGTCCCCCAGAGAGTTCAGAAAACTGGGGTTTCTTCTAGACATCGAGTCCCATTACTGTAAACAAACTATCCACTCCGTGTCGTCTCCAAATCCTCGCCAATACCAGCGGGGATAGTGTAAAACCCAAATCCTTATCCCGGCTAAGCCTTTTCTCCATCTATTAATGTTGATCGGTTTTCTCTGATCAAAGATGTTTATCTCTTTTGTAGGAAAATACTTCTGAAAAAACATTTTGGAACAACACAGAGGGACATTGACCCGGTGACTTTGGGCCAGGAGGACCGTCACGCCTTATTGGATCTACAGTCGCTCCTACAAGAGCAAGATCCAATGATTGCACTGGATCCCGGTCTGGTAAGAACGTCAAGTGGTCTAAAATGTCCTTCACGTTTCTGTCCTTCCTTCAATACTTGCCCTCCGGTTCAAGTTTTCTTTAATGCAGTTGTCAAGGAGGTATTAGAACTACCCATATCTTATGGTCAAAATAATTTGACAAAAGCTGAGTTTGAAGCGGTAAAGTCCTTAAAAGACAACCGAGAATTGATCATAAGGGAAGCCGATAAAGGCGGTAATGTAGTAATCTGGGCAACATCAGATTATCTACGAGAGGTAAACCGACAACTTAGAGATACCCGGAACTATGTGCATCTTGTTAGGAATCCGGTAGTTTCCTTTAAATCTGAACTTGACTCTCTTCTCAGTTATGGTCATGAACATGGCATTATTAGTGCCCATGAACTTAAATATTTGACAGTCCCCCATCCCACCACTCCTACTTTCTATGTGTTACCCAAAACACATAAGGATCTACGGGCCCCTCCAGGCCGCCCAATTGTCTCAGGGATCAACAGCCTTATGGAACCAGTGTGCTCCTTCCTAGATCTATTTCTACAGGCCCATGTCTTAAGTCTTCAATCTTATGTGCGAGACACGACCAACCTTTTACAAAAACTGGAAGACTTATATTTACCACCAGGGACATTTCTAGTCACGTGCGATGTCGAATCTCTGTACACAATCATACCCCACCACTTGGCCTTGATTGCGGTCAAATACTTTCTAGACAAGGAGTCAGTGGAGAGGGCAGACCTACATGAATTTCTTCTGGCCCTTTTGAAGTATATATTGACCCACAACTACTTTACATTTAATGGCCAATATTATCGACAAATTTCAGGAGTAGCTATGGGGGCCAAATGTGCCCCCTCAATAGCTAATCTCTTTTTGGGTTGGTGGGAGGAGTGTACAGTATTATCTGCAGACTTGGAACGGTGCCACCCCGAACTTTTGGGGTGGTACCGTTATATTGATGACATCTTGATTCTCTGGCAGGGCACGGAATCATCCTGCAAAGATTTTTTGTCCAGACTGAATGAGAATGAACTGAACATTACTCTCACCTGGAACATATCTGCAACAGAGGTAACATTTTTGGATGTTAGGCTATCTTTAAGAGCAGACGGCAGAGTAGATACCAGTCTGTATAGAAAACCTACAGCTGTCAACAGCCTGTTGAGATATGATAGTGCACATATCCCACACTTAAAAAGAGGGATCCCGTATGGACAGTTTCTCCGTGTTCGGAGGAACTGCACAAATCCTGTGGATTTTGAAAAAGAAGCACTGGATTTAACCCAGAGATTTTTGTCCAGAGGGTATCCAGAGAAGATTGTCAAACAGGCGTACAATAGGGCCAAACATTTGGATAGGACGGAATTGTTACGATACCGTCCTCGACGGAATGAAAACACTAAAAGACAAACAGATAATGTTCGCTTTGTGACGAACTATAATAAACAATGGAGGGAAGTGCAGGATATATTTTCCAGACACTGGCATATTTTGTCCACTGAACCAACATTGGGAGACATAGTGGGCCAAAGGGCCTTATTTACGGCCCGCCGGGCCCCCAATTTGAAGGATTATCTATGCAAGAGCCATTTTTCACCTATTGGGACCTGGCTACAAAAGAATAACAATTTGGGCTGTGTCCCTTGTGCGAATTGTTCTATTTGTGCACATGTGGATAAAACTCAACATTTCTTTAATCTACAGACTGGTAAAAAGTTCAAAATCAATTCTTTTATCAATTGCAGGACACGATCCGTAATTTATCTACTGTGGTGTGGGTGCCCACGTGCCTACGTAGGAGAGACACAGAACGCATTGAAGACCCGGATTCAAGCCCATTTGTCCAATATCCGGCTGGCCAGCCGGGATAAGGATTTGGGTAAGAATATCTCCCCAGTGGCAGCACATTTTTTAGATAAACACGGGGGGGACCCCAAAACTTTGAAAGTTGTGGGCATAGAGAGGGTGTCTATAGGCCCACGAGGTGGGGATTTGAAACGCCGCCTCCAACAAAGGGAATTGAGATGGGTCTTTTTACTAGATACTCGGAGCCCTAAAGGCCTAAACGAGGATTGGGCCTTTACCCCGTTTTTGGGATGAATTAATTGTTGTTGGAGAGGAGGAATTAGCTCTCCTACCCCTGTGATGTTCGGTAAAGAAAGGGTGGAAATTATGATGGGGGGTTTGTGAAGATCTTCTTCTAGCAGTGTGAGTGCCCGAGACTATGGTCACTAATGGGTGTCACATGGAGTGTATTTTTAGTTTGCCTCCTCTTTCTTCCCGAGATTACTCCGGCGTTGTGAGCTGAGCTGAGAGGTCGGGTCGTTTAGTTTCATTCACGTTTTTGATTAGGGAGTCTAGTTTATTGTTGCCCATGTACACGCGTGTCTCTGGGCATGACACTTGTCTCTGTGTGAGACTGTGTGTGTGCGTGGGGAGACGGGTGCACGTGGGGGGTGTTTGTTTTCACGTGGGTTTGGTATGCTGTGGGTTCCATCACGCAGTTTTTACTGCAAGGGGTTCTCACGAGTTTTACATGGTTGCAGTGTGTTTTTTTTATATCTACTTTATATTGATTTTCACTTTTTATTTATTGTTATTCTTTTTATTATTTTTCCACATAGGTTTTACACTATCCCCGCTGGTATTGGCGAGGATTTGGAGACGACACGGAGTGGATAGTTTGTTTACAGTAATGGGACTCGATGTCTAGAAGAAACCCCAGTTTTCTGAACTCTCTGGGGGACCAACAACATGTTAACAACAACCGATAAATATAAAAGATCGCACCCAAGAAGCAACAAATCGTTTCTGTTCTATGCCTTTGCTACATTTGATCCTCAATGGCTGTTTGTGTTTGTGCCTTTAATAGACTTAATGAGCCTCTGGTATTGACAATATGTAAAAGCAGCATGACAGTCCTTCCCCCTTTTTCCTTCTCTTTCCCCTCTGTTTCCCCATTTCCTCCCCTTTTCTTCTTCCCCTCTCTCTCCCCCCCCTTTTTCCTCCTTTTCTTTCCTGTTCCTTCCCTCCCTTTCTTCTTCTTTTTTTTTTTTTCCCTTGTTCCCCTCTCTTTTTTTCTTTCCTTTTTCCTCCCTCCCTCCCCCCCTCTTTCCTTTTTTTTTTTTTTTTTTTCCTTCCCCCTTTAAATACATTGTTGGTGTATGCATATTCGCTATCTGTTGATTGGATGGCACACAATAGATACTGACTAGATTAGTCAACAGGGTATTATTTGATAAAGTAGGTCAATCTTGATTGAGGTTGTTAATTTATTTGAAAGAAATCTCTTGATGTATTGTACATATTCATATATACTTAGGAATTTACATGGATCCAGACATGCCTTTTACCCCATCTGGATATGGATGCAGCTTTACAGCAAATAACCGGCTTGCGCCCCTCGGTGCGGGGTGCCCTGTGCGCCCTCTCGCGCGCGCCGGCACCCGGGCAGGGAGCATCGATTGGCTCTGCTTGGCCGGGTGTGGGCGCTCGCGGGTAGGGTGGGCGTGGCCGCCGCCCGGGTGGGACGTACTGTATGGCGCGGCGTGCTCGTTTTTTAATGTGTGTTGGGGTGTCAGATATAGCCCCGTAATATAGCAGTTTTGGTAACTTTGGGGATTTAGGCTCATTCTGGCCCGGCTTAATATAGGTCCGCCCCCTCCATGTAAAGGATTGACAAGTTTGGTTAGTGAATAAATCAATCAGAGCTACGTTTTCCGGTTTGATCTGACGTCATTTCCGCCGCGCCTGATGGTGCTGGGACGCAAATGCGTTCCAATGGCACCTGCGGGTTGGCGCGAATTACCTTCATGCATTCCTTATCCAGGTATTTAAGTAGATGTTGTGTAGTTAAACTGTCCTCACCCAGCGAAGCGGCACGGGCGGCCGCGTTCGAAGGTGTCCCTGCTGTTTATCCCCCACTCCTCACCTCACGTGTTATACCTTGTTGTCCGGCTAAGTATTATATTTTTCTTTGCCTTTTCATCTGCCTTGGTGTTTGTGCGGGTCTATTTTATTATGTTCTTCTGCATTTTGATATTTGTATTTATGACCAGTATTTTGATGGGTGGTTTCTTAGCACTGTTTTGAAGCACTACTTATATTCTAAGCACTGCTTCAAAACACTGCTTATTTTCAACACTGTTTATACTATTTCTTTATATTTATATATTCACTTGTATTATAGGTTTTTATGTACACATTTATGTATTGAATAATTGTTTGTGAGATCACATAATATTTATGGTTATTGTTGCCAGATTTAATAAGCATTGCCACTTTAATATATATTAATAGATAGTAGGGGTTTCTCCTTTTTTACTCCCCCTTCCCCCCCCCCCCCTCCTCTTATATTTTTCTCCCCTCTTTAAGGGGCAGAGGAGGTGGGTGCGTTTGTGCCGGCACAAAAATCAAAATGAATAAACCTTAGACTAAAATTACACGTATTGATATTGTAGGAGTTACCCAGATATTTGTTGCTGTGTATACAGCACTGGATGTATTTTGGGGATACACAGTATTTTTAATGTGTTTGTATTGTGTATTGTGTGTTTATGTATTGTTTGGATTCATGTGATTCTCAATAAATGGTACTTTATTCTTAATTGATTGAATTGGTGCTCCTGCTTTTGGGTTTCTGGGTTATGTCCCATGAGCCCATTTCTTTTGTTATATATGCGTACTCTGCAGTGTAGCACAATAATGTAGATTATGTGCGGTGCACCACTTTGCTATATCTTGATGGGTTAAAAGTAGTTTTTTAACCCCCAAACAACCATATTTTGGGAAACCAAAAAAAAAAAAAAAAATTTTTTAATAATTTAGTAATATGAATACATTAATATCAGACCTGTAATATAAATTCTGTACAATTTTTATTTTTATTTTTTTTTCCCTTAAAAAAAAATCTAAAATGGCAGAAGTGGTCACAGAAATGTTCACATTAAAAAAAAAAAAAAATATTAACAATCAATTATTAATATTTAAAAATTGTTCCATTGAAATGCATTGGAGAGCGCCAGGTAGCGAGAGGTCATACCTGTCGCTGTTCAAGGTCGGTCGCTGGCGCTGTGGGCTGAGGCTGGAATAATGATGAATGAGTGGCTATATGGCGCTATCTCAGTCGCTAAGCAGGATCGGCTTGATACATGTGTGATTGTGGTGGGGAGCCGGCGTTCTCGTGGCGGTGCCCGTCATTACCGGCCGCTCACCAGTCGCTACCTGGCGCTTCATAAATAAGGGCTTTATTTTGGGACCAAAATTAGGCCGGTCTGGCGGTCCTTTCTGTGTATTGTTTGGTTGTTTATACAGACACGATTGTGTTTGGGTCCCTTTAAGGCCTGCACCCTGTTTATCATTAATTATTTAGCGGTGCAGAACCTCCCAAAAATTGTGTTTGCCTAAAAACAGGATGGAAACGAGGCGCCGCTCTGCGCAATTCCCACCTTTCTGATTAGTATCCGCGGATTACAGATAAAACGCTGCGCCCTCCCTGCAATCCGCACAGCGCGGCTTAAACCGTAACCCAATCAATGCGCTAATAACCGGCCCAATGTTCGGGATTAAGCCGTGCGCTCTATTCAAGCCGCCAATTTGCTTTAGTTTAAGGAACCGCGGTTAGAAAAAAAAAACTAGAAGAATTTCTAACCAGCCCTGCAATGAAAGTGCCGCCATCAAACCGAAATGCTGGCGCGGTGCCGCCGGGACAGCCGGCCCTGGAAACTGGCGGGTAACAAGGAGAGACATGAAAGGTAATTAATTCCCAGACATCCGATCGATAATCCCTATTACTGTACAGCCGCCAGCATCAAGCGACCAGCACAAGGCCTCAACTTTATTTAAAGAGGACCTGACGCCGACTTTGCCTGCCTCAGAGTCTGAAAGATGATCTTGGGGGTTTATTCATGAAGGGATAGCGCCAGGTAGCGCCTCGTAGCGGCAGGCAGCGTCTGGTAAACGCCAGGCGCTGTACGCAAAACCACATTTATCAAAGCAAATCTGTTGAGCGACTCTAAAAGCGCCATGTAGCCTCCGATTCATTATTACTGGCGGCTCAGTGTGTATAGCTTCGGCGCTCTAGCTTCCAGAGAGCCAGGTATTACCTGTCGCTACCTGTCGCTCTCCCATACATTTCAATGGACGTTCTTTTTCTTCTCTTTAAACAGGGTTTTCCTTAATTTTTTTTTTTTTTTTTTTTAATGAAATAATTGTGTGACCTCTCCTGGCCTATTTAAATACATTTTTGAAAACTTTTTAGATTTTTATATATATATATATATATATATATATATATATATATATATATATATAAAAAAAAGAAAATATATATATATATATATATATATATATATATATTATATTTATATATATTTTTATGCAGAATTGTCATTACAGGTCTGGCACTAAAGTGTTAATGTCGCAATGTTACAACAATGTCATTCTATGTGTTTTCGCTTTGTTACTGGTCGAAATGTGTTCAAAAACAGACTTTCATCACACAGCGTCTGGCGCTCTATGCTACAGCGACCAGATCCAGAGCGCCGACGCTGTGTGTGTATAGTTTTTTTGTTGAATGTGGTGTGAGTCGCACTGAGCTGGCACTACCGTTCGCTCTCTGCAATGCTGTACTGGTGTTAGAACGCCCAACATACATCACATTCATCAATGCCGTCCGGGTTACTACAGCGAATGAGGCGCTCTGTTACAGCGCCTGATAGCCCATCACAGCGTCTACTAGCGGTCGCTCTAAGCGCCTCTGTACAGACGCTCATCTGCCGATACCTACCGCTAATAATAAATCAGCCAAAGTGTTGATAGGACAAGAGCCTGTGCATGTGCCGTGGGAACGCAGATAGGTGAGTTGCAGGCTTTCACATAGTGGGGCATGCGGCTGGCAGAAAGGTATGTTTCCATTGGGATGCCCCAGGAAAGTGAAATAAAAATCAGGGTTTACACCCTTATAGATTAAATTGGACCAAACCCCTTCCCCCTCGGACCTGGAATCAGATTCTAGGGCCACTAGATTTCCTCCCCAGAATTAGGATGCTCGGCTGTGTAAAACCCCCGGGTCATCCCGAATCGGTGTAAAACTCCCCAGGTCGCCCAGAAACTCACCTTCTATCCCAGTCCAACAGCACATGCGCGAGCGGCAGCCGCATCCCCGCTGTCCTTCTAGCAGGGCGCATGCTCGTTGATCTGAGGGGTTTCACATAGGGGGGCATGCGGCTGGCAGAAAGGTATGTATTTAGGGCAATCTGGGAATTCTGAATTGGGATGCCCCAGGAAAGTGGAACAAAAGTCAAGGTTTACACCTTTTTAGATTAAAGTGGACCAACACCCAGGGGTGATCGGCCCGGGAATCTATAAGATTCCCGGGCCGATCACCTCCCTCACCGCGGGGCATCCGAGATCGGGATGTCCCGCGGGGTGAACCCCCCCCCAAAAGCCCCAAAAAACCTTACCTTATCGGCGACGGATCAGCCGCCGCCGCCTCCCGCGCGCCCCTCTAGCAGTGCGCACACCCGCGCCGGCCGTTTGTTAATGGCCGGTGCGGGCGCGCGCTCTGTAAGAGGGACGCGCGGGAGGCGACGGCTTGCCCGCCGCTTGTCCGTCGCCGAAAAGGTACGTTTTTGGGGGCTTTTGGGGGGGTTTCAAACAGCGGGGCATCCTGATCTCGGATGCCCCGCAGAAGTGGACAAACACCCAGGATAGTGACATAGTGAAAATCCTGGGTATTGGTCCACTTTAAAGTGGACCAACCCACCCCCCCCCCTTGGCCCTGGAATCTATTAGATTCCCTCCCCACCGATGCACCCACAATCAGGATGCCCCGATGTGTGAAACCCCCCAGATCACATGGAAATTCACCTTCTTTCCCAGTCCAACAGCGCATGCGCGAGCAGCGGTCTCGTCCCCTCTATCCCTTTAGCAGGGAGCATTCCCGCGCCAAGCCTTTTCTGAATGGCCGGCGCAGGCATGCTCCGTGTTGGAGGGTAGCAGGGAATGCACCCCCCAGCGTGCTGATTGGACGCACATGTGCCATAAGACCGGGAAAGGGTGAGTTCATTCGGGTGACCTGGGGGTTTTCGCAAAGTGGACGATTGGGGGGCAAGGACCAAAACCCAGGATAGTCAAAATCCTGGGTTTTGGTCCACTTTAAGGCAAAAGTCCACTTCTGTGGACTTTTCCTCAGACTTCAGGGCCAAGCCATCCCAAGGGTGCACAGATGACCTGCATACCTTAACGTTGTTCACGGGCCACACCGAAGCCCCGGTCTATGAAGCCTGGTGCTATGCTCCTGTGTTCCAGCTGGTGGGTGGGCGTGGCCTGTGCACAGACAGCTCTCATTGAAAACAAAGGGGGCCTCCGTACTCCAAGAACAGGCAGTGATTACCCCACAAATTGCATTATTTAATGTGATAACTAAAGTGGACCAAAACCCACACCCCGACAGCCCTGGAATTCCAGTAGAGATTCAGCGGGTGAATTTTTAGGAACTTTGCTCATCTCTCTACTTGCTAGGATCGGGGCATAGGACAAACTGGGCCGAATCCAGCTTGTAGCATCCAAAGCCCAACACTAACACTAACCTTTAATAAAGTGGACCTTGTAGTGCCGAAGGCCCATCACTATTGTAATTAGAAACTTCCCCTCTGCAGATAAAAAATGATAGGTCCACTTTAAAGGAAGACTATCGTGATACATGGCCCAATGATAAAAATCCATCTAAATATGCTGGATGGCGGGGAGAGGGGTCACTTATACACCGAGCATCAGAAAATATTCAGCCAGGTGTTTTTATTTACCATCTTTTTCGCCCTATAAGACGCACCTAGGATTTGGGGGAGAAAAATAAGAAAAAAAAATATTTTAAACCTAAAACGCACCATTACAGACAGTGTGGCATTCCCCTATCCCATTCCCATAGGCCGTGTGGGATGCCCCCATTCCATAGACAGTGTAGCATGCCCCCATTCCATTCCCCATATAGCCAGTGGGGCATCCCCCTCCCATTCCCATATAGGCAGTGTGTCATTCCCCGCTCCTATTCTCCATATAGGCAGTGTGCCCCCCCCATTACCATTGGCTGTGTGGCATCCCCCTCCCCCCATTAATATAAGCTGTGTGGCATCCCCCTCTCCCCCCATAGGCTGTGTGGCATTCCTCCTCCCCCCCATTAGTATAGGCTGTGTGGCATCCCCCTCTCCCCCCATAGGCTGTGTGGCATCCCCCTCTCCCCCCATAGGCTGTGTGGCATCCCCCTCTCCCCCCATAGGCTGTGTGGCATCCCCCTCTCCCCCCATAGGCTGTGTGGCATCCCCTTCTCCCCCCATAGGCTGTGTGGCATCCCCCCCCCCCCATTTGTATAGGCTGTGTGGCATCCCCCTCTCCCCCCATAGGCTGTGTGGCATCCCCCCTCCCCCCCCATTTGTATAGGCTGTGTGGCATCCCCCTCTCTCCCCATAGGCTGTGTGGCACCCCCCATTTGTATAGGCTGTGTGGCATCCCCCCTCTACCCCCATAGGCTGTGTGGCATCCCCCCTCTACCCCCATTTGTATAGGCTGTGTGGCATCCACCTCTCCCCCCATAGGCTGCGTGGCATCCCCCCCCTCTACCCCCATTTGTATAGGCTGTGTGGCATCCCCCCCTCTACCCCCATTTGTATAGGCTGTGTGGCATCCCCCCCTCTACCCCCATTTGTATAGGCTGTGTGGCATCCCCCCTCTACCCCCATTTGTATAGGCTGTGTGGCATCCCCCCCTCTACCCCCATTTGTATAGGCTGTGTGGCATCCCCCCCTCTACCCCCATTTGTATAGGCAGGGCGGCATAATAAAAAAAAAGTAAAACTCACCTCTCCGTTGAGCGGCCGGCTCCGTGAATGGGGTGGGCGTCAGCGTCGGCACAGGCCACGTCCACCCCATTCACGGAGCTGGCCGTAAGAAGCAGCGGCGGGGGCTCTGTCCCGGCCCCACCGCTGTGATCGCTATCTTTTACCGGCAGCGATGACAGCGGCGGAGCCAGAGACAGCGCCCCCGCCGCTCCTCCATCTGCTGCTTCTTCCTGGGCACATGCGAGCACCCAGGTCAGGGCAGCAGGTGGGCGTGGCCTGCACCGACTTGGTGCAGGCCGCGCCAACCTGCTGCCCTGACCTGGGTGCTCGCATGTGCCCCAGGCGGAAGAGGCAGCAGATGGAGGAGCGGCGGGGGTGCTGTCTCTGGCCCCGCCGCTGTCATCGCTGTGGGTAAAAGACAGCGATCGCAGCGGTGGGGCCGGGACAGAGCCCACGCCGCTCCTCTGGGCTCCTGCAGTGTGACAGGCAACGCGGGAGCGCTGGGAACGGGTGAGTTTTTTATTTATTTATTTTTTTTTTACATTCGTCCGATAAGGCGCACGGACATTTTCCCCCCACTTTTGGGGAAAAATATGTGCGTCTTATAGGGCGAAAAATACGGTATTTTAATAGAAAGAAAGAGGAAATCAGGGGTGAAGGGTTCTGCCACCCCGGATACTTTAAACCTTTCAGCCCTGGATTTTATTACTATCAGGAGAGAGTAAACCACAAGCTTGGCGGGAACTTTATTCAGTTCGGGTGTATTTGTGACCCCTCCTCTAATAAGCCGTCTTGTTTATATGGAATTTTAATATTACACAATTTGGCGACAGGGCTACATTAAGTTAGGTTAAATTTTTTATCAATCTTTTTATTGTGTATATTGGGAACATTATTCTATTAGCATAATACAGTTCATACACAGAATTTAAAGATTACAGACAACTTAAGTCACAATCAGAAGCTTATTCACTGCATACAAGAAAATTGAATAAGATTCAAGAGTTACTAAAGAAATTCAATTCAAAAAAATTAAAGAAAAATAACCCCTATGAGGGGGGGAAAGGAGGTAAGTGGGGGGAAGTAAAGAAAGGGGTCGAGGAAGGATAAGATGCTCATTAGGTTTACATCAAAATCTGTAGGCAGAAAATACCGAACCCAAGGATTCCGCACCTCCCTGAACAGCTCCAAAGTCCCATTGTGAATGGCGGACATTTTTTCCATGGCCATAATGCAGTTAACCTTGTTTTTAAAGTCGTTGAAGCTCAAGGTGGGGGACCTCCAAGCCCCAGCTATCACCAGCTTTGCCCCTGATAGGATATGATACAAGGTGGGGGACCTCCAAGCCCCAGCTATCACCAGCTTTGCCCCTGATAGGATATAATACAAGGTGGGGGACCTCCAAGCCCCAGCTATCACCAGCTTTGCCCCTGATAGGATATAACACAAGGTGGGGGACCTCCAAGCCCCAGCTATCACCAGCTTTGCCCCTGATAGGATATAACACAAGGTGGGGGACCTCCAAGCCCCAGCTATCACCAGCTTTGCCCCTGATAGGATATAATACAAGGTGGGGGACCTCCAAGCCCCAGCTATCACCAGCTTTGCCCCTGATAGGATATAATACAAGGTGGGGGACCTCCAAGCCCCAGCTATCACCAGCTTTGCCCCTGATAGGATATAATACAAGGTGGGGGACCTCCAAGCCCCAGCTATCACCAGCTTTGCCCCTGATAGGATAGAACACAAGGTGGGGGACCTCCAAGCCCCAGCTATCACCAGCTTTGCCCCTGATAGGATATAACACAAGGTGGGGGACCTCCAAGCCCCAGCTATCACCAGCTTTGCCCCTGATAGGATATAATACAAGGTGGGGGACCTCCAAGCCCCAAATATCACCAGCTTTGCCCCTGATAGGATATAATACAAGGTGGGGGATCTCCAAGCCCCAGCTATCACCAGCTTTGCCCCTGATAGGATATAATACAGGGTGGGGGACCTCCAAGCCCCAAATATCACCAGCTTTGCCCCTGATAGGATATAATACAAGGTGGGGGACCTCCAAGCCCCTAATATCACCAGCTTTGCCCCTGATAGGATATAATACATCAACCGCTTTTTCAGTCTAGAACTGTGGGGGATTGGCGCGTTGAGGAGAGCTACCCAAGGGTCTCTGACCACAGATCTACCACATACCTTGCTGAGAACTCTAAAGATTCTTAACCAAAATCCCTCAACTACTGGACAATCCCACCAAACATGCCAGTACGACCCCGCAGAGAGGCACCCCCGGAAGCAGTTCCCCTGGGACTAGTGTTTCATTCTCTCTGCCTAGTGTTTCATTCTCTCTGCCTAGTGTTTCATTCTCTCTGCCTAGTGTTTCATTCTCTCTATACCTAGGTTACATTTTTCTTCCTCTTACAATCCGTTCCATGGGGCTCAGGCTGTCGCTTCAACTTCCATCATTTCAGTTTTTAGGAAAATTCTGCTTCCAGTCAGATGCCGCTCTGCCCATCTTTAACTTAATAATAGGCAGAGATCTGATTTTATGCTCCGCAGTAAGAGCCTCATTAAATGTTTCCAGTGCTTACACCCCACTTGCCTTCCGACCAGTTTGATCCGTCTCATTAAAACAGTTCAGTGACCAATGAGAGGAGAGATACGGAAGAGAACTTAACACGACTAACGTGGGGTGACAGCAGAAAAATGATGCGAGAGGCATAAAATTGGATCGTTGGTAACTAACAGGCTGATTCATTACTAACGCCAGTTGAGCGTCTGTATAGCGGCGCTTAGAGCGACCGCTAGTATACGCTGTGATCGGCAATCGGGCGCTGTAACAGAGCGCCTCAGTCGCTGTAGTAACCTGGCCGGCATTGATGAATGAGATGTATGTTGGGCGTTCTAACACCAGTACAGCTCTGCAGGGAGCGAGAGGTAGCGCCAGCTCAGTGCGACCAACTCTCAGCAACTCAAACCGTATTCGACAAAAAAACAGACTCACACAGCATCGGCGCTCTGGATCTGGGCGCTTTAGCATAGAGCGCCAGACGCTGTGTGATTAAAGTTTTTGAACACATATCCACCAGTAACAAAGCGAAAAAACATGGAATGACATTGTTATAACACTGGGACATTAACACTTTAGTGCCAGACCTGTACAATTCTGCATAAAAATAAAAAAAGTCATAAAAGTTTTCAAAAATGAGTCTTTCTAGGCCAGGAGAGGTCACACAATGAGAGAAAAAAAATATTAGGAAACGGGTGGGCGGGGGCAAGGAAACGAGTGGGCAGGGAGGGCGAGGGGCTGGGTAACCATTTGGAATACCATAGTGCAGATTCCCAGCTGATGGGCTGCTACACTGGAGGAAGAATGTGGATGCCAGTTGCTCCCTATGCTGGGATTTCTAATGGGCTGCTAGGGGGGCGAGAGGGCAGGCAGAGCATTAAGCGAGTGGGTACTCAGTAAGCAAAACGGGGGCCCCCCTGACCATGGCACCCTGTGTGATGTGTAGCGGGCGTGTGCCTTGCCAATGGCACACGCTCTGAGGAGCGAGGGGGGTTCTTGGACCTAGGGTAGGGCGACTCAGGTTGGTGTGGCATGTGTGGGGTGGAGGTGCACTTACTGATTCAGCCGTCGCTGGTCTTCAATCATGACACGTCTTGTAGAAAACAACAGGGTCTTTATTTGGGGGCTTCCATCCATGTCAAACAGCATCATCCAGTAGAGGCAATATCCATTGGTTACAGCAAACAGTCTTTACAGATTCCAGTTACAATCCACAGGCTTCTCCCCTCTCTGCTCAGCTCCTCCACGACATTAACACTTCCCCTCTTCACTAGCACCAAACTTAGAAGAACACTCTAGAAGGGTTGGGTTCTTCCTTATATAACCTCTGAAATGTTGCCTTACCCAACTATGTTGCAAGCCTCAACCAATGGCAGGGCAGGTGATGGTGCCAATACCACCAGGATGAGTCTCTAATTACTTACGTTAAGGGGTACGCTAGCCTAATTAATATTATCTACTGTTATTCCTTAGGCAACGCTGCCATCATGTGGATTTATGCCGCAATAGCACCTAAGTCCCACATTTAACTATTATTTATTTTAAGTTCCTATAACTATCAGGGCCTATCCCACTGACAGGGCTCTAATTATTCCTGAGTGTAATGCTGACCACTGTATCCACCCGTCACAGATGGCCCACCTCTCACACCCCAAAGGCCTGCCCTGAGTGTCAGACTGGGATGTCCACCGGTAGAACTGACTCTGGGGACCCACCCCTCACTGGCATATATTCAGAGGCCATGTACAAAGACATTGGCCTTGATTCACTAAGAGTTAAAAAAAAAACTCTCATGGTAGTAAAAATTAAATTCATGAGAAAAAAGCCAGAGAATTTCACTGTTAGGGAATCACTAGATATAAAGACACTGAAAGTCAATGGCACTTTTTACTATAGGTAAAAAGGGGTAAAAAGTTCCAATACTTTTTCCAGGAGTAAAAAAGGGCCATTGACTTTCAACAGCCTTGATTCATTAAGGCCCTTATTTATCAAGGGATAGCGCCAAGTAGTGTCTCACTAGCGCCAGGTAGCGCCAGCTATCGGCGGCTACAGACTCCAGAACGTCAGGCGGCGGACACAATCACGCATTTATCACGCTAAATGAGGCTAGCGCCGGCGAGAGCGTCAGCTAGCGCGGGAATCATCATGTAGCGGACTGCAACGAACAGCGCCGCTGCTAATCTCATCACAGCGCCAGGTATGACCTCTCGCTACCTGGCGCTCTCCAATGCATTTCACTGGAGCAATCTTTAAATATTCATATTTAATTGATATTAATGTTTTTTTTTTTTTTTTTTTAAATGGCAAAAATTCTGTGACCACTTCGGCAATGTTATATTTTTTTTTTAAGGTAAAAAAAAAAAAAAAAAAATCGTGCAGAATTGATATTACAGGTCTGATATTAATGCATTCATATTACAAAATGTTTAGAAAAACTTGTTTAATTTTTAAATGAAAAAATATGGATGTTTGGGGGTTAAAAACTACTTTTAACCCATCGCCGCCAGCGCTCTGGGGTTTAAACAAGCTTTTCACAGCGCGAGAATTTTGGGAGCGTGATTTGTTAATGAATATGCTGGGAGCCGTTCGCTATGACCATTCGCTGTCAGGCGCTCCCATACAGCGCGGACCCAGTCAAACAGCGACTCCTAAGCCCGTATTCAACATTACCGCACACCGACTGAGTCGCTGTCAACAGCCGAACAACGGCCAAGCACAGCGAATACTAGCGGGCGCTGTGAAAATCACGCTAATGGCGCTCATCTGTCGCTACCTGGCGCTATTAATAAATCGGCCTCCCCGAGTTGAAAAAAACTCTCATGGTAGTTAAAAATTCAATTCATGAGAATAAAACATGAGAATGTCACTGTTAGTAAATCACCAGATAGGAAGACAATGAAAGTCAATGGCACTTTTTACTATAGGTAAAAAGGGGTAAAAAGTTCCAATACTTTTTCCAGGAGTAAAAAAGTGCCATTGACTTTCATTGTCGTTTTATCTGGTGATTCATCAACAGCGACATTCTCAGGCTTTTTTCTCATGAATTTAATTTTTTACTACCATGAGCGTTTTTTTCAACTTTTAGTGAATCAAGGCCATTATGCCAGACAATAATAGGGTTGATTTTTCTCATCGTTTTTATGGAGGCCTTGCTAGCGAAAAATTATGCAAACATGAAAAATTTCACACTAAGAGGCCGATTCATTAATAGCGGCAGGTAGCGACAGTTGAGCGACTGTAGCGGCATTTTCAGAGCGCCCGCTAGTAGTCGCTGTGCTTGGCCGTTGTTCGGTAGTTGATAGCGACTCAGTCGGTTTGCCCTAATGTTGAATATTGGGTGAGGAGTCGCTATTTGACAGGTTCCGCGCTGTATGGGAGCGCATGATAGCGACTGCTCAGAGCGACCGGCTTCCACCATATTCATTAACAAATCACGATCAAAAAATTCTCGCGCTGTGAATTGCATGTTTAAACCCCAGAGCGCTGGCGGCGATGGGTTAAAAGTAGTTTTTTAACCCCCAAACAACCATATTTTTGGAAACCAAAAAAAACAAGTTTTTAAAATAATTTAGTAATATGAATACATTAATATCAGACCTGTAATATCAATTCTGTACATTTTTATTTTTTTTTTACCTTAAAAAAATTATTTAAAATGGCAGAAGTGGTCACAGAATTTTTCACATTTACAAAAAAAAAAAAAAAATTAATAACAATTAATTATGAATATTTAAAGATTGTTCCATTGAAATGCATTGGAGAGCGCCAGGTAGCGAGAGGTCATACCTGTCGCTGTTCAAGGTCGGACGCTGGCGCTGTGGGCTGAGGCTGGAATAATGATGAATGAGTCGCTATATGGCGCTATCTCAGTCGCTAAGCAGGATCGGCTTGATAAATGTGTGATTGTGGTGGGGAGCCGGCGTTCTCGTGGCGGGGCCCGTCATTACCGGTCGCTCACCAGTCGCTACCTGTCGCTATCCCTTGTTAAATAAGGGCCTAAATTTCTCGCAGAAAAAAAGGCTCTGCTGAATCAGACGAGGGGGAAAAATGAACGATAATGGAGATTTTCACGCAAAAAAAAAGGTGAGAAGGGGGGTGTGAATCAACCCTATTGTCTGTGTGTGTGTGTGTGTGTGTAATTGGGATGCCACAAATAAGCTATACACCGTTTAGGTTTTAGTGATGAAGGCCCTCAATGTGGCCCCTGGGACCCGGGGCCCATCCGGGTAATTCCTGGCAACCCTTGGGGCAAATCCATGCTTGCAAGGACTAGACCACAGAAGCATCACCGTTGCTGGTTCTAAAGGTAAAAAGAAACCTGCGACATCCTTTTTCCCCTTTTAATTTTAAAATTGCAAAGCCAGAGATGAGAAAATAACCAGTAGTTATGATATTGTTATTGCTGGAGAGGGGCCATAAATCAGGCCGTATTGGCCCGCGCTTCCCAAAGTTGACTGTTTATTTTGTGCGACTTTGATGTATGCAATGCGGCTTCTTCCCGCAGAACTTCCTCAGCAAGATAAATGAGATCATTAAACAGCCCGCGTCTCCAGAACATAATGCGACTCCCGTGCTCTGCGCAATAACTGATCTCTGCCCGCTCCCACCCGGAGATGTCAGCGCTGCCGCCGATAGTCTGTCTGTCCAATTACAAAAATTAATCAAGAACCACCGAAAAGAATAAATAAGTTACTTGAAGTCACACCTAGACCTTATTTCCTTTTTTTTTTCTTTTTTGTATTTAGATTTCGGCTCTGGTTTACCAAAGCTATGCGGGGCTGCTCCGTTATGGCACGTGGGGACGCTGATTTAAGACTAGCGCCATGTATTGCCAGGTGAGCGTCTGTGTAGCGGCGCTTAGAGCGACCAAGCAGGTGTCGGGCCCTGTGACTTAGCTTAGTATCCTGTCCAGCACTGATAAATGTGACGTCTGTAGGGGGCGCAGTAGAAGCATTCTCCCTGACTCACTGCAGAGCCAATGGAGAACGCTAGGTGGTGTCCCGAGGTCAAAGCGCCCAAGACGACGCTACATCTAACAACAGGACAACGCTGCAGAGCAAGATAAGCAGCGCCAGTTAAGTGCGCCCGGCACTTAGCGCTAAAGCCATATTCAAGAAAATAATACTCACAACCAGCATCGGCACTCTAAAGCTGGGCGCTCTAGCATCGAGCGCCAGAAGCTATGTGATAAAAGTCTGTTTCTAAACACATATCCACCAGCACCAGAACGAAAACACAAGGAATGACATTGCGTAACACTGTGACAATGACACTGCAATGGCCGACCTGCACATACATTCTGCATAAAAAGATTAAAAAAAAAAACACAATAAAAGTGTTTGGTTGCCGGGCAGGAGAGGCCACACATTGATTTGTGCCAAAATTTTAAAAGGTTATTTTAGCAACACGCTATTTATACACAACCAAATGAAACACCATTGAAATGTATGGGAGAGCGACACTGAGCGACAGGTGCTACATGGCGCTGCTGAACCTAGAGCGCCGGCGCTATACGCTGAGCCGCCTGTAATAATACATGTGACGCTACATGGCGCTGTTAGAGGCGCTCACCAGATTGACTTTCTTTAAATGGGGTTTTATAATACTCCGCCCGGCATCTGTTGGACCTGGCGTCCGATTATCCCAGCGCCAGTGAGCGCCACTTTACACCACCATAATTCCAACACTCCACTGCATATTTATGAATTTTTACCTCCTTGAAATCTTCGGCGCTGTATTTTTTCGGCGCCGCCCTGCGTTTCATCATTACAGTTACAGGAAATCACTGCTGGGGACAAACTTTACAATGCGTTTAGGCTGTGTTTTAGTTGTTGGTGTCCAAATTACACATTGTTAAGCAAAAGAAGCCATTAATAAATTAATTTTAATAATCCCCCACCCAAATAATGACATTTTGTCCCATCTAGGTTCTGCGTTTCCATTACTGACAAGTCCCAATGCAAGTTCTGTACAAATAAATGTAATATTTTAATTATAACCTTTAAACACTACAGACCAGTTCTGCACATTGTGCTCTATGGGATCTTGTGCTACAGCAGCAGGTTTCACCTGGCGCTGCCTCAACCAGAATATATACAAGCATGGATGTTTATGGATAGGCGCTTATGGATCTGCTTAGGTGAGTAAGCATGTATCTATTTAATCTATTTGCAAGAATACATGAATGTTTACATTCTCCCCTAAGCACGTAAGTATCCATGCACGTATCTGTGCATATAGGGCCTGATTCAGAGCCACGTGAGAATTCTCACTATTTTCTTTAGGAGAAAAAACTATTATTGACTTTCATTGTCTACCGATTGTAAATTTTCACCTGGCTCTAAATCAGCCCCAAGGTAGACAATGAAAGCCAATAGCAGTCAATAGTTTTCTCTCCTAAAGAAGAGTGAGAATTCTCACCTGGCTCTGAACCGACCCCATAGATCTATGCAGGGCCGGCTCCAGGTTTATGTGGACCCTCGGGCGCCATGGTCTCAGTGGGCCCCTTTTTGGTGAAGAGTCGCGGGTCACGGTTCTAAAAGTTCCATGGCCAAAACTAAGACCCCTATTGGAGCTGCTTTTTAGTTTGGCACCACATGAATGGGCAGAGTATTGAGGAAGAGGGATGGACAAAACAGGAAAGGCAGGAAAGGATGGAGGGGGGGGGGAAGCTGGGAGGAAGAGGGATGGATGGGCAAAATGAAAAGGACAGGAATGGCTGGGAAGAGCTGGTGGGGGAGTGGTAGATGGGCAGAGCTGGAAGGAAGAGGATAAAGAGGCAAAGCTGGAAGGACAGGTATGGAGAGACATAGAGCTGAGGGGATGGGGCAGAGCTGAGGGTAGAGAGGTGAATGAGGCAGAATTGAAGGGACATGGTTGTGGGGCGGAGGGGACAGGGGTGAATGGGGCAGAACTGGAGGGGCATGGATGGATGGGGCTGAGATGGGGGGGCAGGGATGGATGGGGCAGAGCTAAGAGAACAAGTATAGATGACTCAGGGCTCAGGGGATAGAAATGGATGGATGTGACAGGGCTCAGTGGATAGTGAGATGGGTCAGGGCTCAGGAGATAGGGATGGGTGAGACAGAGGTGACATAGAACCAATGGGGCAGAGCTGAGGAGAATGGATGGAGTAGAGCTGAGGGGACAGGGATGGATGGGGCAGAGCTAAGAGCACATAGATAGATGGGTAAGAGCTCAGGGGATAGGGATGGATGAGCTGAGGGGACAGGATTGGATGGAGCAAAGCTGAGGGGATAGGGATGTATGAGGCAGAGATTACATAAAACCAGTGGGGCAGGGCTCAGGTGATAGGGAGAGATGGGGCAGGGCTCAGGGGAGAGATGGGTCAGGGCTCAGGGGATAGATGGGTCAGGGCTCAGAGGACAGGTATGGATGGGTCAGGGCTCAGGGGATAGGGATAGATGGGTCAAGGCTCAGGAGATAGGGATAGGTGAGGCACAGGTGACATACAACCAATGATGTATAGGGCAGAGCTGAGGGGACAGGGATGGATGGAGCAGAGCTGACGGGACAGGGATGGATGGAGCAGAACTGAGGGTACAGGGATGGATGGGGCAGAGCTGAGGGGACAGGGGTGGATGGGGCAGAGCTGAGGGGACAGGGGTGGATGGAGCAGAGCTGAGGGGAAAGGAATGGATGAAGCAGAGATGAGGGGACAGGGATGGATGAAGCAGAGATGAGGGGGACAGTAATGGATGGGTCAGAGCTCAGGGGCTAGGGATGGATGGGGCAGAGGTGACAAACAACCAATGGGGCAAAGCTGAGGAGACAGGGATGGGTGGAGCAGAGCTGAGGAGACCGGTGGATGGGGCACAGCTGAGGGGACAGGGATGGATGAGACAGAGCTGAGGGGACAGGGATGGATGGGGAAGAGCTGAGGGGACAGGGATGGATGGGGAAGAGCTGAGGGGACAGGGATGGATGGGGCAGAACGGGGAGGGGGCATGGATAGATGGGTCAGGGGTTAGGGATGGATGAGGCAGAGGTGACATACAACCAATGGGGCAAAGCTGAGGAGACAGGGATGGGTGGAGCAGAGAGACAGAGAATGGAAATGTGTGCAGTTCTTTAACCACATTGTGCCAGCTATCAGTGGGCCCCCCTAGGGGTTGGGGCCCTTGGCAGCTGACCGGGCTTGCCGGGTGCTGACGCCTGCCCTGGATCAATGCTTTCTACCCTAAGCAGATACTCGTCTTAGGCTTTTTTCCGCTTTCAGTAGCCTTTGTCTGAAATGAGTTAATATTCTTCACATTGAGCAATAAAAAAGGCGAGCCTGATTGGAGGAGAGGAAGGTTATGTAATATTTACAGTCGGGGAATCGGCTTGTGATGAGAAAATTAAGATTTAAATTATGTATTAATTGGAATTTAAATTAGTGTGAAATGCCACTGTCCATCTAGAGAGATTAGAGATTAGTCCTCGGGATTATCCTCGGCAGCGCCGTCCGGCCAGATGATGTTGTTGGCGCCAGCTTATTATTCCACTTCCACATATTATTTTATTGCTGTTTCTTGTCTCCAGTCGCAAATGAAATCTATAGAAGAGTCCGCGAGGCAGTTAGGAGTTTTTATGCTGTGTGTGCTAGTTTCATTAAAGTGGACCAAATTTCTATAAGACGCATCATGTCTGGTTAGACATTAGCCCCCTGGGGCATCCCGACTTGGGATTCCTTGCTATGTGAAACCCCACCAGTCACCTGATTTTCTTACCTTGCCAATGAGCCCATGGGCAGCCTGATCTCTTGCATCTTTTCTTGGGCTGAGTTCCTGGCGTGGCCATATACAACCTAAGAGGGATGCAGGGGGTGGCACTTACCGATCGTGAATTTTTTGTTTAAAGTGGACCAAAACCCATTGGGAACGGCCAATCAATCCACCCCCCCCCCCCCCGGGGCATCCGAAATCAGGAAGCCCCGCTACATCTGTAGTCCACCTATTTGGAGACAAGCTAAGTTTGACTACATCTGTAGTCCACCTATTTGGAGAGAAGCTAAGTTTGGCTACATCTGTAGTCCACCTATTTGGAGGGAAGCTAAGTTTGGCTACATCTGTAGTCCACCTATATGGAGACAAGCTAAGTTTGGCTACATCTATAGTCCACCTATTTGGGGAGAAGCTAAGTTTGGCTACATCTGTAGTCCACCTATTTGGGGAGAAGCTAAGTTTGGCTACATCTGTAGTCCACCTATTTGGGGAGAAGCTAAGTTTGGCTACATCTATAGTCCACCTATTTGGGGAGAAGCTAAGTTTGGCTACATCTATAGTTCACCTATAAGCTAAATTTGGATACATCTGTAGTTCACCTATTTGGAGAGAAGCTAAGTTTGGCTACATCTTTAGTCAACTTATTTGGAGGGAAGCTAAGTTTGGCTACATCTGTAGTCCACCTATTTGGAGACAAGCTAAATTGGGCTAAATCTGTAGTTCACCTATTTGGAGACAAGCTAAGTTTGGCTACATCTGTAGTCCACCTATTTGGAGACAAGCTAAATTGGGCTAAATCTGTAGTTCACCTATTTGGAGAGAAGCTAAGTGTGGCTACATCTGTAGTCCACCTATTTGGAGACAAGCTAAGTTTGGCTACATCTGTAGTCCACCTATTTGTAGACAAGCTAAGTTTGGCTACATCTGTAGTCCACCTATTTGGAGACAAGCTAAGTTTGGCTACATCTGTAGTCTGCCTATTTGGAGAGAAGCTAAATTGGGCTAAATCTGTAGTTCACCTATTTGGAGCCAAGCTAAGTTGGGCTACATCTGTAGTCCACCTATTTGGAGAGAAGCTAAGTTTGGCTACATCTGTAGTCCACCTATTTGGAGACAAGCTAAGTTTGGCTACATCTGTAGTCTGCCTATTTGGAGAGAAGCTAAGTTTGGCTACATCTGTAAGGTAAGAGTGGACACCACAGATCTTTATTTAATTCCTAACTTAAAAGTTATCATTTTTTAGTGAGGCCCCTAAAGCCTAACTCAATATTTTATCTCTGAGCATTCTCCTCGGACTCAGACATACTTCTTTTGATGAATCGAGTCCCATCCATCAAGCGTTGTGAGGGAGATGAAGAGAGACACGCCGCCGGCCGCTCAGCGCCTTATGTAACCAACATGAAAAGCCACAGAGCGGCTCCCAGTTGACCACACTCCTCCTGTATATCCGCGGCCCCGAATTCACGACAGCTCTAGTGCTAGGCAATTAGATCAGCCTGACGGTGTCTGGCTCCCAAGGGGCAGGGAACCGGCATCACAGCTGCTATTAGTTTTCAAGCAACTTTCCCGTATTTGATGCGCAGAGCAGCACGCTTGTGTCCCATGCTCAATCCGCCATGCTCCAGTAGACACAGAGCCGACGCATGTCCCGATTTGCCCATCCTGTGTTAAAGTGGAACAAAACCCAGGACTTTGGACTTTTCCCCGGGGTACCTCTAATCGTGAGATCTCCCCCCTCAGATCTCCGAAGGCAACTCACCTCTTGCCGGTCTTACGGAACATGCACGGCTGCTCATCCAATCAGCGCGCTCAGGGCCGCCGACGTTCCATCATCTAAGCCTTCGTCTAAGGCCAGTGGCTCCAAGCGCGCTGGCGGCAGCATCCCCCACTTCCCTCTAACAGGGAGCGTGCCTTCGCCGACCATTCACAATTTCCTGGCACGCACCCTGCTAGAGGGATATTGGGGATGCGACTGTTGGATAGGGAAACAAGGTAAGTGTATGGGGCAACCTGGGGGGTTTCACACAGTGGGGCATACCGATTTTGGATGCCCCAGGGGGAGGGAGACGATCGCCCCGGGGATCTTATTCCACCCGCCACCCGCCGATCCTGCTAGGTAGTATGGTGGACATCACTATCCTGGGAATGAGTATATGGGTCCCTTGGACTCAGTTCATAAAAAGTGGACCTAAACCCACGGAGATAAGATTCCCGGGCCGATTGATTCCCTCCCCCTGGGGCATCCATATTTGGGATGCCCCGCTGTGTAAAACCCCCCATGTCACCCATAAACTTCTTACCAGGTCCAACAGCGCATGAGGGATTGTCCTATTTAGGGCTAACGTTTTCTGCTAAAAATAAACCAAATAAATCTGCCATTACTTATATTAATAGCTAAAGTTGGCTGCTAAAAATAAACCTTTTTGCTCAAAAAAAACCAAATTACCTGCCATTAAAAAAAAAAAGTTCTCCTTTAGTCTCATGTTTTTTTTTGCAGTGAAATGTTACAATTCTAAGGGGCCTTTGTTCAAGTTTTTTAAATTTCTTAATGTCAACAGAAGTCAAATAACTTTAAAAATTGAGCGACATATCCAAACCCCGTGAGACCAAGAAGCCTTGGAATAACAGAGCGCCCGTCTATTGCACAGGCAGAAAAAACAACAAATTGCTTTGCTAAGAAAATACATCGCCACGGTCATAATAACGCAAAGGAAAAAAAATGCTTTCTATGGCAGTGAGCCTGAGCATGCAGCAACAATTAAGTGAGTACTCCAACCCTAAAGTGGGCAAGAATCCAGGGGTTTTAGTATATTGGATTTTGGTCAATACCCTTGGGATGCACCGATTTGAGATGTCCCACTGTGTGAAAATCCACCAGGTTGCTCGAGATACCTACCTCGCCTGCATTGCCCTGGTAGGTTTGCTTCAATCAGCTTCTTTGAACGCAAATATTAAAGTGCGGCTAAAGAAACTGAATGGGAGCTTAGCCGCTATTTGTTTTCAAGCTACTTTCCCGTATTTGATTCGCAGAGCAGCACGCGTGTGCGCCATGCTCAATCCGCCACGCTCCTGTATACATAGAGCCAATTGCACATCCCGATCCTTGCCCGTCCTGTGTTAAAGTGGACCAAAACCCAGGTTGGTCCACTTTAACATCCAAAAGGATACAAAAACTGATAAAATTGATAATTCCCAATATAATACCTACAATACAAGTATAGTCGGAAAGTGCCTCAGTGCTAATGAAAAAGTGGCAAGTGCACTAATGCATTTATAGCTTCAAGCTAAAACAACCCCAACCCCCTCCCCCCCCCGAATTAATGAGGAAAACCATGAGATAGAATTGTAATACTGACGCACAATTAAGCACACAGGATGGCCGTTCCAATGATGACACTAAGAAATGGACCCCTCCGTGAAAGTGTCCATGATTAACTTGTATAGATAAATAAATGGCCAATATAAAAAATATGGGGAAACACTAATTCAGGTAAGCTCCTCTCTATACATCTAACTATACATCTGTCGAATAGCCTCCCAGAGAAGCTTCTCACAGCATCAACCGATTCAAAAAAGTATTAGATGCTTTTTAGAAGACAATAACATTAGCAGTTACTATTAGTTGTTATCAGTAAAAAAAACAAAACAAAACAAAAAAGAAATAACTCCCCTACCCCAGCAATTTGGGTTGAACTTGATGGACATATATCTATTTTCAACCGTATTAACTATGTAACTATGTAACAGGATCTCCAACTAACTAAATAAAGTTAAAAGCATGTTACCAATTCCCTTGGTACATGATTAAAGGGGATGTCGCACAATCCCGAAACGCGTTGTGACTACGGATGTTTTTTGCTGACTTGCGAGCAAACTTTTAACTTCATAGACTTTGCAAACTTTATAAACCTTGTAAATGCTAAGTTTTATTTTCATTTTGGGATTGGCAGCCGGTGCCCTCTTCAATCCTAATTGGCTTAAAGCGGACCAAAACCCACCGAACTTGTGAAATACATTTGGCCAAAGCCCCTGCTGATACTCTCTCCCTAGGGTGTAAAAGTAGAAAAGGATATTTTCACTTTTTGAATCATCCTGGAACCCTTTTTTTTATCTGCCCCTCTCTATGAGATGACAGATGACCAGTCATTGCATAGATATGGCAATGACATCATTGCCACACAACAGTGGAAATGAATGGAGGAGGCGGAGCTTTACAGCTAAAACAGGAGCCATTATCTGGGATTAGAGTGAAGCAAGAACAATGAATATTAGCAAAAGGTACTTCTCATGGAGGGACCAATTCAGGGGGTGCAAGTTAAAAATGTGGGTTTTGGTCCAATTTGAGGCTTTGCAGCAGCCTTTCCCCATTCCTTCCAAGGCTGTTATTGACATTTCATAGTGTGAGCTGTCATGCATGTTTTTGCTTCAATAAAGTTATGGACATACCCCTCCAGGTACCCTGTGTAGGAGACCATTGAGAGGCACTCCTATCACTCAGAACTGGGTTGTAATCAGAATGGCCGTTGATACACCACATTCTATCAGCGGTGAGGGAGTCGATAGCTAGAAACTGTAAAACCCCCAATATACCTTGGCCGGAAATTCAGAATAGAATTTCAGACATCATGTGCAATGAAAAGATCAAGGCGGTTGTGACTGATACTTATGACAAGTTTTTCAACATATGGAACCCATGGATAGATTACATTGGGCTGGGTACCCACCAAACAGACCCGTCCCTCCCAAGTTAGCCAATTTAACCTACAAAGCTCTCTCAGCCCAAAACCATTATACAACCCCCCCTCAAATTTCAGCTAGCCGACCTGGCCTCCCACACACCCCCCCGTTCCCCTCCCCCCTTCTCCTCCCCTTTAACCATCTTCCTGTATACCCCTGACATCTACTTTAATTCACTGTGTCGTTATTGAAGCTAACTGTTTGCCTATTGATAAACTAAGGTACTGAAACCACTAGGAAAATAGATAGGCAGTACCCAAAACAATTTTAATGAGTGTCCATAAGCTTAATACAGTATCTGACATTTGTGAATTACACTCTAAAACCCCTATATAAGATAATGTAAGCTATTATAGGTTATCTAAAATAGTGCCTTAAAGTTGTGTGAGCAGATTGTTGAATTATGTGCACTGCCTACCTGTATTCAACTAAGTATACCACTTGGTCTACTGCCAGTTCAGTACGCCTGTCTATAAATGTCTGCTGAAAAACATGTGCAAACTTTAATAAAAACTTTGTAAAAGAAAGTTACAGACATACCATTATCTAGACGAATGACAACTTCACAGACATTAGAAAAGAATTCTTACCTCTTACCTTACCTTCCTTTTTTCCTTTTTTAACTTTTCCTTACCTTTACTAAAATTAACTTTCTTTAACTTTTAATAGTACTATTGTAAGACAAGTTAGAGTGCCGCTTTATACTTTACCTGTAGATGAGAACTTCATCATCTGAGCAATTGTACTGAAGTTGGTACATTTTAACTTTGGGAGCGGACTTGCTTACTGACCACTTAACCAGCGCCGTGTTGGTTGTCACTTCGGACACAGAGACAGCCTTCTCCGGCTGAGTCTTTACTTCTCCTCTGTTGGACTTGCTGGAACTAGTGATGTCAGAAAGCCTGGACTTGGGCGGAGCTGTTCGGCCCGTGCCATTGCTGAGATGCGGCAGCTGAACGATGGACAACTCGATGGGGGCCGTCAGCTCGCCGGCGGCGTTCGCCGCTATACAGGTGAAGGTCCCGTAATCCTTGGATGTGGTTATTAAAATGTCTAACGTTCCATTGTCATAAACCGCCGTCCTCGAAGAGTTACCAATCAGACGCCCGTCGGGAGCAACCCAATGTATGACCGGTGCGGGGTCTCCGATGGCCTTACATCTTAAAGATGCCGTTTGCCCCTCGAGGACGAGGAGTTTCTGAGTGTGTTGGGTAATCAAAGGGGGTTCACAGACAAACTCCTCTTCTCGAACGTACCAAAAATACCTTCCTTTCAGAAGGGGCGGCGAAGCACACGTCTCCATGTCGTCGTCTCGCTCGAGCCTCCGAAGCCATAAAAGCTCACAATTACAATGTAACGGGTTCCCCCCAAAACTGAGAGACAAAGGGGGAAGAAAGGGTGTTGCGGAAATCATTGAGACCTGTGACCGGGCAAATATGGGATCCGGAGGTAGTTTTTGTAGCCTGTTTGAGGTCAAATCAAGCCTGGCCAATTTATTCAGGTCCTGAAACGTACCCTCGGTAATATAATAGAGGAGATTGTGGTCCAAGCTTAGCTGATGCAGGTTTATCATTCTCCTGATAGCATCCCAAGGAATGGTTTTAAGGTTGTTGTAAGAAAGGTCAAGATCTTCCAACGTCTGCAAGAGATCCTCGAACGCATCCTCCGATATGCTGTTCAGCTGGTTGTTGTTCATAATCAAGTGCTGGAGGTTGATTAGCCCTCTGAAAACATCATCTCCAAGGCTGGTCAACCTGTTGGCATCTAAATGCAACGATCGAAGGCTTTCTAGGTCAACAAAAGAAAAAGGTTGGATGTAACTGATGGTGTTTCTGGACAAAGTCAAATCCACGAGACCAGTCATATTGGCAAAGTCCTGCCGATGAATGCTTATGATAAAGTTGCCACCGAGTCGGAGTTCAACCGTCCGTCGGTCAATGTCTGCTGGTACAAAAAGTAGGCCTTTTGAAGGACACAAGGTTCCCAGAGATTCTGACAGGTTTTGACACACACAGTATTTCGGACATGAGTTGACCATTGCCGCCATTCCAAACACCAGAAAACTGCAGATGATTTTTTCCATTGTAAGTCCAGCAAAGATACCTGCAAGAAAGAAAGAAGAAGAAGGATTTACCAAGGTGAACGGCATATCAGATACATATGCTGGCATATTGCCAGACCAACAATTGAGTCTAGAAGTACAGTACAAGAGGTCCAAGACCAGGGCTGACATCAGGGCAGTACAGGCAGGGCTACTGCATAGTGCCTGGCTGCTGCCCCCAATCTATGCAAATGGTGGCATTCATTATTTTAAAGCAACAAATTATAGACAGCATTAGGCTAGCCCAGTGGAGACTTGGGCCACCATCGGGAGATTACAGGAGGCCCGAGACCAGGACTGAAATCAGGGCAGTACAGGCAGGGCTACTTCATAGTGCTTGGCTGATGCCCCGTTGTATCAAAACGATGGCATTAATTGTTTGAAAGTAGCAAATCACAGCCAGTACAGCCTCTGCATAGGGCGTCTGCAAAGAAAGGAGTAAGAAGAGAAGGGAGGAAAAAAGGAAAGTTAAGAAAAAGAGAGAGAAATGCATGGAAAAGTAGAGAAGAGATGACACGGTAATAGAGATAAAGAAAGTATAGAAGAAAGGGGAGTGGAGGAAAGAAGAGATAAGGCAGAGGAGAAGAATGAATAAAACATAAAACATAGATAAGAAGAGAAAAAAATAGACGAAGAAATGAAAGGGAAAGGAAGGAAAGAAGGGGTGAGAATAAAAGAGGCAGGGGAGAGGAAATACGTGAATAGAGAAGAGGAAAGCAGAGAAGAGAAGAAAAGAGAAGGCAGATGATAGAAAAGCAGAGAGGAAAAAAAGAAGAAAATACAGAGTAGAGTAGAGGGACCTGGGTTAAATGGGGATGAATATTGAATAAAGTCACCCAATTGCATGTTTTTTTTGCGATTGCGTCCCCTATAGACCAGCCATGGTGAAAGCCGCAGAGAGAAGGTTCGGCACTCAGGGCATTAGAAGCACACCCCGATGCTGCACATTACACGTCCTCTGCTTCCAGTGAAGCGCTCTCATGTTTCGCCATTGTCTGCGCGGCACATCAACATCACGTTCCTCTGTTTGGAGGCTCTGTCACCTTGAACTTTTGTGCGTCAAAAACAAAGCATAGATCCGTATTTTTGGCTCCTGATGGAGAACAATGTGAACATGCGCAGGAGGAAACAAAAGCTGCGTTGTTGTTGCTTTTACATACGGAGCCACTTTGTGGCCTTGGAGAAAAATTAGAAGTGAGGGGAAAAAAGCATTGAACAGATGTGTCCCCCGCTGCGTTACCTTTTAGTTTGGATGAAGACTCAAATGTATCATAAGCCACGCCCCGAAAGGATTCATTTACATAACAATCACCTGTTGGGCTCCCATAGACACACAAAGACCTGGGGCAGACTGGCCATAGGAGCATTGGAAAAATTCATGATGGGCCGCACTGGTGGAGGGCCCTGGGCCCAAATCCTGGTGGAGGCCCCAGGTACAGTATTTAAATTTACATAGCACGCAGTGCAATGTGATTGTCTCCTCTTTAGTTATTAGCTACTCCTGGGGTTCCCAAATTCTTTCCTACCAAGTACCACTTTCCATTTTGAGCCACCGCAGGGCAAGACAGAGAGACTAGAGCAGCAAAGCCACCTCCAGCAACGCTACAGTGATGGGTGCAGAGCTGTCACTGCACATAAGCCACCAAGCACAGCCGCTGGCAGCTCAATGCAGGGAACCAGCCGGGCGACTACACTACCCCCCACCCAGAATGGCAAAGCAGCAGCACCCGCACAAGGGGGGCACAAGGGACTCCATCTGACCTTCCAGTAAGTGGGCGGGTGCCAGACAACCACCAATCAGTTATTTCGCTGGACTATTATTTTAAAGGCCTCTACCAGGTTTTGTGCCCAGGGGCCCCATTACACTTAATTCAGCCCTGCCCCTTGGAAAACAGAAAGTGGTACTTGGTGGGAAAGAATTTTGGAACCCCAGGAGTAGCTAATAACAAGAGAGGAGACAATCACATTGCACTGGGTGCTATCTAAATTTTAAGCTCATGACTGCTCTGTATCACAGCTGATTACAACAGAAACAATTAAGATGAATGAATTGCTATTTAGCTTAAATAATGTAAAAAATGGACCTCTTAGCAGGAAGCTGGCAGGCTTTTCAGAATGACTCGTCTTGTTGGATATAGCCCCAGCAAGAAGGAAGAAATGGCCCATCCCAAGGTTTTAACCTCCCATCCCAATATAGGGCTACTAACACACTATGCGTTTGCAGTGGAGACACACAGATGCAGCGCAGTATGCCAGAGGTGTATTGTATCAAACCACAAACGCTGTGCTTTTGATGCATTGGCAATGCATTTGCGCTGTCTTTTTGAAATGAAAAAAATGTCTGCACAATAAGTAAATAGTAAATTCTATTTAATTGCAAATGTTACACAAGTGCTTGTACCTGTGTTGCGCTTGCGTTGCCATAAACTGTTATTGACCTGCGCTGTTACTACCTTGTGCTTAAAAATGTGTCTGCAACTTTTTTGGGATCTGTTGCTTAATGGAGCGCTTGTACCTGTGTTGCGCTTGCGTTGCCATAGACTGTTATTGACCTGAGCTGTTACAACGTTGTGCCTAAAAAGGTGTCTGCAACGTTTTTTGGATCTGTTGCTTAATGGAGCGCTTGTACCTGTGTTGCGCTTGCGTTGCCATAGACTGTTATTGACCTGAGCTGTTACAACGTTGTGCCTAAAAAGGTGTCTGCAACGTTTTTTGGATCTGTTGCTTAATGGAGCGCTTGTACCTGTGTTGCGCTTGCGTTGCCATAGACTGTTATTGACCTGAGCTGTTACAACGTTGTGCCTAAAAAGGTGTCTGCAACGTTTTTTGGATCTGTTGCTTAACGGAGCACAGATGTGTGGACTATCCCATCTAGAATTATGTACAGTGTATTCTCTGCATTGTAACTGCGTTGCAACACAACGCAGCAATGCAAAGAAAGCGCAAAGGTGTAAACAGAGAGAGAACATTTTCTAAAATCTGTGTATATTTTTAAGAGGTGCCGAGTCTGTCTGTCTGTGTACTGTTGTCTTTGTTTTCACTGTTTTATTTTAAAAAATACATAATAGCCTCCCTCCCCCTAGAGACGACTGTAATGGGATGGTCCCCTGGTTTCATCTAGGAGGGATGGTTTTGGGGGTATTAATTCTTGTGGATGTAGTTACCAGTGGAGGCCACTAGATGCCCCCATAGGATAAGGTATAGAATAAGTGGTTTAAGATAAAGGCCTCCCTGCCACACAAGGGTTAATTGAAGTACTGCCCCTACTTTAGGTATCTGGTTCTTGGGGAGGAGTATAGGAGGGACCCAAGGGGGGTGGGGGAGTGTTGCAGGGGGAGTACGTAGAGGGGGAGTTTGGCCCTTTCTAACCTACATGCAATGGCTTGACCCCTAGTTCGATCCGCACTATAGAGGCAAATGGAAGCCATTGTGCCAATTTTAACCCAAGCATTTCCTTCTAGGCAGAAACTAAAGCTCACCAAACACTGCGGCTAATTCTCAGCCCTCGCACACGACAATGATGCACCCGGGCCCGCCACACGGACAATTAAAAACAGGCGGCTGCAGGATGTTCTCTGTTGCAGTTGCCGCTTTCTCTGAGTGTTCTCTTCAACGGCGGGATCAGAAGAAACACAATCCCCAGGTATTCGCCCACAAGCTGCCGGTGTAAAGTGGAGCCACTACAGATGTATTGTTCTTACACTTCAAATGGCGACAAAAGCGCACAATTTTGCAATCTTGTTTTATTTGTTTGTTTGTTTTTGGCAGTAAAAAAGAATCCTAGTGATTTCTATGCTGCTTCACTTTTCTAGGCCAATTTATTCTTGCCAATTTCTTTTGCCTTTCCTGTCCCAATATTCATTAATAGCTATTATACTGCAGTATATATATATATATATATATATATATATATATATATATATATATATTAGCTATTGGGATTCGGGAACTTTTTCAGGGAGAGATTTCTGCATAGAGAGATTATCTGTTATGTATAATGTATGTGTCACAATGCATTCGCCTTCCGTTCCGCCACCCAAGTCAGTCAAGGTCGCCCTGGGCTCGGATGTTGCATCCGTAGCGGCTGCTGGCTCGGGCACCATCGCCAAGCGCCATCCTCGTGCCACATCCCCCTGCTTCTCTGACATCACTCTCGCGCACACGAGAGCACAAGCTGACTTATGCTCGCCGGTGGCGCTGTAGAAAGCACGCCGCTGGAGGTTAGCTTGGAGCGGACCAAAACACAGGATTTTGACTATCCTGGGTTTTGGTCCCCGCTGTGTGAAACCCCCTAGGTTGCCCGAACAAACTCACCTCTTCTCTGTCCTGCGACGCATGCGTGGCCGCTTGTCCAATCAGAGCGCTCAAGCACCTTGTCTGGGAGTAATACCAGTGGATCCAAGCGTGCTGGCGGCCGCATCCCCGCTACCCTCTAACGCGGAGCGTGCCCACACCAGCCATTCACAAATGCCTGGTGCAGGCACTCGCCTTGCTAGATGGATAGCGGGGATGTGGCCGCTGCTCGCCCATGCGCCATAGGCCCAGGACAGAACGTGGGTTTATGGGTGACCTGGGGGGGTTTCACACAGCGGGGTATGTTGATTTTGGATGCCCCGGGGGGAGGGAGTCAATCGGCCCGGGAATCTGGTAGATTCCTGGGCCGATCTCCAGTTTTATTCCACTTTATAGGGCCAATAAGCCCCAATGCTACTAGTAGGCGAAACGTCCTACTTGGGCTATCAGACCTTAGGTTGTTCAGCGGCCAATGAGCCCAAAGCGCAGCCAGTCCCCAGCATTCCAGTCCTAAAAAGCTATTCCATGCCATTGTGTCGTAGCCCGTGATAGCGTGCTGCTGGGTGCTATACTTCTTGTGACTTTTGTGACATATTGAGAAGAAGAGAGGGGTGAAAAGTACAGGGGGGGCAGGGTCATAGCTGTGCTTTGCACAGACGGAGCAGAGCAGGGGTCAGGAAAAGGACAGTAATCCCAGAATGCAGAGCGGCTTAGTCAGAAGACACATCCTGTCTGCAGTCAGCCTGAGATTCCATGGGCCGCCGTCTTGGATTTTTAAAGGCTCAGAAAACACAACAGGTTAATGTGAGTAAAAATGCATATAAAGTACAGAGCTCCACATATGTCAACAATAACAATGTTATTGTTGACATATGTGGAGCTCTGTACTTTATATGCATTTTTGATCTAGAGAGGGAGGACTTCTTGTTAATACGTTTGAGCTCCAGGGATTTGTATCTCTGTATTATTTTGTGTAGCGCGGTAATTTCTCCTTATTAAGGTTAATGTGAGTAATTTGTATGTACAGGGTGGGGGAAACCTACAAGATAGGCTCTTATTCAGGGTGAAGGTCCGGATTAATGTGGTCAATCTGTATGTACAGGGTGGGGGAAACCTACAAGATAGGCTCTTATTCAGGGTGAAGGTCCAGATTAATGTGGGCAATCTGTATGTACAGGGTGTGGGAAACATATAAGATAGGCTCTTATTCAGGGTGAAGGTCCGGATTAATGTGAGCAATCTGTATGTACAGGGGAGGGGACATACAAGATAGGCTCTTATTCAGGGTGAAGGTCCGGATTAATGTGGGCAATCTGTATGTACAGGGGGGAAACATATAAGACAGACTCTTATTCAGGGTCAAGGTCTGGATTAATGTGGGCAATCTGTATGTACAGGGTGGGGGAACCTACAAGATAGGCTCTTATTCAGGGTGAAGGTCCAAATTAATGTGGGCAATCTGTATATAAGGGGGTGGCATAGGATAGGCTCTTATTCAGGGTGAGGGTCCGGTTTAAAGCCCTGGCATCATGTTTTTTGCAGCCATACCCACTCCTGACATAGTATCTGTTTTCGTACTAACTCTTTAAGAGGGATCATTTCCATCTATGCTCATGATCTGCCTCTGTGGAGCAATAGTTATAAGAACATACACATTGACTGACTCAGAAGCATCTAAGCGGGTGGAGATATGCAGGTCGTGGGCTAGTCATGGGCTGGCTGAGGCAAGTAAATTCCGGGACTGAATTTTGGCTCCCTGTTGAGAGGTCTCATATAAACTGAAGAAGCAACCATTTGGCTGGGAAGTTACTGAATGACTTTGACAAATAGTTACACAGTTACGTGGAGGCTGATTCATTACCAGCGCCAGGTATCGGAAGATGAGCTTCTGTATAGCGCCACTTAGAGCGACCGCTAGTATACGCTATGATCGGCTATCGGGCGCTGTAACAGAGTCGCTGTAGTAATCTGGCCAGCATTGATGAATGTGATGTATGTTGGGCGTTCTAACACCAGTACAGTGGTAGCGAGAGGTAGCGCTAGCTCAGTGCGACCAACTGTCAGCGACACACATCATATTCAACAAAAAAACAGACACACACAGCGTCGGCGCTCTGAATCTGGTCGCTGTAGCATAGAGCACCAGACGCTGTGTGATTAAAGTCGGTTTTTGAACACATATCCACCAGTAACAAAGCGAAAACACATGGAATGACATTGTTATAACACTGCGACATTAACACTTTAGTGCCAGACCTGTAATGAAAATTCTGCATAAAAATATAAAAAATCTAAAAAGTTTTCAAAAATGACTCTTTCTAGGCCAGGAGACGTCACACAATGATTGGAGAGAAAAAAAAAACCCTGTTTAAACAGAAGAAAAGCAACGTCCATTGAAATGTATGGGAGAGCAACACTGAGCGACAGGTAATACCTAGTGCTCTGGAAGCTAGAGCGCCGGCGCTATACACTGAGCCGCCTGTAATAATACATGTGACGCTACATGACGCTGTTAGAGGCGCTATACACTGACCTGCCTGTAATAATACATGTGACACTACATGACGCTGTTAGAGGCGCTATACACTGACCTGCCTGTAATAATACATGTGACGCTACATGGCGCTGTTAGAGGCGCTATACACTGACCTGCCTGTAATATTACATGTGACACTACATGGCGCTGTTAGAGGCGCTATACACTGACCTGCCTGTAATAATACATGTGACGCTACATGACGCTGTTAGAGGCGCTATACACTGACCTGCCTGTAATAATACATGTGACGCTACATGGCGCTGTTAGAGGCGCTATACACTGACCTGCCTGTAATAATACATGTGACACTACATGGCGCTGTTAGAGGCGCTATACACTGACCTGCCTGTAATAATACATGTGACACTACATGGCGCTGTTAGAGGCGCTATACACTGACCTGCCTGTAATAATACATGTGACGCTACATGGCGCTGTTAGAGGCGCTATACACTGACCTGCCTGTAATAATACATGTGACGCTACATGGTGCTGTTAGAGGCGCTATACACTGACCTGCCTGTAATAATACATGTGACGCTACATGACGCTGTTAGAGGTGCTATACACTGACCTGCCTGTAATAATACATGTGACGCTACATGGCGCTGTTAGAGGCGCTATACACTGACCTGCCTGTAATAATACATGTGACACTACATGGCGCTGTTAGAGGCGCTATACACTGACCTGCCTGTAATAATACATGTGACGCTACATGACGCTGTTAGAGGTGCTATACACTGACCTGCCTGTAATAATACATGTGACGCTACATGGCGCTGTTAGAGGCGCTATACACTGACCTGCCTCTAATAATACATGTGACACTACATGACGCTGTTAGAGGCGCTATACACTGACCTGCCTGTAATAATACATGTGACACTACATGACGCTGTTAGAGGTGCTATACACTGAGCTGCCTGTAATAATACATGTGACGCTACATGACGCTGTTAGAGGCGCTATGCACTGAGCCGCCTGTAATAATACATGTGACGCTACATGGCGCTGTTAGAGGCGCTATGCACTGAGCCGCCTGTAATAATACATGTGACGCTACATGGCGCTGTTAGAGGTGCTATACACTGACCTGCCTGTAATAATACATGTGACGCTACATGGCGCTGTTAGAGGCGCTATACACTAACTGCCTGTAATAATATATGTGACACTACATGGCGCTGTTAGAGGTGCTATACACTGAGCCGCCTGTAATAATACATGTGACACTACATGACGCTGTTAGAGGCGCTATACACTGACCTGCCTGTAATAATACATGTGACGCTACATGGCGCTGTTAGAGGCGCTATACACTGACGTGCCTGTAATAATACATGTGACACTACATGGCGCTGTTAGAGGCTCTATACACTGAGCCGCCTGTAATAATACATGTGACGCTACATGACGCTGTTAGAGGCTCTATACACTGAGCCGCCTGTAATAATACATGTGACGCTACATGGCGCTGTTAGAGGCTCTATACACTGAGCCGCCTGTAATAATACATGTGACGCTACATGACGCTGTTAGAGGCTCTATACACTGAGCCGCCTGTAATAATACATGTGACGCTACATGGCGCTGTTAGAGGCGCTATACACTGAGCTGCCTGTAATAATACATGTGACGCTACATGACGCTGTTAGAGGCTCTATACACTGAGCCGCCTGTAATAATACATGTGACGCTACATGGCGCTGTTAGAGGCGCTATACACTGACCTGCCTGTAATAATACATGTGACGCTACATGGCGTTGTTAGAGGCGCTATACACTGACCTGCCTGTAATAATACATGTGACGCTACATGGCGCTGTTAGAGGCGCTATACACTGACCTGCCTGTAATAATACATGTGACACTACATGGCGCTGTTAGAGGCGCTATACACTGAGCCGCCTGTAATAATACATGTGACGCTACATGGCGCTGTTAGAGGCGCTATACACTGAGCCGCCTGTAATAATACATGTGACGCTACATGACGCTGTTAGAGGCGCTAAGCACTGAGCCGCCTGTAATAATACATGTGACGCTACATGGCGCTGTTAGAGGCGCTATACACTAACTGCCTGTAATAATACATGTGACACTACATGGCGCTGTTAGAGGCGCTATACACTAACTGCCTGTAATAATACATGTGACACTACATGGCGCTGTTAGAGGTGCTATACACTGAGCCGCCTGTAATAATACATGTGACACTACATGACGCTGTTAGAGGCGCTATACACTGACCTGCCTGTAATAATACATGTGACGCTACATGGCGCTGTTAGAGGCGCTATACACTGACCTGCCTGTAATAATACATGTGACGCTACATGGCGCTGTTAGAGGCGCTATACACTGACGTGCCTGTAATAATACATGTGACACTACATGGCGCTGTTAGAGGCTCTATACACTGAGCCGCCTGTAATAATACATGTGACGCTACATGGCGCTGTTAGAGGCTCTATACACTGAGCCGCCTGTAATAATACATGTGACGCTACATGGCGCTGTTAGAGGCGCTATACACTGAGCTGCCTGTAATAATACATGTGACGCTACATGACGCTGTTAGAGGCTCTATACACTGAGCCGCCTGTAATAATACATGTGACGCTACATGGCGCTGTTAGAGGCGCTATACACTGAGCCGCCTGTAATAATACATGTGACGCTACATGGCGCTGTTAGAGGCGCTATACACTGACCTGCCTGTAATAATACATGTGACGCTACATGGCGTTGTTAGAGGCGCTATACACTGACCTGCCTGTAATAATACATGTGACGCTACATGGCGCTGTTAGAGGCGCTATACACTGACCTGCCTGTAATAATACATGTGACACTACATGGCGCTGTTAGAGGCGCTATACACTGAGCCGCCTGTAATAATACATGTGACGCTACATGGCGCTGTTAGAGGCGCTATACACTGAGCCGCCTGTAATAATACATGTGACGCTACATGACGCTGTTAGAGGCGCTAAGCACTGAGCCGCCTGTAATAATACATGTGACGCTACATGGCGCTGTTAGAGGCGCTATACACTGAGCCGCCTGTAATAATCCATGTGACGCTACATGGCGCTGTTAGAGGTGCTATACACTGACCTGCCTGTAATAATACATGTGACGCTACATGACGCTGTTAGAGGCGCTATACACTGACCTGCCTGTAATAATACATGTGACGCTACATGGCGCTGTTAGAGGCGCTATGCACTGAGCCGCCTGTAATAATACATGTGACGCTACATGGCGCTGTTAGAGGCGCTATACACTGAGCCGCCTGTAATAATCCATGTGACGCTACATGACGCTGTTAGAGTCGCTCACCAGAATCGCTTTCATAAATGTGTTTTGCGTACAGTGCCCGGCGTTCTCCAGACACTGCCTGCCGCTACGAGGCGCTACCTGGCGCTATCCCTTCATGAATAAGCCCCATAGTATCTGTCCCTACAAGTTTTAGTACCAACTCTTTAAGAGGGGTCATTTCCACCTATGCCCATGATCTGCCCCTGTGGAGCAATAGTCTAAAAAACATACACATTGACTGACTCAGGGGGTGGAGATCAGCAGGTCTTGGGCTAGTCATTGGCTGACTGAGGCAAGTAAATTCCGGGACTGATTTTTGGCCCCAGTCCACTCCTGCTGAGAGGTCTCATATAAACTGAAGAACCAACCATTTGGCTGGGAAGTTACTAAATGACTTTGACAAATCATAGTTACATATTTACATAGAGGCCGATTCATTTATAGCGCCAGGTAGCGACAGATGAGCGCCAGTAGCGTGATTTTCACAGCGCCAGCTAGTATTCGCTGTGCTTGGCCGGGGTTTGCTTATTGACAGCGACTCAGTCGGTGTGCGGTAATGTTGAATACGGGCTTAGGGGTCGCTGTTTCACAGGTTCAGCGTTGTATGGGTGCGCCTGACAACGAATGGCCAGAGCGAACGGCTTGCTGCAGATTCATTAACAAATCACGCTCCGAATTTTTTCGCGCTGTGAATTCCTTGTTTAAACCCCAGAGCGCTGGCGGCGATGGGTGTAAAATAGTTTTTAACCCCCAACCATATTTTTTAATTGTAAAATTATACAAGTTTTTATAAACATTTTGTAATATGAAAACATGAATATCAGACCTGTAATATCAATTCTGCACAAAATAATTTTTTTTTTATTTTTTTACCTTACATTGCAGAAGTGGTCACAGAATTTTTGACATTAAAAAAAAAAAAAAACATTAATAGCAATTAATTCCCGATTAATTAAAGATTGCTCCATTGAAATGCATTGACCATCGCCAGGGAGCGACAGGTCATACCTGGCGCTGTGAAGGAATTTGCAGCGGCGCTGTTCGTTGCAGTCGGCTACATGATGAATCCCGCGCTAGCTGTCGCTCTCGCCGGCGCTAGCCTCATTTAGCTTGATAAATGCGTCATTGTGGCCGACGCCGGGCGTACTTGAGTCGGTAGCCGCCGTTAGCTGGCGGGACCTGGCGCTCGTCAGACACTACCTGGCACTATCGCTTGATGAATAAGGGCAATAGTTAATACGGTTAAAATAAGACATATATCCATCAAGTTCAACCAACGGGTGGAGGCTTACTTGGATTAACTTTTGCATTTTTGTGATTTTTGCTGTATTTGCACATTTTTTTGCACATTGCTATTATGGGTTTTTTTTTAACATAATGTTCTTTTGTGCCAGCACAAAAATATATATATAAAAAATAAAAAATAAAGGGACAAAAAAATCTTTGGGTTTTTGGGCAATAATAATAATTATTTTCAATATATAAAAAAATTCTTTGAGTACCACTAATAAATCTGAGCCACAGCCATATACTTTGTGGGTAATTGTTGAGAGGATTGATTCTGGGAGTAGGCAGGGGGCTTTTTAATATGTGTGTTATGTGATTGTGTGTTTTTTAACTTTGCTACATATGGACCTAATAAACTTTTTTTGATATTACTATTGGTTGTGCTCCTATTTGTTGGACCCCAGGGAGAGTAAAATACCCCGGGCTCCAGTAGATTTTCGCTTACTTGGGGCTCCCTACAAGAAAGCACAGACTGGGCATCAGGAACACCCAGGGTCAACCAGCTGGCAGCACTGGGTATAAGTTATGGCAGGGGAAAGTAGGGGAAATCAATATTTAACAAATCGGGATGCCCCAGGGACGGGGAGGCCGATTCATTAATAGCGCCAGGTAGCGACAGATGAGCGACTGTAGCGTGATTTTTACAGCGCAAGCCAGTATTCGCTGTGCTTGGCCGGCGTTTGCTTGATGACAGCGACTCAGTCGGTGTGCGGTAATGTTGAATACGGGCTTAGGGGTCGCTGTTTCACAGGTTCAGCGTTGTATGTGAGCGCCTGACAACGAATGGCCAGAGCGAACGGTTTGCTTCATATTCATTAAAAAATCACGCTCCGAATTTGCTGGCGCTGTCCATTCCTTGTTTAAACCCCAGTGCGCTGGCGGCGATGGGTGTTAACTAGTTTTTAACCCCTAAATAACCATATTTTTTGATTGTAACATTATACATGTTTTTTGATTCATTTTGTAATATGAATACATTAATATCAGACCTGTAAGATCAATTCTGCACAAATTTTTTTTTTAAATTTTTTTTACTTTAAAAAAAAAACGAACATTGCAGAAGTGGTCTCAGAATTTTTGACATTAAAAAAAAAATTAAAAAAAATACCAATTAATCCAGATTAATTAAACATTGCTCCATTGAAATGCATTGGACAATGCCAGGGAGCGACAGGTCATACCTGGCGCTGTGAAGGAATTTGCAGCGGCGCTGTTCGTTCCAGGCGGCTTCATGATGAATGCCGCGCTAGCCGTCGCTCTCGCCGGCGCTAGCCTCATTTAGCTTGATAAATGCGTCATTGTGACCGCCGCCGGGCGTACTTGAGTCGGTAGCCGCCGATAGCTGGCGGTACCTGGCGCTCGTCAGACACTACCTGGCGCTAGCCCGTGATAAATAAGGCCCATAGTGATGGTAAAAATCCTGGTGATAGGTTCACTAAAAGCAATCGATCTCCGTATGAGGGAAGCAGCTGTCATAAATCCTAAATATAACGAGTACTATTCTACAATACTGCATTGCCAGATCAATGTTTTAACATATGAAAAGATAAAACATTTCCAGTTGATAAATGCAGCAAAGAATAGACTCCGGATGTAACAGCAGCTAATTGTCACTGGCCCCGGCTTACAGCAATATTAGCGACGTAGCACATTACGGATGGAAAAACTTTGACTTCGGAGATGAAAGTTCTGCTGCAGTCAGCAGACAACTCCAGTAATTTATGTGTTGGTCGGCGTAAGTGTTTCTAAGACGAGGAATTTAAATATTACAAGGACGGGTGTTTACTCGGCTTTAATGGGAAAGTAACTGAATGTTAATAGTGGCAGAAAACTGCTGCATCAATCACTTCGGGCCAGAAGCTGAACTCAGTCAGTCAGTTGTAAGATTAAGGTTAGCCCTGCTAAAATTGTAATGTTAGCTTAAAGCGGATCAAAACCCACATTTTTAACTAGCATCCCCTGAATTGCTTCCCCCATGAAGACAACCTTTGCCAATTTTGAGTGCTCCTGCTTCACTCTAATCCCAGATAATGGCGCCTGTTTTAGCTGTAAAGCTCCACTTCATTACCACGGTTGTGTGTGGCAATTATGTTATTGCCACACTAATGCAATGACTGACTGTCTGCCATCTTTATAGAGAAAAATATATAAAAAAAATAAAAACAGTGTTCCAGGACGATTCAAAAAGCAAAATGATCCTGTGCAATACTTGCTATAATGGGCAGAGGGGTCAGGGCCGGGGAACGGCGTGACGGCCGGCAGGCGCTCGTCACTGGTCCCCTGGGATGGGTGAGTTCCTCACTGATCCATTTCTAGTTCTACACCCTAAGAAGGGAATATCGGCAGGGGCTATGGCCAAATGTAAGTTCGATCGGGTTGCTGCAGGAATCCTTTCCGTAACCACTCACCAGAAATTATGCAGCAGGGCAGAATCCTGGGAACTATGGACTCCAAGTCCTGGTGGTACCTGGAAATTACTAGAATGGTCACCTAATGGCTAGGATCTGGAGGCTGGTGGAGCCACAATTCAGTGACCTCTAACTACCATCTTAGCCAAATGGTTGCTATTACAATTTTGTGACCTCTCAGCCAAATGGTTGCACCTAACCATCTGAAGTGACCTTCTTAAATACAGGAGAGACCTCTCCACCATATGGTTACTCTTACAATTCAGTGACCTCTCAGCCAAATGGTTGCACCTAACTATCTGAAGTGACCTTCTTAAATACAGGAGAGACCTCGCCACCATATGGTTACTCTTACAATTCAGTGACCTCTCAGCCAAATGGTTGCACCTAACTATCTGAAGTGACCTTCTTAAATACAGGAGAGACCTCTCCACCATATGGTTCCTGTTACAATTCAGTGACCTCTCAGCCAAATGGTTGCACCTAACCATCTGAAGTGACCTTCTTAAATACAGGAGAGACCTCTTAGACATATGGTTACTGTTACAATTCAGTGACCTCTCAGCCAAATGGTTGCACCTAACCATCTGAAGTGACCTTCTTAAGTACAGGAGAGACCTCTCCACCATATGGTTACTCTTACAATTTAGTGACCTCTCAGCCAAATGGTTGCACCTAACCATCTGAAGTGACCTTCTTAAATACAGGAGAGACCTCTCCACCATATGGTTACTCTTACAATTCAGTGACCTCTCAGTCAAATGGTTGCACCTAACCATCTGAAGTGACCTTCTTAAATACAGGAGAGACCTCTCCACCATATGGTTACTCTTACAATTCAGCGACCTCTCAGCCAAATGGTTGCACCTAACCATCTGAAGTGACCTTCTTAAATACAGGAGAGACCTCTTAGACATATGGTTACTGTTACAATTCAGTGACCTCTCAGCCAAATGGTTGCACCTAACCATCTGAAGTGACCTTCTTAAATACAGGAGAGACCTCTCCACCATATGGTTACTCTTACAATTCAGTGACCTCTCAGCCAAATGGTTGCACCTAACCATCTGAAGTGACCTTCTTAAATACAGGAGAGACCTCTCCACCATATGGTTACTCTTACAATTCAGTGACCTCTCAGCCAAATGGTTGCACCTAACCATCTGAAGTGACCTTCTTAAGTACAGGAGAGACCTCTCCACCATATGGTTACTCTTGCAGTTCAATGACCTCTCAGCCAAATGGTTGCACCTAACCATCTGAAGTGACCTTCTTAAATAAAGGAGAGACCTCTTAGCCATATGGTTACTCTTACAATTCAGTGAACTCTCAGCCAAATGGTTGCTTCTACAATTCATTTACCTCTCATTCAACTGGTTGCCTAACAATTCAGAGACCTCTGACTACCTCGATCTACCTGTGGTCTGCAATGCAGATCCTCCAACAGCCTATCCAAATGTCTGGGCGAGGGAGCGTGCCTAAGCTGCAATGGTTCTGGGGATGCGGCTGCGGCCCTAGAATTGGGTGTGGTGGTGCTGCAAAGTTGATGGTAGGTGATTACACAGTGGGGTACACCAAATCAAGATGCCTTAGGGTTACTTAGTTGGCCATCCCCAGAGTCTTTTAGAAGTGAGATTTTGGGCTATTTCGAGGAATTCACACAGCGAGGAATCCCAAATTGGGATCCCTCAGACAGGAGGAGCTGGACCCTGGATAGAGAGCTTCTTGGGTTTTGTTCCTATTTAAATGCTGACAGTATGTTTGTGGAGTCACAGGTGAGCATACACTTCTTAGTGGCTTTCTGGCTCCAGACACACAGGAGTTACATGACCACAGCCGTGGAGGAAAGGAAATCGGGTCCTGTTGACAACTGGAGGACACAGTGGCAGTTGACTGAGTTTAACCCATGGTACCCTCTACACACGCACACTGTCTGCATTGTAGGTGGATTCGTCGTAGGTTCTAGTAACAGGCCTAGGGTTGCCTAATGCAAAATACAGCCCTTCCTATCACCTCAAAAAGTAGACCCCATAAAAATAGCTCAGATAAGTTTCCCTAATGCACATGAAAAAAATAGCAGGACTGTCACATTTTCACATTATAATTTATGCTGCTGACTCTCCAGAGACAAATGCTTGTTCCATTTTACATAGAATTTACATAGTTTTCCCTGTGTTATGTGCAGCCTCCGGGGAGCTGGGAAAAGATCACAGGCTCATATTATTTGCCCCTCTCCTACCTACACACATATTATGGCTTCCTGTTTAAAGTGCATCTCAATGATGGGCCAAAAGGCTTCTACTTTTTTGGCTATTGCCAGCCTTTATTTGACTTGTACAGTGTATTTTATGTCCCATCTACTAGATGGCGCCCTCCTCACTGCTCTATGATCTACCTGATAAAGATGTTAAAGTGGACCAAAACCAACCCTGGAGACTATGAGACTCCAGGGCAGGCATACTCGCTCCCCGCCACGGGGCATCTAGATTCAGGATGCCCCGCTGTGTCAAACCCCCGAGGTCGCCTGAAAACTCAACTTCTTTCCAGGTCCAATGGCGCATGTGCGAGCAGTGGCCGCATCCCTTTAGCAGGGTGCCAGACATTTGTGAATGGCCGGTGCAGGCACGCTCCCCATTAAAGTATAGCGGAGGATGTGGCTGCCAGCACGCTTGGTTTAGCCGAGTTCTTGGACGAAGTGGAGGGAGTGAATCCGAGCATGCTGACTGTACGCAAGGCTGCACTGTAGGACCGAGGGGGTAAGTGAGATCGGGCAACCCGGGGGGGGGGGGGGGGGGGTCACGCTCAGGGCATCCCCGATCGGGTAGCCAGGGGGCAAAGACCAAAAACCAGAATTCTGGGTTTTGGTCCACTTTAAGCTTCTACATGAGTGATAACTAGTGATGAGCCGGAGTATGGATAGCCCCCAGTATCTCGTATTCAGTACTCCTGAATGACGGATACAATACCTGCGGCCATCGCAATGTGCGAACTAGTGTAGGGGTCCCTTGCACCTCATACCACTTCAAAAACTGTTAAAAAATTTTGGCCCTTATTTATGAAGGAATAGCGACAGGTAGCGACTGGTGAGTGGCCGGTAATGACGGGCCCCGCCACGAGAACGCCGGCTCCCCACCACAATCACACATTTATCAAGCCAATCCTGCTTAGCGACTGAGATAGCGCCATATAGCGACTCATTCATCATTATTCCAGCCTCAGCCCACAGCGCCAGCGTCCGACCTTGAACAGCGACAGGTATGACCTCTCGCTACCTGGCGCTCTCCAATGCATTTCAACAATCTTTAAATATTAATAATTAATTGTTCTTAATGTTTTTTTTTTTTTTTTTTAAATGTGAAAAATTCTGTGACCACTTCTGCCATGTTAGATAATTTTTTAAGGGAAAAAAAAAATTGTGCAGAATTGATATTACAGGTCTAATATTAATGTATTCATATTACTAAACTATTTTAAAAACTTTTTTGGGGGGGTTCCCAAAAATATGGTGGTTTGGGGGTTAAAAAAATACTTTTAACACATCGCCTCCAGCGCTCTGGGGTTTAAACAAGCATTTCACAGCGCTTGAATTTTTTGAGCGTGATTTTTTGATGAATATGGTGGGAGCCGGTCGCTCTGACCAGCTGCTATCATGCGCTCCCATACATCGCGGAACCTGTCAAATAGCGACTCGTCACCTTGTATTCAACATTACGCTACACCGACTGAGTCGCTGTCAACAACCGAACAACGGCCAAGCACAGCGACTACTAGCGGGCGCTGTGAAAATACCGCTACAGTCGCTCAACTGTCGCTACATGTCGCTATTAATAAATCAGCCTCATAGTTTTACAATTAAAAGAACTCACATCATTACTCCTTCTGTTATATGCATTGTATCTTCTTTTTTAAGAGATTTAAAGCAGTTTTCTGATTAGCCACTCTGCACTTTGAAAGAGGGGTGAGGTTCTTAAATGGCGTCCCCTCTGCATAGGTAGCAGCTGCTCCTAACACCAAGTGGGATTGTTATCTTTTACTGATGACTCAATCATCAGTAAAATCATCTCACCCTGGGTGCACTTAAAGTATCACTTAACCCTTATGATATTGTTTTTCCATAAATCTTTACTAAAACACCTCTGGTGAAAGCCAACTTAGGTCAATGGGACCAGGATTGGGGCCACCCCATGCCACTATCCATTCTTCAAAAGCCAACATATCAATGGACCAGGATTGAGGCCTCCCCATTTCAAAAGTCAACTGAGACCAATGTAAACTAAACTGAGGCCCCCATGCCACTATCCATTATTTAAAAGCCAACTGAGGCCAACAGAAACAGGATTGAGGCCTTCCCATGCAACTTTTCATTTTCCAAAGCCATCTGAGGTCAATGGTAACAGATTAGGGGCTGTCCCCATGCCCCTATTCGTGTTCTAAAAGCAAAGTGAGAGCAACTAAAACAGGATTGAGGACTTCCCGTGCCACTATACATGGTTCAAAAACCATATGAGACCAATGGAAACAGGATGGAGGCCTCCCCATGCCCCTTTCCATTATCCAAAAAGCCAGGCCTTAGACGTGGCCCACTTTCTGAATGGCCGATGATGAAGCATGTGTGTGCGGTTGTTATTATTGTTAACACAACTGATTCAGAAGTCCAGTACAATGGAGAACTCCTCAAAGCAACTGAAGCCAATGGAAACAGGATTGAGCCCCTATATATGTTCCAAAAGCCATTTAAGGTAAATGGTAACAGGGTTGAGCTTGTCCCCATGCCCCTTTCCATGTTACAAATACCAACTGAGACCAACAAAAACAGGATTGAGGTCTTCTCATGCGACTATACATGTCATCTGAGGCCAGTGGAAACAGGATTAATGCTGTCCCCATGCCCCTATCCATGTTCCAAAATCCATCTGAGGTCAATGGTAACAGGATTGAGGTTGTCCCAATGCCCCTATTCATGTTCCCAACTGAGACCATGAAAAACATGATTGAGGTCTTCCCATGCCACTATACGTGTTCCAAAAACCATCTGAGGCCAATGGAAACAGGATTTAAGTCTTCCCATGCCACTATACATGTTCTAGAAACCCTCTGAGGTCAATAGAAACAGGATTGAGGCCCCCCATGCCCAAATCCATGCTTCAAAAGCCGACTGAGACCAAGGAAGCAGGATTAAGACTGTTCCCATGCCCCTATGTTTCAAAAGCCGTCTAAGGTCAGTGGTAACGGGGTTGAGGTTGTCCCTATGCCCCTATCCATATTACAATCGCCAACAGGATTGAGGTTTTCTAAAGCGACTATACATGTCATCTGAGGCCAATGGAAACAGGATTGATGCTGTCCCCATGCCCCTATCCATGTTCCAAAAGCCATATGAGGCCAATGGAAACAGGATTGATGCTGTCCCCATGCCCATATCTATGTTCCAAAAGCCAACTGAGACCAAGGAAAACAGGATTAAGGACTTCACATGCCACTATACATGTTCCAAAAACCATCTGACGCCAATGGAAACAGGATTGAGGCCTCCCCATTCCCCTATCCATGTTCCAAAAGCCAACTGAGACCAAGGATAATAGAATTGAGATCTTCCCATGCATTATCCATGTTCCAAAAGCCATCTGAGGCCAATGGAAACAGGATTAAAGCCTTCCCATCCACTTTCCATTATCGAAAAGCAAAATGCCAGGCTGTAGACGTGGCCCACTTCCTGAGAGGCTGATGATAAAGCATGTTGGTGTGGCTGTAATTATTGTTAACACAACTGATTGAGAAGTTCTTTGGTAAAATGGAGAACTCCCCAAATCAACTTAAGCCAATGGAAACAAGATAGAGGGCTCCCCATGCCCCTATCCATGTTTAAAAGCCATCTGAGGTCAACGGTAACAGGATTGAGGCTGTCCCAATACCCTTATCAATGTTCCAAAAACCATCTGAGGTCAATGGTAACAGGATTAAGGCTGTCCCTTGCCCCTATTCATATACCAAAAGCCAAATGAGACCAACAAACACAGGAATGAAGTATTTCCATGTCCCTATACATATTTCAAAAACCATTTGAGGTCAATGGAAACAGGATTGAGGTCTTCCTATGCCACTATATATATTCCAAAAACCATCTGAGGCCAATGGAAACAGGATTAAGGCCTGCCCATGCCCCTATCTATGTTTCAAAAGCCTACTGAGACCAAGGAAACATGATTGAGGTGTTCCCATGCCCCTATCCATGTTCCAAAAGGCATCTAAGGTCAATGGTAACAGGATTGAGGCTGTCCCCATACCCTTATCGATGTTCCAAAAGCCATCTGCGGCCAATGGAAACAGAATTGAGGCCTCCCCATGCCCCTATCCATGTTCCAAAAGTCATCTGAGATCAATGGTAACAGGATTGAGGTCTCCCCATGCCCCTAACCATATACCAAAAGCCAACAAAAACAGGATTAAGGTCGTCCCATGCCACTATACATGATCCAAAAGTCATCTGAGGTCAATGGTAACAGGACTGAGGCTGCCCCATGTCCATATCCATGTTCCAAAAGCAAAGTGAGAGCAAAGAAAACAGTATTAAGGTCTTCCCATGCCACTATACATGTTCCAAAAGCCATCTGAGACCAATGGAAACGGGATTGAGGCCTCCTCATGCTCCTATTCATGTTTCAAAAGCCAAATGAGATCAAGGAAGACAGGATTAAGGCCTCCCATGCCTTATCCATGTTCCAAAAGCCATCTGAGGTCAATGGAAACAGGATTGAGGCTGTCCCCATGCCCCTATCCAGATTCCAAAAGCCAACTGAGACCAAGGAAAACAGGATTAAGGTCTTTACATGCCACTATCCATGTTCCAAAAACCATCTGAGGCCAATGGAAACAGGATTGGGGCCTCCCCATGCCCATATCCATGTTCCAAAAGACAATTGAGACCATGGAAAATAGGAATGAGGTCTTCCCATGCCCCTATATGTGTACCAAAAACCATCTGAGGCCAATGGAAACAGGATTGGGGCCTCCCCATGCCCCTATCCATGTTCCAAAAGCCAACTGAGACCAAGGAAGACAGAATTAAGGCCTCCCCATGCCCCCATCCATGTTCCAAAAGCCAACTGAGACCAAGGAAGACAGGATTAAGGCCTCCCCATGCCCCTATCCATGTTCCAAAAGCCAATTGAGGCCAAGGATGACTGAGAGCAAAGAAAACAGGATTGAGGACTTCCCATGCCACTATACATGTTCCAAATGCCATCTGAGGCCAATGGAAACAGGATTGAGCCCCCCCATGCCCCTATCCATGTTCCAAAAGCCAAATTAGGCCAATGGAACCAGGATTAGGGCCTCCCCATGCCCATATACATGTTCCAAAAGCCAACTCAGACCATGGAAAACAGGAATGAGGTCTTCCTATGCTACTATACGTGTTCCGAAAACCATCTGGGGCCAATGGAAACAGGATTGGGGCCTCCCCATGCCCCTATCTATGTTGCAAAAGCCATCTGAGGCCAATGGAAATAGTATTGGGGCCTCCCCATGCCCCTTTCCATGTTCCAAAAGCCAACTGAGACCAAGGAAACATGAGACATCTAAGGTCAATGGTAACAGGGTTGAGGCTCTCCCCATGTCCCTATCCATGTCCCAAAAGCCAACAGAGACCAACAAAAACAGGATTGAGGTCTTCATATGCCACTATACATGTTCCAAAAGCCATCTGAGGCCAATGGAAACAGGATTGAGGTGTTCCCATGCCCCTATTCATGTTCCAAAAGCCATCTAAGGTCAATGGTAACAGGGTTGAGGCTCTCCCCATGTCCCTATCCATGTCCCAAAAGCCAACAGAGACCAACAAAAACAGGATTGAGGTCTTCATATGCCACTATACATGTTCCAAAAGCCATCTGAGGCCAATGGAAACAGGATTGAGGTGTTCCCATGCCCCTATTCATGTTCCAAAAGCCATCTAAGGTCAATGGTAACAGGGTTGAGGCTGTCCCCATGCCCCTATTCATGTTACAAAAGCCAACTGAGACCAACAAAAACAGGATTGAGGTCTTCCCATGCCAATATCCATGTTCTAAAAGCCATTTGAGGTCAATGGAAACAGGATTGAAGTCTTCCCATGCCAATATCCATGTTTCAAAAGCCAACTGAGACCATGGAAAACAGGATTGGGGTCTCCTCATGCCCCCATCTATGTTCCATATACCATCTGAGGCCAATGGAAAAAGGATTGAGGCCTCCCCATGCCCCTATCCATGTTCCATAAACCATCTGAGGCCAATGGAAAAAGGATTGAGGCCTTCCCATGCCCCTATCCATGTTCCAAAAGCCAACTGAGGCCAAGGAAAATAGGACTGAGGCCTTCCCATGCCCCTACCCATGTTCCAAAAGCCAACTGAGGCCAAGGAAAATAGGACTGAGGCCGTCCCATGCCCCAATCCATGTTCCAAAAGCCAACTGAGACCAAGGAAAATAGGACTGAGGCCTTCCCAAGCCCCTATCCATGTTCCAAAGGCCAACTGAGGTAAATGGAAACAGGATTAAGGCCTCCCCGTGTCACTTTCCATTATCCAAAAGCCAAAAAGCCAGGCGTAGCTGTGCCCCCACTTCCCGAGAGGCCGTTGATGAAACATGTTGGTGCGGTTGTAATTATTGTTAACTTCAGACAAGCATATATCCAAACAACATGTAAATTTACGACATAATGATAAAAGCACCTTAAATACCTGCTTTTATCGTGCTTTTAAACGTGCTTTTATCTGGAAATTTTACTTTCTTCTTGTTAAGGTGGCTCATTAAATATTTATTACACATCACTATACTTATTTATTAGCTGCCTAATAGTACGCTTTTATCCTGATTAGCATGGCATGTCCCTGGCTTTATCTGTGATACCTTAATGGTGCAATTTGTTGTTGTTTGTTGTGTATTTGGAATCTTTTTATTTTAATCATCTGCTTTTCTTTCTATTTCTCATGGTAATAGGTTATATTGTGCTGCATAGCCATAAGGAGGGGTAATCAAGCCAGTTCAAGCTTCTAATAGGGCATCCCACAGTTTATTCAGGTGATTAGATATTAGATAGATATTAGATACTAATATGATTAGATACTACGAGGAAACATAGAAGGGACACAATAATAGAATGAATGACAGAAACAAATAGAGAGGTTGAATAAATGACAGAAAAAAGAAAGAGAATGAATAAATGACAGAAACAAAGAAAGATGATGAATTAATGAGAGAAACAAAGAGGATGAATAAATGACAGAAACAAAGAAGGAGGATGAATAAATGACAGAAAATACAATTCTGTGAAGTACTCACCTGTAAAATTGATATTATTTGTATACAGTAGGTCCTGCTCCCGATATAATACTTACAATTGGGTTAACCTCCGCCACATGGCGCTACACTGCAGAGACATGCAAAAACAGGCTCCTCCCGGCCCCTCAAATACCCGGGGACCTCCCACAAATCCCCAGCATTGAAAAGCAGTGAACAAGAAGCCGGGAGAATTTAACCACCAAAGACTGGTAACTATAACAATGATAAAAATCACCATACAGGGGATCCAGAAGAATGCAAAAACCAGGGTGGGGTGGAGCAGGACGTACTGTATACAAATAATATCAATTCTACAGGTGAGTACTTCACAGAAATGTATTAATCTTGGTATACAGTACGTCCTGCTCCCGATATAATACTTACAATTGGGACATCCAATAGCAGTGTCTATAAAGTTGGGTGGGATCCCCAACAAAAAAGGCAACAGCAGACAGCTGAAACCACTGTCACCTGCATGTATGAACAGAAGACAAATAGCGGCCTAGCAAACTTGCTCAATAGAAGCCTGGAGCTGAAAAGCCCAAGAGGCACCACAAGGAATAAGAAGTAAAGTGAAAGGGAATATTCTTCTCCTTTGTGGAATAGGCCTGAACAACAACCTGACAATCCAATCGCTAACAGTAGACTTGGCAGAAGCTTTTACTGATTCCGGGTTAAGGCTACACCCGGTATCTGGCATCGAGCATTTGATATATGACCACACTGTTTCTTTGTTAAAAGACATTTTTCATTACATATCTCAAATGCTCGATGCCAGATACCGGGTGTAGCCTTAACCCGGAATCAGTAAAAGTTACTAATGAGCATGATAATGTACCAACGTCCTATTGAGACAATAAGGTAGATCAGGTTTTAAAAGGGTCAAGCAACTGGGGGGAGCCAAATTTAGGCAACCCCAATTTGCAATTTAGACTTGGCAGAAGCCAAAGAACCTTTCCATGGACCAGAAGGAACCATCCCATCCAAGTAAAGACCAGGCAAAGCCGTCTAGCCCCCCGAGATCAAGCGAGATCGGGCACAATCGAGATGGAGTGGCCGTAGGCCCAAGGAGCATAAGAGGCCCTAAAGGACCCAGGGACTACCAAGGAAAAAAATTTTAACACCAGTTCAAGTAATGCAGAACCCCTTCCACAGCTTTGCTAGGAATAACGCCTGGAAGGAAGAACAATATCCCAATTAAGGACATAAGACACCACCTTAGGCAAAAAAGTCCGGCTGAAAGCGGAACACCACCTTATGCTGGTGTATATCAAGAATGGGGGCTAGATAGACAGAGCCACCCGCTCAGACACACGTCTGACCGAAGCAACAGCCACCAGCAGGGCAACCTTAAGGGTAAGAACAGTCAGGCAGCATCCTGAATAGGTCCCAAGGGAACACCCCGCAAGGCAGGCAGAACCAAATTCAAATCCCAGCAGGGACCATAGGATTCCAGGGGGGACGCAAATGAGTAACCCCCTAAAAGAAGTCTCAACCAAGGAAACTGAGCAAAAGACTTCTAAGGAAGGCTGACAGGGCAGAACCTGACCTCTCAGATTGCTGAGTTGGAGAATCAACTCCAACTCATGCTGTAATAACTCTAGAACCCTGGGAACAGAGAAAGCCCGGCAGGGAAGAGACCTAGACTCACACCAATCAATATGGATACACCGTACCCTATAATAGACGGAAGAAGAAGAAGCTTGCTCCTAGTCTTCCCATAGTCTCAATCACCGAGACAGGCAAGTCCGTCTCCATCAAGATGGATGTTTCAGCAGTCAGGCCGACTAGGCCAGAGTCTGTATATTGGGGTGACGTAAGGGGGGCCCTGAGCGAGCAGAGCTGGCACTCCACCACGTCTGCGAACCACACTCTACTAGGCCACCCGGGGGCCACCAGAATCACTGGTCCCCCGTTCCAGAGTAACTTGCTCAGAAACCTGCCTAGCAGGGGAATGGAGAAAAGGCATAAAGAACAGAATGTCCAGCCATGGCATTTCCAAGACATCATGACCACGGCCAGAGGGTCCTGGGACAGGGAAACAAGGCCGAGAGTCTGTGATAGTGACGGGACACAAAAGGATCCACAACTGGTTGGACCCCAAGTGACACAGGGATTAGCACATCCTGTCGCAGAGGAACTCCCACCGGAGCGAATACCACCAATGTACAGGAGACATTGTCCTCCACCCAGAATAGGATCATAGAAACTTCCTGGAGGACCCTCCTGCTCCAGGTCCTTCTCAGATGATTAATGTAGGCCACCGTCGCCAGACAGACCGATCGCCCCCGAACGGGCCGGCCCTGAAGAGGAATAGTCAAGCGAAAAGGAACCTACCTGAACGCTCACTGTTTCAAACATCAATAGGAGTATGGACCTTCTAAGGACCCCACCTCCCCAAGAACCACAGGGAGTTTCAGAAGAAAACCACCCTTCAACCTGATAGATTGGCATCCAGTGTGACCGTCTCCAGGAAGGGGCAAGAAGGGAACTGCCCCCAGACAGGTTCCTTGAGTTCATCCACTCCAAGGGGACCTCCTCACCAGGGGGGAAGCCACACAGACCCTGCTCCAGGGATGCTGGATCCCTGTCCTGTACTAACAATAGAAGTAGCAGAAGGGCCCAGGGGGAACTGAGCATAAAGAAACTCTTCCAAGCAAGCCACCAACGGGCCACCAGCTGCATCCCTGACTGGTAAAGGGACGGAGACAGCAATGAGGGACTGAGCCCATGCAACCAGATTGTCCACTTTATTGCTGAGGATTCTCGCCTGAACCGAATCCAGATTCATTCCTAGGAATGAGGTTACCAAGTAAGAGGACAATGAGAACTTGGGGTGATTGATCACCCATCCAACTGACTCCCAGTGGACACCACCAGCCGAGTATTCAACTTAGCCTGACGTAGAGACAGGGAAGTGAAAAAAGGACGTCCAGGTAGGGCATAGCGCGGACGCCCCTTGGTCTAATCAGAGACATCACCCCTGTCAGCACCTTGGTGGGCACTCTGGGGGCTGAAGAGAGGCCAGATAACAAGGCCACAAATTAGCAGTGTTGGACCTCCAAGACGAACCTGAAGAGCCTCGGTGTCCAGAAGACACAGGGAAGTGAACAGCAGCATCTTTTGAGCTCCACAGACGGCGAGAAGCCCCTTGAGCGCAAGGCGCTGATGGCCCAACCCAGAGCATCCATGCAGAACTGCTGTAACTGGTGAATTGCCGCAAACTTGTGAATCCAGGATGGACCAGACTGACCCTTCCTTTCGGGGAACTGTGGAAAAGGTTGGTGTAGCAGCCCCTGCCTCTGCCTGTTAGGGGCAATCTGCAAGTGACCCCAAGACCCAATAGGCCCTGCAAGGCCTGCACCAACACCTGAACAGAGGCAGGGACCAGGAGTACCCTGATAAACTTGGGGGAAGCCACGCAGCAGACTCTATCCTGTATCCGGAGGAAACCACCTCCAGAATCCACCAGGATGAGGCGAGATGCCTCCTGATAAGAGCAAGGTGCTGCAGCCATCCCCTCACCCAGACGGGCGAGGGCGCCCCATCATGCTTGAGGGGGTTTGGTGGAAGGTTTGGGCTTAGCCCTGCCGGAGGGCCCAGGGCGTTGACTGCTGCTCCTGGGGCAGGAGTCTGCACGAAACGCTAGGAAGGACACCCCAGGTTCCTGTTTAACACTAAGGTGGGGGGGAGGGGTGCCCCTGCCCTGAGGGGGCCGAGACGGCTGTCTGCGTTGGGGTGATTTGCCCTTTTTACCAAACAGGTCCAGACGGGCCCCAAAAAGGCATTGCCCTCTAAATGGAAGCCCAGTAAGAAACTTTTTAGTAGCATCGTCAGCACCCCACTGTCGCAGCCAGAGCAAGCGACGTATAGCCACCACGAGGGCAGAAGTTCTCGCACACATTCTAATGGTGTCATCCAGCGCTAATAGAATACATTTTACAAATACATCACAACTGGAGAGTGCATTAAACACCTCCCAGGGGAGATACTCAGGGTGATGATCAAGCATCTTTCTGATGAGGGTTCTAGAGGCCACTGCAGTAATAGCCGCGGCACAGACCGGGCGCAGCGCCGTCCCTGCACAAGAAAAGGCGTGGGAGGCCACAGGTCAATGCGCCGGTCCTCAGCATCCCGAAGGGTACCATAAGCAGGGGCTGTAATAAAGGGGGGATTAGGAAACCCTATGATCGGCGCATCCACCACGGGGGTGATGACCAACAATTAACCACCTCAGGGGGAAAAGGGGATTTCCTATCCCAGTCCCCTGGCACTCCTGGAAGTTTGCTGGGGCATTCCCATTCTTTGAGCACAAGAGCGTGGAAATGAGCCTGCTCTAGAAATTCCAAGCGTGCTGTCGCTGTATGGAAACTCTCCCCTCTAGGCTTGGGGACCTCACCGGGGAGAGAGATAGACAGTACCTTAAAGACCTTAATCAACAAATCGTCAGTGTCACACTGGCCCCAGTATTCAGGGCCAGAATCGTCATGACTCCTCGGCCTCTCATCAGATGAGCCTGAGTCAGAGAACAACTCCCCTTCATCAGAAGGGGTATGGTCACACGGAGTAGTAAACTCCTCGGTTCCCATAGAAAATACAGAAACATGAGGCGACAGGTGTCGCTTCTTACTATGGCCCATGCGCTCTGACAACCTCGCAATAATCTGTTCAGCCGTAGGCAGTCTAGAAGGCCCAGCAGGCTGCAATTCCCCACTTGTATGCGACTCAGCAGGAGTGAGATTTAAGCCTGGGGTGATAGGTGAATTGAAGCGAGATGCAGCCACTGGCAGGCCTGATTGCAGGGCCAGTGCTTGCTCGGCACAGGGTCCGCATACCCGTGCCCTGTCCGCAGCAGCGTGGGGTTGTCCACACGCTATACACAGCCGGTCTTGTCCCAGTGGGACCCCGGTCACATAATTCTGACACAATATGCCAGCAGGGATTTATGCTATAAGTAACCCTGGATGCCCCAAGACCCGCTAGGAAAGTGGGAGTAGATTTACAAGGCCCGCTAATTACACCGCGCCGGGAGAAGCCAATGGTGTTCACCAGTCTGAAAGACATAATGGGAATAAAGGGTGTCAGAACCATTCATCAAGGATCATGAAAATCGCCCGCGAAGGCACTTACCGACCAAGGGAGGAGGAGGACCGCTACCACGCGCGCGCGACTATCATCAAAATGGCGCCAAGCGAACCTCGAAGGGCGGGCCAGAGCGGGCGGTGACGCGGAGCGCGCCAAGCCTGGTCCCCGCACCCCCGAAGAGCGCGAAGCTCTGAGATAGTTTCAAAGATGTCATGAAGAGCGAAGTGTATGACACACTTAGAAAAATGATTTGCCAATGAAGACGCCGCAGCGTCTAAGGCGACGCCGCCGCCCGGCTCGGCACATCCCGTAAAGGGAAGAGGCGCGCGCGGCGGCGACAGATACACAATAAAAATGCAAACAGCGCGGCTCTGACACCAGGAATATCAGTCAAGGACAATACTAAGGCCATAAGCGTGTACTCACAATACACTGAGACCACCACACACACCCCCCCCTTCTTTCCCCCCGGGCTATGGGGGGAACGAGGGAGGATGGCGACCCTATGTACAGGGCCCACCGCTACACGGGGCATGGGGCAATAGTGCGGGAGGGGCATCCCCTAGAGGCTCACCATCAGCCTAAACCACCTACCCTTTGGTGGGGGACTGCGGTGGAGCAGGGCTCCGTTAAGCACCAAGGTGCTGCCTACCTTCACCCGACCAGCGCAGCCCAGGCTGGGAGGCACATCACACGAGGAACGGGTGGGAATAGTCCAACAGGGCCGCAGGCTAATAGCCCCGCTCACCTGCGAGAGAGTGATACGTCATGTCTTCGCAGTCAGCACTGCAGAGAAATCTGGGGATTTGTGGGAGGTCCCCGGGTATATGAAGGGCCGGGAGGAGCCTGTTTTTGCATGTCTCTGCAGTGCAGCGCCATTTGGCGGAGGATAACCCAAGTGTAAGTATTATATCGGGAGCAGGACGTACTGTATACAAAGGCCCTTATTTATGAAGGAATAGCGACAGGTAGCGACTGGTGAGCGGCCGGTAATGACGGGCACCGCCACGAGAACGCCGGCTCCCCACCACAATCACACATTTATCAAGCCAATCCTGCTTAGCGACTGAGATAGCGCCAGATAGCGACTCATTCATCATTATTCCGGCCTCAGCCCACAGCGCCAGCGTCCGACCTTGAACAGCGACAGGTATGACCTCTCGCTACCTGGCGCTCTCCAATGCATTTCAACGGAACAATCTTTAAATATTCATAATTAATTGTTATTCATGTTTTTTTTTTTTTTTTTTAAATGTGAAAAATTCTGTGACCACTTCTGCCATGTTAGATACTTTTTTTAAGGTAAAAAAAAAAAAAAAAGAAAATTGTACAGAATTGATATTACAGGTCTGATATTAATGTATTCATATTTTAATTCTTTATAATTTTTTTTTTTTTTTTTGGTTTCCAAAAATATGGTGGTTTGGGGGTTAAAAAACTACTTTTAACACATCGCCGCCAGCGCTCTGGGGTTTAAACATGCATTTCACAGCGCGAGAATTTTTTAAGCGTGATTTTTTGATGAATATGGTGGAAGCCGGTCGCTCTGACCAGTCGCTATCATGCGCTCCCATACATCGCGGAACCTGTCAAACAGCGACTCGTCACCCCGTATTCAACATTACTGCACACACCGACTCAGTCGCTATCAACAACCGAACAACGGCCAAGCACAGCGACTACTAGCGGGCGCTGTGAAAATACTGCTACAGTCGCTCAACTGTCGCTACCTGCCGCTATTAATGAATCGGCCTCAAAGAATAGAAAGAAAGTGAATGAGTAACAAACAAAGACAATGAATGACTTACAGAAGCAAAGAAAGAGAATGAATGAATAATAGAAACAGAGAAAGAGGATGAATAAATGACAGAAGCAAAGAAAGTGAATGAATGAATAACAAACAAAGAAAGACAATGAATGAATTACAGAAACAAAGAAAGAGAATGTATGAATGAATAATAGAAACAGAGAAAGAATATAAGGAACAACAGAAAAAAGCAGGATAGAAAGTTAGAGACGGAAAGGGAGAAGAAAAGAAGAGATGAAAGGAAAGAATGTATATAAGGACTGATAGAAAAAAAGAAAAAGGACAGAAAAAATACAAAGGATGACAGAAACAACAGAATAAATTAACAAACAAGGAATATATGGAAAGAAAGAAAAAGGCTAGAAGGAAAGAAAGAAATAAAAAGAATAGGAGAAGAGAAGGAAAGTAACAAAGAATAAAAGGTCTGACCGAAATAATATATGGATAGAAGAATGAAATAAATAAAGAAAAGGAACGGCACATAATAACTACACAGTATCACAGGGTGAGTATCGCGCAGATCACACAGCGACTTGGCGGCCTGACTTGAGGTCAACAAACAAGCGACACTTATAGTGAACACGCTGATGCTCCGCAGGCCCAACAGATGACAAAGCTTTCAGAAACCTCTGCTGAATCCGTGATGAGTTTCCTATTTAATGTAAAAGCAGTATGTGGTGTTACTAAGTTACCGAGCTGCCAACATTCCATAAGAGGAAGATGATTATTGGAGGCAGCAAACAAATCGTTATTTCATTATTAGCTGTTAGTAAACACAAGGCGGATTCTGACCTTCCTTCCGATTTATCTATTGGAATTGTCAAGGATCCTTTCCCTGCATTTGGCTCGACAATAAAGCTTGAACAATGACGAGGAGCCATCTATTAGACATCGGCCATTGCTCTGTTGTTCAGGCTACTTGCAAGTGCAATTGGATTTTTGCCGTGTTTGCTATGTGAAATGTTAAAGGAGCACTATCATGAAATTGTGTAATATTAAAAATCCGTATAAACACTTTAGCTTTATCTTTTGGAATGGTCAAGGATCTTTTCCCTGCATTTGGTCCGACAAAGCCTGAACAATGAGGAGGAGCCATCCATAGACATCGGCCATTGCTCTGTTGTTCAGGCTACTTGCAAGTGTAATTGGATTTTTGCCGTGTTTGCTATGTGAAATGTTAAAGGAGCACTATCGTGAAATTGTGTAATATTAAAAATCCATATAAACACTTTAGCTTTATCTATTGGAATTGTCAAGGATCCTTTCCCTGCATTTGGTCCAACAAAGCCTGAACAATGAGGAGGAGCCATCTATTAGACATTGCCATTGCTCCGTTGTTCAGGCTACTTGCAAGTGTAATTGGATTTTTTCCGTGTTTGCTATGTGAAATGTTAAAGGAGCACTATCTATTGGAATTGTCAAGGATCTTTTTCCTGCATTTAGCCGACAATAACGCCTGAACAATGACATCTATAGACATCGACCATTGCGCCGTTGTTCAGGCTACTTGCAAGTGCAATTGGATTTTTGCTGCGTTTGCTATGTGAAATGTTAAAGGAGCACTATCATGAAATTGTGTAATATTAAAAATCCATATAAACACTTTAGCTAATGAGAGGAGGGGTCACTTATACACCTGAACTGAATAATACTCCAGCCAAGCTTGTGGTTTTCTTCCCCTGGTAGGAATAAAATCCTGGGGTTAAAGCTGTAGCCTATGAGGGGTGACTGTCACCCGAGATGTCCTCTTCCTTTCATTAAAATAAAAAAAAAAAACAAGCCTGGCTGGATATCTCTTGATGTTGGGTGTATAAGTGACCCCTCCTCCCTCCATCCAGCATATTTATATGGATTTTTATTCTTGGGCCAAGTTTTTGCGAAAGTGCTCCTTTAAGGACCAGTCATAGGGAGTAATGCCACATTTATGGGTAGTTAATACTACTTTAGGGTTTATTCATCAAGGGATAGCGGCAGGTAGCGCCTCGTAGCGGCAGGCAGCGTCTGGTGAACGCTGGGCGCTGTACGCAATACCACATTAATGAAGGCGATTCTGGTGAGCGACACTAACAGCGCCATGTAGCATCCAATTCATCATTACAGGCAGCTCAGTATAGCGCTAGCGCTCTAGCTTCCAGAGCCAGGTATTACCTTTCGCTACCTGTCGCTCTCCCATACATTTCAATGGACGTTCTTTTTATTCTGTTTAAACAGGGTTTTTTTGTTTTTATTTTTTTTTTCTCTCTCAAATAATTGTGTGACGTCTCCTGGCCTAGAAAAAGTCATTTTTGAAAACTTTTTAGTCTTTATATTTTTATGCAAAATTGTCATTACAGGTCTGGCACTAAAGTGTTAATGTCACAGTGTTATAACAATGTCATTCCATGTGTTTTCACTTTGTTACTGGTGGATATGTGTTTAAAAGCAGACTTTAATCACGCAGCGTCTGGCGCTCTACGCTACAGCGCCCAGATCCAGAGCGCCCACGCTGTGTGTGTGTCTGTTTTTTAGTTGAATATGGTGTGAGTCGCTGGGAGTCGGTCGCACTGAGCTGGCGCTACCTCTCCCTGCAGCACTGTACTGGTGTTAGAGCGCCCGACATACATCTCATTCATCAATGCCGGCCAGGTTACTATAGCGACTAAGGTGCTGTGTTACAGCGCCAGATACATGCACACCAGAATCTACTAGCGGTCGCCCTAAGCGCCTCTGTACAGACGCTCATCTGGCGCTAGTGATGAATCAGCCTCCGCGTGAAATGTTAAACCGGACCTTCAGCGTCATTTAATGAAAAATCCAAACCCTTACAAAAATATTCCCCGGCATCAAAAATGAATATATTGTAAGTTTTTAGTCACTTATTTATTATTCTTTCCCCCGCTGGGCTGCAACTCTGTTCAGGACTCTAGGATACGGGCGCCGCCATCTTGACTCAGAAGCATCTAGTTCTACACCCTAAAAAGGAAGTATTGGGAGGCGCTATGGCCCGATATATTTCAATATGTTTAATGTATATTCACAAGTTCAGTGGGTTTTGCTTTAACTTTATTGTTAACTGTAACAATAACATTTTTTTATTCATTTTAATTCACATAGATAGTAGCCCCTCCCATTTAAGATAGTAGCCCCTCCCATTTATCTTGTGAAGCCGCAGGTTGAGCATGATGTAGCCTGATAATACAAGTCCAATGTTCTTTTTGGATTGCCCTGTATACTGTATATCAGTGGTCCCCAACCCGCTACCGCTCCGTGGCTCAAATGGTACCGGGCCCTGAGGCGGGATCCCCCCCATGTCCCGCGGTCCCGCCCCTTTAAGGGATGTCCCGGCTGCCCCCGCTGTGGAGTGGTGTGCCCGAGGACAATAACGCGCGGTGCGCGCGGCATCAGCAGAACTGGAGGAGGGGCTTTGTAGAGGCTGAGCGAGGCCCAATCACGGCTGGGCCAATGATGAAGGAGTGGGCGGGGCACAATTGCGGTGTGTCTGCCGAAGACGGGGAAGACAAGGTAAAAATAAAAAAGCTTCAGAGCTCCCACCAGCCGTCAGAAACTTTTGTTTAATCATCTCTGTCCGGGAGCTGATTGACCTCTACCTGCCCCCCCCCGAGGCTGTTCTCACGTCCCCCCTCCCCCCCTGAGGCTGTTCTCACGTCCCCCCTCCCCCCCGAGGCTGTTCTCACGCCCCCCTCCCCCCTGAGGCTGTTCTCACGTCCCTCCCCCCCCCGAGGCTGTTCTCATGTCCCCCTGAGGCTGTTCTCACGTCCCCCCGAGGCTGTTCTCACGCCCCCTGAGGCTGTTCTCACGTCCCCCCGAGGCTGTTCTCACGTCCCCCCGAGGCTGTTCTCACGCCCCCTGAGGCTGTTCTCACGTCCCCCCGAGGCTGTTCTCACGCCCCCCCCAGGCTGTTCTCACCCCCCCTGAGGCTGTTCTCACGCCCCCCCGAGGCTGTTCTCACGCCCCCCCCCCTCGAGGCTGTTCTCACGCCCCCCCTAAGGCTGTTCTCACGCCCCCCGAGGCTGTTCCCCCCCCTGAGGCTGTTCTCACGTCCCCCCGAGGCGCCCCCCCCCCCCCTGAGGCTGTTCTCACGCCCCCCCCCCCCCCGAGGCTGTTCTCACGTCCCCCCCCTAAGGCTGTTCTCACGCCCCCCGAGGCTGTTCCCCCCCCTGAGGCTGTTCTCACGTCCCCCCCCCCTGAGGCTGTTCTCACGTCCCCCCCCCGCTCTGCGCTCATCAGTGTCCTGGAGGTGTCAGACTGGCAGGACACAAAAGTAAAGGAGAGAAAAGGCAAGTCCCACCGATGATGTATTAGTTGTGGCCAGTCTGCCTCATTCTCTTCTATTCTGTGTTTCCTTTCCATTCTCTGTCTTTTTCTCCCTCTCTCACTTTATCACTGTCGTTTTTTTTCTCCCTTCCTAATCCTTCCCCATCTCTTTCTCCCTGCTTTAATTTTTTGTCCTCTCTTGCTTCTTTTATTTGTCCCTTCCTTCCCTTTTTCTCTTCCTCTATCTTTCTCCCTGTGTCCTTCTCTTTTTCCTTTTTTTACTCCCTTCTTCCCTGCCTCTCTTTCTCTCTCCACCACACTTTATTCTATCTCTTTCTCAACTTTCCTTCTCCCTTTCTCTTGTTCTCTTTCCTTCATCCTTTCCCTCACTCCTTCTTTTCATCCTTCCCTCTCTCCCATCCTTTCTGCATTTCCTCTCTCTTTTTTTCTTCTCCCACTCCTTCCTTCCATCCTCTTTTTCTCACCTTTTCTTTCTTCCTTAAATTCTTCCCTTTCTGACTTTCACTCTCTTTCTCCCTCACTCCCATACTGCCTTCTTCCTTCCTTTTGCTCTTTCACTCCTCCTTCGTCTTTCTTATTCTCTGTCCTTGCTCTTCTCTCTCTCCCTTTCTTCAGTTCTCACTTCCTTCTCTCCCTCCTTCCCTTCCCTCCCTGTTTCTCTTACTCCATTCCTCCTCTCCTCTTTCCATCCTGTCTTCTTCCTGTCTCTTTACTCTCTCTCTTTTTCATTTATTTATTTCTCACTCCCCCTCCCCTCCTCTTTTTTCCGTTCTTCTTCCCTTTCTCTTTTCTTTCACTCACTATCGCTATACATTTTCTCTCTTTTTATCATTACTTCCCCCACTTCTGTTTTCCCTCTCTTCCTTGCTTCACTCACTTTTTTTATTTTCCCTTCTCTCTATTTCTCACCTTTTTTTCTCTCCTTTTCTTTCTTTACTCTTCTTCCCAACCTCCTAACTTTCTCCTTTTTTTCTCTTACTTTCTTTTTCTCTGTTCCCCACCCTATGTTCCCGCTCTTTTTTTCTTCCTTTATTTTCTCCTTGCCCCGTCCCCGGCCACACCCCCAGCCCCACCCCAGCCACACTCCGGCCACGCCCCAGCCACACCCCACAGCCACACCCCCAGCCCCACCCCAGCCACACCCCCCAGCCCCACACCAGCCACAACCCCCAGCCCCGCCCCAGCCACGCCCCACAGCCACACCCCCAGCCCCACCCCCAGTCAGTCCCCCAGTGCCCTACCCGGCCGCGGTAAAATTACCAAATCCTGAACCGGTCCACGGTGAAAAAAAGGTTGAGGACCACTGCTGTATATGACCTTTCAAAACATATCACAAATTAAAGAAAAAAAAAATACTGATGGGAGGCTAATTTAAGACTAGCGCCACGTATTGCCATTGGAGCATCTATGCAGCGGCGCTGCAAGCGAGTGTCTGGAGCTATAACCTAGCGTAGCGGTCGGACAAGTGATGCTGTAGCATCTTGTCCAGCAATGATAAATGTGATGTATGTAGGGGGGCGCCTCCCGCTGATTCACCACAGAGCCAATCACAAACGCTAGGCGGTGTCCCGAGGTCAAAGCGCCCAAGATGACGCTACATCTAACAATAGGACAACGCTGCAGCGAGCAATAAGTAACGCCAGTTAAGTGAATCAGCCACTCGGCGCTGAAGCCCATATTTATGAAAAAACTACACACAAGCAGCTTCGGCGCTCTAAAACTGGGCGCTCTAGCATCGAGCATCAGAAGCTATGTGATAAAAGTCTGTTTCTCAACACATATCCACCAGCACCAGAGCGAAAACACATGGAATGACATTGTGTAACACTGTGACACTGACACTGCAATGGCCGACCTGCACATACAATTCTGCATTAAAAAATAAAATAAACACTAATATAAGTGTTTGGAGAGACACACGATGATTTGAGCCCAAAATTAAGAACATTACTTTAGGAAAACGCTATTTATACTCAACCAAATGAAACACCATTGAAATGTATGGGAGAGCGACACTGAGCGACAGGTGCTACATGGCGCTGCTGAATACACAGCATCGGCGCTATACACTGAGCCACCGTTAGTGATACATGTGACGCTACATGACGCTATTAGAGGCGCTATACACTGAGCCACCGCTAGTGATACATGTGACGCTACATGACGCTATTAGAGGCGCTATACACTGAGCCACCGCTAGTGATACATGTGACGCTACATGACGCTATTAGAGACGCTATACACTGAGCCACCGCTAGTGACACATGTGACGCTACATGACGCTATTAGAGACGCTATACACTGAGCCACCGCTAGTGACACATGTGACGCTACATGACGCTATTAGAGGCGCTATACACTGAGCCACCGCGAGTGATACATGCGACACTACATGACGCTATTAGAGGTGCTATACACTGAGCCACCGCTAGTGATACATGTGACGCTACATGGCGCTATTAGAGGCGCTATACACTGAGCCACCGCTAGTGATACATGTGACGCTACATGACGCTATTATAGGCGCTATACACTGAGCCACCGCGAGTGATACATGTGACGCTACATGACGCTATTATAGGCGCTATACACTGAGCCACCGCGAGTTATACATGTGACGCTACATGACGCTATTAGAGGTGCTATACACTGAGCCACCGCTAGTGATACATGTGACGCTACATGACGCTATTAGAGGCGCTCACCAGATTTACTTTCATATCTATGGTTTCACATACAGTGCCTGGCGTTCAGCCGACGCTATGTGGCGCTATGTGGCGTTAGCGTTTCTTAGTATTGCTGTAGCCGGGTGTAAGAAATTCAGTCGCCATCCACACTGTCCGGCTTTATGCAAATCATTGTAAATGACTTCAGCGATGATTAGCAGACGCTCTCTGCTGGACGGCTGAGAAAAATTGGGGAATGTTTTATCAGGTTTTTTTTTTTTTTCCGGAGAAATGAAGTTGACCTCTCTTGGATCCGCGTCCGCTTTCTGCACCGTAATCACTTAGCTCCGGCCTCAGCGAGAGACGTTCCGCATGGAGGTTTGCGCAACACAAGCTTCGCCTTTTCCACCGGCTGACTTTCCCTGTTAATTAGAGTTACCTGGCTGCAGCGCATTGTCCAATATTTAATTAGCCAACAGACTGTGCCGCGCACTGGCTGCCGCCGCCTTCGGGTCCAGCTCCCGCCATGGCTGCTAATAAAGCCGTAACCTTACATGACAATGCGGACCAAAATATTCACACAAACACAAAAGGGCTTCATTAACAATCTTATAATGGGGGTTTGTTTAGGCAGGAAGGACTAAAGCGGACCAAAACCCAGGATTCTGACTATCCTGGGTTTTTATGTGTGACTAAAGTGAACTAGACGCGCACAGCTCAATGCTATCACCAAGTGGGGGTGCCCGACCACACTGTGCCCATCTAAACCAATGCCCGTACCATTATGAGGGGGATTCTGGAAGCCCCACACAGGTCCCCAGATGGTCTGCACTCTACCCATAGAATTATATGTAATAATAAACCACTGTGTTTGATACTAGAAAAAAATTAACAATTTTATTAATGATTAAAAAAGGACTCCTATGGGAGCTGATGCACATAAAAGTACAACAAATGACAATTTAAAAAACATACACACAAAATACAAAAACAGGGGGGGGGGAGAGAATGTTAGGCTTAATATATATCAAAACAGTAAATGTTATTCCTGACAATAAAATTATCACACCGACCAGTAATATAAATGTCTAAGGGCCAGTGCCCTATCACACATGTGATTTCTCCAGAGTACTATATTTAGTAAAGGATAAATGTGCACAAACTATTTTACCAATATATCAAAGCTCCTAGAGAGTGTCTGCCCCACCACTTTGCGCCCTGGTGAAGTGGGGGGTCCACGGAACGCGTCGGCGGGCCGTTGTACGGGGGGATCTGAGGCGGGAGACAGCTTTTATTCGGTAATGTGATTTCTTTCTTTACATTTTTTCCTGACTGCATATTGTTATTAAATGACCAGTGTTTTGCAGTCTGCTGGGGCAGACACTCTCTAGGAGCTTTGATATATTGGTAAAATAGTTTGTGCACATTTATCCTTTACTAAATATAGTACTCTGGAGAAATCACATGTGTGATAGGGCACTGGCCCTTAGACATTTATATTACTGGTCGGTGTGATAATTTTATTGTCAGGAATAACATTTACTGTTTTGATATATATTAAGCCTAACATTCTCTCCCCCCCCCCTGTTTTTGTATTTTGTGTGTATGTTTTTTAAATTGTCATTTGTTGTACTTTTATGTGCATCAGCTCCCATAGGAGTCCTTTTTTAATCATTAATAAAATTGTTAAATTTTTTCTAGTATCAAACACAGTGGTTTATTATTACATATAATTCTGTGGGTAGAGTGCAGACCATCCGGGGACCTGTGTGGGGCTTCCAGAATCCCCCTCATAATGGTACGGGTATCCTGGGATTTTTATTCTTGCCTCCTGATCAGGGGGCCCTGCTGTGTGACACCCCCCAGACTGTCAATGCCAACCCACCTCTATCCTGTCCTAATATAAACTACCACATAGCCACAAATGGGCACAGCACAAAATATATAGTAAAAATATAAATCTTTATTTTAGTGACTCTACTACATAAAAAAAACAAATATAGACTATATTAAAAACAATTGCAACAATAGGAAGCCCTATTGCTCTGATAAAAATAAATCAGAGACTTCATCACCTCTATACTGGGAATATCACATCAGAAACAAATCTAAATTCATAATAATACATGAGCCACCATTTTGTTTTTAAAATTTACTACAGCAGGAGAAAAAGGTAAATGAATTTTTACATGCAGCAACCTTAATTTCCCCAGGGAGGGCATATGAGCACTGTTTTTTTGCACTGGTCTGGTAATTTTTAACTGTTGGTCCGCTTTAACTCAAGCTAACTAACAGCTTGCTTTCAGGCTACTCCTTTGAGAGGCTTCTATCTTCCTATTTTAGTGATGCTTATCTTTACCAGCATCCTACACTAGGACGGCCCTATGTGACGGGTGGAAACCATGGGCAACACTACACATAGGAAATATTAGAGCCCTGTCAGTGAAATAAGCCCTGATAGTGTTAGAAACTTTTTAATAATCCTAGTTAAACCACTTGGATGCATTAATTGGGGATCATTACATCATGAATCCACATGATGGCAGTGTTGCCTAAGAAATGAACCTAACTAATAATAAATAGTCTAGAAATCCTCTTCATTTAGATAAATAGAGACTTAGCCAGGTGGAATTGGCAACATCACCTGCCCTGCCATTGGGGAGGCCGATTCATTAATAGCGCCAGGTAGCGACAGATGAGCGACAGTAGTGGCATTTTCAGAGCGCCCGCTAGTAGTTGCTGTGCTTGGCCGTTGTTCTGTAGTTGACAGCGACTCAGTCGGTTTGCCGTAATGTTGAATATTGGGTGAGGAGTCGCTATTTGACAGGTTCCGCGCTGTATGGGAGCGCATGACAGCGAATGGCCATAGCGAACGGCTCCCAGCATATTCATTAACAAATCACGCTCAAAAAATTATTGCGCAGTAAAATGCTTGTTTAAACCCCAGAGCGCTGGCGGCGATGGGTTAAAAGTAGTTTTTTAACCCCCAAACAACCATATTTTTGGCTAAAAAAAAAAAAAACACGTTTTTCAAAACATTTTGCAATATGAATACATTAATATCAGACCTGTAATATCAATTCTGCACAAATTTTTTTTTTTTTTTTTTTTACCTTAAAAAAAAAATCTAACATTGCAGAAGTGGTCACAGAATTTTTGACATTTAAAAAAAAAAAAAAAAAAAAAAAACATTAATAGCAATTAATTAAGAATATTTAAAGATTGCTCCATTGAAATGCATTGGAGAGCGCCAGGTAGCGAGAGGTCATACCTGTCGCTGTTCAAGGTCGCTCGCTGGCGCTGTGGGCTGAGGCTGGAATAATGATGAATGATTCGCTATCTGGCGCTCTGTCAGTCGCTAAGCAGGATCAGCTTGATAAATGTGTGATTGCGGAGGGGAGCCGGCGTACTCGTGGCGGTGACCGTCATTACCGCTCGCTCACCATTCTCTACCTGGCGCTATCCCTTGTTAAATAAGGGCCTTAGTTTGTTAAGACAACAATACAGAGGTTATATAAGGGAGAAACCAACCTCTGTAGAGTGTTCCTAAGTTTGGAGCTAAGCTCATGAGGGGAAGCGTTAATGTAGTAGAGGAGCTGAGAAACAGCCATGGAAGAAACCTGTGGATTGCACTGTTTGCTGTAACTTAATTATGCTGTTTTATCATGAATGGAAGCCTTCAAATAAAGACCCTGTTATTTGTACTGTTAAGGAGTGTCATCAATGGAGACCAGCGTCGACTGAAGCAGTAAGTGCACCTCCACCCCACACATGCCACACAAACTTGGGATGCCCTACCCTAGGTCCAAGAACCCTCCTCGTTCCCCAGAGCGCGTGCCCACGGCCAGGCACGCGCCCGCTACACCTACCCCGCACATGCGCCCCAAAATAATATAATCCCCCAGAAGACACCCACTCCCTGTACCCTACCCCATCTAAGCATAAAGAGATGGATCACACCAATCCCGTCACTGATGTTCTAACATCAGAGCTCAACCCTACTAACTACCAGAACTACAAAAGTAATTGAAGCCAACTTCACAGCTCTTCTTCCTGGTTTATACATAAGAATAAAATGTTACATTAGTGACATTTCCTTTCTCAGAAATATCTTGTTGGTTAAAATAGAACATCTCAGTCACTTATTTTCCATTGCCTCCTTTAGGTTTATGTATTTTACATGTGGGCTATATCAGGAAAACTCTGATGTGACAAAGTACACGACGTCACAGCCTAAAATATTTCTTGTTGACCTAGATTTATTCTTCGAACGCGTCTGTAAAGGGTTGTCACTTTGTCTCGTTATAGTCTCTGCTCACATACCATGTAGCGTTCTAGTTAAAGAAAACCTTCTCTTGTGTCAGTTATGACAATGATTTAGTTCCTCTGAGCTTTTCAGTGAAAACTTTTGTATGCATTTATATGAAGCTGTCAGGATCCACAAGGGATCCTCAGAAAACGAGTCCAGGCACGCGCGGACGTTTACTCCCATCCTCTGCCTTTTAAGAGGAGGACTCTGACATCCGGGAGATGCTGGTCTGGCTTTCTGGACTCTCCTGCCCTCGGCCCTTTCAAATGAGAACTCTGACACCCTGTAAGTGCTGGTTTGTCTTTCTGAATACTCTAGCCTTCCTGTTCCCAGCTTTGTGAAGCGTTGGATTGTTTACCTGTTATCAATCTTGGCTTTTTGGGTTTTCAATGTTCTCTCTAGCGTGTTTATTCAGTTTGGCTTTATATTTGGATTTTGAGACCGTTGTGCCAGCCCTCAAACACTGCTTGCACTTTAGACTTTGAACTTCAAAACCATGCTACTAACCCTCAAACCCTGCTTGGACTTTAGACTTCAAACTTGTGCTACCAGTCTTCAACACCTGCTTGGACTTTGAACTTCAAAACCATGCTACCAATCCTCAAACCCTGCTTGAACTTGACCTGTTATAAACCTGGGCTTTTTAGCTTTGGCCCTGCTTTCAACTTTCCCTCTGGCTTGTTTATTCAGTTTTGACTTGGCCTTATATTTGGATTTTGAGACCGTGCTGCCAGCCCTCAAACCCCTGCTTGGACTTTAGACTTTGAACTTGTGCTGCCAGTCTTCAACCCCTGCTTGGACTTTAAACTTTGAACCCGTGCTACCAACCCTCAAACCCTGCTTGGACTTCAGACTTCGAAATTGTGCTGTCAGTCTTCAACCCCTTTGAACTTCGAACCCATGCTACTAACCCTAAAACCCTGCTTCAACTTTAGACTTCAAACTTGTGCTACCAGTCTTCAACCACTGCTCGGACTTTAAACTTCGAACCTGTGCTACCAACCCTCAAACCCTTCTTGAACTTTAGACTTCCAAATTATGCTGCCAGTCTTCGACCACTGCTTGGACTTTGAACTTCGAACCCGTGCTGCCAACTCTCGACCCCTGCCTGGACTTTGTCATTAAAGCCATGCTGACAGTCTTTGACCTTCAGCCTGAATTTTGACCTTGATCCCCCATTGCAGCTCTCTGCTCTGTCCCCGATTGTATCTCCCTTGCTGCAGTGCCCAGGCCCTGTCACTCTGTTCTACCAGGTGGTTGACCCAAGGTGTCCCACAGCCCTTTCTGTCCCTCCTTGCAGGGGGGAACCTGGCGAGTTTGGTTGTTCAGTAGTTCTGCCTCCTTGGGGTCTACCCAATGTTATGTTATGTTACCCGATAGAAGTGAGTACACCAGTTCTGAGTCTAATTTTACTGGTGAGACTCAGTTTCATAAAAGCTAGGCTTACCTTATTATTCAAGCCACTGAAACTTAGACCAGGGGCCCAGCCATCGCATTATATATTATGGGGGTCCAGGAACAATACAGGCTTTATGGAGACTGGATGTGATGACCGGGCCTTAGTTGAATCTGGGCCTCTGTTCCCAAGGCAGCCAGGCTTACCTTAATATTCATGCTATAAAGGAAACTTCAGAAATTCAGACTAGGGGCCCAGCCATCGCATTATATGTTATGGGGGACCAGACACAATATAGGCTTTATAGGGACTGCACCCCTCCATGATGGTCGGGTCCTTATTTTGAACTGGGCATCTGTTCCCAAGGCAGCCAGCCTTATTATTCAAGTCATTAAGGAAACTGATACTCAGACTAGAGGCTCAGTCATCACATTATATGTTATAGGGGGCCCAGGCACAATATAAGCTCTATTTAGTCTGGCTTCCTTTTTAACTTATGTGTTATGGCTTGGTCCCTAGTTTGAATTGGAACCCAAGGCAAAGCAGTCTGGGGGCAGCCTGAGGGTCTAAGGTCAGGGTGGCCATTAGGACCACCTGGCTAGGTCTTCCCTCTTCACAGCTATGCACCTTGGGCCCCATACTGGAGTCTTGGCTCTCCTGTCGTGACGGCTGCCCTATAGCAAATTATCCCAAATATTGACTTCACATTAAAATGGCAAAATGCAATAGATTGAACTGACCCAATCAGTGGTTTGGAATTAGCCCATACAGAACATGAAAGGAGAAGGAATTGTTCATTGCTTCTATTTCGAGTTCAAATCTGATTTTCATTGGCTTCATCTCTCAAGCGGAAGAAAAATAAGATGACCTGATGTGTTCAGTAAGCTATTTACGTATTTCTAGATGCCCAATTTGAGTCTACGAAATCAGAGCTGTGGCAAGTTCAGCCCACCGGGACCTTAATTTGGGCAATTTTTAGTGGGTGTGGGGGAAACCGAGCAGATTCCGCCATTCATTGTTAGAACTGCGTAATTGCATCTCTAACAAAGCAGAACCGAACGTTCCGCTCAACAGGCCGGCATTGGTTTAAGCTTTTAACTTTCAAACGTCGTATGTTCATGATGAATTCCTCCCTGAAGGGAACAATATTGCTAGTAGAGCGGCATTACGCTAGTCTGATACAATCACATTAGACATGGACTTCCGCTTCCATGAGCAATCGTACATTAAAATAAATCATTCGCTTCGAAGTTTCATTCAGTCGTTTGAACTGTTGACGTGAAGCTCTTCCTGCCCGAGCCCAATGCCAGATTACCCTGCGGAACTGGTATGAAAGCGGAAACTGAGCCTGCGTCTATGGGGCCTGTATAATACGCGCCGCCATTGGCCTGTATCAATCCTGTACGAAGACCATTTGCTCTAGAGCACACGTTTTTCATCAAGTACCACTTTCCATTTGCTAAACAGCTCAAGTAATATCTGGGTGGAACATATGAGTCGTCAGCACCTAAAACAGTGTAAAAAAAACACAAAACAACCATATAAAGGGTATGATGGTTCAAATAAACATTTAGATATTACTTTTTGTAGCACTTTGCTACTTTGGTGGTTATTCATGAAGGGATAGCACCAGGTAGCGCCTCGTAGCGGCAGGCAGCGCCTGGTGAACGCCGGGCGCTGTAGGCAAAACCACATTTATGAATGTGAATCTGGTGAGCGACTCTAACAACGCTCACTGTCTAGCTTCCAGAGCGCTGGGTATTACCTGATGCTACCTTAGGCTCTCCCATACATTTCAATGGACGTTCCTTCTCTTCTGTTTAAATAGGGCTTTTTTTTATTTTCTCTCAGATCATTGTGTGACCTCTTCTGGCCTAGAAAAAGTCATTTTTGAAAATGTTTAGATTTTATGTTTTTTATGCCGAATTGTATTTATAGGTCTGGCACTAAAGTGTTATTGTCACAGTGTTATAACAATGTTATTCCATGTGTTTTCGCTTTGTTACTGGTGGATATGTGTTTAAAAACAGACTTTGATCACACAGCGTCTGGCGCTCTGTGCTTTAGCGCTGTGTGTGTGTAGTTTTTTGATGAAGTATGGTGTGAGTCGCTGAGAGCCGGTCACACTGAGCTGGCGCTAACTCTCGCTCCCTGCAGCGCTGTACTGGTGTTACAGCGGCCAACATACATCACATTCATCAATGCCGGCCAGGTTACTAGAGCGACCGGGACGCTCTGTTACAGCGCCCGATACCCGCACATGAGTGTCTACTAGCGGTCGCTCTAAGTGCCGCTATACAGACGCTCATCTGCCAATACCTGGCGTTAGTAATGAATAAGCCTCCACGTCTGATACAATCACATTAGATATGGACTTCCGCTTCCATGAGCAATCGTACATTACAAAACAAAATTCCAGGACTAGGTCCGGTCCCGGCTCAGAGCAGGCTGACCAAGCATACCCACCACACCTCTAGATAAGTTTTTGCTTAAAAAGCTATCATCTTTTATTTGTAGAAAATATTAAAATCTTATGATACAGAAGTGCATATATCGAATTTGTACATCTTACAATTCATTTTATATACAATGTCTAATAACACACTTATTACAAATACATACTTGCTTAACAAAACAGTACATTTAGTATGACAATATTAACATGAAAACATTCTTGAAACCAGGGTGACTATTTTAATCTTACTGGTCCGAAGATCGGCCAGACAGGGTAGACATGTTTCGCCACATAGGCTTCTTCAGTGCCCTAATGTGCGTAAAATAATTCATTCCTTTCGAAGCACCAACTGGGTAAAAGAAACACTAAACAACCATATAAAGGGTATGATAGTCTTAAAAAAGCATATATATATACTTATTTGTATAAATACAAATATATAAATATAATATATAATAAATATATATATATAATATAAATATATATATATATATATATATATATATATATATATTATATAAATATATATAATAAATATATATAATAAATATAAATATATAAATTGGGGTTAGTTAATCTGGGCGGATTAGGTTGGGACACAGAACAGTACCACCTGGTAGGAGCTCGAGTACTCTCAGTGGTATTCATACCACTGGTTTGGGACCCCTCTTCCAGAGTATCATTAAGTATACTACAGTGTTATTAATTAGGACTAATATTGAGTAACCTAGCATATCACTGAGTAATATAGAGCATTACTAAAGAATCTTTCGTATCACTGAGTCATGTACAATACAATTGAGTAATGTAAAGTATTATTGTGTAATCTATCATATTACTGAGTAATCTAGATCAGGGGCTTCCAACCTTTTTTTAATCAAGTGCCACTTTCCATTTTCTGATTATATCTAGTGTCACATTTAAACATCCATTTAAAATGAATGAATCACAAAGAATAGGCAGTTCTCTTTTTAGTTATAAATGAATGAGATGAACGAACCTCCAAAGTTTGGGTCAGGCAAGTTTGGCAGAACTTTGAAAGAATGTTCGAACTTGGTACCCATCAAAATCAATGGCGGTGGCGATGGGTGCAGTGTCTGCTGCGCTGCTGTAACTTACCTCCGTCCGCTATCCACACGGTTGTCAGCGGCGGCAGCGACGTTTGAAATTGGCCCCAGCCAGGGCTGAAGAAAGATGGCCACTGTCCATTTTTTTGTATCTAGTACCGCCTTTAAACACCCATTTAAAATGAATGAATCACAAAGAATAGGCGGTTCTTTAATTTGGTTAGAGATGAACGAGATGAACGAACCTCCAAAGTTTGGGTCCGGCAAGTTCGGCTGAACTTTGAAAGAATGTTCGAACCTGGTGCCCATCAAAATCAGTGGCAGTGGCGGTGGGTACAGTGTGTGCAGCAGGAAGCTCTGCTGCGCTGCTGTAACTTACCGTTAGAAATCGCCCCCAGCCGGGGCCACTGGCACCTATGAGTGAGGTCACTGGAAGTGCCAGCTGGAAGTGCTGGCACTAAGAGTGTTCTCACTCATGGGGAGCGGTGGCCATCTTACTGTAGCCCCGTCTCAGGCCCATTTTAAATGCCGCCGTCACTGAGAATGAAGGGGATAGTGGGTGGGCCAAGGTAAGTCACAGCAGCACTTCTTGGTGCTGCACCCTTAGGTGAATCGGGTTAATGGACTGCTCAGCAGCTGTAACATAGTAACATAGTATGTGCGGCTGAATAAAGACTTTAGTCCATCCAGTTCAGCCTGTTTATCTCCTTCCAGTGGTCTAGTAGCCATAGCTGGTAATGTTATTACATGTAAGGAGGGCATCCCGGCCACTAAAGATCTCCTTCCAGTGGTCTAGTAGCCATAACTGGAAATGTTATTACATGCAAGGAGGACATCCCGGCCACTATAGATCTCCTTCCAGTGGTCTAGTAGCCATAGCTGGTAATGTTATTACATGCACGGAGGGCATCCCGGCCACTATAGATAGCCATAGCTGGTAATGTTATTACATGCAAGAAGGGCATCCCGGCCACTATAGATCTCCTTCCAGTGGTCTAGTAGCCATAGCTGGTAATGTTATTACATGCAAGAAGGGCATCCCGGCCACTATAGATCTCCTTCCAGTGGTCTAGTAGCCATAGCTGGTAATGTTATTACATGCACGGAGGGCATCCCGGCCACTATAGATCTCCTTCCAGTGGTCTAGTAGCCATAGCTGGTAATGTTATTACATGCAAGGAGGGCATCCCGGCCACTATAGATCTCCTTCCAGTGGTCTAGTAGCCATAGCTGGTAATGTTATTACATGCAAGGAGGGCATCCCGATTACTATAGATCTCCTTCCAGTGGTCTAGTAGCCATAGCTGGTAATGTTATTACATGCACGGAGGGCATCCCGGCCACTATAGCTCTCCTTCCAGTGGTCTAGTAGCCATAGCTGGTAATGTTATTACATGCAAGGAGGGCATCTCGGCCACTATAGATCTCCTTCCAGTGGTCTAGTAGCCATAGCTGGTAATGTTATCACATGCAAGGAGGGCATCCCGGCCACTATAGATCTCCTTCCAGTGGTCTAGTAGCCATAGCTGGTAATGTTATTACATGCACGGAGGGCATCTCGGCCACTATAGATCTCCTTCCAGTGGTCTAGTAGCCATAGCTGGTAATGTTATTACATGCCAGGAAGGCATCAAGGCCACTTTTGAAAGTTTTTACTGTATCCATCATTACTACCTCCTCTGGCAGCGAGTTCCATAGTCTCACTGCTCTTACAGAGAAGAATCCCCTCCTATGTCGGTGGAGAAAGCGCCTTTCCTCTAACCTTAGTGGATGCCCTCGGGTTATAGTTACACTCCGGGGTATAAATAGATTGTGGGACAGATCTTTGTATTGACCCCGAATATATTTATACATAGTTATTAGATCACCCCTCAATCGTCTTTTTTCTAAACGAAATAAACCTAACTTTGACAATCTAGCTGTGATGAACAAAAAGTGAGGATACTGTTTTGTTTATGCCTGGACAGGAAATTTAAATTCTAACGGAAAAACTTCCCAGAATGACGGATGTTTATCAAGCAAATACGGGTTGGTGTTACTTTTGGTCACTTAGGCCCTTATTTAAGAAGGGATAGCGTCAGGTAGCGGCTGGTTAACGACAGGTAGCGACTGGTGAACGCCGGACACGGCAGCAATTACACATTTATCAAGCAGAATCTGTTTAGCGTCTGGGATTACGCCATGTAGCGTCTGATTCATCATTTTCACAGCCTTAGCGAACAGCGCCAGCATTCAGCCTTGCACAGCGCCAGGTATGACCTCTCGCTACCTGACGCTCTCCCATACATTTCAATGGACGATCCTTTTCTTCTCTTTAAACTGTTTTTTTTTTTTTTTTTTTTTTTAAATCTCAAATAATTCTGTGATTTTTTCATGTTTTATATATTTCTGCAGAAATGACATTACAGGTCTGCCATTAAAATGTTCATGTTACAATGTTGCTACAATGTAATTCCATATGTTGTCGCTTTGTTACTGGTGGATAGATGCCGAAAAACAGACTTTAATCACACAGCCTCCTGCGCTCTGGGCTTCAGAGAAGCATTTTTCAGCGCCAGATTTGTGAGGCTGTTTTTTTGCTGAATATTTTGTGAGTCGGTCGCTATGAGCAGTCGCTAACATGCGCTCCCATACAGCGCTGTACTGGTCAAATAGCGACTCCTCACTATATATTCAACATTACTGAACAGCGACTGAGTCGCTATGAAGTAGCGACTCACGGCCGAGCACAGCGACAACTAGCGGGCGCTGTGAAAATGCCTGCTACAGACGCTCATCTGTCGCTACCTGGCGTTAGTGAGGAATCAGCCTCTTAGGGCCTTATTTATCACGGGCTAGCGGCAGGTAGTGTCTGACGAGCGCCAGGTACCGCCAGCTATCGGCGGCTACCGACTCAAGTACGCCCGGCGGCGGTCACAATGACGCATTTATCAAGCAAAATGAGGCTAGCGCCGGCGAGAGCGACGGCTGGCGCGGCATTCATCGTGAGGCCGCCTGGACCGAACAGCGCCGCTGCAAATTCCCTCACAGCGCCAGGTATGAGCTGTCGCTCCCTGGCGATGTCCAATGCATTTCAATGGAGCAATCTATAATTAATCATAATTAATTGGTATTAATTTTTTTTTTTTTTTTTTTTTTAATGTCAAAAATTCGGAGACCACTTCTGCAATGTTAGGATTTATTTTTAAGTAAAAAAAAATTTAAAAAAAAATTTGTGCAGAATTGATCTAACAGGTCTGATATTAATGTATTCATATTACAAAATGATTCTAAAAACATGTATAATGTTACAATCAAAAAATATGGTTGTTTAGGGGTTAAAAACTAGTTAATACACATCGCCGCCAGCGCTCTGGGGTTTAAACAAGGAATGGACAGCGACAGCACATTCGGAGCGTGATTTGTTAATGAATATGAAGCTAGCCGTTCGCTCTGGCCATTCGTTGTCAGGCGCTCACATACAACGCTGAACCTGTGAAACAGCGACCCCTAAGCCCGTATTCAACATTACCGCACACCGACTGAGTCGCTGTCATCAAGCAAACGCCGGCCAAGCACAGCGAATACTGGCTGGCGCTGAAAAAATCATGCTACAGTCGCTCATCTGGCGCTACCTGGCGCTATTACTGAATCGGCCTCCCCGTCTATCTGGCTGTTCCAACAATCTGGGGCCACGTTTGAGCAAAACTGTGAAGTTGCTCCACCTCAAGTACAAGCCCGGCGCTCGGTTCCTCCCCTCGCCGTCGCTTTACATTCACCCTTAGAAAGACTTCTTTTCATCTCAACGGCTTTTTTTTCCCCCATTTAATTGGCGCTATTTCCGTCCACTTAATGGCAGTTAAGCTATTAATCTCAGACTGTAATTTCCAAAATAAACGTCCACCAACAGCGACAAGGAGGTAAACACCGGACTAAGCGGTCCCCACGCTGCGCGTCCGCCACCGAACAATGTCCCTCCATTATGGGGCTTTACATTTTCCTTCTCTACAATGGCGAATTCTCGGATCTAAAAATACAGAATTTCATTTTGCAGGGGACAAAAAAGAAACATCAAAAGCAAATTGCGGCGAGCGGAAGAGAAATGCTTATTTATGTTTATTTATTCCCCCCGTGCGGATTTGAAAAAAAAAAAAGAAAGAAAAAATCACTTGCTTTTTAATTTGACTCTCGCTGATGATTTCTTAATGTTGGGCAGTCAGCTGGATGTTTACCAACCTCAATCCCATTTCTTTTCTGCAAGGCTTTTAAGTTTCTTCAGTAGAAATGGCTGAATCATTTGCATTTTAATATATGTGTTTCTGTGAAGAACCTTTTTTTTTTTTTTTTTTCTTTTCATTTTTTTTTCTCTACTCCTTTTTATTTATTTTTTTTTTAATGCTTAAAATGAACTTCTTTTTTTTTTTTTCCAACCCGAGATTGTGGTCCATTTTCCGGAAACCCGTTGGGTAATTATAGCAGCGTGCGTTGGTTTTGAAGACTAATTTTGCCCAGTACAGAAGTGTATGAAATCTACAAGGCTAATTAGAATATTGAGAACATCACCAGCTCATGATTGCATGAGGGAAGGGGAAGAACCCCAAAGAGGAACTCCCAAAAGCAATAGGGTTGCACCCTATGCTAATACATGTATTTAACATAATTAGATACAACACAGGAAATATAAGGGGTGTTGGTGGGAGAAGTTATCTACTTAAACCGGACCTTCACCCTGAATATGAGCCTATCTTATATGTTTCGCCCCCTGTACATACAGATTGCTCACATTAATCCGGACCTTCACCCTGAATAAGAGTCTATCTTGTATGTTTCGCCCCCATACATACAGATTGCCCACAATAATCCAGACCTTCACCCTGAATAAGAGCCTATCTTGTATGTTTCCCCCCCTGTACATACAGATTGCCCACATTACACATTAATCCAGACCCTCACCATGAAAAGAAGCCTATCTTGTATGTTTCCCCCAGTACGTACAGATTGCTCACATTAATCCGGACCTGAATAAGAGCCTATCTTGTATGTTTCCCCCCTGTACATACAGATTGCCCACATCTATCCGGATCTTCACCCTGAATAAGAGCCTATCTTGTATGTTTCCCCCACCCTGTACATACAGATTGCCCACATTAATCCAGACCTTCACCCTGAATAACAGCCTATCTTGTATGTTTCTCCCCCCTGTACATATAGATTGCCTACATTAATCCAGACCTTTACCCTAAATAAGAGTCTAACTTATATGTTTCCCACACCCTGTACATACAGATTGCCCACATTAATCCAGACCTTCACTCTGAATAAGAGCCTATCTTGTATGTTTCTCCCCCCGTACATACAGATTGCCCACATTAATCCAGACCTTCACCCTAAATAAGAGTCTATCTTGTATGTTTCCCCCACCCTGTATATACAGATTGCCCACATTAAAAATAATCCCACCAGCATCTACTGCATTTTATGAGCCTTTAAACATCCAAGATGGCGGCCTATGGAGACTCAGGCTGCCTGCAAACAGGAAGTGTCTTCTGACTGCGCTGCTCTGCATTTTGTGATTGATGTCCTTTTCCTGACCATGGCACTGCTCTGTTGGTGTAAAGCATAGCTATAACCCCGCCCTGCACTTTTACCCCCTCTCCTCTTCTCTCCTCAGTATGTGATGCTTCTGAGGCAAGATGGCCGTATCCTAGAGTCCCGAACACAGTGGGGGAAAGAATAAAAAGTAAGTGACTAAAAACTTAAAATATATCAATTTTTTATATCAATTTTAGATGCTGCAGAATAGTTTGGGATGCTGAAGGTCCAGTTTAACTATAAAAAAGAAAGAAAGAAAGAAAGAAAGAAAGGTAAAGTTATCAATGCTCCCAGCCAAGTCTGGACTGTAAGGTGGATGGTTAAGCTCCATGAAGCTGTATTTACTGATAGCAGTTTGTGATTTGTAAGACCTGTGAGCTGGCATATTGTTGTGAAAAAGCACATGAAAGTTCATCGGATTTGATGACCCCTTGTGCTTCCATTGCATGGAGCTCTAATGGGCCAAAACATTTACATTCTTCTCATCACAAATGAGCCTAGCGACCAACCAATAAGTGCTTGTGTCCCACCCATGAGATCTAGTTGCTCACCCCTAAACTTTAATCGGCCAATCCATTTACATCCTGCTAATCACCAATGAGCCTAGTGACCAACCAATAAGGGCTTGAGTCCCACTAATGAGTTCTAGTTGCTCACCCATGAGCTTTAATGGGCCAATCCATTTACATCCGGCTAATCGCCAATGAGCCTAGTGGCCAACCAATAAGTGCTTGTGTCCCATCAATGTGCTCTAGTTGCCCATCCATGAGCTTTAATGGGGCAAAACATTTACATTCTGCTCATCACCAATGAGCCTAGTGACCAACCAATAAGGGCTTGAGTCCCACTAATGAGTTCTAGTTGCTTACCCATGAGCTCTAATTAACCAAAACATTTACATTCTTCTCATCACAAATGAGCCTAGCGACCAACCCATAAGCGCTTGTGTCCCACCAATGAGCTCTAGTTGCTCACCCATGAGCTCTAATGAGCCAAAAAATTTACATTCCGCTCATCACCATTGAGCCTAGCGACCAACCAATAAGTCCATGTGTCCCACCAATAAGCTCTAGTTGCTCACCCATGAGCTCTAATGGGCCAAAACATTTATATTCTGCTCATCATCAATGAGCCTAGTGACCAACCAATAAGGGCTTGTGTCCCACCAATGAGCTCTAGTTGCTCACCCATGAGCTCTAATGGGGCAAAACATTTACATTCTGCTCATTACCAATGAGCCTAGTGACCAACCAATAAGGGCTTGTGTCCCACCAATGAGCTCTAGTTGCTCACCCATGAGCTCTAATGGGGCAAAACATTTACATTCTGCTCATTACCAATGAGACTAGTGACCAACCAATAAGTGCTTGTGTCGCACTAATGAGCTCTAGTTGCTCACCCATTAACTCTAATGGGCCAAAACATTTACATTCTGGTAATCGCCAATGAGCCTAGTGGCCAACCAATAAGCCCTTGTGTCCCAGCACTGAGCTCTAGTTGCTCACCCAAGAGCTCTAATGGGCCAAACATTTACATCTGCTCATTAATAATAATTACTGTACATGTTCTAAATGTCACCATCAAGTCATTGACTTGAAAATATCTCTTTTTTTAATGCCTTTACTTTCATCCCGTCTGTGCCATGCTAGGTCTTTGAAGTCAAAGTTCCGTTAGAGATTTCTTGCTTTAAAATTTGTACGAGAAATAAAAAAAAAAAAAGATTATTTGAAGTTTCAGCATTCACGCAGCACCAGCGAAACTTTCCAAAGATCATTCATCTTGGTCTAGAAAATCGCTGGTGCAAGAAAGCTTATTACACTGCCCGAGCAATGTTCTGCCGATGAGTGACCCGGTTACACAAACAACAAAAAAAAAAGCATCATGTTTAATAAGCAAGATTGCTCCCGAAACTCACATCAGGGCGCCTGAAATCTCTCCAGCTGGCAATGAATATATTAGGTTGGTTGCTTGTGCCCACAAACTTTGAGAAAGAGTAACAAGATAACATTTTAGGAAGTGTTCTAGGCAGTGTGGGGCAGTTGAGTTAAGGCCTCAAGTTTCTTTTTTACGTCTTCATTTCAAGGAAAGCAAATCCATACTTAAGTCCTGTGGTAGAGATTAGGGCAAGGCAACTGGGGGTACAGCAACACCAAATGGGGGGGTTAAGAAGTTGGCCGTATTGAGTAGGGATAAACTGGCCATAGGGGGGCTGAGAGAATGGGGCATCAAAAACTTAGGGTAGGCCTGGCTGGGTTACATGTAGCACGTGCTGGAAGGGCTGAGAGAACTTACCGTGGGCATCAAAAACCTAGGGCAGGTCTGTCTGGGTTACAACCTGCAGCACGTACCTAAAGGATGCAGCAGAAGAAATCTGTAGAAGCTGTACAACTTACCCGAGCCCCGTGGCGATCCAGGTGCCGTCAGTGGTAGCCTTCCTTCGAAATGGTCCTCGGCTGGGGCCACTCAAAGATGAACGTCGCTAGTTAGGACACTCTTGGAATCTTAGGGTGTCTTGGAATGTCTACCTTGGCAGCTACTGTAATTCTTATTACATGGAGGCTCCCTTCCACTCTCAATCCTAAACCTTCTCTTATATATCTTGGCTGCCCTACTGTTCACTTCCTGAGCCTGGACTCTTCAAAGTGGTACCTTGGGATGGCTTTCTAGGAAGATATAGAAGATCTTAGTAAAGGAGGCTCCACTCCACTCTCAATCTTAAACCTTCTCTTATATTTGTCCACTGGTCTGCTGTCCACCTCCTAGCCCTGGACTCTTCCGAGTGGTACATTGAGATGGCTTTCTAGGAAGATATAGTAGATCCTAGTAAAGGAGGCCCCCTTCCACTCTCAAGCCTAAACCTTCTCTTATATTTGTCCACTGGTCTGCTATCCACCCCCTGGCCCTGGACTCCTCCGAGTGGTACATTGGGGTGGCTTTCTAGGAATATATAGTAGATCTTAGTAAAGGAGGTTAGAACCCTTTCACTCTTAATGTTAAACCTTCTCTATTATTTGTCCACTGGTCTGTTATCCACTTCCTAGCCCTGGACTCTTCTGAGTGGCATATTGGGATGGACAATAGTAGATCTTAGCAAAGAAGGTTCCCTTCCACTCTCAATCCTAAACCTTTTATATTTGTCCACCGGTCTGCTATCCACTTCCTAGCCCTGGACTCCTCTGAGTGGTACATTGGGATGGCTTTCTGAGAAGATATAGTAGATCTTAGTAAAGGAGGCTCCCCTCCACCCTCTATCCTAAACCATCTCTTATATTTGTCCACTGGTCTACTATCCACTTCCTGGCCCTGGACTCTTCAGAGTGGTACTTTGGGATGGCTTTCTAGTAAGATATAGTAGATATTAGTAAAGGAGGCTCCCTTCCACTCTCAATCCTAAAATTTCTCTTATATTGATACACTGGCCTACTACCCACCTCCTAGCCCTGGACTCTCCCGAGTGGCACATTGGGATGGACAATAGTAGATCTTAGTAAATGAGGCTCCCTTCCACTCTCAATCCCAAACCCTCTCTTATATTTGTCCACTGGTCTGCTATCCACTTCCTAGCCCTGGACTCTTCCGAGTGGTACCTTGGGATGTCTTTCTAGGAAGATATTGTAGATCTTAATAAAGAAGGCTCCCTTCTACTCTCAATCCTGAACCTTCTATCATATTTGACCACTGGTCTGCTATCCACTTCCTAGCCCTGGACTCCTCCGAGTGGTACATTGGGATGGCTTTCTAGGAAGGTATAATAGATCTTAGTAAAGGGGGCTTCCTTTCACTCTCAATCCTAAAGCTTCCATTAATGTGTCCACTAGTCTGCTATTCACCCTCTGGTCCTGGACTCTTCTGAGTGGTACATTGGGATGGCTTTCTAGGAAGATATAGTAGATCTTAGTAAAGGAGGCTCCCATCCACTCTCAATCCTAAACCTTCTCTTATATTTGTTCACTGGTCTGCTATCCACCTCCTGGCCCTGGACTCCTCCGAGTGGTACATTGGGATGGCTTTCTAGGAAGATATAGTAGATCTTAGTAAAGGAGGTTCCCTTCCACTCTCAAGCCTAAACCTTCTTTTATTGTGTCCACTGGTCTGCTATCCACCTCCTGGCCCTGGACTCTTCTGAGTGGTACCTTGGGATGGCTTTTTAGGAAGATATAGAAGATCTTAGTAAAGGAGGTTCCCTTCCACTCTCAAGCCTAAACCTTCTTTTATTGTGTCCACTGGTCTGCTATCCACCTCCTGGCCCTGGACTCTTCTGAGTGGTACCTTGGGATGGCTTTTTAGGAAGATATAGAAGATCTTAGTAAAGAAGGTTCCCTTCCACTCTCAATCCTAAACCCTCTCTTATATTTGTCCACTGGTCATCTATCCACTTCCTGAGCCTGGACACTTCCAAGTGGTACATTGGGATGGCTTTCTAGGAAGATATAGAAGATCTTAGTAAAGGAGGTTCCCTTCCACTCTCAATCCTAAACCATCTCTTATATTTGTCCACTGGTCTGCTATCCACTTCCTGGCCCTGGACTCTTCCGAGTGGTACTTTGGGATGGCTTTCTAGTAAGATATAGTAGATCCTAGTTAAGGAGGCTCCATTCCACTCTCAATCCTAAACCTTCTCTTATATTGTCCACTGGTCTACTATTCACTTCCAAGACCTGGACTCTTCCAAGTGGTACCCTAAAATGTCTGACTGAAACGGAAGCACCTCATTTAAGAAAATCTGTTCATATTCCTAACTGTTGACATTTTTCTCTCTCATACAAGCTGTACAGAGCCTACCTACCCCAGAGTATTCTGTGTATTTATGTAGTGTACGTGCTCCATTATTTTGGTCCGTTTGGGTATCCATGTATTATTCCTAACTGAGTGAGCCCCAGAAGCTAGTCATAAATGTATAAGTATGTTAAGTTCAGGGACTCAGACACTGAGATCCGAGTTGATATACTCCATCGGAGACCCGGGAGCCGTGGCCCACGCTATGGAGGGAATCTGAAGGCTCCAAAGCACCAATAACCGCCGCATAGTCACATCCAGGGAAATTATCTACCCGGCATGTGAAATTGGGAAGCCGCTGCTCTCGCTTGTTTATCTGTTTTATACAAAAGAGCTCTGCAGAAGTTTTGTAAAATATGAACGCTGGCGGGAGGCTCCTCCGCTGCGAATTTAATTTGCAAAAAAAAGTGAAATCACGGGGGAGACCGGCGAGGAAATAATAAGTCAGATTTGTGGTTTTGCAGAGAGAGAGAATCCTCTTCTGTTACTTTATTACTCATTGGGGGATACGCCTCCAACATCAGAGGAAGAACTTAACTTTTACAAAACTCTCCAGTTCAAATTTTTTATACAACAATTACAATTTTAATTCTTTTTTTATGTTCAGTTTTATGTCTATGCAGCAAAAAAATGTAAACAGCAAAGACTTACCTTTTTTCTCCCGCAGCTCCTCTGTGCAGGTACGGTGCTCCCCCGCAGCTCCTCCATCCAGCTCCAGGATCCTCATGCTTACCGAGGGTGGAGATCCAGCAATTCCGTCTCCCTGTCTCTGCCCACACACACCTACTAAAGCCATACCTAGTGTCTAACCTCTGCTGTAGTAAAGTCTAGAAACAAAATGGCGGCTCATGTATCGGCAGGCTGCCTGCAAGCAGGAAGTGCTGTTGGATTTCCTGTTACTGTGTATTGTCAGTTATGTCAGTTGAATCCAGGCAGCAATATGCCTGAGATGCTGGGAGAGGAAGCTCCAAAATGGCTGCTACCTTTCTTTTCCAACTGTGCCAGGCTGTTGGTCCGGCACACTCGGATCAGCTTGCCTTAGACTAGCTTTCGTGACTGGATCTGAACGCGCTGATTGGACTAGAGGCTGCGCGTGCACCGCATGACCGAGGAAGGTTGAGTGCGGTCGTGCGACCTGGGGGTTTCACACGGTGATACTTGTATCTAGGTGTGGGGTGGGCCCCAGGCACCCTAATTCAACACTGTGTACCCCCAAGTAGCACCACGTAGCATCGGGGGAACGATGGGAGCTGTATGTGGAAACCATATACATGAAAGTCAATCTGGTGAGCACCTCCTAATAGCGTCATGTAGTGTCATGTCAGGTTCCACTTACCCGTTCCCCGGTCCATCGGCGTCCCCGTGGTGCAGCCGCCTGCTGCGCGGCCTCCCGCCTGGCGACCGCAGCGAGCGGCGGCTTCTGCTGGCGTGCGCGCGCCTCCTCGTCCTCCAGCCGGTGGCCCCGGCTTCCTCACACGTGCTTGCGTGCGCGCGCACGAGCACGTTCCGTTTATGCCCTTAGTTAAAGGGCCAGGTGGGGTGTTCTGCTGCACAGTGCCAATGAGCCCTTGACTTGGGGCTGAACGCCCCTGGGGTTGTATATGGGCCAATGAGCCCAGGGTAGGTAGGTTGCCTCATCCCTCGTACTGGCCAATCCCTAACCAGTTCCTATGTGCACCAATCACACACCCATTCCCCTCATCCCCAATCTTGTCTGTGCCTATATCAGGTTCGCTCCATCAGTCACCCAGTGCCTGTGATAGCGCCCTGTACCTAGTACTGACCTCCGTGTATTTGTTATTGATCCCGTTGCCGACCATCGCCTGAACCGACCATTCTTGATCTGAGACCCCCGTTGCCGACCACTGCCTGAACCGACCATTCTTGATCTGAGACCCCCGTTGCCGACCACTGCCTGAACCGACCATTCTTGATCTGAACTCCTGTTGCCGACCTCTGCTTAGAAACTTGACCCCGAATTGCCTAATCCTTCGGTACTACCACGATCTCTGTCTTCCCGTTGTCGACCTCTGGCCTGTCTCTGGACTTCCGCTTCTAACGCTCTAGCCATTAGGTTCTCCAGACCTCCAGTAAGCTCTCATCCTTTGAGCCATTGAAGTCCTGGGGGCAACCGATCCCGGGCAGGCGTATTCTGCGTCCCGGCAAGCGGGGGCTCCTACAGGTGAAGCTGGCTGCGGAGATTGGGGGTTGAGGGCTTACCTAGAGGGCTGGAGTTACCCCAAGCGTGACATGTCACATGTATCACTAGTGGTGGCTCAGTGTATAGCGCCGGCAAGGCTGGATTATCAGGGGGGTGCAAGGGCCTCCACCACTTGCCCTGCAAAGGGGGCCTCCACCAACCTTTGGGTTATGATCTGATCCAGGAGGCTTTTCAGTCTTTGGTCTGATGGGCCGCGGGGCCGGCAACAAAGCTATCGGCGGCAGTGGGGCCCCCATGCGCCTGGGAAAGCTTTTTTGGTTTTTGCATACCTGCAGCCAAAGCCACCGCAGGGCAGGACGGAGAGTCTAGAGCAGCAAAGCCGCCGCCAGCGACGCTACAGTGATGGGTGCAGAGCTGTCACTGCACATAAGCCACCAAGCACAGCCGCTGGCAGCTCAATGCAGGGAACCAGCCGGGCGACTACACTACCCCCCACCCAGAATGGCAAAGCAGCAGCACCCGCACAAGGGGGGCACAAGGGACTCCATCTGACCTTCCAGTAAGTAGGCGGGGCCAGACAACCACCAATCAGTTACTTGGCTGGACTATTATTTTATACTGTATCTGGGGCCTCCACCACACTGAATCTGGCCCTGAGCACCGGCGCTGTGTGTTCAGCAGCGCCATGTAGCACCTGTCGCTCAGTATCGCTCTCCTATACATTTCAATGGTGTTTCATTTGGTTGTGTTTAAATAGCGTGTTGCTAAATTAAACTTTAACATTTTTGGCTGAAACCATTTTGTCTCTCCTGCCCGGCAACCAAACACTTTTATTGTTTGCTTTTGCTTGTTTTTATTTATTTATGCAGAATGTATGTGCAGGTCGGCCATTGCAGCGTCAGTGTTACACAATGTCATTCCATATGTTTTCGCTCTGGTACTGGTGGATATGTGTTGAGAAACAGACTTTTATCACACAGCGTCTGGCGCTCGACACTAGAGCGCCCGGTTCTAGAGCGCCAACGCCGTGTGTGTAGTTTTTTCCTGAATACGGGCTTCAGCGCAGAGTGCCGGACGCACTTAACTGGCGCTACCTATCGCTCGCTGCAGCATTGTCCTAGGTGTAGCATAGAGTCTTGGGTGCTTTGATCTCGGGACACCACCTATGCCCTTATTCATCAAGCGATAGCGCCAGGTAGTGTCTGACGAGCGCCAGGTAGCGGCAGCTAACGGCGCCTACCGACTCACAATGACGCATTTATCAAGCAAAATGAGGCTAGCGCCGGCGAGAGCGACGGCTAGCGCGGCATTCATCATGAAGCCGCCTGGACCGAACAGCGCCGCTGCAAATTCCCTCACAGCGCCAGGTATGAGCTGTCGCTCCCTGGCGATGTCCAATGCATTTCAATGGAGCAATCTATAATAATTCATGATTAATTGGTAATAATTTTTTTTTTTTATTTTTTTAATGTCAAAAAATCGGAGAACACTTCTGCAATGTTAGGATTTATTTTCAAGTCAAAAAAAAAAAAAATGTGCAGAATTGATCTAACAGGTCTGAGATTAATGTATTCATATAACAAAATGATTCTAAAAACATGTATAATGTTACATTCAAAAAATATGGTTGTTTAGGGGTTAAAAACTAGTTAATACAGATCGCCGCCAGCGCTCTGGGGTTTAAACAAGGAATGGACAGCGACAGCACATTCGGAGCGTGATTTGTTGATGAATATGAAGCTAGCCGTTTGCTCTGGCCATTCGTTGTCAGGCGCTCACATACAACGCTGGAACTGTGAAACAGCGACTCCCCAGCCCGTATTCAACATTACCGCACACCGACTGAGTCGCTGTCATCAAGCTAACGCCGGCCAAGCACAGCGAATACTGGCTGGCGCTGAAAAAATCACGCTACAGTCGCTCATCTGTCGCTACCTGGCGCTATTGATGAATCGGCCTCCTAGCGTTCTCCACTGGCTCTGCAGTCAGTCAGGGAGAGAGCTTCTACAGCGCCCCCCACAGACATCACATTTATCAATGCTGGACATGATAGTACAGCGCCACTTGTCCGCCCACTAGATTATAGCGCCAGACACCCGCTTGCAGCGGACGCTCTAAGCGCCGCTACATAGACGCTCACATTGCAATATGTGGAGCTAGTCTTAAATTAGCCTATAAATCAGGGCACAATAATTTCATATATTTATTGCATTACGTCAGTGTTGAAAAATTATATTATAATCATTTTCTAAATTGAACGCAAAAGGATTACCATGGCAAAAGGTGTTTGATCACTCTAATAATTATAATGTCTGTTACTACTGCATGATAATAAATGCAAATATATTATATGGTAATTTACATATTTCCTCTGCTAGTAATATCCATTTATAAATACATACTGGAATATTTTAATGGTTATATATATTTTATAATGTCTTATTATCTTTTGTATATATTTTTGTAGAGGTGTTGATAAAGCAAACAAGCGAAACATGTTCACCTTATGGAATTATTCAGAACCATCATCAATTAACATGAATTTATCTCCATGGCAGAGTGTATTATGCTGATTGTGGAATCGTTTTAAATGTTGTTTGCATCAGTATTTACGTATATTTGAAATTGATTATTAAAAAATCAGAGCAGGGTTTTATGTATAGGTGTCCAGCCTAAGGGGTTTATTCATCAAGGGATAGCGGCAGGTAGCGCCTCGTAGCGGCAGGCAGCGTCTGGTGAACGCCGGGGCGCTGTACGCAATACCACATTTATGAAGGTGAATCTGGTGAGCGACTCTAACAGCGCCATGTAGCGTCGCATGTATTATTACAAACGGCTCAGTGTATAGCGCCGGCGCTCTAGCTTCCAGAGCGCCAGGTATTACCTGTCGCTACCTGATGCTCTCCCATACATTTCCGTGGACGTTCGTTTTTTTCTCTCAATCATCTCCTGGCCTAGAAAAAGTCATTTTAGAAAACTTTTTAGATATTTTATAAATTGTCATTTTTTTAGAATTGTCATTACAGGTCTGGCACTAAAGTATTAATGTCACAATGTTACAACAATGTCATTCCATGTGTTTTTGCTTTGTTACTAGTGGATATGTGTTCAAAAACAGACTTAAATCACACGGCGCCTGGCGCTCTATGCTATAGTGCCCAGATCCATAGCGCTGACGCTGTGTGTATGTGTTTTTTTGTTGAATATGGTGTGAGTCGCTGAGAGTCAGTCACAATGAGCTGGCGCTACCTCTCGCTCCCTGCAGCGCTGTGTTAGCACTGGTGTTAGAACGCCCAACACACATCACATTCATCAATGGTGGCCAGGTTACTACAGCGACTAAGACGCTCTGTTACAGCGCCCGGTAGTCGATCACAGGGTATACTAGTGGTCGTTCTACGCGCCGCTATTATAGTAGTGAATCAGCCTCCACATACCATCAACAATTAACATGAATTAACCTCCATGGTAGAGTGTATTATGGTGGTTGTGAAACAGCTTTAAATGTTGCTTGTATCAGTATTTAAGTATATTTGGAATTAAATTAATTTTTAAAAAATCATAGAAACATAGAAGGTTGACAGCAGAAGAAGACCATACGCTCCATCTAGTCTCTGCCCTTATGTGTATATTGTATGTTCTCTGTATCTTATGTGTATATACTGTATGTTCTCTGTATCTTATGTGTATACTGTATGTTCTCTGTATCTTATGTGTATACTGTATGTTCTCTGTATCTTATGTATATACTGTATGTTCTCTGTATCTTATGTATATACTGTATGTTCTCTGTATCTTATGTATATACTGTATGTTCTCTGTATCTTATGTGTATACTGTATGTTCTCTGTATCTTATGTGTATACTGTATGTTCTCTGTATCTTATGTATATACTGTATGTTCTCTGTATCTTATGTATATACTGTATGTTCTCTGTATCTTATGTGTATACTGTATGTTCTCTGTATCTTATGTGTATACTGTATGTTCTCTGTATCTTATGTGTGTACTGTATGTTCTCTGCATCTTATGTATATACTGTATGTTCTCTGTATCTTATGTGTATACTGTATGTTCTCTGTATCTTATGTGTATACTGTATGTTATCTTTATCTTATGTGTATACTGTATGTTCTCTGTATCTTATGTGTATACTGTATGTTCTCTGTATCTTATGTGTATACTGTATGTTCTCTGTATCTTGCGTGTATACTGTATGTTCTCTGTATCTTATGTATATACTGTATGTTCTCTGTATGTTATGTGTATACTGTATGTTCTCTGTATCTTATGTGTATACTGTATGTTCTCTGTATCTTATGTGTATACTGTATGTTCTCTTTATCTTAGGATAGATGGAGGCTTATCCCAGACAAGTTTAAATTCAGTGACTGTTGATTTTTCAACTACCTCTGCTGGAAGTTTGTTCCCAGCATCTACTTCTCTTTCTGTAGCATAATATTTTCTAACATTGCTCCTGATCTTCCCTCTGACCAGCTTCAGGTTGGGCCCCTTGTTCTATCATTAAGTTTTTTCTTACAAACACTTCCCTCCTGAACCTTATTCCCTCCTGTCACTTATATAAAGGTCTCCATCATGTCCCCTCTCTCCCTTCTTTCCTCCAGACTGTACAGACTAATGCCCTTATTCATCAAGCGATAGCGCCAGGTAGTGTCTGACGAGCGCCAAGTCCCGCCAGCTAACGGCGGCTACTGACTCAAGTACGCCCGGCAGCGGTCACAATGACGCATTTATCAAGCTAAATGAGGCTAGCGCCGGCGAGAGCGACAGCTAGCGCGGGATTCATCATGTAGCCGACTGAAACGAACAGCGCCGCTGCTAATCCCATCACAGCGCCAGGTATGACCTGTCGCTCCCTGGCGATGTCCAATGCATTTCAATGGAGCAATCTTTAATTAATCATTAATTGCTATTAATGTTTTTTTTTTTTTTTTATGTTAAAAATTCTGTGAGCACTTCTGCAATGTTAGGTTTTTTTTTTTAAGGTAAAAATAAAAAAAAAAGATTTTGTGCAGAATTGATATTACAGGTCTGATATTAATGTATTCATATTGCAAAATGTTTATAAAAACTTGTATAATTTTTAAATCAAAAAATATGGTTGTTTGGGGGTTAAAAACTATTTTAAATCCATCGCCGCCAGCGCTCCGGGGGTTTAAACAAGGAATTCACAGCGCGAAAAAATTTGGAGCGTGATTTGTTAATGAATCTGCAGCAAGCCGTTCGCTCTGGCCATTCGTTGTCAGGCGCACCCATACAACGCGGAACCTGTGAAACAGCGACCCCCCAGCCCGTATTCAACATTACCGCACACCGAGTCGCTGTCAACAAGCAAACCCCGGCCAAGCACAGCGAATACTAGCTGGCGCTGAGAAAATCACGCTACTGGCGCTCATCTGTCGCTACCTGGCGCTATTAATGAATCGGCCTCTAAGTCCTTTAAGTCTCTCCTGTTTTGGTTTTAAGTTTAGGTCCTTCCACCATTTTTGTTGCCGGCCTTTGGACCCGTTCTATTTGAATAATGTCTTTTTGCAGGGGAGGTCTCCAGAACTGCACACAGTATTCTGGAGACCTTACCTGGGTTTTATGTATGGAGGGCTATAGGTGGCCAGCCTATGTTTTGGAGGATTTGTACAGGTCAAAACCTGAGATCTTGGGTTTTGTCCTGCAATAACTAAGATCTTGCCATAAATATTACATCTAGGGAGTTATCGACATGCCGGACAGCGCTCTTTTGTTTCGCTGCGATTGATACAAGCGCCTTCTATGTGAACATCGCAGCAATGCAAACGAAGCAAATGGAAAGCAGAATTAAAAAAAAGGAAAGAAGCGTCTCTCGGCGCCTCGTCCCCTCACTGGCTCTGCTTTAATTGACTATAATAACTTATGCAGGCAGCGAAGTGTCTTTTTTGCTGAGCGTGTTAGACAACATGCAGCCCATCACACAACAGGATTTATATCTTGTGACAGCTGCAGCATGTTGTGACATTGTTCTTATGCGACTGTTTATTGAACGGCGTGCCGCATGAACAATATGTTCATTGTTTTGCCATGAAATATGGAAAAATCTCACGAACCCAAACAAATTGTCTCATTCATATTTTGTATAGAAATTAATGTGTTCCCCCCAGCCACAACCTTAAAGCGGACCAACAGTCAAAATGACTTAAAGTGGACCAAAACCCAGCTTGATTCCCTCCCCCCGAGGCATCTAAAATCTGGGTGCTCCGCTGTGTGAAACCCACCAGGTTGCCTCTTTTACTTACCTTACTTCCCGGTCCAAGGAGGCACTCTCCCTTCGATTGGAAAAAAATAAATTTAGGGCCTTATTCATGAAGGGATGGCGCCAGGTAGCGTCAGGTGAACGCCAGACACGGCAGCCATTACACATTTATGAAGCCGAATCTGGTGAGCGACTAGAACAACGCCATGTAGTGTCCGATTCATCATTATACCAGGCTCAGCGTACAGCGCCGGCGTTCAGCCTTGCAGAGCGACACGTCTTACCTCTCGCTATCTGGCGCTCTCCCATACATTTCTATGGACGATCCTTAAATCCCTTTCCTGATCCCATTTTTTTTTTTTATTTTAAAAACTCAAATCTTTCAGACATATATCCTGGCCTAGAAAATTACGTTTTTGAAAACTTTTTTGATTAATATTATTTTTTTGCAGAATTGTCCTTACATGTCTGACATTAAAGTGTTCATGTTACAATGTAATAACAATGTCATTCCATATGTTTTTGCTTTGTTACTAGTGGATACATGTTCAAAAACAGACTTTAATCACACAGCCTCTGGCGCTGTGGGCTACATCGACCCGGTTTTGAGCCCTGGAGCTGTTTGAGGCTGTTATTTTGATGAATGTGGTGTGAGTCAGTCACACTGAGCTGGCGCTACCATTCGCTCCCTTACAGCGTAGTACTTTGAATCACATAACGTATTCAACAATGCCGTCCAGCGACTGAGGGGCTCTGAAACATGGCTGAGCACAGCGACTACTAGCGGTCGCTCTGAAATCCTCGCTAAAGACGCTCATCTGTCGCTACCTGGCGTTAGTAATGAATCAGCCTGCCCGTCTCCGGAGGCGATAATCTTTTATTTACCATAAGAACTATAAATCTATGGAATAGCCTCCCACAGAAGCTTGTTACAGCATCAACCAATGAAAGTTTACATTAACATTAATAGTTACTATTAGCGGGTATCAGTAAAAAAAAAAAAAAAAATAAAATAAATAGCTTCCCCAATAAAATAAAATAAAAAATAACTTCCCCGACCCCAACACCCTTGGTTGAACTTAATGGACATATGTCTTGTTTCTACCGTATTAACTATGTAACTATTAACTATGGCCCTTATTTAACAAGGGATAGCGCCAGGTAGCGAATGGTGAGTGAACGGTAATGACGCTCACCGCCACGAGAACGCCGGCTCCCCTCCGCAATCACACATTTATCAAGCCGATCCTGCTTAGCGACTGACAGAGCGCCAGATAGCGAATCATTCATCATTATTCCAGCCTCACCCCACAGCGCCAGCGAGCGACCTTGAACAGCGACAGGTATGACATCTCGCTACCTGGCGCTCTCCAATGCATTTCAATGGAACAATCTTTAAATATTCATAATTGCTATTAATTTTTTAATTTTTTTTTTAAATGTCAAAAATTCTGTGACCACTTCTGCAATGTTATTTTTTTTTTTTTATTTAAAAAAAAAATAAATAAATAAATGTGTGCAGAATTGATATTACAGGTCTGATATTAATGTATTCATATTACTAAATGTTTGTAAAAACATGTTTTGTTTTTTTTTTTCAAAAAATATGGTTGTTTGGGGGTTAAAAAACTACTTTTAACCGATCGCCGCCAGCGCTCTGGGGTTTAAACAAGCATTTTACAGCGCGAGAATTTTTGGAGCGTGATTTGTTAATGAATATGCTGGGAGCCGTTCGCTATGGCCATTCGCTGTCATGCGCTCCCATACAGCGCGGAACCTGTCAAACAGCGACTCCTCACCCCGTATTCAACATTACCGCACACCGACTGAGTCGCTGTCAATAGCCGAACAACGGCCAAGCACAGCGAATACTAGCGGGCGCTGTGAAAATAACGCTACTGTCGCTCATCTGTCGCTACCTGCCGCTATTGATGAATCGGCCTCCCAGTCTCCGGAGACGACAATCTCCTTATATAAATCTATGGAATAGCCTCCCACAGAAGCTTGTTACAGCATCAACCGCTGACAGCTTCAAAAAAGGATTAGATGCTTATTTTAAAAAAAATAACATTTACAGTTACTATTAGCGGGTATCAGTAAAAAATAAATAAATAGCTTCCCCTATAACATAAAATAAAATAACTTTCCCTACCCCAACACCCTTGGTTGAACTTGATGGATATATGTCTTTTTTTAACCGTATTAACTATGTAACTATGTGCGAGCTGCGGCCGCATACCGCTGTCCCTCTAGCAGGGCGCGTGCCCGTGCCGTATGTTCACAAATGGCTGGTGCAGGCACACTCCCTGTTAGAGGGAAGCGGGGGATGCGGCTGCCAGTGTGCTCGGAGCCATTGGCCTTAGGCGCTGTCTTAGATGGTACAGTACATGTCCCTATTATGGGGACATAGAGTGTCCTTCAACATGTATCTGCAGCTATATGACTAAATCTAAGTTTTTCTAACTGTAAGACATGTTTGTTGCTTAAAGTAGACCAAAACCCACGCCCATCGATTCCCTTCCCCCCGGGTGTGAAAACCCCCAGGTCGCCCCATTAACTTACCTTTGTTCCTGGTCCAACGGCACACGTGCGAGCCATGGCTGCATGCCCGCTACCCCTCTAGCAGGGCGCATGCCCCAGGCATTTGTAAGTTGTGTGCCCTGCTAGAGGGAAGCAGGGACTGCGGCTGCCAGCGCAATCAGAGCCGCTGGCCTTAGAGGAAGGCTTAGACAACATGACGTCAGCGGCTCCCAGCCTGCGGATTGGACGAGCGGCCAGGCATGTGTCATAAGCCCGGGAAGAAGTGAGTTGGGTTCGGCGATCTGGGGGGGGTTTCACACAGCGGGGCACTCCTGATTGGGGTGCCCCAGGGTTAAGGACCAAAACTCACCTCTTCCCGGTCCTACAGCCCATGCGCAGCTGTTCGTCCAATCAGCGCATTCGGATCCGCTGACCTCACGTCGTCTAAGCCTTCATGTGAGGCCAGCGGCTCGGAGCTTAGATAAGACTGATGGGTGGGCCCACTTGGGGCCTCCCACACTAACTACCTAATTTTCCAATTTTTTGTGTGTTATCTTGAAAAAAACTCACCGAGATGCAAGTTGCAATCCACACCTCAATGCACACAGACAGTCACTTTGGCTTCACCAAATAATTAGCATGACCCTCAATGAAAGATGATGACTTACAGAAGAGACAATCTCTACAGAGTATTTTCCATACCACAGATCACATTACACCGTAAGCTATCTAAATTGTAATATTAGGCTCAAGTATCACAGCTGCTTACAATAGAAACAGATAAGATAAGTGAATTGCTATTTGACTTCAATAATGTAACACGCAGTAGGGAGCTGGCAGGCTTTTCAGTATGACTCATCCTGTTTGTTATAGCCCAAGCAGGAGGATAGCCCATCCCAAGGTTTTTCCTCCCATCCCAATAGATGGCTCTCTGAGCTTCGTCACCTCTTGGGTAGTGGCCCAAGGTAAAGACCCCCCCTCCCCAGCCCAAGATTCAATGCATTCTGTGATACCGCCTCTGTACATGACAGATACGCATCTAGCTTCTGCCGGCTTACTTGCTCTTTAGGGGGTGAGATTTCTCCCATTGTCACTGGGCGCTGAAGCCCATATTCAAGAAAAAAACTACACACAACCAGCGCCGGCACTCTAAAACTGGGCGCTCTCGCATAAAGCGTCAGACGCTATGTGATAAAAGTCTGTTTCTCAACACATATCCACCAGCACCAGAGCGAAAATACATGGAATGACATTGTTTTAACACTGTGACAAAAAGTAACATTTTTTAGCCCGGCTTTTTTAACGGTATTTCATTTTTAAAATGTTATAAATAAAAAAAGGGGGGAAAAAAACCCACCCGGCATCTCAATTTATTGGTACCTGTACCTTTTACACAGCAAAGTGGCGTTTGCGGAAAGCGGCGAGGGCATGGAGCATCATTTATGATTTCGTGTCATCTTAAAAGAGCGAGAAAGTCTTTTACGGCCGCCAATAAAATCACCTTAAATTGTACCTCTCGCTCATAGCGCTCGGCAATACGCCATTAAAGAGGTGACGGGAGGGCAGCCAATGGGCCGCCGCGGACACTTTTAGTTACTGAAAACACTGTTTTTCCTGACTGCTGGAGACAGCAAGGGCGTTATTTTCTCCACCACAGGCTTTAAAAGGCACCAAGAAAGTCGCAGTGCACAGTTCTCCAAATAATTAGCATGACCCTCAATGAAAGATGATGACTTACAGAGTCTTTTCCATCCTAAAGTGCGATGCACACGTCACGTTGTCTAAACTGTAACATTAGGCTCATGACTGCTTTAGAAAGTATCACAGCTGCTTACAATAGAAACAATTAAGATACGTGAATTGCTACTTGGCTTAAATAATGTAACACAATGTAACTCACAGCAGGGAGCAGGCAGGCTTTTCAGTATGACTCATCTTGTTTGTGATAGTCTCAGCAGACTGATGGAGAAAGCAAGATCTTTATTTTCTCTACCACAGGCTTTAAAAGGCACATCCAGGTAAAAGCCAAACGATGCTGCACTCACCTTTTCTAGCCCATGTGCCTGGTCTTTATGATTGGAAATGCCCTTTAAAGAGGACCTATAGCCAAACGAGCTCTTTATGCCCCAACCCTTCAGCATCCAATCAGGCTGCAGTTAGATTAGGATTGGGATCGGGTTTGCATGTGCAGTGCGTGTGGAGGAACTTCTAATTTTTAAATGTTCATGCATTCTGTGATACCGCCTCTGTCATGTACAGAGGCGGTATCACAGAATGCATTGAATCTTGAGCTGGGGAGGGGGGTCTTTACCTTGGGCCACTACCCAAGAGGTGACGAAGCTCAGAGAGCCATCTATTGGGATGGGAGGAAAAACCTTGGGATGGGCTATCCTCCTGCTTGGGCTATAACAAACAGGATGAGTCATACTGAAAAGCCTGCCAGCTCCCTGCTGGGTATCTAATTAATATGTACAGTGTGTATTCTTTACAAGGCCAATACAAAGCTTTGACAGATCGCTTCAAATGATAAGGGAATCAGTTGGCGCATGGAGCAGATGTGAGTTTGTTACTGATGAGTTAAAGTGGCCCAAAACCCACCGCAGTCTATAAGATTGCCAGGCCGATCGATTCCCTCCCCCTGGGTCATCCAAAATTGGGATGCCCCGCTGTGTGAAACCCCCCCAGGTCGCCCCATACACTAACCTTGCTTCCCGGTCTAATGGCGCATGCGCGACCCGTGGCTGCATCCACGATATCCCTCGCCCGCGGCGGTCTTTTGTGAATGGCCGGCACGGGTACGCACCCTGTTAGAGGGAAGCAGGGGATGCGGCTGCCAGCGCGATCACTGGCCTTAGATGAAGGCTTAGATGATGAGACATCAGCGTCTCCGAGCACGCTGACTGGACGAGCGGACGCACATGTGCTGTAGGACCGGGAAGAGGTGAGTTGGCATCGGGGGTCTGGGGGGTTTCACACAGTGGGGCACCCCCGATCGTGGTGCTCCGGGGGAAAGGAGCAAAACCCAGGATAGTCAAAATTCTGGGTTTTGGTGAACTTTAAAAGGCTCATGCAGGCAAAAGCAATATGATCCTGCACTCATCTTTTCTACCCCATGTCCCTGGTCTTTATGATTGGCAATGCCCTTTAAAGACGACCTATAGCCAATAGAGCACTTTATCCCCCAACCCTCCAGCATCCAATCAGGCTGCAGTTAGATTAGGATTGGGATCGGGTTTGCACGTGTAGTATCTGTGAGACTGGGGGCCTGAGTTACAAGCCTCTATTCCCAGTGGGCCATGCTAGCTCAGCGAAGCTCGATACTCCCAAATGCCAAAGCTCAGGCCACCACATGTGAACTGGTATTGGGGTCCTTTGGACTGTTAACAAAAAAAAAAATATAAAAAAATGTATCTCATTCCCAAGGTAGCTCCCATTTATACCCCTTCCTCGGTAACATCATTAGTCACATGGGGACGATTCCATAGAGGCTCCTCTTCTGTGGTATTAAAAGCCTGACTGCCCCAGTGGCCCGGCATTATCTTGGAGGAACACCAAGGAAGGAGGGAGGGCCTGTGTCCCCTCTTCCGGCCAGACCAAGAGGAAGTCACCAACCAGGGGGACCTGAAGATAGGACAGGTGGAGAAAGACGCAAAATATTTGATCTTCCATGTCTGTGAACTGGTAGAGGTCCAAGGAACATGTTGTGATGGCCAGCACAACACCCACCGGCACCAATGGATAGCATGCTAGATGATTTGACCAGGATCTTGCCAGTATGCTGGATCGGGTGAACCAGAGCAAATCAGCAAGATCTGGGTCGAATCTAGCTTCGGCCCAGATATAAAGCCATATTAAGCCATTCACTGTTGAACTGGGGTGATTTGGGGGATGCTCTGCTGCACTGCTTGATATGGGGTGGTTTGGGGGGTGCTCTGCTGCACTGGTGGTTATGGGGTGATTTGGGGGGATGCTCTGCTGCACTGCTTGTTATGGAGTGTTTGGGGGTGTTCTGCCACACTGCTTGTTATGGGGTGATTTGGGGGGTGCTCTGCTGCACTGCTTGTTATGGGTTGATGTGGGGGGTGCTCTGCTGCACTGCTTGTTATAGGGTGTTTGGGGGGATTCTCTGCTGCACTGTTGGTTATGGAGTGTTTGGGGGTGCTCTGCTGCACTGCTTGTTATAGGGTGTTTGGGGGGATCCTCTGCTGCACTGTTTGTTATGGAGTGTTTGGGGGGTGTTCTGCTGCACTGCTTGTTATGGGGTGATTTGGGGGGATGCTCTGCCACACGGCTTGATATGGGGTGGTTTGGGGGGATGCTCTGCTGCACTGCTTGTTAGGGGGTGATTTGGGGGGGATGCTCTGCCACATGGCTTGATATGGGGTGGTTTGGGGGGATGCTCTGCTGCACTGCTTGTTTTGGAGTGATTTGGGGGGGGGTGCTCTGCTGCACTGCTTGTTATAGGGTGTTTGGGGGGATGCTCTGCTGCACAGTTGGTTATGGAGTGTTTGGGGGTGCTCTGCTGCACTGCTTGTTATGGGGTGATTGGGGGGGTGCTCTGCTGCACTGTTGGTTATGGAGTGTTTGGGGGAATGTTTTGCCACACTGCTTGATATGGGGTGGTTTGGAGGGTGCTCTGCTTCACTTGTGGTTATGGGGTGATTTGGGGGATTCTCTGCTGCATAGCTTGTTATGGAGTGTTTGGGGGTGTTCTGCCACACTGCTTGTTATGGGTTGATTTGGGGGGGTTCTCTGCTGCACTGCTTGTTATAGGGTGTTTGGGGGGATTCTCTGCTGCACTGTTGGTTATGGAGTGTTTGGGGGTGCTCTGCTGCACTGCTTGTTATAGGGTGTTTGGGGGGATCCTCTGCTGCACTGTTGGTTATGGAGTGTTTGGGGGGTGTTCTGCTGCACTGCTTGTTATGGGGTGATTTGGGGGGATTCTCTGCTGCACTGCTTGTTATGGGGTGATTTGGGGGGATGCTCTGCCACACGGCTTGATATGGGGTGGTTTGGGGGGATGCTCTGCTGCACTGCTTGTTTTGGAGTGATTTGGGGGGGGGTGCTCTGCTGTACTGCTTGTTATAGGGTGTTTGGGGGGATGCTCTGCTGCACTGCTTGTTATGGGGTGATTGGGGGGGGGGGTGCTCTGCTGCACTGTTGGTTATGGAGTGTTTGGGGGAATGTTTTACGACACTGCTTGATATGGGGTGGTTTGGAGGGTGCTCTGCTTCACTTGTGCTTATGGGGTGATTTGGGGGATTCTCTGCTGCATAGCTTGTTATGGGGTGATTTGGGGGATTCTCTGCTGCACTGCTTGTTATGGGGTGATTTGGGGGATGGAGCTCTGCTGCATTGCTTGTTATGGGGTAATTGGGGTGATTTGTGGGGGAGGGATGCTCGGCTGCACTGCTTGTTATGGGGTGATTTGGGGGAATGCTCTGATGCACTTCTTGTTATGGGGTGATTTGGGAGGATCCTCTGCTGCACTTCTTGTTATGGGGTGATTTGGAGGGGTGCTCTGCTACAGTAGTGTTTATGGGGTGATTTGGGGGAATGCTTTGCTGCACTGCTTGTTATGGTGTGATTTGGGGGATGGAGCTCTGCTGCATTGCTTGCTATGGGGTAATTGGGGTGATTTGTGGGGGAGGGATGCTCGGCTGCACTGCTTGTTATGGGGTGATTTGGGAGGATACTCTGCTGCATTACTTGTTATGTGGTGTTTGGGGAGATGAGCTGTGGAGGTGGAGCCGGAAATAAAGGAGGGCACTTTAAGCAGGCATATACTGCTAGAGGAACTGTATTGTGATTCCCTCTGTCAACTTGACAGCTAGATACACTGTATGTACTGTATGTACTGTCAGATGTATGATGCGAGAGATCATAATCAATGATGAGCCAGAGCTGAGACTATACGGTTCGGAAGATCCTCCAGCCGGATAGTCCACCATTATCTGGCATTCAATACTCCTAAATGCCAGATACAAAGCTCTGGCCACCACATGTGAACTGGTATAGGGGTCCTTTGGACTGTTAAAAAATAAATATAAAAACTCATCTCATTCCCAAGGTAGCTCCCATCTATACCCCCTTCTGCCCTCTCCAGTAACATCATTATTCACATGGGGAATTTTCCATAGAGGCTTTTCTTCTGTGGTATTAAAGCTTGACTGCCCCGGCGGCCCAGCATTATCTTGGCAAAACACCAAGGAAGGAGAAGGGAGGACCTGTGTCCCCTCTCACTACAGATGCCGGGAGGGAAACGCCAACCAGGGGGACCTGAAGATAGGACTCTGCCTGGCAGGGGACAGGAGGAGAAAGATGCCAAGATTTGATTTTCCATGCAAACTGGTAGGGGACCAAGGAACATGTTGTGATGGCCAGCACACCACCTGCCACCACCGGTGGATGGCATGCCAGGTCATTTGACCAGGATCTTGTCAGTATGCTGGATAGGAAGAACCAGAGCAAATCAGCAAGACCTGGGTCAAATCTAGCTTCGGTCCAGACACAAAGCCATTCACTAATCATAATACTGCGTTGAAAGCATGTAACCAATAACAGGCGTCTATATCCAAATCCAAGTAATGGTGGACACATCTGTCATTCACTTTGACGGAACTCTTCTACGAAAGAGTTACAAGAAGTTTGCTACTTGATTCTGAGTTGGGTATAAATATGCGCAGTGATAATGGATATAATTACAACGCGTTAAAGCACATGATTCTCGTATTGCATTAATTACTACGGAGTCTAACGCTATGTTTAGAGCTTCATCCATGCAATGCTGATTTATTAAGCGCACATTCGCTGCATATTCAGATGTGACAATTTTAATCAGCACAAATGAAGTTAAAAACACTGAGCCACTAAAAGCAGCATTTTACACACATTAAACTCTAATATGATTTAGTAACAGAACCCAGGTTGCTGCAGGGTTTTCTGACGTATATCTGTGCACAATTCTTGCTTTCAAATTAATAGGTGGGGAAAAGGTGATACTTACCAGGTAGTAGCCCCTGTGTTCAACCTGACCATCATGGAATGAGGCTGGTTTTAGTTAGAGGGGGGCAAATGGCCTAAAAGTCACATGACCTTCTCCCAAGCCTCTATACCAACAATCATAGAGGGAGGTTGGTTTAGGCCAGAGAGGGCAACATGTCCTACAATTCATGTGGTGCTCTCTCCCGTCACTAGTTCCACTATCATGGGGTGAGGTTCCACTCTCATGAAGTGAGGTTCCACTATCATAGAGTGAGGTTCCACTATCATGGGGTGAGGTTCCACTATCATGGAGTGAGGTTCCACTATCATGGAGTGAGGTTCCACTCCCATGAAGTGAGGTTCCACTATCATAGGATGAGGTTCCACTATCATGGAGTGAGGTTCCACTATCATGGAGTGAGGTTCCACTATCATGGAGTGAGATTCCACTATCATGGGGTGAGGTTCCACTATCATAGAGTGAGGTTTCACTATCATGGAGTGAGGTTCCACTACCAAGGAGTGAGGTTCCACTATCATGGAGTGAGGTTCCACTATCATGGGGTGAGGTTCCACTATCAGGGAGTGAGGCTCCACTATCATGGGATGAGGTTCCACTATCATGGAGTGAGGTTCCACTATCATGGAGTGAGGTTCCACTATCAGGGAGTGAGGCTCCACTATCACGGGATGAGGTTCCACTATCATTGAGTGAGGTTCCACTATCATGAAGTGAGGTTCCACTATCATGGGGTGAGGTTCCACTATCATGGGGTGAGGTTCCACTATCATGGGGTGAGGTTCCACTATCATGGGGTGAGGTTCCATAATCATGGAGTGAGGTTCCACTATCACGGGGTGAGGTTCCACTATCATAAAGTGAGGTTCTACTATCAGGGAGTGAGGTTCCACTATCATGGGGTGAAGTTCCACTATCATGGGGTGAGGTTCCACAATCATGGAGTGAGGATCCATAATCATGGGGTGAGGTTCAATAATCATGGGGTGAGGTTCCACTATCATGGGGTGAGTTTCCACTATCAAGCAGTGAGGTTTCACTATCATGGAGTGAGGTTTCACGATCATGGGATGAAGTTCCACTATCATGGGGTGAGGTTTCACAATCATGGAGTGAGGTTTCACGATCATGGGGTGAAGTTCCACTATCATGGGGTGAGGTTCCACTATCATGGGGTGAGGTTCCACTATCAGGCAGTGAGGTTTCACTATCATGGAGTGAGGTTCCACTGTCATGAAGTGAGGTTCCACTATAATGGAGTGAGGTTCCACTATCATGAAGTGAGGTTCTACTATCAGGGAGTGAAGTTCCACTATCATGGGGTGAGGTTCCACTATCATGAAGTGAGGTTCCACTATCAGGGAGTGAGGTTCCACTATCATGGGGTGAGGTTCCACTATTATGGGGTGAGGTTCCACTATCATGGAGTGCGGTTCCACTATCATGGGGTGAGGTTCCACTATCATGGGGTGAGGTTCAACTATCATGGGGTGAGTTTCCACTATCAGGAAGTGAGGTTCCACTATCAGGGAGTGAGGTTCCACTATCGTGGAGTGAGGTTCCACTATAATGGAGTGAGGTTTCACTACAATGGAGTGAGGTTCCACTATCATGGAGTGAGGTTCCACTATCATGGAGTGAGGTTCCACTATCATGGAGTGAGGTTCCACTATCATGGAGTGAGGTTCCACTATCATGGAGTGAGGTTCCACTATTATGGGGTGAGGTTCCACTATCATGGAGTGAGGTTCCACTATCATGGAGTGAGGTTCCACTATCATGGAGTGAGGTTCCACTATTATGGGGTGAGGTTCCACTATCATGGGGTGAGGTTCCACTATCATGGGGTGAGGTTCCACTATCATGGGGTGAGTTTCCACTATCAGGAAGTGAGGTTCCACTATCAGGGAGTGAGGTTCCACTATCGTGGAGTGAGGTTCCACTATAATGGAGTGAGGTTTCACTATCAGGGAGTGAGGTTCCACTATCGTGGAGTGAGGTTCCACTATAATGGAGTGAGGTTTCACTATCAGGGAGTGAGGTTCCACTATCAGGGAGTGAGGTTCCACTATCGTGGAGTGAGGTTCCACTATAATGGAGTGAGGTTTCACTATTATGGGGTGAGGTTCCACTATCATGGGGTGAGGTTTCACTATCATGGGGTGAGGTTTCACTATCATGGGGTGAGGTTTCACTATCAGGGAGTGAGGTTCCACTATCATGGAGTGAGGTTCCACTATCATGGAGTGAGGTTTCACTATTATGGGGTGAGGTTCCACTATCATGGGGTGAGGTTTCACTATCATGGGGTGAGGTTTCACTATCATGGAGTGAGGTTCCACTATCATGGAGTGAGGTTCCACTATTATGGGGTGAGGTTCCACTATCATGGGGTGAGGTTTCACTATCATGGGGTGAGGTTTCACTATCATGGGGTGAGGTTTCACTATCATGGGGTGAGGTTCCACTATCATGGAGTGAGGTTCCACTATTATGGGGTGAGGTCCCACTATCATGGGGTGAGGTTTCACTATCATTGGGTGAGGTTCCACTATTATGGGGTGAGGTCCCACTATCATGGAGTGAGGTTCCACTATTATAGGGTGAGGTCCCACTATTATGGGGTGAGGTCCCACTATCATGGGGTGAGGTTTCACTATCATTGGGTGAGGTTCCACTATCATGGGATGAGGTTGGTTTTGTCTAGAAAGAGTAACATGATCTGAAAGTCATGTGGCCCTTTCCCCTGCCTCTAATCCAGTCAAATATCAAGCAAGGTTAGCTTTGTTTGAGAGGGCCAAAGGACCGGAAAATAATATTGACTTCTCCTCCTGCCTTTTGTCCAACCATCTTTGAGTGATGACAATTTTTTTAGAGAGGGCAACATAACCTGAAAGTTTAGGGCCACATGACTCCTTGGTTATGTAGCCTTCTCCCACACCTCTAAATTGTGGTTTTAGGGTGTTTTTTTTTTTTTAGAAAGGGCCACAACACCTGAAATTGTTTTTGCCCCCCATCTTTAGTCCAACCATCATTGGGGGGGGGGGGGGGGGGGCATTGCTGCACTGCTTGTTATGGGGTGATTTGAGGGGATGGAGCTCTGCTGCACTGCTTGTTATGGGGTGATTTGGGGGGATGGAGCTCTGCCACACTGCTTATTATGGGGTGATTTGGGGGGATGGAGCACTGCCACACTGCTAGTTATGGGGTGATTTGGGGGGATGAAGCTCTGCCACACTGCTTGTTATGGGGTGATTTGGGGGGCATGAAGCTCTGCCACACTGCTTGTTATGGGGTGATTTGGGGGAGGGGTGCTCTGCCACACTGCTTGTTATGAGGTGATTTGGGGGGATGAAGCTCTGCCACACTGCTTGTTATGGGGTGATTTGGGGGGCATGGAGCTCTGCCACACTGCTTGTTATGGGGTGATTTGGGGGAGGGGTGCTCTGCCACACTGCTTGTTATGAGGTGATTTGGGGGGATGAAGCTCTGCCACACTGCTTGTTATGGGGTGATTTGGGGGGCATGGAGCTCTGCCACACTACTTGTTATGGGGTGATTTGGGGGAGGGGTGCTCTGCTGCACTGCTTGTCATGGGGTGATTTGGGGGGCATGGAGCTCTGCCACACTGCTGGTTATGGGGTGATTTGGGGGAGGGGTGCTCCGCTGTACTGTTTGTTATGGGGTGATTAGGGGGCATGGAGCTCTGCTGCACTGCTTGTTATGGGGTGATGGAGCTCTGAAAGTCATGTGGCCCTTTCCCCTGCCTCTAGTCCATTCAATATCAAGTGAGGTTAGTTTTGTTTGAGAGGGCCAAATGACCAGAACATTCTCCTCCTGCCTCTTGTCCAACCATCTTTGAGTGAGGGCCACATAACCTGAAAGTTTAGGGCCACCTAACCTGACAGTTATGTAGCCGTCTCCCACTCCTTCAAATTGTCCTGCATGGCTTTAGGGTGGTTTTTGAGGGCCACGAGACCTGAAATTCTTTTTGTTCCCCATCTTTAGTTCAATCATTATGGAGTGAGGTTGGGTTTGCCTAGAGAAGATCTAACTAGATCTAAATGTCATGTACCCTTTCCCCTGCCAGCTATAGCAGCCATTTTCAAGTGAGCATGTTTTTTGTTCAAGAGGCCCACGTGACCAGAAATTCGTGTGGAATTCTCCCTGGCCTATAATCCAACCATTGTGGAATAAGATTGATTTTGGCTTGAGAGGATTACGTAACCTGAAAGTCATATGACCTGCTCCCAACTGTCATGGAGTGAGGTTGGTTTTATCTAGGGACGGCCATAAGGACATGCAGTGCCCTCCCCTGTTGCTAGTCCGACCATCATGGAATGAGGTTGGCTTAGTCAACATCATCTGAAAGCGACGTGGCCCTTTCCTCCATCTCTTGTCCAGCCATTATCAAGTGAGGTTATTTAGTTTTGAGCTGAGTGGGTCAAAGTCATGTAGACTCCTCCTCTGCCTCTAGTACATCTATAATGGTGGGGGGAGTGATGGGTTTGAGTGAAGTGCTATGAGACCTGTCATGTGGCCTTATTTCATGCCTCAGTTGGACCATCATGGGACAAGGGTAATATTTTGTTAGAGTGGGCCACACTTCAAGTCTCTGCAATGCCCCGAATCTGAATGTCATTAAAGTCTATAGGGAGAAGTTTGGGATGTGTATGCTGGTGTCCTTCGGCAGTATAGCAATATTGTGACAAATGACACATAGAGTAGGTAGGTGAGTACTTTGGAGACAGACCTAGATAAAGGGTATTTTAAATTAATTGTAATATATATTTGGTTAATTTTAGTAATTTGTGACTTAATTGAAGTAGCCGCCAATCACCCTCCCTTCCTCCTCACATTCTCCATTGCTATTGATCATCCATTGGTCCTAAGACCAGTCGTGAGCAGGTCATCACTCAGGATACCTGGCTCCCCGGTCTGGTGAGTTGGGCGTACCGGGGAATTATCACGCAGCCAAGTCCAATCCAGAGTCGGCTCCTGAGGCTGGGAGTTGCAGCCCATGTTGCGAGTGTGAGTACTGGGTGCAGTGGAGTTGTAATCCAGATAGATAACAGTGGTATAACAGGAACTGGCTTTACTAGAGCATGAATGCAGTAAGAGAATGTCACGCTACATGGTGGCTTAATAACAATGACAAAAACAGGAAGAGAAAAACTTTGCAGTGATAGATATTACAGCTCAATCTACAGGAAATAACAATACAACAGAAAAATACAGTTGCGCACTGGTAACAGCGCCATCTAGTGTCATAACCTGCAATAGCTGCAAACTGCAATAATACCTAGCAAAAGTCACTCTAGCACAGACGGGCAGGCTAATTCATTACTAACGCCAGGTAGCGACAGATGAGCGTCTTTAGAACGGATTTGAGAGCGAGTAGCCGCTGTGCTCGGCCATGGATCATTGTTTCAGAGCGCCTCAGTCGGTGTCTGGCATTGATGAATATAATGTGTGAGTCGCAGTACTACGCTGTATGGGACCAAATGGTAGCGCCAGGTCAGTGCGACTAACTCGCACCACTTTTATCAAAAAAAACAGCCTCAAACATCGCCGGCGCTCAAAATTATGTAATTGTAGCCCAGAGCGCCAGAGGCTGTGTGATTAAAGTCTGTTTATGAACATGTATCCACTAGTAACAAAGCGAAAACACATGGAATGACATTGTTATTACATTGTAACATGAACACTTTAATACCAGACATGTGAGGACAATTCTGCATTACAATATTATTAATAAAAAAAGTTTTCAAAAATGTAATTTTCTTGCCCAGAATACATGTCAGAAAGATTTGAGTTTTTTTTAAGGAAAAAAAAAATTGGGATCAGGAAAGGGATTTAAGGATCGTCCATAGAAATGTATGTGAGAGCGCCAGATAGCGAGAGGTAAGACGTGGCGCTCTGCAAGGCTGAATGCCGGTGCTGTACGCTGAGCCTGGGATAATGATGAATCGGACGCTACATGGAGTTGTTCCAGTCGCTCATCAGATTCGGCTTCATAAATGTGGTATTGCGTGCTGTGTCTGGTGTTCACCTGCCGCTACCTGACGCTACCTGGTGCCAGAGCTTTATGAATAAGGCCCTAAGCTGTAAGTCTGTTGTACAGTTTCCCCAACAGCCCAGGGAATGCCGAGTGCTAGGGCCATCCCTGACTATATAGTTCACATCTCTGTTTGGAAATGTAGATATAAATATATCCCATACAGTATGAGTGATTTAAGAGTACAGGTATAGGGCTGGATTATGAGGCGGGCGCCCATGAGCCTCCACCACTTTCCTTGCAAAGGGGGCCTCCACCAACCGTTGGTTTATGGTCTGCTCCAGAAGGCTTTTCAGTCTTTGGTCTGACAGTTAGCTGACAAAGCTATTGGCAGCAGTGGGGCAAGCTATTTTATGCAAACCTGCAGCCAAAGCCACCACAGGGCAGGACGGAGAGTCTAGAGCAGCAAAGCCGCCGCCAGTAACGCTACAGTGATGGGTGCAGAGCTGTCACTGCACATAAGCCACCAAGCACAGCCGCTGGCAGCTCAATGCAGGGAACCAGCCGGTGACTACACTACCACCACTCTTGCAAGGATCCTGCCAAGCACTACAAGCTCACAAGGTGACAAAATACTACAACACCCTATCTAGGGATCCTACTCCTGCCCCAAACTTAAAACACAAGATGTTATATGTGTGAGGATCAGCTCTGGTAGACAGCAGGGTGTTGGCAGTATAGAGGCTCAGAGGCAAAAAGTTCAACCTAAAGTCCGTGTTAATTCACACAAAAAGTCCATAACACAAAATATCCTTTTTGGGTTACATCACCTTTTCAGGTAAAATGCCATAGTATTGCATCAGACAGGCAACGGCCCTTTTTAGTTTTTGTCCAAGCTTGCACACGGATCCACCTCGGGTCCACATGAAACAGCCTGTATAAGAGCATCCAGCCAGGCACACAGAGCCTCACTCCCCAAGTGAGCTCTAGACACAGCCAGTGCACAGATGACTCCCCAGGCTATTTATGCGGCCCACAAAACCCGGACCTGGGTAGGGGATGAAGTCCCACCCTGCTCTACTCCATCCCAGTAAAGCCGTCCCGGGTTAGCCTTTCGGCTATACTAAAATTTTAGCAGCAGACTGCCATTAGCAGCTGATGCTGGAGAAACTATACAGCTTTACTGCACCAAGGCCAGATACCTTGGTGCCACATACCTACCGTCAATGATGGCACCTTGCACCTTACCACATATGGCAATAAGCACTGATGAAGCGGTCTCCCACGGAACGCATCTGCACCAAAAGGCGATTGTGAAACACTTGCTATAAACTACTGATCAGAAGATTAATAAACATCACACTTAAACTTAACATAAACTTGTACAAATTGAATATGTTTTTGCATATTGAAGAAATTGTGTTCTACTCATTGTATTTATATGATATATGAGGGACACGGGACGTCCCTCTCGGGTCACATGGACAAACTCCCTACACTAGAGTTTCCCTCTCTTCTACAGACAAGGGAAACCCTCTACCCCCTCAACTACACTACCCCTCACCCAGAATGGCAAAGCAGCAGCACCCGCACAAGGGGGGCACAAGGGACTCCATCTGACCTTCCAGTAAGTAGACGGGTGCCAGACAACCACCAATCAGTTACTTGGCTGGACTATTATTTTATACTGTATCTGGGGCCTCCACCAACCTTTAAGTAATGATCTGGTCCAGATGGCTTTTCAGTCCTTGGTCACTGCACATAAGCCACCAAGCACAGCCGCTGGCAGCTCAATGCAGGGAACCAGCCGGGCGACTACACTACCCCCCACCCAGAATGGCAAAGCAGCAGCACCCGCACAAGGGGGCACAAGGGACTCCATCTGACCTTCCAGTAAGTAGGCGGGTGCCAGACAACCACCAATCAGTTACTTGGCTGGACTATTATGTTATACTGTATCCGGGGCCTCCACCACATTCTGTGCCCAGGGGCCTCCACCGCACTTAATCCGGCCCTGGGTACATAGCACGTCCAGCTGCTTCTGATAGAGGCACCCTGACCTGGGTGAATGAGAACACAAGCAATTTCAAGATAATAGAAAACTAAAAACAATAAAAGTATTGTGTGTTTCTATTTATAGCCTGACATTCCCTTTTTTAGATTCTTCTACTGAAATAGAACAATACGAGATGAAAGATCAAAGGAGCCGAGTCTTTCAGATAACACACTGAGATGCTTTTCCTTTCTATTTCATGTCAACCTTTTCGGTTATCATAAATGGCTTCTTTTATTGAATATTTTAACATTGCCTGACTTGCTAAAATAAAGATATTATACGAATTGTCGAGAGTGGATGAGGGGTGAATGGCTGTACAGGTACCATTGCTTCCAGTGATGGACTGGCCATAGTGGGCACAGGGGGAATCCCCGATGGGCTGCACTGATTTGGGGCTCACTGGGTTGGAATCACACGCTGTGCCAGTATTAAACTGGACCAAAACTTGGGGTGAGGGGGGCATCCAGAATGCTGGAGCCCCCCCTGAATATAACCCCCCCCCCCAGAACACCTGATCTCCTTACCCTCAACTTCGGGAAAGGAGCCCCACGATTGGCCGCTGGGCGGTCACGTGGGCTATGATGGCATCCTCAGTGATGGCGGACAAACGCAGGACCGCATCTCAGTGACATAAAGCCATGTTTTGCATATAAACTATTACATTTTTCAGTTTATTCCTATATTCACTATATAGCCACGGCCACGGCTCCAATACATTTAGATGATCTCTATTGACTTGTCTTCTTAAACCGAAACTTCATCCTAAAAAAGAGCCTATGTTATATGTTTCCCCCACCCTGTACATACAGACCTTCACCCTGAATAAGAGCCTATCTTGTTTGTTTCCCCCCTGTACATACAGATTGCTCACATTAATCCGGACCCTCACCCTGAATAAGAGCCTATCTTGTATGCTCCCCCCTCCCTGTACATACAGACCTTCACCCTGAATAAGAGCCTATCTTGTTTGTTTCCCCCCTGTACAAACAGATTGTCCACATTAATCCGGACTCTCACCCTGAATAAGAGCCTATCTTGTATGTTTCCCGCCTGTACATACAGATTGCCCACATTAATCCAGACCCTCACCCTGAATAAGAGCCTATCTTGTATGTGTCCCCCCTGTACATACAGATTGCCCACATTAAAAATCATCCTACCTACATTTTCTGCATTTCTTGAGCCTTTAAACATCCAAGATGGTGGCCCATGGACTCGCAGGCTTCCTGCAAACAGGAAGTGTCTTATGACTGTGCCGCTCTGCATTCTGGGATTGCTGTCCTTTCCCTGACCCCAGCTCTGAGCAAAGCACAGCTATAACCTTGCCCCCCCCTCTTCTCAGTATGTGATGCTTCTGAGGCGCCCGTATCCTAGAGTCCTGAACAGAGTTGAAGCCCAGTGGGGGAAAGAATAATAAGTAAGTGACTTAAAACTTAAAATATATTAAATTTAGATGCTGTGGAATAGTTTTTTAAGGGTTTGGGGCTTTTCATTAAATGATGCTGAAGGATAAGCAAAGGCACCGCCGGTAACTAACTAGAATCTACAAACTCCAGTTAGTTACCGGCAGTGGCTTTGCCTATCAATCCATCTTGTTTATTGACTTCTGCCTAATCATGACCTAAACTCCTCATTGGCCTCTTCAGCCTTCGCCTGACTCTTGATATTGACTGAACCACATCTTCTGTGACTTTGCCTGTTTGTTCGGCGTACGCCTGTCTGATGGTCGGCCGTCAAACCCGCAGCTGTGACCAAGTGTAGTAATCTACAGCTGGAGCGGTGAAGTAGAACGAGAAGATGAGAAGAAGAAAGATCACAGGAACAGGGGCACAAATCAATACTGTAATGAGATAGCGGCTCCAGTTCCACTTTCAAAGACATTGCTGGACTGTATTTGGTCCACACCGTCGTAATTAACCGGATGCTATACCAGACTCAAACCATGTAAAATTAAAGATAAAAAAAAACGTTATTTATAAAAAAAAAAAAAAGACAAATAAACCTAAAACACACATATGCAGACATGTACAACATACATATAATATACAACATATAATATACATACATACATATAACTTACTGCTCAAATACCATCTAATTAATGCATAAAGTATCCATTAAACAGCCCTCTGCACTAACAGCACTTTATTGTATTGGGTTTGCATTGGGGGTCTCATCCCCTGCTTTACTTAGGCCCTTATTCATATAGCGTCAGGTAGTGGCTGGTTAATGAGAGGTAGCGACTGGTGAACGCCGGACACGGCACGCAATTACACATTTATCAAGCAGAATCTGTTTAGCGACTGGGATAGCGCCATGTAGCGTCCGATTCATCATTTTCACAGCCTCAGCGAACAGCGCACAGCCTTGCACAGCGCCAGGTATGACCTCTCGCTACCTGTCGCTCTCCCATACATTTCAATGGACGATCCTTTCCTTCTCTTTAAACTGTGTTTTTGTATTTTTTTTGTTTTGTTTTTAAATCTCAAATAATTCTGTGACCTCTCCTGGCATTGAATAAGCAGTTTTTTTTTCACATTTTTCTTATTTTTTATATATTTCTGCAGAAATGACATTACAGGTCTGCCATTAAAGTGTTCATGTTACAATGTTGTTACAATGTAATTCCATATGTTTTCGCTTTGTTACTGGTGGATAGATGCTGAGAAACAGACTTTAAACACACAGCCTCCTGCGCTCTGGGCTTCAGCATTTTTCTGCGCCAGAGATTTGTGAGGCTGTTTTTTGCTGAATATGTTGTGAGTCGGTCGCTATGAGCAGTCGCTAACATGCGCTCCCATACAGCGTTGTACTGGTCAAATAGCGACTCCGCACAATGTATTCAACATTACTGAACAGCGAATGAGTCGCTATAAACTAGCAACTCGCGGCCGAGCACAGTGACTACTAGCGGGCGCTCTGAAAATGCCGCTACAGACGCTCATCTGTCGCTACCTGCCGCTAATGATGAATCAGCCTGCCCGTGAATATAGCCTTTGCACTTTAGATTTGATTGATTGCACAGGTTAATGGTTTTGATGAATTATTTGTAGTAATTACCTATTTATACTTGTATTTTTTTGCACAAAGTGGAGTAATTGAACACTCGAGTAATTAGAAATATATATATATATATATATATATATATATATTTTTTTTTTTTTTCCTTGGGCTGTTTGTGGAGCTATTTAATACTGATTTCTATTTGTAATTTTTGATACCTTGTGGTCTTCTATAATATGGATTGCTAAGTATTTTAGCATCACAGGAATAGTGGATGAATTGATTTTAACAGTGTCTTTATGTTGCATGTGTGTTTTTATTTTTGCTATAGTGTAACACGTAATAAAATATTATGGTTTTATAGTATTTGTGGAGTTGCGCCCCTTTCTTATGACCCTTGTCAATTTGGTTTGGCCCATAGTGCATAAAGTATACATGGCGGATGATTTATTACTAACGCCAGGTACCGGCAGATGGGCGTCTGTATAGCAGCACTTAGAGCAACCGCTAGTAGGCGCTGTAAGCAGGTATCAAGTGCTGTAACAGAGCGTCTCGGTCTCTCTAGTAACCTGGCAGGCATTGATGAATGTGATGTATGTTGGGTGCTCTAACACCAGTACAGCGCTGCAGGGAACGAGAGGTAGCGCCAGCTCAGTGAGACCGACTCTCAGCGACTCACACCATACTTATCAAAAAACTACACACACAGCTTCGGCGCTCTGGATCTGGTCACTATAGCATAGAGCGCCAGATGCTGTGTGATTAAAGTCTGTTTTTGAACACATATCCACCAGTAACAAAGCGAAAACACATGGAATGACATTGTTATAACACTGTGACAATAACACTTTAGTGTGAGACCTGTAATGACAATTCTGCATAAATATCTAAAACGCATATCCACACATATGATAACTGCAAATATAAAACACATATTCACACATTTGATATAAAAAATCAAAAAAGTTTTCAAAAATGACTCTTTCTAGGCCAGGAGAAGTCACACAATTATTTGAGAGGAAACATGCAGAAACATGTGAAAGCTTTAAAAAGGGTGAGGTCTGGAGTTCCTCCGCAAGATGGGAGCATGCATCTGCCCTGTATTGCCTTTGGCTGGTTCCTTTTCCTGGGTTTTCTCCTGCCATATGCTGCTCCACCCCTGCGTCCGGTGTATCAGCATTGCATTGTCTTCCTGTACCCAGACCCAGGACTCCTGCCACAGCCTTGTTATCCGCTTTTGGACTTTGAACTTTTGAACTAGGATCCCAGTGCATGTATGTTTTGCCGTGTTCACTTGTATTTCTGTATAGCAGAAAATAAAGTAGCAGTCACACAATTATTTGAGAGGGAAATTGGCAAATAAGATTGCCAATTATTGTCTGCAGACTTGTATATATAGTGGAGCTTTCACTCTCATAAATTGTCATGATTAAGGGCATGGAGCCCGAAACGCGTTGACGCCTTTCATAATCTTAATACCTGTTGTATCGTTTTTGGATGGAATATTTTAATTCAAGCTTCAAATAAAATTGGATGTTTTTATTTACAAACCGGATGTCGGCTGGCCTCATGGTTGTATGGTTTTGACTACATAAAGAGGTGAGCGCTCGTGGCCGTGCAGCGTCCTGCGGTTTGATTCAGAATCACAATTCAGAGCTGGCAATCTTTCGTCTACTAGCGACAGGTAATACCTGGCGCTCTGAAAGCTCTGAAAGCTCCAGCGCTACACGCTGAGCCATCTGTGATGATGAATCGTACGCTACAGGGCGCTGTTAGAGGCGCTCACCAGAATCGCCTTCATAAATGTGGTTTTGCGTACAGCGCCCGGAGACAGGCAACCTAAGTAATCTACAGTAAAAGCAGCAAATGCCTTTCTCCTCTTATAAAAACTCTCACCCTCCCCCGCACAGGGTATGAAATAATTAACCTAAAGGTGGCGGTCAGCAATCAGCCTCCAATTCTGGGAATACATACAGATGCAGAGTTTATTTAACATGCAGCTTAATGCACTGCTACAGTGTGTTATCTGAAAATCTTAAATGCTTTTCAATGGCCTCTGTGCCGAGGCAGCCCAATTAGTTGAGCCGTGCGCCCAAGTTTAATGATGGCTACATCTGTATGTGATCCCAATCACTGCTGCATGATTTCCTTCTTTAGTTTTACTGCAGTACCCTCTAGTGCGCCCTTCATTTAATGCTGCACACATACAATATTGTCTGATGAACTAGTTTAAAGGTAAACCCCCCAAAAAAGGAAATGGGCCACTACTTTGGCCATATTTTCCCTCCTATAGATTTCAGTTGTATTCAGGGGTACTAAATTCCAGATACGGGGGACTATCCGGCCAGAGGGCCTTCAAACCTCTTGTTCTAGCTCATTACCAGTTACTACCAAGGATATACGGTATATAAAGTAGCTTGAGCGTGTTTTATGGGGCTTTAAACACTCACTCATCTGATTATTGGTAAGGAGTTCTCTTTCAAATTGAATAAAGTCTTCCCTTTTCTCATCCCATACTCCACCTTCATCCATCGACCCTCACTTTTCTTTATCCTGAAGAGCAAGTGTACTGCCGATTGGATTAACTTATCTTTTTCTGTGACCTTTATAGGATAAACCAAGACTTGTCTTGCGGGGGCTTCTTGGGACTCCACTTCATGTAAATAAGCATCACTGTGGAGGGGAGGAGCATGGAGGGGACCTGTGTGGACCTGTGCCAAAGAGCACAGAGAATGGTAACTTGCAAGGACTAAGGGCTGGCCACTCGGCCTCTTAGCCCTGGGTTAGCAGCCTCTATATCTAGTATGCTGAGCTAGTAGCCAAGAGGGAAGGGGCCACACATTTTTTTTTTAATGGGCAACTTTTTTGGCCATAATTTCGCTCCCGTAGATTTCAGTTGTATTCAGGAGTACTAAATTTGAGATACTGGAGACTATCCAACCAGAGGGCCTTCGAACCTCTTGTTCTAGCTCATCACCAGCTGATACCAAGGACATATATGGAATAGCCTGAGCGGGTTTTCATGGGGCTTTAAACACTCACTCATCTAATTATTGGTAAGGAGTTTTCTTTCACATTTAGTAAAGTCTACCCTTTTCTCTTCTTCCCATCCTTCACCTTCATCCATCCCAAAAAAGAAGGAAATTGGCCACTACTTTGGCCATATTTTCCCTCCTATAGATTTCAGTTGTATTCAAGAGTACTAAATTCCAGATACTGGGGACTATCTGGCCAGAGGGCCTTCAAACCTCTTGTTTTAGCTCATTACCAGTTACTACCAAAGACATATATAAAATAGCTTGAGCATGTTTTATGGGGCTTTAAACACTCATCTAATTATTGGTGAGGAGTAGAGATGAGCGAACTTTTGAAAAATTCGATTCGACTGATTCGCCGAATTTTCAGACAAAAATTGTTTCGACCCGAATTTATTCGCGACGAATCGCTATTAAAAACGGCTATTTCTGAGCCTCCTAGAGCCTCAATAGGGTTGTAAACCATTTTGCCTTGCTGTAACACGCATAGGATGCGTGCTGGGTTAGTTAAATAATACTGTAAATAAATATCACATGCAGATCAGAGGCATCGCTAATAGAATCGCAGAGCGGCACAATTGCAGAGAATTGAAGTGGCATCACTATGAGGGGCAGGAGCCCAAACATTGCTTTAAAGAGACACTGGAGTTGGCAGCAGCAGGAGCCCAAAAATTGGATGAATCACACCCTGGAGTTGCAAGCAGCAGCAGGAGCCCAAACATAGCTTGAAAGAGACACTGGAGTTGGCTGCAGGAGCCCAAAGATTGGATGAATCACACCCTGCAGTTGCAAGCAGCAGCAGCAGGAGCCCAAATATTACTTTAAAGAGACACTGGATTTGGCAGCAGGAGCCCAAAATTGGATGAATCACACCCTGGAGTTAGCAGCAGCAGCAGCAGGAGCCCAAACATTACTTTAAAGAGACACTGGGTTTGGCTTCAGGAGCCCAAAAATTGGATGAATCACACCTTGGAGTTGGCAGCAGCAGCAGCAGCAGGAGCCCAAACATTACTTTAAAGAGACACTGGAGTTGGCTTCAGGAGCCCAAAAATTGGATGATTCACACCCTGGAGTTGGCAGCAGCAGCAGCAGCAGCAGGAGCCCAAACATTACTTTAAAGAGACACTGGGGTGGGCAGCAGGAGCCCAAAAATTGGATGAATCACACCCTGGAGTTGGCAGCAGCAGCAGGAGCCCAAACATTACTTTAAAGAGACACTGGAGTTGGCTTCAGGAGCCCAAAAATTGGATGAATCACACCCTGGAGTTGGCAGCAGCAGGAGCCCAAACATTACTTTAAAGAGACACTGGGGTTGGCAGCAGGAGCCCAAAGATTGGATGAATCACACCCTGGAGTTGGCAGCAGCAGCAGCAGCAGGAGCCCAAACATTACTTTAAAGAGACACTGGGGTGGGCAGCAGGAGCCCAAAAATTGGATGAATCACACCCTGGAGTTGGCAGCAGCAGCAGCAGCAGCAGGAGCCCAAACATTACTTTAAAGAGACACTGGGGTTGGCTTCAGGAGCCCAAAAATTGGATGAATCACACCCTGGAGTTGGCAGCAGCAGCAGCAGGAGCCCAAACATTACTTTAAAGAGACACTGGGGTTGGCTTCAGGAGCCCAAAAATTGGATGAATCACACCCTGGAGTTGGCAGCAGCAACAGGAGCCAAAACATTACTTTAAAGAGACACTGGGGTTGGCTTCAGGAGCCCAAAAATCGGATGAATCACACCCTGGAGTTGGCAGCAGCAGCAGCAGGAGCCCAAACATTACTTTAAAGAGACACTGGAGTTGGCTTCAGGAGCCCAAAAATTGGATGATTAACACCCTGGAGTCGGCAGCAGCAGCAGCAGCAGGAGCCCAAACATTACTTTAAAGAGACACTGGGGTTGGCAGCAGGAGCCCAAAAATTGGATGAATCACACCCTGGAGTTGGTAGCAGCAGCAGCAGGAGCCCAAACATTACTTTAAAGAGACACTGGGGTTGGCAGCAGGAGCCCAAAAATTGGATGAATCACACCCTGGAGTTGGCAGCAGCAGCAGGAGCCCAAACATTACTTTAAAGAGACACTGGGGTTGGCTTCAGGAGCCCAAAAATTGGATGAATCACACCCTGGAGTTGGCAGCAGCAGGAGCCCAAAAATTGGCCTAAAGACATAAATATGTTTTGCACCATTTGGAAAGTGTAAAACGTGGCACCATGCTGAATCTAGTCGCATGCATCAGGCATTGGTGGGTGGAAATCCTGGCTGATCCATCCCTGATTCATTTTGACAAAGGTGAGTCTCTCCACATTTTTAGTTGACAGACGAGTTCTCCTCGCCGTAACTATGGCCCCCGCCGCACTAAACACCCGCTCAGATGGCACGCTACTTGCCGGGCAGGACAGCTTTTCCAGGGCAAACTTTGCTAGTTGTGACCACAAATCAAGTTTGGCTGCCCAGAAGTCCAGCGGATCCTCAAGGTGTGTTGGCATGGTCATGTCAAAGTATGACATGACCTGCTGGTTCAGGTCCTGCTCCAGGTCTTCCTGCTGCTCATGAGTAGCCTCACTATGCGGGTGTAGAAAGCTACTCATTAGCGACTAAAGACTGAGGCTGCTGCTGATGGAGCTGCTGCTGCTGCTCCTGCCAACCCCCCCCCAGCAGCCATGGCAGTGGAAGGTGAGCGCAGAGGTCCCCTCGAGTCAGACCTGTGAGAGTATGGACCATGGCACAGAAAGGCATCGGCCAACTGCCTACGTAGAATGTCTTTGTAGTAGTTCAGTTTGTCCTCCCTCTCGGTGGGTTTAAAAAATGCCCCCATTTTGTGCCGGAGGCGAGGGTCCAATAAGGTGGACAGCCAGAAGTCATCCCGCCGACAGATGGAAACAATTCTGGGGTCACTACGCAAGCACGTGAGCATGCTTCCTGCCATTTGCGCAAGTGACTCGGATGGACTACCTGTCTCCATCTCCACTGCATACTGCCACGGTGTGCCCGGGTCCTCTGTCTCGCCTTCCTCAAAAACCTCTAGCTCCTCTGGCTGCTCCTGCTCCTCCTCTCCTGTCCGCTGACTAGATAAACCAGCCATTTCGCCAAGCCTAAACTGTGTTTCGCTGGGCAACTCCTCCTCCTCTTCCTCCTCCTCCTCCAGTTCAGCTCCAACGGGGTTCATGTGGCGTAAGATGTAAACGCCATGTCTCCAGTGTCCTGACCAGCCATGGTTTCAAACATGTGCTGTAGTACATGAAGCAGTGGAATCACGTCGTTCATCCCGTAATCCTGCCGACTGACAAATAAAGTGGCTTCCTCAAAGGTCCTGAGCGAACGGCAGGTGTCACGTATGAGCTGCCACTGGTTGACATTGAAGTTACACAGGGGAGTCCCCCTATCTGCTTGGATCATCAGGAAATCCGTGATGGCTTTTCTCTGTTCATATAATCGGTCCAACATGTGAAGGGTGGAATTCCAATGGGTGGAAACATCGCAAATCAGACTATGTTGGGGGATACTGTTCTGACGCTGTAGCTCAAGAAGGGTGTGTTTGGCGGTGTATGAGTGGCTGAAGTGCATGCAAAGTTTCCTTGAAGTTGTTAGGATGTCTTACAGATGGGGGGAACACTTCAGAAACCGCTTGACAACCAGATTGAAGACGTGAGCCACGCAGGGGGCATGGGTCAGGCTTCCTTGGCGCAGCGCAGACAAAATGTTCTTCCCATTGTCGGTAACCATGATTCCCATTTTAAGTTTTCTTGGAGTAAGCCATGTTTGGATTTCCTGATGAATAAATGTAAGCAGTTCCTCCCCTGTGTGACTCCGTTCACCAAGACAAACCATGTGAAGCACTGCGTGACACCTCCGTGCCCTGCACACATGGTAGACTGGAGGGGCACTGAGACTTGAGCCTACAGTGGAGGGTGAGGAGATGGCGGAGGATGAGGAGGCCGAGTCGCACAGTGTCACAGGCCCAACGGGCAGGGAACGCGGAGGCCGAAGCGGCGTGACCTGTCCAAGTTGCTGCTGCAAAGGGACCACATTCACCCAGTGGGCCGTAAACGACATGTGCTGTCCCTGACCGTAGTTACAGCTCCAGACGTCGGCGCTGCCATGCACTTTGCTACACACCGACAGGCTCAAGGACTGGCCCACCTTCTGTTCAACAAAAGTGTGCAGCGCTGGTACTGCCTTCTTGGCAAAGAAATGACGGCTTGGGACTCTCCACCTCGGCTCGGCACAAGCCATCAGTTCTCTGAAAGGTGCAGAGTCCACCACCTGAAAAGGGAGCGACTGCAGCACCAGCAACTTGGACAGGAGCACATTCAGCTTCTGCGCCGTAGGATGAGTGGGCGCATACTGCTGTCTCTTGGACATGGCTTCGCTGATGGATTGCTGGCGGGATGCATGACTTGAAGGAGGAGGAGGAGGAGCAGGAGCGACAGAGGATGGGTATGACGCACAGCTTCCTTCGGCTGAGGTGCTGGAGCCTTGGCTGGCAGAAATTGGGAGCGGCATGCCACTCGGTGAGGAAGCAGTCTGGCCCACCTCTCCGGAGCCTAGGTTCTCCCAGGCCGCTTTAGGGTGACGCTGCATATGTTGACGCAGGGCCGTGGTGCCAACATTTGGACCCTGGCCACGCTTCACCTTCTGCCTACATATCTTGCATGTGGCCATGTTACCCTCCTGCGGATGCTTCAGGAAAAACTGCCACACTGCCGAGTAGCTACTTTTCCCACCAACAGGCCTCACTGATTCGCTGCTATTGTCGCCAACTCCAGGAACCCCTGCCCCACTACCTCCCGATAAGGTAGCCTGCCGCGCAGCAGGTGCTCTACCCCGGCCCCGGCCCCGTTTGGCTCCAGGCTTTACAATTGTGCCCCCATGCTGCCTGCCAACCATGCTGCTAACACCTTGCTGCCTCAGCTGCTGACTCCGGGGCAACCTGCGCCCCTCTTCTCCTGATGATGACGATGAAGCCCCTTCATTACCCGGCTCCCAAGTGCGATCGGCTTCATCGTCATCATCATTATCACCGAGTTGTGGCTGTACGTCACTGATGTTCGTGGATTCGTCAACAGTGTCTGGCGCAGCAGCTGGAACGCTCGCAGCACCCACGACACTGTCCACATCACTATTTGTCTGCCTAGCTAAAGAAGCCACCTCCATTTCTTGGCTGGGCAGTAGCTGCTGACTGTCCTCTATCTGATCGTCCTCCTCACTAAAGAGTGGAGCTGAACCCAAAGCATAGGATACGTCGCTGGGGGAGGGAACAGCGTAGGACAGAGGCAATGGGAGGACAGGGACTGCTCTCGGGGCATGCCAACTCAGGGTTGTGTCAGAGAAACCTACCGACCCTAGACTGGGGGTCTCAGACGTAAGTTGTGATGATGTTGTTGATGAGTGCGTTAACCAATCTACCACGGCAGATGCGTTACTGGTGGAGACACGACAGTTAGCAGATACTGGCAGACCAGGTCTCTCACTGTGACTCCTGCTGCCACTCGCCCCTAGTCTGCTGCGACCTCTGCCTGCTGAATCTTGGCCTCTGCCACTCCTCTTTGAACATCCTGACACTTGTCTGCCTGACATTTTTATGTATTTCCTTATTTAGTATAAACAGATAAGCAGTTTTGCGGTGCCCTGCGGCCTTGTTTATTAAAAGCAGTCAAAAACAAATGGGATGCCCCCACAGCAGACCTGAGATCAGTATATATGCACAGCAACAGTGTCTAAGCAGGCTCCAAGAGGCCAAATTACTTGAAATAAGTGTGCAGCTTAGAGTAAAGACAGAGGCTAATGGTATGTTACAGAATGGGATGCCCCAAGCAGACTTGAGATCAGTAATATATGCACACAGCAGCAGTGTGTAAGCAGGCTGAAACAGGCCAAATTACTTTAAATAACTGTGCAGCTTACAGTGAATGCAGAGGCTAATGGTATGTTACAGAATGGGATGCCCCAAAGCTGACTTGAGATCAGTATATATGCACACAGCAGCAGTGTGTAAGCAGGCTGCAACAGGCCAAATCACTTGAAATAACTGTGCAGCTTAGAGTAAAGACAGAGGCTAATGGTATGTTACAGAATGGGATGCCCCAAGCAAATTAGAGATCAGTATATATGCACACAGCAGCAGTGTGTAAGCAGGCTGCAACAGGCCAAATCACTTGAAATAACTGTGCAGCTTAGAGTAAAGACAGAGGCTAATGGTATGTTACAGAATGGGATGCCCCAAGCAGACTTGAGATCAGTATATATGCACACAGCAGCAGTGTGTAAGCAGCCTCATACAGGCCAAATTAGTTGAAATGAGTGTGCAGCTTACAGTAAATAGAGAGGCTAATGGTATGTTACAGAATGGGATGCCCCAAGCAGACTTGAGATCAGTATATATGCACACAGCAGCAGTGTGTAAGCAGCCTCATACAGGCCAAATTAGTTGAAATAAGTGTGCAGCTTAGAGTAAAGACAGAGGCTAATGGTATGTTACAGAATGGGATGCCCCAAGCAGACTTGAGATCAGTATATATGCGCACAGCAGCAGTGTGTAAGCAGCCTCATACAGGCCAAATTAGTTGAAATGAGTGTGCAGCTTACAGTAAATAGAGAGGCTAATGGTATGTTACAGAATGGGATGCCCCAATCAGACTTGAGATCAGTATATATGCACACAGCAGCAGTGTGTAAGCAGCCTCATACAGGCCAAATTAGTTGAAATGAGTGTGCAGCTTACAGTAAATAGAGAGGCAAATGAGATCTTACAAAATGGTGATGTTCCCACAGCAGACTTGAGATCAGTTCAGTATATATGCACACTAAGTGTATAAGCAGCCTGAAAACGCTAACAAAGCCAGTCAGCCAGCCAGTAACACTCAGGCTGGATGAAAAAAAAAAAATCTCCCTGTGACTGCCTCCGATTTTTCCTAACTTTCCCTGCTTCTCGCTGACTTCCTGCCTGTCTCCTGCCTGTCTCCTGCCTGTCCCTGTCTGTCCCTGTCTCTCTAACTGTCTCTCCCTGACTACAGCAGCATCCTGTCTCTCATGAATGCAATAGAGAAATGAGGAAAAGCAAGATGTCCGCCGCCTTAAATAGCGCTGTGACATCACCGGGCTTGCTGGCTGCTGATAGGCTGCATGTGACTGCCCCAGCATGCACTGGAGCGGGGTAGATGTCTGGACATGTCCCGTCCGCCATCTTAGAATGCCTGTAAATGTAAATGAATGGATGTTAAAGGAAAACTTTGAGCGATCGAAGCACGGGGAAATTCGGATTCGATCCGAATCGAATTTTTCATGAAATTCGGATCGAATCCGGGTTCGTCCAGGTCGATTCGCTCATCCCTAGTGAGGAGTTTTCTTTCACATTTTAAAAAGTCTACCCTTTTCTCTTCCCATCCCCCACCTTCATCCATCCACCCCAAAAAGTAGGAAATGGGCAACTACTTTTTTTTTCTCTTCCCGTCCTCCAGCTATCTCCATCCCGTTCTCGACCCTCCATTTCTTTATCCTGAAGAGCAAGTATGCTGCCGATTGGATTATCTTATCTTCACCTGTGACCTTTATAGGATAAACTGAGTCTTATCTTATCCAGAACAGTTTTAGCCTTTTACGTCATCTCTGCAGATTAAAGTGTTTTCAGGCTTCACCAGATGGCTGTAGTTTGTTCACTCATCAGGAAAGTCACAAAGTGTCAATGAAGGATTGAAACTGTTGCTTGACGGTAGTTTGGATGACGTCAGCTGAAGCCCGCAAGTTGGGGCTAGGCGTACATGAAAGCGTTTTCTTTCACTTTGTCTTTCTTGAATACCAGATTAGCTTATCATTGAGTCTTAGTTATCATTTTCTCCTAACATGAAAAGCGAGATAAAGCCCGGCTCCAGGCTAGGCAGAGATTTACTATTAAACAATGACGTCCCGGACCATTTTTACTCCTTTGAGCATATTAACCAGGAGTTCAACATTGATCTGGAGCAGGTGAGGCCCGGGGTACCGTGAGAACGGCAACTTACAGATTACAGCCGTATCCATTTAAATTAATCACATTTATCTTCCGCTGATGTGAGGTTTTCAATTATAAGAGAAACATCAAAGAGCAAAAGATTAATTAAACAACTAACTTGAAAATAAAACTTACATTTCCTCAAGGGAAATGTTTAGCAATTAGTGTAAACCTGACTACAGCTTGGTACAGTAATTAAAGGATGACCGGGCTCCTCGCTTGCCGGAGAGCTTTCGGAATAAGCGTTCCTCGTAGCACCAAGGATCAGGAAACCGAAAGCCATTCATATTCAAATGAGCTGATTTGCCGTGCTCTGTGTTGTCATAATAAAAATTACCTTTCCCATAAACACATAAAGAACAAAGAGTTTCTTGGGAGAGATGAGAAGCAGCGGGGTTGATTAATGCCGATTACCAGACAACGGAATTAGGTTTTAATTGAACGATATGTTGTTGTCTGAGAGAATCAGGACTTGCTCCAATTACAGATGTTTAAGATGGTTTTGGGGATAACTTTGCGGTGTAAATATAGAATGTGTCGTTACAAAATGGAAACATAGAAAGAATAATCAACGTAGAGGCTCTAGCAGGACATCATGCAAGAAGTACATAACTGTTGCATGTGATGGGCACCGTGTTAAATTGGACCCTGATATCTTGACAACACTGTCAGACCAGGAGGGTGGCAAGATCTGGGTCAAATTCTTCTGTACTCAAAGTTTGGGTCTGATTTATCAAACACTTCTGCCGGACAATGCCATTTAAGTGCAAATTGGTGGTGCTAAATGATTTCTACATTTCTCAGCATGTTACTACACCGCTAATATTTTAGTAAATGTGCTTCTTGCAGTGCTGAAACATGTGAAAGCTTTAAAAAGGGTGAGGTCTGGAGTTCCTCCGCAAGATGGGAGCATGCATCTGCCCTGTATTGCCTTTGGCTGGTTCCTTTTCCTGGGTTTTCTCCTGCCATATGCTGCTCCACCCCTGCGTCCGGTGTATCAGCATTGCATTGTCTTCCTGTACCCAGACCCAGGACTCCTGCCACAGCCTTGTTATCCGCTTTTGGACATGAACTTTTAAACTAGGATCCCAGTGCATGTATGTTTTGCCGTGTTCACTTGTATTTCTGTATAGCAGCCTTAGCCCATGCATGTTAACTATGTCCACCTGTATTTCTGTACAACTGCCTCAGCATGTGTATGTTAACTATGTCCACCTGTGTATCTGTAAAGCTGCCTGGTTGCTGTGTGCTATGCATACTTGTTACTGTTTATCACTATTAAGCACTGTTTGCCGCATATCCGCCTCTCACAGCTCTCAATTACTGCTCATCCTATAATAGGGGGTTTCTCTGCTGGGAAATCCATGACAGCCCTGTATTGCCTTTGGCTGGCTCCTTTTCCTGGGTTTTCACCTGCCATATGCTTCTCCACCAGTAGGTGGCCCTCTCCTGAAGAGGGGGGGGTTGGCCCATCTCTACCCATAACCATTTCAAAATTATTGTAAAAAAATTACACAGCAGAAATGCTTTTAATATTCTTAATTAACCAATACATACCTTTTCCCAACTTCTTTACTACACCAGCTCCAAAGGAATAATGCCAGTGGGGCATCTAAGATACCCCACCAGCATCTGGAAAGAAGGGGGACACAGCCTGGAACATTCCTTGTAGTACAGTACAGCTACAGTACAGCTAATCCTTCTATTCAACTCTCATGAAGCCCATCCTAGCTCAGTATTATCTACATGGTTGAAGACACTCCTGCATCCAGGACTTCACAAGCGTCGCCCCATTACTCTGAAATGCCCTCCCCCATACAATCCGGCACTCCACAAGCCTTCAGGTCTTTAAGGATGCTCCTCGAAACCCACCAATTCAGATGAGCATATCAGTTTGCCTAAATAAAAGGCAGACCGAGCCACTTCAGATCACATTCCATCATACTAAGTATATACTCTTTGCAGGGGCATAGCTGGGGGGGCAGGTGTGGGTACATGCCTCGTGTGCAGCAGGTCAGGGGAGTCGCCAAAGGGGGGCCTGAGCACAGGTGGGGCCCATTTTGAATCTTTGCCTTGGGTACCAGAAAGCCTAGCTACTCCTCTGTTACTTGTGACCTACCATTTGACTCCACCCTTATCCTTTAAATTGTAAGCCCACAAGGGCAGGGCCATATCTCCTAGTGTATTTCAGTATGACTATGGATTTGTGCTTTTCTGTCATGTATTGTAAGTTAGTTGTTTTATCCTGTTGTAACTTCACATTGTACAGCACCATGGAGGATGATGGCGCTTTATAAATAAACTTTAATAATAATAATAATAATATCTCACCTATGCCCACCTGTTATTTTTTATGTTATTATTTTGTTTTGTATTATTTTGAGTACTTTCTCTACCCCATTTTGTGCAGGACAATCGCCCTGCAGTCCTCTACCCCTTACTACCCCCATTTTACAGCTCTTTTTGGGCCCTCAAGTTTAGCCTTTTGCATCAACTTATCTGGGTTTCGCTCAACACTAGTCATTCCATTTTAGATTTCTTTTAGGCTACATCTTGTCACAGACTGATCATACAAAAAAGTCTGTTGCGTCCAAACATCTCTTGTGTGTTTACTTACAATTTTCTCTGCATTGTTGGCTTATGAATAAACCATAATTTTAATAGTGATGATGTTTCATCTAACAGTGCGCTATGTAGTGATTATACATGATACATGGAGCTTGTTGAATCAGGAACATTGCACACTGTGAATTATGTAATTTGTCTCGGAATCGATAAATGACTCACCTCAGAAATGCTCAATTTCGGGAAAGCTATATTGACACAGTAAAGCACTTTTATTATCACGTCTAAATCTTCTAAAAGTCTCTAAATGAAGTTTGCTTCGCACTCAGTACTGCTAAAAAGTGACGCAGTGCCTGTAAGTGTCATGGAAAGCTCTTCTTGTTCCTCTATAACACTTACAGTAAAAAGCTTGGGCGAGGAGAATCTGGTGGTGACTCGGGTGAAGAGACTCTGGTGGTGGCTTGGGCGAGAACACCCTGGTGGTGGCTCAGGCGAGGAGACTCTGGTGGTGGCTCGGGTGAGGAGACTCTGGTGGCTCGGTTGAGGAGATTCTGGGCGAGGAGACTCTGGTGGTTTCCAACAAAGTTTTCTCTTCTTTACATGAATGCAAGGTAATTTTTAAGTAACCACAGAGGAGAATCTGGCAGTGGCTCGGGCGAGGAAAATCTGGTGGTGGCTCGGGCGAGGAGAATCTGGTGGTGGCTCGGGCGAGAAGACTCTGGTGGAGGCTCGGGTTAGGAGAATCTGGTGGTGGCTCGGGCGAGAAGACTCTGGTGGAGGCTCGGGTTAGGAGAATCTGGTGGTGGCTCGGGCGAGGAGACTTTGGTGGTGGCTCAGGCGAGGAGACTCTGGTGGGGGCTTGGGTGAGGAGACTCTGGTGGCTCGGGTGAGGAGATTCTGGGCGAGGAGACTCTGGTGGCTCGGGTGAGAAGATTCTGGGCGAGGAGACTCTGGTGGTTTCCAATACAAGAGGTTTACATAATTTTTAAGTAACCACAGAGGAGAATCTGTCGGTGGCTCGGGTGAGGAGAATCTGGTGGTGGCTCGGGTGAGGAGAATCTGGTGGCGGCTCCGGCGAGAAGACTCTGGTGGAGGTTCGGGTTAGGAGAATCTGGTGGTGGCTCGAGCGAGGAGACTCTGGTTGGTGGCTCGAGCAAGGAGACCTGGAGGTGGCTCAGGCGAGGAAATTCTGGTTGGTGGCTCAGGCGAGGGGACTCTGCTGGTGGCTCAGACGAGGAGACTCTGGTGGTGGCTCGGGCGAGGAGACTCTGGTGGTGGCTTGGGTGAGGAGACTCTGGTGGTGGCTCGGACGAGAAGACTCTGTGGTGGCTCGGACAAGGAGACTCTGCTGGTGGCTCAGGTGAGGAGACTCTGCTGGTGCCCCACAGAGTTTTCTCTTCTTTACATGAATACAAAAGGTTTACTTAATTTTACAGGTTCACTTTAAAGCTAGATGCTAGCTTGTAGGTCATAGTAAGGCCTTCAGACCTTTTTGCTATACACCCTCAATGAGCGCCCAATTGTTGTCCCGTTGTCCCGGGCTACACGTTGCACTCTACCAAACTTCAATCCATTTTCAATCAGACCCTGTAGTTCCTAAGTTATCTTAAAACATATTAGAACATTGGAAAGCTGGAAGATTGGAAAAATTAAGAGAAACAGTGGGTGTGGCAAAAGTGATGTGATGTAAGAACACTGTAATGAGTGTGAGAGGATGACATGGTTTCAGAGATGCAGAGAGAGGCAGCCAATCAGGATGTCTGGGCAGAGAGTGGGAGTGTTTCCATTTTTGGTCCACTGAATGTTAACTGATGGACCAGATCAGTGGGGTGGGGACTGAAAGCTGAATGAGGAAGTGATTTTCCTCACTAAGGAGACCGGAAGCAAAGCGCTGAATGTCAATGAAAGGGAAGCTACTGATTATTTTTTAACTGTGATCCTATACCTGCAAAGGACGTTTATGTTGTCACCTTCTATCCCCAGCCCAGTGCCCCAAAACAACCTGTGTTTTTTTGTTTTTTTTTAACTAAAGACTTTGCCCAATATTCATAAAGATGCCAACAATGGGCAGAATGATGTCTGAAATCCAACTTATGCTAATTTATTTAGTTCCAATTAAACTGTCACATAATGGCAGTTATGTTGAAGAGCTCCTCAATGCTGAGCTGTGTGTAACCAAAAATATTATTGCAAGAAAACCAGGAGGAGGGGCTGCTCGACCAGGGAGCAATATGGCCGACTGCATTCGGTTTGTGTATTTAGGAATATTGGGCAAAGGTTTTAGTGAAAAAAAAGATAAACAGGCTGTTTTGGGGCAATGGGCTGGGGATAGAAGGTGACGCCATAAACGTCCTTTTTGGGTAAAGGATCACTTTAAAGCAAAAGTCCAGTTTCCACGTCAATGCCTTACCTTGCCCAGGATCCAGCGTTGTTCCCCCAGCACTGAGTGGCAGTTCTGTTTCCCATTCTCAACTGTACTGATTATATACCCAAGTCCAACTGCCATTTAGAGTCCCCTTGCCAGGAATTGGGGGGGGGGGGGGATTGAGGTAATCGGATGAGTCGTTTTATTATATTAACACCCAATTTGGCCTTAGTATAGAGGAAGGCTGATTGGCTGTGGGGTTACAAAACATGTGGAGTTCCTCTTTAATAATATTTGTAGTGTTGACAGTAAAGTCATTAGATCAGGGACTCCCAACCAGTGAAACGAGTAACACTGGTGGTACATGAGATCTAATCAGGTGGTACTCGGCCCACAGACACAGTGCCATATTGTGATACATTATCTCTTCTGGATTATATGCTTGCTACACACCTGAGAGCCCTGATTACACAGGCGCATGGGGGCAAAGGCCTATGGCTGTGTGATTCAGTCTCTCAACACAAGGCAGGCTGTCAATTTAGCAAAGTTTGTTGTTACCCTGCATACAGCCCACAACAAACTGAGAGAATGATATGTCCCAGAAACAGGACAGCCTGTCTGTACACTCAAATGTGAGATTCCATCAGCTTCAGGGGGAGCAGGGGAGGGGTAAGCAGTGTGGAGGAAAGGAACTATGTATGTGTGAGGGAAGCAAGGTAACTCTATTGGGATGCAGTCGCACAGCCTTGAAACAGTTGCTACAATGTTTCTAAGAGCTTTCTGAGCAATGATGAGTCATTACAATTACTGGCTATCGGGGAGGCCGATTCAGTAATAGCGCCAGGTAGCGACAGATGAGCGCCTGTAGCGTGATTTTCACAACGCCTGCTAGTATTCGCTGTGCTTGGCCGTTGTTCGCTTGTTGACAGCGACTCAGTCGGTGTGCGGTAATGTTGAATACGGGGTTAGGAGTCGCTGTTTCACAGGTTCCGCGCTGTATGGGTGCGCCTGACAGCGAATGGCCAGAGCGAACGGCTCCCAGCATATTCATTAACAAATCACGCTCAAAAAATTCTCGCGCTGTGAAATGCTTGCGCTGGCGGCGATGGCTTAAAAGTAGTTTTTAACCCCCAAACATCCATATTTTTTGATTAAAAAATTAAACAAGTTTTTCTAAACATTTTGTAATATGAATACATTAATATCAGACCTGTAATATCAATTCTACACAAATGTTTTTTTTTGTTTTTTTTACCTTAAAAAAAATATATAACATTGCCTTAGTGGTCACAGAATTTTTGACAGTTAAAAAAAAAAAAAAAAAAAAACAATCATATCAATTAATTATGAATATTTAAAGATTGCTCCATTGAAATGCATTGGAGAGCGCCAGGTAGCGAGAGGTCATACCTGGCGCTGTGATGGGATTAGCAGCGGCGCTGTTCGTTGCAGTCCGCTACATGATGAATGCCGCGCTAGGTGACGCTCTCGCCGGCGCTAGCCTCATTTAGCGTGATAAATGCGTGATTGTGTCCGCCGCCTGGCGTTCTGGAGTCGGCAGCCGCCGATAGCTGGCGCTACCTGGCGCTACCTGGCGCTATCCCTTGATAAATAAGGCCGTAAGTCTGGGAAACCCCCAATATTTATGTATGTATATAACAGGTGCCCATCAACTGATTCTGAGGTCAAAATTTCATTATAACTAGTTTTGGGCTACGGATGCAGTCTGAAGTTAGATTCGGAAATCTCCCTCAATCCCCTCGATTCAAAGAGCAAAAGTTAATTGATTTCGGATCGAGAATCGTAAGTTTGGGTGGGTGTTTGTCATTTTTTCCTGTTTTTTTGGCCATTTCCGACTCGCACGAGCCTACGTATGAATTCGTATATGCTCTTACGATCATCGGAAGTTTGTTCCTAAATTGTAGGATCAAAACGTAAAACTTAGGATCAAATCCTAAAATTTAGGATCAAATCCTAAAACTTAGGATCAAAACGTAAAACTTAGGATCAAAACGTAAAACTTAGGATAATCGGATGTGTTTCGGTGTGATTCAGAGAACAGTTTTCAAACCTCTAAATACGTTTTAAAAGAAAGCCACTGGCGACACCTTTTAGCAGCCGGATTGCTGTTCTTGATCAGGTTTTTTGGCTATGTGGAGGAGTCTGCGCGTCTTGAGCTGCAATGAACTGCATGTATCAGCATGGCCAAGGCCATAAATTGTATGGCAATGCATACCTGAATCATGTATGCCTTATAAAAGCATTTTAATGTGGACCTTAATTAGTCCTTTGCATGTAAACCTTTATTTTGCAATATATTTGCGTTAATTAAAGAAACTTATGTCCTTTGTTATTTATTTTTAAATTGATGTACTAGAATAATATTTTTAGATTGAATTTATTGGTGTAGTTGTTTACCTTTGCTTTGTTTAATTATTTAAGCACATCTTTGGTCAGATGCATCACACTTACTGAGGAGAGGAGAGCGGGATAAAGTGCAGGATGTGGGTTACTGCTGTATTTTGTACAGACACAGCAGAGCTGGGGGCACGGAAAGGTCAGAAATCAAAGAATGCAGAGCAACACAGTCACAAGGCCCTTTCTGTTTGCAGGCTGCCCGATAATACATGACCCGCCATCTTGGCTTTTTCTAGACTCATAACATGCAGAAGTTGCTGGGTGTTTTTTTATATTTGAGAGCAATCTGTATGTAGAGGGTGTGGGTAACCACACCCAAAATTTTAAGTTGTACCATTTGAAGCCAAAATATTAAAATTAAATCCACAAGTAAAAAATGCAAGTTAACTAAAAATTAAACAAAGTAAGATTTACTTATGCAAATGCATTCATTAATGGTTGGTTACTGCAAAATGAATGAAATAAAGAAAAATAAAAGACCAAATATTTAGAAGGCACTTTAATGAGGTAAGTTTGTAGTGCGCAGCCGCAAGATCAGAAGGATTTACGTCCAGACAAAAAAGGAAAAAGGGCAAAACCAATGTTGCAACCTGAGAAATGAAACGGAAAATTCAGGATGGAAACTGACATAGGTCTGATTCCCGAACTGCCATACGAACGGACGGACATTTTAGGATAGAAACGTATTTGCTTATAAGAATCACTCGCAAGTTCATACGAACGCACGAGCGGACGTGAAAAATAGGATGATCGGCACCCAAATCAAAGCTGTTACATGTTTCTTTGAATCGACCCCAATGTCTCTCCTTTCCAATAATGCCATTATTTTCATAGAGGGCTCCTCCTCTGTGGCATTAAAGCCTCCCTGCCTTGGTGGAATGGGATTGGCTTGGCAGGACGCCAAGGAAGGAAGAGGTCTGTGTCCCTATTCACTACAGATGTCAGCAGGACAACAGTGGCACCCTGGCATCAAAAAGATCACAGCCCGCCAGACCAGGAGGTAGTCCCCGAACCAATGTACCTGTAGCGAGGCTGCCGAACTGCAGAGGGCAGATGAAGGAATAAGGAGCAACAGTGTGTTTTTTTTTTTCTTTTTTAACTGCTTGTGAACTTCTAAGGTGTCCATGAGGGACACTATACCAGTTTGCACTTTGTTGTGGCCTGAGCTATTGTATCAGACATTTGGGGGTAACAAATGGCAGATATTAGGGGCTATGCGACCAGAGGGCTTTCAATCTAGACTGTCCCCACACTGGTACATCACTAACAATAAAGCCGAGGTCCCTTAAGGTCTCAATCCTAATTCAGAAATCGCTAAATAGGCTAAATTCATGTAAATAAAGAAATACGTCATAATTTTCTGCTGCGAGATCTTCATGTTCTAGTATCTGCTGTACAGCAAAAAATGCAAATAGAACAGAACATCTCGGCTTGAACATCACAAACAATAATTATTACCAGTGACAAACGATGGGCGAGAATCTTATAATTGCTACTTTCCCTCTGGTCTCTTATTTACTGACAATGGACTCCCACTCACGCAAAACCATTTCCTCCTGCATTGTTCTCCCTATTCCCTAGCTTTACTGTGACTGCGCATGCATGCAGGCAAGAATTTTTTTTTTTTACTATGTACTTTTATAGTTTAGAAACTGCTCAAGTAGCCTCACTGTTTCATACCGCTTTACCACCACTTCATACACATGGAGCGTACCAAGATAGTGGCTGGCATGTCTCCTTTTTTACCGTGAATGGAGTACATTCCCTACATTCACTGTAATGGTGGCAGCCCCCAAACGAATACACAAGCCCATGCCTGTTGGGGAACCCAATGTCCAAGATAGGTAAGATTGAATTTTTTGAATTTGCGCCAGCTGTTGCAGTGGAGAAGGTATAAGCTTTTATTTTGACCTTACAGTTGCCTGTTGTTGTATTCAGACCCGCTGCTCATTTCAGAGGCGTCTCAGTATGACGAGGTGCTTTAAGTGATCATCAGCGCGATGCCAAAAACAAGGCAGGAAGAAGCTCATCTAATGCCTGTCTCGTGGGTCCCATCTCTATTTCCTGCAATGCAAGGTAGAAGCCATAGCCAGGCTAGAAAGTTTGCTCTTCTTTCAGTTTCATTTCTCCAGGACCTTGCAAAAAAAGTGGTCTAACAGCAACTCTGTCCCTTGGAGCTCTCAGCGTGTCTGAGCCAGGCAAACCACACTGGCCCTGCAGTTGTCTCTGACAATTCTTCCAGAGTCACAGTGACTTACATATTGCATTTTCCCCATAAGGGCAGTTGGTCAACCCAATAAAATCCGAAGAGCTCAGACGTCAGCTACCAGAATTTGCCAGCAACCATCAATCATTCCAGAGTCACAGTGGCTTACATTTTCCAATTATTTTGTTAAATGTTAGAGACTATAGCATGATAAAATCAGAGCTCAGAAGTGAACCATCAGTATTGGCCAGCGGCCAGCAATTTTTCTAGAGTTACAGTGACTTACATATAGGATTTTCCCCATGGTGGTGGTTGGTCAACCCAATGAAATATAAAGAGCTCAGACAACAGCCACTATTATTGGCCAGCAAGTCTTTCAGAGTCACAGTGACTTACATACACATTGGATTTTCCCCATGGTGGCAGTGGGTCAACCCACTGAAAACTGAAGAGATCAGAAGTCAGCTACCAGTATTGGCCAGCGACCAGCAATCCTTTCACAGTCACAGTGACGTACACATAAAATTTTTCCCTTGGTGGCAATTGGTCAATCCAATAAAATCTGAAGAGCTCCGAAGTCTGCCACCTGTTTTGGCCAGTGACTAGAAATTCTTCTAGAGTTACAGTGACTTACATATAGGATTTTCCACATGGTGGTGGTTGGTCGACCCAAAAAAATATGAAGAGCTCAGACAACAGCCACTTGCAACTAGCAAGTGTTCCAGAGTCATAGTGATGTACATACACATTGGATTTTCCCCATGGTGGCAGTGGGTCAACCCACTGAAAACTGAAGAGATCAGAAGTCAGCTACCAGTATTGGCCAGCGACCAGCAATCCTTTCACAGTCACAGTGACGTACACATTAAATTTTTCCCTTGGTGGCAGTTGGTCAATCCAATAAAAGAAGAGCACATAAGTCTGCCACCTGTTTTGATCAGCGACAAGAAATTCTTCTAGAGTCACAGTGACTTACATATTGGATTTTCCATATAGTGGTGGTTGGTCAACTCAATTAAATATAACGAGCTTAGATGTCAGCCATCAGTATTGGCTAACGACCAGTAATTCTGCCAGAGTCGCAGTGACTGGATCTTCCCCATGGTGGCGGTTAGTCAACCCAATGAAATCTAAAGAGCTCAGAAGTTAGCCACTAGTATTGGCCAGCGACCAGAAATCCTTCCAGAGTCACAGTGACTTACATACTGGATTTTTCCCATGGTGGTCTGTTGATCAATCAAAAAAAAATCTAAAGAGCTTAGAGGTCAACCACCAGTATTGGCCAGTGACCAATAATCCTTCCAGAGTCACAATGACTTACATATTGAATTTTCCCCATGGTGGCGGTTGGTCAATCCAATATGATGAGTTCAGAGGTCAACCACCAGTATTGGCCAGTGACCAGCAATCCTTCCAGAGTCACAGTGACTTACATATTGAATTTTCCCTATGGTGGTTGATTGGTAAACTCAATGAACTACTTGTCCGTATGTCTCAGTGCTTTATACTTTGACTTTTGATTTCACAAACTTGGCTATTTTGAGTAATGAGCAGGTGGACCCTATAACAGTGCCGCTGGGCATATTTTATTTCTTCAGATTTTCGAAACATACTTATTTCTTTCCTCTTTGTCCTTCCGGCTTTCCTGAAGGCAGCTGGTAATGCGGCTTCACAGGCAGTGGCATATGGACAATACAAATCTCCAACGTTTATCGTTCGAAATCAATAAAATTGATCTAACCACAGTGTAGCATTTTTGGGTCTCACCCCCCCACGCCTCCCCTCCCAGCCTGGCTATTAACACAGAGCCATTAACCATCGTACTTAGCCTTTTCGGTCATAAAAATAAATGTTTAATTTATGAGATAATACCAACAGGCATGAATTATTCACCGGTGTACAAGATGTCGAATTTCTGCAGCTGAGTGTGAACATTTCACGTCTCTGTGGATTTTCTTCTTTTTTTTTTTACTTTCTGCCAGTGTGATCATTAAAATGACAGCCCGTGTTCAAACATCATGAAATGTATTAATGCCGTATTTAAGGTTTGCTGATTTAATTTTATGTATTTATTTGCTACTAGTTAGATGACAGGATGCAAGACAGTCTGCTTAAAAATGTCTCAAAATGATAATCCCAACTTCCATGATTGTAACTGAGAAACGAAACGCTTTGGTACATGGAGAAACCCTCAACCTTTTCCAGGATTAAAAGGAATGTAATAAATAAAATACTACAGTACTTGGCTGTAGGACTACGATACATAGGGTGCCTTGAAAAAACAGAAATTAGGCTGGAACATTGTATCTACTTGGAAAATTAACTCTTATGACCAGGCACCGCAAATATTAGGGGTACCGTATTGTTGGCCCTATAAGATGCACCTGCCCATAGGACACACCTAGGATTTGGAGCAGTCAAATAGGAAAATAAATATTCTGAACCAAATGTTGTGCTAAAACACCCCTCAAGAACCAAATAATAGGCAAGGTGCAGAATCCCCCCATTACAGGCAGAGTGGCATTGCCCCCTCCCATTCCCTTCCCATAGGCAGTGTGGCATCCCCCCTTCCATAGACAGTGTGGCATTCCCCCTCCCATTCCCCATATAGACAGTGTGACATTCCCACCTCCCATTCCTATAGGTAGTGTGACATTCCTCCTCCCATTCCCCATATAGGCAGTGTGGCATTCCCCCTCCCATTCCCCATATAGGCAGTGTGGCATTCCTCCTCCCACTCCCCATATAGGCAGTGTGGCATTCCCCCTCCCATTCCCCATATAGGCAGTGTGGCATTCCCCCACCCATTCCCCATATAGGCAGTGTGGCATTCCCCCACCCATTCCCCATATAGGCAGTGTGGTATTCCCCCTCTCATTCCCCATATAGGCAGTGTGGCATTCCCCCTCCCATTCCCCATATAGGCAGTGTGGCATTCCCCCACCCATTCCCCATATAGGCAGTGTGGTATTCCCCCTCTCATTCCCATAGGGAGTGTGATATCCCCCCTTCCATTCCATTCCTCATAGGACGGTTAAAGTGGACCAAAACCCACGGAGATCGGCTTGATTCCCTCCTCCCAGGGCATCCAAAATCGGGATACCCCGCTGTGTGAAACGCACCCAGAAACTCACCTTTTTTCCACGTCCAACGGCGCATGCGCGAGCAGTGGCTGCATCCCTGCTATCCCTTTAGTAGGGCATGTGCCTGCTCCAGGCATTTGTGAATGGCCGGCGCAGGCACGCTCCCTGTTATAGGGAAGCGGGGGGGTGGCCACCAGCGCGCTCGGAGCCGCTGTGCTAAGACATCGGCTTAGACGTCCATAGCTCAGCGGCTCCAAGCGCGCTGATTGGACGAGCGCCTTAGGACTGGGATGAGGTGATTATATGTGGGCGAACAGGGGGGTTTCACGTAGCGGGGCACCCCCGATTGGGGTACCCCGGGGAAAGGAACAAAACCCAGGATAGTCAAAATCCTGGGTTTTGGTCCACTTTAATTCATGTGTGGTACCAGCAACCACAAGAAAATGACAATCCTTCATGTACCCTCTGACCCAATAAATAATTCATATAATACTGAAGTAACAAGAATTCCTATTTGTTAAAACCACATACCAAAATACATTATAATAAAAAGTGGGGCATCCCAACTGGACCCAAAGACAATATTACTGTCATATAAAAAACAAATAAAATTCCATCTCTCTTCTCATTATCTTGCAAAACTTCACATAAAGTTCAATTAATGTGCCAATCACTTCTGGTGCTATGACAATAAAGTGCTAATCAAAAAATTCTTTCCATGCAACATGAATATCAATAAGAGAAGGAGGAATCAAACAGATACCCAATGAAAACATCATCTGAGTGTTAAGTAGTCTTACCTTCTTCCCACACTAAAAAAAACATATAGGGAGACACTCTCAACTCATAAATGAATCCAAAAATATTTGTATTAAATTACAGAAATATAATCACTACATATAATACACTTAACAAATAAAACCCCTTAAAAAACACACACGCCAAACAATAACACACAAGACAAACCAACATAAAGGTGTGTAGGCGATGGGGAGAGCATCACCACACTTATTGTTATTAAATGCCTAAATATATATGTGCTAAATCATTCAACAAAGTATCCCAACAGTGCAAATAAACATTTGCAAATTTCGCTAAGAAATATATTTATTTATAAAGTGCAAGTGCAACCAATCAAACAATCAATTAAGAATTAATATTCCCAAACTATAATAACTCATAACCATGTCAAACTACCCTTTACTCCAATTCAAAACAATACCAAAGTATCATCACCCCATAATGAATATTATTAGGTACCCCAAAATAAACCACTGAAGTATATCACAATACCAATCCAATAGTTAAATCACAAATGTATCACAAAGAACATCACAAGAAGTGAGGCCAAGGTATCTTGAAGATAACATGTGTGAAGTCTCCCCACCGCCTACTGCACCAGGAGCCACGCATTCCGTGGGTGCATCACCCACTTCATCAGGCTGCTCACATGCTGGCTTCACTAAGCTTAAAGTGGACCAACACCCGATGCTGATCGGCCCGGGAATCTATAAGATTCCCGGGCCGATCAGCTCCCTGCCTGCGGGGCACCCCGATCGGAGGTGCCCCGCTGTGTGAAACCCCCCAGGATGCCCGCAAATCCTACCTGTTCCTTGTTCCAACGGCGCATGCGCGAGCCGCCGCCTCTCGCGCATCCCTCTAGCAGGGCGTGCACACGCGCCGGCTGTTTGTGAATGGCCGGCGCGGGCGTTCTCCCTGTAAGAGGGACGCGTGAGAGGCGGCGGCAGGCGCTCTCACCTTGTCCATCGACGGACCTCGCTTGTCCGTCGGCAGAGATTGGTGGAGCAAGTCACGTGGGAGCGGGGTCAGGTGAGTTTTTGGGGCTTTCTGGGGGGTTTCACACAGCGGGGCACCCCCCATCGGTAGTGAAAATCCTGGGTGTTGGTCCACTTTAAGTAGAGCACTGGCACCTCCCCCACAATCACCACAAGTGGATCCCTCACCAAGGATGCGTGTCCGGGTCAGCAAACTACGGAAGGCGCTGTTGAGCTGTGCGCACACGTCTATGTCAGGCGGGTGCGCGCGCACATCCGTGTCTCTAGACAGCGCCGTCAATCTTCACAGTCCCACACTCAGACTGTGAATATTGGCTCATCTCTAGTCCTAACCCTTCCACCTTGTGTATTTATTATCACAGATAAATCATTCTTATTAACATTAAAATAACAGCAACAGTCAAATTATCATTAAAAACCAGCCAGTCAGAGGAGGGAAGAGCATCAATCAAGTAGCCAGTCAATGTCATAAACAATGCCCTCGGCGCAGGATATCGGCCAGTAATAATAACACCGAATAGAAAGGTATTTTACAGCGTGATTTATGAAGCAGTCTCTGCCCATTAAAGTTTAAATTCCTTTCTGTAACTAAAATAAAAAATGTTGCTTAATGGTTATAATATATCACCATTTATTAAAAGGAAGAGAAAAAAAAAAGAAAAGTTAAGAGGGAGAACCAGATGAAATCTAATTTGAAGTTAGTGGAGCACAAAATGGCTCCTGTGTTGGGTAGTAAATGGAACATTTTGTGCAATGCTGAAGTTCGGAAGAAGACCGGAGGGCACTTACGTGTGTACAGAAATTTTCTTTACAAGATTTTACGCTTATATAAAGTTCATTAAGTTGTTCATGGTCATTGTAGTGTAAGGAGAAATGTATGATGTATAAAATAGTCATGAGCGAGCCGTTCTGCTCCAGAGATCTGTAGCCAGAGCAGAGGATCCCAACCGTTTTTCATTGAGCTCCACACTAGTTTTTCCAATTATCTCAAGTAACACCTGTGTCATATGCCATGAGACACCTGCCTTCAGGTGAGTAATGTCATACCTCATAGGCCACCCGCCTTCAGGTGAGTCTGCAACTCCCAATCTCCGCTGCTGCTTCTGCCTATTGACAAGCACCTGTTTGCCAGGACGCTGGATAAGCATCACTGTAAATGGTTGCCCCCAGGACTTTTACAGGGTGAAGGCAAATGAACCAGGGACCAGGCTGGGCAGACGTCGGACTGGCTGAGGTCATACACAGGAATGACAGTCCTTCCAATTCGGGGTTCCAAGGGGATACACAGGGTCAAGGTTCAAGCTGGGATGTCAGAGGAATCATGGTACAGATGAGAAGCCCGAGGTCAGTCATGACGTTGGTCCAGGCAGCAATCAGAGGAGAGTCAGACAAAGTCGGCAACAGGTAATCAGAATCCAGCTAACAGTGGTACTATAACACCCAGCAAAAAGCTATAATGGGCAATGCATGCTGGGAGTTTCTCACAGAGAGGATGATTAACCACCATGTGGGGAAGCTAAAACCATGACACATACGTTTTGGTTGTCAGTTACCTAAAACTGTGTCCAGGAGCAGAAGCATTAACATCCGTAGTCTACCTGCGGTATGCGGCTCGCTCCTGCTCCATGCCTCAGCCATGGAGATCCTGGAGATGTGGCCATGGCCTACGAAACCGGGAAAAAGAGGGTTCACACAGCAGGGTATTCTGAATCTGGATGCCCCAGGGGGACTAAAATGGCCAGCCCCTGAGTCTTTTAAGTTACAGGGTCAACATCTTTGGTGGTTGGTCTCTTGTGAGAAGAAACCTTCCTACATCTTCAACCTGTCATGTTTCATTCGGTTATAAACTGACCTCCTCAGTGGCCTTTATCCTGTAAAATTTTTGACACATCATAAGACAATTCACAAAATGGACAATAATGACAAAAGACAAAATTAGCCACCATATGTCAAGGATTTCTCATCAGAGAAATCCCCTATTGTAGAATGACCAGTAATTAAGAGCTGCGAGACAAAGGCGGATATGCGGCAAGCTGTGTTTAATGGTGATAAACAGAAACAAGTATACATAGCACACACCAACCAGGCTGCTGTACAGAAACACAGGTGAACATAGTAACATACACGTGCTGAAATAACTGTACAAGAATATAGATGAACTCTGTGGGCTATGGCTGGTGTGTGGAAATACAGGTAAACCCAGAAAACATACACACACTTAGGCTGCTGTACATATACACAGGTGGAGTCTGGAAACATACATGCATAGGGATCCAGTTGAAGTTCAAAGTCCAAAAGCGGAAACAAGGCTGAGACAGGGAAAGCAGATCACAGGGCTGTGGCAGGGGTCCTGAGTTCAAGGTTCTGGGTTCAAGGTCTGGATCTAGGTCTGGGTCTGGGTACAGGAAGACAATGCAATGCTGATCCACTGGCTGCAGGGGTGGTTCAGCTTATAAAGGCCAGGAAGTGACACAGGTGCTGGTTAATTTCCAGCACCTCTGCAGAAGAGTGCCACCTGCTGGTGGAGCAGCATATGGCAGGGGAACGTCCAGGAAAGGGAGCCAGCCAAAATCATACATCACTAGCCCCGGATAGATCAACACACCCAGGAGATGGAAACAAAGCAAAGTAATGCTCTATAAGATCACACAGTATGCCCGAGAGATTGACATCCACTTTTTTATTATCCTTGTCGTTTTTGTGAGTTGTCTCCTTGATCCATCTCAGTTATGCCAGCAATCCTCCCCCACTATGCCGAGCTGATTGGGAACGGGATGAAGAAGAAAATGTAATTGGCTGAACCTGTAAACCCCGATGTCTTGGCCATTTCTGCTTTAATTTAAAAATGGAAAACAGTTTATAACAGGAAAACGTAGCCCGACACAATGGTGTAACAATGACTTTTGCCTGCAATATCACTTTAATTATTGCTCAGTGATACCAGCGGGACTTGTCGATCTGTGTGTGAGTGCCCAGCACCTGCAAACCCGGGTCTTTTGAGGGTGATACTTTTGAAGGTATCTGCTTTTTCTATCAGTCCTGCTGTATTCTATTGCCAATTGATTTTACTTTTGTATAGTTTCCTGGTCACTATTTAAATTTACTTTTTTAAAAATGAAATGTAACTATCCGGGGTGGCGACTATTTACACTTCCTGGGTATCTGAGTATAAATCATCTCCATTGACTCGGATTATCCACCTGTAATTAGGCAATTATAAAATCAATTGGACCGAAGCCACAGCGATGGAAACTTTCTAACTTTCTCGATAAGAGAAATTGTCCTCTTGGAAGTAGGGGGATGTCGCTATTTAAAAAATGTTCTGATTCATTTTTGCCGTTCCTCAAGATCTCCCTTCCACCGTTAATGTGCTGATAATGTGCCCACCTATAGTGATAGACAAACCCGTAGAAGCTCGGGTTTGGCAAGTTCAGCCAACCCGAACTTAACCCGAAACTGAACACCATTGAAATCATTGGGGTCCCGAACATCGTGACCCAAAATGTTTGTAAAACGGGGGTAGTAAGGGGTAGAGGGCTGTAAAATGGGGGTAATAACAGGACCCAGCACTTGCACACACTTATTGTGCCGGGTTAGTTTGCTCAGTGATGCCAGCGGGACTTGCCGATCTGTGTATGAGTGCCCAGCACTTGCAAACCCTTAGTGTGTCAGGTCTTTTGAACGTAATGCTTTTGGGGGTATCTGCTTTTTATATCTGTCCTGCTGCTTTCTATTGCCAACTGATTTTACTTTTGTATAGTTTCCTGGACACTATTTAAAAATTGACTTTTTTTTTTTCGTCAATAATTTTTGTTGTAATTGTGCCAAAAAACAACATCCAATATTTTTGTCCATACAAAAAAAAGCACAGTCATCAAGGTAAATAAGGCTTACAAGAACAAAAATCCTTCGAGAAATGAGCATGACAAACAGGTGAGGACCCACCCCGACCACCCACCTCCTCCTACACTCAACATAAAAGCCCCCCGCGCAGACCGGACTCGATAGCCAGATCCCGAGTTCCAGAGAGGGGGGGGGGGGGAGCCCAATCATTCACTCACTTATCACTAAGTGGAAAGGTTGTGCGCCTACGGCCCAAAGGGTAGGATGTGATAGATCGCAAAAAAGGGAGAAGAAAGACGGAAAACAGAAGAGAGGAAAAAGAGAAAAAAGAAAAGAGGTGGGTTCTAGACCTCCACCTAATTGTAAACTGTAAACTGTAAGAAGATCTCGGTCAAAATGTCCTGGCAGAAAGTTGGCTATCCATCCCTCCCAAATAGCTAAAAAGGTAGCAAAATCACCCTACATGGAGGCCGCCATCTTTTCAAAAAACATATTTTCGTTGACTCGAGTGACCAGACTCCCAGTAGATATACTTGGTTTCTTCCAGGAATGTGCAATAATTAACTTGGCCGCCGTAACAATATGTCGAATGAGCTCAAATTGGACTCTTAAACAGCCATGGGGTTTCAGGTTGAGAGGGGCCAGTTGTGGCGAGGGGGACAACTGCAACCCGGTTGCCTACCTTATAACATAAAATACTTTGGCCCAAAATTGTCTGGCCACCCTGCACTTCCACCAAGTTTGGATATACGTTCCAGGGAGATGACAGCCCCTAAATCAATCCGGGGGATAGGACGGGCAAAACTTATGAATCCTGTTCGGAACTAGATACCACCTAAGCATTACTTTAGTATTAACTTCTTGGGCTCCCATTTTCAGGAACCCTGAGAACGAGTGACTCCAGGCAGCCCTTGCTTCCCGAAAAGGTCGAGTTGAGATCAGCCTCCCATTTCATTGTGTATTTCAGAGAATACGCCGCATCCACATCACCCAACATCCTATAGAGCAATGCGATCACACACAGAGGGTGCTCCCCGCATATCCTTTCGAATGCGGAAGGCTCTAGAGGGACCGCCACTGCTTTAAATTTGGATCTCGCATAGTGGGAGATTTGTAAAAAGCGGAGGAACTCACTATTGGGGATTAAATTGACTTTTTTTTTTTTAAATGAACTGTAACTAGGGCTTATCTTCAGATTAGGGCTTGTATTTCGAGCATCCTCAAAAATCTTGCTATGGCTTAGTTTTTGGGGTAGAACTCATATTCCCATGCTCATTCAGTGACCCAGCAGGAGGCCGCGTAACCTTCCTTGGCATCCTTAACAACGAATGCACCGAGAGTTAGGGGTTCCACCTAAAGACGTGGCAGTCATCGTACCAATTGATTGTTGACATGATTCCCAGTGGTCCCCTGTGGCGTCATGATGAAAGACATTGTGTGTCTAAATTCTTGTTGTTATATGGATTGCTCTTGTTTAATTACTGAGCTTAATTACTTAGTTAATTGATTATTTCACATTACCAGTATTGTTGTGTCTCATTTCCATTGGATTTTACTCCGTGGAATAGTACATGTCCATGCAGGCCCAAGACAATTACCAGGGCGCCCAGCAAATAGTTATATTTAATCCCAACGCTTGTCCGTCAAGGTTCTCGTTTACCCAGATTTGTATATGTGTAGCATTAAATCACCCTGGCGAAGTGGCACCTGGCCACGCAACGCGTCTGTAGTTGGCTGCTGCGAGAGGACCCTGGGCTCGAGCTATTTATTGGTGATGTCATTTTAGTATAATATTGGATTGGCGGTCACAATGTTAGTAATAGTTTTGCGCATTAGTAATTAGTGTATGTAGTACATGTATTGTTAACTATTTGTGGCACTTTCAGCACTTTATTTTGTAATGAATTTTGGCTCACTGAGACACTCATTGAAGATATGTTTAGTATTTTGGCTTTTTTAGGTATATTTATTTATTTTGCACGCTGCACTTTCTTAACCGCCGCTAGTACTCTGCACAGGCCTATTGGAGACTGTGCATTATATTTACATTGAGTATGTTTATGGAATTAGAGCCTTTGGCAGGGAATATCTCTCCAGCCTTGTATTTGTGTATATGTTTTTAATGAGTCTTGTATGTATTGTGAGTTATGTTCTAAGCAGTGACCCACTGGTCTCTTTGGTGTTTGTGTTATGTTCTAAGCAGTACCTGATTAATAAATGATTAGCGATTTTAAGGATTTTTGAATATATAAATTCTTCTGGAGTGCAGTAAGGAAAATATAGGGGGGCTTGGGCTGGTCTAGGGCACTACTTCTGTATACTGTTTTAGCATTAAATCAAGGCAACTGGACTTGCTAGATCTTTCTTTGAAGCTGTTTCGCTAATCCTCCTCCTGGCTTGACTGAAAATAAATTGTACAGGAATCTCTGATAGGACTTTAAACACTGCTTAGAGTACTTTCAATCCCCATTCTCGGTTTACTAAAAACAACCTAAGCGGTAAGGAGTTGATCATCTGATTTGCATGACGGAGTCTGCAAGGTGTAATTATTATTTAAGAAACACAAAGGGCCACAGCATCCTGGGTTTTGGTCCACTTTAAAGCGGACCTTCACTCTTAATAAGAGTCTATCTTATATGTTTCCCACACCCTGTACATACAGATTGGCCACATTAAAAATCATCCTACCTGCATCTACTGCATGTTATGAGCCTTTAAACATCCAAGATGGCGGCTTACGGAAGCCGCCATCTTATCAGGCAGCCTGCAGACAGGAAGTGCCTCCTGACTGTGCTGCTCTGCATTCTGGGACTGCTGACCTTTACCTGACCCCAGCTCTGCTCTGTCTGAGCAAAGCACAGCTATAACCCACCCCCCTGTACCTTATCCCACTCTCATCTCTTCAGTAAGTGTGATGCTTCTGAGTCAAGATGGCGGCGCCCGTATCCTAAATTCCTGAACAGAGTTGCAGCCCAGTGGGGGAAAGAATAATAAGTTAGTGACTAAAAACGTAAAATATATTCATTTTAGATGCTGGGGAACCATTTTTTAAGAGTTTGGGCTTTTCATTAAATCAGGTCTGAAGGTCTGGTTTAAGCTTAAAAATGGTATTAGAGCACCTCTACTCCAGATGAGCCTTTCTACTCTTCTTCGTCACACTGTGAATTGTTAGACTTTTTTTTTATTGTCAGTGTCCGAACTGATTTAAAAGTCGTTTGTAATTTGAACTGTGAGATATTTTTTTTTTTCATTCATCAGGACTGCTGGCTGTTCCAGCTATCTGGCCAGTGATGTGTAACAGACCTAATAGGCAATAGATTGTATTAGAGCGTAGAGCAAACAATAAGCACTTGTGCCATTTCATAGGAGGCCGCTCATTATATCTGGTTCCCCGGCTATTTACACTTCCTCGCCGCAATCCCGGGTATAAATCATCTCCATTGACTCGGATTATCCACCTGTAATTAGGCAATTATAAAATCAATTGGACAGAAGCCACAGCCATGGAAACTTTCGAACTTTCTAGATAAGAAAAAAATTGTCCTGCTGGAAATGGGGGATGTCGCAAATGGAACGGGATCTAATAAACACTGGAAAATCGCGGGAGAGGGAAATGTTTTATTACATTATTTAAAATATGTTCTGATTAATGTTTTATTTTTGTTACATTTGCACTCATTCATCATATTGTATTCATGGATTTCTAGATACGAATACGAATTACGAATACTTTATTGGTCGCCAAGTATGTACAGAATACAACAAGGAATACTTTTTGGAAGGGGGGTTCTGCATAGAGCTTGAACATTTGCTAGACATACGACTATATACATCAACACATACTATATACATCAATAGGGGTATAAACATTCGCTAGTTATACATATTTACAAAGGATTTTAGTTGCATACAATGTTCCTTTAAGTGACTGGGGATCAAAAGTTTACCAGGATTCTTAGAGGTGATTGTTCAGTGCTTTAACAGCAAGTGGGAAGAAACTGTTTATGTACCGAGAGGTTCTGGACGAGAGAGCCCGGTACCTTTGTCCAGATGGTAGGAGATTGAAGAAGGGGTGACCTGGATGTGTGGGGTCACCTACTATTCTCTTTGCCCTTGAGCAGATCCTATCCTTAAATTGTTTGTCTAGGTCAGGTAGGGGACACCCTATGATCCGCTCGGCAGTCCTGGGGATCCTCTTCAGCCTGATCTTGTCTTTGGCCGTGATCCCACAATACCAAGTAGTGAAGGAGGAGCTCAGGAGTGAGCCTACTGCGCCGATGTAGAAGGTCTTGAGGATCCTTTTAGACATTCCGAATTTCGCAAGTTGTCTTAGGAAATACAGTCTCTGTTGAGCCTTCTTTAGGACAACGGCGGCTTGCCTACTCCACTTCAAGTCATTAGTTATCACCGTGCCGAGGAATTTTGCGCTGGATTATTTACACTTATCTTTTTGCACCTTAATTGCTATTCAGCCATGTATATATACTTATGAAATTCTTTCCAAATAGACTTGTATGTATATTAGAGCCATCTATAGGGTTCCTCCTTAGCATATTGTGTGTATATATTATATATAGTTACATAGTTACATAGTTAATACGGTTGAAAAAAGACATGTGTCCATCAAGTTCAACCAAGGTTTTGGGTAGGGGGAAGTTATGTTTTTTAACTTTGTCCTTTTATGTTGTGTGTTTTAGCTGCGGATTTGATCTCAATAAATTCTTGCTTTTTTACCTTTATACATTTATGATTGCGGCTCTTTTTGGGGTTAATTTGGGGCATGTCTAGAGCCCCAATTTCATACATTTCCTCTGTTTCATTCACCCCACTAGCCAGCACCTGTAATAGTTACTTTCTGGCTGTGCGTATCCACATACTCTTTTCACTGATTAATTTTTGCTGATATTTAAGAGGTCCCTTCAACCTTCAATGTGCCGATAATGGGCCCACCTCTAGTGATAGGCAAAGCCATAGAAGCTCGGGTTTGGCAAGTTCGGCCGACCTGAGCTTGACCCAAACTCCTTTGAAATCAATAGGGTCCCGAACTTGGTGACCCAAAAATCTCTGTAAAATGGGGGTAGTAAGGGGTAGAGAGTTGCAAAATGGGGGTAATAACATTGCCCTGCTAAAAATGAAGTAGGGAGAGTACTAATATTATGTATACTTTATTGTAACGTGAACACTTTAATGGCAGACCTGTAATGTCATTTCTGAAGAAATATATAAAAAATGAAAGAAAAAAAAAAACACAGTTTAAAGAGAAGGAAAGGATCGTCCATTGAAATGTATGGGAGAGTGTCAGGTAGCGAGAGGTCATACCTGGCGCTGTGCAAGACTGAACGCCGGCGCTGTTCGCTGAGGCTGTGAAAATGATGAATCAGACGCTACATGGCGCTATCCCAGTCGCTAAACAGATCCTGCTTGATAAATGTGTAATTGCGTGCCGTGTCCGGCGTTCACCTGTCGCTACCTCTCATTAACCAGCCACTACCTGACGCTATCCCTTCATGAATAAGGGCCTAAGCCTTCATCTAAGGTCAGCGGCACCAAGCCGCATCCCCTGCTTCCCTCTAACAGGGAGCCTGCCCGCGCCGGCCATTCACAAATGCCTGGAGAGGACACGCGCCCTGCTAGAGGGATAGCGGGGATGCGGCTGCAGCATGCGCCATTGGACTGGGAAAGAAGGTAAGTGTATGGGCGACCTTGGGGGGTTTCACACAGCGGGGCATCTCGATTTTGGATGCAGGAGGGAGGGAATCGATCGGGTCAGGAATCTTATAGATTCCCGGGCCAATTGTGGTGGGTTTTGGTCCACTTTAAGAGCTTAGCTGGCCAAATGCCCATGGGGCAGGGCCATTTGCACTTCAAAACAGAAGATATTTGCTGTCCTTGCTGACCTGTGTGCTCGCCATTTGGTGCAATTCGCACATGCGCCCGGGGGGGACAGGGTTTATTAATAATGCACAAAACCTGGTGCACCACTAAAATTTCACAAGTCAAGGCGTGCTTAACACTAAACTATCAATGTAAACAAGAAATAGAGCCTGGGGTATAACAAATCCCCCAGGACTCACAAACTGAAGGAGCACAACCAATGAAAATGTATACAATTTTTTATTTAGAAAAGCACAAGACATACATATAAGACAACCATAAAAAACACGTTAAAATGCCACCTGTAATACAGGACAAATAGCAGTGGTGGCATTTTTAACGTGTTTTTTATGGTTGTCTTATATGTATGTCTTGTTGTGCTTTTCTAAATAAAAAATTGTATACATTTTCATTGGTTGTGCTCCTTCAGTTTGTGAGTCCTGGGGGATTTGTTATACCCCAGACTCTATTTCTTGTTTATTAATAATGCGTTATGAATAGACGCATGCGGAATAATGTGCGCTCCGAACGCACCGGCCATGGATTGTTATTACGAAGGCTGGATGTATTTTAATTCACTTTGTTAGTGTAATGCATTTGAAATAAAAAATATTTTGATAACTTGATATTGTGGTGCTCCGTGGTTTTGCCGTTAGGAGTGAGCACATCTATGAGTATTGAAGATGGTGCACCCCTTATGTGAATATTGTGAACCAAGATAAGTGAGGGGCAATAGACATCATACCCTTCAGCCCTCTATCCAAAAAGTGAGAGCGCTATTGGGCGGAAAACGAGCACGAGCCCCAACCAATGAGAGTATCCGCCTCTCCTGGCAGCATGTAGAGTGTCACTGTCGCAGAACCTTACAAAAGGGCTTCTGAAATGTTTACTTAAAGTGGACCAACACCCAGGATTTTCACTATCCTGGGTTTTGGTCCACTTCCGCGGGGCACCCCGATCGCCCTAAATAACTCACCTCACCCCGCTCCTACATGAGCGCGCGTCCAATCAGAGCGCTCAGAGCCGCTGTGGTATGCACGTACAAGCGACGGACAACCACAGCGGCTCTGAGCGCACTGGATGCCGCGTCTCGCGCTTCCTTCTAACAGGGTGCGCGCCCTGCTGGAAGGAAGCACGAGATGCGGCTGCGGCCCGCGCATGCGCCGTTGGAACGGGGATAAGGTAACATTTCTGGGCGTCTCTGAGCGCGCTGGAGGCCGCATCTCGCGCTTCCTTCTAACAGGGAGCGCGCCCGCGCCGGCCATTCACGGATGGGGTGCGCGGGTGCGCGCCCTGCTGGAAGGAAGCGCGAGTTGCGGCCGCGGCCCGCGCATGCGCCGTTAGAACGGGGATAAAGTAAGGTTTCTGGGCGTTTCTGAGCACACTGGAGGCCGCGTCTCGCGCTTCCTTGTAACAGGTAGCGCGGCCGCTCCGGCCATTCACGAATGGGCGGCGTGGGTGCGCGCCCTGCTGGAAGGAAGCGTGAGATGCGGCCGCGGCCCGCGCATGCGCCGTCGGAACGGGGATAAGGTAAGGTTTCTGGGCGTCTCTGAGCGCGCTGGAGGCCGCGTCTCGCACTTCCTTCTAACAAATTCACAAATGGCCGGCGCGGGTGCGCGCCCTGCTGGAAGGAAGCGTGAGATGCGCCAGCGGCCCGCGCATGTGCCGTTGGAACGGAGATAAGGTAAGGTTTCTGGGCGTCTCTGAGCGCGCTGGAGGCCGCGTCTCGCGCTTCCTTCTAACAGGGAGTGCGCCCGTGCTGGCCATTCACAAACGGCCAGCGCGAGTGCGCGCCCTGCTGGAAGGAAGCGCGAGATGCGGCCACGGCCCGCGCATGCGCCGTTGGAACGGGGATAAGGTAAGATTTCTGGGCGTTCCTGAGCGCGCTGGAGGCCGCGTCTCGCGCTTCCTTCTAACAGGGAGCGCGCCCGCGCCGGCCATTCACGAATGGGCGGTGCGGGTGCGCGCCCTGCTGGAAGAAAGCACGAGATGCGGCCCGCGCATGCGCCGTTGGAACGGGGATAAGGTAAGGTTTCTGGACGTCTCTGAGCGCGCTGGAGGCCGCGTCTCGCGCTTCCTTCTAACAAATTCACAAATGCCCGGCACGGATGCGCGCCCTGCTGGAAGGAAGCGCGAGATGCGCCCGCGGCCCGCGCATGCGCCGTTGGAACTGGGATAAGGTAAGGTTTCTGAGCGTCTCTGAGCGCGCTGGAGGCCACGTCTCGCGCTTCCTTCTAACAAAATCACAAATGGCCGGCGCGGGTGCGCGCCCTGCTGGAAGGAAGCGCGAGACGCGGCCTCCAGCGCGCTCAGAGACGCCCAGAAACCTTACCTTATCCTCGTTCCAGCGGCGCATGCGCGGGCCGCGGGCGCATCTCGCGCTTCCTTCCAGCAGGGCGCGCACCCGCGCATGCGCCGTTGGAACGGGGATAAGGTAAGGTTTCTGGGCGTCTCTGAGCGCGCTGGAGGCCGCGTCTCGCGCTTCCTTCTAACAGGGAGCGCACCCGCGCTGGCCATCCACAAACGGCCGGCGCGAGTGCGTGCCCTGCTGGAAGGAAGCACGCGATGCGGCCGCGGCCCGCGCATGCGCCGTTGGAGCTGGGATAAGGTAAGGTTTCTGGGCGTCCTGGGGGGTTTCACCCTGCGGGGCATCCCGAATTCGGATGCCCCGCGGGGAGGGATTCCCGGGCCGATCCCCCCTGGTTGTTGGTCCACTTTAATAATTTTCCTGTTTTATGTATTTTAATTCACTTTGTTAGTGTAATGCATTTAAATTAAAACAACTTTGATAACTTGATATTTTGCTCCTCATTGGGAGGAAGGTGTGGCGCGTGTCCACGTCCACTCCATTAAGGTTTACGAATGCTAGATCTCATTAGTGATCACAGGCAACACTGAAGTGGTCCTAAACAATATCCAAAACTAAAATAACTATTTTGCGCAGAGTTGCGCTTTAGGAAAATGCCGTCCGTGTCCATTTTCATTAATTAAACCCAACCCCCGGCCTTTAACGTCGGCGGCGGCCCCGGCGAGGTAATCATAGCGTGCATGATGAACGAGCGTATCGTCGCTTCGATGTGCGCGCAACTTATTAAGAAGCCAGGACTGATGAGCCGCGTTCGTGTTTAACCCCAATAACATAATTGATTACCCCCATTAAAGCGCGCGCCGGGAGAGAGAGACGCGAGTTTATATCCGGCGACAGCGCGCCATAAACTATCATTTAGTAATTTATTTTCAATCTGCGATTGTTTATAATGCCACCAATCATTGCGACACCTCCTCCCAACTTCTGAAATGATTGGAAATGAAGATAATTTATTCTCACGCTGCGTCTTCGTGTTTACCAAGAAATGGCGAACGCTAGAAAAAAAACAAAACAAAACGGAGTAACGGAGCTAATGTAGGAATGAAAGGCGTCATTTATGAAATGGAGAACATTTGCTTGACTCGCGGAAAATAGCGCTGGAATCTGTAACGGAGAAAGGAATCTGCACGCCGCCATATGGCGCGTATTGACAGAAGACGGGGGAGGAAATGCAAACCGCGGGGCCCCATAGCAACATTGTATTGCAAAAAATAGATGTTGTGTGTGTATATAGTGTAGTGTGAAAAACGCAGCCCGACCCGGCGCTATCACAGGTGCTCTGGATTTTGGACTTGATAAATAGAGCCTTATTCATGAAGCTCTAGCGCCAGGTAGTGCCTTGTAAGCGTCAGGTAGCGTCAGGTCGCGGCAGGTGAACGCCAGACACGGCAGCAATTCCACATTTATGAAGCCGAATCTGGTGAGCGACTGGAACAGCGCCATGTAGCGTCCGATTCATCATTATCCCAGGCTCAGCGTACAGCGCCGGCGTTCAGCCTTGCAGAGCGCCGCGTCTTACCTGTCGCTATCTGGCGCTCTCCCATACATTTCTATAGACGATCCTTAAATCCCTTTCCTGATCCCAATTTTTACTATTTTTTTAAATAAAATCTCTAATATTTCCGACATGTTTCCTGACCTAGAAAATTACATTTTTTAAAACTTTTTGGATTAATAATATTTTTATGCAGCATTGTCCTGACATGTCTGGTATTAAAGTGTTAATGTCACAATGTTATAACAATGTCATTCCATGTGTTTTCACTTTGTGGATACATGTTCAAAAACAGCCTTTAATCACACAGCTTCTGGCGCTATGGGTTACAACGACATGATTTCGAGCGCAGGCGCTGTTTGTGGCTGTTTTTTTTATAAATATGGTGTGAGTCGGTCGCACTGAGCTGGCGCTACCGTTCGCTCCCATACAGCGTAGTATAGTGACTCACATTTCATATTCATCAATGCCGGCCAGCGACTGAGGCAACAAAGAACCACGTCCGAGCACGGCGACTACTAGCGGGCGCTCTGAAATCCGTGCTACAGACGCTCATCTGTCGCTACCTGGCGTTACTAATGAATCAGCCCGCCCAACCTTTTTCACCGGGACCTGACACTCATCTGGCACTACGTGGCGTTAGCGTTTATTAAATAAACCCCTTAGAGGCTGATTTAAGACTAGCGCCACGTATTGTCATGTGACCATCCGCAAGTGGTCGCTGCATAGGTCGCTATAACCTAGCATAGCGCCTGGACAAGTGACACTGTACTATCCTGTCCGGCATTGACAAACGTAATGTCTGTAGGGCCCTGATTCACCAATGGAGAACACTAGGCGGCGTCCTGAGATCATAGCGCCCAAGATGACGCTACGGGCAGTCGTAGCCTAGAGGTAAGGGGAGCGTACTTGTGACCGGAGGGTTGTAGGTTCGAATCCTGGTCCTGGGACATGACTAAAGTGCTCTTGAGCAAGGCACCTAACCCCGCAACTGCTCCCCGGGCACCATAATTAGGGCAGCCCACCGCTCCGAGGATGTGTACACTCACTGCACGGATGGGTTAAATGCGGAGGATGAATTCCTATGTGTGCGCAAGCATACAATGGCCATCTATGCATTAAAAATAAAAAAAAAATAGAAAATTTACATAACCACCACACTGCCAAAATGAGATATAAGTCCGGAACTTACCCTCTACACATCATATGAATAAATGACATCAATAATCCATAACAATCCTCTTTTAATTCATCATAATTAAAAACGACATAGACAATACAACCACATACAATTTAAAAAAGACATACACATATACATACATATAGACATACACATATACATACATATAGACACAACTCATCTCCCAGCAGGAGCGACCTAATAAACCCCCATAATCCATGATATAATCATATAACCATTATTCTCCATACTAAATCAATTACCTAAAGTGCCAATGCAATATGTGCAATGATCAAAGTGCAAAACTGCAAGAATGAATAAGGTAACCATCAATTCACCTCAGTGCAAAATGTATATATGATCCCCTCCTGCTGGATGATCAATTCTCTACCACCCACGCGTTCCGTGACGATATGCCACTTTTTTCAAGGTGACAATCAAGATGACGCTACATCTAACAACAGGACAACGCTGCAGCGAGCGATAGGTAGCGCCAGTTAAGTGCGTCCGGCGCTCAGCGCTGAAGCCCGTATTAAACAAAAAAATACACACAGCCAGTGTCAGCGCTCTAAAACTGGGCGCTCTAGTGTCAAACGCCAGAAGCTACGTGATAAAAAATCTTCTCAACACATATCCGCCAGCAGCAGTGTGAAAACACATGGAATGACATTGTGTAACACTGTGACACTGACGCTGCAATGGCCGACCTGCACATACAATTCTGCATAAAAAAATAAAAGAAAACACAATAAAAGTGTTTGGTTGCCGGGCAGAAGAGGACACACAATGATTTGAGCCAAAAATTGTAAAGTTTACTTTAGTAAATGAAACACCATTGAAATGTATGGGAGAGCGACACTGAGCGACAGGTGCTACATGGCGCTGCTGAACCTAGAGCGCCGGCGCTTTATACTGAGCCACCGCTAGTGATACATGTGACACTACATGATGCTATTAGAGGCGCTATACACTGAGCCACCGCTAGTGACACATGTGACGCTACATGACGCTATTAGAGGCGCTATACACTGAGCCCCCGCTAGTGATACATGTGACGCTACATGACGCTATTAGAGGTGCTATACACTGAGCCACCGCTAGTGATACATGTGACGCTACATGACGCTATAAGAGGCGCTATACACTGAGCCACCGCTAGTGATACATGTGACGCTACATGACGCTATTAGAGGTGCTATACACTGAGCCACCGCTAGTGATACATGTGACGCTACATGACGCTATTAGAGGCGCTATACACTGAGCCACTGCTAGTGATAAATGTGACGCTACATGACGCTATTAGAGGTGCTATACACTGAGCCACTGCTAGTGACACATGTGACGCTACATGACGCTATTAGAGGCGCCATACACTGAGCCACCGCTAGTGATACATGTGACGCTACATGACGCTATTAGAGGTGCTATACACTGAGCCACCGCTAGTGATACATGTGACGCTACATGACGCTATTAGAGGCGCTATACACTGAGCCACCGCTAGTGATACATGTGACGCTACATGACGCTATTAGAGGCGCTATACACTGAGCCACCGCTAGTGATACATGTGACGCTACATGACGCTATTAGAGGTGCTATACACTGAGCCTTCGCTATTGACACATGTGCCGCTACATGACGCTATTTGATGCGCTCACCAGATTGACTTTCTTAAATGTGGTTTTCACATGCAGCGCCCGACGGTTTCCAGACGCTACGTGGCGCTACAAGGCGTTACCGTTTCTTAAATAAATCCCTTAGTCAACCAGTGTGCTCCAAGACTGAGACATAGAGGCTGATTCATTACTAGCGCCAATTATCGGCAGATGAGCGTCTGTACAGAGGCGCTAAGAGCGATGTAACGGAGCGTCTCAGTCGCTCTAGTAACCTGGCCTGCATTGATGAATGAGATGTATGTTGGGCGTTCTAACACCATTACAGCGTTGCAGGGAGCGAAAGGTAGCGCCAGCTCAGTGCGACCGACTCTCACCGACTCACGCCATACTCAACAACTCAATAAGCGCCGGCGCTCTGGATCTGGGCGTTGTAGCATAGAGCGCTAGAGTGATTTTTTGGACACGTTTCCACCAGTAACAAAGCGGAAACACATGGAATGACATTGTTATAACACTGCGACATTAACACTTTAGCGCCAGACCTGTAATGACAATTCTGAATAAAATAAAAAAAAAAATTTTTGAGAGAAAAAAAAATATAAAAAATTGGATCAGAAAAAGTATTAGAAGGAACGTCCATTGAAATGTATAGAAGAGCGAACGGTAGCGACAGATCTTACCTGTTGCTCTGGAAGCTAGAGCTCTGGCGCTATACGTGGGCAGGCTGATTCATTACTAACGCCAGGTAGCGACGGATGAACGTCTGTAGCGAGGATTTCAGAGCGACCGCTAGTAGTCGCTGGCCGGCATGATACTACGCTGTACAGGAGCGAACGGTAGTGCCAGCTCAGTGCGACCGACTCACACCATATTCATCAAAAAAACAGCCTCACACAGCGCTGGCGCTCAAAATCGGGTAGTTGTAGCCCAGAGCGGCAGAGGCTGTGTGATTAAAGTCTGTTTTTGAACACATATCCACTAGTAACAAAGCGAAAACATAAGGAATGACATTGTTATTACATTGTGACTAGGGATGAGCGAATCGATCCGGACGAACCCGGATTCGATCCGAATTTCAGGAAAAATTCGATTCGGATCGAATCCGAATTTCCCCGCGATTCGATCACTCAAAGTTTTCCTTTAACATCCATTCATTTACATTACAGGCATTCTAAGATGGCGGACGGGACATGTCTGGACATGTATCCCGCGCCAGTGCAAGCTGGGGCAGTCACATGCAGCCTATCAGCAGCCAGCAAGCCCGGTGACGTCACACAGCGGTATTTAACGGCGGCCATCTTGCTTTTCCTCATTTCTCTATTGCATTCGTGACAGACAGACAGAACGCTGTGTAGCTGAGGCAGTTAGACAGGCTGGAGACAGGGACAGACAGGGACAGGCAGGAGACAGGCAGGAGACAGACAGGAGACAGACAGAAAGCCAGGGAAAGGTAGGAAAAACGGAGCTGGCTGACAGGGAGATTTTTTTTTTTTCATCCAGCCTTTGTTAGCGTTTTCAGGCTGCTTATAGTAACTAACTGTGCATATATACTGAACTGATCTTAAGTCTGCTGTGAGGCATCCCATTCTGTGACTAAAGCAGCCTCTGTTTAAGACCATATAAGCATTTGCTCTTATCATATTTGAAATTAGGCCTGATAAAGACACTTTTGCTGGCCAAAGCACTACTGGACCCTGCCAGCTCGATTCCTGCCCGGGGCATCCCATTCTGTGACTACAGCAGCCTCTGTTTAAGACCATATAAGCATTTGCTCTTATCATATTTGAAAATAGCCTGATAAAGACACTTTTGCTGGCCAAAGCACTACTGGACCCTGCCAGCTCGATTCCTGCCCGGGGCATCCCATTCTGTGACTAAAGCAGCCTCTGTTTAAGACCATATAAGCATTTGCTCTTATCATATTTGAAATTAGCCTGATAAAGACACTTTTGCTGGCCAAAGCCCTACTGGACCCTGCCAGGTCCATTCCTGCCCGGGGCATCCCATTCTGTGACTACAGCAGCCTCTGTTTAAGACCATATAAGCATTTGCTCTTATCATATTTGAAATTAGCCTGATAAAGACACTTTTGCTGGCCAAACCACTACTGGACCCTGCCAGCTCGATTCCTGCCCGGGGCATCCCATTCTGTGACTAAAGCAGCCTCTGTTTAAGACCATATAAGCATTTGCTCTTATCATATTTGAAATTAGGCCTGATAAAGACACTTTTGCTGGCCAAAGCACTACTGGACCCTGCCAGCTCGATTCCTGCCCGGGGCATCCCATTCTGTGACTAAAGCAGCCTCTGTTTAAGACCATATAAGCATTTGCTCTTATCATATTTGAAATTAGCCTGATAAAGACACTTTTGCTGGCCAAAGCCCTACTGGACCCTGCCAGGTCGATTCCTGCCCAGGGCATCCCATTCTGTGACTAAAGCAGCCTCTGTTTAAGACCATATAAGCATTTGCTCTTATCATATTTGAAATTAGGCCTGATAAAGACACTTTTGCTGGCCAAAGCCCTACTGGACCCTGCCAGCTCGATTCCTGCCCGGGGCATCCCATTCTGTGACTACAGCAGCCTCTGTTTAAGACCATATAAGCATTTGCTCTTATCATATTTGAAATTAGCCTGATAAAGACACTTTTGCTGGCCAAAGCACTACTGGACCCTGCCAGCTCGATTCCTGCCCGGGGCATCCCATTCTGTGACTAAAGCAGCCTCTGTTTAAGACCATATAAGCATTTGCTCTTATCATATTTGAAATTAGGCCTGATAAAGACACTTTTGCTGGCCAAAGCCCTACTGGACCCTGCCAGGTCGATTCCTGCCCAGGGCATCCCATTCTGTGACTAAAGCAGCCTCTGTTTAAGACCATATAAGCATTTGCTCTTATCATATTTGAAATTAGGCCTGATAAAGACACTTTTGCTGGCCAAAGCCCTACTGGACCCTGCCAGCTCGATTCCTGCCCGGGGCATCCCATTCTGTGACTACAGCAGCCTCTGTTTAAGACCATATAAGCATTTGCTCTTATCATATTTGAAATTAGCCTGATAAAGACACTTTTGCTGGCCAAAGCACTACTGGACCCTGCCAGCTCGATTCCTGCCCGGGGCATCCCATTCTGTGACTAAAGCAGCCTCTGTTTAAGACCATATAAGCATTTGCTCTTATCATATTTGAAATTAGGCCTGATAAAGACACTTTTGCTGGCCAAAGCACTACTGGACCCTGCCAGCTCGATTCCTGCCCGGGGCATCCCATTCTGTGACTACAGCAGCCTCTGTTTAAGACCATATAAGCATTTGCTCTTATCATATTTGAAATTAGCCTGATAAAGACACTTTTGCTGGCCAAAGCACTACTGGACCCTGCCAGCTCGATTCCTGCCCGGGGCATCCCATTCTGTGACTAAAGCAGCCTCTGTTTAAGACCATATAAGCATTTGCTCTTATCATATTTGAAATTAGCCTGATAAAGACACTTTTGCTGGCCAAAGCCCTACTGGACCCTGCCAGGTCGATTCCTGCCCAGGGCATCCCATTCTGTGACTAAAGCAGCCTCTGTTTAAGACCATATAAGCATTTGCTCTTATCATATTTGAAATTAGGCCTGATAAAGACACTTTTGCTGGCCAAAGCCCTACTGGACCCTGCCAGCTCGATTCCTGCCCGGGGCATCCCATTCTGTGACTACAGCAGCCTCTGTTTAAGACCATATAAGCATTTGCTCTTATCATATTTGAAATTAGCCTGATAAAGACACTTTTGCTGGCCAAAGCACTACTGGACCCTGCCAGCTCGATTCCTGCCCGGGGCATCCCATTCTGTGACTAAAGCAGCCTCTGTTTAAGACCATATAAGCATTTGCTCTTATCATATTTGAAATTAGCCTGATAAAGACACTTTTGCTGGCCAAAGCCCTACTGGACCCTGCCAGGTCGATTCCTGCCCAGGGCATCCCATTCTGTGACTAAAGCAGCCTCTGTTTAAGACCATATAAGCATTTGCTCTTATCATATTTGAAATTAGGCCTGATAAAGACACTTTTGCTGGCCAAAGCCCTACTGGACCCTGCCAGCTCGATTCCTGCCCGGGGCATCCCATTCTGTGACTACAGCAGCCTCTGTTTAAGACCATATAAGCATTTGCTCTTATCATATTTGAAATTAGCCTGATAAAGACACTTTTGCTGGCCAAAGCACTACTGGACCCTGCCAGCTCGATTCCTGCCCGGGGCATCCCATTCTGTGACTAAAGCAGCCTCTGTTTAAGACCATATAAGCATTTGCTCTTATCATATTTGAAATTAGGCCTGATAAAGACACTTTTGCTGGCCAAAGCACTACTGGACCCTGCCAGCTCGATTCCTGCCCGGGGCATCCCATTCTGTGACTAAAGCAGCCTCTGTTTAAGACCATATAAGCATTTGCTCTTATCATATTTGAAATTAGCCTGATAAAGACACTTTTGCTGGCCAAAGCCCTACTGGACCCTGCCAGGTCCATTCCTGCCCAGGGCATCCCATTCTGTGACTAAAGCAGCCTCTGTTTAAGACCATATAAGCATTTGCTCTTATCATATTTGAAATTAGGCCTGATAAAGACACTTTTGCTGGCCAAAGCCCTACTGGACCCTGCCAGGTCGATTCCTGCCCAGGGCATCCCATTCTGTGACTAAAGCAGCCTCTGTTTAAGACCATATAAGCATTTGCTCTTATCATATTTGAAATTAGGCCTGATAAAGACACTTTTGCTGGCCAAAGCACTACTGGACCCTGCCAGGTCGATTCCTGCCCAGGGCATCCCATTCTGTGACTAAAGCAGCCTCTGTTTAAGACCATATAAGCATTTGCTCTTATCATATTTGAAATTAGGCCTGATAAAGACACTTTTGCTGGCCAAAGCACTACTGGACCCTGCCAGCTCGATTCCTGCCCAGGGCATCCCATTCTGTGACTAAAGCAGCCTCTGTTTAAGACCATATAAGCATTTGCTCTTATCATATTTGAAATTAGGCCTGATAAAGACACTTTTGCTGGCCAAAGCACTACTGGACCCTGCCAGGTCGATTCCTGCCCAGGGCATCCCATTCTGTGACTAAAGCAGCCTCTGTTTAAGACCATATAAGCATTTGCTCTTATCATATTTGAAATTAGGCCTGATAAAGACACTTTTGCTGGCCAAAGCCCTACTGGACCCTGCCAGGTCGATTCCTGCCCAGGGCATCCCATTCTGTGACTAAAGCAGCCTCTGTTTAAGACCATATAAGCATTTGCTCTTATCATATTTGAAATTAGGCCTGATAAAGACACTTTTGCTGGCCAAAGCACTACTGGACCCTGCCAGCTCGATTCCTGCCCGGGGCATCCCATTCTGTGACTAAAGCAGCCTCTGTTTAAGACCATATAAGCATTTGCTCTTATCATATTTGAAATTAGGCCTGATAAAGACACTTTTGCTGGCCAAAGCCCTACTGGACCCTGCCAGGTCGATTCCTGCCCAGGGCATCCCATTCTGTGACTAAAGCAGCCTCTGTTTAAGACCATATAAGCATTTGATCTTATCATATTTGAAATTAGCCTGATAAAGACACTTTTGCTGGCCAAAGCCCTACTGGACCCTGCCAGGTCCATTCCTGCCCAGGGCATCCCATTCTGTGACTAAAGCAGCCTCTGTTTAAGACCATATAAGCATTTGCTCTTATCATATTTGAAATTAGGCCTGATAAAGACACTTTTGCTGGCCAAAGCACTACTGGACCCTGCCAGCTCGATTCCTGCCCGGGGCATCCCATTCTGTGACTAAAGCAGCCTCTGTTTAAGACCATATAAGCATTTGCTCTTATCATATTTGAAATTAGCCTGATAAAGACACTTTTGCTGGCCAAAGCCCTACTGGACCCTGCCAGGTCCATTCCTGCCCAGGGCATCCCATTCTGTGACTAAAGCAGCCTCTGTTTAAGACCATATAAGCATTTGCTCTTATCATATTTGAAATTAGGCCTGATAAAGACACTTTTGCTGGCCAAAGCCCTACTGGACCCTGCCAGCTCGATTCCTGCCCGGGGCATCCCATTCTGTGACTACAGCAGCCTCTGTTTAAGACCATATAAGCATTTGCTCTTATCATATTTGAAATTAGGCCTGATAAAGACACTTTTGCTGGCCAAAGCCCTACTGGACCCTGCCAGCTCGATTCCTGCCCGGGGCATCCCATTCTGTGACTACAGCAGCCTCTGTTTAAGACCATATAAGCATTTGCTCTTATCATATTTGAAATTAGCCTGATAAAGACACTTTTGCTGGCCAAAGCACTACTGGACCCTGCCAGGTCGATTCCTGCCCAGGGCATCCCATTCTGTGACTAAAGCAGCCTCTGTTTAAGACCATATAAGCATTTGCTCTTATCATATTTGAAATTAGGCCTGATAAAGACACTTTTGCTGGCCAAAGCACTACTGGACCCTGCCAGGTCGATTCCTGCCCAGGGCATCCCATTCTGTGACTAAAGCAGCCTCTGTTTAAGACCATATAAGCATTTGCTCTTATCATATTTGAAATTAGGCCTGATAAAGACACTTTTGCTGGCCAAAGCCCTACTGGACCCTGCCAGGTCGATTCCTGCCCAGGGCATCCCATTCTGTGACTAAAGCAGCCTCTGTTTAAGACCATATAAGCATTTGCTCTTATCATATTTGAAATTAGGCCTGATAAAGACACTTTTGCTGGCCAAAGCACTACTGGACCCTGCCAGCTCGATTCCTGCCCGGGGCATCCCATTCTGTGACTAAAGCAGCCTCTGTTTAAGACCATATAAGCATTTGCTCTTATCATATTTGAAATTAGGCCTGATAAAGACACTTTTGCTGGCCAAAGCCCTACTGGACCCTGCCAGGTCGATTCCTGCCCAGGGCATCCCATTCTGTGACTAAAGCAGCCTCTGTTTAAGACCATATAAGCATTTGCTCTTATCATATTTGAAATTAGCCTGATAAAGACACTTTTGCTGGCCAAAGCCCTACTGGACCCTGCCAGGTCCATTCCTGCCCAGGGCATCCCATTCTGTGACTAAAGCAGCCTCTGTTTAAGACCATATAAGCATTTGCTCTTATCATATTTGAAATTAGGCCTGATAAAGACACTTTTGCTGGCCAAAGCACTACTGGACCCTGCCAGCTCGATTCCTGCCCGGGGCATCCCATTCTGTGACTAAAGCAGCCTCTGTTTAAGACCATATAAGCATTTGCTCTTATCATATTTGAAATTAGCCTGATAAAGACACTTTTGCTGGCCAAAGCCCTACTGGACCCTGCCAGGTCCATTCCTGCCCAGGGCATCCCATTCTGTGACTAAAGCAGCCTCTGTTTAAGACCATATAAGCATTTGCTCTTATAATATTTGAAATTAGGCCTGATAAAGACACTTTTGCTGGCCAAAGCCCTACTGGACCCTGCCAGCTCGATTCCTGCCCGGGGCATCCCATTCTGTGACTACAGCAGCCTCTGTTTAAGACCATATAAGCATTTGCTCTTATCATATTTGAAATTAGGCCTGATAAAGACACTTTTGCTGGCCAAAGCCCTACTGGACCCTGCCAGCTCGATTCCTGCCCGGGGCATCCCATTCTGTGACTACAGCAGCCTCTGTTTAAGACCATATAAGCATTTGCTCTTATCATATTTGAAATTAGCCTGATAAAGACACTTTTGCTGGCCAAAGCACTACTGGACCCTGCCAGCTCGATTCCTGCCCGGGGCATCCCATTCTGTGACTACAGCAGCCTCTGTTTAAGACCATATAAGCATTTGCTCTTATCATATTTGAAATTAGCCTGATAAAGACACTTTTGCTGGCCAAAGCCCTACTGGACCCTGCCAGGTCCATTCCTGCCCAGGGCATCCCATTCTGTGACTAAAGCAGCCTCTGTTTAAGACCATATAAGCATTTGCTCTTATCATATTTGAAATTAGCCTGATAAAGACACTTTTGCTGGCCAAAGCACTACTGGACCCTGCCAGCTCGATTCCTGCCCGGGGCATCCCATTCTGTGACTACAGCAGCCTCTGTTTAAGACCATATAAGCATTTGCTCTTATCATATTTGAAATTAGCCTGATAAAGACACTTTTGCTGGCCAAAGCACTACTGGACCCTGCCAGCTCGATTCCTGCCCGGGGCATCCCATTCTGTGACTAAAGCAGCCTCTGTTTAAGACCATATAAGCATTTGCTCTTATCATATTTGAAATTAGCCTGATAAAGACACTTTTGCTGGCCAAAGCCCTACTGGACCCTGCCAGGTCCATTCCTGCCCAGGGCATCCCATTCTGTGACTACAGCAGCCTTTGTTTAAGACCATATAAGCATTTGCTCTTATCATATTTGAAATTAGCCTGATAAAGACACTTTTGCTGGGCATAGCACTACTGGACCCTGCAAGGGCATCCCATTCTGTGACTATAGCAGCCTCTGTTTAAGACCATATAAGCATTTGCTCTTATTATATTTGAAATTAGCCTGATAAAGACACTTTTGCTGGCCAAAGCACTACTGGACCCTGCCAGGTCCATTCCTGCCCAGGGCATCCCATTCTGTGACTAAAGCAGCCTCTGTTTAAGACCATATAAGCATTTGCTCTTATTATATTTGAAATTAGGCCTGATAAAGACACTTTTGCTGGCCAAAGCACTACTGGACCCTGCCAGGTCGATTCCTGCCCAGGGCATCCCATTCTGTGACTAAAGCAGCCTCTGTTTAAGACCATATAAGCATTTGCTCTTATTATATTTATATTATAAGACACTTTTGCTGGGCATAGGCTTACTGCTGCCTGCCAGGTGCACTTCTGTTGAGGCATCCCATTCTGTAACATAGCATACCCCTCTTTATTTACACTAAGCAGCTCTCTTATTTACACTAAGCAGGCCTGTTGGAGGCTGAGTGTTACTGCTCACTTTTGGTGTGCATTATATTCTGTTTTATATAGACCCACTGCTGCCTGGGGGTTCTTAAAATATCACCTACTACCACGCCAGTTAGACTATGTCGGGCAGACAAGTGCCTGGAAGTGAAAAGAGGAGTGGCAGAGGCCAAGATTCCGCAGGCAGAGCTCGCATCAGACTGGGGGCCAGTAGCAGCAGGAGTCACGCTGAGAGACCTAATCTGCCAGTATCTGCTAGCGGTCGGGTCTCCACCAGTAACGCATCTGCCGTGGTAGATTGGCTGACGCGCTCATCAACAACATCATCACAACTTACATCTGAGACCCCCAGTCTAGGGTCGGTAGGTTCCTCTGACACAACCCTGAGTTGGCATGCCCCGAGAGCAGTCCCTGTCCTCCCATTGCCTCTGTCCTACGCCGTTCCCTCCCCCAGCGACGTATCCTATGCTTTGGGTTCAGCTCCACTCTTTAGTGAGGAGGACGATCAGATACAGGAGGACAGTCAGCAGCTACTGCCCAGCCAAGAAATGGAGGTGGCTTCTTTAGCTAGGCAGACAAATAGTGATGTGGACAGTGTCGTGGGTGCTGCGAGCATTCCAGCTCCTGCGCCAGACACTGTTGACGAATCCACGAACATCAGTGACGTACAGCCACAACCCGGTGATGATGATGATGATGACGATGAAGCCGATCGCACTTGGGAGCCGGGTGATGAAGGGGCTTCATCGTCATCATCAGGAGAAGAGGGGCGCAGGTTGCCCCGGAGTCAGCAGCTGAGGCAGCAAGGTGGTAGCAGTCAGCATGGGGGCACAATTCCAAAGGCTGGAGCCGGCCGGGGCCGGGGCCGGGGTAGAGCACCTGCTGTGCGGCAGTCTACCTTATCGGGAGGTAGTGGAGCAGGGGTTCCTGGAGTTGGCAACAGCAGCAGTGAATCAGTGAGGCCAGGGGGTGGGAAAAGTAGCTACTCGGCAGTGTGGCAGTTTTTCCTGAGGCATCCGCAGGAGGGTAACATGGCCACATGCAAGATATGTAGGCAAAAGGTGAAGCGTGGCCAGGGTCCAAATGTTGGCACCACGGCCCTGCGTCAACATATGATGCGTCACCATAAAACGACCTGGGAGAACCGAGGCTCCCAAGGGGTGGTCCAGTCTGCTTCCTCACCAAGTGAGCTCCCAATTTCTGCCAGCCAAGGCTCCAGCACCTCAGCCGAAGGCAGCTGTGCGTCACACCCATCCTCTGTCGCTCCTGCTCCTCCTCCTCCTCCTCTAAGTCATGCATCCCGCCAGCAATCCATCAGCGAAGCCATGTCCAAGAGACAGCAGTATGCGCCCACTCATCCTACGGCGCAGAAGCTGAATGTGCTCCTGTCCAAGTTGCTGGTGCTGCAGTCGCTCCCTTTTCAGGTGGTGGAATCTGCACCTTTCAGAGAACTGATGGCTTGTGCCGAGCCGAGGTGGAGAGTCCCAAGCCGTCATTTCTTTGCCAAGAAGGCAGTACCAGCGCTGCACACTTTTGTTGAACAGAAGGTGGGCCAGTCCTTGAGCCTGTCGGTGTGTAGCAAAATACATGGCAGCGCCGACATCTGGAGCTGTAACTACGGTCAGGGGCAGTACATGTCGTTTACGGCCCACTGGGTGAATGTGGTCCCTTTGCAGCAGCAACTTGGACAGGTCACGCCGCTTCGGCCTCCGCGCTCTCTGCCCATTGGGCCTGTGACACCGTGCGACTCGGCCTCCTCATCCTCCGCCATCTCCTCACCCTCCACTGTAGGCTCAAGTCTCAGTGCCCCTCCAGTCTACCATGTGTGCAGGGCACGGAGGTGTCACGCAATGCTTCACATGGTTTGTCTTGGCGAACGGAGTCACACAGGGGAGGAACTGCTTAAATGTATTCATCAGGAAATCCAAACATGGCTTACTCCGAGAAAACTTAAAATGGGAATCATGGTTACCGACAATGGGAAGAACATTTTGTCTGCGCTGCGCCAAGGAAGCCTGACCCATGCCCCCTGCATGGCTCACGTCTTCAATCTGGTTGTCAAGCGGTTTCTGAAGTGTTCCCCCCATCTGCAGGACATCCTAACAACTTCACGGAAACTTTGCATGCACTTCAGCCACTCCTACACCGCCAAACACACCCTTCTTGAGCTACAGCGTCAGAATGGTATCCCCCAACATAGTCTGATTTGCGATGTTTCCACCCGTTGGAATTCCACCCTTCACATGTTGGACCGATTATATGAACAGAGAAAAGCCATCACGGATTTCCTGATGATCCAAGCAGATAGGGGGACTCCCCTGTGTAACTTCAATGTCAACCAGTGGCAGCTCATACGTGACACCTGCCGTTTGCTCAGGCCCTTTGAGGAAGCCACTTTATTTGTCAGTCGGCAGGATTACGGGATGAACGACGTGATTCCACTGCTTCATGTACTACAGCACATGTTGGAAACCATGGCTGGTCAGGGCACTGGAGACATGGCGTTTACATCTTACGGCCACATGAACCCCCTTGGAGCTGAACTGGAGGAGGAGGAGGAGGAAGAGGAGGAGGAGGAGTTGCCCAGCGAAACACAGTTTAGGCTTGGCGAAATGGCTGGTTTATCTAGTCAGCGGACAGGAGAGGAGGAGCAGGAGCAGCCAGAGGAGCTAGAGGTTTTTGAGGAAGGAGAGACAGAGGACCCGGGCACACCGTGGCAGTATGCAGTGGAGATGGAGACAGGTAGTCCATCCGAGTCACTTGCGCAAATGGCACGAAGCATGCTCACGTGCTTGCGTAGTGACCCCAGAATTGTTTCCATCTGTCGGCGGGATGACTTCTGGCTGTCCACCTTATTGGACCCTCGCTTCCGGCACAAAATGGGGGCATTTTTTAAACCCACCGAGAGGGAGGACAAACTCGACTACTACAAAGACATTCTACGTAGGCAGTTGGCCGATGCCTATCTGCGCCATGGTCCATACTCTCGCAGGTCTGACTCGAGGGGACCTCTGCGCTCACCTTCCACTGCCATGGCCGCTGGGGGGGTTGGCAGCAGCAGCAGCAGAAGCTCCATCAGCAGCAGCAGCCTCAGTCTTCAGTCGCTAATGAGTAGCTTTCTACACCCGCATAGTGAGGCTACTCATGAGCAGCAGGAAGACCTGGAGCAGGACCTGAACCAGCAGGTCATGTCATACTTTGACATGACCATGCCAACACACCTTGAGGATCCGCTGGACTTCTGGGCAGCCAAACTTGATTTGTGGCCGCAACTAGCAGAGTTTGCCCTGGAAAAGCTGTCCTGCCCGGCAAGTAGCGTGCCATCTGAGCGGGTGTTTAGTGCGGCGGGGGCCATAGTTACGGCGAGGAGAACTCGTCTGTCAACTAAAAATGTGGAGAGACTCACCTTTGTCAAAATGAATCAGGGATGGATCAGCCAGGATTTCCACCCACCAATGCCTGATGCATGCGACTAGATTCAGCATGGTGCCACGTTTTACACTTTCCAAATGGTGCAAAACATATTTATGTCTTTAGGCCATTTTTTGGGCTCCTGCTTGCTGCTACTGTCAACTCCTGCCAACTCCAGGGTGTGATTCATCCAATTTTTGGGCTCCTGAAGCCAACTCCAGTGTATATTTGGGCTCCTGCTGCTGCTGCTGCCAACTTCTGCCAACTCCAGGGTGTGATTCATCCAATTTTTGGGCTCCTGAAGCCAACTCCAGTGTATATTTGGGCTCCTGCTGCTGCTACTGTCAACTCCTGCCAACTCCAGGGTGTGATTCATCCAATTTTTGGGCTCCTGAGGCCAACTCCAGTGTATATTTGGGCTCCTGCTGCTGCTGCTGCCAACTTCTGCCAACTCCAGGGTGTGATTCATCCAATTTTTGGGCTCCTGAGGCCAACTCCAGTGTATATTTGGGCTCCTGCTGCTGCTACTGTCAACTTCTGCCAACTCCAGGGTGTGATTCATCCAATTTTTGGGCTCCTGAAGCCAACTCCAGTGTATATTTGGGCTCCTGCTGCTGCTACTGTCAACTCCTGCCAACTCCAGGGTGTGATTCATCCAATTTTTGGGCTCCTGAGGCCAACTCCAGTGTATATTTGGGCTCCTGCTGCTGCTACTGTCAACTCCTGCCAACTCCAGGGTGTGATTCATCCAATTTTTGGGCTCCTGAGGCCAACTCCAGTGTATATTTGGGCTCCTGCTGCTGCTACTGTCAACTCCTGCCAACTCCAGGGTGTGATTCATCCAATTTTTGGGCTCCTGAAGCCAACTCCAGTGTATATTTGGGCTCCTGCTGCTGCTGCTGCCAACTTCTGCCAACTCCAGGGTGTGATTCATCCAATTTTTGGGCTCCTGAAGCCAACTCCAGTGTATATTTGGGCTCCTGCTGCTGCTGCTGCCAACTTCTGCCAACTCCAGGGTGTGATTCATCCAATTTTTGGGCTCCTGAGGCCAACTCCAGTGTATATTTGGGCTCCTGCTGCTGCTACTGTCAACTTCTGCCAACTCCAGGGTGTGATTCATCCAATTTTTGGGCTCCTGAAGCCAACTCCAGTGTATATTTGGGCTCCTGCTGCTGCTACTGTCAACTCCTGCCAACTCCAGGGTGTGATTCATCCAATTTTTGGGCTCCTGAGGCCAACTCCAGTGTATATTTGGGCTCCTGCTGCTGCTACTGTCAACTCCTGCCAACTCCAGGGTGTGATTCATCCAATTTTTGGGCTCCTGAAGCCAACTCCAGTGTATATTTGGGCTCCTGCTGCTGCTGCTGCCAACTTCTGCCAACTCCAGGGTGTGATTCATCCAATTTTTGGGCTCCTGAAGCCAACTCCAGTGTATATTTGGGCTCCTGCTGCTGCTACTGTCAACTCCTGCCAACTCCAGGGTGTGATTCATCCAATTTTTGGGCTCCTGAAGCCAACTCCAGTGTATATTTGGGCTCCTGCTGCTGCTGCTGTCAACTCCTGCCAACTCCAGGGTGTGATTCATCCAATTTTTGGGCTCCTGAAGCCAACTCCAGTGTATATTTGGGCTCCTGCTGCTGCTGCTGCCAACTCCTGCCAACTCCAGGGTGTGATTCATCCAATTTTTGGGCTCCTGAAGCATACTCCAGTGTATATTTGGGCTCCTGCTGCTGCTGCTGCCAACTTCTGCCAACTCCAGGGTGTGATTCATCCAATTTTTGGGCTCCTGAAGCCAACTCCAGTGTATATTTGGGCTCCTGCTGCTGCTGCTGCCAACTCCTGCCAACTCCAGGGTGTGATTCATCCAATTTTTGGGCTCCTGAGGCCAACTCCAGTGTATATTTGGGCTCCTGCTGCTGCTACTGTCAACTCCTGCCAACTCCAGGGTGTGATTCATCCAATTTTTGGGCTCCTGAGGCCAACTCCAGTGTATATTTGGGCTCCTGCTGCTGCTACTGTCAACTCCTGCCAACTCCAGGGTGTGATTCATCCAATTTTTGGGCTCCTGAAGCCAACTCCAGTGTATATTTGGGCTCCTGCTGCTGCTGCTGCCAACTTCTGCCAACTCCAGGGTGTGATTCATCCAATTTTTGGGCTCCTGAAGCCAACTCCAGTGTATATTTGGGCTCCTGCTGCTGCTACTGTCAACTCCTGCCAACTCCAGGGTGTGATTCATCCAATTTTTGGGCTCCTGAAGCCAACTCCAGTGTATATTTGGGCTCCTGCTGCTGCTGCTGTCAACTCCTGCCAACTCCAGGGTGTGATTCATCCAATTTTTGGGCTCCTGAAGCCAACTCCAGTGTATATTTGGGCTCCTGCTGCTGCTGCTGCCAACTCCTGCCAACTCCAGGGTGTGATTCATCCAATTTTTGGGCTCCTGAAGCCAACTCCAGTGTATATTTGGGCTCCTGCTGCTGCTGCTGCCAACTTCTGCCAACTCCAGGGTGTGATTCATCCAATTTTTGGGCTCCTGAAGCCAACTCCAGTGTATATTTGGGCTCCTGCTGCTGCTGCTGCCAACTCCTGCCAACTCCAGGGTGTGATTCATCCAATTTTTGGGCTCCTGAGGCCAACTCCAGTGTATATTTGGGCTCCTGCTGCTGCTACTGTCAACTCCTGCCAACTCCAGGGTGTGATTCATCCAATTTTTGGGCTCCTGAGGCCAACTCCAGTGTATATTTGGGCTCCTGCTGCTGCTACTGTCAACTCCTGCCAACTCCAGGGTGTGATTCATCCAATTTTTGGGCTCCTGAAGCCAACTCCAGTGTATATTTGGGCTCCTGCTGCTGCTGCTGCTGCCAACTTCTGCCAACTCCAGGGTGTGATTCATCCAGTTTTTGGGCTCCTGAGGCCAACTCCAGTGTATATTTGGGCTCCTGCTGCTGCTACTGTCAACTCCTGCCAACTCCAGGGTGTGATTCATCCAATTTTTGGGCTCCTGAGGCCAACTCCAGTGTATATTTGGGCTCCTGCTGCTGCTACTGTCAACTCCTGCCAACTCCAGGGTGTGATTCATCCAATTTTTGGGCTCCTGAAGCCAACTCCAGTGTATATTTGGGCTCCTGCTGCTGCTGCTGCCAACTTCTGCCAACTCCAGGGTGTGATTCATCCAATTTTTGGGCTCCTGAAGCCAACTCCAGTGTATATTTGGGCTCCTGCTGCTGCTACTGTCAACTCCTGCCAACTCCAGGGTGTGATTCATCCAATTTTTGGGCTCCTGAAGCCAACTCCAGTGTATATTTGGGCTCCTGCTGCTGCTGCTGTCAACTCCTGCCAACTCCAGGGTGTGATTCATCCAATTTTTGGGCTCCTGAAGCCAACTCCAGTGTATATTTGGGCTCCTGCTGCTGCTGCTGCCAACTCCTGCCAACTCCAGGGTGTGATTCATCCAATTTTTGGGCTCCTGAAGCCAACTCCAGTGTATATTTGGGCTCCTGCTGCTGCTGCTGCCAACTTCTGCCAACTCCAGGGTGTGATTCATCCAATTTTTGGGCTCCTGAAGCCAACTCCAGTGTATATTTGGGCTCCTGCTGCTGCTGCTGCCAACTCCTGCCAACTCCAGGGTGTGATTCATCCAATTTTTGGGCTCCTGAGGCCAACTCCAGTGTATATTTGGGCTCCTGCTGCTGCTACTGTCAACTCCTGCCAACTCCAGGGTGTGATTCATCCAATTTTTGGGCTCCTGAGGCCAACTCCAGTGTATATTTGGGCTCCTGCTGCTGCTACTGTCAACTCCTGCCAACTCCAGGGTGTGATTCATCCAATTTTTGGGCTCCTGAAGCCAACTCCAGTGTATATTTGGGCTCCTGCTGCTGCTGCTGCTGCCAACTTCTGCCAACTCCAGGGTGTGATTCATCCAATTTTTGGGCTCCTGAGGCCAACTCCAGTGTATATTTGGGCTCCTGCTGCTGCTACTGTCAACTCCTGCCAACTCCAGGGTGTGATTCATCCAATTTTTGGGCTCCTGAGGCCAACTCCAGTGTATATTTGGGCTCCTGCTGCTGCTACTGTCAACTCCTGCCAACTCCAGGGTGTGATTCATCCAATTTTTGGGCTCCTGAGGCCAACTCCAGTGTATATTTGGGCTCCTGCTGCTGCTACTGTCAACTCCTGCCAACTCCAGGGTGTGATTCATCCAATTTTTGGGCTCCTGAAGCCAACTCCAGTGTATATTTGGGCTCCTGCTGCTGCTACTGTCAACTCCTGCCAACTCCAGGGTGTGATTCATCCAATTTTTGGGCTCCTGAAGCCAACTCCAGTGTATATTTGGGCTCCTGCTGCTGCTGCTGCCAACTTCTGCCAACTCCAGGGTGTGATTCATCCAATTTTTGGGCTCCTGAGGCCAACTCCAGTGTATATTTGGGCTCCTGCTGCTGCTACTGTCAACTCCTGCCAACTCCAGGGTGTGATTCATCCAATTTTTGGGCTCCTGAAGCCAACTCCAGTGTATATTTGGGCTCCTGCTGCTGCTGCTGTCAACTCCTGCCAACTCCAGGGTGTGATTCATCCAATTTTTGGGCTCCTGAAGCCAACTCCAGTGTATATTTGGGCTCCTGCTGCTGCTGCTGCCAACTCCTGCCAACTCCAGGGTGTGATTCATCCAATTTTTGGGCTCCTGAAGCCAACTCCAGTGTATATTTGGGCTCCTGCTGCTGCTGCTGCCAACTCCTGCCAACTCCAGGGTGTGATTCATCCAATTTTTGGGCTCCTGAGGCCAACTCCAGTGTATATTTGGGCTCCTTCTGCCCCTCATAGTGATGCCACTTCAACTCTCTGCAATTGTGCCGCTCTGCGATTCTATTAGCGATGCCTCTGATCTGCATGTGATATTTCTTCAAAGTATTATTTAACTAACCCAGCACGCATCCTGTGCGTGTTACAGCAAGGCTGAATGGTTTACAACCCTATTGAGGCTGTAGGAGGCTCAGAAATAGCCGTTTTTAATAGCGATTCGTCGCGAATTTATTCGGGTCGAAACGATTTTTGTCGGAAAATTCGGCGAATCAGTCGAATCGAATTTTTCAAAAGTTCGCTCATCTCTAATTGTGACATTAACACTTTGATACCAGGACAATTCTGCATAAAAATATTATTCATCCAAAAAGTTTTCAAAAATGTCATTTTTTAGGCCAAAATACATGTCAGAAGGTTTGAGATTAAAAAAAAAATAATAATAATAAAATTGGGATCAGGAAAGGGATTTAAGGATCGTCCATAGAAGTGTATGAGAGAGCGGCAGGTAGCGACAGGTTAGACGTGGCGCTCTGCAAGGCTGAACGCCGGCGCTGTACGCTGAGCCTGGGATAATGATGAATCGGACGCTACATGGCATTGTTCCAGTCGCTCACCAGATTTGGCTTCATAAATGTGTAATTGCTGCCGTGTCCGGCGTTCACCTGCCGCTGCCTGCTGCTACGAGGCGCTACCTGGCGCTATCCCTTCATGAATAAGGGCCATAGTCATCTGTAATGATGAATCGTACACTACATGGCGCTGTTCCAGTCGCTCAACGGAATCGCTTTCATAAATGCGGTTTTGCGTACAGCGCCCGGCGTTCACCAGACGCTACCTGCAGCTAACTAACGCTGTACAGGCACTACCTGCCGCTATCCCTTCATGAATAAGGCCCATAGTCGTCTGTGATGAATCGGACGCTACATGGCGTTGTTCCAGTCGCTCTACAGATTTGGCTTCATAAATGTGTAATTGCGCTCTGTGTCTGGCGTTCACCTGACGCTACCTGGCGCTGCACAGGCACTACCTGCCGCTATCCCTTCATGAATAAGGCCCATAGTCGTCTGTAATGATGAATCGTACGCTACATGACGCTGTTCCAGTTGCTCAACGGAATCGCTTTCATAAATGCGGTTTTGCGTACAGCGCCCGGCGTTCACCAGACGCTACCTGCCGCTAACTGACGCTGTACAGGCACTACCTGCCGCTATCCCTTCATGAATAAGTCCCATAGTCGTCTGTGATGAATCGGACGCTACATGGCGTTGTTCCAGTCGCTCTACAGATTTGGCTTCATAAATGTGTAATTGCGCTCTGTGTCTGGCGTTCACCTGACGCTACCTGGCGCTGCACAGGCACTACCTGCCGCTATCCCTTCATGAATAAGGCCCATAGTCGTCTGTAATGATGAATCGAACGCTACATGGCGCTGTTCCAGTTGCTCAACGGAATCGCTTTCATAAATGTGGTTTTGTGTACAGCGCCCGGCGTTCACCAGACGCTGCCTGCCGCTAACTGACGCTGTACAGGCACTACCTGCCGCTATCCCTTCATGAATAAGGCCCATAGTCGTCTGTAATGATGAATCGTACGCTACATGGCGCTGTTCCAATTGCTCAGTGGAATCGCTTTCATAAATGTGGTTTTGCGTACAGCACCCGGCGTTCACCAGACGCTACCTGCCGCTATCCCTTCATGAATAAGGCCCATAGTCGTCTGTGATGAATCGTACGCTACATGGCGCTGTTCCAGTCGCTCTACAGATTCGACTTCATAAATGTGTAATTGCGCTCCGTGTCTGGCGTTCACCTGATGCCACCAGACGCTACCTGCCGCTAACTGACGCTGTACAGGCACTACCTGCCGTTATCCCTTCATAAATAATGCCCATAGCCTGTAACGATGAATCGGACGCTACATGGCGCTGTTCCAGTCGCTCAACTGAATCGCTTTCATAAATGTGGTTTTGCGTACAGCACCCGGCGTTCACCAGACGCTACCTGCCGCTATCCCTTCATGAATAAGGCCCATAGTCGTCTGTGATGAATCGTACGCTACATGGCGCTGTTCCAGTCGCTCTACAGATTCGACTTCATAAATGTTTAATTGCGCTCCATGTCTGGCGTTCACCTGACACCACCTGATGCTACCTGCCGCTGTACAGGCACTACCTGCCGCTATCCCTTCATAAATAATGCCCATAGTCGTCTGTAACGATGAATCGGACGCTACATGTTATACTGTTCCAGTCGCTCAACGGAATCACTTTCATAAATGTGGTTTTGCGTACAGCACCCGGCGTTCACCAAACGCTGCCTGCCGCTACGAGGCGCTACCTGGCGCTATCCCTTCATGAATAAGCCCCTTAGCGTTGTTGGCGTGCACGCTGTGACCTCTGAATTGCTACATCTGTGTCGCGTTATCGCAGTAAGGCGCAGTCGCTACAATCTCCTCCATGAAACAGAGGATGTGATAAACGAGCGGCGTTAAAAAAAAAAGAAAAAAAGCGTCAGAGCCGCGCAGGAAGGTGCAAAACAGAAGCCGGAGATAAATGATACTTATTATGCGACACCCTCAGCCAATAGAATGTACGGCAGAGCCGCGCCGGGAGGGGATACGCATCTGACCAATGACAATGTGACGCTTCCGTCCTTCTCCTCATAAATAGTGAGACGCAAAACCGCCAACGTCTGGATCCAGCAAGATGGCCGACCTGGGGGGGCATCCCAAATCTGAGAATCAAGAGGCTCCCATCATTTCCAGGGCTGTCGCTATGGGTTATGGTCAACTTTAAGTTAAAATAGTCAAATAATACGATAATGTCTTAAGCAATAATTCCAACCGTATAACTCACATCAAGGAAAACGTTAAACTGCTTTTCTCCTGTTCTTTCTGGTCATCCCTTCTATTCTTGTTTTTCTTTATCCCTTTCTGACATTTCTTTCTTTTTTCCTTTCTCTCTTCTTCTTTAATTCTTTTTTCTTCCTTCCATTCTCTCTCTCTCTCTTTCTTTATTTCTTCTTTTCTTTCTTTCTCTCTTTCTTTCTTTCTTTCTTACTTTCTTTCTCTCTCTTTTTCTTTCTTGCTTCCTTTTATCTCTTCCTTTCTTTCTCTTTCTTTTTCTTTCTTTCTTTCTTTCTTCCTCTTTCTTTCTTTTTCTCTTTCTTTCTTTCTCCCCTTCTTACTTTCTTTCTATTTTCCTTTCTCTCTCTCTGTTCTTTCTTTCTTTCATCCTTGCTCTCTTTTTCTTTCTTCTTTGCTCTTTCTTTCTATTTTCCTTTCTCTCTTTCTGTTCTTTCATCCTTGCTCTCCGTTTCTTTCTTCTTTGCTCTATCTTTCTTCCTTCCTTCATCTCTCTCTCTCTCTTTCTTCCTTCTCTCTCCCATTCTTACTTTCTTTCTATTTTCCTTTCTCTCTCTTTTCTTTCTTTCTCTTTCTTTCTTTCTTTCTTTCTTTCTTTCATCCTTGCTCTCTTTTTCTTTCTTCTTTGCTCTTTCTTTCTTCCTTCCTTTATCTCTCTCTCTCTCTCTTTCTATTTTCATTTCTCTCTCTCTGCTCTTTCTTTCTTTCATCCTTGCTCTCTTTTTCTTTCTTCTTTGCTCTTTCTCTCTTTCTTTCTTTCCCTATTTCTTTCTTTTTGGAGACAATAACCCTGACTAAGAACCTTTGCCACTATCCAGCATCCAGCACATGCAGCGTTCCCGCCCCCCGCAGGGTGTGATGTCACAGTGATATAGGTGAGGATCTCGCTGTTACCCCACAGAAGAAAGAAGCAAGACAGGGAGCACAGGAATACAGAGAAGATGAAGGCGCGGGGGAGGGGGGGAGGGGGGGTGTCTGCTCATTTATTTTACTTTAATAACGTTTGCAGGCAAATAAACATAGAGCGAGTGTTTATATGTAAATGAGCTCCGGTGCCACGATTCCAGCAGGTAACAACAGGAACTGAAGTGATTCCCCGCTGATGGGACTAATTTACCATATGGTTGCTGTTTCCTCCATTAAACCGGCGTCACTTCTTTCACAACAGCTTTGACTCAATCAAGAATTAATGGCGAGAGGTCCTGCACTGCTGCTGCATGAATGTTATAGGAAGGGTGGGGAACGCCAGCAGAGAGAGGGGGGGTGGGGGGGGTTGTTTTTTTTTTTTAAAGGGACTCTGTAGGCAAAGTGCATAAACTCACCTCGTTATGGCTTCCCTGTCTCTTCAGCAGAAAGTAGTGGCACACTGCCTGGATTTCTTTTCTATAGACCACCAATCATAGAGCTCTCCTGGTGGCAAGGCAGAAAGTAGTGGCACACTGCCTGGATTCCTTTTCCATAGGCCACCAATCATAGAGCTCTCCTGGCGGTCTATAGCTCCGCCCCTGTTTGTCAGCTCGAAAAGACTTGAGCAGCCTAAACTATGACAGCCAGCTACCTGCCGTACACTCCTAGTGTATAAATATCCATACCTAATTAGCATGACAATCATCCCCGCATCTAATTAGCGTTTCAATCACCATCGCACCTAATTAGCGCTTGAATTCACTGTGGCTGCCTGTGTGCTTGTGGTTGACTATAGGTGGCACATTTAAAGCCTTTGGAACGAGACAACAGAGCCCGCCACCCCCTTCCCTTCACTATTGATCATCAGACTGTGGATTAGAAATGACTGCATGTGTGAAACATCTAATTCTATCCAATGTATTAGAACACTAGCAACAGGGAGGGAGCAAGAGCCCATCTGAAGAATTATATTGGGCTCTTACAGACCCCGCCTATTAAGTTGATTGTTATGCAGCATCACAGCTCCAAGGGCCACACCCACTTGCTTCAGAAAATAAATCATAAGGTGAAACTGTAAAACTCGATATCTCGGCCATTTCTTCCTCAAATTAAAAATGGAAAAAACATTAGGACATTGCCAAACATAGCGTATGAGTAGCCACACATAATTCTCTTGTCAATTATCGCCTCACCTAATTAGTGTTTTAATCGCTGCAGCGCCAAATTAGCATTTGAATTGCCCGTGGCTGTCTGTGTGCTTGTGATTGGTATTATGTGGCGCATTCGCAATTTTGGAACCAGACAACAGAGCCTGCCAACCCCTTACCTTCACTATTGATCATCAGACTGTGGATTAGAGATGACTCTGCAGGTGTGTAACATCTGATTATATCCAATGTATTAGCAACAGGGAGAGAGGGAGGAGCACAGTTTGAAGCATAATATTGCAGACCCCGCCTATTAAGTTGATTATTATGCAGCATCACAGCTCCAAGGGAAACACCCACTTGTTCTACAGAAAATAAATCATAAGGTGAAACTGTAATCCTCAATATCTCAGTTGATTAGCCACACCGAATTAGCTTGGCTGCCCTGTCTCTTCTTGTCAGAACGCAGCTGATCCTGCAAGCAGAAACAAGGCAGAAAGTAGCGACACACCGCCTGGATTCCTTTTCCACAGACCAATCATAGAGCTCTTCTGGTAGTCTATAGCTCCGCCCTGTTTATCAGCCCGGCAAGAATGAGCACACTAGTATTATGCAGCATAGACCATCACAGCCAGCCCAGCCTTCATGCCATCCACTCTTGGTCGCAGCCCTAATTAGCATGGCAATCAACGCCACATCTAATTAGTGTTTCAATCACCATCGCACCTAATTAGCGTTTGAATTCCCCGTGGCTGCCTGTGTGCTTGTGGTTGAGATTAGGTGGCACATGTAAAGCTTTTGGAACAAGACAACAGAGCCCGCATCCCTCCCTTCACTATTGATCAGCAGACTCTGGATTAGAAATTATTCTGCAGGTGTGTAACATCTGATTATATCCAAAGTATTAAAACACTAGCAACAGGGAGAGAGCAAGAGTACAGTTTGAAGCATAATATTGAGCTTTTACAGACCCTGTCTATTAAGTTGATTGTTATGTAGCATCACAAATCCAAGTGCCACACCCACTTGCTTCAGAAAATAAATCATAAGGTGAAACTGTAAACATCATTATCTTGGCCATTTCTTGTTCAATTTCAAAAATAAAAAAAAAACAGTTTAGGACATTGCCAAACATACTGCATTAATAGATCCATCTAATTAGCGTGTCAATCATTGTCTCAACCAATGCGTGTTTCAATAACTTCCGCACCTAATTAGCATTTGAATTGCCCGTGGCTGTCTGTGTGCTTGTAGTTGGGATAAGGTGGCACATTTAAAGCCTTTGGAACAAGACAACAGAGCCTACACCCCCTCCCTTCACTATCATCAGACTAATTAGTGGTCTATTTCCCTGTGGCTGCCTGTGTGCTTGTGGTTGAGATTAGGTGGCACATGTAAAGCCTTTGGAACAAGACAACAGAGCCCGCATCCCTCCCTTCACTATTGATCATCAGAATCTGGATTAGAAATTATTCTGCAAGTATTAAAACACTAGCAACAGGAAGAGAACAAGAGTACAGTTTGAAGCATAATATTGAGCTCCTACAGACCCTGTCTATTAAGTTGATTATTATGCAGCATCACAACTCCTAAGGCCACACCCACAATTATAAGATAACACTGTAAACAGGTCCCGCCTATTAAGTTGATTATTATGCAGCATCACAGCTCCAAGGCCATGCCCACTTATTTCAGAAAATAAATCATAAGGTGATACTGTAAACCTTGATATTTCAGCTATTTCTTCCTCAATTTAAAAAATGGAAAACAGTTTAGGACAGTAATGAGCCACTTCCAGTTTCGAGTCCACTCATTGCAATGGAGGGGAATGCCGAGGTGGATGCCATGCCAAGACTGGCTGGGTAAGGAATCCCAGCGGAAATAACAGCAGCAGGTAGCTAACCTTCTGCTTGTCCCCAGGGCAGCCATCAGGGAAGGAGAGCCAAGACTCCATTATGGGGCCCAGCCGTGAAAAGGGGGCTCTAATGGCCACCCTGACCTGAGACCATCTAATCACATAACCCTAAACCCCCTAATGTTTGCCAGGGTTTGAATTTTTCATTCATTTGCTGAAATTACCAGTCACTGGTCAGGATGGGTGAAGCCCCAAAGTTCGGTTCTGGCATGTTTGGTTGAATTTTGAATAAATGTTGGGGTTCGGGGACCTGAACCCGGTCCCCATTGTGCAACAGTAAGCATGCTCCACTTCCTCAGCAGAGGCTGCAGTGCTGTAACTAGAAGTGTCCTCATTCATGGGAGCCGTCGGCCATCTTTTTGTAGCCCCGGCTGGGGCTGAATTAAAACACTGCTGCTGTTCTGCCTCTACCGCACTAGAGGTATCCTCACTCATGGCAGCTGGCGGCCATCTTTTTGTAGCCTCGGCTGGGGCCGTATTAAAACACTGCTGCCTCCCCGCCGCTGCCACACTAGAAGTGTCCTAACTCATGGGAGCCGTCGGCCATCTTTTTGTAGGCTGGGGCCGAATTAAAACACTGCTGCCGCTCCGCCGCTGCTGCACTAGTAGTGTGTTCAATCATGGCAGCCGCCGGTCATCTTTTTGTAGCCCCTGCTGGGGCCGAATTAAAACACTGCTGCTGTTCTGCCGCTACCGCACTAGAGGTATCCTCACTCATGGCAGCTGGCGGCCATCTTTTTGTAGCCCCGGCTGGGGCCGAATTAAAACACTGCTGCTGTTCTGCCGCTACCGCACTAGAGGTGTCCTCACAAAAGCACCAATAAGTGCACCACCAATCCAGAAATAATTAAGTCAATTAATGCAACAAAGCTATGTGCTGAGGGTAGTCCCCCACAATATAGTTCCAAACAATTACAACGAGTTGCGTCTCCAGCTGCCGCAAAAAAAAAGGGTTAGCTAAAACCCACTGCACCCAAAAAGCCCTTGAAATAAACAAAATCAAGTAAAAATAATCCACATTATGTTTATTAATTGAAAATCACACTCGTCATATCATAAAAAACAGACACTTACACACACACATAACTCCATAGCGGGAGACCACCCCTGGGCAAGAAGATAGCCAGAAAATTGATAACCCTATCTACAAACTAATGAATAGCAGCTAAAAAGCGTATCTATTTTGTACGTACATGATTCCACAATCTTAAAACTGCTCAGTGCTAAAATAAAGTGCTAAGTCAATATTGTGCAAAATTATCTTATATATTGCAAATGTAAACAAACACCCCACTGCTCCCAAAAACAGGAGATTGAAGTGTTCTTACTCATGGGAGCCGGCGGCCATCTTTTTGTAGCCCTGGCTGGGGTCGTATTAAAACACTGGTGCCGCTCCACCGCTGCCACACTAGAAGTGTCCTAACTCATGGGAGCTGGTGGCCATCTTTTTGTAGCCCTGGCTGGGGTCGTATTAAAGTGGACCAACACCCAGGATTTTCACTATCCTGGGTGTTGGTCCACTTCCGTGGGGCACCCCGATCGTGTGAAATCCCCCAGAAAGCCCCAAAAACTCACCTGACCCCACTCCCACGTGACTCGCTCCACCAATCACCGCCGACGGACAAGGTGAGAGCGCCCGCCGCCGCCTCTCGTGCGTCCCTCTTACAGGGTGCGCACCCTGCTAGAGGGATGCGCGAGAGGCGGCGGTGGCCCGCGCATGCGCCAGTGAAATTAGGAACAGGCAGGATTTGCGGGCGTCCTGGGGGGTTTCACACAGCGGGGCACCCCCGATCGGGGTGCCCCGCAGGCAGGGAGCCGATCAGCGATGGGTGTTGGTCCACTTTAAAACACTGCTGCCGCTCCGCCGCTGCCGCACTAGAGGTATCCTCACTCATGGCAGCTGGCGGCCATCTTTTTGTAGCCCTGGCTGGGGCCGTATTAAAACACTACTGCCGCTCCGCCGCTGCCGCACTAGAAGTGTCCTAACTCATGGGAGCTGGTGGCCATCTTTTTGTAGCCCCGGCTGGGGCCGTATTAAGACACTGCTGCCGCAGTATAAGTGTCCTAACTCATGGGAGCTGGTGGCCATCTTTTTGTAGCCCCGGCTGGGGCCGTATTAAGACACTGCTGCCGCAGTATAAGTGTCCTAACTCATGGGAGCTGGTGGCCATCTTTTTGTAGCCCCGGCTGGGGCCGTATTAAGACACTGCTGCCGCAGTATAAGTGTCCTAACTCATGGGAGCTGGTGGCCATCTTTTTGTAGCCCCGGCTGGGGCCGTATTAAGACACTGCTGCCGCAGTATAAGTGTCCTAACTCATGGGAGCTGGTGGCCATCTTTTTGTAGCCCTGGCTGGGGCTGTATTAAAACACTGCTGCCGCTCCGCCGCTGCCGCACTAGAAGTGTACGAACTCATGGGAGCCGGCGGCCATCTTTTTGTAGCCCCGGCTGGGGCCGTATTAAAACACTGCTGCCGCAGTATAAGTGTCCTCACTCATGGAAGCTGGCTGCCATATTTTTGTAGCCCTGGCTGGGGCTGAATTAAAACACTGCTGCTTTTCCACTGCCACCACTGGGCTCAGCAGCCCATAAACCAGCTTTTCTGTGTTCAGGACTGAGACCCGAGCTCAAACACTGACTTCTGGCTGATGTCCCTGTTCAGGTTTGGGAATCCAAACTCACAAAGTTCAGTATGAACCAAAACTTTGAGGTTTAGGTTGGCCCATCTCTAGTCAGTGGGCAGGCTCTCTAGTACAATAGCAGGCAGCGTGCTTATATCCGCACATTATACTAAAGGTATGGTCCCCAGATAGACCTACTATGTCTATAAATATAAGCCACACACTTATAATGAAATATATAACTAGTTTATTGTACAAGCATTGGTTAGTGCATACAAAAAAAAAGACATACATGACATACATTTAAAAAACACAAGTTAAAAAGGAGAAAGGAGAAATGAAGGCTCTTAAAGAATTCAGTAAATTACATTTAAGTAAATGTAAAAGTTCCCTATGCCAGTTAATAATAATGAATCCAACTCATTAATATATATACATACAAAGTGCTAATGCTTAAATAAGACAAAGTGCCCAATGCAAATAAAGAAAACAACGTGTGCTGTATTAAACAGCCAGTGCTAATGATGTGTCAATTCAAAAACTATATAGTAAGGGGAAAAAATATATTATATACATATATACACACTCAAGCAAATAGTGATACGGTGACCAAAAATAGTGCAATGTTTAAGGCATGAGTAATATGGGAACTAATAACAAAGATTCATATCACCATAAATGCGAGCCTGTTATCCTTTGAACGCCCATCGCCGCGTTGCGTAGTGGCGACCCCACTACTTCGCCAGGATGTGTTATATATGCATACTTTGACACCTAATCACAATGCTGCATTACACAAGCGGCCACAAGGGGGCGGTGTTATAGACCACCAGTTGAGCCTTAAGATTGGTGGTCTATTGCTATAAGAATCAGTGGCCAATTTTCAGCTTCCTACTGCTGCTGTGAGGTTACAGGAAGGGAGATGACAGATACTGTATGATGAGCTAAGCTGCTGAATTATGTTTTGTTTTACATTTTGCCTGGACAGTTCCTTTAAGCTAAAACGATTTCTATTGCCAGCTAATGTCTACCTCTGAAACAGCTCGATAACTTTTAAGAACCTGCGTTATGTGTTTTTTTTTTTTTTCTAAGCCATGTAAGCCTCCATCCTCTGCAACGCCGGCTGTCAATCACACGTCAGCGCTGATGTTTTCAGAATGCATTATGGTCACAGAAACAGCCATTAGCTTCCTCAGCTGGGTGAGCTTGTGAAAAAGAGAACCTGTGATTTAGCAGCACCCTAACGTGCTCCCATTGTTCCGGCAGCTCTTTACGCTGTTTCCATATTCCACCGCCACGAAAAGGAATTACGTCCATAAAGTAACTGCCCCCGGAGCTACTCCGAGATACTGTAGGTCGGATTTACAAAACATTGGACAGGGGCGTAGCTGGCGGGGGCAGAGGGTGCAGCAAGTCAGGGGGGGGGGCAAAGCGGGGCCTGAGCACAGGTGAGGGGCGCCATTTCGATTCTTTGCCCCGGGTGCCAGAAAGCCTAACTAGGTCTCAGACCCGGGATTTTTCCCTGGGGGTTTTCACACAGCGGGCCTTCCAGTTTGGGATGCACCGGGAGGAGGGTGTAAGCTTGCCCTGGAGTCTCATAGACTCCAGGGTGGGTTTTGGTTCAATTTAAAACGAACCAACACCCTTGTAAAAATTGTATCACCAAATAAGAAGAGCTGCGTACAAATCCTCAAACCGCTGTCGACGCATTGCGTGGTGGTTACCCCCACCGCTTCGTCAGGATGCTCTGCGCAATTTTTACTAGTTCTGATAGCATTACATGGTGTATGCAGCTCATATTTTGGGATTGTCTCTTAGCACTTTATCAGCACAGAGCACTACTTGCACTTTAAATTATGCACTGCACTTATGCAATTTCTTGCTCTGTTGTACCCCAAAAGTAACTAGGGGTTGCCTCTCCCCCCCCCCCCCCCCCCCCCAATTTTAGGGGGTCCTTCGTGCTCTTTTGCACATCCTTTATAATTTTTGCACTATTACTATGGCACCTTCATACACCATGTAAATGACTGAACCTTATATATTTATTAGAGCTATTTATTTAAAGGTCCATCCCCTCAACCGCATTTTCTGTGTTTTTTATTTGTTTTTAATTGTCTTTGTTCTTAATGTAATCATGCTTTTGTTACCATTCTTTCAATACAATAAAGGTCAATTATAATTTTTAGACCTTACATGGAGTGCAGGTCTTTTAAAGCTAGGATCTTTTGCACTGTACTGGCAGCCCAACTGGTTTGATCTGCAGCAAGGAATTAGTCATTTGCCCATTCAAAGTGTTTATATGTTTGTAACTGTTACAATGTAACTCCTATCTATCAATCAATGAGGGAGCGTGGCTTCACCTATCCCTCAACGAGGGGCGTGGCTTAATGTAACAATTGTCCCTCCCTGAAAATTTGGAAGGTATGCCTACACCATACACAGGGCCGGCGTCAGCACCCGGCAAACCCGGTCAACTGCCGAGGGCCCCCACCCCCCCAGGGGGGCCACTGCCTGCTGGCACAATGTGGTTATAGAACTTAAACTTTTTGGGCTCCCTGTGCTGCCTCCAGTTCTGCCCCATCCATCTCTGTCCCCTCAGCTCTGCCCCATCCATCCCTGTCCCCTCAGATCTGCCCCATCCATGTCTCCACAGTTCAGCCCCATTCATCCATGTCCCCCCACCGTTCTGCCCCATTCATCCCTGTCCCCTTTGCTCTGCCCCATCCATCCCTGTTCCCTCAGCTCTGCCCCATCCATTCCTGTCCCCTCAGATCTGCCCCATTCATGTCTCCACAGTTCTGCCCCATCAAATCTTCCCCATCTATCCCTGTCCCCTCAGATCTGCCCCATCCATCTTTGTTCCCTCAGCTCTGCCCCATCCATTCCTGTCCCCTCAGATCTGCAACATCCATGTCTCCACAGTTGAGCCCCATTCATCCATGTACCCTCAGTTCTACCCCATCCATCCATGCCCCCGCACAGTTCTGCCCCATTCATCCCTGTCCCCTCAGCTCTGCCCCATCCCCTTAGCTCTACGCCTCTTCATCCCTGTCCTCCCAGGTTTGCCCATCTACCCCTCTTCCTTCCAGCTCTGCCAGTCTATCCATCTCTCTTCCAGCTCGGCCCATCTACCCCCTCCACCAGCTCTACCCAGCCATTCCTGTGCTTTTCATGTTGGCCATCCATCCCTCTTCCTCCAGCTCTCTCTCCATCCATCCATCCATTCCTGCCCTTCCTGTTTAGTCCACCCTGCTACATCAATACGCTGCCCATTCATGTGAGGCAAAACTAAAAAAACAGCTCCAATAGGGGGTCGGCGGATAAGCAGCCCTTCTTAGTTTTGCCCGTGGAATTGATAGACCCCTGACCCGCGACTCTTCACCGCAAAGGGGCCCACTGAGGCCATGGTGCCTGAGGGCCCACATAAACCTGGAGCCGGCCCTGACCATACATATACTAAAGTATCAGAATCCTAATATCACCCGACAAGGGTTTCAGGGTACATTTACCTATGTGTAATTTACCTGGTTACTATAGAATTTATAACCATTAGAAACAAAGATAATTTAGAGTTCGGCAACCAGACAAGGGGAAGCTGTGAGGTCACTGAGGAACATAAATAGACTAAACAGAATCTCAGAGATGAACCTGATCCAAACTTAAAGAGGAACATTGGACTTGCTGATGACTTCCTCTCACAACATCCCTCGCCCTTATCTGCACTACCTTTTGGATGTCGGCGTTATCTAAAAAGCTGGCTTTTATTCTAGTCCTTATCCCCCCCACCAGCACCTTAACCGTCAATGGCAGATAGGATCGGCGCTATCCGTACTCACCCCTCCACGAGCCGGCTGCCAAACTCTGAGGCTGATTTATTACTAGCGCCAGGTATCAGCAGATGAGCGTCTGTATAGCGGCGCTTAGAGAGACCGCTGGTAGACACTGTATACTGGTATCTGGCGCTGTAACAGAGCGCCTCAGTCGATGTAGTAACCTGGCCGGCATTGATGAATGTGATGTATGTTCGACGCTGTAACACCAGTACAGTGCTGCAGGGAGGTAGCGCCAGCTCATTGCGACCGACTCTCGGAGCTCCACACCATACTTATCAAAAAAGGACACACACACAGCGTTGGCGCTCTGGATCTGGGCGCTGTAGCATAGAGCGCCAGACACTGTGTGATTAAAGTCTGTTTTTGAACACATATCCACCAGTAACAAAGTGAAAACACATGGAAAGACATTGTTATAACACTGTGACAATAACACTTTAGCGCCAGACCTGTAATAACTATTCTGCAAAAAAATATAAAAAGTCCAAAAAATGTATAAAATTTTATAGTTTGTTTGCAGCCAGGAGACGTCACATAATGATTGAAGCAAAAAAAAATAAATGTCAAACGCTGTTTAAACACAAGCAAATAAAAGTCCATTGAAATGTATGAGAAAGCAACACTGAGCGAAAGGTAATACCTGGCTCTGGAAGCTAAAGCGCCGGCGCTATACACTGAGCCGCCTGTAATAATACATGTGACGCTGTTAGAGTCGCTCACCAGAATCACCTTCATAAATGTGGTGCGTGCCCACTCCAGGCATTTGTGGCAACGCTCCCTGTTAGAGGGAAGCGAGGGCGAGCAGCCGTCAGCGCACTCGGAGCCGCTGACCTTAGACGAAGGCTTAGACAACGTGACATCAGCGGATCCGAGTGCGCTGATTGGACGAGCGGCCGCGCATGTGCCGTAGGACCGGGAAGACCAAATCAGAATGGGATGCCCCAACACGAGTGCACCTGGGAGCAGTAATACTATGCACAGCAAAAGTGTGTTTATCAGGCCAAATTTCTATTAGAATAAGTGCAAAGGGTTACAGCAGTAAATAGAGGCTGGTGTAGTCACAGAATGGGATGCCCCAACAGCCAGGAGTGCACCTGTGAGCAGTAATACTATGCATAGCAAAAGTGTGTTTATCAGGCCAAATTTCTATTAGAATAAGAGGCCGATTCATTAATAGCGCCAGGTAGCGACAGATGAGCGCCAGTAGCGTGATTTTCACAGCGCCAGCTAGTATTCGCTGTGCTTGGCCGGGGTTTGCTTGTTGACAGCGACTCAGTCGGTGTGCGGTAATGTTGAATACGGGGTTAGGGGTCGATGTTTCACAGGTTCTGCGTTGTATGGGTGCGCCTGACAGCGAATGGCCAGAGCGAATGGCTTGCTGCAGATTCATTAACAAATCACGCTCAAAAATTTTCGCGCTGTGAATTCCTTGTTTAAACCCCAGAGCGCTGGCGGCGATGTGTGTAAAGTAGTTTTTAACCCCCACACAACCATTTTTTTTTTAATGTAAAAATTATACAAGTTTTTCTAAACATTTTGTAATATGAATACATTAATATCAGACCTGTAATATCAATTCTGCACATATTTTTTTTTTTTTTTTTTTACCTTAAAAAAAATATCTAACATTGCCGTAGTGGTCACAGATTTTTTGACAGTTAAAAAAAAAAAAAAAAAAAAACATAAAATCAATGAATTATGAATATTTAAAGATTGCTCCATTGAAATGCATTGGAGAGCGCCAGGGAGCGACAGGTCATACCTGGCGCTGTGATGGGATTAGTAGCGGCGCTGTTCGTTGCAGTCGGCTTCATGATGAATCCCGCGCTAGCTGACGCTCTCGCCGGCGCTAGCCTCATTTAGCGTGATAAATGCGTCATTGTGACCGCCGCCGGGCGTACTTGAGTCGGTAGCCGCCGTTAGCTGGCAGTACCTGGCGCTCGTCAGACACTACCTGGCGCTAGCCCTTGATAAATAAGGCCCTTAGCCTTGGAGCTCAGCGGGAATGTCAAGGAGATCCATGGGCTGGCTGGACCAGTAAAATACAGATTTTTGGTCCCAGTCCCCCACTGACCAAGACATTGCTGTTTTTTTTAATGTTTTTAAGCCAACTTAAGCCAACTTCCCCCTACCCCAACACCCTTGGTTGAACTTGATGGACATATGTATTTTTTCAGTCGTATTAACTATGTAACTATGTAACTTAACAACTTGCATATATTTTGTTATGCTCTTCAAATGGTCTGGCAAACCCATTCATTTCCACTTCTGAGTCAATGGGGAGGTCTTTATATAGGCAGTGTACTGTAGCTCTTTCTGGAAGACGTTGACTTCCTTTTGGTTCTGATAGAACATTTTTGTCTTTGCCATTACCATATGTTACAGCATGTTCCCCAACGTATCTCTCTGTTCTTCACTTCAAGGGCAACCAATTATGGGAAGGGTCTTTATATGGGCATTGCAGCAGGAATTGAGTTTGAATAGGCCATATAGGCCTTTAAATAGGCAGTGTACTGTAGCTCTTTCTGAAAGACGTTGACTTCTTTTTGGTTGTGATAGAACATTTTTGTCTTTGTCATTACCGTATGTTATGTCATGTTCCCCAACGTATCTCTCTATGCTTCACTTCAAGGGCAACCAGTTATGGGAAGGGTCTTTATATAGGCAGTGTACTGCGGCTCTTTATATTGCATGGAAGATGTTGACTTTCTTTTGGTTCTAATAGAACATTTTTTGCCTTTGTCATTACCATATGTTACGGCATGTTCTCCAACGTATCTCTCCATGCTTCCCTTCAAGGACCAATTATGGGAAGGGTCTTTATATGGGCATTGCTGCAGGAAATGAGTTTGAATAGGCCATACACCGTACATGTAAATTCATTTCATTCTCAGTAAGGAGAGTTCCTTGAAATTCCTGTTCCTGGTGCCTCCATCTTATAGCGAAATCAGAGCACCGTCTACCTCCTATAGGAATTCATAAGAGAGGATAAAAATAGCCGGAGAAGCCAAGAGGAAACCGCAAGGCCCGCATTGCCGCACGGACGGCTCGCATAATCATATCTCATAGAATTCCTTTGCTGGAGGAGGAGAAGCAGAAACGCTGAACATTCTTTGCTGGTGGCTTAAGCCGACGTCGTCACAATGCTTTTGTCCTGTCCCTGAACATTCTCTCCTATAGAAGAATACCGCATAGAGGACTTTCCGAGTGTGTTTTTTTTCCTGGAAACATGTGCACCTGCCGTACTGTGCAGAGAACTCAAAGCTAGAGATAATAATAATAATAATAAAAAAAAAGTAAAATTGCAAAGCAAAAGGTTAAAATCGATGGAAGGTCTAACCATGAACGGATAAAAAAAGAAGCCTTCTCTTAGAAATAATGTGTCTCATTGGTGTGCTCCAAGGTCAAAAGGGAAAATTAGACATAGCTTTCCTGGTCAGCACCAAGGTTCCAACTTGTAACCTTCTTTCTATTCCCAACATCCTCTGTTGTTAACTCCCTAACCTCAGAGAAGCTAACAACCAAGGATGTTGGGAATACAAGGAAGGCTACAAGTTGAAACCTTTGGATAAAAAAGAATGGATTAAGAGGGAACTGATAGCCGTGCATGTGAGAATGGAGGGCTAGAAAAGAGATCTGACACTAGCATCTCCTGGAAATAGAGAAAAGGCTACAAGAAGGAGCTGACAGCAGTGCATATATATGGGTGTTACAAACTATGAAAAGCTGGAGGTCATGATGAAGAAGGTCTATATGACCCCCTGAAGTCTATACAAGAATGACATATCCACATTGGGTAGATTTTACTCTCCATTTAATATAATATGGATGGGCCAGTATCCCCTTCAGAAGAAGCTCTTCAATATATCAACATGAAAATAATAGCAGGGGATAGAAGGAAGGTGACAAGGTTTATCCCAAGGTTTCAACTTGTAGCCTTCCTTATATTCCAAACATCCTCTGTTGTTAACTCCCTAACAGCAGAGGAGCTAACGACAGAGGATGTTGGGAATAGAAAGAAGGTTACAAGTTGAAACCTTAAGAAAAAAAGAATGGCTACAAAAGGGAACTGATAGCGGTGCATGTAAGGATGGAGGGCTACAAAAGAGATCTGACACAAGCCTCTACTCGGAATAGAGAAATGGCTACAAGAAGGAGCTGACAGTGGTGCATAGAGATGGGTGTTACCAACTAGGAAAAGCTGGAGGTCATGCTCAAGAAGGCCAATATGGCCCCCTGAGTATGACACATCCACATTGGGTAGATTTTACTCTCCATTGAATATAATATGGATGGGCCGGTATCCCCTTCAGAAGAAGCTCTTCATTATATGAACATACAGTATATGAACAAAATAATAGCAGGGGATAGAAGGAAGGCTACAAGGTTTATCCCAAGGTTTTAACTTGTAGCCTTCCTTCTATTCCCAACATCCTCTGCTGTTAACTCCCTAACAGCAGAGGAAGTAAAGTCAGAGGATGTTGGGAATAGAAGGAAGGCTACAAGTTGAAACCTTGGGATAAAAAGAATGGCTACAAGAGGGAACTGACAGTAGTAATTTCAAGGAAAAGAAGGATTGCTAAAGAGGGAGCTAACAGCAAGGGATGTTGGGAATAGAAGGAAGGTGACAAGGTTTATCCCAAGGTTTCAACGTGTAGCCTTCCTTCCATTCCCAACATCCTCTGTTGTTAACTCCCTAACATCAGAGGAGCTAATGACAGAGGATGTTGGAAATAGAAAGAAGGTTACAAGTTGAAACCTTGGGATAAAAAGAATGGATACAATAGGGAAATGATAACAGTGCATGTGAGGAAGGAAGGCTAGAGGAGAGATCTGACACTAGTCTCTAAAGGGAATAAAGAGGTGGCTACAAGAAGGAGCTGACAGCAGTGCATAGAAATGGGTGTTACAAGCTATGGAAAGCTAGAGGTCATGCTCAAGAAGGCCAATATGACCCCCAGTATGACATATCCACACTGGCCAGATTTTACTCTCCATTGAATATTATATGGATGGGCCAGTAACCCCTTCAGAAGAAGCTCTTCAGTATATGAACATGAAAACAATAGCAAAGGATGTTGGGAATAGAAGGAAGGCAAAAAGGTTTATCCCAAGGTTTCAACTTGTAGCCTTACTTCTATTCCCAACATCCTCTGTTGTTAGCTCCCTAACAGCAGAGGAGTTAACAACAGAGGATGTTGGGAATAGAAGGAAGGCTACAAGTTGAAACCTTGGGATAAAAGGAATGGCTACAAGAAGGAAATGATAGCGGTGTATGTGAGGATGTAGGGCTAGAAAAGAGATCTAACACTAGCCTCTACTGGGAATAGGGGAGTGGGCTACACAACAGCTGACAGCAGTGCATAGAAATGGGTGTTACAAACTATGAAAAGCTGGTCACGCTCAAGAAGGCCAATATGGCCCCCTGAGGTCTATAAGGTTGATTCAGAGCCCCTTTCTCATCATTTTTATGGAGGCCTTGCTACCAAACGAAAAATCATGCAAAAATGAAAACATTTCACACTAAATTGTCGCAGAACAAAGGCTCTGCTGAATCAGACGAGGGGAAAAAATGAACGGGAATGGAAATATTCACGCAAAAAAAAGGTGAGAAAGGGGCTCTGAATCAACCCATATATGAGTATGACACATCCACATTAGGTAAATTTTACGCTCTATTGAATATAATATGGAAGGGTCGGTACCCCCTTCAGAAGAAGCTCTTCAATATATGAACATGAAAATAATAGCAGAGGATGCTGGGAATAGAAGGAAGGCTACAAGATTTATCCCGAGGTTTTAACTTGTAGCCTGCTGACAGCAGTGCATAGAAATGGGTGTTACAAACTATGAAAAGCTGGAGGTCATGCTCAAGAAGGCCAATATGGCCCCCTGAGGTCTATACGAGTAGGACACATCCACATTGGCCAGATTTTACTCTCCATTGAACATAATATAGATGGGCCGGCATCCCCTTCAGAAGAAGCTTTTCAGTAAATGAACATGAAAACATGAATATGAAAACATCAGAGGACTTTTAGATGACAAAGTAGACTATGTAAGATGTAGCATGTGCTCCAGCAGACATAAATCTTGGTGTCTCTGCATCTTCTCGAGAGTCCCGCCATAGCGGCTTGGAGATATACGAGCGGATAACAATGGCAAATCTGCTGAAGCTTTTCTACAAACACAGATAAAATGTTACACTCGCTGTCAGGGCTCCCATCCCTGAAACGGATGGATCACATTCTTCTTCTTTTAGTGGCCTTGGTGACATGGAAAGCAGCGAGGTTCCTCTACAACAGGGGGATGTTGCGAGAGTATTTTTAACTTTCAAAGCGCTCATCATAATAAAACTCGGGTTGGGAATTGGAAAACTTGTGCCTCACATTATGCTGTTGCGTTCAAGAGATTGCTCTGAAGAAAGCCACATTTTTACAGTAGGCACTAGAGATGAGCAAACTTCCTAAAAATTTGATTCGGGTGATTCGCCAAATTTCTCCAAGAAATTCGGGGTCGTCCGAATCGAATCTTTGAGAATCGCTCACCTCTGGAAAACACACTGCACAGTGGGAGGGCACAGCTGACAGCACAGGGGGCCTTCTCCGTTCCCACCGTGCCAGCATGTAGGTAAGCTACACACCGCATGGTGGGAGCGGAGGAGGCCGGCCGCACTGTCAGCGGGCAGCGAAAGCCGGCTTGCTCAGCTGACAGCGCAGCCGGCTCCCCCCTTCCCCCATGCAGACAAGGCCTGACAAAGTGTTGGGATCGCAGCGCCACGCAACGCGTCAGTGTCGGCGGCGGGTGGACGGATTGGACCTAGCTCTCTATATTTGGTGATATATACTTTCATTGGTTTGTAATTATATCTGATGGTCTATGCATATCTGACACTGGTGCACTTTACAATACCATTTCTCTGCACTTATGCACTATTTTTGCACTTTTCTATATTGCACATGCACTTTTCAATTTAGCATCCCGTAGATTAATTGGGACACTACCTTACACCCCCTTGGACAGGGAATGGTTTTCCCTGCTCCTACACCTCTCTCTCTTCTTTAGCCTTAGGCACTAGTGATATTCCATATACCATCCCAACAATTGAATGATTATTTTCTTACATTCATTTAATAGAGCAGATTTTTTGTATGGTCCAATCCCCCCTTTTTCCCCGCTTTTCATATTTTTAATGGTTTTTAATATTGTCTTGTGCTTTATTGCTAATGTAAAACTATGGCCCTTATTTAACAAGGGATAGCGCCAGGTAGCGACTGGTGAGCGAACGGTAATGACGGTCACCGCCACGAGAACGCCGGCTCCCCTCCGCAATCACACATTTATCAAGCCGATCCTGCTTAGCGACTGAGAGAGCGCCAGATAGCGAATCATTCATCATTATTCCAGCCTCACCCCACAGCGCCAGCGAGCGACCTTGAACAGCGACAGGTATGATCTCTCGCTACCTGGCGCTCTCCAATGCATTTCAATGGAACAATCTTTAAATATTCATAATTAATTGTTATTTTTTTTTATTTTTTTTTTTTTATGTGAACATTTCTGTGACCACTTCTGCCATGTTAGATATTTTTTTTAAGGTAAAAAAAAAATAAAAAAAAAATTTGTGCAGAATTGATATTACAGGTCTGATATTAATGTATTCATATTACAAAATGTTTTTATAAACTTGTTTTTTTGGTTTCAAAAAATATGGTTGTTTGGGGGTTAAAAAAACTACTTTTAACCCATCGCCGCCAGCGTTCTGGGGTTTAAACATGCATTTCACAGCGCGAGAATTTTTTGAGCGTGATTTGTTAATGAATATGGTGGGAACCGTTCGCTATGGCCATTCGCTATCATGCGCTCCCATACAGCGCGGAACCTGTCAAATAGCGACTCCTCACCCAATATTCAACATTACCGCACACCGACTGAGTCGCTGTCAACAACCGAACAACGGCCAAGCACAGCGACTACTAGCGGGCGCTGTGAAAATACTGCTACAGTCGCTCATCTGTCGCTACCTGGCGGTATTAATGAATTGCCCTCCCGTGACATAATTTTGTCTCTAATAAATTGTATTGCACTTTAATCCATATGTAGTGCGGCTAGCTTGTTTTCTGGCAAGGTTTGGTGGAGCCCACTGGTAGTCCACTTATGTAGGTAAGCTACACGCCGCACAGTGGGATCGGGGGAGGCTGGCCACACTGCCAGCTGTGCAAGACGGCTTCCGCCGTGTACGATGGATCCCAGCGTGGCGCTGGAACGAGGATAGTGGTGAGTTTTTTTTTTCTACCCTCCGCCCAGTGAATTTCAGGAAAAATTCAATCAGCGTGAACCCCCCAAAAAGTTTCGTGCTGAATTGAATTTTTCCTGAAATTCGGAACGAACTTGGGTTCTGACCCAGTTCGCTCGTCCCTAGTAGGCACAGCTCATGATTGTAGTTTGCCCTTTTGATCAGACAGGGTCATTATAAATAATTTATATATATATATATATATATATATTATGAATGAGCAAAACAATCGATAAAGATTGGAAGGCAGTCTGAATTTACTAATGATTTAGATATGAAAATTTAGAGAGCCATCTGAACAATGTTGAGTCTTTCATTAACAGCTGCAAATCAAAATAGCCCAATCCCCCAGAATATTGCTCAGGAAGACCAAGACCACTGTCTGCATTCGGCGCCCACCCCTCCGGACTCTGTCACAGTTACACCCCCTCCATTTGCACACCCAAAAAGAAAAGTCTGGGCTTCTTTATTACTATAGCTCAAAGAGAAGACTGCTCTTGTGTGTTTTCTCAGTGCACCATGTTCCCCTTGTGTTGCCACCTGGACGATTTTTTCTTTTTACTTTATTGGCTAATGGCCGGGTGGTGTTGGTAATTGTATTTTTACTGGTAAATGGAATTGCGGGTATAGTTTTCCCATCCTCAGGTACCAATAAAAAAACAAATACTGGCACCGCCAGGCTAGTGCCCGGTAAAGTGGGAAAAAAATACAGTCCGGGTGGCAACCCTACTTGTAAAAGAAATGACAAGCCGCTCTGGGAATTAAATAATTAGTGTGGGAGGCCCTATATGGGCCCACCTAGCAGTCTCATCTAGGGGGGCTATTCATGAAGGGATAGGGCCAGGTAGAGCTTCCTAGCGGCAGGCAGCGTCTGGTGAACGCTGGGCGCTGTACGCAAAAGCACATTTATGAAAGTGAATCTGGTGAGCACCTCTAACAGCGCCATGTAGTGTCACATGTATTATTACAGGCAGGTCAGTGTATAGCGCCTCTAACAGCGCCATGTAGTGTCACATGTATTATTACAGGCAGCTCAGTGTATAGCACCGGAGCTCTAGCTTCCAGAGCTCCAGGTATTTCCTTTCGCTCAGTGTCGCTCTCCCATACATTTCGGGGAGGCCGATTCATTAACAGTGGCAGGTAGTGACAGTTGAGCGACTGTAGCGGCATTTTCAGTGCACCCGCTAGTAGTCGCTGTGCTTGGCTGTTGTTCGGTAGTTGATAGCGACTCAGTCGGTTTGCCGTAATGTTGAATATTGGGTGAGGAGTCGCTATTTGACAGGTTCCGCGCTGTATGGGAGCGCATGACAGCGACTGGTCAGAGCGACCGGCTCCCACCATATTCATTAACAAATCACGCTCAAAAAATTCTCGCGCTGTGAAATGCATGTTTAAACCCCAGAGCGCTGGCGGCGATGGGTTAAAAGTCGTTTTTTAACCCCCAAACAACCATATTTTTTGAAACAAAAAAAAAACACGTTTTTTAAAATAATTTTGTAATATGAATACATTAATATCAGACCTGTAATATCCATTCTGTAAATTTTTTTTTTACCTTAAAAAAATTATTTAAAATGGCAGAAGTGGTCACAGAATTTTTCACATTTAAAAAAAAAATTAATAACAATTAATTATGAATATTTAAAGATTGTTCCATTGAAATGCATTGGAGAGCGCCAGGTAGCGAGAGGTCATACCTGTCGCTGTTCAAGGTCGGACGCTGGCGCTGTGGGCTGAGGCTGGAATAATGATGAATGAGTCGCTATATGGCGCTATCTCAGTTGCTAAGCAGGATTGGCTTGATAAATGTGTGATTGTGGTGGGGAGCCGGCGTTCTTGTGGCGGGGCCCGTCATTACCGGCCGCTCACCAGTCGCTACCTGTCGCTATCCCTTGTTATATAAGGGCCTAAGGCTGTTAATTTGCTTGTGTTTAAACAGCGTGTTTGACATTTTCTTATTTATTTTTTGCTCCAATCATTGTGTGACCTCTAATGGTTGCAAACAAACACTTTTGGAAACGTTTTTGACTTTTTTTATTTTTATGCAGAAGTTATTATAGGTCTGGTACTAAAGTGTTAATGTCCACTATCTGGCTCACCCTCCCTCCATTCAACTCTAGGGACCCCAGACAGCTCCAACTGGCATCCATCCTGGGTCTACACGTGGCCAACATGAGGGACCATGACCTGTATATTTTTGGGGGAAAATCAGTTTACATAACAGGTCCTGGGGCTACCGATTGAAATTTTAAGCATAATCTTTATTCTTAGGATATAAAAAATAAACTCATGGCGTTATGCAAATACCGAGCACTTAATCTGCTTTTCCTGGTCTTCTGAGATGCATTTGGAGCTTCGGGGGGTGGATTCTTTATCTTTATCTAGTTTTTGCTCTTTGGATCTAAAATCTGCTATGATGTCTTTTAGGTATCGGAGTTCAGAGCGGTCCCTCCAGCTTATAGTTCCCAGGATGCTGTGCAGCCAAAGCAGGGCCCCGGGGCCGCACAGTGAGGGCCCTGTGTGCTGAACTGCATCTCGCTCCCCCGCCAAGATGTGTTTATTTGTATCAGTCACAGAAAGTGTAATCAGGGCCCTCCACAAACGCCCGCCGATCTCCAGAAGATGGCTGATGTGTTTTTGTATCAAGGAGTAATTGTGCGCAAGTTTTTCTGCTTCTTATCTACAGAAGTTGATGTGAAATGAAAAGCAGAAGTTGCTAAAGTGTTTTGTCTACTTTTCATAAAGCAAATTTGAGCTGACAACTAGTCTTGGCAAGTTCGGCAAAACTTTGATCAAAACTTTGGTTCGTGTGCCCGATTTTGACCCGAACCCCATTGAAATCATAGGGGACCTGGACTTGGTGCCCCAAAAATGGCTGTAAAATGGGCATAGTAAGGGCTACAAAATGTGGATAATAAAAGGGTAATTACTAGAGATGAGCGAACTTCTTGAAAGTTCGATTCGGGCGATTCGCCGAATTTCCCCAAGAAATTCGGGTTTGCCCGAATCGAACTTTCACGAATCGCTCATCTGAAAAAAAAAATGCCGGCATGGTGGGAGCGGGCAGGCCGGCTACGCCTGTCAGCGTGCCGCCGCCGGCCCGCTGACAGCGTAGCCGGCCTGCCCGCTTCCACCATGCCGGCATTTTTTTTTTTTATTTCAGGGAAAATTCGATCGGCACGAACCAAAAAAAATTCGGGTTCGTGCCGAATCGAATTTTCCCTGAAATTCGGAGCGAATTCCGGTTCGTCCGAACCGGTTCGCTCATCCCTAGTAATTACCCATGGGAAAGTAGTTATTTAAAATAGCACTATCGCAAAATTGTGTAATATTAAAAATCCATATAAACACATTAGCTAATGAGAGGAGGGGTAACTTATACACCCGAACTGAATCAAACTCCCAAAAAGCTTGTGGGTTCTGCCCCTGGTAGGAATAAAATCCAGGGGTGACAGGTTTAGTCTATCAAGGGTGACAGAGCCTGTAACCCCTGATTTCCTTTTCCTTCCATTAAAATAAAAAAATCAAGCCTGGCCGGATATTTCTGGATGCTGGGTGTATAAGTGACCCCTCCTCCCACTATCCAGTATAATTATATGGATTTTTATCATTGGGCCATTTTTTCACGATACTGCTCCTTTGAAGATCAAGTATTTATGACCACAGATGTCATTTATGGTACACGGGATGCCCCCATGCTGTGTTCTACAGGACCGTGCCTGCCCTATGTCATCGCTGTGTTTTCTCCTTTCATGGACGCCAGGCTCCTGCTGCTGTGGCCAGGGATCGGAATAGTCTGGCGTTCCCCTGGTGCCCGTGCTGGTTGGTCCAATCCTTAGTCTGTCCTGTCCAGGTCCCTGGACAGGACAGACTTATGCCCTTATTCATCAAGCGATAGCGCCAGGTAGTGTCTGACGAGCGCCAGGTAGCGGCAGCTAACGGCAACTACCGACTCAAGTACGCCCGGCGGCGGTCACAATGACGCATTTATCAAGCAAAATGAGGCTAGCGCCGGCGAGAGCGACGGCTAGCGCGGCATTCATCATGAAGCCGCCTGGACCGAACAGCGCCGCTGCAAATTCCCTCACAGCGCCAGGTATGAGCTGTCGCTCCCTGGCGATGTCCAATGCATTTCAATGGAGCAATCTATAATTATTCCTAATTAATTGGTATAAATTTTTTTGGGGATTTTTTTAATGTCAAAAAATTCGGAGACCACTTCTGCAATGTTAGGATTTATTTTTAAGTCAAAAAAAAAATTAAAAAAAATATGTGCAGAATTGATCTAACAGGTCTGAGATTAATGTATTCATATTACAAAATGATTCTAAAAACATGTATAATGTTACATTCAAAAAATATGGTTGTTTAGGGGTTAAAAACTAGTTAATACACATCGCCGCCAGCGCTCTGGGGTTTAAACAAGGAATGGACAGCGACAGCACATTCGGAGCGTGATTTGTTGATGAATATGAAGCTAGCCGTTCGCTCTGGCCATTCGTTGTCAGGCGCTCACATACAACGCTGGACCTGTGAAACAGCGACCCCCCAGCCCGTATTCAACATTACCGCGCACCGACTGAGTCGCTGTCATCAAGCTAACGCCGGCCAAGCACAGCGAATACTGGCTGGCGCAGAAAAAATCACGCTACAGTCGCTCATCTGTCGCTACCTGGCGCTATTAATGAATCGGCCTCTAAGGATTTTTCAGGGTTTTTCAGTCTCCGGCAGCTATAGGAGTCTCCGCTTTTGAAAGGGGAGGGGGAGGGGAATTTATCCCACTATATGCCAAGGCTTGCTTAACCTAGATTGAAAGCTGGGAGTTTTGCTTTAAAGTGGACCAACACCCAGGCTTATCGGCCCGGGAATCTATAAGAATCTCGGGCCGATCAGATCCGTCCCCGTGGGGCATCCGAAATCGGGATGCCCTGCTGTGTGAAACCCCCCCAGGACGCCCCATTCACCATACCTTACCCCCGTTCCAACGGGGCATGGGCGGGCCGCGGCCGCATCTCGCGCTTCTCTCTAGCAGGGCGCGCGCCCATTTGTAAATGCCCCCGTTAGAGGGAAGCTCGAGAAGCGGCCGGCAGCGTGCTCAGAGCCGCTGTGGTTGTCAGTCCCTTGTACGTGCATACCACAACGGCTCTGAGCGTGCTGATTGGACGAGGCCTGCGCATGCGCCGTACGAGCGGGGTGAGGTGAGTTTTTTCTGCCATTCTGGGGGGTTTCACGCAGCGGAAGTGGACCAAAACCCAGGATAGTGAAAATCCTGGGTGTTGGTCCACTTTAAGATATTCATTTACCAGAAAATATAAGAAACTATAAGAGATGCTTTTTGTTATTATAACCTAGCGTAACGAGATGTGCTTGCGTGCGAATCTTATGTCTGTATGTCCTCTCCCCCTTCGCTCCAGGAGATGTTCTCAGCCACAAGGCCACATTCCTCCCTGTTTCTTAGAAGTGCCACTGTTTGTTAAGACATAAATTGAAGGTAGAGGCCCTTGTTCTGATTGAATATATGATTTAATAGGTTAGTTAGGCTTTAATTATGATTTAGTTATGCTTTAATAATATGTATTTACAAGTAACAGCTTGAGAAGTAGCCTTGTGGAATTCTAGTATGGTCTAGTCTGAAATGTTCTGCTGATAACGTTCATAGTTATGAGAATGTGTCCCCCTATTGAGTATGCACCACCTGGACAATCAAACAAGCAAGAAAAAGGGGGGACCCACCCTCCCCCAAATAAAGATACTGGGTAACTATTGAGTGGCACTACTCATGAATATGAAAAATTATAAAAGGTTTATTATCATCAAAAGTTACACAAAACATAACACACTGGACTAATACATGTACACAAAGGACATAACATTACAATCTAAAAACACCAGGGGGCACCAGAGGTCTGCCAGTTATATAAAGCCACCCTAAAGTCCCACCTACACCATAAATATAACCTGTATCAAATATGTGCAAATCAGCAAAAACATTGTGCAATAGTGCTAAGTGCAAACACTTACATTTAAACAAAATCAATCTAAATACAACAGGAGGACTCGCCAGGGTGTGCAAAAAGAGTCAACAAGTATCAAAGAATAAAGCAAAGTGTAAAAAATAATAACTGTGCATATAGACAGACCAACCGGGGTACCCCTGTAGGGATAACGTGCCAACGCGTGTCGTAGTGACCCTGCACTACTTCATCAGGGCAAGAATGATGTCCACCTGGACAATCACTAGCAAAACAGGTGCCAACTACAGGAACCTAATAACCACAACCCTCTGTACCTAGTGGGACCCCAGGGCTAGCCCACCAATCGGTCCACAAATACTAGTTGCACACTACTATATCTAAAATACAATTTATTAGAGCGTAGAGTATTTACACATAGTACTACATACAAACGACAACACTTTATACAGACAGTTAAAAAACATGTAATAAAACCCAAAAAGTGGGGAGGAACTTGGGGGCTATAATTATAACCAATTAATAATCAATAAATTATATATCCAGGTAATCAAAATGGATAACATACATCATGATGTGCAAAGGCGCTTATGGGAAGTGCTGAGTGCATAAAGGGCCTAGTGCCTATTATATATGTGTCCTATCCTAACGTGCTTATCATCACCAATTATTAATTGGTTATAATTATAGCCCCCAAGTTCCTCCCCACTTTTTGGGTTTTATTATATGTTTTTTAACTGTCTGTATAAAGTGTTGTCGTTTGTATGTAGTACTATGTGTAAATACTCTAATAAATTGTATTTTAGATATAGTAGTGTGCAACTAGTATTTGTGGACCGATTGGTGGGCTAGCCCTGGGGTCCCACTGGGTACAGAGGGTTATGAGAATGTGTCCAGTGTGAGATTTTTGCCCTTATTCATCAAGCGATAGCGCCAGGTAGTGTCTGACGAGCGCCAGGTAGCGGCAGCTAACGGCGACTACCGACTCAAGTACGCCCGGCGGCGGTCACAATGACGCATTTATCAAGCAAAATGAGGCTAGCGCCGACGAGAGCGACGGCTAGCGCGGCATTCATCATGAAGCCGCCTGGACCGAACAGCGCCGCTGCAAATTCCCTCACAGCGCCAGGTATGAGCTGTCGCTCCCTGGCGATGTCCAATGCATTTCAATGGAGCAATCTATAATTATTCATAATTAATTGGTATTATTATTTTTTTTTTTTTTTAATGTCAAAAAATCGGAGAACACTTCTGCAATGTTAGGATTTATTTTTAAGTAAAAAAAAAAATGTAAAAAAAATTTGTGCAGAATTGATCTAACAGGTCTGAGATTAATGTATTCATATTACAAAATGATTCTAAACACATGTATAATGTTACATTCAAAAAATATGGTTGTTTAGGGGTTAAAAACTAGTTAATACACATCGCCGCCAGCGCTCTGGGGTTTAAACAAGGAATGGACAGCGACAGCACATTCGGAGCGTGATTTGTTAATGAATATGAAGCTAGCCGTTCGCTCTGGCCATTCGTTGTCAGGCGCTCACATACAACGCTGGACCTGTGAAACAGCGACCCCCCAGCCCGTATTCAACATTACCGCACACCGACTGAGTCGCTGTCATCAAGCTAACGCCGGCCAAGCACAGCGAATACTGGCTGGCGCTGAAAAAATCACGCTACAGTCGCTCATCTGTCGCTACCTGGCGCTATTAATGAATCGGCCTCCCCGTTTTGGGAAGGTGGGGGGGGGGCACTGGCTGCGTGCTGCGAGCAGGGTATAAGCTTCTCTTCATTAAACTGAACTTGTAAGATGAAAGCTGTTGTATTCACTTTCCCTTCGCACATCATATTGGTTCCTAGCTCGAGCTACGCCGAGACTTCTCAGAGGCAGATGCTCAACGAACAGGGGGTACAGGAGGATACCCCAGGAAATTACCCCAACAGCTTTGACATCCGTGCTGGGGGATTTCCCTGGAGAAGCACCCCCTGGTCACTGGCTTTGTGTACCCGGAGAGATCCCCCTTCATCCCGCGTCAGTCAATTGTATGGTAAACCAAGGCGAGAACGGCAAATCTGAACAACCCACAAAAAAGAAGACCACCGGTACTAGAATCTAATAGACGGGCACGCTAACTAACGCCAGGTAGCCACAGATGAGCGTCTGTAGAGCGGATTTCAGAGCGCCCGCTAGTGTGCCATGGATCATTGTTTCAGAGCGCCTCATTCGCTGTCCGGCATTGATGAATATGATGTGTGAGTCGCAGTACTACGCTGTATTGGACCCAACCATAGCGCCAGCTCAGTGCGACTGACTCACACCACATTCATCAAAAAAACAGCATCCAAACATGTGGCCCATAGCCCCAGAGGCTGTGTGTGATTAAAGTCTGTTTTTGAACATGTATCGACTAGTAAAGCGAAAACATATGGAATTACACTGTTATTGCATTGTAACAATACTTTAATGCCAGACATGTCAGGACAATTCTGCATAAAAATATTATTAATCAAAAAAGTTTTCAAAAATGTCATTTTCTTTTCCAGGATACATCAGAAATTTTGAGTTTTTTGTTAAACCGGACCTTCAGTGTGATTTAATGAAAAGCCCAAACTCTTAAAAAACGGTTCCCCAGCATCTAAAATTAATATATTTTACGTTTTTAGTCACTAACTTATTATTCTTTCCCCCACTGGGCTGCAACTCTGTTCAGGAATTTAGGATACGGGCGCCGCCATCTTGACTCAGAAGCATTACACTTACTGAGGAGAGGAGAGTGGGATAAGGTACAGGGGGGCGGGTTATAGCTGTGCTTTGCTCAGACAGAGCAGAGCTGGGGTTAGGTAAAGGTCAGCAGTCCCAGAATGCAGAGCTGCACAGTCAGGAGGCACTTCCTGTTTGCAGGCTGCCTGATAAGATGGCGGCTTCCATAAGCCGCCATCTTGGATGTTTAAAGGCTCATAACATGCAGTAGATGCAGGTAGGATGATTTTTAATGTGGACAATCTGTATGTACAGGGTGTGGGAAACATATAAGATAGACTCTTATTCAGGGTGAAGGTACGCTTTAAGGAAAAAAAAAATTGGGATCAGGAAAGGGATTTAAGGATCGTCCATAGAAATGTATGGGAGAGCGCCAGGTAGCGACAGGTAAGACGTGGCGCTCTGCAAGGCTGAACGCCGGCGCTGTACGCTGAGCCTGGGATAATGATGAATCGGACGCTACATGGCGTTGTTCCAGTCGCTCACCAGATTCGGCTTCATAAATGTATAATTGCTGCCATATCCGGCGATCTCCTGGCGCTAGAGCTTCATGAATAAGGCCCTAAGCTTAAATCTGCTACAAAAACAAACCAATATATCTTGTGTTTTCTTTGGCGCCTTAGTAGAGTATAAAAGAAAAAGTATCAAGCAGCTGAGTGAAGACAATAGCGTGAAGGTCGGGTGTAGGTCGTTGTCGGCAGTCAATCGAGACCTAATCATTGAATGCAACGCATGAGTTGGGATCAGAACCGCGGCCTGACCTCAACGCAACACACCGATGGGCTGCGGATAAAGGACTCGGTGTCGCATCTTCACACAAAAACAAGATGAAAAGCAGATACACTTGATTACAGTTGTAAAGCGATGAGTCTAATGAACTCGGGGTGAAGGGTCAGCTGGAGGTTCAGCCAATGGTTGGATAGCAAAGAAATGATTATTTCACCGGTCACATTGTCACCCATCATAACAAAGAAATGCTTCTGTAAAAATCACTGTAACCTGAGCATTGAAACCGGACCCTCACCCTGAATAAGAGTCTATCTTATATGTTCCCCCCCATACATACAGATTGTCCACATTAACCCGGACCCTCACCCTGAATAAGAGTCTATCTTGTATGTTTCCCCCCTGTACATACAGATTGCCCACATTAACCCGGACCCTCACCCTGAATAAGAGCCTATCTTGTATGTTTCCCCCCTGTACATACAGATTGCCCACATTAACCCGGACCCTCACCCTGAATAAGAGCCTATCTTGTATGTTTCCCCCCTGTACATACAGATTGCTCACATTAATCCGGACCCTCACCCTGAATTAGAGCCTATCTTTTATGTTTCCCCCTGTACATACAGATTGCTCACATTAATCCGGACCCTCACCCTGAATAAGAGCCTATCTTGTTTGCTTCCCCCTGTACATACAGATTGCCCACATACTCTGAATAAGAGCCTATCTTGTATGCCCCCCGTACATACAGATTGATCACATTAATCCGGACCCTCACTCTGAATAAGAGCCTATCTTGTATATTTCCCCCCTGTACATACAGATGGCCCACATGAATCCGGACCCTCGCCCTGAATAAGAGCCTATCTTGTATGTTTCCCCCACCCTGTACATACAGATTGCCCACATTAATCCGGACCTTCACCCTGAATACGAGCCTATCTTGTATGTTTTCCCCCTGTACATTCAGATTGCCCACATTAACCTGGACCCTCACCCTGAATAAGAGCCTATCTTGTATGTTCCCCCCCGTACATGCAGATTGCCCACATTTAAAATAACCCTACCTGCATCTACTGCATTTTGTGAGCCTCTAAACATCAAAGATGGTGGCCCATAGAGTCTCAGGCTACCTGCAGACAGGAAGTGTCTTCTGACTTTGCCGCTCTGCATTCTGGGATTGCTGTCCTTTTCCTGATCCAAAGCACAGCTATAACCCCACCCCTGCACTTTTGCCCCCTCTCCTCTCCTCAGTATGTGATGCTCCTGAGGCAAGATGGCGGCGTCTGTATCCTAAATTCCTGAACAGAGCTGCAGCCCAGAGGGGGAAAAAATAAAAAGTGACTAAAAATGTAAAATATATTCATTTTAGATGCTGGGAATAGTTTTGTAAGGGTTTGGGCTTTTCATTAAATGATGCTGAAGGTCCGGTTGAACAACTGGTCAGTATGTTCATCACAAGGCTCTACTTTCCAGCAGAATGTGGTCTAGCTCTGTAACAATTGGGCATCCTAAATCTTTACTTCAGCTCAATGCCCCTGAGGCACGTGTGTCCAACTCAAGGTCCGGGGGCCAGATGCGGCTCTCCAAAGCTTTTTTTTTTGGCTCTCTGACAAGGGTCAGGCAGCAACATCTGGGCGGGACAGGGTAGCCCCCTTCCAGCCACCCTGTCACTCCAAGGCTTGTGTCGGTGGTGCTGCCACGTGCTGCGCCCCATTGTGGAGCACAGCACCACCCCTAAGCCTTTCCCCAGATGCAGCGCCTATAAAATCAGCTGGTGGCGCCTTTTCAGCATTATGGGGAAGAGAGGGCTGTGTCTGTACTGTGTCTCTTGCGCAACCAGCTCTTGTCACACAAGGTGGGCCCATCTAACCCACCCAACTTACTGCTAAAGTTGTTCCAGGGTTTTCTGGAGGACGGGCTACCAACCTTATTGGAAATGGGAGGGGGTAGCCACACTTCCTATGAGGAATGGGAGGGGGGAAAGCCACACTGCCTATGGGAATGGGAGGGGGGAATGTCACACTGCCTATGGGAATGGGAGGGGGGAATGTCACACTGCCTATGGGAATGGGAGGGGGGAATGTCACACTGCCTATGGGAATGGGAGGGGGGAATGTCACACTGCCTATGGGGAATGGGATGGGGGAATGCCACACTGCCTATATGGGGAATGGGAGGGGGGAATGCCACACTGCCTATGGGGAATGGGATGGGGGAATGCCACACTGCCTATATGGGGAATGGGAGGGGGAATGCCACACTGCCTATGGGGAATGGGATGGGGAATGCCACACTGCCTATGGGGGATGAGAGGGCGGAATGCCACACAGCTTATGGGAATGGGATGGGGGGATGTCACACTGCCTATGGGGGATGAGGGGGGCACTCTGCCTGTAAGTGGGGGATTCTGCACCTTGCTTATTATTTGGTTTTAGGGAAGACGGAGATTTAGCAAAACATTTGGTTCAAAATATTTTTTATTTATTTTCCTCCTCCAAATCCTGGGTGCGTCCTATGGGCATGTGCATCTTATAGGGCGAAAACTATAGTATGTAGCTGTCCTGGGCAACATATTTTTGTGCCCGTCTGCATCTGCCCAGGCATCTGTAACATACATTTACATGGCCGTGCCTCTATTTTGTTTTGTGTTTGTAATTAACCGGCCCTTCAAAGGCAACCAGAATCTCTGTGGATTTAGGCGCCATTCCGTGCCTAGTCATTCAGATGAGGGCGCAAGCTGTAGGGAGACCGGGGATGCAGCCGCCCCCCTTTCCCTACGCCGACACTCTCTCCTAAACTGTGTTTTTGGCATTGCATTAATATGCACGTCGTAAGACGCTGATTGGATGAGAGCCTGCCCATGTGCTGCGGGAGCATTGGGAAGGTACAGTTATAAGGCAAATCCTGTGGGTTTCAACTAGAGGAACATCCCTAATCGGAGGAGAGAAACAAACCTGTCCCCTAAAACCTATAAGGCTCTAGAGGAAGTGGTCTCCCTCTTTATGGGGTGTCCCGAATGGCCTGTGTGCAACCCCAGAGGTTGTTCAGTGCACACATCTCTGCCAATTCCATGCTTCATCTCAAGGATGACATATCCCTGCCTCAACTGGGTGTGTACCCACTCCAGGCATTTCTGATTGGCTGGCATGGCCACACCCACAGCCTGCCGATCTGAGCTATGAGTGGCAAAGAAAGCCTGATTGATATGCAAGCCACCGATTGGCTGAGTAGCCTTTGCATGCATTGTGGGAACGAGGAAAAAGTGAGTTCATGGGGATGGGATGCCTCACAGGGGATGCACACAGTGAGACATCCCAAATCAAGATGCCCCCCCCCCATCAGGAGGAACAAAACCCGAGATAATGAAACTTCAGCATTCGGGGGAGGCAGAAGCAGAATATTGCAAATGGTTTCGGCAGAACTAGAGTAGAATTGTGGATCCGGCTCATCGTTACTTACGAGGAGACCTGCAGCAATACCTAGATATGCTCTAGTTGCTTGCACGGATTCCATAGGTAGAGTAACTGGCTGTTTCCATGGCAACATGCAGTCTGCCTCGCGCTCGCTCTGGTTCCATCGCCCCTCTTCAACTGCGCTGAATTTTTCGACCAGATTAATTTGCTCGTCTGTAAATGACTTCTGCAAGGCTTTACGATTAGCCGGCTGAAGTGCTGCGACATGAGTGTCTCAGAATACAGCAAACCCCCGGGATTATTATGCTAATTTACTAATCGAAGCAAGCTGACCTACACCGGGTCCAAAATTGACTGTAGATGGGTCTGTCACCCCACCAGAGACACCATGTCTCTGTCCAACCCTCAGGGCAGGCGTCAGCACTGGGTGTACCCGGGCAGGTGCCGGGGCCCCTGCAACTTGGGAGTGTCCCACATTATTCCCTCTACCATGGACAGCGCCTATTCAGGACGCAGGGCAGTGCCGTAACCAGGGCTAAGGAAGGTCAGCCAGGGGCAAATTGGACATTGGGAGAGACTTTCTGTTCTTTTTGTCACCCCTTCTATTTTTTTCTTTCTTCCTTTCTTTCTACCTACTCTTTGTTTTTTTTTCATCTGTTCTTTATGCCATTATTTTTTTCTTTAATTCTTTTTCCCTTCTATTATTTCTGCGAGTCTTTCTATTCTTTGTTTCCTTCCATCTATTCTTTTCTTTCCTTCTAGTCTATCTCTTTCTTTCTTTGGATCTATTCTTTATTTCTTCCATCTGTTAGTTCTGCCATTCCTTTGGATCTATTCTTTATTTCTTCCATCTGTTAGTTCTGCCATTCCTTTTTTTCTTTTTCTTTTTTTTAGTCCTTAAGATTCCTTTCATCACATTTTTTTTCTCCTATTCCTTCCCTCTTTCCTACCTTTTCTATCATTATTTCTTTGTTTCTGTCATTCATTCATTCTCTTTCTGTGTTTCTGTCATTCATTTATTCTATGCTTTTGCTCTTTCTTTCTTTGTTACTTCCTATTGTTTTTATATTTAATTATTTCTATTTTTACGTATTTATTTCTTTCCATCTATCCTTTTTTGTAATTTGTTAGCTTTTTTTCTGCTTTCACTTTTTTCGTTGTATTATTTCTCTATGTTTTGTCATTCCTTCTATACTTTCATAATTTCTATAGTTTTTTTTTTTTTTTTTCTATTCTTTGGCAGTAATCACCCTACATGCAACTTTATCACCGTGTATCACACTAACACAGCAAGGGGCCCACTGAGACTCTATCGCCCAAGGGCCCACATAAACCTGGAGCCGGCCCTGCCAGTTTTTAGTTTTACTTTATTGCCCTAATATGTACGATAGGTATAATTAAAGGGATTGTCCAGGCTAAAATGAAGAACACAAAAATAAAAGATGTTGTTCCTCGCAGATGATCGCTCCCGGGTGCCTTATCTGATCGGCAGATCCAAGTCCCATGCGGCACGATTTTGGATGTCCCTGTGTGTGACCCTCCCCCCCTTTGTCCCATTGTCTGACCCTCCCCCCCTTTGTCTATGAGACTCCAGGGCAGGCAGACTTGCTCCCCTCGGGGCATGCCCTGCTGTGTCAAACCCCCCCAGGTCTCCCCCGAAAACTCACCTTCGTTCCCTGATCAATGGCGCATGCGTGAGCAGCGGCCGCATCCCCACTATCCCTTTAGCCAGGCATTTGTGAATGGTAAACGCAGGCACACTGCTTGTTAAAGGGTAGCGGGGGATGAGGCCACATTAGACGAGCTCCTGGACGTAGGGGCTGGTGCAGATACGAGCGCGCTGATTGGACGAGAGGGCTATGCATGTGCCATAGGAGAGGGGAAGGGTAAGTGAGATCGGGCGACCTGGGGGTTTCACACAGCGGGGAACCCTCGATTGGAGTGCCGGGGGGGCAAAGACTGAAACCCAGGACCGTCAAAATCCTGGGTTTTGGTCCACTTTGAAGAGGAACATCAGAGGCGCGGGGGTCCAAAAGACTTCAGGGCTGTCTAAATTCCACTCCTTGGGGCATCCCGAATTGGGAAACCCCACTGTGTGAAACCCCCCTGATTTCCAGTTTTACTAACCTCTCCTGGATCCCTCGCCGCTCCTGTGTGCTCTGGCCACACCTCCGCTAACCTGGAGCCATGCAGGCACCCAGCCTTTTTGAATGGGCGTCTTGGGCACACCAAGGCTGCAAGGTGGGGGATGCAGCAAGGTGGGTGGGGGATGCCACCAGATTTTGTGCCCAGGGGCCTCCACCACACCACTCCATCCGACCCTGGGTTGACATCATGGGTCCAGGTCCTGGGGCAGTAGAGGAAAAGTGGTCAGTCCACTTTTTTTTTTATTTGCTTATCCAAAAATGATAACACAATAATTTGGAGTGGGCGTGCAAAGAACACACCAATCTCCCAAAGGAAGCACCACTACAAACAACAGTATATATTAATGATTTTATTAGTACAAAAAAACCAAAGAATTAAAATACATACACCACAAGACAGATTTAAAAACAACCAGTATGGCCAAATGTATCTATATCAATGTGTATGGCCCCTAAGGGCCTCTTAAATAACTGCCCTATGGGTGAATAATATTAATTATCCTAGAATAGTCATAACCCATCCTTTTTGTGCCGGCACAAAAAATCCTAACCACATGTAAATATATGTGCAAATTTCATAAAACCAATACTACAAAAATATTAATAATATATATGGCAAAAATATGTGCCAAAAAAGTGAATATACAATAAACAAAAATATCAATATATAAAGTGCAAATGCATGAAAAACACATAAACCTAGAACACTACCTAATATTGCACAGGGAAACCCATACCAATAAGACATTAAAGTGCAGACAATAACAATATATGATATAAATGCAAGTGCCAGCAGAAAGAAAATAAATGGTTAAATCTCACGTCATAAGATAACACCCAGGGCAACAGTCAGGCCAACCTCAATGAAAAATGTCTGCGCACGCAGCCCCCATGCTGCTTCAAGGACAACATTGATAACATTTAAAGGAATAGCCCAGGCAATTTAAATAATAAACAATAAAACAATAATAAATACTAGTTCAAATGGTGGTGTTGGCGGTGGTGGCGTCGCGCTACAGAGGCGACAGAGCTCAGAGAGCCATATTTTGGGATGGGAGGTAAATATATTGGGATGGGCTATCTCTCCTTTCTGCTTAGGAGAGAGCCTTTTTGAATAGGCATCTTGGGCACACCAAGGCTGCAAGGTGGGGGATGCGGCAAGGTGGGTGGGGGATGCGGCAAGGTGGGTGGGGGATGCCTTCGGCGCCGCTCGGCTACTTAGCCGTCCAGATGGGTTAGCCACCAGTGGCATCAAAGAGAGCAGAGCGACAGTGAGCTCGTTGATTGGCTGAGCGAGCCATGGGAACCGAAGGATGGTGAGTGAAACGCGGCAACCCTAACACACAGCAGGGCATCCCAATTCGGGATGTCGCCGCACAGAGGCACAACGCACGGGAAAGTTAAAATTCCTGTGTTGTTGTTCTTCTTTCAGCTTTCATTTCCAGTATGAATGTTAATCAAAGTAATCAGTTCATTAGGAAAGTGTTAAATGTACTTGCAGTTGGCAGCCGAGCGCCAGAATGAATTGTTCTTGGTAATGGGACAGTGATAAACATTTCTGACAAAGCCGAAGAATGATGATGTTACCTTAACTACTTATTATTTCATTATATGAGATGGAGATTCCAATCAATTCTTCGGATGTGTGAATAATTAGGTCTGTCATGTCGCCTTATTAGCACGGCTGCCTCTACTCGGTACATAGGGAATGTGAAATTATTCCCATTTTCATGTTTAGCAGAGTCACTACCTTGCTAAGCCAGGGAGGTAAAACGTCTGTATACAGTATATACATTTGGGTAGAGACAGGGCCTGATTATGAGGGGGGGGGCGCAAGGGGCGTGCACCCCGGGGCCTGCACCACTTGCCTCCACCAACCTTTGGGTAATGCTCTGGTCCAGGAGGCTTTTCAGTCTTTGGTCTGTCAGGCCGTGGGACCAGCAGCAAAGCTATCGGCGGCAGTGGGGGTGTGCCTGGGCAAGCCTTTCTTTGTATTTGCAACCCTGCAGTCAAAGCCACCACAGGGCAGGTACAGTGATGGGTGCATGCAGAGCTGTCAAGGGTGGCACAAGGGACTCAATCTTACGTTCCAGTAAGTAGGCGGTTGCCAGACAACCACCAGTCAGTTAACTGACCGGACTATTATTTTAAAGAAAAAGATTTTATGCCCAGGTGTCTCCACCACATCAGTCCATTCGGCCCTGGGTAGACATCATGGGTCCAGGTCCTGGAGCAGTAGGGGAAGAGTCAACTTTTTTTTTTTAATTTTCTTATCCAAAAATGATAACATTTAATGGAATAGCCCAGACAATTATTAATAAGGCAGAGGAACCCCTTGTAAGGGATCGCCGGACACCCTTCTTTCCTAAGCCAAGCAAACTCCAATCTCCACCGCCTCTTCTGCCTTTAGACAAGCCCCCGCTCGCTGGGTGGGTTATGTGGGTTATGCCTCTCCAGACTCGGTTGCCCCCAGGACTTATTCGGCGCAAAGATTGCTGGCTTAAGGTGAAGATGGATGAACAGCGGGGTATCCCCAGTTGATAGTTCAGGCGGGCTGAGTCCGAAACGTAGAGCCAGTAGGCTAGAATGGTCAAGACAAGCCGGGGTCAAAGCCAAGTGGTCGCAGGGTACGGTATCCAAGGGGTCAGACGGAAGATGGTCAAGACAGGCAGGGGTCAAAGTCGGGAGGTCACCAAAGCGCGGTATCAAAGGGACTAGACAAAGACGTGGTCAGATGGGCAGGTGGTCGGTGCGGGCAGCAGACAAGGATGGTCAATAACGAAGCCGGATAATAAACACTAACAGCATCCAAAAGCACACCCTAGCTATCAAAGGCTATAACGGGCACTGGTGGACCGGACAAGAACATACTTAAAGGGGAACTGGCCAATGGGAAAGGGGAACGAGTGATTGGTGCAACTGAAAGGGTGATTGGGAGGAATAGTGGTGATTGGTGCAACTTAGAACCTATCTCCCTATAGGAGCAGCCCCAGGGACTGGACCGCCCTGGCCAGTCAGGCTGTCCAGTCCCTGGGTTCATCCCCACCCAGGAAGAGGACCGATTGGGCAATTTAAACTTGCCCCCGGGGGATGCGCTGAGAGCAGCGCCGCCGGGGGGCATAAACAGAACGTGCTCGCGCGCGTGCCGGCCGAAGAGGCAGAGGAGCCACCTGCCGACGCGGAAGGGCCCCCAGAGACGCCGCCGAGCCCAGCCGCCACCACAGCCACAGAAGAGGCGGATGAGCCCGAAGCCTCAGAGCGGTGAGCGGAGGCGGCCGCCCGACGCGGCCGCCGGAAGATCGGGGCAGGACGCCGTCGGGAGGACGCGCCGCGGGACAGAGGACGGGAAACAGGTAAGATTCTTACACCCCTATACTAGTTCAAATGGAGCTAGTGGTGGTGGCGGTGGTGGCGTCAAGTTACAGAAGCGAGCTCAGAGAGACATATATTGGGATGGGAGGTTAAAATATTGGGATGGGCTATCTCTTCCTCCTGCTGAGGATGAAAAAAAACGCCAGCTTCCTGGTGTGAGTTACATTGTTTTACATTGTTACAGCCAAGGAGCTGTTGATTTATTGTTAATTGTTTCTATTGTGATCAGCTGTTAAACATTGTTATGCAATCATGAGCCTACTATTGGAATGTGCATAAATTACATACAGCTCAATGTGATGTGTGTTGTGTGAATCACGTTGTGTGATGTAGAGGACTCTGTAAAGATTGTCTCCTCTGTACCTGCCGGTATGGCAAGGGGGGTCATTTATTACCGTATCCCTAATGGACAGGGGGGGAACAGAAGAGTCTGGTGAATATCAGCACAGTGTTTACACCTGGGGCGGGCACCGGAACTGCACTGAAGGACATAGGGGCTGATGTCCTGACATGGGCCAGAGCTGGCCGCGTGGCCTTCGAGCCATGGGGACCCCATACCCTTGGTACCAGCTAGTACACTTAGAGAGGGGAACTCATTATTTTATATATTGGGATTGGAGGTTAATATATTGGGATTGGCTATCTCTCCCTCCTGCTGAGGATGAGGAGTCATTCTGAAAAAACCCGCCAGCTCCTTGGTGTGAGTTACATTGTTTTACATTGTTACAGTCAAGGAGCTGTTGATTTATCTTAATTGTTTCTATTGTGATCAGCTGTTAAAACATTGTTATGCAGTCATGAGGCTTCTATTGCATAAATTACATATAGCGCAATGTGATGTGTGTTGTGTGCATCACGTTGTGATGTAAAGATTGTCTCCTCTGTACCTGCCGGTATGGCAAGGGGGGTCATTTATTACCGTATCCCTAATGGACACAGAAGAGTCTGGTGAATATCGGCACAGTGTTTGCACCTGGGGGGGGGGGGGGACCGAAACTGCACTGAAGGACATAGGGGCTGGTGTCCTGGCATGGCCCAGAGCTGGCCGCGTGGCCTTCGAGCCATGGGGACCCCATACCCTTGGTACCAGCTAGTACGCTTAGAGGGGGGGACAGAAGAGTCTGGTGAATATCGGCACAGTGTTTACACCTGGGGGGGGGGGACCCGGAACTGCACTGAAGGACATAGGAGCTGGTGTCCTGGCATGGCCTGGAGCTGGCCGTGTGGGGACCCCATGGTGCCAGCTGGTAGGCTTAGAGAGGGGGAACTCATTTTTTTTCGATTCAGAAACACACAACACCGACGCAATTTCATGTAAAATCTGCATTTTTAAATGCATTTGCGTTGAGGACAATACTATGGGGCTCCATCTAGTGTTAGGACTGCTCCTACACAGAGGTACCATGGCGCTTGGTGGTGCAGCTTTAGCATATTTCTGCAGATGTGTGTGACTGAGTCCTCTGTTTCTAACCAGATTTAAAGACAGATTATAGGTTTGGCTGCAAGCTAACAGGGTTAAATGCTGTGGCCCCTTTAAGACTTGTGTACCCTAAATGCCCTGCTCACATCAGTTATAAATTGGTCTGAGCGGTTGCCGCCCCTCCTATGAGGATTTTATGCAAGCACATGGGGTGGGGGGGGTCTGAAGCTGTACTGAGAGGCTTTCGACCCTTCCCTCCCATGGGCTTTACTCGAGGTTATAGGGCAACCTCAGGTAAGCTGCTCCCAATTTTATTTTGATTGAGAAACGCACAACACACATCTGTGTTTTCACATGCATTTGCATTGAGGACAATAAACCTCTATGGGGATGCGTCTGGATTCTTAGGTTGCTTCCTGGACGCAGCAAGCAGGACCTTTTGGGGTTGCTTTTTCCTTCCCCCTGCTGCACCGGAGAAGTGTAAAAGGGGCCGAAGAGGAGCTACTTTAGCATGTTTCTTGTACTGCTGTGTCTGTCGCAATCACAAGGTCCCATATGGTACCCATGGGGTACCACACAGGTGTAAGCGAGCCCTAAAGCTGTATCCGAATCTGTGAGTTTCAGTTGGCAATACAATATCTAGTGTGTGGGTACAGTGGGGCTGGGTACAGGGGGCTGAGAGGGAGACTAAGGTGGGCAGGGATTGAATGTGGGTGTTAAAAGCAGCAGCCCAACTAGCCCCAAAGCAGAAAGGCCCACCGGGCATTGTCCCCGGTCTCCCTATGGCTGGTCCGCCCCTGCCTATCAGGATCCAGGCCAGCACACTTTTTGTTTCTCATTTATATTACTTATAATTAGTTATGCAGTAACACTTATATACAGCACCATCTATATTTTACCAGTCTGCTTCCTAGAAGCAAGTCTTGGCTTTAAAGCTAAAAACAGCCCTTCTGTTACAAGGTCGTCTATTTTTGTATATTCCTTTTTTATCTTTGTTTTTTTTTAATCCTGTCTTTTGTAGCCGTCCTCCTCTATTCCTATAGAAGCGCAAGCCTGCGGGAGCTCCCTAAACAGGATTTCCCCGTCCAACGTCTATTATGCTCCCCGTCATCTCTTTGACCCTTCGCCGGCCTCCGTGTCCTCCTGCTGGGCTATCTGATTGCTGGTCCTGGCGGCGGCCCTGACATGTCGGCAGGAAGCCATGAACTTATTGTCAGATATCTGATTGTCAGGAGACCGAGGGGCCTATTTATAAAGATCACAAGGCTTCTATCCGTCCCTTTACACTGACAACACACAATTTTCCACCTAGGCCAATTTATTCATGCTTCAGATGTTCTTTTTTTTTTTTTAACAGTTTCCTTCCCTTTTCAGCGGCATCGAAGGTGTAATTTATTGCTATCGGCAGCAGAGGCTTTATAAAGCATTAGATATCGCTGTAGTTATTTTAAAGCACTGGATTCTAGTTTTATTCTGAAAAATGTCCAAGCGAACTGCATGAAATCATTTTCAATTCCCCTGAACTATATGTTAATTAAGGCACAGAGCAAAGGGATTTCAGTATAATTCTTCATAATTGTGGAAAGAACAACTGTCCAAGATCCCACGACGCATGCACGATGCACGATAACTGGTGCTGATCAAAACCACCGCTGCAATCCACACAAAATTCTCTCGTGTATCAAAACATACGATGTGAGACCACCAACACACTGATATACTCTTACCAGCAATCGTTAGAAATAATGCTTTAAATGAGTGTGCTGTCTATTCAATCAAATTGTAGAGCTTCAGCTTCCAGTATACACCATTCAGTGCCCCAGAAGTATAGCACATGTGAAAACAAGCATAAAGAGCATCTAGTGCAACTCCATATAGAAAGCGTTTTAATAACTTCCATTGTTTGCACTTACAAACAACCATAAAAAGACAGCATTTATAAGGAACATTGATCTCTGGAACTTCCACTGCGGCCCCTAGTGTTCTACCCACGAGTTTATCCACTATAGTGTGTAAAGAAATCTGGTCCCCCCGCCAGCCGCCTAAAGCGTTTCGTTGGAAAACCCAACTTTGTCAAAGGCTGGGGCGCAGGGACATAACTACCAAATAGCCTGCCCAAGGGGCTTTCCCTTCGAAGGCAGGAAGCGATGTAGCAAAGTTTTGATAAACGTTTTAATAAAACAGGCCTCAAATATGGGCCAAGAGATAATTTCCATCCCGAGGTAAAGGCGCAAAACTAGTAGTAGCCGCCGATACCTACATTCAAAGTGCGGACAGCCTAGTTTTCAAACTAAATGTAGAGCTCCTTTCCATCATTCGGCAATTTCCGTACGTCGCCGGCTAAGTTTGGGCCGGGCGCCGTAGTCCGGAAACGGCTGAAGTAGAAGGAGAGACCTCGGCCTTCTCCATCGGAAGCGGCCACAGGCGCATGTACTCAGCTCTGGCGAAGCCTCCCACCTAGGCAGCGGATGAAGATAATGAAGCAACTCCCCTGAACTATAGCTTAGCCTGCTGTGTTGCTTGTGTAGGAAATGACTAATGACATGGAGGAGGGAGAACCTGGTCACTCTATACAGCTTCAGTCATAGCCCCATGAGCCTCTTTAGGCCTAACCTCAATGAATAGAGCCAACCTCACTAATAGGAGGCGGGTCTGTGACATCCAATGTCCTACTTTATATCATTCTTCCCCGTCTGCCTCATCCCCTTGTATTCCTACAAACATCCTATAAGAAAACAAACAGGGTTCTTTAAAGACTTCCTGGCCACAGGGCAATAAAGTCCTTCCAGAAACAGTTACAACCAGTGATGAGGAAAGGTGGGGGTGTGTGCAGCTCGTTAGATTCGAAAGATATTAGTGTAGTTATTGTAGTAAAGCACTGGATTCCAGTTTTATTCTGAAAAATGTCCAAGCGAACCTCATGAAATTCTTTTCAATTCCCCTGGACTATAGCTTAGCCTGCTGTGTTGCTTGTGTAGGAAATGACTAATGACATGGAGGAGGGAGAACCTGGTCACTCCATACAGCTTCAGTCACAGTCCCTATGGTCCTCTTTAGGTCCAACCTCAATGAATAGAGCCAACCTAATAAGAGGGGGAGTCTGTGACATCCAATGTCCTAATTTATATCATGCTTCCCCATCTGCCTCATCCGCTTGCATTCCTACAAGCATCCTATAAGAACAGAATTCTTCAAAGACTTCCTGGCCACAGGGCAATAAAGTCCTTCCAGAAACAGTTACAACCACTTATAAGGAAAGGTGGTGGAGTGCAGCTCGGAGTGGAGATTTAATACACTAAAACAGACAGAGGAAAAAAACGGGGAGAAAACACTGAAAATCCTATACCTCATAAAGGGATACACAAAGTCTTCAGCTTCTGAGGGTTGGAAGAGCAGTTGGGTTGGACACACCACGATCGGGGATCAGACCCTCTGTGTGTGACCCAGAAAACAGTTTCTCCCCCTGGATTTATTCTACATTTCAAGGGGCTGGAATACAGATGCCGTCCCCCCTGGGGGGGGGGGGGTGCTGGGGGCAGGCTGATATTTTAATAGGATTTAGCCTGGGGGACAAATTATTTGTAGTTACCCTTTTAGTAAATCTACACTCCAAGCTGCGCTCCCCCTACCTTTTCCTTATCAGTTGTTGTAACTGTTTCTGGAAGGAATTTATTGCCCTGTGCCCAGGGAGCCTTTGAAGAATTCTGTTTATTTTCTTATAGGATGTTTGTAGTAATGCAAGGGGGAATCATGATATAAATTAGGACATTGGATGTCATACCGGTATTATTACACCAGTGTCCAACCTCCCTGATAAGAGGCGGAGTCATACCAGTGTAGTTACACCAGTGTCCAACCTCCCTGATAAGAGGCGGAGTCATACCAGTGTAGTTACACCAGTGTCCAACCTCCCTGATAAGAGGCGGAGTCATACCAGTGTAGTTACACCAGTGTCCAACCTCCCTGATAAGAGGCGGAGTCATACCAGTGTAGTTACACCAGTGTCCAACCTCCCTGATAAGAGGCGGAGTCATACCAGTGTAGTTACACCAGTGTCCAACCTCCCTGATAAGAGGGGGAGTCATACCAGTGTAATTACACCAGTGTCCAACCTCCCTGATAAGAGGCAGAGTCATACCAGTGTAGTTACACCAGTGTCCAACCTCCCTGATAAGAGGCGGAGTCATACCAGTGTAGTTACACCAGTGTCCAACCTCCCTGATAAGAGGCGGAGTCATACCAGTGTAGTTACACCAGTGTCCAACCTCCCTGATAAGAGGCGGAGTCATACCAGTGTAGTTACACCAGTGTCCAACCTCCCTCATAAGAGGTGGAGTCATATCAGTGTAGTTACACAAGTGTCCAACCTCCCTGATAAGAGGCGGAGTCATACCAGTGTAGTTACACCAGTGTCCAACCTCCCTGATAAGAGGCGGAGTCATACCAGTGTAGTTACACCAGTGTCCGACCTCACTAATAAGAGGCGGAGTCATATCAGTGTTGTTATACCAGTGTCCAACTTCACTAATAAGTCACACCAATGTCGACACTGGGAGTACTCTGGCAGGTGCCGGGGTCCTGCATCTTGGGAGCGCCCATCTCATTCCCTCTACCCTGGGCAGCCCTTATGCAGGACACAGGGCCGTGCAGTAACCAGGACTAAGGACTGTCAGCCAGGGGCAAATTGGCAATTGAGAGAGCCTTTCTTTCCATCTATTGTTTGTTTATTTCTTACATCTATTCTTTCTGTCATTCCTTTACTTTGTTTCTTTCCTTCTATTATGTCTGTCAGTCATTGTATTCTTTGTTTCTTTCCTACTAGTCATTTACTTTCTTCTATTCTTAGTTTCTTTATTTCATCTGTCTGTTCAGCCATTTCTTTTCTTTCTTTCCTTCTTTTATTTTTTCTGTCAGCCCGTCTATTCTTCTACCATTACTCCTCCTTCTTTCCCTTTTTTTTTATCATCCCTTTAATTATTTTTTCGTTTCTGTCATTTGTTCATTCTCTTTCTTTGTTTCTGTCATTTATTCTTTGCATTTGTTCTTTGTTTTTTTATTCTTAAATTTGTTTCAATATTTTCGCATTGTTTATATTTGTTTTTTTCCCATCTATTCCTTTTTTTAGTAATTTTTTTACTCGCTTTCATTTTTTTCTCTCATACCTTCTATTCTTTTGTTCTTTATTTCTCTTTCTTTCTATCATTCCTTTTATTTTTTCGTTCTTTATGACTCTTTCTTTGTTTCTGTTTTTTCCTTCTATTCTTTAGCAGTATTCACAATACTCACAACGTTATCACCATGTATGAAGTATAATACCACATTGCAAGGGGCCTTTGAGACTCTATCGCCCTGACAGTGTCCTGACATCTGTGCTCAGCCGCCTCGTTAATGAAGGCCAGGGCCATGACATTGTCTCAACCTTACCAATGAGAACCAATGGCAACTGCGTTAGTGCTAAAGCCCACTAAAATAAGACGTAGAAATGTCTTTATGACAGTGAGGGACCTTATCAATGCAGGTTATTGCTATAGTAGCGTCCATACATCAGTGTCCAATCACACCAATAACCAGAGCTAGTGATATAACAGCATCTGCACATCAGTGTCAAACTTCACTTAAAAAAGCCAGTGCCATAAAAGAGTTTTTACTTCAGTGCTCAACCCCAATTAAAAATTGTAGAGATGTCCTTATGACAGTGGTCACATCAATAATGGAAGACCACAGAGTATTATAATGATTTTCTTACATTAGTGCTTAGCCTTGATAATAGAAGTCAGTCAGTATAATAACCACTGCCTATCCTTTCATCACTGCCCCACTTTACTAATGGCAAGTCGGGATCATAACATTTCCTTACGTCAATACCAGCACCACTAATAGAAGCTAGAAAGTTAACAATGTTCTACATCAGTGCTCACCTTCATTAAAAAAAAAGCCGGCATTAAAAACAATGTCCTTATAATGGGCCCGGCTAATGGAATCAGGTAATGTAACATTGTTTTTTGTCCAATTGTGACCAATAAAAAGCCAATACAAAAACAGTACAGATGTGTCCGCCCTTACTTTTCCCATGGCTAGTTGTATTGTGAAATGTGTGTCGAGCGACGGTCAGCTTTTATTTTTGTTATACTTTATCACAAGATGGTCGTCTAGTCTACGGTATTGTCCTGTGTGTCTATGGGAGCCTATCAGGTGATCATTTCATGGGAGAATAGGGCCTATATCCTAATTGGAGGTAAAGTAACTGTGGACAAATCTGTATACCCAGAGCCGAATTATGAGGAGGACACAAGGGGTGCGTGCCGCGGGGCTTCCACCACTTGATGTATTGAATCACTGTTTGAGTAGATCCCATGGCTCCAATTGATACTATACAATTGATAGAGGTAGCGGTGCCTCCACCACTTGCCCTGCAAAAGGGGCATCCACTAATCTGGTCCAGAAGGCTATTCAGTCTTTAGTCTGATGGGCTGCAGGGCTGTCAACAAAGCTATTCTTACCCTTCCACTCTTACCCTTCTGGATGAACCTCTTGGATGTCTCTCCTTTCTCAGCAAAAGATCCAGGAATTTCCCAAAGTTTCAGATTTTGGAGGGCTGAGTGGCAAGACCAGTGATTTCTGGACCACATCCTGACCCAGCGCCTATTGTCCAGATCTCATGACACTGGATGGGTATGAAATGCACACCCCTAGGACCTTGATCACCACCAAGACCTTGATCAACCCCAGGATCTTGATCACCCCCCAGGACCTTGATCACCCCCAGGATCTTGATCACCCCCCAGGACCTTGATCACCCCCAGGATCTTGATCACCCCCAGGACATTGATCACCCCCAGGATCTTGATCATCCCCAGGATCTTGATCACCCCCAGGACTGTGATCACCCCCAGGATCTTGATCACCCCTAGGACCTTGATTATCCCCAGGACCTTGATCACCCCTAGGACCTTGATTATCCCCAGGACCTTGATCACCCCCAGGACCTTGATCATCCCCAGGACCTTGATCACCCCTAGGATCTTGATCTCCCCTTGGACCTTGATGCAGTCATTCTACACTGCCTCAGACCCCCTCCGCCATTCTTGCCCTCAAACCCTGGAGCTGTACCTGGAGGTGATTTTTCTTACTCCAATGTTTCCTGGTTCTGGGCTTATTTGCAAATGCTAAATTTGAGATGCAATGCACAATGCACCCATGGTAAATTTGAGATTGCTAGGAGGTTGATCTCAAGTCTTTAACATGATAAAGCATGCCTACTGACCTCCTCCCCATCTCCTGTAATCTGAGGCACATTACTGCCACAGGCCTATCTACGCTGGAGCGCACCTCAGCCCATAGATACCAAGGTTGCAAGAGCAGCCTGCGAAAGCATTGTGGGTTCACCGGCCATGTAAGTATAGTGGCGATCCCAGTGGGTTTCCCACAGTGGCAGACAGAGACAATAGATCCGCCTTGAGGCCCAGGTGCGTAGCTGGGGGGGGGGGCAGGCAGGGCACGTGCCCCAGGTGCAGTGGGTCAGGGGGGCGCCAAAAGGAGGCCTGAGCACATGTGGGGGCGCGTCCCAGGTGCCAGGAAGCCTAGCCACCGCTCTGCTGGAGACTGTTGGCTGCAAAAGCTTTTGATCCGCTTTGACACTCAAAGCACTGACACGAGCAATCGTCAATGCTTTTCAATGGCGAGGTGAGAATTCTCACTCCTTTTTCAGGAGAGAAAACTGCCATTCACTTGCATTGTCTACCTTGGGGCTGATTCAGGGCCAGGTGAGAATTCTCGCTTCTTTTTCAGGAGAGAAAACTGCCATTGACTTTCCTTATCTGCCTTGGGGCTGATTCAGAGCCAGGTGCGAAAACGTTCTTCTCTTTCAGGAGAGAAAACTGCCATTCACTTGCATTGTCTACCTTGGGGCTGATTCAGGGCCAGGTGAGAATTCTCGCTCCTTTTTCAGGAGAGAAAACTGCCATTCACTTGCATTGTCTACCTTGGGGCTGATTCAGGGCCAGGTGAGAATTCTCGCTCCTTTTTCAGGAGAGAAAACTGCCATTCACTTGCATTGTCTACCTTGGGGCTGATTCAGAGCCAGGTGAGAAAACGTTCTTCTCTTTCAGGCGAGAAAACTGCCATTCACTTGCATTGTCTACCTTGGGGCTGATTCAGAGCCAGGTGAGAAAACTTTCTTCTCTTTCAGGCGAGAAAACTGCCATTCACTTGCATTGTCTACCTTGGGGCTGATTCAGAGCCAGGTGAGAAAACTTTCTTCTCTTTCAGGCGAGAAAACTGCCATTCACTTGCATTGTCTACCTTGGGGCTGATTCAGAGCCAGGTGAGAAAACTTTCTTCTCTTTCAGGCGAGAAAACTGCCATTCACTTGCATTGTCTACCTTGGGGCTGATTCAGAGCCAGGTGAGAAAACTTTCTTCTCTTTCAGGCGAGAAAACTGCCATTCACTTGCATTGTCTACCTTGGGGCTAAATCAGAGTCAGGTGAAAATTTACACCCATAGACAATGAAAGTCAATGGCAGTTTTCTCTCCTAGAAAAGCAGTGAGAATTCTCACCTGGCTCTGAACTCACCCCATTGTTTCTAGAGCTTCTCCGTGAGCTGCCGAAAGATTGAGCGCTGAGCGCACTATTTATCATGAACAACTTTACCTAAAAACAAAGACATCTTCCAGCCAAACTCTTTCAAAGGAAGCAGCTCAATGGAGCACACAGGACCGATCGCTTCTTTAGCTCTGATTTAGTTCTTGCGTTGTCAGTGAGCCCCATGTCTATCATTATTTTTGTGCCAAAGCAAAAGAAAAAAAAAAAGCCGCAACAACAAGCTCCATTTTGTGCTGAGCTACAGTTTGCTTCGTTTCCCCCCCCCCCGTAAAAGTAATCACCGGAGAGATCGTGTCTGATTCAAGCAAATACAAAGCCGAATCTGCCTCTGCCAAAAATGACATCCTCCTTTCAGCCCACGACGACTCCCTTATCTCCACTAAATATGTTACTTTTTGTAAAAACATGTCAAGTCGCAATGGAAAAGAAAAAAAAATCGCCTCGTTCTCGCTCTCTCTGTAAAGTTCTTCGAGCTTCGGATTCTTTATTATTGAGAGGTAGGTGAATGAAATGTGTCAGATCTGCCGGCGGAATATTAATATATAATAAAGAATAATTTATCCGGCTCATCGGAGCAGCGGGAAACAGACGGAGGAGTCGCCTTGAGCGCTTCCAGTTCAAACATACCAATACGAATACTTTATTGACCGCCAAGTAAGTACAGGATACATACAAGGAATGCTTTTTGGAAGGGAGGTACCCCTTTAGAGCTATAAACATTAAATATAAAATTAAACATTTTTACATATTATACATATTATACATGTTAACATTTTAACATATGTACACATGATGTTGTTGGTAACTTGTGTGAGTGTCTGGACAAGTCATAGAGGGTGCGTGTATATCTTCCCAAGATTTCTTGTATCTGTCAGGTAAAGCAACCAGGAAGTTAGAAACTAGGGATCTAGGATCTCTAGTTTGGGGTTTGGGTAAAAACCCGTTTACAGGGCCTGTGTTGCAGGAGTGAGGAAGAGAGGGTGGGCCCCACTCCACCCGGACAGTCCGGGTCTTGGGCTGTCTGATTAGTCCAAGGTGTGCTTGCCTGATAGAAGGAGGGAGTTGACACACACTGTCTCTCTCATCCTGGGAGCAGGACATCTGCTAGGAGCCTGTGGGAGCATTGCCGGTGGTATGTTATTATCTGATATGTTATGGTGCCCGGTACTAGGCCGGCACTGGGTCATGAGCACCTAATGTTTAGTTAGAGCCGGACAGGCATAGGACTTCTGCGGTTCCAGCAATCCGCAGAAAGGGGACAAATACCAAGAAGGCACCACTCTCACCCTAATAATAATTCAATAACACCATTAAAGCTTGATATCCAACTATTTAATTCATCCAAAAAGGTTTTCTTAAAACCACATTAAAGACAATACAACATTACTACAGACATTTAAAAAACATATACAAAACCAGCCACAGCAGGAGTGACCTAATCAATCCGTATTAATTACATTATACCTACATCATTCCTCATATTCAACATATATATGCCCTATCAAAAATTGTTAAAGTGCCAATGTGCAAAGTGTCATAAGTGCGAAGCAGATCAAATGAATGTACAAATCAAATATATATATATATATATATATATATATGAAAAGATAAAAGCTACCTAAGAAAACTTCACCTCCATGTAAAATGATCCCCTGCTGCTGAGCAAAGTATACAATTCACCCACGCGTTCCGTGACCAACCGTCACTTTCTCAAGGTGCCAAAACTTACAAAGCACAGCTGAATTGGGCACAAATTCTTAAACATTGAAGTCTTTCATAGGGACCTTTGCGTTGTTCTGATAAGCGTAAAAAAATACGATGGGGTCGATACAGAGCCAGGTGAGAATTCTCACTTCTTTTTTAGGAGAGAAAACTGCCATTGACTTTCATTGTCTACCTTGGGGCTGATTCAGAGCCAGGTGAAAATGTACACACGGTAGACAATGAAAGTCAATGGCAGGAGCGAGAATTCTCACCTGGCTCTGAATTGGACCTATTAAAAGGTTTTCCTGAATCACATGATTGATCTAGATTCAGCTCGTATCTTGCCTAATCACTCAGGTTTGCCCCATCCAGAATACCTGCAAGATCCGGCATGCCATTGGCCAACGCTGGCTGGCCACCACTATCCGCTGAAGTGGTTATAGGGGTCTCTTACCAGTTCACAAAAAGTTAAAGCGGACCAAAACCCACATTTTTAACTAGCATCCCCTGAATTGCTCCGCCCATGAGGAGAACCTTTTGCTAATTTTCACTGATCCCGCTTCACTCTAATCCCAGATAATGGCGCCTGTTTTAAATGTGAAGCTTCACCTCCTCCATTGTTGTGTGTGGCAATGATGTCATAGCCGCACCAATGCAATGACTGATCACCTGACATCTTACAGAGCGGGATGGCCGACAAATCTGTGTTCCAGGACAATTCGAAATGTGGAAATGTCTATTTCTAGTTCTACATCTTAAGAAGGGAATATCATCAGGCGCTTTGGCCAAATGTATTTCACAACATCAATGGCTTTTGGTCCGCTTTAAGAGTTGCTGCTTATTTCTTCATCCGGTCCCCATTGGGTGGCATCCTCTCAACAGGTCTGTCGGGTCCACTGCTTTCTGGTCTGGTGAGCTGGGATCTTATTGATGCTCTACAGTAGCCACCCCGCTGGCATCTGTAGTGAAGGGGGACACAGGTCCCCCTCTCCTCCTTCCATGGCGTCCCACAAAACTAATCCCGGCCCGCCGGGGAAGTTAGGCTTTTATACCACACAGGAGGGGCCCCAATGGGACTAATAATGTTACTGGAGGGAAGGAACATTGACTTGGAGGTATGCTAATTAAAGTGGACCAACACCCAGGGGGGATCGACCCGGGAATCTATAAGCTTCCCGAGCCGATCAGATCCCTCCCTGCGGGGTATGCGAAATCGGGATGTCCCGCGGGGTGAAACCCCCCAGGAAGCCCAGAAACCTTACCTTATCCCCGTTCCAACGGCACATGCGCGGGCCGCGGGCGCGTCTCGCGCTTCCCTCTAGCAGGGCGCGCACCCACGCCGGCCGTTTGAGAATGGCCGGCGCGGGCGCGCTCCCTGTTAGAGGGAAGCGCGAGACGCAGCCTCTAGCGCTCAGAGCCGCTGTGGTTGGACGCCGCTTGTACGTGCATACCACAGCGGCTCTGAGCACTCTGATTGGACGAGCGCCCGCGTAGGAGTCTGGTGAGGTGAGTGTTTCCGGGCCCTCTGGGGGTTTCACGCAGCGGGGCACCCCCGATCGGGGTGCCCCACCGAAGTGGACCAAAACCCAGGATAGTCAAAATCCTGGGTGTTGGTCCACTTTAAGGAGGAGTGGGGACCTATATACTTTCTTCATGTCTGTGTTGTAATAATTATGCGAGTAGTGAATGTGTAGCGCCAGCTGTAGCGGCTCTGGGTTTATTGAATTGAGTCCTTTTTACAGCGCCTTTTCAGACCCTTCCCCTGTCTCTTTATGACTTAGAGCTTTGCCCTCTTACTGATGTCATTTCCGGTATGGGGTATAATGACTGACGTTACCGCTTATCGCGGCTTATTTGGATAACCTCCTCCCCTTCTATACTATTGAGAGACGGGAGACTAGGCGAATAGACACCAGGTTTTTTGCTTTAATTATATTCAATGTAAAACTCGGCGGCTGCTGCGTATTCCATGCTATTTTTTTAGTTTTTTTTGTTTCGCCTATGGCTTCCTCAGTGTGAGGGTCCGTAGTTTATTGGTTTCTTTGTGAGGGTGCCCCGGCGCCTGGAGTTTTGGTCCGTTGTGGTGTTTTCCTTGTTTGGGTTGTCCCAGGTGATTCTTATTGGGTATCTTGTCTAGAGATCAGTGCCCTCCATGTCCGGTCAGGGTGGAGGGTAGCGCTGCCCTTGATTTTGCGCCAGGTATTACTGTGGATGAGGTGCGCCCTATGGGCGTTAGGTTGCTATTTGTTGCGTTGGGGAGCGCGTCCCGTGTGTGATGTTCGGCAGCGCTGCGAACATCACACACGGGACGCGCTCCCCAACGCAACAAATTTCACGGCCGGGGATGTTGGAGCCGCGCTCCGTTATTTGCCAGCCGCCTCTTTCCACGAGGGGAAAGATCTAATGGAAGACATGAAAAGTCCGACAGGGATTTTCTGTTGCTCTCTCCAAACTTCCGTTGCCAGGAGACTGCGCCATCAAAGACGAATAAGAAAAGGACGGATGGAGCGCGGCGCGGGCTCGAGTCAGATTATGAGAACAAAGGCCCCTTTTTGTATGAGATTACATCGGCGACGGATTACAGATACATTGTTACTCTGCTGCTCTCATATATTATATTAAAATGTTACTGCAAGTAAAGGTGAGCGTTACACCATTGTGTCGGGCTGCATTTAGATCTGTGCTCAACTGTTCTGTTCTGTTTTTAAATTAAAGAAAAAATGGCCGAGAGATCAAGGTTTACAGATGCACCACTTGATTTCTCATGATAAAAGTGGGCGTGGATTTTGGATCTGTGATGCTGCATAATAATCAGCAATGTGATAATCCTGATATAAAATGAAGAAGGAATGGCTGAAATATTGAGGTTTACAGTTTCACCATACAATTAAACTTCTGAAAAGATCTGCGATACTGGAGGAGGTGGAGAGAGGAGCGGGAGAAGGGAGGGACCAGCAATCCTGTCGAGTTCTGCTGATCTGATTGGAGGACGGGATAAAAAAGAGAATGTCATTGGCTGAACCTGTAAACCTCTCGTCCATTTCTGCTTCAATTTAAAAAAGGTAAATAGTTTAGGACAGCGCCAAATGTAGCCTGACGCAATGGCGTAACAATTACCTTTGCCTGCAGAATCACTATATATATATCTGGTATACTATATATATATATATATATATATATATATATATATATATATATACTGTGGCGATTAGCTCTGGTAGGCGACCGGGTGTCAGCAGTATAGAGGCGGAGGCAAACAGTTCAAAGTAAAGTCTGTGTTTATTTCACACAAAAATCCACAAAAGCATATGTCCATACAGGTTACATCACCTTTTCAGGAAACAGCAGCATAAATGATACAGTCAGGCAAACAGCTTTTAGTCCTTGAGCAAAGGTCCTGTTTACAATCAAATAGGCCTCAGGTCCGCATGAAACAGCTTCCACAGGAGATTTCAGCCAGGCTCACAGAGTCTCACTCCCATGTGAGCTCTAGACAAAGGACCGCCAGAGCTGATTCCCCAGGCTTTTTAAACAGCCCGCAAAACCCGGACCTGGGTAGTGGGATGGAGTCCCACCCTGCTCTACTCCATCCCAGTAAAGCCGTCCCAGGTTAGCCTTTCGGCTATTCTAAAGCAACAGCAGCAAACTGCCACCAGCAGCTGATGCTGGAAATCAGACTACACGACTTTACTGCACCAATGCCAGGTACATTGGTGCTACATACCTGCCATCAATGACGGCCCCTTGCACCACCTTACCACATACCCCCCCCCCCCTTTGTTCAACCCTGAGGGGGTGGACACATGCCAAACAATGTGCTCGGGACAGGGCATCCGCATTACCCAATAATCGTCCCGCTCTGTGCTCAACTGTGAACTTGAAGTTTTGTAGTGACAAGAACCATCGGGTGACCCTGGCATTTCTGTCCTTAGCCTGGCACATCCACTTGAGGGGAGAGTGGTCCGTAATCAGCCGGAACCTTCTCCCCAGCAAGTAGTAGCGAAGAGACTCCAGGGCCCATTTAATGGCCAAACACTCCCTCTCCACTATACTATACCGGGTCTCCGCGGGTGTTAATTTGCGACTCATGTAGACAACGGGGTGCTCCTCCCCGTTGACTTCCTGAGACAGTACAGCACCGAGACCTACCTCGGAGGCATCGGTCTGCACTATGAACTCCCTCTTAAAGTCGGGTGTCACCAACACCGGAGACTCACACAGGGCAGACTTCAAAGCGGAGAACGCTTTTTCGGCCTGTTCATTCCACTTCACCATGACAGACTTGCGTCCCTTTAACAGGTCTGTCAATGGTGCCGCTAGGGTGGCAAAATTGGGAATGAACCGCATATAATATCCCACCAACCCCAGAAATGACTTTACCTGGCGGGTGGTGTTAGGACGTGGCCAGTTACGGATGGCTTCTAGTTTGTTCACCTGGGGCTTGACCACTCCTCGTCCAATCACATAGCCCAGGTATTTTGTTTCTTCTAGGCCTAAAGCACATTTTTTCGGGTTTGCCGTCAACCCAGCCTTCCTGAGGGAATCCACTACGGCCTGTACTTTGGGTAGGTGACTTTCCCAATCCGTGCTATGGATAATTATATCGTCCAGATATGCCGAAGCATACCGACGATGTGGCCTGAGGACACTATCCATTAACCTTTGGAACGTAGCGGGAGCGCCGTGTAACCCAAAGGGTAATACCTTGTATTGGAACAGTCCCTCTGGTGTAATAAAGGCTGTTTTCTCCTTGGCAGTCTCAGTCAAGGGCACCTGCCAGTACCCTTTTGTGAGGACCAAAACCGAAAAGTACCTGGCTTGGCCTAGCTTCTCAATGAGTTCATCTACCCGGGGCATAGGGTAGGCATCAAACTTGGAAACTTCATTAAGTTTGCGGAAATCGTTACAGAACCGCAACGTACCATCGGGCTTGGGAATCAAGACTATGGGGCTGGCCCACTCACTCTTTGATTCTTCAATCACATCTAACCGGAGCATTTGCTGCACTTCCTCCGCGATAGCTTGTCGCCGGGACTCAGGTACCCGGTAAGGCCTCAACCGGATCTTGACCTGAGGTTCCGTGACAACATCATGTTGGATGACCGAAGTGCGCCCAGGGAGTTCTGAAAACACGTCTGTGTTTCTGCTAATAAACTCCCTGGCTTCCTGAGTCTGTTTAGAGGAGAGGTTGTCGCCAGTTTTCACCTCGACTACTGCTTCTCTAATAACAGACCGAGGAATGGGAAGCTCCACCCCCACCATACCTGGTCGGGGACTGTCACCCCCAGGGGTCTCCCTGTCTTTCCATAGTTTCAGCAGGTTTACATGGTGCACCTGCTCGGGCTTCCTCCACCCAGGCTGATGTACCTTGTAAGTCACTTCCCCAACTTTTTCAATGACCTCATAGGGACCCTGCCACCTAGCTAGAAATTTACTGTCCACCCAGAACATGTTGGTGGGCCAAATCCAACACCAACTTGCGATATGGATTGGGTACCACCAATTGTTCCACCACCTCTTCACGTACCTTGTTTACTCGGTACAACATTTCCTGGTGAACCACAAAGCGAGGAAACTGTAACTCCACCCCTGGCTGTTGTGGTTCACCTTCCACCTCAAGAACATTCTCCCAGGCCCGAGACAGGGTTGGGTCCTGGTGTTGAGCGGTACTAAAGTTAATTGTGGCGACATGGAGATCTGCCAACTCTGGACCTGTTGCCAACTCTTCCACATCTCCAACCATAACATTTAGTGGGGTTGACTCCCCCTCTTCCATTTTAGGGACGGGCACCTCTTCCACGGTGCCTCCTGATTCCGGTTCCCAGGGCACCGGGGTCTCCCCTGAGTAGGGCCAGTCTATTGGGGACACACCCGCCTCGCGGGTTTCCGGAACTGCCAACTTGGCCCACAGTGACCTGAACCCTGGAAAGTCTCTCCCAATAATCAGTTCATACGGGAGTTTAGCGGCGACAGCGACTTCATGTTTCCAGCTGCCAGAGACGGTGGTGAGAGACACCTGTGCCGTGGCATAGTCTCTCAAGTCCCCATGAATGCACAAAACCCCGGTTTTCCGCCCAGTGTACTCATCGGGCAGTACTAAGGCGGGTCTTGCCAGGGTAACCATGCTCCCCGAGTCCAAAAGGGCCACAGCCAGGGTGTCTCCCACTTTCACCTGACAGAGGTGACTTTGCCCCACAAGCTCAGGGACACCGGCAGCACACAGCCTCCTGGCATACATGGAAGGGCGGTAACCAAAGTTCACGTCCATGGGCTCCCCCTGGTGGGGACAATTGGCTCTGATATGTCCCGGCTCCTTACATCCCCAACACAACACTTGGGCAGGGACTTTGGGGGGTAGGTCCTGAGGGGGTTTAGGGGACACCACTCGCCTGAGCTGGGGCGGGGACCTCCGGGGTTTCCCCGAATCCCTCCTCATGGAGCCACCTTGCAAGTTCCTGGTGGCCTCATAACCCTCCACTAGGTCCACCATCCCTAGTGCGTTGTCAGGGGATACCTGGCCAACCCAGTGCTGAAGAGGGTGCGGTAAAGCCCTCCAGAAAATGTCCGCCAGCAAGCGGTCCAACATGGCAGTGGGGCTTAACAACTCCGGCTGCAACCATTTTTGCAGCAGGTGCAGCAGTTTATAGTACTGGGGCCGGGCGGGCTCTGCCGACTGGTAGCTCCACTGATGCACCCGCTGAGGCCGAACCCACACATTCACCCCCAGTCTGGCCAGTATCTCACCCTTCAAAGTCGGGTAGTCAGCGGCTTGGTCCTCTGGGAGATCAAACAACACCTGCTGGGGTCCAGACGCCAGAAATGGAGCGATGACATCAGCCCACTGGTCATACGGCAACTTCTCCCTTGCAGCCACCTTTTCAAACACCGCCAGGTAAGTCTCAACGTCATCTGAAGGGGTCATTTTTGTGAGCGCCGAGCGGACAGCTTTCCGGGCATCAGGAATACTTTTGGGCGCACCTGCAGCTTGCTGCGCCATCACATGTTGCAAAAACAGCTGGTTGGTCTCCTGCTGCTGCCTGTTGGTCTCATGCTGCTGCAGATTCGCCTCCAAGACCGCTTTCACGACCGCCTCCATTTTGTCTGCAGTCCCAGGTAGCAGCCTGGCAGGTTTAATATAGGACATGCACAAAACAAAAACGTTTTTGTCGGTTGCTCCTAGGCCTCACTGCTGTGCCCGCATCCGACACCAAATGTGGCGATTAGTTCTGGTAGGCAACCGGGTATCAGCAGTATAGAGGCGGAGGCAAACAGTTCAAAGTAAAGTCTGTGTTTATTTCACACAAAAATCCACAAAAACCTTTTCAGGAAACCGCAGCATAAATGATACAGTCAGGCAAACAGCTTTTAGTCCTTGAGCAAAGGTCCTGTTTACAATCAAATAGGCCTCAGGTCCGCATGAACAGCCTCCACAGGAGATTTCAGCCAGGCTCACAGAGTCTCACTCCCATGTGAGCTCTAGACAAAGGACAGGCCACAGCTGATTCCCCAGGCTATTTGAACAACCCGCAAAACCCGGACCTGGGTAGTGGGATGGAGTCCCACCCTGCTCTGCTCCATCCCAGTAAAGCCGTCCCAGGTTAGCCTTTCGGCTATTCTAAAGCAACAGCAGCAAACTGCCACCAGCAGCTGATGCTGGAAATCAGACTACACGACTTTACTGCACCAATGCCAGGTACATTGGTGCTACATACCTGCCATCAATGACGGCCCCTTGCACCGCCTTACCACAATACAAAGATCTGTCACACCCAGAGCGTAACCATAACCCAATGGCATCCACTAGGATTAGAGGAAAGGTGCTTTCTCCAACAGCATAGGAGGGGATTCTTCTCTGTAACAGCAGTGAGACTATGGAACTCTCTTCTAGAGGAGGTAGTAATGAAGAGAGATGGGCGAACCCCCCAAAAAACAAAAGGTACTTACCTGAGCAGCTGATTGGTGCCAGTCCTGATCTCTGGAACTGAGCCATGCCGCGATCCTTGTCTCCGCCCCATCCGGGCTTGCAAACTCTTTTCACATGCCAGACCACGCCCCTCATCATCAGTCACTGGGGTGTGGTCACGCTCCCTTCCATTGCAATAAAGAGGGGCATGTCAGGCCTTGGTCCACTACCTCTGTTGCATTTAATGGAGAGGGTGGGGCAGTGCTCTGACATGGTGAGTCGTGATCCCGACAAGCTGCTATACTTTTAGCAGGGTGCACACCACCCGCTTCAGGCATTTGTGAATAGCCAGTGTGGGCACGCACCCAGTTAGAGGGTAGCGGGGATGTGGCCGCCAGTGTGCTCAGCTCAGATCTTCTCAGACGAACAGATTGGATGAGAGCCAGTGCATGCGCCAGACGCCAGGGGAAAGTTACGTTTACTGGGCGACCTGGGGGGTATCACACAGCGGGGCATCCCCAATTGCCCTGGGGGCAAAAAACAAAATCCGGGATAGTCACGAAAATCACAGGCTTTAGTTATATTGAATGTGTGCAGACAGATGGGGCTTTTTTCATTGCCCAGCAACACAGGATCAGGCTGAATTACTCACCTGGCCTGTGCTAACACAAGCTCAAGAGGGAGTGCGGACCACCTGCCGCACCCACCCCTAATTAGGAGCACCAGACAACAATTAATGTTAACAAAACAACCAATATACTCCGCACCAACACGGTATAATATATGTGTGCAAGCCTCCAAACTGGACCTATCCACTAAAAATCAGTGGTACCTAAGGAACAAGAAAGAGATAGGGGCTGCCAGACTAAGCCCCCATTGGTCCAGGGAAAACAATGCCGCACCACCTCAATATATAAAATGTATATCACCTTTATTAAGTTATTTGCAGACATACACCGCAAGAAAACGGACACACTACATAAAATTAAAAAACATTACTAAAAACATTGAATATCGGGATATCAAGGCTGGCTAACTATGCAATAGGGTACAATTTTAATTGATGTGATATGAGGGGTTCCCCAATGCTGACCCAAAGTGCTAATCCAAAACGAAGAAATAAATCGGCTCAACAGTGCTAATAAACACAACAGTGTAGTGAATATATATGTGATATCAAATACAATTACAAAATATTATAAAAAAAAATATATATATATATACAATCCAATGGGCAATGATGCATCAAACTAAAGTGCTAGGTGCTAAGAGGCCGATTCATTAATAGCGCCAGGTAGCGACAGATGAGCGACAGTAGCGGCATTTACGGAGCGCCCGCTAGTAGTCTCTGTGCTTGGCCGTTGTTCGGTAGTTGATAGCGACTCAGCCGGTTTGCCGTAATGTTGAATATTGGGTGAGGAGTCGCTATTTGACAGGTTCCGCGCTGTATGGGAGCGCATGACAGCGAATGGCCATAGCGAACGGCTCCCAGCATATTCATTAACAAATCACGCTCAAAAAATTATCGCGCTGTGAAATGCTTGTTTAAACCCCAGAGCGCTGGCGGCGATGGGTTAAAAGTAGTTTTTTAACCCCCAAACAACCATATTTTTGGATAAAAAAAAACAAGTTTTTCAAAACATTTTGTAATATGAATACATTAATATCAGACCTGTAATATCAATTCTGCACAATTTTTTTTTTTTTTTTTTTTTTTACCTTAAAAAAAATATCTAACATTGCAGAAGTGGTCACAGAATTTTTGACATTTAAAAAAAAAAAAAAAAAATTAATAGCAATTAATACCTGTCGCTGTTCAAGGTCGCTCGCTGGCGCTGTGGGGTGAGGCTGGAATAATGATGAATGATTCGCTATCTGGCGCTCTGTCAGTCGATAAGCAGGATCAGCTTGATAAATGTGTGATTGCGGAGGGGAGCCAGCGTTCTCGTGGCGGTGACCGTCATTACCGTTCGCTCACCATTCGCTACCTGCCGCTATCCCTTGTTAAATAAGGGCCTAAGTATCAGGATCTGAGCACATACAATTTGTGCCAGGCCCATTAAATTAAGTGCAAAGTGCTAAGCATTTAAATGGGAACTAACCTATAACAAGTACAAAATCACATCACCGTATTTGTATGGCCAGCATCCAGCGATATCAGAACCAAAAGCAACAATTAATGTTATACAAGAATTTTTATTGTACACATATTAAGAGATAAAAATCGGACCTTACAAATACAACAAAGACAACACTTATTAAAAACAGCTGCACTTGCCCGAGTTAATAAATCATAAACACATTTAAATGTGCAAAATAATTAATCCAGGGAAATGACCCCTTAAGCACTATAAGGGTCCACTTCCCCCGCAAATATTTAAGGGAACGGGGGGGGGGGGTATAATCACACATATATTTTTTGTGCCGGCACAAAACTAATTAATTAGTGTAACTGATCCTACATTTAAAGTGACCTGTGCTAAACCTGAAATATAAAACCTGTTCAAAATTACAATAAATGTGCAAAGGTTTCAGCATAAACTGTGTGCAAAAATATGCAAAAATGAAAAGAATAAAATAATTATGGACCAAAGCAGGACCTATAGAAAGTGCCAAGTTGGAGATAGAGGGTTAATATCAGAAAGTGAGGCAGAGCCAGTTAAACCGGACCTTCAGCGCGATTTAATGAAAAGCCCAAACCCTTAAAAAACTATTCCCCAGCATCTAAAATTAATATATTTTACGTTTTTAGTCACTAACTTATTATTCTTTCCCCCACTGGGCTGCAACTCTGTTCAGGAATTTAGGATACGGGCGCCGCCATCTTGACTCAGAAGCATCACACTTACTGAGGAGAGGAGAGTGGGATAAGGTACAGGGGGGCGGGTTATAGCTGTGCTTTGCTCAGACAGAGCAGAGCTGGGGTCAGGTGAAGGTCAGCAGTCCCAGAATGCAGAGCAGCACAGTCAGGAGGCACTTCCTGTTTACAGGCTGCCTGATGTTCCATGAGCCGCCATCTTGGATGTTTAAAGGCTCATAACATGCAGTAGATGCAGGTAGGATGATTTTTAATGTGGACAATCTGTTTGTACAGGGTGTGGGAAACATATAAGATAGACTCTTATTCAGAGTGAAGGTCCGCTTTAATAACAATGCCAAGCCATAAAGATAGCAGCATATGGATTCCTGGGTACAATAGATCTGGAGGCAAGATGCAGCAGGCTTCCCGTGCCGCTTCTGCTGGGTGAGGGGACTTGGACAATACAACACACACTCTTTTGTACTAACCCGCAGCCCGGCGTCCATCCAGCGTGCGCCGCCGCCGAGCCAGGTGGGCCTTTGTCCCCCCGATGTCCCGGGGCCGGAAATGGCATCACCGAGCACTGTTCCGGTTAGGGAAACAGAAATTACATGTGCGCTCCACCAGGGATGCATGTTGGATAGGTCACCCAAGGAGCAACAACACGTTGCGCGTTCACTGTAAACAGTGCGCGCACAGAGCTCGGGGGAAGTCAACCCGGCCCCGATGACGCAGGAGCGTGACGTCCATCCCGGCCCCACCATAATAGCAGACCACGTCAGATGTCAGTCCCGCCACATCCTGCCAAACCACGCTCCCCCAGCAAGCCCCACCACAATAGCGATGCTCACCCGGTCCAGCGAGGGGGCAGGCATAGGCGGGAAGAGGCGGGGCAGGGAGGCGCCAAGCCTCAGCAGCGATCCTCGCACCAGACAAACGCCCGGCCACGGGGCAGCACATCGAGTGCTACAAACTTAATTAAAGTTGAAGATTAAAAACACCAACCATTTGTAATTAATATCCACTTATCTTGATATGTTAAGAAATACTTATATACATGAAAACACACAATGGCAATATCTAATTGTGGCTTCATTCCTATGAAAATTATTTTTCTACAAATGCGAGAGTAAATTTAAACAGGAAATATTAGGTGAGTGTGGACATCACAAAGACATGAAATGTCTCCAGATACAATAAAGTAAAGGGCTCCTGTTCTCCTGTATTATATACCTAAGTGGCCCAGCTATAGGTCACATTATTGTAAAGAGAACTGGCCATCAGCAAGCCAAATGATATAACCAGCATGCATCAAAAAAACAGTATCCCATAGCCATGGGCTAATGAGAAAGGAAAAGAGATGTGCTCATACTAACGCAATGTATAGCAATCAGAAGACTGATACAATGGAACCAACTTTATGTTTGAACTTATTGAGGAAGCGCTCTGCTACATTGATACATTTTAGGGAGCATTGTAACAACCCTCCTCAATTTATTCATTGCCAGATACTCCCCGACACAGACATTTTCACAGATTGGAGCGGGAGAACACTCGACAGCAGCGAGGTGAAGTGTCATGGCAGCTTCTCATATATCTGCAAATGTGTGTTACCGACACCTCTGTTTCCATTTAATAGATTTATGATGTTTGCAGTGTTGCGTCATGTCATAGCATCTATATATATATATATATAGAAATATATATATGTGTGTGTGTGTGTGTGTGTGTGTGTGTGTGTGTGTGTGTGTATGGTAAATAACATTATACAATATATATAACTATATATATATGTATATATATATATATATATATATATATATATATATATATTGGGGCGGACTGGCCATAGGGAGACCCCGGAACAATGGCCAGTGCTGCTTTGGGGCCAGCTGGGCTGCTCCTTTTAGCACCCATATTCAATCCCTGTCCCCTTAGTCTCCCTCTCAGCCCCACTGTATCCACAAGCCAAGGAACCCTAACCTACATGCTATAGCCCCAGCATCAGGCATCATGGTTGGGGGGGGGGGGGGCTCAGCAGTGTTAAGTTAATATATATATATATATATATATATATATATATATATATATATATATATATATTTTTTTTTTTTATTGAGATGTATAATATATAAAGTATTATTACATAAATTATTATTATATATAACTATATTATATTATATTATATTACTATATTAATAGGTCATAGACATGTCATACATACAGATACTGCATAGACATTAGACATTCTAGACATTCTAGGCAGTGAGATCATTTTAATGCTCAGTGCCTTTCTGGAAGAGTCATCAAGAGGGGCATTAAGATTGGCATAGGTGCTCATGATCAGAGCATCATTTTACCCCTGTACAAGTCACTGGTCAGACCCCATATGGAATACTGTGTACAGTTCTGGGCACCTGTGCTTAAGAAGGACATTTCAGAACTGGAGCGCGTTCAAAGAAGGGCAACAAAGTTAATAAAAGGAGTGCGGGGGCTAGAGTACCCGGAAAGATTGTCACAGTTAGGTTTATTTAGTATGGAAAAGAGACGCCGTGGGGTGATCTAATAACTGTGTATAAATATATTCAGGTTCAATACAAAGATCTGTCACACCCAGAGCTTAACCATAACCCAATGGCATCCACTAAGATTAGAGGAAAGGTGATTTCTCCAATAACATAGGAGGGGATTCTTCTCTGCAACAGCAGTGAGACTATGGAACTCTCTTCTAGAGGAGGTAGTAATGAAGAGAGATGGGCAAACCCCCCAAAATTTAGAATCACCAATAAATGTTCTGGTTCGGGGATCTAAACCCAAACCCATTGAAATCAGCAGAAGCACTGCTGTAACTTACCTGAGCCCTGATCCGCTTCCGTCATCGGCAGTGAAGCAGCGTTCCACACTGGCCCCAGCCAGGGCTAAAAAAACCCGTAAGTGAGGAAAGCTCTGGCTGGGGCCAGTTTGGAACGCCACGCGACAGGCGCTGGAAGAGGGGCTCAGGTAAGTTACAACAGCGCTTCTACTGCTACAACCTTGGATGAAGCTGGTTGATGAGCTGCTCAGCATCAACCAGCTTTACTGCGGGGCGCCAAACTTGGACACGTACTTCTGGCTGAGGTCAGTGTTTAGGTTTGGGTACCCGAATCCGCAAAGTTTGGTACGACCCCGAACTTTGCGGTTCGGGTTTGTCAATCTCTAGTAATGAAGGATACACTAAAAGAGTGGCCGGGATGCCCTCCTTGCATGTAATAACATTACCAGCTATGGCTACTAGACCACTGGAAGGAGATCTATAGTGGCCGGGATGCCCTCCTTGCATGTAATAACATTACCAGCTATGGCTACTAGACCACTGGAAGGAGATCTATAGTGGCCGGGATGCCCTAGGATCATGTAATAACATTACCAGCTATGGCTACTAGACCACTGGAAGGAGATCTATAGTGGCCGGGATGCTCTCCTTGCATGTAATAACATTACCAGCTATGGCTACTAGACCACAGGAAGGAGATCTATAGTGGCCGGGATGCCCTCCTTGCATGTAATAACATTACCAGCTATGGCTACTAGACCACTGGAAGGAGATCTATAGTGGCCGGGATGCCCTCTTTACATGTAATAACATTACCAGCTATGGCTACTAGACCACAGGAAGGAGATCTATAGTGGCCGGGATGCCCTAGGATCATGTAATAACATTACCAGCTATGGCTACTAGACCACTGCAAGGAGATCTATAGTGGCCGGGATGCCCTCCTTGCATGTAATAACATTACCAGCTATGGCTACTAGACCACTGGAAGGAGATCTATAGTGGCCGGGATGCCCTCCTTGCATGTAATAACATTACCAGCTATGGCTACTAGACCACAGGAAGGAGATCTATAGTGGCTGGGATGCCCTCCTTGCATGTAATAACATTACCAGCTATGGCTACTAGACCACAGGAAGGAGATCTATAGTGGCTGGGATGCCCTCCTTGCATGTAATAACATTACCAGCTATGGCTACTAGACCACTGGAAGGAGATCTATAGTGGCCGGGATGCCCTCCGTGCATGTAATAACATTACCAGCTATGGCTACTAGACCACTGGAAGGAGATCTATAGTGGCCGGGATGCCCTCCTTGCATGTAATAACATTACCAGCTATGGCTACTAGACCACTGGAAGGAGATCTATAGTGGCCGGGATGCCCTCCGTGCATGTTATAACATTACCAGCTATGGCTACTAGACCACTGGAAGGAGATCTTCATTTATATACAGGCCTAACTGGATGGACTAATGTCTTTAATCAGCCACACATACTATATTACTATGTTACTAACTGTAGCCCTTGACAGTCTAATAAGAGCATCTGTGGTGTCTGCACATAAAAAAGTAAATAAAAAAAGTTAGTAAAATAAAAAGTGAAAAATAAAAAGGTGAGAAAGAAATGTTACATAAATACAAGAAAATGTTTCCTATTAATAGGTTTCTCCGGTGGGATTTGGGCATGAACCGATTCCAAATGCTAACAGGCGAGCCGCCTCCTGGAAGGTAATGTATTCCGCCAGCAAATAAACTGGGCTCCGCGCGGCAAGTTATTTGCAGGATTTCAGGTGAACCGGCTTCGGAATGCAATTAACACCTAATTGTGTAGCTAGCTGTTGGAAATAACAGCTAGGATAGCAGGTGCGATGTATCTCTATATCCTCCTTCGCTAGATATTATATCTGTGTAAAGGGGAACTCTGTACAGCTTTCAAAAGAGTATCTGTAGACATTCATTTAAATGGATTTTAGCATTACCTCCCTGGTACAGAAGCTCTTATGCTTTGTAATTTTCCTTTAAAGGCGGTTGCAAAGTCCATTGCTGGCAAAGGCATTTCTATGTGGCTTGATTTTCTATCCCAGAATCCCTCCCATTCATGGGAGTATGTAAATGAATTTGTTACCTTGATCCCGCTACTTTAGAAAAAGCTAAAGTTGCTACTATTCGGCCGCATCTTTCTAATGGAAACGGAAGGCATTACTAGCCTGAATTGCAATACAATGACTGAGAGCTAGAAGGCAGCCAGGTGAAAGAACCACTAATGTTCATCATTGGCAGTTGATTTCCCATCCCAGGATCCCTACCATTCATGGGATTATATAAATGAATTTGTTGCCATGATCCCGCTTCTTGTCATGTTTTAGAAAAAGCTGAAGTTGCTACTATTCGGCCGCATCTTTCTAATGGACTCAGAAGGCATCATTATCCTGAATTGCAGTGCAATGTGCAATGACTGACAGCTAGAGGGCACTCAAGTGAAAGAGCCACTAATGTTCAGCATTGGCAGTTGATTTCCCATCCCAGGATCCCTCCCATTCATGTGATTATATGAATGAATCTGTTGCCTTGACCCCGCTACTTAACATGTCTTAGAAAAAGCTGAAATTGCTACTATTCGGCCACATCTTTCTAATAGAATCAGAAGGCATAACTATCCTGTATTGCAGTGCAATGACTGACCACTAGGGGACAGTCAAGTGAAAGATCCACTAATGTCCAGCATTGGCAGTTGATTTGTCATCCAATGATTCCTCCCATTCATGGGATTATACAAATTAATCTGTGGCCTTTATCCCGCTACTTGACATGTTTTAGAAAAAGCTGAAGTTGCTACTATTCGGCCGCATCTTTCTAGTGGAATCAGAAGGCATTACTAGCCTGAATTTTTGTTTTTTTTTTTTGTTTTTTTTAACAATGTGTAATTTGTAAATTCTTTATTTATTGCTTTTCAGATTAATAAACTGACAATGTACAAATCTTGCATAGAAAAAAAAAAAGATCAACATAGTTCACAAAATAAAGCATCCGCCTGATTCTGTACTTCAACAGTATTTAGCCTGCTGAAACAAAAAAGGCTATTACTGGATGCGACTTTGTGACAAAGAAGAGAGGAGGGGAGGGGTGGGAACACTAGGAGGGGGGTGATTGGGACTCCTAGCGTAGGGAGGGGAAAAAGGGAGACAAAGGGACAGCACATGGGTGTGGATTAATACTGCGTCTTGGGTGCATGGTGTAGGGTGCCCTAGGACGGCATCAGGATCTGCTTACACTCATCAGAGTCTAGAAACATCATCCAGCTATACCAAGTGGTGGTGAACTTCTCCGACCTACCGTCCCTAGCAAGCAAGAGGCTCTCGAAGCGCATTATGTCGTTAACCTTGGCCACCCATGTTGCTAACGAGGGGGCACACTCTTGCTTCCAGAACAATGGAATGCATGCCTTGGCTGCATTTAGAAGCTGGCATTGAAGAGACCCCATTGCAGTGCAATGACTGACCATTAGAGGTGGAAGTGAAAACAACGCTGATGTTTAGCGTTGGCAGTTGTTTTCTCATGCCAGGATCCTTCTCATTAACAGGATTATGTGAATGAATCTGTTGCCTTGATCCCAATACTTGTCATGTTTTAGTAAAAGCTGAAGTTGCTACTATTTGACCGCATCTTTCCAATGGAATCAGAAGGCTTTACTATCCTGAATTGCAGTGCAATGGCTGACCACTAGAAGGCAGTTGCTTTCCCACTCCAGGATCCTTCTCATTCTCTAACAGGATTATATGCTTTTTATATATGCTTTAAAAAAGCTTTGTCTGCTGCTGTATGGACACATTGTACATTTCCCCCCATAGATCAATATTATCACCACTGACTGGGCTGTGGGCACCCTGCTGCTGGCTTTGAACATCCTGAGATTGGAACAGTAATGCATCTGCATATAACTTAAGAAATTTTAACGTTGCCCGGGCTAAAGTCATTTTTTTTCTTCCTCATGCCAACTGTATTAAAAAACAGAGATGTACCCTTTAGTTTGAGGGGAGGTGGGGTTGAATAGCATTGCATGTGGCTGGTTTGACAGGACTTTTCAATGTATTCCTGATGGAATCCCATTGCCTTGAACTCAATACTGTACATTCTTTATTTTATAAACTGCTGGTGTGCGGCCGCATTGTCTGTGCGCACTATTACTGTTTGTGGATGCTTATTCCTATACTCAAAATAGAAGAATGGAAGCAAAGACTATGTTAGTATTGTACATGTACTCCCTCTGTGCTGGCTGGAATTTGCACTCTCTGAGTTTAAAGTGAGGACTTATTTTTGTCTGAGGAAAAGAAATTGATTATATCTGTAAGTACTGTATGATACAGTGTAACAGTATATTATAATACAGCATCTCAGTTAAATGTTGACTACCCCCCCTGTGTTGCTGGGTCAAAAAAGTACCCTTTCTAGTCCTGCTTCCATATTGTGATTAGTACTCCTTGCCTGTTTCCTATTCCCCAGGTCTGCAACCAACAGAGATCTGCTTAGGGTCTGAACTGCCCCTTCCTCAGGGGCAAAGCTAAAGAAGAGAGAAGTGGTGGGGCGACCATAACGCTTCAAGCCTCCAATGGTCAGCCACATGCATCTCTGCTGACGTAGACTGAAATGTCTGTGTATTCTTCTTCACAATCTCTGCTCCAGTTACTTGCTGTCTGTGCTCTGGGTACCTGTTATCAGTCGGTTCTCCAGCTGTTTCCATTCTGAGCTCTAGCGATCTGTTTTCAATCCGTGGCTCATTTACTGGTTCCAAATCTGGTGTTCCAAGTAGAAGTGAGCACAGGTGAGGTGAGGAGAGGTAAGAAGAAAGCTGGGAATAGTCAACATAGGCATCTCCAAACACGACCAACACAGCAGCACTTGTGTGTCACCCACCTCTACGAAACACGCCCAACACAGTAGCACAAGTGTGTCACCCACCTCTACAAAACACACCCAACACAGTAGCACAAGTGTGTCACCCACCTCTACAAAACACACCCAAGACAGTAGCACATGTGTGTCACCCACCTCTACAAAACACACCCAACACAGTAGCACTTGTGTGTCACCCACCTCTACAAAACACGCCCAACACAGCAGCACTTGTGTGTCACCCACCTCTACAAAACACGCCCAACACAGCAGCACTTGTGTGTCACCCACCTCTACGAAACACGCCCAACACAGCAGCACTTGTGTGTCACCCACCTCTACAAAACACGCCCAAAACAGCAACACTTGTGTGTCACCCACCTCTACAAAACACGCCCAACACAGCAGCACTTGTGTGTCGCCCACCTCTACAAAACACGCCCAACACAGTAGCACATGTGTGTCACCCACCTCTACAAAACACGCCCAACACAGCAGCACTTGTGTGTCGCCCACCTCTACAAAACACGCCCAACACAGTAGCACAAATGTGTCACCCACCTCTACAAAACACGCCCAACACAGTAGCACAAGTGTGTCACCCACCTCTACAAAACGCGCCTAACACAGTAGGACAAGTGTGTCACCCACCTCTACGAAACACGCCCAACACAGCAGCACTTGTGTGTCACCCACCTCTACAAAACACGCCCAACACAGCAGCACTTGTGTGTCACCCACCTCTACAAAACACGCCCAACACAGTAGCACTTGTGTGTCACCCACCTCTACAAAACACGCCCAACACAGCAGCACTTGTGTGTCACCCACCTCTACAAAACACGCCCAACACAGTAGCACAAGTGTGTCACCCACCTCTACAAAACACGCCCAACACAGTAGCACTTGTGTGTCACTCACCTCTACAAATAACGCCCAACACAGTAGCACAAGTGTGTCACCCACCTCTACAAAACACGCCCAACACAGCAGCACTTGTGTGTCACCCACCTCTACAAATAACGCCCAACACAGTAGCACAAGCGTGTCACCCACCTCTACAAAACACGCCCAACACAGCAGCACTTGTGTGTCACCCACCTCTACAAAACACGCCCAACACAGTAGCACATGTGTGTCACCCACCTCTACAAAACACGCCCAACACAGCAGCACTTGTGTGTCACCCACCTCTACAAAACACGCCCAACACAGCAGCACAAGTGTGTCACCCACCTCTACGAAACACGCCCAACACAGCAGCCCTTGTGTGTCACCCACCTCTACAAATAACGCCCAACACAGTAGCACAAGCGTGTCACCCACCTCTACAAAACATGCCCAACACAGCAGCACATGTATGTCACCCACCTCTAAAAAACACGCCCAACACAGTAGCACAAATGTGTCACCCACCTCTACAAAACACACCCAACACAGCAGCACATGTATGTCACCCACCTCTACAAAACATGCCCAACACAGTAGCACATGTGTGTAACCGACCTCTACAGAGAAGTACATTGGAGCCTTACTTCCTGCTTCTGGAACTAGTGATGCGATGCCCTCTAGCAGCCAGACACTTGTACTGCAGGCAAGGCAACCTCAGTTCTTCAAATCCCCCGGGGGGGCTGCAACTGATGGCAATGCAGGCTGCATGTGCCCCCGGGCTTCAGATTGCACATCCATGATTTAGAGAAAGGAAGCACCATTTGTCTTTAGGTTAATCTTTAGTTGTCTAATTACATTCATTTGAGTTACAAGACAAGAGAAAAGTTTATTGTATGAGCCTTGAAAAGGCCCAATTTAAAGAGGAACATTACAGGTCTTGGGGAGTTGATAAAACCCCCCAAACCTGGCTCGCCGAGCCCCCCTGCCCCTCCGGTATAGCACTTACCTATTAAAGACTTACCTCTCCAGTCACATAGCGCTCAGCAACCCGCCGCTCCCTCACCGCCCTCCATAGGGAAGCGCCATCTCGGAAGCTTAAGGCTTTCTCCACGACATAGGAGGAGATTCTTCTCTGTAAGAGCAGTGACACTATGGAACTCGCTGCCAGAGGAGGTAATAATGATGGATACACTAAAGGAGTTCAAAAGTGGCCGGGATGCCCCCCGTGCATGTAATAACATTACCAGCTATGGCTACTAGACCACTGGAAGGAGATCTATAGTGGCCGGGATGCCCTCCTGGCATGTAATAACATTACCAGCTATGGCTACTAGACCACTGGAAGGAGATCTATAGTGGCCAGGATGCCCTCCCTGTATGTAATAACATTACCAGCTATGGCTACTAGACCACTGAAAAGAGATATATAGTGTCCGGGATGCCCTCCTTGCATGTAATAACATTACCAGCTATGGCTACTAGACCACTGGAAGGAGATCTATAGTGGCCGGGATGCCCTCCTTGCATGTAATAACATTACCAGCTATGGCTACTAGACCACTGGAAGGAGATCTATAGTGGCCGGGATGCCCTCCTTGCATGTAATAACATTACCAGCTATGGCTACTAGACCACTGGAAGGAGATCTATAGTGGCCGGGATGCCCTCCTTGCATGTAATAACATTACCAGCTATGGCTACTAGACCACTGGAAGGAGATCTATAGTGGCCGGGATGCCCTCCTTGCATGTAATAACATTACCAGCTATGGCTACTAGACCACTGGAGGGAGATCTATAGTGGCCGGGATGTCCTCCTTGCATGTAATAACATTACCAGCTATGGCTACTAGACCACTGGAAGGAGATTTATAGTGGCCGGGATGCCCTCCTTGCATGTAATAACATTACCAGCTATGGCTACTAGACCACTGGAAGGAGATCTATAGTGGCCGGGATGCCCTCCTTGCATGTAATAACATTACCAGCTATGGCTACTAGACCACTGGAAGGAGATCTATAGTGGCCGGGATGTCCTCCTTGCATGTAATAACATTACCAGCTATGGCTACTAGACCACTGGAAGGAGATCTATAGTGGCCGGGATGTCCTCCTTGCATGTAATAACATTACCAGCTATGGCTACTAGACCACTGGAAGGAGATCTATAGTGGCCGGGATGCCCTCCTTGCATGTAATAACATTACCAGCTATGGCTACTAGACCACTGGAAGGAGATCTATAGTGGCCGGGATGCCCTCCGTGCATGTAATAACATTACCAGCTATGGCTACTAGACCACTGGAATGAGATCTATAGTGGCCGGGATGCCCTCCTTGCATGTAATAACATTACCAGCTATGGCTACTAGACCACTGGAAGGAGATCTATAGTGGCCGGGATGCCCTCCGTGCATGTAATAACATTACCAGCTATGGCTACTAGACCACTGGAATGAGATCTATAGTGGCCGGGATGCCCTCCTTGCATGTAATAACATTACCAGCTATGGCTACTAGACCACTGGAAGGAGATCTATAGTGGCCGGGATGCCCTCCGTGCATGTAATAACATTACCAGCTATGGCTACTAGACCACTGGAATGAGATCTATAGTGGCCGGGATGCCCTCCTTACATGTAATAACATTGCCAGCTATGGCTACTAGACCACTGGAAGGAGCTCTATAGTGGCCGGGATGCCCTCCTCTCTAATATTTTAATCAGGGCCCCATCACATTTAGTTACAGCACTGCGATGCCCTTATGCATTGCCCCTCCATTGATGAGTGCATCCCTGTACAGGCGCAGCCCAGACTTCCTGTAAGTCAAAGCTCGCGGCACACAATTAATATCTGTTGGCGTTTTTATTGAGCCTCCGCTCATTTCTAGCAGACAAGCTTTGAAGTGTAATTGTAAATAGGTGTAACAAATTACGAAGGAGCTCATTTAATCTGCATAAATATGTCATAGCGGGAAAAGTTATATTTCCAGTGTGGCCTCAACCTTTGTAGAGAAACACATGGCGGGAAGCGAGTATGATGGATGCCTTATGCTGACTCCAAACTCCAGATCCTATTAAGAATATTCCGTCAGTGTCGCTGGAAATTCCAAACAGCCAGAGATACCATAGGATTCCTTTAAAGTCAGAGAAGACTGGAGAATACGCTTGATTTGGGATGCCCCTCTGCCTAAGAAAGGGGGCGATTCCTGGTCATGCGGCAAAATATTTGCGCACATCAAAAATGCTTTTCTCCTGATTTTGCCCTTCCTATCTAATCATGTGACACTTTTTTGTGCGCCTATTTTTGTGAGTAAATTTGCACATGGAGTAAGAATTCACTCACGCAATTTAGGGTTTGTTTTGAGGAGCGATAAGTGTGCGCAAGTGTGTTAAAAGTAGGAGGAAAATGACGACTCACGTGCTTAATTCATTCATTAAAGTGGACCAAAACCCATGATTTTGACTATACTGGGTTTTGGTCCTCTCTCCCAGTGCACCCTGATCGGGGATGCCCCGCTGTGTGAAACCCGTGCTGATGCCAGTTCACCTCTTCCCAGTCCTACAGTGCATGAGCGGCCGCTCGTCCAATCAGCACGCTCGGAGTCGCTGAAGTCACATAGTCTAAGCCTTCATCTAAGGTCAGCGGGTCCGAGCATGCTAGGGACTGCATCCCTCGCTAACCTTTAACAGGAACCGTGTCCTACGCCGGCTATTCACAAATGCCTGGTGCGGATATGCACCCTGCTAGAGGGATGGCGGGGATGTGGCTGCGGCTCGCACATGCGCCGTTGGACAGGGAAACAAGGTAAGTGTATGGGGCGAACTTGGGGGTTTCACACAGCGGGGCATTCCGGTTTTGGATGCCCCAGAAGGAGGGAATCGATCTTCCTGGGAATCATATAGATTCTCAAGCCGTTTAGCGTGGGTTTTGGTCCACTTTAAAGGGGATCAACACCCAGGATTTTGACTATCCTGGGTTTTGGTCCACTTCGGTGGGGCGCCCCACTGTGTGAAACCTCCCAGAAAGCCCCAAAAACTCACCTGTCCCGGCTCCCACGTGACAGCTGCAGCCAATCCCCGCCGGTGGACAAGCGAGGTCCGTCGACGGAAAAGCGAGCGCGCCCGCCACCTCCCGCGGGTCACTCTTACAGGGAGCGCGCCCACGCCGGCCATTCACAGACGTCCGGCGCGACGCTGCGCGAGCGGTGGCGGCTCGCGCATGCGCCGCTGGATCGAGGAGCAGGTAGGGATTTCGGGGCTTTCTGGGGGGTTTCACACAGGGGCGAACCCCCGATCGGGGTGCCCCGCAGGCCCGATGCTGATCCACTTTAAACACAAAGCCGGCAATACCTTATTATAAATGAAAGTTTCACCTGCAAGATATTTTTGGGTATTTTTACCTTTTTTTCATTATTTTTTCAACAAAAAGTTTGGAAACTAGTTTGAAAAGTTGGCAAATATTATACTGTTTTAAAGTGAAACTTCGGACCTTTAAACTACTAGGTTCTAATTGCCCCCCACCACAATGCTGCATACCTTTGGGAGGATGGCGTCTTCCTCATCGCCGTCATCCTGCTGCTTTTTCCACCCCCCCCCGGGATCTTACGCGTCTGTAACAGCTTAGCCGTTCTGCCATCCCCCCCCCTCGGTCCTCACTAGTCATGCAGACATCTGTGGGGCAGTTATGGCCTTGAGGTAAGGTAACAGGCTTGTTGGCAGGTTCGATTCCCAACCATGGGACAAGACTAAAGTGCCCTTGAGCGAAGCACCTAACCCCCAATTGCTCCCCGGGCGCTGAGTTTAGGACAACCCACCGCTCCGGGCACGTGTGCACTTCACTGCCCCGGGGAGGCCGATTCATTAATAGCGCCAGGTAGCGACAGATGAGGGACTGTAGCAGTATTTTCACAGTGCCCGCTAGTAGTCGCTGTGCTTGGCCGTTGTTCGGTTGTTGACAGCGACTCAGTCGGTGTGCGGTAATGTTGAATATTGGGTGAGAAGTCACTATTTGACAGGTTCAGCGCGACCGGCTCCCAGCATATTCATTAACAAATCACGCTCAAAAAATTCTCGCGCTGTGAAATGCTTGTTTAAACCCCAGAGCGCTGGCGGCGATGGGTTAAAAGTAGTTTTTTAACCCCCAAACAACCATATTTTTGGAAACAAAAAAAAAACAAGTTTATAAAAGCATTTTGTAATATGAATACATTAATATCAGACCTGTAATATCAATTCTGCCCAAATTTTTTTTTTATTTTTTTTTTTACCTTAAAAAAGTTATCTAAAATGGCAGAAGTGGTCACAGAAATTTTCACATAAAAAAAAAAAAAAATTATTAACAATTAATTATGAATATTTAAAGATTGTTCCATTGAAATGCATTGGAGAGCGCCAGGTAGTGAGAGGTCATACCTGTCGCTGTTCAAGGTCGCTCGCTGGCGCTGTGGGGTGAGGCTGGAATAATGATAAATGAGTCGCTATCTGGCGCTCTCTCAGTCGCTAAGCAGGATTGGCTTGATAAATGTGTGATTGTGGTGGGGAGCCGGCGTTCTCGTGGCGGTGACCGCCACTATTGCACTATTAAAAAAAAAGTTAAAAGCTATTAATCTCACAGCATTTCTAATTCTCCTGCCGCCACCCAAGCCCGAGAGGAGGACTTCAATGAACAGGCGCGAGATCTCAGGGCCAGCGCAGTGCATCGTGAGACAGAGAAGAAGACAAGATGGCGCTGCCCTACAGATAGCATCTGAGAAGGTTGGTTGAGCACAGGAGGAAAAGCAGAAGACAGGTAAGTTAAACCTGCCAATTGTGGAATCGGGAGTTAGAAGGGAAGTTTCGGGGGTTTTTGAAAACCATTTAGACTGTTCAATGTTCTTTAAGCTAATAAAACCAAAAAGGGGGACATTTGGCCACAAAGGTTTAAAGCGGACCTTCACCCTAAATAAGAGTCTATCTTATATGTTTCTCCCCTGTACATACAGATTGCCCACATTAATCCGGACCTTCACCCTAAATAAGAGCCTATCTTATATGTTTCCCCCACCCTGTACATACAGATTGCCCACATTAATCCGGACCTTCACCCTAAATAAGAGCCTATCTTATATGTTTCCCCCACCCTGTACATACAGATTGCCCACATTAATACGGACCTTCACCCTGAATAAGAGCCTATCTTATATGTTTCTCCCCTGTACATACAGATTGCCCACATTAATACGGACCTTCACCCTGAATAAGAGCCTATCTTATATGTTTCTCCCACCCTGTACATACAGATTGTCCACATTAATCCGGACCTTCACCCTGAATAAGAGCATATCTTATATGTTTCCCCCACCCTGTACATACAGATTGTCCACATTAAAATTCATCCTACCTGCATCTATTGCATTTTCTGAGACTTTGAACATCCTAGATGGCGGCCCATGGAGGTGCAGGCTGCCTGCAAACAGGAAGTGTCTTCTGACTGTGCCGCTCTGCATTCTGGGATTGCTGAACTTTTCCTGACCCCAGCTCTGCTCTGTCTGTGCAAAGCACAGCTATATTCCTGCTCCCCTGCACTTTTGACTCCTCTCCTCAGTAGGTGATACTAATGAGCCAAGATGGCGGCGCTCGTATCCTAGAGTGAAGGCCAGTGGGGGAAAGAATAAAAACTAAGTGACTAAAAAATGTTAAATATATTCATTTTAGATGCTGGGGAATAGTTTTTTTAAGGGTTTGGGCCTTTCATTAATTGATGCTGAAGGTCCGCTTTAATATAAACTAAAAAAACAAAATACATGAGTAGCTCAAGTATTAAAGCGGACCATCAGTCAAAAATGACTTAAACCAGACCAACACAACACACAGTGCTCATTTTCAGGGCGATTTAGATTGCTGCACATGAAAAATAATTCACCTTTTTCGAACGCCTACTGGGATAAATTATAAAAACAAAATGGCCGCTCATGGGCTTGCAGTCCACCTGCAAACAGGAAGTCATGCTGGGCGTCCTGTTACTGTGCGTTTCAGTTATGCCATTTGGGAGTGGAAGCTCCAATATGGCCGCTACCTTTCTTTTTCAACTGTGCCAGGCTGTTTAGGCACGGGGAGGCCGATTCATTAATAGCGCCAGGTAGCGACAGATGAGCGCCAGTAGCGTTATTTTCACAGCGCACGCTAGTATTCGCTGTGCTTGGGCGTTGTTCGGCTGTTGACAGCGACTCAGTCGGTGTGCGGTAATGTTGAATACGGGGTTAGGAGTCGCTGTTTGACAGGTTCCGCGCTGTATGGGGGCGCATGACAGCGAATGGCCATAGCGAACGGCTCCCACCATATTCATTAACAAATCACACTCAAAAAATTCTCGCGCTGTAAAATGCTTGTTTAAACCCCAGAGCGCTGGCGGCGATGGGTTAAAAGTAGTTTTTTAACCCCCAAACAACCATATTTTTGGAAAAAAAAAAAAACAAGTTTTTACAAACATTTTGTAATATAAATATATTAATATCAGACCTGTAATATCAATTCTGCACAAATTTTTTTTTTATTTTTTTTTTTTTTACCTTAAAAAATATATCTAACATTGCAGAAGTGGTAACAGAAATTTTTGCCATTTAAAAAAAAAAAAAAAAAAAAAAACATTATTAATTATGAATATTTAAAGATTGCTCCATTGAAATGCATTGGAGAGCGCCAGGTAGCGAGAGGTCATACCTGTCGCTGTTCAAGGTCGGACGCTGGCGCTGTGGGGTGAGGCTGGAATAATGATGAATGATTCGCTATCTGGCGCTCTGTCAGTCGCAAAGCAGGATCAGCTTGATAAATGTGTGATTGCGGAGGGGAGCCGGCGTTCTCTTGGCGGTGAGCGTCATTATTACCGTTCGCTCACCATTCGCTACCTGGCGCTATCCCTTGTTAAATAAGGGCCTAAGCCACTACACAAATAAGGCAACGAAGTAAGGGTATAGACAACGTCTCAGACCAGACATTGGGAAACACAACACTGTAGGTCAATATTAAACACTACATATAAAAACAAGGAGAAAACATCTGCCACTAAAATCGACTACAGATTGGAGAATAGAGAACGCAGAAGCTGGAGAGAAAAATTCGCCACTGCTAAACAGGAAAGATGGGGGAGAAACGTGGGGTCATGGGGACCAGTAAATGGCTTAGCCAGCAACATGTGCATGAAGCTGGGCCTTTTCTTCATAAAAAGAACTACATTTCACAAGTTTGAAAGTCGGAAGTCGGAAGTCGAGTCGGAAACTTGCACTTTGGCATTTTGTACGATGTGCATGTGCGTCATTCCTGTGCACGCTGCCATAAATTGGGCGGGTACACTTACACACGGTTTTGAGGTTTATAGCGCGCAGCCAAGAATCAAGCCTATTGGCCTCGATTCAATAAAGGTAGAAAAAATTCTCATGGTAGTAAAAGATTCAATTCATGAGAAAAAAGCCTGAGAATGTCGCTGTTACTGAATCACCAGATAAGAAAACGATGAAAGCCAATGGCACTTTTTTACTCCTAAGGAAAGCCGAGAACTGTTTACTCCTTTCTACACTGTAGTAAAAGCTGCCATTGACTTTCATTGTCTTTTTTTCTAGTGATTCAGTAACAGTGACATTCTCAGGCTTTTTTTCTCATGAATTGAATTTTTTACTACCATGAGAATTTTTTTCGACCTTTATTAAATCGAGGCCATTGTCTCGCTTGACACGTGAGGAAGTCCCAAAGACCCAGAAGGCTGCCTCACGACCCCCGATGGTTGTTCTGCTTAACCAAACATCATCTTATCGAACGAAGGTACCGGCATTCCATTTGCATATTCTGTCTGTATTTCTCACCCGTAACTTGCTTTCAGACCTGTACATCAACCATTCATTACTTGTATTTTGCGTAGTGTGCGCTTATCGCATGTAAACTATTCTTTAACTTGAGCTGCTCTTGTTACCTTGATCCAAACTCACAAGTCCGCATCTTTTGGTTAAATTACACACTACCGGGCTGGCCATTAACAGACTAGGACACTATCAGCCTGTGACCCTTCCCCCATGTAGTGCACCGAATAGGAGTCAGCAGCTCTCGGTAAGTAGCTCTGTATTTTACTAGCTGCAGTACATGTCCCTATTATGGGGCTCATATATATATATATATATAGAGTAGGGACCACACTAAACACAGAGTGTCTTGCCGGGGCAGTGTGGCTTCCACATGTATCTGCAGATATATGCGACCAAATCTCTGTCTTTCCACATAGCTAGACATGTTTGGTGCTTAATACTTAGAGAATACTGATGGATGGACCCACATTGGGGCCTCCCGCGCTACCTATTTAATTCTCAGAGCAGCTTGCTATTTTTCTTTCATCAGGATATCATTAACCCAGATGGTGGCAGGTTTTATGGCGGGCTAGACTCTGTCCACTTGAAGTAGTGGGAGCGGATCTCTGCAGTTGGGCTGCGGTCATTAGAACAGGATCAGGAAAATGTATCACCTGACTTTTGGGGGCTGTGGTGTCAGTTAGGTTTGTGTGACAGGCTTTTCCTCCCAACAAAGCTCCTTGTCTGAGCCATGACAGGGTCCCTTTTATTGGTTGCACAAGGGGCCGATGGCATTAAATTACTCCTTTGCCCAATAGGGATGCGAGTAGAGAAAAATGTAACCCTAATCCTACTCTGTCCTACTCTACCAACCAAAAACAAGAGTTATTGCTGGAATCAGCAGACTATATATTGCTAGAGAGTCAAATAAAAAAGAGTAGTAGACTTTTGCACTGCTGCAGATGTACAGCTCAGTAGAAAACATTGTTATGATGCAATAAATGTTTAGGAAATGAGGATTTCCTATTTTCCAGACATCACTTACCCTAGCTTTAATGAGGGGCGTTTTCCAGAATCCCAGAGACCATGGTCCGTATCATAGATGTTCCTGTCATCACTTGGTTAAACAGACCACCTGGAATACAAACAAAAGTAAAACATGAATATAATAGGGAGAAATGAGATTTCAGTGTAATTAAAATATTAACAATATTCTTTACAATGCCACCAATTTATAGAGACCAAAACATCCCTGAAAATGGTGCGTAGACTAGAGACCAGTGACATCACTGAGAATGCCGCCTATCCAATCACTAGAGACCAGTGACATCACTGAGAATGCCGCCTATCCAATCACTAGAGACCAGTGACATCACTGAGAATGCCGCCTATCCAATCACTAGAGACCAGTGACATCACTGAGAATGTCGCCTATCCAATCACTGGAGACCAGTGACATCACTGAGAATGCCTCCTATCCAATCACTAGAGACCAGTGACATCACTGAGAATGCCACCTATCCAATCACTAGAGACCAGTGACATCACTGAGAATGCCTCCTATCCAATCACTAGAGACCAGTGACATCACTGAGAATGCCTCCTATCCAATCACTAGAGACCAGTGACATCACTGAGAATGCCTCCTATCCAATCACTGGAGACCAGTGACATCACTGAGAATGCCGCCTATCCAATCACTGGAGACCAGTGACATCACTGAGAATGCCTCCTATCCAATCACTAGAGACCAGTGAAATCACTGAGAATGTCTCCTATCCAATCACTAGAGACCAGTGACATCACTGAGAATACCTCCTATCCAATCACTAGAGACCAGTGACATCACTGAGAATGTCTCCTATCCAATCACTAGAGACCAGTGACATCACTGAGAATGCCGCCTATCCAATCACTAGAGACAAGTGACATCACTGAGAATGCCTCCTATCCAATCACTAGAGACCAGTGACATCACTGAGAATGTCTCCTATCCAATCACTAGAGACCAGTGACATCACTGAGAATGCCTCCTATCCAATCACTAGAGACCAGTGACATCACTGAGAATGCCGCCTATCCAATCACTAGAGACCAGTGACATCACTGAGAATGCCGCCTATCCAATCACTAGAGACAAGTGACATCACTGAGAATGCCTCCTATCCAATCACTGGATACCAGTGACATCACTGAGAATGCCGCCTATCCAATCACTAGAGACCAGTGACATCACTGAGAATGCCTCCTATCCAATCACTGGAGACCAGTGACATCACTGAGAATGCCGCCTATCCAATCACTGGAGACCAGTGACATCACTGAGAATGCATCATATCCAATCACTGGAGACCAGTGACATCACTGAGAATGCCTCCTATCCAATCACTAGAGACCAGTGACATCACTGAGAACGCCGCCTATCCAATCACTAGAGACCGGTGACGTCACTGAGAATGATGCCTATCCAATCACTAGAGACCGGTGACGTCACTGAGAATGCTGCCTATCCAATCACTAGAGACCAGTGACATCACTCAGAATGCCGCCTACCCCATAACTAGAGACTGGTGACATCAATGAGAATATAGATAATGAAGATACATTCTATCTATATACTGGAGACTGGTGACTCCATTGATAATACTGCCAATCTGTTGACCAGAGACCACAACACAGCAGTAGCAGAATTGATGCCCGCATTCTCCACCTACGGACCAGCTGCCCATATTTATGTTTAAATGGTAATGACATCACTGAAAGCACCACCTATACATTGGGGGTGGCGACACAATGCAGTAAATTATAATCAGTATCATCATCCTTCTTCTCATGTAACACTTCAGCCACTGGATTGGCAGCTGATAATCTTCTTCCTCTTCTTCTTAATTAGTCACCGGAAAAGGATTAAGCTGGAAACCTGTGCAGTGACAGGATCTCCTCCGTGGCAAGGTACAGGAGTCCCAGCAAGCGCGTTCCCCAATGAGCTGCCGCAGGTATGTCATACCGCTAATGGCATTAGCCAGGAAAAGACGACCGGCCGTGGTGACATTGGAGGCGGCCAAGGAACGCGAGCCTCCTGACCTTTACTAAATCACTTAATCTCCCTTTGCCTCCAGCCAGGATTTCTCTCTGCGATGGAGAGCACACTCACCGGCTGTTGAATGCATAAAAAACATCCGCCTGTTACAAAATATAAATGGAAACAAAAAAAAAGGAGCTAGAAAATATCTTTCATTTCCTTCTCGCGGGATTGAAGCATTTGCATATTTATAATGACTGCGCCTTCTACACCCGCCGCGGCTTTGGCTAATCCCTTGTTAAATGGCTTAAACGTTAATAGACAAAAGTTCCTGTAAGATTTGGATTCCTGTGCTTTCATGCTCCTGCTCCTGAAATTTGCATTATATCTGCACATTGGGGAAAGGAAATAAAAGCGTGGTCAAGGCAATGACATTCCCTGCCAGTGGTCAATGACATCTTTCGGGATGCCCCCAAGAAGGACAGGAAGGGGTATGGGAGCTACTAGAGCTAGAATCTAGATCCATGTGGGATTCTATTAGGAGAATAACATGGGCAGGCTGATTCAATACTAGCGTCAGGTATTGGCAGATGAGCGTCTGTATAGCGGTGCTTAGAGCGACCGTTAGTAGACACTATGATCAGCTATCGGGCGCTGTAACAGAGCGTCTCAGTCGCTGTAGTAACCTGGCCGGCATTGATGGATGTGGTGTATGTGATGTATGCTGGGTGCTCTAACACCAGTACAGCGTTGCAGCGAGCGAGAGGTAGCGCCAGCTCATTGCGACCGACTCTCAGCGACTCACATCATATTTTGCGCTCTAAAGCTGGGCGCTGTAGCATGGAGCATCAGACGCTGTGTGATTAAAGTCTGTATTTTATTACATATCCACCAGTAACACCAGTTACACGTATCTATACTTTAGGAGTTACCCAGGTATTTGTTGCTGTGCATGCAGCACTGGATGAATTTTGGGGATATACAGTATTTTAATGTATTTGGCATTGTGTGTTGTGTTTTTGTCTTTCTTGATCTATGTGACTTTAATTATATAAATAAATTACCATATATACTCGAGTATAAGCCGAGTTTTTCAGCCCACTTTTTGGGCTGAAAAAAGCAGCCTCGGCTTATACTCGAGTCAGTGACTTACCTGAGCGAGGGCAGAAGAGCCTCCGAGGCGGCAGACGAGCCGCCGAGGCTTCAGAACTCGGCGGGGAGATCAGTACACCCAGCGCGAGGTGGGTGTACCAAGATGGCGGCCCGGGCCTCAGTGACGCGACGTGACGTGGCGGCGCGGAGCGCGCCGGCCGCCATCTTGGTACACCCACCTCGCGCTGGGTGTACTGATCTCCCCACCGAGTTCTGAAGCCTCTGAGGCGGCTCTTCTGCCCTGCGTCTAGATGGACCCATGCCGTCGTCCCGCGCCGTCCTCACTCTCTCCCGCACCGTCGCTGGAAGGAGCCTCGCTGAAGATTCTGCAGGAGCTGAACTGGTGAGTGTGTGTGTTGTGTGCATTGTATGTGTGCTGTGTTGTGTGCTGTGTGTGCCTTGTGTGTGTATGTGTGCTGTATTGTGTGCTGTGTGTGCCTTGTGTGTGTATGTGTGCTGTATTGTGTGCTGTGTTGTGTGCTGTGTGTGCCTTGTGTGTGTATGTGTGCTGTATTGTGTGCTGTGTGTGCCTTGTGTGTGTATGTGTGCTGTATTGTGTGCTGTGTGTGCCTTGTGTGTGTATGTGTGCTGTATTGTGTGCTGTGTTGTGTGCTGTGTGTGCCTTGTGTGTGTATGTGTGCTGTATTGTGTGCTGTGTTGTGTGCTGTGTGTGCCTTGTGTGTGTATGTGTGCTGTATTGTGTGCTGTGTTGTGTGCCTCGGCTTATACTCGGGTCAATAACTTTTTCCAGGTTTTTGGGGTAAAATTAGGTGCCTCGGCTTATATTCGGGTCGGCCTATACTCGAGTATATACGGTATACTTTATTTGATTTAATTGGTGCTCCTGCTATTTGGGTTTCTGGGCTTGGTCCCATGAGCCTATTTCTCTGTTATATCCACCAGTAACAAAGCAAAAACACATGGAATTACATTGTTGTAACATTAATACTTTAGTGTCAGACCTGTAATGACAATTCTGCATAAAAATATAAAAAAAGTTTTCAAAAATGACCTTTTCTAGGCCAGGAGAGGTCACACAATGATTTGAGAGAAAAAAAAAAAAATAAAAACAGAAGAAAAGTCCACTGAAATGTTTGGGAGAGCGACACCTGCCGCCTGTAACGCTACATGGCGCTGTTAGAGTCGCTCACCAGATTTGCTTTCATAAATGTGGTTTTGCGTACAGTGCAGTGTGGTTTTGCTACGAGGCGCTATCTGGCGCTATCCCTTGATGAATAAATCCATTACTAAAGCTCCCTGAAGCTGTCCAAGATGGGTCCCAACTTCCAGAGGTTAGCTGAAGTAACACTGCACGTCTTCTGATGCTTATAATGGGGTGGGCACCCCTTTTATTAAGTGAACTTTCCGCAAGTCTGGGGCCCCTGGCACATCGGCAGAATATCCCTAGCGCTTCCCTAGGACTGGCATAGCTCTCACCTGGTCCAGGACGTCCTCTTTCTCCAAGGCTCTCTCAGGGGAGGCGTATGGCAGAGATGCCTCCAACAGCACCCATCGAGGGATGAGACCAGTGCACCAGTCTAGGCACTAGACAACAATCCCAGGGACTCTCAGCATGTTCCCAACAAGGGCCAAGGCCTGTGTCCTTTGCTGCAATCCAACCTGGTCATGGTCAAGGCAATGACATTCCCTGCCGGTGGTTAATGCTGAAGCAGGGACAATGACGGGTAAGGATGCAATTCTGGGGGGTATAGGAGGGGGTATGGGAGCTACTAGAGCTAGGATCTAGATTCATAAGAGAGTCCGTTAGAAGAATAACACTCCCTGGCTTCAGGCAGCTGTTCCAGATGGGTCCAGCTGATGTAACACCACACAGTCTCCTGATGATTTTAATGGGGTGGGCATCCCTTTTATTAGGATAACTTTCTACAAGTCTGGGGCACCTGGCACGTTGGTGGGATGCCCCTAGTGCTCCCCTAGGACTGGCTTGGCCCTCACTTGGTCCAGGAGGTCCTCTTCCTCCAAGGCTCCCTCAGGTGAGGCGTATGACAGGGATGCTTACAACAGCACCCATCGAGGGATGAGACCAGTGCACCAGTCTAGGAACTGTCTCCTTCCCCAATGGGCAACAATCCAGGGGACTCTCAGCTTGTCCCCTATGAGGGCCAAGGCCCATGTCCTTCGCTGCTATCCAACCTGGTCATGGTCAAGGCAATGACATTCCCTGCCGGTGGTTAATGCTGAAGCGGGGACAGCAACATCTTTTGGGATGCCCCCAGGAAGGATGCAAGTCAATATCGGAGAGGGTTGTGGGAGCTACTAGAGCTAGAATTTAGATCCATGATGGATTCTATTTAGAGACTAACACTTACTAAGGCTCCCTGGCTTCAGGCAGCTGTCACAGATGCCTGAAGCCAGGGAGCCTTAATTAGGTGGGCACCCCTTTTTATTAGGAGAACTTTCCACAAGTCTGAGGCCCCTGGCACATTGGTGGGATGCCCCTAGCTCTCCCCTAAGACTGGCTTGGCCCTCACCTGGTCCAGGAGGTCCTCTTCCTCCAAGACTCCCTTCTGACAGCACCCCTCGAGGGACAAGACCAGTGCACACATCCAGCCACTGTCTCCTTCCTCAGCGGGCAATGATCCCGGGGACCCCCTACAAGGGCCAAGGCCTGTGTCATTCACTGCAACCCAGCCTTTCCTCCTCGTCAGCCCAACATCTATCAGCTTCTCCTTCCATCACTGAACAAACTTTTATAGGCCCAGCAGCCAATCAGTCCTCAAGGTTAGCAACATGCCCATATTTGGAGATCTTTGGGATTAGAAACAAACTGTTCATTTCTAATCTAACATTTAGTGGCCTAACTCTGTAATTACACCTAAGGGACATTAAATAAATAAAATCGTGTGTCATTTTTCAGCCACATTATTTATTAACCCCTTGGTTGGCCTACACTAATAAATGTAACCCTTAACAGGGTGGTGGTTAGTCCGCCATCCCTGTTACACTGCCACTGAGGGAAGCCAGCTTGTTCCTTACAAATGGAAACCTGTGTCCAAAATGATGGGATTAGAAAATGACGCTACCGGTGAGCTAAGCTAATGAGTGGCCCCACCTCAGAAGTGACGTCTTATACTTCATAGGACGGAACCTTTGTGGTATCTCCCATGTCACTAATGATGTCATTGGATGGGAGAAACATAGAGGGAGGGTTTCTGGGAAATCCTCCACTCTCCAGTGATGTCATTAGCCACATGGGGAGGGATTCCTCAAAGGTTCCACCTGGGGTATTAAAGATTTCTTCCAAAAGGGACCTACAGAGCAGATGCTGCCATGCGGGGACAGATGAAAGAAGCTGCGGCAAAGGTACGTTTTTTATTATATAATGGTATATTTTATCGGTTTGTGAACTGGTAAGGGGTTTACTTGTAGAGGTGGCCAGCACACCACCTACCAGCAATGCCAGAAGATTCATTGTTCAAAGCAACTTTATGTCTGCATTTCAGCCACACATAAAAAAAGGGGGTCAAAGCGACAAGATTCCATTCTCGAATGCCTCGCGCCCTGGTAGAGGGATAGCGGGGGATGCGCTGCTCACGCATGCGCCGTTGGACCGGGAAAGAAGGTGAGTTTCTGTGTGACCTGGGGGGTTTCACACAGCAAGGCATCCCCAATTTCGGATGCCCCGGGGGAAGGGAATCAAGCGACCCTGGAATCTTATAGATTTTCGAGCCGATCTACGTGGGTTTTGGTCCACTTTAACAGAGGGTGAAAGAATTTCCTTTTAATTTTAATACATCTGTATCTAAAGCTAGAGCTCTCCTTGCAAAGCAAAAATAAATTCTGGTCGAATTCCGCTTTGACCCGAACCCGAAGCCAAACACTAGTTAAAGTATCATGGTCTGAATGGATATCGAGTCTTTAAAGTAGACCAAAACACCCAGTGATCAGCCCGGGAATCTATAAGATTCCGGGGTCGATCGATTCCCTCCCTCTGGGGCGTCCAAAATTGGGATTCCCCGCTGTGTGAAAGCCCCCAGGTCGCCCCATACACTTACCTTGTTCCCCGGCTTAAAGGCACATGCGCGAGCCGCAATCACATCCTTGCTATCTCTCTAGCAGGGTGTGTGCCTTCGTCAAGCATTTGTGAATGGCCGGTGTGGGCATGTTCCTTATTTCCTTGTTTTTAGGTAGCGGGTGGATGTAGCTGTGGCCTTAGATGAAGGCTTAGACATCAGCAGCTCCGAGCGTGCAAATTGGAAGAGCGGCCGTGCATGCGCCGTAGGACCGGGAAGAGGTGAGTTGGGCTCGGCGATCTGGGGGGTTTCACACAGCGGGGCACCCTGGATCGGGGTGTCCTGAAGGGAAAGGACCAAAACCCAGGATAGTCAAAATCCTGGGTTTTGGTCCACTTCAACTAGTTTCAAGCTAAGTAATGGTGGCCAAATCTGTATGAGGATTAACAGAACGAGTAGCGCTTCTCATGTGGGTCTCTTAAGCACTTGTTACAAAGCATCTTTCAACGTTCTCTAAATGAAAAGGATACATTTACCACCAGCCAAGATACATTCACCTACATTTTGGCCGAACGGAACAAAAAAGGAAAATCCTGGCGCTCGTTGGCGCGGCCTATCATGTAGCTGACATTTCATGGCAATTATGACAATAACTTGAGCCCCGCTCACTCCAGAAAGGAAACAGCTGCTTGTTCTGTGGATATTGTGTACCATCCCCATCTGCTCCCATTGTGTTCTATAAGGCGACAAATACCCGCTCGCTTCCCTGTCTCTGTCCAGAGACTCTTTGGCGCGGTTAGTGGGTGAAGACATAAATCCCAATCACGTTTGCCAGTTCTTGCAGAGATACGCGGTCCCCGCCATCTGTTGTTTGTTTCAGCTGTTCTGTATCTCTGTGTTTGATAATAATATGATCATCCAAGACTTGGTAGGAAAAGTTTGCCTGTTTGCTGATGATACAAAGGTTAGTAATAGGGTGGATATTCCTGGAGGTGTCTGCAACATTTAAAATGATTTAGCTTTACTGGATAGATGGTCAAAACTGTGGAAACTGGAGTTTAATGTCTCTAAATGTAAAATCCTGCACTTGGGTAGAAGGAATCCCGGCTCTGAGCACCGTATGGGCAGCACTGTGTTATCCAGGACCTCGGAGGAGAGAGATTTAGGGATACTGATTACTGAAAGCTGCAAGATGATTGGACAGTGTAGCCAGGCAGTGGCAAAAGCAAGCAGGATGCTCGGCTGCATAGCTCGAGGCATCACCAGTAGGAAGAGGGAGGTTGTGATGCCGCTGTATAGCGCCCTGGTGAGGTCACAGCTAGAATACTGTGTGCAGTTCTGGAGACCTCCCCTGCAAAAAGACATTATTCAAATAGAACGTGTCCAAAGGCCGGCAAAAAAAATGGTGGAAGGACTTAAACTTAAAACTTATCAGGAGAGACTTAAAGAACTTAATTTTTACAGTCTGGAGGAAAGAAGGGAGAGGGGGGACATGATGGAGACCTTTATATATGTGACAGGATGGAATAAGGTTCAGGAGGGAAGTGTTTTTAAGAAGAAACTTAATGATAGAACAAGGGGCCCAACCTGAAGCTAGTCGGAGAGAAGATCAGGAGCAATGTTAAAAAATATTATGTTACAGAAAGAGTAGTAGATGTTGGGAACAAACTTTCAGCAGAGGTAGTTGAAAAACCAACTTTCAGTGAATGAGCACATGCCTGGGATAAGCCTCCATCTATCCTAAGATAAAGGGAACATACATATGCTGTCCTTCTGCTGTCAACCTTCTATGTTTATGTCTATCCAGGCTCCAGCTCCACCGCTTTATAGGCTTGATTCATTTTAATTTGTCACCAGGGACAAAGATTTGAGGATTGTTACGTGATTTAAAGGGCACTAAAACACATTAGAATGATTTGGGATGCCCCATTGTGGGATACCCTGCAGGCTGTCCGTAGTCATACCCAAAATTCCAAAGCTTATATATGCCCTGCTTTGCCGTGCCCCTGCCCCACGCATGCATGGCTAACCAAAGCGTATAGATGCTTTGCCTCACACTCAGTGGCATCCCCTGTTTTCTGCCCTAAGACAAAGCAATGTAATGCCACCGGGGACACCACAAAGCATATATACTCTCTGCTTAGTCGCTTACGTGTGAGTGTGTTGGGCGGTTGTAGAGCAGGTAAGCGGGCAGCCTGCGGGGTTTCACCCAGTTTCCCACATTGGGATGCCCCAGGGAAGGGGAATTAGCAAACCTTGAAGTCTTCTAGATTCTAGGGCTAGCTGACAGCAGTTTTGGTTCTTAGAAGCCACAGTGAAAAATTACAGACTTCAGAAAGACAGATTCCCCGGGGCATACCGATTTGGGATGTCTTACTGTGTGAAATTCCCTGGATCGCCTAGTATACTCACCAAGACTGTGATCTTATAGGGCATGCCAAGAAAGCATCCACTGCTGATATCCATACCCTCTTGGTAGGACATTCTGAATGCTAACGCGGGTATGAGGAAGGGGTGGCCAGTGGCTTATGTCCCATTCAGCTTTTCTAAGAGTGGCTTAGTAACGCTGATTGGTCCATGCATGCAGCATTGGATCGTCGGTAATCCAGATGTATTTTACACAGTGGGGTCTACCAAGTCAGAAAGTCCCACTGGAGAGGTGCTGAAATCTCAGGTGCTGTTTAAATGCTAGGGGCTGACGATTTTGGGTGCTTCTCCAAAAACTGGTCGACCAATTCCCTTTCCATGGGTATGTCCTGCTGTGTAAAATCCCCCTTATTGACCAGGAATCTCACCTTTCAGGAAATCCCTTGGCAGATGATTGGGTCCTGGTGGCTTCCCTCTAGCTGCAGCTGTTCAGTGGTAGGTTTCACAGAGTGAAAGGATGCGTAGGTATAGAGTAACAAAATGGCTACTGCATGGCTTATGCTTGAGAGGATTGCTTTAAAGTGGACCAACACCCAGGATTTTCACTAGGATCAGGATGCCCCGCTGTGTGAAACCCCCCCAAAAGCCCCAAAAAAGTACCTTTGTGGCGACGAACAAGTGACAGATAAGCCGCCGCCGCCTCCCGCGCGTCCCTCTTACAGGGCGCGCGCCCGCGCCGGCCATTCACAAACGGCCAGCGCAGGCGCGCACACTGCTAGAGGCTGATCCGTCGCCGCAAAGGTAAGGTTTTTTGGGGGCTTTTGAGGGGGTCCCTCACCGTGGGACATCCCAATCTCGGATGCCCCATGGTGAGGGAGGTGATCGGCCCGGGAATCTTATAGATTCCTGGGCCGATCACCCCTGGGTGTTGGTCCACTTTAAGATGTAAGAGTGAGTCTGGAATGTGCTGACTACAGAACATAACAATTTGTTTCATGTGAAATGTCCATGGGTAGGTACATTTCTGGAAAATCCCATGACACACAATGGGGTGATGTACAGCCACTCCCAGCACACACCCCGGACAGCAAGGTATTGATACAGCTACTCCAATTAAAAGCAAATGTCCACTTTAGAACCTTATTAGGAGCTTTTCCCCGCCTATGCCTTATCATGCTTTATATACTGAAAATCAATATGTAATAAACAGTTCACACCGAGAATAGCTGTTATGTATCTTTCTTGCACTTGGTGTGGGCTCCGGACGTCTGAAGTGTGAAGGTAACTCTGGTCTACAGACAAATAAGGTAATCCCAGGTAGAGGACTCAGCGGGAGTCGCTCTTAGGTATCTGCCGGGAAATAGGGGCAGATTTTTTCACAGAGCAGGGCAACAAACCCCAGGATAGTTAAAAATCCCAGATTTTGGGTCATTTTAATTTATTTTTTAAATATTTTCATACTGATTGGTCTGGTGCTTCAATTCAATCTTTTTTTTTAAGCCCTTTCAATCTCTAAAGCAGCAATGGACTCCATGAAGGTAATGGGTAATCGTGAAAGGAATATTTGATGGCCTTGGGCAATCAATGTATTTTTAATACAGAGCCCACAGTTTCCTGTTCTAACATTATTTTCTAAGAGTTAAACAGTCAAATCAGTTCAGCACCGCGGGATTTAGGAACAGAAATAATCTGAAGTATAAAACACTTAAAGGAGATTAGTGAGTGCGCGGCCAGGCCATTAAGCATTTGAGCTGCACTGACAAAATCAGCAAAACCTAAAGGAAATAAAGGTAAAACATCTCGCTGGGTAAAACGAATGCATGATAAAGGTCAGCTGAGATGTATAGAAATAAATTGCTGGTGATATGTGCAAAGACTGTGATATACATGTTTATCTATGGCTTTGTCTAGAATTGAACTGTACTGATGCAATATGCAGGTGCAAAATTGTTACCATGTTGATAAGTCTGGAGCATAATAGGTAAAGCTTGACTGAGAACCAAGCTAGGCAGACGTATAATCTTCTGATACATAGATGCATTGTCTGTAGCACCTCTGGTTCCCCTGACTACAAATCAGAAAAGTGTAGGTTCAACTCTTGGCTTACTCGTGATCAGCATGCTCTATGAGGAGCTGACCAAGGGCCTTGTTAGTTCCTAAAGTTCTATGGAGCTGATCAAGGTATTGAACAAAGCTGTGACAAGGCCCAGTGTTGAGCATCTTAGAGGGGAAGTCCACTTTCATCTTCTCTGGTCTAGGGTCTATGGGGAAGTCTATAAAAATTGGTATTACATTTAAATCAGGAGTCCTGTTCAAGGTCATCAGAATTCTATGGAGCTGGTCAAGGCTGTGACAATGCCCAGCGTTGAGCAACTTCAATCAGGGGGAGCTGTCCATACATAGTTCTTAGTAGTTAAACTGGACCTTTAGCATGATTTAATGAAAAGCCCAAACCCTTAAAAAAACTTTTCCCCAGCAACTAAAATTAATATATTTTAAGTTTTTAGTCACTTACTTATTATTCTTTCCCCCAAGGGACTGCAAATCTGTTCAGGACTCTAGGATACGGGCGCCACCATCTTGACTCAGAAGCATCACACATGCTGAGGAGAGCGGGATAAAGTTCAGGGGGCGGGGTTATAGCTGTGCTTTGCACAGTCAGAGCAGAGCTGGGGTCAGGAAGAGGACAGCAATCCCAGAATGCAGAGCGACACAGTCAGAAGACACTTCTTGTTTGCAAGCTGCCGGATGCTCCATGAGCAACTATCTTGGATGTTTAAAGGTTCATAACATGCAGTAGATGCAGGTAGGATGATTTTTAATGTGAGCAATCTGTATGTACAGGGTGTGGGAAACTATATAAGATAGCCTCTTATTCAGGGTGAAGGTCCGCTTTAATAGAGTTCTGTAGAGCTGGCCAAGGTACAGGCCGAACAAAGTTGTCACAGTGCCACAAGTTGAGGGGCAAGTTGAATGGGGAGCAGCTGTCCAAGGTTCTTGGCAGCTGGCCAAGGTACTGAACTAAGCAGCGACAATTCCGAGTGTTGAGCAGCTTCAATCAGGAGGAGCTGTCCATAGTCCTTGGTAGCTATAGAGTTCTAAAGAACTGACCAAGGTACTGAACAAAGCTGAGACAATGCCCAGAGCAGCTTACATGACAATTTCCCTTTCCTAGACCTTTCCAAAGACCTCAGACCATATCATTGTTGTGGATGAGGGATCAGAGCCTTGTCTGGTCTGAGGTCTGGTCTGGGGAAGTCCACAAAAGTGGTCATTATCTTTAAATCAGGAGGAGTTGTTTAAGTTAACCATATAGTTCTATTGAGCTGGCCAAGGTTCTAGACAAAGCTGTGACAATGCCCAGTGTTGAGCAGCTTAGAGGAGAATTCCCCTTTCCTGGACCTTTCCAAAGACCTCAGACCATACCATTGTTGTGGGTGAGAGATCAGAGCCTTGTCTAGTCTGAGGTTTGGTCTGGGGAAGTCCATAAAAGTGGGCATTATCTTTAAATCAGGAGGAATTGTTCAAGTTAATCATAGAGTTCTATGGAGCTGGCCAAGGTACTGAACAAAGCTGTGACAATGCCCCAAGTTGAGCAGCAAGTTGAATGGGGAAGATCTGTTCTTGGTAGGTAACAGAGTTTCGTGGAGCTGGCCAAGGTACTACACAAAGCTGTCACAATGCCCCTTGTTGATCAGCTTAAATCAGAAGGAACTGATAGAATTCAAGGTCATCATAGAAATCTATGGAGTTGGCCAATGTCGGCCACAGTCACAATGCCCCAAGTTGAGCGGAAAGTTGAACTGGGAGAAGCTGTTGATGGTTCTTGGTAGCTCATATAGTTTTATAGAGCTGGCTAAGGCAGCAAAACTGTGACAATGTCCGATGTTATGCAGCTCTAAGGGTAAGTCTATTTTCTATGGCATTTTTAATAAGTGTCCAATATTGTGTGCCAAATGATGATGTTCTCAAGGTGCTAAATTATCTGTGATTTTTTAAATGATTTCTGTTTGTTTCCAACTCTGTGTTTTCTCTACCAATAATGTGTTTAGGTTAGCAACTGAACACCAATGTGTAGAGTAGGGACTTCCAGAGGTGTGGCAATCATCAGATTGGCTGAGACAGAGGTGATGCTCCACACCAGTGAGCTCACAGATTTTACCCCCCCCCCCCATTATAATTCAAATGAGGTGATCACAAACTTGTTTTTCAGTAGCCAAAAGGTTTACTAGCCCTCACCTGCTATTGCTGCTGCCTGATTTTTCCAGGCTCTGCTTTGTAGGGGGAGAGGAGCTTCTGCTGAGCTCACCCCAGACAATAAAATGCCTATGCGATTTGTAGGTGACAGCAATAATAAGGGCTGTACTCAATGCCAGGAATGCCAAACCCACTTTAGCAACATAGACACACAGGGATATAGGAATTTTGGAACAGCATGTGGATAAGTAAATCACAGGTATAGGTGCATAATACTGGCAAAAATCTTTACTTTACATTACAAATAAGGAAACAATAAGGCAAAACACAAAGAACCTGATAATAATAATACAATAATAAACAGGAAGAGCTGGCCAAAGTACTAGACAGACCTGTCACAATGCCCCAAGTACAGCATCTTGAATAGAGAAGAGCTGTCCAAGGTCCTTTGGTACTATAGCAGCAACAGTGTAGCTGATAGAGTTCTATGGGGCTAGCCAAGGTACTGAACAAAGCTGTGACTATGTCTTATTTCGAGTAGCTAAAAGTCCCTGTTCAGACAATAACATTAAAAAAGTATAACCCCGCAGATCCTCCATGCAGTGCCACTGTCTTCATACTTACTGATGGGGAAGAATGAGTGATTCTTTCCTCCATTACTGGGAATGAATGGAGATGACGATTAAAATAGCACTACAACTCCCCTAACACTCCTACTACATTTATTGCAATGTATGGAACATGCCAAATCCGCCTTGACATGTCCCATCCATTGTAATAAATGGAGTAGATGTGTGGGGGTGTAAACAAGGCTCAAAGGACGCCCCCAAGTGAGGCCACTGGTGTGGCATTGGTAACTATGAAGATGGCGACACTGCATAGAGAAGCTGAAGAGGAACCCTAGACCTGCGCATAGGAGCTACAGAAGACAAACCTATTAGTTTTCAGCAATCCCTTAAAGTGGACCAACACCCTGAGGTGATCGGCCCGGGAATCTATAAGATTCCCGGGCCGATCACCTCACACACCGCGGGACATCCGAGATCGGGATGTCCCGCGGGGTGAACCCCCCCTGAACACCCCAAATCCACCTACCTGGTCCTCCCTCGCGCCCCTCTAGGTGTGCGCGTGCCCGCGCCGGCCGTCTCTGAATGTCCGGCGCGGGCGCGCACACGTCAAGAGTGACGCGTGGGAGGCGCCGACGGGCAAGCTGCTTGTACGTTGCTGTCAATCAGCTTGTCCGGCGGCAGCGATTGGACGGCGCGGCCACGTGGGAGCGGGGAGAGGTGAGTTTTGGGGGCTTTCTGGGGGGTTTCACACAGCGGGGCACCCCCGATCGGGGTGCCCCGGGGAAGTGGACCAATACCCAGGATAGTCAAAATCCTGGGTGTTGGTCCACTTTAAAAGCAGGTGGAGCCGCCCAATGTTATTGGTTGCTCTTAGAGTTCTATGGAGTGGCCAGTGAAACAGAATACCCAGTGTTGAATGAGGGAGGGCATCCCAAGGCCCTTGATAGCTCATAGAGTTCTTTGGAACTGGCAAATGTACTAAGCAAAGCTGGCATATTGCCCCAAGTTTAGCAACTTTAGGAAGAACTCAGATTCAGATCCAAGGTTATACATATGGAACAGCTAGGAACTTTTCCTGGCCAGAGTGGTATAACAGGCAACACGCAAGCAGTGAATTAAATGCAGTGAAGAAATAACCAACAGTACGGAAAATATGCAGATGTGCAGTAACTATACAGTCTATGACATTTAAACAGTTATTTACAACTCAATAGTTTTCAATGACTTAGTCACATATGGGTCAATTGCTGTTTAGCCTTTGAATAGATGATGGATAAAAGCTAGTCATATGTCTAATTGTTCACAAAGAGGGACATCAATAATCATAAAGTTATATGGAGCTGACCAAGGTACTGAACAAATCTGTGGCAATCCCCATTGTTGATCAGCTTGAGAGAGTAGGAGCTGTCTCTGGTAGTGCAGACAGGTCTATGGAGAGTCTCTACAGAGGCATTTTTTTACATAGTATCACATTAGCAATTCAGACTTTTATGGGAGTATTATGTCTTGGACTGATTTATTATGAGCTGTTTTATTGTGGCAATAAAATTTGTTTTAAATTGCATTTGTATTTTTATATCATGCTATGGATTGGGACCAATAAAATTGTGTCAGCTGTAGTCTGGGATTTTGTACAGTTATAGGCTTCTACTTCTGACCGTGTATCACACCAACAGATGCAGCAGCACTTATTGTAATAAAATTAAGGCTGTGAGTTTTTAAACTAGCGCTGCTTCCTATCTCCTCACACTGTAGAGCAGTCTTGCTGTTACACTACAAAAAGCTGGCCCTGACCTTGCTGAGTTACATTGTACAGAAGCATTGTGTCTGCTATTACAGCCTAATTAGCTCACAGTTGATTTACAGCTTTTGGAGATGTGTGAGGGATCTCTTTACAAGCTGTTGCAATAGAGAGATCACTCTGAAGAATGCCACATCTGTGCATGGCTTAATGTGCAACCACTAGTGTATGACTTCCTAATACTGCAATTTGACTGTTTAACCTGCACGAAAATAAGCCCATACAATGTACAGGTATGCAGACAGGCATAAATAATCATTCTTTTCAGTCCAAGGTCTTGAACAACTGATGAGTTTGATGTACAGATCAGAGACTTCCTCACTCTGGCAGAGATGACAAGTTTAACCCATTCTGCAGAAATGTAGCTTTTGCAGATAGGAGAGAACATAATCTTGTGTTCCTTTACCTATAGGGTTACTGGCAGCATTCTCACCTGAAGAGGTAATGACTGCTGCTAAGACTTAGCCAAAGCTACTGATTAGCTCACCTGTTACATTTGAATAATTCTTGGACTTGTAGTCAGTAGCATTTACTCAAGGCCAGGAAAACCAATCCATCCGTAGCAAAACAGAGCCCCAGAAATGTGTGAAATTTGGAAACGGCATGATGATAAGTCACAGGTCTGGGGGGACAAAAATGTCTATTTTACATTCCAAAAGAAGATAACAATAGGGCAAAAAACCTGACAAAAAGGTAATTTTCCTTTAAATAAGGAGAAGCTGCTTAGCATCTTGAACAAAGCTATGACAATACACTGTGTCTACCAGTTACATGAGGAGGAGCTGTCCAAGGTCTTTTAGCTGATAGAGTTCAAAAGAGCTGTCCAGAGGCCTGAATGAAGCTGTGGCATTATATGCTAACCTATTAGATACATGAGGTGGAGATGAGCTGTCCAATGTCTTGAACAAAGCTGTTACAATGCCCTGTGCCCATCAGTTACACGATGAGGAGCTGTCCAAGGTCCTGAACAAAGCTTTGGCAATACCCTGTGTCTACAAGTTACATGAGGAGGAGCTGTCCAAGGTCTTTTCAGCTCATGGGTTCAATAGGGCTGTCCAGAGTCCTGAATGAAGCTGTGACATTATATGCTAGCTTATTAGATACATGAGGTGGAGCTGTCCAATGTCTTGAACAAAGCTGTAACAATGCATTGTGCCCATCAGTTACACGAGAAGGAGCATCCAATGTCCTAAACAAAGCTGTGACAATACCCTGTGTCTACCAGTCACATGATGAGGAGCTGTCCAAGGTCTTTTTCAGCTCATAGGGTTCAATAGAGCTGCCCAGAGTCCTGAATGAAGCTGTGGCATTATATGCTAACCTATCAGATACATGAGGTGGAGCTGTCCAATGTCTTGAACAAAGCTGTAACAATGCATTGTGCCTATCAGTTACATGAGGAGGAGCTGTCCAAGATCCCGAACAAAGCTGTAACAATGCATTGTGCCCATAAGTTACACGAGAAGGAGGGTCCAAGGTCCTAAACAAAGCTGAGACAATGCCCTGTGACTACCAGTTACATAAGGAGGAGCTGTCAAAGGTCTTTTTCAGCTCATAGGGTTCAATAGAGCTGCCCAGAGTCCTAAATGAAGCTGTGGCATTATATTCTAACCTATGAGTTTCACAAGGAAGAGCTGTCCAATGTCCCAAACAAAGCTGTGACAATACATCGTGTCTAGCAGTTACACGAGGAGGAGCTGTCCAAGGTCCCAAACAAAACCGTGACAATACAGCGTGTCTACCAGTTACACGAGGAGGAGCTGTCCAAGGTCTTGTTCAGCTCATAGGTTTCAATAGAGATGTCCAGAGTCCTAAATGAAGCTGTAGCATTATATTCTAACCTATGAGTTACATGAGAAGGAGCTGTCCAAGGTCCCAAAGAAGTGTCTACCAGATACACGAGAAGGAGCTGTCCAAGGTCCATTTCAGCTCATAGGGTTCAACAGAGCTGTCCAAAGTGCTGAATGAAGCTGTGGCATTATATGCTAACCTATCAGATACATGAGGTGGAGGTGAGCTGTCCAATGTCTTGAACAAAGCTGTTACAATGCCCTGTGCCCATCAGTTACACTGGGAGGAGCTGTCCAGGGTCCTAAACAGAGCTGTGACAATACTGTGTCTACCAGTTACATGAGGAGGAGCTGCCCAAGGTCTTATTCAGCTCATAAGGGTCGATTCAAAGAAACATGTAACAGCTTTGATTTTGGTGCCGATCATCCTATTTTTCCCGTACGCTCGTGCGTTCGTATGAACTTGCGAGTGATTCTATAAGCAAATACGTTTCTATCCTAAAATGTACGTCCGTTCGTATGGCAGTTCGGGAATCAGACCTATGTCAGTTTCCATCCTGAATTTTCCGTTTCATTTCTCAGGTTGCAACATTGGTTTTGTCCTTTTTCCTTTTTTGTCTGGACGTAAATCCTTCTGATCTTGCGGCTGCGCACTACAAACTTACCTCATTAAAGTGCATTCTAAATATTTGGTCTTTTATTTTTCTTTATTTCTTTCATTTTGTAGTAACCAACCATTAATGAATGCATTTGCATAAGTAAATCTTACTTTGTTTAATTTTTAGTTAACTTGCATTTTTTACTTGTGGATTTAATTTTAATATTTTGGCTTCAAATGGTACAATTTAAAATGTTGTGTGTGGTTACCCACACCCTCTCCATACAGATTGCTCTCAAATATAAAAAAACACCCAGCAACTTCTGCATGTTATGAGTCTAGAAACAGCCAAGATGGCGGGTCAGGTATTATCGGGCAGCCTGCAAACAGAAAGGGCCTTGTGACTGTGTTGCTCTGGATTCTTTGATTTCTGACCTTTCCGTGCCCCCAGCTCTGCTGTGTCTGTGCAAAATACAGTAGTAACCCACATCCTGCACTTTATCCCGCTCTCCTCTCCTCAGTAAGTGTGATGCATCTGACCAAAGATGAGCTTAAATAATTAAACAAAGCAAAGGTAAACAACTACACCAATAAATTCAATCTAAAAATATTATTCTAGTACATCAATTTAAAAATAAATAACAAAGGACATAAGTTTCTTTAATGAACGCAAATATATGGATGTATTGCAAAATAAAGGTTTACATGCAAAGGACTAATTAAGGTCCACATTAAAATGCTTTTATAAGGCATACATGAATCAGGTATGCATTGCCATACAATTTATGGCCTCGGCCATGCTGATACATGCAGTTCATTGGAGCTCAAGACGCGCAGACTCCTCCACATAGCCAAAAAACCTGATCAAGAACAGCAATCCGACTGCTAAAAGGTGTCGCCAGTGGCTTTCTTTTAAAACGTATTTAGAGGTTGGAAAACTGTTCTCTGAATCACACGTAAACACATCCGATTATCCTAAGTTTTAGGTTTTGATCCTAAGTTTTAGGATTTGATCCTAAGTTTTACGTTTTGATCCTAAAATTTAGGAACGAACTTGCGATGATCGTAAGAGCATATACGCATTCGTACGTAGGCTCGTGCGAGTCGGAAATGGCCAAAAAAACTGGAAAAACACCCACCCAAACTTACGATTCTCGATCCGAAATCAATTAACTTTTGCTCTTTGAATCGAGGGGATAGTGTTCAATAAAGCTGCCCGTAATATTCAAATGTAGGATAGTAGGAGAATTTGGCTGTCGAACCAGACAGAGCAAAGTTCAGCTACTAGGGATGTGGGAATTTCATTAAAATTATTTGGTTCTTTGGTCGATTCACCAAATTGTCCCTATATATTTGGCTCCACCTGAATCAAATTTTAATGAATCGCTCAAAAAAACAAAAAATACCTCACCTGCTGCCTCGCTATCCAGCACCAGGCGATGTCAAGTTGGTGTTCCACGCCAATCCCCAACAGGGTGTCCCACGCTGTTCCAGGTAACTCCCTGTTGCAGGGTTTCCAATGCCATATGGCGCTCTCTGCCCTGCAGTGGACAGCATGACCTTCAGTGCTTTCCGCAACAGAAAGGGCCTCTTTATACCTGGAGGAGCGAGCTGACATTACTGTGAGTGACAGTGGAAGCCCTGACTGCCCTCTTGGTATAAAGAGACCTGTCCTGCAGCTGGGAGAGCTGGCGGTAATGGGTGGAAGATCTGTGTCCTTCACCCACTGCAGAGCTGGAAGTGGCATGAGGTGTGGGACTCCCTGGTGGTGGCAGTGAGACACCCTGTGGTGGGGAGTGGCGTGGGATACCCTTTGCGAGGAACAGGGAAGGACATCCTGGCGGCGTGGGACACTATGCAATGGGGAGCACTAGCTGTCGACCTAGCCGGGTAAAGGATCTTTGTCCTCCCCCCATTGGCAGAGCAGGGGGCTTTGTGGAACCCTTGGGCCAAACAAAAGAAATTACCCAATGCTGGATGGTGAGGCAGCAAGTGGGACACCCTGTGGTGGGGAGTGCTGTGGGACACCCTCGCGAGGAACGGGGTGGGACACCCTGGCAGTGTGGAACACTATGCAGTGGGGAGCACTGGCTGTCCACCTGGCCGGATTAAGGATCTTTGTCCTCCACCCAGCGGCAGAGCAGTGGGATTCATGGAACCCCTGTGCCAAACAATGGACATTATCCAATGCTGGATGGCGGGGCAGCAAATGGGACACCCTGTGGTGGGGAGTGCCGTGGGACACTCTTGCAAGGAACGGGGGGGAACACCCTGGCGTTGTGGGACACTATGCAATGGGGAGCACTGGCTGTTGACTTGGCCGGAAGAAGGATCTTTGTCCTCCACCCAGCGGTAGACCAGGGGGTTTTGTGAGAACCCTGTGCCAAACAATGAACATTACCCAATGCTGGATGGCGAGGCAGCAGGTGAGTTTGTTTTTTTGTTTTATTTTTAATAATTTCAGGAAAGTTGGAGCAAATTACAATTCGCTGCAATAGGTTTGCTCATCAACACTCAGGGCTCACAGTCCCTGTCGCCTCCATTGCCTTCCTAGGGATTGCCTGTCAATTATCCATTGTCTATAGTCATTCAATATGCATTAAAAAGTAAATAAAAGTAAGGGCAGTCGTTACCTAGAGGTAAGTGGCGGTTCTTGTAACCAGAGGGTTGAAGGTTTAATTCCTGTCTGGGACATGACTGAAGTGTTCTTGAGCAAGGCACCTAACCCCCCCCCCCCAACTGCTCCCTGGGCACTGTAATTAGGGCAGCCCACCATTTGGAGCATGCATACACTCACTGCACGGATGGGTTAAATGTGGAGGAAGAATTCCTGTGTGGACAATCATACAATGGTCATTTATGCCCCCCCGAAAAAAAAAAGAAATGTGGCAATTAAAAAAGAATGTGGATGATTTGGCAATTTCCCCTGCATGTCCAGGTCAGTCTGGCTTATTGGGTTTATTATTATTATTATTTTTATTATTATTATTTATATATCTTTTTGAGTTTATTATTTATATTTCTATCATTAAAGTGGACCAAAACCCAGGATTTTGACTTTCCTCGCTTTTGGTCGTTTCCCCCAGGGCACCACGATCAGTGTGAAAACGTGTGAAACCCCCCAGATCGGTGAGCACAACCTCTTCCCGATCCTACAGCGCATGTGTGGCTGCTCGTCCAATCAGCGCACTTGGAGCCGTTTAGCTATGGGAGTCTAAGCGATGTCTAAGCTCAGCGGCCCTGAGCGCGCCAGCGGCCGCATCTCGCTCTTCCCTCTAACAGAGAGTGTGCCTGCGCCAGCCATTCACAAATGGCTAGAGTGATAGCGGGGATGCGGCTGTGGCCCACGCATGCGCCGTTGGACCGGGAATCAAGGTGAGTTTATGAGAAACCTGTGGGGTTTCACACAGCAGTGCATCCTGATTTGGGATCCCCCGCGGGGAGGGAATGGATCGGCCCCAGAACCTTATAGATTCCTGGGCCAATCCAGCTCGGTTTTGGTCCACTTTAATGTGGAGGAAGAATTCCTGTGTGGACAAGCATACAATGGCCATCTATGCCCCCCCCCCCCCCCCCAAAAAAAAAAAAAAAAAAGAAGTGTAGCAACTAAAAAAGGATGTGGATGATTTGGCAATTGCCCCTGCATGTCCAGGTCAGTCTGGCTTTTTGGTTTATTATTATTATTTCTATTATTATTATTATTTCTATATATTTATTTCTTTATATTTATATATATATTTATTTCTATCATTAATATTAGTTTTATTGTTTTTTTTATTAAGCACCATAGTGATAGCAGTCAAACCTTTGCTATATGTGTATCATGGGATGGTAAAGCATTGGGGGAGGACGGAGGCTGCAGCAGAGAATCTGTATCACTGAGCAAATGATCGGCCCTTACATTAGACCATGCTTTAATCAGGCAAAATAAACACGCCACTAAATGGGACCCGTCTGTTTAAATATTTGCTGTGCGAGCAAACGGGCACATGACAAGCCCCCGGGAGTCAGTGCCGCTGACAAAGCTCCTGCGGACAATAAAGGGAAATTGTCAAACGCAGGAAGCGATTCCTCTGCAGGCTGCGCGGGGACAGTGTGACCCAGATGTAAATGCGGCTCAGCTATTCCTAGGCTTGATTTTTTTTTCTCCCCTTGCATTCCAAGTTCTGAACCATCGCAGCAGCCAGAGGTATCTGGACATGTAACCTGCATGAAGCAGGATCCTAAAGAAGAACTCTAGAAAACAAACTCATACCCGAGAAACTTTGGGGGTTATTTTAGAAGGGATAGCGCCAGCTATCGCCTTGTAGCGACAGGCAGCGTCTAGTGAACGCCGGGCTCTGTACGCAAAACCACATTTATGAAAGAGAATCTGGTGAGCGCCATGTAGCACCAAATGTATTATTACAGACGGCTCAGCGTATAGCGACGGCGCTCTAGGCTCAGCAGCGTCATGTAGCACCTGACGATCAGTGTCGCTCTCCAATACATTTCAATGGTGTTTGATGTGGTTGTGTATAAATAGTGTTTTGCTCAATAAACTTTAGACATTTTGGGTTCAAATCATTGTGTGTCCTCTCCTGCCCGGCAGACAAACATTTTTATTGTTTTATGGTTTTTTTTTATGCAGAATTGTATGTGCAGGTCGGCCATTGCAGTGTCACAGTGTTACACAATGTCATTCCATGTGTTTTTGCTCTGGTGCTGGTGCTGATGTGTTGAGAAACAGACTTTTATCACATAGCTTCTGGCGCGCGACACTAGAGCGCCGACGCTGGTTGTGTGTAGTTTTTTCTTAAATATGGGCTTCAGCGCCGAGTGACCTCGGGACACCACCTGACGTTCTCCATTGGCTCTGCAGTGAATCAGGGAGAATGCTTCTACAGCTCCTCCTACAGACATCACATTCATCAATGCTGGACAGGATACCACAGCGTGACTTTTCCGCCCGCTAAGCTAGGTCACAGCTCCCGACACCCGCTTGCAGCATCTACTAGCGATCGCTCTAAGTGCTGCGACACAGACGCTCACATTATGATACGTGGCGCAAGTCCTAAATTAGCCTCTTTCATACCGTGTTTGTATAGTTCCAAAGCGCTAGTTGTATGTCGCATATAAGGAGCAGGATGTACAAAAACTAGTGTGCTTTATCATTGCTATTATCTTCAATGAAAACAATTAATACATTTAAAAAAGGACACAGGAAAGAGCAAACCCATATTGCCGTTAAGTTGTAGTCGAGCTGCAAAACTTGCAGAGAAATCTGATCTTCCTGCAAAGGAGATTTAGAAAATATCACCTAAAAAATGTGACCTGTGTATTCACCAGAAAATACTCCAAGTGGTCTGTGTCCCGGCAAGCTGGCTGACTTTAACAATGTTAAACGAGGACTCATCTCTGTTTGATACATTGCACAGCAGCAGTGAGAGATGCTGCAGCACAAGGTAAAAACCTCTCAGTATTCAGTGCATTCAGTAATAGGACAAGTAAGGCATTCAGTGCATAGAGGAAAAAAATCTGCCCCCTCCTTAACCATTCTATGGTGCTGCCACTGTCCCATACCTCTTTCTTAGAAGTGACTGAGTGCAAAATGAGGGAATAGGGGCCTGGTGTGGCCTGCCCTAATTGACAATGGCCCTGACTCAAATTAAAGGGGCCACAGCACTCAACTCTGTTAGCCAGCAACCAATCTGTCTATAAAATCTAGTTAAAAACAGAGGTCCTGGGTTGGAACACATCTGCAGAGGTATGATGAAGTTGCACCACCAAACGCCAAGGTGCCTCTGTGTAGGTGCATCCTAACTCTAATCCATGAGAGCCACCATTGCAACACCTAACACCTAAGGCATCAGTTCAGAGCATAGAGGAAAAAACTCTGCCCCCTCCTCAACCATTCTATGGTGCTGCCACTGTCCCATACCTGCAGTGCCTCTTTCTTAGCAGAATTACAAAAATCCAGTGAGGACCGGCCTTAGAGTGAGTGTCGCCCTGGTCAAGAATTCAGGGTGGCGCCCCCTAGAGACACACACACACAAAATAGAAAAGAAAAACTGAGGAAATGTAGGTAGACACTGTAAAAGCTGAAAAATAGGCAGATAGGAGGAAGGTGACAAGAAAAAGATGGAGGGAATGTGAAACATCATGAAAAAGAGGGAGAAACTAAGAGGATGGAGGTAAGGAGGAGAAAAGATAGAAAAGTGAAAAAAGAAGAACGAAAGAGAGAAAGAACAAAAGAGGAAAACAAGAAAGAAACAGGAAAAAAAAGATGACGGGATGTTTAAATGGAAGAAAGAAGACCCTATAGTGGTTCCAGCAACCACCAAATTAGCCCCAAAGTGTAGCAACCCTCTCCACAGCATCTCATGAATTCATCTTTATTACATTTCCCATTAAAAATTACATACAAACATATAATCTAAAATTACCCCAAGCAATTCATTATGTGGGGCATCCCATGCTGACCCGCAATCCCATTATAATCCTCAAAAAGCGTACAAATCCAAATATAATCAAAATTAATCACAAAATATCCCCCTCAATTAATCAATTATAAAGTGCCAGAAGTGCATAAAAAGTGCTAATATATATTGTGCAATCTCTATACAATACAGTCTATGAGAGAAATATGGCAAGAGGAATAAAGTGCAAAGTGGTCACAATTAATTAGTTAGGCCCTTATTTAAGAAGGGATAGCGTCAGGTAGCGCCTGGTTAATGAGAGGTAGCGACAGATAGCGACTGGTCAACGCCGGACACGGCACGCAATTACACATTTATCAAGCAGAATCTGTTTAGCGACTGGGATAGCGCCATGTAGCGTCTGATTCATCATTTTCACAGCCTCAGCGAACGGTGCCGGCGCTCAGCCTTGCACAGCGGCAGGTATGACCGCTCGCTACCTGGCGCTCTCCCATACATTTCAATGGACGATACTTTTCTTCTTTTTAAACGGGTTTTTTTTTTTTTTTCCAAAAAATCACAAATAATTCTGTGACCTCTTCTGACATTGAATAAGCAGTTTTTTCATATTTTTTTTCATTTTTTATATATTTCCTCAGAAATGACATTACAGCTCTGCCATTAAAGTGTTCATGTTACAATGTTGTTACAATGTAATTCCATATGTTTTCGCTTTGTTACTAGTGGATAGATGCTGAAAAACACACTTTAAACACACAGCCTCCTGCGCTCAAGTATTTTTCAGCGCCAGAGATTTGTGAAGCTGTTTTTTTGCTGAATATGGTGTGAGTCGGTCGCTATGAGCCGTCGCTAACATGCGCTCCCATACAGCGCTGTACTGGTCAAATAGCAACTCCCGCCCCATAATGTATTCAACATTACTGAACAGAGACGGGGAGGCCGATTCATTAATAGCGCCAGGTAGCGACAGATGAGCGCCAGTAGCGTGATTTTCACAGCGCCAGCTAGTATTCGCTGTGCTTGGCCGGGGTTTGCTTGTTGACAGCGACTCAGTCGGTGTGCGGTAATGTTGAATACGGGCGTAGGGGTCGCTGTTTCACAGGTTCAGCGTTGTATGGGTGCGCCTGACAACGAATGGCCAGAGCGAACGGCTTGCTGCAGATTCATTAACAAATCACAACATTAATAGCAAATAATTATGATTAATTAAAGATTGCTCCATTGAAATGCATTGGACATCGCCAGGGAGCGACAGGTCATACCTGTCGCTGTGATGGGATTAGTAGCGGCGCTGTTCGTTGCAGTCGGCTACATGATGAATCCCGCGCTAGCTGACGCTCTTGCCGGCGCTAGCCTCATTTAGCGTGATAAATGCGTCATTGTGGCCGACGCCGGGCGTACTTGAGTCAGTAGCCGCCGTTAGCTGGCGGGACCTGGCGCTCGTCAGACACTACCTGGCGCTATCGCTTGATGAATAAGGGCATGAGTCGTTATAAACTAGCGACTCACGGCCGAGCACTGCGACTACTAGCGGGCGCTCTGAAAATGCTGCTACAGACGCTCATCTGTCGCTACCTGGCGCTAATGATAAATCAGCCTCTTAGTATATAGCAAAACACATCACCTAGAAATGGCGAGTCCCCGGGATGTCCCCCAAACAGAGACGCATATCGTCACGCCGTGATCTTCCGACATTGTTCCTCATATGACGACTCGGTTTTAATATCTCCAGAGGCATGTTTGCCAATACGTATATTTAATAACGAGAAATGATAGCGCGGGGCCGAGTGCATCTCGGGAATGAATCGCTTTTTGACATTGAATACACTTTTGCGCTTATCCGTCTCTTGTTTGATTATTGCTCACGGTACGAGAGGAGAAGCTCACGTCGACTCGCCATGAATATTCATCTCACTCCGAGCTGCGGCAAGAATTGAGCGGCGATAAAATGGAATTTTATCAGCTTTTTGTCCTTAAAAAGTCCCCGTGTGCCGCTTTGAAAATCAGCGTGACACAATGGCGTCAACTAGGGAAAGGAAGCGGGGGGTCCTCCAAGCCGCAATCTGGTGGAACGCCGATAAAAAATACCACTCGGCACACTACAATCAATCTGTGAAATGGAGGGGCTCGCATGCTAGTTCTCATTAGTAGCAGACACGGGGCCCCGGGTCAGACCGTCAGACACAATGCAGAGGATTATGGGAATTTCCTTTAGAAAGTTATTGTAACATACAAAGCTCTCCATACGTCTCTATGTCTTTGTTAAAGCCCATTTTCAAACAACATTTATGTTTAGTTAAAGCGGACCTTCACCCTGAATAAGAGCCTATCTTATATGTTTCCCACACCCTGTACATACAGATTGCTCACATTAATCCGGACCCTCACCCTGAATAAGAGCCTATCTTATATGTTTCCCACACCCTGTACATACAGATTGCTCACATTAATCCGGACCCTCACCCTGAATAAGAGCCTATCTTGTATGTTTCCCGCTCTGTACATAAAGATTGCCCACATTAATCCGGACCTTCACCCTGAATAAGAGCCTATCTTATATGTTTCCCACACCCTGTACATACAGATTGCTCACATTAATCCGGACCCTCACCCTGAATAAGAGCCTATCTTGTATATTTCCCCCTCTGTAAATAAAGATTGCCCACATTAATCCGGACCTTCACCCTAAATAAGAGCCTAGCTTATATGTTTCCCACACCCTGTACATACAAATTGCCCCATAATCCAGACCCTCACCCTGAATAAGAGCCTATCTTGAATGTTTTCCCCCTGTACATACAGATTGCCCACATTAATCTGGACCTTCACACTGAATAAGAGTCTTCTTATATCTTCATATATCTTATATGTCCCCCCCCCCCGTACATACAGATTGCTCACATTTAAAATCATCCTACCTGCATCTACTGCATGTTATGAGCCTTTAAACATCAAAGTTGGTGGCTCATGGGGCATCAGGCAGCCTGCAAACAGGAAGTGTCTTCTGACTGTGTCGCTATGCATTATGGGATTGCTGTCCTTTCTCTGACCCCAGCTCTGCCCTGTCTGAGCAAAGCACAGCTATAACCCCGCCCCTTGAGACTTTATCCCGCTCTCCTCTCCTCAGTATGTGATGCTTCTGAGGCAAGATGGCGGCGCCCGTATCCTATAGTCCTGAACAGAGTTGCAGCCCAGTGGGGGAAAGAATAATAAGTGATTAAAAATTTTAAATATATTACCTTTAGATGCTGAGGGGCAGTTTTTTAAGAGCTTTTCATTAAATTATGCTGAAGGTCCGGTTTAAGAACACAACACAGAAGTGTATTACTCCTGCACCACCCTGATAGCAATCAGGTGCAGTGTGCCAATGAAAGGTTATCCAACAATATACAAATACAAACCTCTATATACAATGTGGCCCCGGCAACCACAATAAAGGAAACCCCAGGCGCCAAATCAAAAAAGTACTAAATAAAGTACCTGGAACCTTGAAAAAGTGGGGGGTTTCCCACGAAACGCGTGGAGAATAGAGGACACCAGGCCGCAGTGGGGATTGCTTCCAGCCTTTCTAATGGTGATATTCTTTCATGCTGTTGCTTATTTAGCACGTTTAAATGTCTGTTTTCCTGTTCTGTATAGTGGATGGGATATTTTGCAGTTAGCATTTTGAGGGCACTGACACTTTGTATTATTAGCTAGCTAGTTAGCATTTGCACTTGTGTAGAAGCTGAAAATGTGAAGAATGAAGAAGCTGAAAAAAGGGAATGTGTAAATAGCATAGAAAAAAGGGGGAAGGGCGAAACGCGTCTGTACGTATATCGCATTTGCTTGCTACAAACAAGGGTGCAGCACTTGCTGCAAACTGACAACAATTACTTACTACAAACAGGGTATCTAACCCGACAAACGTTCAAGAACTGTATTTACTAACCAAGGAGCCACAAGGCACCAATATAGTAGTATAACCAAAATCGGTGATGCACAACTTATGAATACTAGGAGACAAACAGTTTTTTCTGAACTTTTGATACATCTTTGTAAATGTAAATGTTATGCAAATAAACTGTATGCAACACACATTTAAAAGAATTCTGTGACAAAGTCAGTGTGAGGGAATAGGCACATTGCTACTACCCCAAAACTTGGTTGGAAAACTTGAGACCACTGAGCAAAGAGAAAAGCAAACTCCCCCCCTACAACCTAGAAATAGGGCTTAGACTCAGGCAGGGTCAGATTATGATGGGGGAGCAAGGGATGCAAGCCCCGGGGCCTTCACCAACCTTTGGGTTATGGTCTGGTCCAGGAGGCTTTTCAGTCTTTGGTCTGATGGGCAGCGGGTCCAGCAAAAAAAGCTGTTGGCGACAGTGGGGGCGGGTCCGGCAAGCCTTTCCTTGTTTTGGCAAACCTGCAGCCAAAGCCACCACAGGGCAGGACGGAGAGTCGGGGAGGCCGATTCATTAATAGCGCCAGGTAGCGACAGTAGCGTTATTTTCACAGCGCCCCCTAGTATTTGCTGTGCTTGGCCGTTGTTCGGTTGTTGACAGTGACTCAGTCGGTGTGCGGTAATGTTGAATACGGGGTTAGGAGTCACTGTTTGACAGGTTCCGCGCTGTATGGGAGCGCATGATAGCGAATGGCCATAGCGACCAGCTCCCACCATATTCATTAACAAATCACGCTCAAAAAATTCTCGCGCTGTGAAATGTTTGTTTAAACCCCAGAGCGCTGGCGGCGATGGATTAAAAGTAGTTTTTTAACCCCCAAACAACTATATTTTTGGATTAAAAAAAAACAAGTTTTTCAAAACATTTTGTAATATGAATACATTAATATCAGACCTGTAATATCAATTCTGCACAAATTATTATTTTTTTTTATTTACCTTAAAAAAAATATCTAACATTGCAGAAGTGGTCACTGAATTTTTGACATTTAAAAAAAAAAAAAAAAAAAAAAAAAACATTAATAGCAATTAATTATTAATATTTAAAGATTGTTCCATTGAAATGCATTGGAGAGCGCCAGGTAGCGAGAGGTCAGACCTGTCGCTGTTCAAGGTCACTCTCGCTCGCTGGCGCTGTGGGGTGAGGCTGGAATAATGATGAATGATTCGCTATCTGGCGCTCTGTCAGTCGCTAAGCAGGATCGGCTTGATAAATGTGTGATTGCGGAGGGGAGCCGGCGTTCTCGTGGCGGGCCCGTCATTACCGTTCGCTCACCATTCGCTACCTGGCGCTATCCCTTGTTAAATAAGGGCCTACAGCAGCAAAGCCACTGCCAGCAATGCTACAGTGATGGGTGCAGAGCTGTCACTGCACATAAGCCACCAAGCACAGCCGCTGGCAGCTCAATGCAGGGAACCAGCCGGGCGACTACACTACCCCCCACCCAGAATGGCAAAGCAGCAGCACCCGCACAAGGGGGGCACAAGGGACTCCATCTGACCTTCCAGTAAGTAGGCGGGTGCCGGACAACCACCAATCAGTTACTTGGCTGGACTATTATTTTATACTGTATCTGGGGCCTCCACCAGATTCTGTGCCCAGCTGAGTCCGCTCAGCCAATCAGCTCACTTGCTCTCGCCATAGGAGCAGATAGAAGGTGAATATATGGGAACAGATCCGGCTCCAGGCGTATGTGGGCCCTTGGGTGGCATAGTCTCAGGGGACCCCTTTGTGGTGAGTCGCCTCACATCACCGAGGGACGTCCCAAATCTGGATGCCCCCTAAGGATCAGGCTATTTGTACCAAAACTCTAGTTTTGGTCTACTTCAAAGTGCACCAAACCTCTTGCCGGGTGCTGAAGCCGGCCCTGTATGGGAAAGTACAATTCCTGTGTGTTGTTCCTATGTGTTTAATACAGGATCAGTTTGCGCCTTGTCACTTCTGGGAATGTTGAAGGTATCACTACCCCAAAGACCAATTAGCAGGAAAACTATATGTGGTAACAACAACATTTGCAAAGAGAAATTGTGGCAGAAACTGTTCTCACATCCTCTCATCTCCTCATTTCTTTTTATTTTTTTCTTTGCGGATGCACGAGAATGCAACCCCACATATCTCCAGAAACCTATGCACTGCAAACTGCCTACACACAGGGGTGGACTGGCCATAGGGCGACCCGGAACAAACCGGTGGGCTGCACTGCTTTGGGGCCAGTTGTGCTGCTGCTTTTAACATTTAACTTAACTTTTAACATTCAATCCCTGCCCCCTTAGGCCCTTATTTAACAAGGGATAGCGCCAGGTAGCGAATGGTGAGCGAACGGTAATGACGGTCACCGCCACTAGAACGCCGGCTCCCCTCCGCAATCACACATTTATCAAGCCGATCCTGCTTAGCGACTGACAGAGCGCCAGATAGCGAATCATTCATCATTATCCCAGCATCACCCCTTTAAATATTAATAATTAATTGCTATTAATGTTTTTTTCTTTTTTTAAATATCAAAAATTCTGTGACCACTTCTGCAATGTTAGATATTTTTTTTAAGGTAAAAAAAAAAAATGTGCAGAATTGATATTACAGGTCTGATATTAATGTATTCATATTACAAAATGTTTGTAAAAACATGTATGTTTGTTTTTACCAAAAATATGGTTGTTTGAGGGTTAAAAAACTACTTTTAAGCCATCGCCGCCAGCGCTCTGGGGTTTAAACAAGCATTTCACAGCGCGAGAATTTTTTGAGCGTGATTTGTTAATGAATATGGTGGGAGCCGGTCGCTATGGCCATTCGCTGTCATGCGCTCCCAAACAGCGCGGAACCTGTCAAACAACGACTCCTAACCCCGTATTCAACATTACCGCACACCGACTGAGTCGCTGTCAACAGCCGAACAACGCCCAAGCACAGCGAATACTAGCGTGCGCTGTGAAAATAACGCTACTGGCGCTCATCTGTCGCTACCTGGCGCTATTACTGAATCGGCTTCCCCGTCTATCTGGCTGTTCCAACAATCTGGGGCCACGTTTGAGCAAAATTGTTGCTCCACCTCAAGTACAAGCCCGGCGCTTGGTTCCTCCCCTCGCCGTCGCTTTACATTCACCCTTAGAAAGACTTCGAATGAATCGGCCTCCCCGTCTCCTTCACATTCCCACTATACCCACAAGTCAAGAAAACCCAGCCCCAATGCTATAGCCTTGGCATCACGAAAATATATATGATAATACCGCGCTTAAAATCCTACATAGAAAATGATAACAAAAAGTCCTTACACAGGTGCTCAACATGCAGACTCCTCAATCCAAAAATCCCCAAAATGTAGTAATTAGGCACAGAGCTCCTAAAGCATTCAGAAATCCGTGTGAAATGATCCCAAAGCACATGCACAACAAGAGGAAAGGTGCGTCCTTTACCCAAAATCACAGATCCTTAGTGGAAAGAAATCCCAAAGGTGCGTCCTTCACCCAAAATCACTACACACAAGGGCCCTAGATGTGGCCCAAATGTCCTACATAAAAACTGCCGCACACAAAGGCAATATGTATGAATAAAATACTGGATTTATTAAGTCATTTTAGATTATGACAAACAACAACATGGAGGACTCAATTAAAAGACATGTATACATATAAGACACACTGGAGATAATGTTCCTGTTATTGGCTCTTTGGCTCTACAATATCAAAAAATACATGAATCACATTATAATAATAATATACTAGAGTCGCTTTGATATAATGGGACTATTGTACCTGTATGGTGGCGTTTTGAAAAGAAGATATATAATAGTTGTGCTCAAAAAAAAATTTATTAATAAAGTTCCTATAAAGTATTAGTGCAGTGGACTACCCACTGTAAAGTGCATTAGTGCATTAATTCAGTGCAAGAAAAGTGCTCAAAAGAATCTCTATCAAGTTGTGCAAAAGAGCAATGTGCAAATATAGCAGTGCGGGGAGGCCGATTCATTAATAGCGCCAGGTAGCGACATATGAGCGACTGTAGCGTGATTTTTTCAGCGCCAGCCAGTATTCGCTGTGCTTGGCCGGCATTAGCTTGATGACAGCGACTCAGTCGGTGTGCGGTAATGTTGAATACGGGCTGGGGGGTCGCTGTTTCACAGGTCCAGCGTTGTATGTGAGCGCCTGACAACGAATGGCCAGAGCGAACGGCTAGCTTCATATTCATTAACAAATCACGCTCCGAATGTGCTGTCGCTGTCCATTCCTTGTTTAAACCCCAGAGCGCTGGCGGCGATGTGTATTAACTAGTTTTTAACCCCTAAACAACCATATTTTTTGAATGTAACATTATACATGTTTTTAGAATCATTTTGTAATATGAATACATTAATTTTAGACCTGTTAGATCAATTCTGCACAAATTTTATTTAAATTTTTTTTTTACTTAAAAATAAATCCTAACATTGCAGAAGTGGTCTCCGATTTTTTGACATTAAAAAAAAAAAAAAAAAAAATAATACCAATTAATTATGAATAATTATAGATTGCTCCATTGAAATGCATTGGACATCGCCAGGGAGCGACAGCTCATACCTGGCGCTGTGAGGGAATTTGCAGCGGCGCTGTTCGGTCCAGGCGGCTTCATGATGAATGCCGCGCTAGCCGTCGCTCTCGCCGGTGCTAGCCTCATTTTGCTTGATAAATGCGTCATTGTGACCTCCGCCGGGCGTACTTGAGTCGGTAGTCGCCGTTAGCTGCCGCTACCTGGCACTCGTCAGACACTACCTGGCGCTATCGCTTGATGAATAAGGGCATAAGTCTTAAGAAAAAATCGCCATCATACAGTCAAGTCAATGAATTGAAGAATTAGTAAATTATATCACCACATCTAATGAGCCCAGGATCTCCAGAACCACAACCTTCCACCGACGCGTTGCGTGGCCGAATGCCACTTCGCCAGGGTGTATAGGTTGCTATTGTCCTCCCCTGCCCCTTTTAAACCAACCTGATAATGCACCGCCTCATGTCAGCGTGACGCCGCATCCAGCCAGCCGCGTACCGCCAACTGTGTCACGCTCAATCAATAACTTCCGGGGTAATTGTGTGACCTAACTCGTCACATCCGCCGGCCGGAGCGGGCACAGTCTAGGGAGGAGGAGCGGTGTGCGCGAGCGCGGCCACGCCGCCGCTGTCCAGGGTCCCCCAATATGGGAGCACCCGAGTGATGGCGTGACCGCGCGCGCGCATCGCACCCTCCAGTGTCCCCGTTCTAGTTATGGAGCATAACAGGTGAGTATATGTAGTCTTTACCCAAAATCACAGATCCTTAGTGGAAAGAAATCCCAAAGGTGCGTCCTTCACCCAAAATCACAGATCCTTAGTGGAAAGAAATCCCAAAGGTGCGTCCTTCACCCAAAATCACAGATCCTTGGCATCATGGCATCATGGTTGGGGGGGCCTCAGCAGGGATGTCTCAGGCCGGCCATGGGCTGGTAAAATCCAGGGCCAATTTTTGGCCCCAGTCCACCATTGCCTACACACGCTTTAGTGTCCTCCAAACATTTCTACATGATGCAGCTATGAATAACCAACCCAGCATACAAGAAACTCTTGCCACCAACAGCTGACCCTAAAATGCGCCAGCTTTAAAATTAAAGTCAAAGGCCCCTTCTGCAGATGAGTAAGGGCCCATTTTAAATATGCTTCTCGTCTCTGATAAGCAAAAAGGAAGAACAGTAGGTAAACTTCAATACAGATTTCTCTTCCACAGGAGCATATTTGTATCAACTTTCCTCTAGGGTGGGGATTCCTTCCCATTTTGCAAGCAAACCTTACAACTTTTCAGAGTGGAAAAGAGGGACATTTGTTAAATTAGGCCATGCCCCCTCAATGGGGGATGTATGAAACCACGCCCCCTCATTGAGGGTTGGATGAAGCCCACGCCTCCTCAATGAGGGATGGATAAAGCCACGCCCCCTCATTGAGGGTTGGATGAAGCCACGCCCCCTCATTCATTGATGGATAGGAGATACATTGTAACAGTTACAACAATAGAAACACTTTGAATAGGCAAATTTATCATTTATTGCTGTAGATCTGCATGTTACGCCTCAAAGAGGGACAAATGAGAACAATGAGGGACAGGGGGACATGGACTCAAAAGAAGGACAGTCTCTCTAAATTAGGGACACTTGGGAGGTATGTGCAAGCATCAAGTATCTCAAATACCACCCATACACCACTAATACAGATTTCCCAGTGGAAATGGAGGTTTTATACTTGGCCGGCAATGCAGTCATCCCAAGATGCTCCACTCCACATCCTATTGGATCGGTAACTTGTCTACAGGGCCTTAAAGCGGACCAACAGTCAACATTGAATTAAATCAGACAAACAGGACAAACAGTCCACATATGCCCCCTCCCCAGGGCAATTTAGATTGCTGCACATAAAATATAACGTACCTTTTTCTAACGCCTACTGGGATAAGTTTTAAAAACAAGATAGCCGCTCGTGGGCTTGCAGGTCACCTGCAAACAGGAAGTCGTGCTGGGCTTCCTGTTATTGTGCATTTCAGTTATGTCAGTTGGGAGAGGAAGCTCCAAAATGGCCCGCTACCTTTTTTTTCCAACTGTACCAGACTGTTGGTCTGGTTTAAGTACCACCAGAGGTGAGCATGAGGACCACTAGTGGTACAAACACTCAGGGCCGGCTCCAGGTTTGTGGGGGCCCTTGGGCAAAGGAGTCTTAGTGGGCCCCAAAGTAGTGAGTCACATGATGTCACCTTTCAGCTCCACTGCCACTAATGGGTCATCTTCTGCTGCTGATCACCATCTAGTCCTTATTGCCTTCCCTATAGCCACCAATCATCCTCCAGTCCGTATTGCCTTCCCTATAGCCACCAATCATCCTCCAGTCCTTATTGCCTTCCCTATAGCCACCAATCGTCCTCCAGTCCCTATTGCCTTCCCTATAGCCACCAATCATCCTCCAGTCCGTATTGCCTTCCCCATAGCCACCAATCATCCTCCAGTCCTTATTGCCTTCCCTATAGCCACCAGTCACATTGCCGACATTGTTCTCTTTCTTTGAATGTGCATAATGTTCCTCAAATGTTTAGAGCTCTTCCCATAATGCAATTTGTGAGCTTTACTGCCTTACTATAGTTTAGACCAGAAGACACATCCCCAAAATGTCCCGCTATGGACTTGAATGATACTTGGATCTTCCCGTTACCCAAAGCTTTGAATATATATTCCAGCAGAATCACTTCTGACACCGAGCTGCCTTTCCTGTCACATGGGATTCAGGTAAAGTTCAAAGAGATTTGTTATCTTTACTTTCATAACATGTCTCCGTGTTATGACATATAAAGGCCACGATTGTCACCTTTAAAGCAACTGAATCTGATTCAGGAAATTGGCCGCCTGACTTGAGCGAGATTCATCCGCAATAACATTTTTTTTTTTTCTGACCTACATTTGCCGGTTATTCTGTTCTGATGACAAAAGGTAAAACATGATATTAATATATATTTGGTTTTATAAGTATCTTTAAGAAAAATAAGCAAAAACAGTAAATTAGATATTGATAGATATTATTCTATTAATCAGAATGTTTAACAATAATTTGGTATTTTACCTGCCAATAAAATTTTAGGATTACTGTATTTGTTTCGGCCCATAAGACGCACATAGGATATGGAGCAGGAAAATAAGAAAAAGAATATTGTAAACCAAATGTTGTGCTAAAACACCCCATCACAAGAAATGTGGCACCCCCCCCCCAGCCTATTCCCCATAGGCAGTGTGGCATTCCCCCATCTCCACACCCCCATCAGGTTTTGGCAGTGGCCATCATTTTACTGAGATTGCTCTTATTTAATACTTAGGGCCTTATTTATCAAGCACTTCTGCCGGACTAGTGCAATTTAGAGTGGTGCAAAATATAATTAAATGTTTTTTACACTTGCGCAGGTTACCTGTTTCTGATCAGTCATCTGCCTACTCCACTTCTAACTTCTAACCTAGAAACATATTGTAAATAAGTTGATGAGAGGCACTTACCTTAGCACCAAGTCACCAAGTTAGCCCATGTTTGAGGAAGCCAGCTCCATTTTGGATGGCCTGTTCTTTGAAGTGTGGTTCAAAACATTTAAAAAGTGGATGAGCAGTGTCAAGCCCCGAAGGGACACCCACCTTCCAGGTGAGTCCACGACCCCCAATCTTCGCTGCTAGCTTCAAGTCCCCTTTCGCCGGGACACTTAATACGCCTCACCGGACTCAGTTGGACTTATTAGCACAAAGATTGTGAACTTATAGGGGCAAAGGCAGATGGACCTGGGGCAAGACTGGGTTATGTTGGGTAAGCCGGGTCATACAGAGGTAGGCAGGCCTCACACGTGGCACCAAGGGAGAAGCAAAGAAGGGTCAAAGGTCAAGCCAAAGGTCAAGCCCGGAGGTCAGAAAGTTTGCAGTACAAGGGGAAGAGACAGTTTCAAGGTCAACATTCAGGCAGGCGTTGATCCAGACAGTGGTCATTGAGTTGTCAAACAATCAGTCGGCACTGAAGAGCAATAACAGAGATGAGAATAAACCCCCAGCAGCACGCTATCTCGGGCAGTGAGAGAGTGATCATGGGAAACCTATATAGGGCAGGGAGAGACGGGATTGGCCAGGGGGGAACTTGGGCTCATTGGCCAGTCTATAACATACAGGCTGATTGCCCGGATCACAATTAGGGCATTTCGCCCACAGTAAACTTAGGGCTCATTGGCCCTTTACACTAACCCCCGGCGAGCGCACTGTCTGCAGGAGGGCATAATAAAGGTGCAAACTTGCGCATTCACGCACGGTTAGTCAAGCAGGGTGCCGACGCGGCTGCCGGGCAACAGAGACCCCAGGCCACGCCACTTGAGCCCGCACAGTCGACCAAGTATGCTGCAGGAACGGGGAAAAGGTGAGTGTATCGTGACAAGCAGCACTTGGATGGTGATGATGATTGGACGGCCTATTCTTTGAGATATTGTATTCCTACAAGCATGGTTTAAAGTTCCTCCTCCTGATCGAATACCACTTGAACAGACACATGCCTGATGTAATGGTAGAATCTAGGAATTGGATTAGTAGCAATGAGTCAACAAGGTTGAATACGAGGTCACCAAGTTGGCCCATACATAATGAAGTGAGCCTCTTGTTAAATTGGACCAAAACCCAGGATTTTGACTATGCTGGGTTTTGGACCTTTCTTCCAGGGCACCCCGATCGGGGGTGCCCCGCTGTGTGAAACCCCCCAGATCGCCGAGACCAGCTCACCTCTTCCCGTTCCCACGGCACGTCTAAGAGCAGCGGCTCTGAGTGTCCTGGCGGCCGCATCCCTGTAACAGGCAGCGTGCCCGCGCCGGCCATCCAGAAATGCCTGGCACGGGCACGCACCCTGCTAGAGGGATGGCGGGATGCGGCCGCTGCTCTTAGACGCGCCATGGGACCGGGAATCCAGATAAGTGAACAGGGCGACCTGGGGGGTTTCACACAGGATGCCCCAGGGGGAGGGAATCGATCGGCCCAGGAATCTTATAGATTATTATAGCTGGGTTTTGGTCCACTTTAAAAAAAGTCAGCAACGGGAGCAATTCTAGCTATAGGCAAATCCCTAATAATAAAACTGAATTCTAACTGCTGAATTGACTTGCGCTTCTCATTAAGTTACCACGTTGACCCAAACTTGATGAAGCTAACCCTTAGATAGCCTATTTATGAGACATTTCTGAAAGAGAGGTTTAAAGGTCCCCCTCCTGACTGGATCACAGTTCTGACAACAAACACATGCCTAGTTTGCCTGTATAATTTTTCTATTATATTTTTTATATTTAGAGTTATAAAAAATGTTGATGAGCAGTATTAAATTAACCAAGCATTAACTCGGGGCCATGTTGACTGACCTTGGATTCATTTTTGACCCTTCTTCGTTTTTTGCTGGCCCCGACCTCTGCCTGTCGGGCCGAGGCCCTCCCGACCACTTCGGTTACCGCCACTCCTCTGCTAACCTGATCAGCTTGTCATTGGACCTTTCTTCTGCCTCCTCCTATTGTTGCAACATCATCTTCTGATTTCCCATGTATGACCCCATGTGGCCTGACCTTCCTCTACCTGGTTTTGTCATGGGAGTTCACCGCCATCAGTTAGCGAGTCATAGGGGCAACGGTGCCCGGTGAGGCATGCCCAGTTCCCTGGGGCTTGCCTAAAGGTGAAGCAGTTCTAGATATTGGGGGTTGGCTGACCAAAAAGGAGATGTCCAGCCGGGGTGTTACGTATAGTTAATCAGCCTGGATCATAGCTGACTGCAGCAAGCAATTCACGAGCGGTGCAATTATATTATTGAAGGTATCAGAAGCTACCAGATGGCAGAGGACAACCGTATGGTTGCCGTATCTTTTCTTACCTCGTTACCTCGTTTTACAAACCTTGCGCTCTGCTAAAAGCGCGAAATGTAACGTAAAGCTGTGAGCATTGCCGCACTTGAGTGAGAACGCCAAAGCGTTGCTCTGCTTTTTTCTGCCTGCATGGTGTTAAAGTGGCGATGCCATGAAATACCTCTCCGTAGCTTCGAGACAGCGTGCCTTCAATTTACATGACTTAAAACATGCGCGACTGTATCCGCTATGCTCCTGGCGGGATGCCGATCAGCCCATCTCATGTACATCCTCAATCAGCAGAAAATGGCTCTTCCATTCATCAATCAAATTGGTCATGGATCAGAAAGCGCGTTCTCCAGAGAGGGGGAGAATTATTAGTGTATTTGAATAGCAAACCATCCCGAGAAAACAGGATATTGAAAAGCGTCCGTGAGCGGAAATGTCTGGGGTCAAAAGTAACACTGATGGCAATTGTGTGCATATTGTATTGGGCTTTTAAAGAGATTATTGTGTTTTAAAGGAAAAAAATACTGTATCTGGGGCCTCCACCAGATTTTGTGCCCAGTGGTTTCCACCGCACTTAGAGAGGAACATAAGGAGAGGTTAAAACCTCCTCCAAACCTCAATGATCTGCTCCCCCCCCCCCCACTCCGGTTTTACCTTTGGGCACTACTTATTCGCCTCACTGGGACATGGCCGGCTCCAGGTTTGTGTAGGCCTTTTGTAGTAGTAGGCTGTTGTAGTACATCACATGATGTCACCTTTCAGCTCCACTGCCACACATGGGTCATCTCCTGCTGCTGATCGCCCTCCAGTCCTTATTGCCTTCCCTATAGCCACCAATCACCCTCCAGTCCTTATTGCCTTCCCTATAGCCACCAATCACCCTCCAGTCCTTATTGCCTTCCCTATTGCCATCAATTGTCCTCTAGTCCTTGTTGCCTTCCCTATAGCCACCAATCTTCCTCTAGTCCTTATTGCCTTCCCTATAGCCACCAATCACCCTCCAGTCCTTATTGCCTTCCCTATTGCCATCAATTGTCCTCTAGTCCTTGTTGCCTTCCCTATAGCCACCAATCTTCCTCTAGTCCTTATTGCCATCCCAATAGCCACCAATCACCCTCCAGTCCTTATTGCCTTCCATATAGTCACCAATCGCTCTCCAGTCCTTATTGCCTTCCCTATAGCCACCAATCGTCCTCCAGTCCTTATTGCCTTCCCTATAGTCACCAATCGCTCTCCAGTCCTCATTGCCTTCCCTATAGTCACCAATCGCTCTCCAGTCCTTATTGCCTTCCCTATAGCCACCAATCACCCTCAAGTCTTTATTGCCTTCCCTATAGCCACCAATCATCCTCTAGTCCTTATTTCCTTCCCTGTAGCCACAAATCGTCCCCTAGTACTTGTTGCATTCTCTATTGCCACCAATCACCTTCCAGTCCTTATTGCCTTCCCTATAGCCACCAATCACCCTCAAATCCTTATTGCCTTCCCTATAGTCACCAATCATCCTCTAGTCCTTATTGCCTTCCCTATAGCCACCAATCACCCTCTCGTCTTTGTTGCCTTCCCTATAGCCACCAATCACCCTCCAGTCCTTATTGCCTTCCCTATAGCCACCAATCATCCTCCCGTCCTTATTGCCTTCCCTATAGCCACCAATCACCCTCCAGTCCTTATTGCCTTCCCTATAGCCACCAATCATCCTCCCGTCCTTATTGCCTTCCCTATAGCCACCAATCACCCTCCAGTCCTTATTGCCTTCTCTATAGCCACCAATCACCCTCCAGTCCTTATTGCCTTCCCTATAGCCACCAATCATCCTCCAGTCCTTATTGCCTTCCCTATAGCCACCAATCACCCTCCAGTCCTTATTGCCTTCCCTATAGCCACCAATCATCCTCCCGTCCTTATTGCCTTCCCTATAGCCACCAATCATCCTCCCGTCCTTATTGCCTTCCCTATAGCCACCAATCACCCTCCAGTCCTTATTGCCTTCTCTATAGCCACCAATCGCCCTCCAGTCCTTATTGCCTTCCCTATAGCCACCAATCACCCTCCAGTCCTTATTGCCTTCCCTATAGCCACCAATCGCCCTCCAGTCCTTATTGCCTTTCCTATAGCCACCAATCATTTTCTAGGCCTTGCTGCATTCTCTATTGCTACCAATAACCCTTCAGCCCGTACTGCTAACTCCGCCACTAAAGACTCCATCATTGCGGTCAGTTGTCACTTGGTTCTCACCACCTTCTGAGCTTCCATCAGTTGCCCTCCATTGCAGGCCACCTTCTCCAATGCTGCTGATCCTCCCCTGTTGCTGAGGCCAGCCAAGAGCAGGTCTGCACACAACACCCGGCATAATACCATGGCCAAGTGTAAGCCAGAGTGGGTCAGGGGCCCCGGGAATTGCCCAGGTTTGCCCTGTACTGGCGCCGGCCCTGCACTGGGACATCAATCTTCTGAGTCCTTCGGATTCCGGGCGACCTTCCGACCGGCAGCACCATCTTGCATCCCATCAGGCACTGCACATGGCTCCCGATCTCACACCTGCGCAGTGCCCAAGAATGGGATGCAATGGGGCCGCCCGAAATGGCGCGAGACTTCGCTGAGCGGTGCGGGACTATGAACAGCACAGCTGTCACTTACAGATGGCTAAGCCGGCGGCGGGGTGAGGACCAGGCCCCAAAGCACCTGGATGTCGCCGCAGCAGCAACATCCAAAAGGTAAGTAGGGGCCGACTGTGGATCCCTTTTTATTTTTGGTCCAATGTTCCTCTAAATTCCAGCACTGAATATAAGTATTTTACTTATCTTACCGCCTGTTATTTCTGCTTTGTACAGCACCACAGTAATAAAAAATAATAATGCCCTATGGGCCCCATTTTCAGTTTCAAAGGTATTCAAAAGAAATGAATCACCAGTGGAACAGAACAGCTCAGATTTTAACACAGCTTGTAGTATTAAGTCAAGGCAACTGTCTGTTGTTTAGGATATTTTGCTATTCCTCAATTCATTATTTATTAAAGGAGCACTATCGCGAAAATGGGCCCAATGATAAAAATCCATATAAATATGGTGGATGGCGGGAGGAGGGGTCACTTATACACCCGACATCAGGAAATATCCAGCCAGGCTTTTATCTTTTATTTTAATAGATGCAAGAGGAAATCAGGGGTGACCAGTTCTGTCACCCCTCAAAGACTAAAGCTGTCACCCCTGAATTTTGGTTCTTACCATGTGAGAATAAACCACAAGCTTGGCGGGAGTTTTATTCAGTTCGGGTTTATAAGTGACCCCTCCTCTCATTAGCCGAAGTGTTTATATGGATTTTTAATATTACACAATTTCGCGATAGTGCTTCGTTAATTACTAAACATACTTATTTTGCCTATATTTAACACACTGAGCAGGGTCTCCTCCTCCAGTTAGATGAAATGTCTTGGGGGGAAAAAAAATTGGATGTCTGTATTTATTTTTTTGAGAAACAAAGGGGGGGTGGCAGCCGCTCAGACCATTTTATAACTAACCTGGGAGGTGCACGTTAGCAGGGCAATTAGTACACACAAGTCTTAAAGGAGCCACAGCACTCAACCTTGTCAGCTTGCAGGCCAGCCTATAATCTGTCTCTAAACTTGGTTAAAAACAGAGGGCTCGGTCACACACATCTGCAGAAGTATGCTTAAGCTGCACCACAGCGCCAAAGTGCCTCTGTGGGGTGCAGTCCTAACTCTAATCTCTGAGAGCCCATCTGGGACATACAGTGCAATAGATAAATTGGGAGCAGGCTTACCTGAGGTTGCCCTAAACCTCTCAAGTGCAAGCCATGGGGTGGAAGGGTCAAAGACCTTGCAGTAGAGCCTAGACCCCACACACCATGTGCTTGCACAAATTCAAAAAAAAAGAAACATAGGAGGGGTGGCAGCCGCTCAGACCATTTTATAACTAACCTGGGAGGTGCACGTTAGCAGGGCAATTAGTACACACAAGTCTTATTTATATTTATTTTTTTGAGGGGGAAAACCCACTCAAAAGATCGATTCCTTCAAAGGGGAAAGCTCAATGAAATGAGCATTTACCGTATTTTTCGCCCTATAAGACGCACTTATTTTTCCCCAAAAGTGGGGGAAAAATGTCAGTGCGCCTTATCGGGCGAATGTTAAAAAAAAAAAAAAAAATTAAAAAAAAAAAATAAAAAAAAATAAAAAAAACTCACCCGTCCCCGGCGCTCCCGCGTTGTCTGGCACACTGTGAGAAGCCAGAGGAGCGGCGGGGGCACGAAGGTCCCGGCAGTGGGTGGGCGTGGCCTGCACCGGCGCAGGCCACGCCCGCCCGCTGCCTGGACCTTCGTGATCGCATGTGGAGGAGCAGATGGAAGAGCGGCAGGGGCTCTGTCTCTGGCCCTGCCGCTGTCATCGCTGCCTGAAAAGACAGTGATCGCAGCGGCGGGGCCGGGACAGAGCCAGCTCGTGAATGGGGTGAGCGTGGCCTGTGTCGACGCTGCGGCGCAGGCCACGCCCACCCCATTCACGGAGCCGGCCGCTCAGCGCAGCGGTGTCAGCGGACAGGTGAGTTTAAGTTTTTTTTTTTTTTTTTTACTATGGCGCCTGCCTATACTAACGGGGGGAGGGGGGTGGGAATGGGGGGAGAGGGGCTACACAGCCTATGGGAATGGGGGGATGGGGTATGCCACACAGCTTATGGGAATGGGGATGCCACACTGCCTATGGGAATGGGGGGAGGGGGATGCCACACAGCCTATGGGAATGGGGGGAGGGGTATGCCACACAGCCTTTGGGAATGGGGGGAGGGGTATGCCACACAGCCTATGGGAATGGGGGGATGGGGATACCACACAGCCTATGGGAATGGGAGGAGGGGGATGCCACACAGCCTTTGGGAATGGGGGGAGGGGTATGCCACACAGCTTATGGGAATGGGGATGCCACACTGCCTATGGGAATGGGGGGAGGGGGATGCCACACAGCCTTTGGGAATGGGGGGAGGGGGATGCCACACAGCCTATGGGAATGGGGGGAGGGGTATGCCACACTGCCTATGGGAATGGGGAGAGAGGGATGCCACACAGCCTATACTAATGGGGGGAGGGGGAAAGTCACACAGCCAATGGGAATGGGGAGAGAGGGATGCCACACAGCCTATACTAATGGGGGGAGGGGGAAAGCCACACAGCCAATGGGAATGGGGAGAGAGGGATGCCACACTGCCTATACTAATGGGGGAAGGGGGATGCCACACAGCCTATGGGAATGTGGGGAGAGGGATGCCACACAGCCTATACTAATGGGGGGAGAGGGGGATGCCACACAGCCAATGGGTATATGGGGAATGGGAGGGGGGATGCCACACTGTCTATGGAATGGGGGCATCCCACACTGCCTATGGGAATTGGATAGGGGAATGCCACACTGTCTGTAATGGTGCGTTTTTGGTTTAAAATTTTTTTTTCTTATTTTCTTCCCCCAAATCCTAGGTGCGTCTTATGGGCAGGTGCGTCTTATAGGGCGAAAAATACGGTACTTGCTTCATAATTTTTCTGTATAGGTACAATATATGAAAAAAATGTGTGTATAAGACAGTGTTTTTTGTAAAGGTAAAACATAAGAAAAATATGTATAGAAAACGCTGAACTGTAAATATGTATATACCGCACCATGGCCTCGATTCAATAAAGGTAGAAAAAAATTCTCATGGTAGTAAAAAATTCAATTCATGAGAAAAAGCCTGAGAATGTCACTGTTACAGAATCACTAGATAAAAAGACAATGAAAGTCAATGGCAGCTTTTAATACAGTGTAGAAAGGAGGAAACACTTCTCTACTTTTCTTAGGAGTAAAAAAGTGCCATTGACTTTCATTGTCTTTTAATCTGGTGATTCAGTAACAGTGACATTCTCAGGCTTTTTTCTCATGAATTGAATTTTTTACTACCATGAGAATTTTTTTCTACCTTTATTGAATCGAGGCTCATAAATGTTTAATTACTAGAAGATTCTTATAAAATAAAAAGACATTGAGGCCGATTCATCAATAGTGCCAGGTAGCGACAGATGAGCAACTGTAGCGTGATTTTTTCAGCGCCAGCCAGTATTCGCTGTGCTTGGCCGGCGTTAGCTTGATGACAGCGACTCAGTCGGTGTGCGGTAATGTTGAATACGGGCTGGGGGGTCGCTGTTTCACAGGCAGTGGCGTAGCGACCCGGGGGCGGGGGGGGGCGGACCGCCCCGGGTGACACCAGACCTAGAGGGTGACACCGCACTATAGCATTATGCAGGGGCGGGCTGGCCATAGGGCATACCGGGCAAAGGGCCACAAGTCGCAGTGTTGCCTGTAAGATGCGCGGGAGCGCGGCCGCGCACGTTGTGCAGCTGTCATTTTGTTTTTTTACATTGGTGGCTCAGTGGAACCAAAAACTCATCTCTTGTTTCCCCTCACTGCGGAGGACAGCCCAGAGCACAGCACAGCAGAGGCCAGCACTTCCGTTTCCTGTCATGCCGGCCGGCCAGCGCGGGGAGAGGATGACGTGAGTGATCAAACGAGAGAAAGAGTGATTGATGGCTGGAGCAGAGGTCAGTGAGTGGGGAGGGGGGAGAGAGAGAGAGTCTGAGTGTGAGTGTGTGTGTTGCAGCCATAGCCCGAGGAGAGGAAGGGGGGAGGGAGAGAGAGAGATGTGTGTGTGTCTGTCTCACCCACGAGGACAGGTTAGCAGCCTGCAGACACCATGAAGGAGAATCAACAACAGAAAGGATTCTCCAACTTGGCAGTGAAGTGGCTCCAGGTGAGTCCATGCTGTTGCTGTATTGTGTTCCAATAAACCTCAAACTAAATGCTAATACTAATTAATGGTGCAATGTGTTTCTCTTAACTCACCCTGCCCATCTACCCACCTGCTCTGCCCATCTACCCACCTGCTCTGCCCATCTACCCACCTGCTCTGCCCATCTACCCACCCTGCTCTGCCCATCTACCCACCTGCCCTGCCCATCTACCCACCTGCTCTGCCCATCTACCCACCTGCCCTGCCCATCTACCCACCTGCTCTGCCCATCTACCCACCTGCTCTGCCCATCTGCTCTGCCCATCTACCCACCCTGCCCTGCCCATCTACCCACCCTGCCCATCTACCCACCTGCTCTGCCCATCTACCCACCCTGCCCATCTACCCACCCTGCTCTGCCCATCTACCCACCTGCCCTGCCCATCTACCCACCTGCTCTGCCCATCTACCCACCTGCCCTGCCCATCTACCCACCTGCTCTGCCCATCTACCCACCTGCTCTGCCCATCTGCTCTGCCCATCTACCCACCCTGCCCTACCCACCTGCTCTGCCCATCTACCCACCCTGCCCATCTACCCACCTGCTCTGCCCATCTACCCACCCTGCCCATCTACCCACCCTGCTCTGCCCATCTACCCACCCTGCCCTGCCCATCTACCCACCTGCTCTGCCCATCTACCCACCTGCTCTGCCCATCTACCCACCCTGCCCATCTACCCACCTGCTCTGCCCATCTACCCACCTGCTCTGCCCATCTACCCACCCTGCCCATCTACCCACCTGCTCTGCCCATCTACCCACCTGCTCTGCCCATCTACCCACCCTGCCCATCTACCCACCTGCCCATCTACCCACCTGCTCTGCCCATCTACCCACCTGCTCTGCCCATCTACCCACCCTGCCCATCTACCCACCTGCTCTGCCCATCTACCCATCTACTCACCCTGCCCTGCCCATCTACCAACCCTGCCCTGCACATCTACCCATCTACTCGCCCTGCACATCTACCCATCTACTCGCCCTGCCCATCTACCCACCCTGCTCACTCACCCACCTATTAATCCAACTGCCTAATCCACCCACCTATCTATATACCTGCCACTCACCTACCTACCTACCTACCTACCTACCCAGACCCTGGACCAGACTGGAGTGATGTGCAGGCGGAATCAGCGGATTCTGACGTGGAGGTGGCAGTCACCCACCCACCTACCTACCTGCCTGACCACCTGCCCACTCGCACATCTAAATACCCACCAACCAACCCTCCTGTCAACCCGCCCCCTTTATACCCTAATAGAGTGTAAGCTCTTCTCCTCCTGTATCCTTCCTTATACCCTAATAGAGTGTAAGCTCTTCTCCCCCTGTATCCTCCCTTATACCCTAATAGAGTGTAAGCTCTTCTCCTGTATCCTCCCTTATACCCTAATAGAGTGTAAGCTCTTCTCCTCCTGTATCCTCCCTTATACCCTAATAGATTGTAAGCTCTTCTCCTCCTGTATCCTCCCTTATACCCTAATAGAGTGTAAGCTCTTCTCCTCCTGTATCCTCCCTTATACCCTAATAGAGTGTAAGCTCTTCTCCTCCTGTATCCTCCCTTATACCCTAATAGAGTGTAAGCTCTTCTCCTTCTGTATCCTCCCTTATACCCTAATAGATTGTAAGCTCTTCTCCTCCTGTATCCTCCCTTATACCCTAATAGAGTGTAAGCTCTTCTCCTCCTGTATCCTCCCTTATACCCTAATAGAGTGTAAGCTCTTCTCCTCCTGTATCCTCCCTTATACCCTAATAGAGTGTAAGCTCTTCTCCTCCTGTATCCTCCCTTATACCCTAATAGAGTGTAAGCTCTTCTCCTCCTGTATCCTCCCTTATACCCTAATAGAGTGTAAGCTCTTCTCCTTCTGTATCCTCCCTTATACCCTAATAGAGTGTAAGCTCTTCTCCTCCTGTATCCTCCCTTATACCCTAATAGAGTGTAAGCTCTTCTCCTTCTGTATCCTCCCTTATACCCTAATAGAGTGTAAGCTCTTCTCCTTCTGTATCCTCCCTTATACCCTAATAGATTGTAAGCTCTTTCTCCTTCTGTATCCTCCCTTATACCCTAATAGAGTGTAAGCTCTTCTCCTCCTGTATCCTCCCTTATACCCTAATAGAGTGTAAGCTCTTCTCCTCCTGTATCCTCCCTTATACCCTAATAGAGTGTAAGCTCTTCTCCTTCTGTATCCTCCCTTATACCCTAATAGAGTGTAAGCTCTTCTCCCCCTGTATCCTCCCTTATACCCTAATAGAGTGTAAGCTCTTCTCCTCCTGTATCCTCCCTTATACCCTAATAGAGTGTAAGCTCTTCTCCTCCTGTATCCTCCCTTATACCCTAATAGAGTGTAAGCTCTTCTCCTCCTGTATCCTCCCTTATACCCTAATAGAGTGTAATAGAATAGGGCGGCAGCAGGGGCATTAAAAAAGTTTGCTTTCAGCATTTGCATTGCACCAGTATTGTTATGGGGCCCCAGCAGCATGGACACTGCTGTTTTGTGGGGTTTTTTTTGTAAAATTTTTACAGTTTGTGGTTGTTGATTTTCTTTTCCTTGAGTACCCCCCCCCCCCCTGCCCGCACATGGTATGACCCAGTATCTATTGAGGACGCACAGGGGAGCTGGACTGTGGTGTAGCAATGTATTGTATGGACAGATGGAAGCTTCTTTACATGGCCCCTCCCTGACATCCTGATTTGGGATGCCCCATTGTGTCAAATTCCCAGTAAAAATACCTGGCCGCTAATCAAACAACACATGCGTGGTTCAAACATGTGTCTGCACCAGCTAGAGGCTGGTGGGATGTGGCTGGCAGCCAGCTCAGCTCCACCCAGCCCTTAGCAAGGAGAACCCATGCATGAGCCAGTGGATCGCTGGTCAGGTAAGTTTTACTGGTGATCTGAGGGGGTTGCACAAAATGGGGCATCCCAAATCAGGGCGCCCCACAGAAAAGGATTAAAACTCTTTGAAGTGGACCAAAACCCAGGATTTTGACTATCCTAAGCCAGCGTCCTAAGTGCAGTGGCGCATGCGTGAGCTGCAGCCGCATCCCCAGCTACCCTCAAACGGGGAATGTGCCCGCACCGGCCATTCACAAATGCCTGGCGCGGGCATGCGCCCTGCTAGAGGGATAGCGGGGATGCGGCCGTGGCCCGCGCATGTGGTGTTGGACCGGGAAGTACGGTAAGTGTAGCAGGTAACCTGGGGAGTTTCACACAGTGGGGCATCCTGATTTTGGATGCCCGGGTGGAGGTCCCGGGCCGATCCCGCTCAGAGATATATATATATATAGTGGCGTTGACTCACTTTACCGGGCCGAGCACAGTACAGAAGGGCCAGTCTGACCAAAAAGTCCAGGGCCGTTTTTTGGTCCCAGTCCGCCCCTGGCATTATGTCACCTCAATTATTGCCAGCCTGTGGCACAGAGCAGTCAGTTGTGGGGATGCTATGCCCTCACGGCGACACCTACGCATCTCTCCCACAGCGCTCGAGCGCCATTTGGCAGGAGGCGGAGCGGCTGCTGGTGCCTGTCCAGAATCTGTGGACCAATGGTGTGCGCGCACAGCAGGTCACGTGGACGAGGTGGGAGCTTTTGTTCGCTGTTGCTGAGAGCGCGCGCGGTATTCGTCGCCAGAAACAGGTGAGGGCGTGTGTGGTGTTGCTGGGGTGAGCGCACGCTGTTCCTGTTTATTCGGGGATTTATAGCTGTAACTGCTCAGTGGCGTGTGTGGTGGTGTTGCATGGTGGGCGCGTTACCTGGCGGGAGATGGGTGTTTTTAATGGACATAAAGGGAGCGTGCAGGCCGATGTATGTGTGCTAGTGAGGTACTGCACAACGCATAAGCGCCTCTGCTATCATGCATTGATTATAATAGGCGCGCGCCCCGCTTTTGTTCAGGTGCGATGTCTGGCCCTGCCCCGACTCCTATTGGTTGCTGCCTGTCTGGCCCGCCCCTTTTCTCCTCCAGCTGTCTGTAATCGGTGTGCTCCTTTTCTCTGCCATTGAGTTCTTTCAACATACAAAAAATTTTTTTCTTTGGGGGGGGGGGGGGGGGGGTGACACCATTTCCTACCGCCCCGGGTGACACCAGCCCTAGCAACGCCACTGTTCACAGGTCCAGCGTTGTATGTGAGCGCCTGACAACGAATAGCCAGAGCGAACGGCTAGCTTCATATTCATCAACAAATCACGCTCCAAATGTGCTGTCGCTGTCCATTCCTTGTTTAAACCCCAGAGCGCTGGCGGCGATGTGTATTAACTAGTTTTTAACCCCTAAACAACCATATTTTTTGAATGTAACATTATACATGTTTTTAGAATCATTTTGTAATATGAATACATTAATCTCAGACCTGTTAGATCAATTCTGCACATTTTTTTTTTTTTTTTTTTTTTTACTTAAAAATAAATCCTAACATTGCAGAAGTGTTCTCCGATTTTTTGACATTAAAAAAAAAAAAAAAACTTATTAACAATTAATTATGAATAATTATAGATTGCTCCATTGAAATGCATTGGACATCGCCAGGGAGCGACAGGTCATACCTGGCGCTGTGAGGGAATTTGCAGCGGCGCTGTTCGGTCCAGGCAGCTTCATGATGAATGCCGCGCTAGCCGTTGCTCTCGCCGGCGCTAGCCTCATTTTGCTTGATAAATGCGTCATTGTGACTGCCGCCGGGCGTACTTGAGTCGGTAGTCGCCGTTAGCTGCCGCTACCTGGCGCTCGTCAGACACTACCTGGCGCTATCGCTTGATGAATAAGGGCCATTGTATTATGCCACAAAGGTGTGTGGAGTAAGGTATTCTAGAGCCCACTTATACCCGCTGGTGACACAACAGGAGGAAATAGTGGAACCCCCAACTCCCCCGCCTGTATTTATTTCACTCGATGAATTGGATCCTCCACAAATGTCTTCAAGCAAGATGGAGCCTTCAGCTTCTAAAGCTAATTGTACTGGCTGTACCAACATATATTCTGATGTACGGCTGGTGAGGATGGGAGGATGATAAATGATAATGAAGAGAAGAAAGATAAAGGTCAGCCCGATGTTCATGTAAACCAGCCTAATGCACCTTCTTTGTCATGGACGAGGAAAGGTCAAGGAAAGCGCCAGGTTGCCCAACTGATGGATGTTCTTGCCTGCTTCGCATCTGGGTGGTGTGACCTTCTCCCTCATCACCTATTCCCGGAGGCTCCTCTTACATTAACAGGCTGATTCATGACTAGCGCCAGCTTTCGGCAGATGAGCGTCTGTATAGCGGCGCTTAGAGCGATTGGATGCTGTAACAGTCACTGTAGTAACTTGGCCGTCATTGATGAATGTGATGTATGTTGGGCGCTCTAACACCAGCACAGCGTTGCAGCGAGCCAAAGGTAGCGCCAGCTCAGTGAGTCCGACTCCACCATATTCAACAAAAAAACAGACACACACAGCGTCGGCGCTCTGGATCTGGGCGCTGTAGCATAGAGCCCCAGACGCTGTGTGATTACAGTCTGTTTTTGAACACATATCCACCAGTAACAAAGCGAAAACACATGGAATGACATTGTTATAACACTGTGACGTTAACACTTTAGTGCCAGACCTGTAATGACAATTCTGCATAAAAATATAAAAAATCAAAAAAAGTTTCTAAAATGATTCTTTCTAGGTCAGGAGACGTCACACAATGATTGGAGAAAAAATCCTGTTCAAACAGATGAAAAGGAACGTCCATTGAAATTTATGGGAGAGCGACAGGTAGCGACAGGAAATAACTGGCTCTGGAAGCTAGAGCGCCGACGCTATACACTGACCTGCCTGTAATAATACATGTGACACTACATGGCGCTGTTAGAGGCGCTATACACTGACCTGCCTGTAATAATACATGTGACGCTACATGGCGCTGTTAGAGGTGCTATACACTAACCTGCCTGGAATAATACATGTGACGCTACATGGCGCTGTTAGAGGTGCTATACACTGACCTGCCTGGAATAATACATGTGACGCTACATGGCGCTGTTAGAGGCGCTATACACTGACCTGCCTGTAATAATACATGTGACGCTACATGGCGCTGTTAGAGGTGCTATACACTGACCTGCCTGTAATAATACATGTGACGCTACATGGCGCTGTTAGAGGTGCTATACACTGAGCTGCCTGTAATAATACATGTGACGCTACATGGCGCTGTTAGAGGCGCTATACACTGACCTGCCTGTAATAATACATGTGACGCTACATGACGCTGTTAGAGGCGCTATACACTGACCTGCCTGTAATAATACATGTGACGCTACATGACGCTGTTAGAGGCGCTATACACTGACCTGCCTGTAATAATACATGTGACGCTACATGACGCTGTTAGAGGCGCTATACACTGACCTGCCTGTAATAATACATGTGACGCTACATGGCGCTGTTAGAGGCGCTATACACTGACCTGCCTGTAATAATACATGTGACGCTACATGGCGCTGTTAGAGGCGCTATACACTGACCTGCCTGTAATAATACATGTGACGCTACATGGCGCTGTTAGAGGCGCTATACACTGACCTGCCTGTAATAATACATGTGACGCTACATGGCGCTGTTAGAGGCGCTATACACTGACCTGCCTGTAATAATACATGTGACGCTACATGGCGCTGTTAGAGGTGCTATACACTGACCTGCCTGTAATAATACATGTGACGCTACATGGCGCTGTTAGAGGTGCTATACACTGAGCTGCCTGTAATAATACATGTGACGCTACATGGCGCTGTTAGAGGCGCTATACACTGACCTGCCTGTAATAATACATGTGACGCTACATGACGCTGTTAGAGGCGCTATACACTGACCTGCCTGTAATAATACATGTGACGCTACATGACGCTGTTAGAGGCGCTATACACTGACCTGCCTGTAATAATACATGTGACGCTACATGACGCTGTTAGAGGCGCTATACACTGACCTGCCTGTAATAATACATGTGACGCTACATGGCGCTGTTAGAGGCGCTATACACTGACCTGCCTGTAATAATACATGTGACGCTACATGGCGCTGTTAGAGGCGCTATACACTGACCTGCCTGTAATAATACATGTGACGCTACATGGCGCTGTTAGAGGCGCTATACACTGACCTGCCTGTAATAATACATGTGACACTACATGACGCTGTTAGAGTCGCTATACACTGACCTGCCTGTAATAATACATGTGACGCTACATGGCGCTGTTAGAGGCGCTATACACTGAGCTGCCTGTAATAATACATGTGACGCTACATGGCGCTGTTAGAGGCGCTATACACTGACCTGCCTGTAATAATACATGTGACACTACATGACGCTGTTAGAGGCGCTATACACTGACCTGCCTGTAATAATACATGTGACGCTACATGGCGCTGTTAGAGGTGCTATACACTGACCTGCCTGTAATAATACATGTGACGCTACATGGCGCTGTTAGAGGTGCTATACACTGACCTGCCTGTAATAATACATGTGACGCTACATGGCGCTGTTAGAGGTGCTATACACTAACCTGCCTGGAATAATACATGTGACGCTACATGGCGCTGTTAGAGGTGCTATACACTGACCTGCCTGGAATAATACATGTGACGCTACATGGCGCTGTTAGAGGTGCTATACACTGACCTGCCTGTAATAATACATGTGACGCTACATGGCGCTGTTAGAGGTGCTATACACTGAGCTGCCTGTAATAATACATGTGACGCTACATGGCGCTGTTAGAGGCGCTATACACTGACCTGCCTGTAATAATACATGTGACGCTACATGACGCTGTTAGAGGCGCTATACACTGACCTGCCTGTAATAATACATGTGACGCTACATGACGCTGTTAGAGGCGCTATACACTGACCTGCCTGTAATAATACATGTGACGCTACATGACGCTGTTAGAGGCGCTATACACTGACCTGCCTGTAATAATACATGTGACGCTACATGGCGCTGTTAGAGGCGCTATACACTGACCTGCCTGTAATAATACATGTGACGCTACATGGCGCTGTTAGAGGCGCTATACACTGACCTGCCTGTAATAATACATGTGACGCTACATGGCGCTGTTAGAGGCGCTATACACTGACCTGCCTGTAATAATACATGTGACGCTACATGACGCTGTTAGAGTCGCTATACACTGACCTGCCTGTAATAATACATGTGACGCTACATGGCGCTGTTAGAGGCGCTATACACTGAGCTGCCTGTAATAATACATGTGACGCTACATGGCGCTGTTAGAGGCGCTATACACTGACCTGCCTGTAATAATACATGTGACACTACATGACGCTGTTAGAGGCGCTATACACTGACCTGCCTGTAATAATACATGTGACACTACATGGCGCTGTTAGAGGCGCTATACACTGACCTGCCTGTAATAATACATGTGACGCTACATGGCGCTGTTAGAGGTGCTATACACTGAGCTGCCTGTAATAATACATGTGACGCTACATGGCGCTGTTAGAGGTGCTATACACTGAGCTGCCTGTAATAATACATGTGACGCTACATGGCGCTGTTAGAGGTGCTATACACTGACCTGCCTGTAATAATACATGTGACGCTACATGGCGCTGTTAGAGGCGCTATACACTGACCTGCCTGTAATAATACATGTGACACTACATGGCGCTGTTAGAGGAGCTATACACTGAGTCGCCTGTAATAATACATGTGACGCTACACGGCGCTGTTAGAGGTGCTATACACTGACCTGCCTGTAATAATACATGTGACGCTACACGGCGCTGTTAGAGGCGCTATACACTGACCTGCCTGTAATAATACATGTGACGCTACATGACGCTGTTAGAGGTGCTATACACTGAGCTGCCTGTAAAAATACATGTGACGCTACATAACGCTGTTAGAGGCGCTATACACTGAGCCGCCTGTAATAATACATGTGACACTACATGGCGCTGTTAGAGGTGCTATACACTGAGTCGCCTGTAATAATACATGTGACGCTACATGGCGCTGTTAGAGGCGCTATACACTGACCTGCCTGTAATAATACATGTGACGCTACATGGCGCTGTTAGAGGCGCTATACACTGACCTGCCTGTAATAATACATGTGACGCTACATGGCGCTGTTAGAGGCGCTATACCCTGACCTGCCTGTAATAATACATGTGACGCTACATGGCGCTGTTAGAGGTGCTATACACTGAGCTGCCTGTAATAATACATGTGACGCTACATGGCGCTGTTAGAGGTGCTATACACTGAGCTGCCTGTAATAATACATGTGACGCTACATGGTGCTGTTAGAGGCGCTATACACTGACCTGCCTGTAATAATACATGTGACGCTACATGACGCTGTTAGAGGCGCTATACACTGACCTGCCTGTAATAATACATGTGGCGCTACATGGCGCTGTTAGAGGTGCTATACACTGACCTGCCTGTAATAATACATGTGACGCTACATGGCGCTGTTAGAGGTGCTATACACTGACCTGCCTGTAATAATACATGTGACGCTACATGGCGCTGTTAGAGGTGCTATACACTGACCTGCCTGTAATAATACATGTGACACTACATGGCGCTGTTAGAGGCGCTATACACTGAGTCGCCTGTAATAATACATGTGACGCTACATAACGCTGTTAGAGGCGCTATACACTGAGCCGCCTGTAATAATACATGTGACACTACATGGCGCTGTTAGGGGCGCTATACACTGACCTGCCTGTAATAATACATGTGACGCTACATGACGCTGTTAGAGGCGCTATACACTGACCTGCCTGTAATAATACATGTGACGCTACATGACGCTGTTAGAGATGCTATACACTGACCTGCCTGTAATAATACATGTGACGCTACATAACGCTGTTAGAGGTGCTATACACTGAGTCGCCTGTAATAATACATGTGACGCTACATGGCGCTGTTAGAGGCGCTATACACTGACCTGCCTGTAATAATACATGTGACGCTACATGGCGCTGTTAGAGGCGCTATACACTGACCTGCCTGTAATAATACATGTGACGCTACATGGCGCTGTTAGAGGCGCTATACACTGACCTGCCTGTAATAATACATGTGGCGCTACATGACGCTGTTAGAGGTGCTATACACTGACCTGCCTGTAATAATACATGTGACGCTACATGGCGCTGTTAGAGGTGCTATACACTGACCTGCCTGTAATAATTCATGTGACGCTACATGACGCTGTTAGAGGCGCTATACACTGAACTGCCTGTAATAATACATGTGACGCTACATGGCGCTGTTAGAGGTGCTATACACTGACCTGCCTGTAATAATACATGTGACGCTACATGGCGCTGTTAGAGGTGCTATACACTGACCTGCCTGTAATAATACATGTGACGCTACATGGCGCTGTTAGAGGTGTTATACACTGACCTGCCTGTAATAATACATGTGACGCTACATGGCGCTGTTAGAGGCGCTATACACTGACCTGCCTGTAATAATACATGTGACACTACATGACGCTGTTAGAGGAGCTATACACTGACCTGCCTGTAATAATACATGAGACGCTACATGGCGCTGTTAGAGACGCTATACACTGACCTGCCTGTAATAATACATGTGACGCTACATGGCGCTGTTAGAGGCGCTATACCCTGACCTGCCTGTAATAATACATGTGACGCTACATGGCGCTGTTAGAGGCGCTATACACTGAGCTGCCTGTAATAATACATGTGACACTACATGGCGCTGTTAGAGGCACTATACACTGAGCTGCCTGTAATAATACATGTGACGCTACATGGCGCTGTTAGAGGCGCTATACACTGACCTGCCTGTAATAATACATGTGACACTACATGACGCTGTTAGAGGCGCTATACCCTGACCTGCCTGTAATAATACATGTGACGCTACATGGCGCTGTTAGAGGTGCTATACACTGAGCTGCCTGTAATAATACATGTGACGCTACATGGCGCTGTTAGAGGTGCTATACACTGAGCTGCCTGTAATAATACATGTGACACTACATGACGCTGTTAGAGGTGCTATACACTGACCTGCCTGTAATAATACATGTGACACTACATGACGCTGTTAGAGGCGCTATACCCTGACCTGCCTGTAATAATACATGTGACGCTACATGGCGCTGTTAGAGGTGCTATACACTGAGCTGCCTGTAATAATACATGTGACGCTACATGGCGCTGTTAGAGGTGCTATACACTGAGCTGCCTGTAATAATACATGTGACACTACATGACGCTGTTAGAGGCGCTATACACTGACCTGCCTGTAATAATACATGTGACACTACATGACGCTGTTAGAGGCGCTATACACTGACCTGCCTGTAATAATACATGTGACACTACATGACGCTGTTAGAGGTGCTATACACTGACCTGCCTGTAATAATACATGTGACACTACATGGCGCTGTTAGAGGTGCTATACACTGAGCTGCCTGTAATAATACATGTGACGCTACATGGCGCTGTTAGAGGTGCTATACACTGAGCTGCCTGTAATAATACATGTGACACTACATGACGCTGTTAGAGGTGCTATACACTGACCTGCCTGTAATAATACATGTGACGCTACATGGCGCTGTTAGAGGTGCTATACACTGACCTGCCTGTAATAATACATGTGACACTACATGACGCTGTTAGAGGCGCTATACACTGACCTGCCTGTAATAATACATGTGACGCTACATGGCGCTGTTAGAGGTGCTATACACTGACCTGCCTGTAATAATACATGTGACGCTACATGACACCGTTAGAGGCGCTATACACTGAGCCGCCTGTAATAATACATGTGACGCTACATAGCGCTGTTAGAGGTGCTATACACTGACCTGCCTGTAATAATACATGTGGCGCTACATGACGCCGTTAGAGGTGCTATACACTGACCTGCCTGTAATAATACATGTGACGCTACATGGCGGTGTTAGAGGCGCTATACACTGACCTGCCTGTAATAATACATGTGACACTACATGGCGCTGTTAGAGGCGCTATACACTGACCTGCCTGTAATAATACATGTGACGCTACATGGCGCTGTTAGAGGCGCTATACACTGAGCTGCCTGTAATAATACATGTGACACTACATGGCGCTGTTAGAGGTGCTATACACTGACCTGCCTGTAATAATACATGTGACACTACATGACGCTGTTAGAGGCGCTATACACTGATCTGCCTGTAATAATACATGTGACGCTACATGGCGCTGTTAGAGGCACTATACACTGACCTGCCTGTAATAATACATGTGACGCTACATGACACCGTTAGAGGCGCTATACACTGAGCCGCCTGTAATAATACATGTGACGCTACATAGCGCTGTTAGAGGTGCTATACACTGACCTGCCTGTAATAATACATGTGGCGCTACATGACGCCGTTAGAGGTGCTATACACTGACCTGCCTGTAATAATACATGTGACGCTACATGGCGGTGTTAGAGGCGCTATACACTGACCTGCCTGTAATAATACATGTGACGCTACATGACACCGTTAGAGGCGCTATACACTGAGCCGCCTGTAATAATACATGTGACGCTACATAGCGCTGTTAGAGGCGCTATACACTGACCTGCCTGTAATAATACATGTGGCGCTACATGACGCCGTTAGAGGCGCTCACCAGAATCGCTTTCATAAATATGGTTTTGCTTACAGCGCCCGGCGTTCACCAGATGCTACGAGGCGCTACCTGCCGCTTCGCCTTCATGAATAAACCCCTTAATAAAAAAAAGTGTGAGATCTTCATTCGCTTTACCGCAAAGAGTTAAAAAGTGCCGCAGAAAGTTTTCTGTGCCGCTCTGTCCTGGTGAATAATACATCAAAGAAATCGGAGCAAAGAAGAAGGGAAAGGCAAATATCGCGTGTAACGGCGAGCTCGCTAAAATCTCTGCTCAACTTTCCCTGCCAATCAATATCACAAATGTTCCCTTTGTCATTTTCATTTACAGAAAGCAAAGTTATGCTGTTTCAGAGCGAGCCGCGCGAGGCCCCGGCAGGTTCCGTCGATAGCCGACGTGACTGCGACGCGTAGAAACCGCGAAAGGCGAAACGCGCTGCTGAGAAGGGAACGTGTGCAAAATCAATCTGCCATAGGAAACAGGGCGGATGTATGAGCTGGGCCAAGCGGTGGCGAGGGCAGGGGGAAGGCTTTAACCCTTTCAGTGTCAGCCTACCTTATTTATTTCAGTCTGGTCTTATTTAATAAGTGGACCAAAACCCAGGATTTTGACTATCCTGAGTTTTGGTCCTTTCCCCCGGGACACCCTGATCGGTATCCCAGATCACCAAGCGCAACTCACCTCTTCCAGGTCCTACGGTGCATGTGCAGCCGCTCGTCCAATCAACACGCTTGGATCCGCTGATGTCACTCCATCTAAGACGGCGTCTAAGGCCAGCGGCTCCGAGCGCGCTGGTGGCCGCATCCCCCGCTTCCCTCTAACAGGGAGTGTGCCTGCGCCGGCCATTCGCACATGCACCGTTGGACCAGGAAGCGAGCCGGGCATCCTGATTTTGGATGCCCCGGGGGAGAGAATCGATAACATTCCTGGGCCGATCAAGCTGGGTTTTGGTCCACTTTAAAAAGTCTGTTTTTGATCACATATCCACCAGTAACAAAGCGAAAACACATGGAATGACATTGTTATATAACATTGTGACATTAACACTTTAGTGCCAGACCTGTAATGACAATTCTGCATAAAAATATAAAAAAATCAAAAAAGTTTCTAGTCCAGGAGACGTCACACAATGATTTGAGAGAAAAAATAAATAAAATAACAAAAAAACCCTAAACAGAAGAGAAGGAACGTCCATTGAAATGTATGGGAGAGCGACAGGTAGCGATAGGTAATACCTGGCTCTGGAAGCTAGAGCGCCGGCGCTATACACTGAACCCATGAAATATATCTTGATTGCCAGCCTCAGACCACATAAATATGCAACAGGATCCAAACAATAGGCACCAGGCAAAGAGAGCTCACCTCCTGATATGATCAATGTCCATAGCAAAAGAGCGCCAGCCACATGGTTTGGTTGGTAAAAATCATCCATCCTTTATTGAAAACCGTGGTAAAAAGCCATTTACAGCCGATAAAACATCATACGCATATAAAGAGCAGACCCCGCGTCTACGCGTTTCGAGCAAAGGCTCTTAATCATGACCATACACTATACACTGAACCACCTGTAATGATGAATCGGACGCTCCATGGCGCTGTTAGAGGCACTCACCAGAATCGCCTTCATAAATGTGGTTTTGCGTACAGCGCCCGGCGTTCACCAGACGCTGGCGTCACACCCAAAGGCAAGCCAAGCATCCTGATTTTGGATGCCCTGGAGGAGGGAATCGATAAGATTCCTGGGCCGATCAAGCTGGGTTATGGTCCACTTTAAATAGGTTAAACCTCCTCCAAACCTCACCAAACTGCCCCCCCCCCCCACTTTACTCACCTCCCTGGCGGATATACCTTCTGGATCCCTTAGATTCCGGACGACCCTCAAACGGGCAGCGCCATCTTGCATCGCGTCAGGCACTGTGCGCGGCCCCCTGATCTCGCGCCTGCATAGTATCTATAAATGAGATGCAATGGAGCCGCCTGTGGGACTTTGAAGAGCACAGCTGTCATTTACAGAAGGCTAAGCCGGCGGCGTGGGTGAGGATCAGGCAGCGATAAGATTCCCGGGCTGATTGATTCCCTCCCCCCGGGGCATCCAAAATCAGGATGCCCTGCTGTGTGAAACCCCCCAGGTGGCCTCGTTCACTCACCTTTGTTCTCACTCCAATGGCACATGCGCGGGCCGCAGGCTCATCCCCGCTATCCCTCCAGAAGGGCGCGTTCCCGCTCCAGCCCTTTGTGAAAGGCCGGCGAGGGCACACTCCCTGTTAGAGGGAAGCAGGGGATGCAGCCACCAGCACGCTCAGAGCCGCTGGCATCTAAAATGGCGTGACGTCAGTGGCTCCGAGCACGCTGAATGGACGAGAGGCCGAGCATGCGTCATGGGACCGGAAGAGGTGAGTTTCTTCGGGCGATCTGGGGGGCACCAAAGGACCAAAACCTGGGATTGTGCGTCACCATCTCTTTGCTATCTTGATAGAATGGCGCTGGTCACAGTTAGTATTGATTGTCGCACTAGGTATTGGTCGGCCTGTGTCAGCGCCTGTTGAACCCGGCTGCCGATAACTACAGCGCCAGTGAGCGCCACTTTGTACCGCCGTCTTTTGCTGCGCAGTGCATTTTTTTACTTTTTTTTTGCATGCTACAGAGAGATTCCTGCTGTATTTTACCGGTGCTGGACGCGTTTCGTCATTCCACTTACAGAGCATCGCTGCTAGAGACAAGGGGGACAAACTTTACAGTGCGTTCAGGCTGCAGTTGTTGTGTGCTACCTGACAGACACACTTGACTGGGCTAGCGCTACCTACCTTAACATCCACCACTAAATAACGACTCCAGACCGCCATGTCTTTGGAAAGATTACATTTAATCGGCCACAGTCTAACATATAAACAAGTTACAAGCAAATAAAAGCTCTGGGTCTGAGACGCCTAAGATAAGACAACAAGGGGGGGAGGAGGGAAAAACGTGACCATAAGGGCAGAAGGCCGAAAGTTACCTCCTGACCCTCCACAAAGCGGAAGCCAACATAAGCTCGGACGTGTCCCTACTAGGCCTGGGAGCATAACTGGGCTAACTGCCAGTGGTCCAAATTCCCCCTGCCCCTCCGTCCACCTCCTCCCTAATTGATCCCCCAAATTCCTTATCTTACCATCCAGAACCTTCCTGGCCGGCTTCCGCTGGAAACAGCCGCATACCCTGCTGAACTGAACCTGCTGCCTCCGACCCGAAACCCGAGAGGAGACCCGCCCAACGGCTGTGCTAATTACATAACCAATTATCTCCATTACAGCAAGTATCCCCCCATACACAAAGGATCATTAACATTAACAAAGGCCCTTATTTAACAAGGGATAGCGCCAGGTAGCGAATGGTGAGCGAACGGTAATGACGCTCACCGCCACAAGAACGCCGGCTCCCCTCCGCAATCACACATTTATCAAGCCGATCCTGCTTAGCGACTGACAGAGCGCCAGATAGCGAATCATTCATCATTATCCCAGCCTCACCCCACAGCGCCAGCGAGCGACCTTGAACAGCAACAGGTATGACCTCTCGCTACCTGGCGTTCTCCAATGCATTTCAATGGAGCAATCTTTAAATATTCATAATTAATTGCTATTAATGTTTTTTTTTTTTTTTTTTTTTTAATGTCCAAAATGCTGTGACCACTTCTGCAATGTTAGATATTTTTTTTATGGTAAAAAAAAAAAAAAAAAAAAAAAAAAAAAAAATTTGTGCAGAATTGATATTACAGGTCTGATATTAATGTATTTATATTACAAAATGTTTTGAAAAACTTGTATTTTTTTTTCAAAAAAATATGGTTGTTTGGGGGTTAAAAAACTACTTTTAACCTATCGCCGCCAGCGCTCTGGGGTTTAAACAAGCATTTCACAGCGCGAAAAATTTTTGAGCGTGATTTGTTAATGAATATGCTGGGAGCCATTCGCTATGGCCATTCGCTGTCATGCGCTCCCATACAGCGACTCCTAACCCCGTATTCAACATTACCGCACACCGACTGAGTCGCTGTCAACAACCGAACAACGGCCAAGCACAGCGAATACTAGCGGGCGCTGTGAAAATAACGCTACTGTCGCTCATCTGTCGCTACCTGGCGCTATTAATGAATCGGTCTTATAGAAACAAAATACAACATTTCTTTCTCTTTTTTTTTTTTATCATTGCTATATTGTATATGTATATTTAATAATTTATACAAACATCAAACAACAAACATATATATATATATATATATATATATATATATATATATTATATACACAATTCTATATATCAAAATTTAGTGAAGACAAACCTACAAACCTATACAATGAAAAGTAATAAAAATTGATTTAGAAACTTCATATGAAAGTAAGAACAAATTGTATCAATGGTACTTTGGGTGATTGCCATAACTAATAGTAGTTTTATATATGGTCTTTTTAGTATATAAAAAAAACAAGATGATGATTAATATAAAATGATGTGTATAAAAACCTTTTATACAGTGATGGTTTTATGTAAAAATATAATTCAATATATATATATATAGGAGTTTAGTTAATCTCCTTTTTATGGGACCTATTGTAAGTAAAATGATTGTTAGAGATACATAAATGCTTTTTATATGAATAAGTGATAATGGTAAACTACAATGAAAGGAGAGTGGGAGTTTTCCTCCTTTCATAGAAATATAGAGTAGTATCCAAGATGCCGGCATTAATTGATAGCGTGTAACTAACTATAATGCTGAGGAAGAATTTAAAATAAATGGATTTCCTGCCGTTATTACTATGCGCTATACAATGAGTTAAATCCCTTGAACAGAAGCTAATAAATTCCAGCCGCAGTAGCGCTCCGTGCGCCTATGATTAAGTCCCAGTGACGAAACGCGTCGGGCGGAGCCTATTGCCGATCACGTGACCCCCGGAAACAGCCGACGGTTGCCGAGTCCAGAGGCCTGGGACTTGGCGGCATATGGTGTCTGCTGTCTAAAGAAACGAGTCGCATTAGAGGGGTATGAATAGGAGGAAAACTTCCATTCTACATTTCAAACAAGTGTGTGTATACAATGCAAGTTTGAATTGACAATCTGGTAAGAGTTATTTTAATATAGCGCATAAGATCTATACTCGCAGAATTATGCTATGTGCGCCAATGTGATTCTTTTTTACATGAGCAACTGAATAAATGAGGAATAATTCATTTTTAACATACATCGGTTGACCATTTATGAGAAGTAAATATACACATGAAACTTTATATATAACAATTTATATCTGGATTCGAGGAAAGTGATTATAAAGGAACCAATGTTGGATTTCTAAAGGCTTGACATTTATTTGCATCCGGTACGCGCACGGGGAGGCCGATTCATTAATAGCGCCAGGTAGCGACAGATGAGCGACCGTAGCGTTATTTTCACAGCACCCGCTAGTATTCGCTGTGCTTGGCCGTTGTTCGGCTGTTGACAGCGACTCAGTCGGTGTGCGGTAATGTTGAATACGGGGTTAGGAGTCGCTGTTTGACAGGTTCCGCGCTGTATGGGAGCGCATGACAGCGAATGGCCATAGCGAACGGCTCCCAGCATATTCATTAACAAATCACGCTCCAAAAATTCTCGCGCTGTGAAATGCTTGTTTAAACCCCAGAGCGCTGGCGGCGATGGGTTAAAAGTAGTTTTTTAACCCCCAAACAACCATATTTAAAAAAAAAAAAAAAAACATGTTTTTCAAAACATTTTGTAATATGAATACATTAATATCAGACCTGTAATATCAATTCTGCACAAATGTATTTTTTTTTTACCTTAAAAAAAATATCTAACATTGCAGAAGTGGTCACAGAATTTTTGACATTAAAAAAAAAAAAAAAAAAAAAATAATAGCAATTAATTATTAATATTTAAAGATTGCTCCATTGAAATGCATTGGAGAGCGCCAGGTAGCGAGAGGTCATACCTGTCGCTGTTCAAGGTCGCTCGCTGGCGCTGTGGGGTGAGGCTGGAATAATGATGAATGATTCGCTATCTGGCGCTCTGTCAGTCGCTAAACAGGATCGGCTTGATAAATGTGTGATTGCGGAGGGGAGCCGGCGTTCTCGTGGCGGTGAGCGTCATTACCGTTCGCTCACCATTCGCTACCTGGCGCTATCCCTTGTTAAATAAGGGCCTAAGTGACAGGTGGTGGAGAATATACACAAACTATTTGATTGCTTCACGTGGTGAATGGAAAGGATCGTAACATAGGAGGTCCTGCGGAGGTATATACATTATATAGCGCTGACATATACCACAGCGCTGTACATAGAAGCAGTCACATGACCTCCTGTCCCTCAGAGCTCACACTCTAATGTCTCCTCCACACTCACACACTGTTATTATACATTATATAGTGCTGACATATACCACAGCGCTGTACATAGAAGCAGTCACATGACCTCCTGTCCTTCAGAGCTCACACTCTAATGTCTCCCCCACACTCACACACTGTTATTATACATTATATAGCGCTGACATATACCACAGCGCTGTACATAGAAGCAGTCACATGACCTCCTGTCCCTCAGAGCTCACACTCTAATGTCTCCCCCACACTCACACACTGTTATTATACATTTATATAGCGCTGACATATACCACAGCGCTGTACATAGAAGCAGTCACATGACCTCCTGTCCCTCAGAGCTCACACTCTAATGTCTCCTCCACACTCACACACTGTTATTATACATTATATAGCGCTGACATATACCACAGCGCTGTACATAGAAGCAGTCACATGACCTCCTGTCCCTCAGAGCTCACACTCTAATGTCTCCTCCACACTCACACACTGTTATTATACATTTATATAGCGCTGACATATACCACAGCGCTGTACATAGAAGCAGTCACATGACCTCCTGTCCCTCAGAGCTCACACTCTAATGTCTCCCCCACACTCACACACTGTTATTATACATTTATATAGCGCTGACATATACCACAGCGCTGTACATAGAAGCAGTCACATGACCTCCTGTCCCTCAGAGCTCACACTCTAATGTCTCCCCCACACTCACACACTGTTATTATACATTATATAGCGCTGACATATACCACAGCGCTGTACATAGAAGCAGTCACATGGCCTCCTGTCCCTCAGAGCTCACACTCTAATGTCTCCTCCACACTCACACACTGTTATTATACATTTATATAGCGCTGACATATACCACAGCGCTGTACATAGAAGTAGTCACATGACCTCCTGTCCCTCAGAGCTCACACTCTAATGTCTCCCCCACACTCACACACTGTTATTATACATTTATATAGCGCTGACATATACCACAGCGCTGTACATAGAAGTAGTCACATGACCTCCTGTCCCTCAGAGCTCACACTCTAATGTCTCCCCCACACTCACACACTGTTATTATACATTTATATAGCGCTGACATATACCACAGCGCTGTACATAGAAGCAGTCACATGGCCTCCTGTTGAGGGATGGATAGAAGTTGTAACAGTTACAACAATATAAATACTTGGAAGAAGCAAATGAATCATTTATTGCTGCAGATCTGCATGTTACACCTCAAAGAGGGACACATGAGAACAATGAGGGACAGGGGGACATGGATTATAAAGAGGGACAGTCCCTCCAAATCAGGGACACTTGAGAGGTGCGTAAACATTAAGTAATGATGGAGAAATAATTAACATTATGCCGCTGCCATGGCAACAGAATAATCACGGTGCAGGTTGAGGTGAAGACTTCAGGAATGACAATGCAGACATGTAAAGGGGCGGCCATGATCATCACAGCAAACAATCGGTCGCCGTGGTTACCGGGCCTAGCATTAGGTGAGAGCCACAAACTCAGCCATGGTGGCCCGCTGTGTGACACCCCCCAGATCGCCCGAAGAAATACACCTCTACCAAGTGAAGGGACCTGGGTATAACTAGGAACACAGTAAAGTAGCACTATCACGAAATTGTGTAATTTTAAAAATCCATATAAACACTTTAGCTAATGAGAGAACTGAATAAAACTCCCGCCAAGCTTGTGGTTTTCTTCCCCTGGTAGGAATAAAATCCTGGGGTTAAAGCTTTAGTCTATGAGGGGTGACTGTCACCCAAGATGTCCTCTTCCATCCATTAAAATAGAAAAATCAAGCCTGGCCGGATATTTCTGGATACCGGGTGTATAAGTGACCCCTCCTCCCTCCATCCAGCATATTTATATGGATTTTTATTCTTGGGCCATTTTTTCGCGATTGTGCTCCTTTAAGTAACTAATAAGAATCCTTTAAATAGAGTTAACCATAAACTAATCCGGACCTTCACCATGATTTACTGAAAAGCCCAAATCCTTAAAAAACGGTTCCCCAGCATCTAAAGTGAATATATTTTAAGTTTTTAGTCACTTACTTATTATTCTTTCCCCCACTGGGCTGCAACTCTGTTCAGGACTTTAGGATACGGGTGCTGCCATCTTGAATCAGAAGCATCACACTTACTGAGGAGAGGAGAGTGGGATAAAGTACAGGGGGTGGGTTATAGCTGTGCTTTGCTCAGACAGAGCTGAGCTGGGGTCAGGTAAAGGACAACAATCCCAGAATGCAGAGCGGCACAGTCAGAAGGCACTTCCGGTTTGCAGGCTGCCTGATGTTCCATGAGCCGCCATCTTGGATGTTTAAAGGCTCATAACATGTAGTAGATGCAGGTAGGGTGATTTTTAATGTGAGCAATCTGTATGTACAGGGGGGAAACATATAAGATAGGCTCTTATTCAGGGTGAGGGTGTGGATTAATGTGGGCAATCTGTATGTACAGGGTGTGGGAAACATATAAGATAGACTCTTATTCAGGGTGAAGGTCCGGATTAATGTGAGCAATCTGTATGTAAAGGGTGTGGGAAACATATAAGATAGGCTCTTATTCAGGGTGAAGGTCCTGATTAATGTGGGCAATCTGTATGTACAGGGTGTGGGAAACATATAAGATAGACTCTTATTCAGGGTGAAGGTCCGGATTAATGTGAGCAATCTGTATGTAAAGGGTGTGGGAAACATATAAGATAGACTCTTATTCAGGGTGAAGGTCCGGATTAATGTGAGCAATCTGTATGTAAAGGGTGTGGGAAACATATAAGATAGGCTCTTATTCAGGGTGAAGGTCCTGATTAATGTGGGCAATCTGTATGTACAGGGTGTGGGAAACATATAAGATAGGCTCTTATTCAGGGTGAAGGTCCTGATTAATGTGGGCAATCTGTATGTACAGGGTGCGGGAAACATATAAGATAGGCTCTTATTCAGGGTGAAGGTCCTGATAAATGTGGGCAATCTTTATGTACAGGGTGTGGGAAACATATAAGATAGGCTCTTATTCAGGGTGAAGGTCCTGATTAATGTGGGCAATCTGTATGTACAGGGTGTGGGAAACATATAAGATAGGCTCTTATTCAAGGTGAAGGTCCTGATTAATGTGGGCAATCTGTATGTACAGGGTGTGGGAAACATATAAGATAGGCTCTTATTCAAGGTGAAGGTCCGCTTTAATCTCTTTTATGGTTTCTATCCATGGAAGTGCATTGGGAGTGCCATAATTTAAACTAGACTCAAGATGGCAGTAGAGGGTTCAGGCCATAGACTAGCATTAGGCCATAGGCTATAATGGGGAATATTCTAGAAGGTGAAGTCAGAAGGGTTGTTGGTCATAACAGGAGATAGACTAGTAACATAGTTATAAGTAGAAAGGTAGTGATTGGTCAGAGGGTTTAGTAACCATCCTATCAGATGTCGGACACAAGGCCGAACATGTGATAGAAGGTTCTGGAAGGTAGAGAGAAGGGATAAAGGGAAGCCCCCAACCCAAAGCCAGTGTGTGTGATTCACCATCTTGAATTGTAGGAGGAGCAGGAGCACAGACTCTAACAGAGAGAGAAGGGGGAGAGATCCAGCAACGGACATTGTTCTCTATGGGAAGCAATGCTTTATAATTGTACCTGTGACTATGGACAGAACCAGATCTGTAACCGGATGGACACGTACCTGTTCCGTGTTTGTTGTTTGCTTGTGGATTAAATAAAGAGGAACTCTGCTTTCATCTGCTGGACTGCCGTACATCTTTCCAAGCGGTAACAGTGAGTACTAACCTTTCCCGACGCCCTCTAACCCTGACCTACCTACACCACACACGCTGATCTCCCTGCCGTCACGTGCCGGACACCCCGGTGCCTGAGGGCTACACAGGTCTTACTGTGCGCACTCAGAGCCGCTGACGTCATGCCATGGATGAGAGATGGCGTCTAAGGCCAGTGACTCTGAACGCACTGGCGGCGGCATCCCCCGCTTCCCTCTAACAGGGAGCGCGCCCGCGCCGGCCATTCACAAATGGTGCCCTGCTAGAGAGAAGCGATGCGGCCGCGGCCCACGCATGCGCCGTTGGACCGGGAGTAAGGTAAGCTGAATGGGGCGTCCTGCGGGGTTTCACACAGCGGGGCATCACAATTTTGGATGCCCCGCGGGGAGGGATCTGGTCGGTGTTCGGGATGCCCCGCTGTGTGAAACCCCCAGGTCACCCTCTACACTTACCTTACATCCCAGTCCAACAGCGCATGTGCGGGCCGCGGCTGCATCCCCGCTGTCCCTCTAGCATGGCGCTGGTAGTTCTGTGCACAGATAAAAGTCTTTTCTTTTTTATTGATATGTATTATATGTGTGTTTTTAAGGGTGCTTAGGTGTACTTTCTGTCCTAGGGGTTAAGGTTAGCGTGTAACCCTAATTGATGGATTCCCTCCCCCGGGTTACCCAAAATCGGGATGCCCCACTGTGTGAAACCCCCAGGTCGCCCTCTACACTTACCTTAGATCCCAGTCCAACGGCGCATGAAGCTTTGGTGCATGAGCTCCAGTTACTTATCGCAATAGTTCAGCCAAGAAACATAACAAAAAGAAAAGATTTATATATATATAGCATTTTCTTTTTTTTGCGGGGGGGGGCCCGATTTTCTGGGCTTGTCTCAGGCGCAAAAGAAGCGAGCTGCAGCTCTGAGGGAATCAATCAGCTCAGGAATCTTATAGATTCCTGGGCCGATCGAGCTGGGTTTTGGTCCACTTTAACCCAGACCGACACAACAAACAGCGCTCATATGCATCCCTCCTCAGGGCAATATAGGTTGCTGCACATAAATGTCAATTTACCTTTTTCTAACTCCCGCTGGGGTCAATTAAAAAAAAAAAAAAAAAAGATGGCGGTTCATGCATTTGCAGGTCGTCTGCAAAACAGGAAGTGCCGCTGGGCTTCCTGTTACTGTGCATTGTCAGTTATGTCAGATGAAAGTGGAAGCTCCAAAATGACGGCTACCTCTCTTTTTCAACTCTTAGGCCTCGATTCAATAAAGGTAGAAAAAAATTCTCATGGTAGTAAAAGATTCAGTTCATGAGAAAAAAGCCTGAGAATGTCACTGTTACTGAATCACCAGATAGGAAAACAATGAAAGTCAATGAAACTGTTACTGAATCACCAGATAGGAAGACAATGAAAGCCAATGAAACTGTTACTGAATCACCAGATAGGAAGACAATGAAAGCCAATGAAACTGTTACTGAATCACCAGATAGGAAGACAATGAAAGCCAATGAAACTGTTACTGAATCACCAGATAGGAAGACGATGAAAGCCAATAGAACTGTTACTGAATCATCAGATAGGAAGACAATGAAAGCCAATGGAACTGTTACTGAATCACCAGATAGGAAGACAATGAAAGCCAATGGAACTGTTACTGAATCACCAGATAGGAAGACAATGAAAGCCAATGGAACTGTTACTGAATCGCCAGATAGGAAGACAATGAAAGCCAATGGAACTGTTACTGAATCACCAGATAGGAAGACAATGAAAGCCAATGGAACTGTTACTGAATCACCAGATAGGAAGACAATGAAAGCCAATGGAACTGTTACTGAATCATCAGATAATGAAAGCCAATGGCACTTTTTTACTCCTTTTTTTAAACTTTTTTAAAAGTAGAGAACTGTTTATTCCTTTCTACACTGTAGTAAAAGTTCCATTGACTTTCATTGTCTTCCTATCTGGTGATTCAGTAACAGCGACATTCTCAGGCTTTTTTCTCATGAATTGAATCTTTTACTACCAGGAGAATTTTTTTCTACCTTTATTGAATCAAGACCTTTGGCCGTTGGTCCGGTTTAAGGCACCCAGGGAGCAGTCGGGGGTTAGGTGCCATGTCGAGAGCACCTTAGTCGTGTCCCATGGCCAGGAATCGAACCAGTAACTCTCCAGACACAAGGCCGCTTCTTTACCTCTAGGCCATGACTGTGGAAGCAAAGACAATAGAGCTTCTGTGACCTCATCAAATACATAAGACTTATTCCATCTTTAGTCACCAGAGGCGCAAAGTATGGGGGTTATTCATGAAGGGATAGCGCCAGGTAGCGCCTCGTAGCGACAGGCAGCTCCTGGTAAACACCGGGCGCTGTAGGCAAATCCACATTTAAGAAAGTGAATCTGGTGAGCAACTCTAACAGCGCCATGTAGCGTCATGTGTATTATTACAGGCGGCTCAGTGTATAGCGCCGGCGCTCGAGGCTCAGCAGCACCAGGTATTACCTGTCGCTCAGTGTCGCTCTCCCATACATTTTAATGGGGCTTTATTAGTTGTGTATAAACAGAGTGTTCAGCAATTACATTTTTTGTTTTTTTTTTCTGCTCAAATCATTGTGTGACCTCTCATGGCTGCAAACCAACACTTTTATACGTGGGGAGGACGGGGCTCCAATTGGTGATGTACTGATTTTTATCTTGGTTACCTAATACATGTTGTACTGGCTGACGCTTTTCTTACACTTTGCACTAAGGCCCTTATTTAACAAGGGATAGCGCCAGGTAGCGAATGGTGAGCGAACGGTAATGACGGTCACCGCCACGAGAACGCCGGCTCCCCTCCGCAATCACACATTTATCAAGCCGATCCTGCATAGCGACTGAGATAGCGCCAGATAGCGACTCATTCACCATTATTCCAGCCTCACCCCACAGCGCCAGCGTCCGACCTTGAACAGCGACAGGTATGACCTCTCGCTACCTGGCGCTCTCCAATGCATTTCAATGGAGCAATCTTTAAATATTCATAATTAATTGCTATTAATTTTTTTTTTTAAATGTCAAAAATTCTGTAATGTTAGATATTTTTTTTAAGGTAAAAAAAAAAAAAAATTTGTGCAGAATTGATATTACAGGTCTGATATTAATGTATTCATATTACAAAATGTTTTGAAAAACATGTTTTTTTTTTTTTTTTTTTCTAAAAATATGGTTGTTTGGGGGTTAAAAAACTACTTTTAAGCCATCGCCGCCAGCGCTCTGGGGTTTAAACAAGCATTTCACAGCACGAGAATTTTTGGAGCGTGATTTGTCAATGAATATGCTGGGAGCCGTTCGCTATGGCCGTTCGCTGTCATGCGCTCCCATACAGCGCGGAACCTGTCAAACAGCGACTCCTAACCCCGTATTCAACATTACCGCACACCGACTGAGTCGCTGTCAACAGCCGAACAACGGCCAAGCACAGCGCACTAGCGGGCGCTGTGAAAATAACGCTACTGTCGCTCATCTGTCGCTACCTGGCGCTATTAATGAATCGGCCTCCCCATACTCGATATGGGCATTTAACAGCTTTACTACTTATATATGCACTATCGCACTTTGCACTTTATCTTCACAATCTTCAAAGCATTGCTGCTGCTACTGTTTTGGCACAAGCTTCATTTTTATCTGCTCTTTGATGACCACATTACCCTTCTTATTAAATAGTAGGCACTAGCACTTTTCCAGCATCTGGCAGTCCAACATGTACTTGGTACTATTTATTATTTCAGGACTGTGCTAGCGTTCCATACGCCTTCAGCTGACACCAACCCACCCACACTCCCAAATAATGGAGCCAACAACCACTTCTTCCGAATTGATGGAATTTTAATCGGCCACAGCCTCAACATAAAAAACAGTAACAAATAACAATGCACTCCCGTTCTCCCCGATCCAGGTTGGAGATTCCACCATAACTACCAACAGGAGGGGAGGCGGCCCGAAGGCTCAACTACCTCCCGAATCTGAAACAGAAGCCGATTTGTAAGCCCGGCCGCATCCTTCCTAGGCCTGGTAACTGCCAAGATCCACCTTACCCCCCCACATTTGTCCCTCCCCTCCCCTTGAAATCAGTCACCTATCCTCCTGGCCCGTTTCAGCCAAAACAGCCGCTTCCTTGTAACCTACCCCCACTTTCCGTGCCATCTCAGACCCGAACCGAGCAGAGGAGACCGCCAAAGCTGCGACAAGTAAAATAATACAGTAAACAATGTATGTACAACAATCCCCCGATACATATGCATTGACACATATACCCAATAAATACCCCACAAATTATACATAACCAAAAGCAACTTCAAGTATCCTGTTAACTTAACAAATGTCAATAAATATATATTAATCTTCTTTCTCTATTCTTATCGTTTGTTGAATTATATTTATTATTTTTTATTTTATTTGTATTTTCTTTATTTTATATATATATATATAACGTAATACAACACCTATCCCAAACAAAACTACCCCAAAACACCAACCATCCTTCCGCTGCGACCAATCGACCATTCCATCACCCCCAATAAAGGGCGGGCGGATGGGAAAGCACGTTCCAGCGAAGAGATCGGGGGCCAAAGAGGAAGAGGAGGGGGGAACCAGCCCCTTTATACTCCCCCCTCCCCCTCCCCTGAGGTCACTTCCCCGATCTCTTCCCCCAATCCCATTGGCTGGTCAGCTTCCAGCAGGAAGCGCAGGCCAGTCATGGGGCTGCCGACCTTAAAAGGCCGGCGTCCTTCTTGATGATTTTTTGAATAACAATTTTCTATTAATCTGTTTACCCTCCCCACCCAGCTTTGTTTTATGTTTTTTAACCATTGTTGTGTATGTCTGGAACACGTTTTATGCATTGGATATTTGGATTGAATAAACTTTATTTTGATTGTGATTACATTGTGTGCTGCCAATTGTGTGGGATTTACAGTGGGTCAGCTCTAGAGTCCCATTGAACTGTGACAGTGACATGTACTTTTACAGGCGGCTCAGTGTATAGCGCCGGCGCTCTAGGCTCAGGAGCACCATGTGGTACCTGTCGCTCAGTGTCGCTCTCCCATACATTTCAGTGGTGTTTCATTAGTTGTGTATAAACAGCGTGTTTGACAATTATTATTATTTTTTTTTTTTTTGCTCCAATCATTGTGTGACGTCTCCTGGCTGCAAACAAACACTTTTAGAAACTTTTTGGACTTTTTATATTTTTAGGAAGAATTGTCATTACAGGTCTGGCACTAAAGTGTTATTGTCACAGTGTTATACAATGTCATTCCATGTGTTTTCGCTTTGTTACTGGTGGATATGTGTTCAAATACAGACTTTAATCACACAGCGTCTGGCGCTCTATGCTACAGGGCCCAGCTTTAGAGCGCCGACACTGTGTGTGAGTATTTTTTTGTTAAATATGGTGTTGAGCACCAAGTGGCAGACGCACTGAGATGGCGCTACCTCTCGCTGCAGCGTTAAACTGGTGTTAGGGTGCCCAACATATATCACATTCATTAATTCCAGCCAGGTTACTACAGCGACTGAGGCCCTCTGTTACAGCGTCCAATAGGTGATCACAGCGTATACTAGCGGTCGCCATTAGCGCCTCTGTACAGATGCTCGTCTGCCGATGCCTGTCGCTAGTAATGAATCAGCTTGAATGATTTGAGCAAAAAAAAAAAAAAAAAATAATTAAATTGGCAAACACGCTGTTTATACACAACTAATGAAGCCCCATTGAAATGTATGGGAGAGCGACTCTAAGCGATAGGTACTACATGGCACTCCTGAGCCTAGAGCGCCGGCGCTATACGCTGAACCGCCTCTAGTCATACATTGGACGCTACGAGTCGCTCACGTGAATCGCTTTCTTAAATGTGTTTTTGCGTACAGTGTTCACCAGACACTGCCTGCCGCTACGAAGTGCTACCTGGCGCTATCCCTTCTTAAATAACTTTGGTCACCGGAGGCGCAAAGAATATTTAAATTGGGCCTATACTCATGTTTATTATTGTAGAAGGGCCTTCAATTAGTCTTCAATTCCAATGCAAGCGGGGGGGGGGGAGGGGTTCTTTAGGGTCAACAGTTGGTGGTAAGAACACGTCTTATACGTCAGCTTGTTCGTTGTTGGTAACGAGCTGCATCATATAGAAATCTTTTTATTTTGAAAGACAAAAGGGCCCGGAGGCTGTTTGCAGTGCGGAGATCCCCGGGGAGGTGCATGGAAACAGCTCGGTTATTTTCACACCGCTCACACAACTGCAAAACATCAAAAAATAATGAGCAATAAGGGAGGACAATGGCTTTGATTTTCTGTTGCAATTTCTCATCTAAAAGGTCAGAGGAGGCCACGTTTCATGTTTGGCCTGGTTTTGATGTTTAACTTTCTAGAGTGGGGTCTCCCAACCAGTGGTACTAGCAGGGCCGGCGCCAGCACAGGGCAAACCTGGGCGATTGCCAGGGCCCCTGGCATCTTCAGGGGCCCACTCAGGCTCGCACTTGGCTATTGTATTATTTTACAGTGGACCCAAACCACCGAATGCCGGGTGTTGTGTGTAAACCTGCTCATGGTTGGCCTCAGCAACAGGGGATGATCAGCAACAATGCAGATGGTGGCCTGGAATTGGGGGCAATTGATGGAAGCTCAGAAGGTGGCGAGAACCAGGTGACAACTGACAGCAATGATGGAGTCTTTAGTGGTAGCGGACAAAGCGGATGCTTGGTGGCAGTATAGAATGCAACAAAAACTAGAGGTCTGGCTATAGGGAAGGCAATAAGGACTGGAGGGTGATTGGTGGCTATAGGGAAGGCAATAAGGACTGGAGGATGATTGGTGGCTATAGGGAAGGCAATAAGGGCTGGAGGCCGATTGGTAGCTATAGGGAAGGCAATAAGGACTGGAGGGTGATTGGTGGCTATAGGGAAGGCAATAAGGACTGGAGGGCGATTGGTGGCTATAGGGAAGGCAATAAGGACTGGAGGATGATTGGTGGCTATAGGGAAGGCAATAAGGACTGGAGGGTGATTGGTGGCTATAGGGAAGGCAATAAGGACTGGAGGGCGATTGGTGGCTATAGGGAAGGCAATAAGGACTGGAGGGTGATTGGTGGCTATAGGGAAGGCAATAAGGACTGGAGGGCGATTGGTGGCTATAGGGAAGGCAATAAGGACTGGAGGATGATTGGTGGCTATAGGGAAGGCAATAAGGACTGGAGGATGATTGGTGGCTATAGGGAAGACAATAAGGACTGGAGGGCGATTGGTGGCTATAGGGAAGGCAATAAGGGCTAGAGGATGATTGGTGGCTATAGGGAAGGCAATAAGGACTACAGGATGATTGGTGGCTATAGGGAAGGCAATAAGGACTGGAGGGCGATTGGTGGCTATAAGGAAGGCAATAAGGACTGGAGGGCGATTGGTGGCTATAGGGAAAGCAATAAGGACTGGAGGGTGATTGGTGGCTATAGGGAAGGCAATAAGGACTGGAGGGCGATTGGTGGCTATAGGGAAAGCAATAAGGACTGGAGGGTGATTGGTGGCTATAGGGAAGGCAATAAGGACTGGAGGGCGATTGGTGGCTATAGGGAAAGCAATAAGGACTGGAGGGCGATTGAAGGCTATAGGGAAGGCAATAAGGACTGGAGGGTGATTGGTGGCTATAGGGAAGGCAATAAGGACTGGAGGGCGATTGGTGGCTATAGGGAAGGCAATAAGGACTGTAGGGTGTTTGGTGGCTATAGGGAAGGCAATAAGGACTGGAGGGTGATTGGTGGCTATAGGGAAGGCAATAAGGAATGGAGGGTGATTGGTGGCTATAGGGAAGGCAATAAGGACTGGAGGGCGATTGGTGGCTATAGGGAAGGCAATAAGGACTGGAGGGCGATTGGTGGCTATAGGGAAGGCAATAAGGACTGGAGGATGATTGGTGGCTATAGGGAAGGCAATAAGGACAGGAGGGTGATTGGTGGCTATAGGGAAGGCAATAAGGACTGGAGGGCGATTGGTGGCTATAGGGAAGGCAATAAGGACTGGAGGGCGATTGGTGGCTATAGGGAAGGCAATAAGGACTGGAGGATGATTGGTGGCTATAGGGAAGGCAATAAGGACAGGAGGGTGATTGGTGGCTATAGGGAAAGCAATAAGGACTGGAGGGCGATTGAAGGCTATAGGGAAGGCAATAAGGACTGGAGGGCGATTGGTGGCTATAGGGAAGGCAATAAGGACTGGAGGGTGATTGGTGGCTATTGGGAAGGCAATAAGGACTGGAGGGCGATTGGTGGCTATAAGGAAGGCAATAAGGACTGGAGGGCGATTGGTGGCTATAGGGAAAGCAATAAGGACTGGAGGGCGATTGAAGGCTATAGGGAAGGCAATAAGGACTGGAGGGCGATTGGTGGCTATAGGGAAGGCAATAAGGACTGGAGGGCGATTGGAGGCTATAGGGAAGGCAATAAGGACTGGAGGATGATTGGTGGCTATAGGGAAGGCAATAAGGACTGGAGGGCGATTGGTGGCTATAGGGAAGGCAATAAGGACTGGAGGGCGATTGGAGGCTATAGGGAAGGCAATAAGGACTGGAGGGTGATTGGTGGCTATAGGGAAGGCAATAAGGACTGGAGGGTGATTGGAGGCTATAGGGAAGGCAATAAGGACTGGAGGGCGATTGGAGGCTATAGGGAAGGCAATAAGGACTGGAGGGTGATTGGTGGCTATAGGGAAGGCAATAAGGACTGGAGGATGATTGGTGGCTATAGGGAAGGCAATAAGGACTGGAGGGTGATTGGTGGCTATAGGGAAGGCAATAAGGACTGGAGGATGATTGGTGGCTATAGGGAAGGCAATAAGGACTGGAGGATGATTGGTGGCTATATGGAAGGCAATAAGGACTGGAGGGTGATTGGTGGCTATAGGGAAGGCAATAAGGACTGGAGGGTGATTGGTGGCTATAGGGAAAGCAATAAGGACTGGAGGATGATTGGTGGCTATAGGGAAGGCAATAAGGACTGGAGGATGATTGGTGGCTATAGGGAAGGCAATAAGGACTGGAGGGTGATTGGTGGCTATAGGGAAGGCAATAAGGACTGGAGGGCGATTGGAGGCTATAGGGAAGGCAATAAGGACTGGAGGATGATTGGTGGCTATAGAGAAGGCAATAAGGACTGGAGGATGATTGGAGGCTATAGGGAAGGCAATAAGGACTGGAGGATGATTGGAGGCTATAGAGAAGGCAATAAGGACTGGAGGATGATTGGTGGCTATAGGGAAGGCAATAAGGACTGGAGGGCGATTGGTGGCTATAGGGAAGGCAATAAGGACTGGAGGGCGATTGGTGGCTATAGGGAAGGCAATAAGGACTGGAGGGTGATTGGTGGCTATAGGGAAGGCAATAAGGACTGGAGGATGATTGGTGGCTATATGGAAGGCAATAAGGACTGGAGGGTGATTGGTGGCTATAGGGAAGGCAATAAGGACTGGAGGGTGATTGGTGGCTATAGGGAAGGCAATAAGGACTGGAGGGCGATTGGAGGCTATAGGGAAGGCAATAAGGACTGGAGGATGATTGGTGGCTATAGAGAAGGCAATAAGGACTGGAGGATGATTGGAGGCTATAGGGAAGGCAATAAGGACTGGAGGGCGATTGGAGGCTATAGGAAAGGCAATAAGGACTGGAGGATGATTGGTGGCTATAGGGAAGGCAATAAGGACTGGAGGGCGATTGGTGGCTATAGGGAAGGCAATAAGGACTGGAGGATGATTGGTGGCTATAGGGAAGGCAATAAGGACTGGAGGATGATTGGTGGCTATATGGAAGGCAATAAGGACTGGAGGGTGATTGGTGGCTATAGAGAAGGCAATAAGGACTGGAGGATGATTGGTGGCTATAGGGAAGGCAATAAGGACTGGAGGGTTATTGGTGGCTATAGGGAAGGCAATAAGGACTGGAGGATGATTGGTGGCTATATGGAAGGCAATAAGGACTGGAGGATGATTGGTGGCTATAGGGAAGGCAATAAGGACTGGAGGGTTATTGGTGGCTATAGGGAAGGCAATAAGGACTGGAGGATGATTGGTGGCTATATGGAAGGCAATAAGGACTGGAGGATGATTGGTGGCTATAGGGAAGGCAATAAGGACTGGAGGGTGATTGGTGGCTATAGAGAAGGCAATAAGGACTGGAGGGTGATTGGTGGCTATAGAGAAGGCAATAAGGACTGGAGGATGATTGGTGGCTATAGGGAAGGCAATAAGGACTGGAGGGCGATTGGAGGCTATAGGGAAGGCAATAAGGACTGGAGGGTGATTGGTGGCTATAGGGAAGGCAATAAGGACTGGAGGGTGATTGGTGGCTATAGAGAAGGCAATAAGGACTGGAGGGTGATTGGTGGCTATAGAGAAGGCAATAAGGACTGGAGGGTGATTGGTGGCTATAGGGAAGGCAATAAGGACTGGAGGGCGATTGGTGGCTATAGGGAAGGCAATAAGGACTGGAGGGTGATTGGTGGCTATAGAGAAGGCAATAAGGACTGGAGGGTGATTGGTGGCTATAGAGAAGGCAATAAGGACTGGAGGGTGATTGGTGGCTATAGAGAAGGCAATAAGGACTGGAGGATGATTGGTGGCTATAGGGAAGGCAATAAGGACTGGAGGGTGATTGGTGGCTATAGGGAAGGCAATAAGGACTGGAGGGCGATTGGAGGCTATAGGGAAGGCAATAAGGACTGGAGGGTGATTGGTGGCTATAGGGAAGGCAATAAGGACTGGAGGGCGATTGGTGACTCCACTCATAGTGCAACAGGGAGGCTGATTTATTACTAGAGCTAGGTATCGGCAGATGAGCGTCTGTACAGAGACGCTAAGAGCGACCGCTAGTAGACACTGTGATCGGCTATCAGGTGCTGTAACAGAGCGCCTCAGTCGCTGTAGTAACCTGGCGGCATAGATGAATGTGATGTATGTTGAGCGCTCTAACACCAGTAAAGCGCTGCAGGGAGTGAGAACTAGCGCCAGCTCATTGCGACCGACACATGGAATGACATTGTTATAACACTGTGACATTAACACTTTAGTGCCAGACCTGTAATGACAATTCTGCATAAAAATGTAAAAAAGCTTCTAAAAGTGTTTGTTTGCAGCCAGGAGACGTCACACAATGATTGGAGCAAAAAAAAAAAAAAAATGTCAAACACGTTGTTTATACACAACCAAATGAACGGCCATTGAAATGTATGGGAGAGCGACAGGTAGCGACAGGTACTACATGGCGCTCTGGGAGCTAGAGTGCCGGCGCTTTACACTGAGCCGCCTGTAATAATACGTGTGACACTACATGGCGCTGTTAGAGGCGCTATACACTGACCTGCCTGTACTAATACATGTGACGCTACATGGCGCTGTTAGAGGCGCTATACACTGACCTGCCTGTAATAATACATGTGACACTACATGGCGCTGTTAGAGGTGCTATACACTGACCTGCCTGTAATAATATATGTGACGCTACATGACGCTGTTAGAGGTGCTATACACTGACCTGCCTGTAATAATATATGTAACGCTACATGGCGCTGTTAGAGGTGCTATACACTGAGCTGCCTGTAATAATACATGTGACGCTACATGACGCTGTTAGAGGTGCTATACACTGACCTGCCTGTAATAATACATGTGACACTACATGACGCTGTTAGAGGCGCTATACACTGAGCTGCCTGTAATAATACATGTGACGCTACATGGCGCTGTTAGAGGTGCTATACACTGACCTGCCTGTAATAATACATGTGACGCTACATGACGCTGTTAGAGGTGCTATACACTGACCTGCCTGTAATAATACATGTGACGCTACATGGCGCTGTTAGAGGTGCTATACACTGACCTGCCTGTAATAATACATGTGACGCTACATGACGCTGTTAGAGGTGCTATACACTGACCTGCCTGTAATAATACATGTGACGCTACATGGCGCTGTTAGAGGTGCTATACACTGACCTGCCTGTAATAATACATGTGACGCTACATGGCGCTGTTAGAGGCGCTATACACTGACCTGCCTGTAATAATACATGTGACACTACATGGCGCTGTTAGAGGTGCTATACACTGACCTGCCTGTAATAATACATGTGACACTACATGGCGCTGTTAGAGGTGCTATACACTGACCTGCCTGTAATAATACATGTGACGCTACATGGCGCTGTTAGAGGCGCTATACACTGACCTGCCTGTAATAATACATGTGACGCTACATGGCGCTGTTAGAGGTGCTATACACTGACCTGCCTGTAATAATACATGTGACGCTACATGGCGCTGTTAGAGGCGCTATACACTGACCTGCCTGTAATAATACATGTGACACTACATGGCGCTGTTAGAGGTGCTATACACTGACCTGCCTGTAATAATACATGTGACGCTACATGGCGCTGTTAGAGGCGCTATACACTGACCTGCCTGTAATAATACATGTGACGCTACATGGCGCTGTTAGAGGTGCTATACACTGACCTGCCTGTAATAATACATGTGACACTACATGGCGCTGTTAGAGGCGCTATACACTGACCTGCCTGTAATAATACATGTGACGCTACATGGCGCTGTTAGAGGCGCTATACACTGACCTGCCTGTAATAATACATGTGACGCTACATGGCGCTGTTAGAGGCGCTATACACTGACCTGCCTGTAATAATACATGTGACGCTACATGGCGCTGTTAGAGGTGCTATACACTGACCTGCCTGTAATAATACATGTGACACTACATGGCGCTGTTAGAGGCGCTATACACTGACCTGCCTGTAATAATACATATGACGCTACATGGCGCTGTTAGAGGCGCTATACACTGACCTGCCTGTAATAATACATGTGACACTACATGACGCTGTTAGAGGTGCTATACACTGACCTGCCTGTAATAATACATGTGACGCTACATGGCGCTGTTTGAGGCGCTATACACTGACCTGCCTGTAATAATACATGTGACACTACATGGCGCTGTTAGAGGCGCTATACACTGACCTGCCTGTAATAATACATGTGACGCTACATGACGCTGTTAGAGGCGCTATACACTGACCTGCCTGTAATAATACATGTGACGCTACATGACGCTGTTAGAGGCGCTATACACTGACCTGCCTGTAATAATACATGTGACGCTACATGACGCTGTTAGAGGCGCTATACACTGACCTGCCTGTAATAATACATGTGACACTACATGGCGCTGTTAGAGGTGCTATACACTGACCTGCCTGTAATAATACATGTGACACTACATGGCGCTGTTAGAGGTGCTATACACTGACCTGCCTGTAATAATACATGTGACACTACATGGCGCTGTGTGAGGCGCTATACACTGACCTGCCTGTAATAATACATGTGACGCTATATGGCGCTGTTAGAGGCGCTATACACTGACCTGCCTGTAATAATACATGTGACACTACATGGCGCTGTTAGAGGTGCTATACACTGACCTGCCTGTAATAATACATGTGACACTACATGGCGCTGTGTGAGGCGCTATACACTGACCTGCCTGTAATAATACATGTGACGCTATATGGCGCTGTTAGAGGCGCTATACACTGACCTGCCTGTAATAATACATGTGACGCTATATGGCGCTGTTAGAGGCGCTATACACTGACCTGCCTATAATAATACATGTGACGCTACATGACGCTGTTAGAGGTGCTATACACTGACCTGCCTGTAATAATACATGTGACACTACATGGCGCTGTTAGAGGCGCTATACACTGATCTGCCTGTAATAATACATGTGACGCTACATGGCGCTGTTAGAGGCGCTATACACTGACCTGCCTGTAATAATACATGTGACGCTACATGGCGCTGTTAGAGGCGCTATACACTGAGCCGCCTGTAATAATACGTGTGACGCTACATGGCGCTGTTAGAGGCGCTCACCGGATTCGCTTTCATAAATGTGGTTTTGCGTACATCGCCCGGCGTTCACTAGGCGCTGCCTGCCGCTACGAGGCGCTACCTGGTGCTATTCCTTCATGAATAACTCCACTTATGAGCCATAAATGTAGCAGAGATGCGGTCCTGCGTACTTGAGAAAATTGCTTATTAAACAGATGAATTTGGAAACGTTCCGGACGCCGAGGATGAAAAGCTTAATTGCTTACACAATCAGTTCGAGCTAAAATCACTTAGACCTTATTCCCACTTTATGATCCTTATAAAAACTATTTTTGGTTCTAGAGGTTTGGAATTTACATAATAACTGCTTCGTGGGAATGCGGTGTAGGTGAGGGCGCGCAACGCGTCGGGGAACATCTGGCAGCGCATTATAGGAGATGAGGTCTGCATCATCGCCTCCAGCCAGGAGGGAGCAGGGTTGTTTTTCAAGATCTTCCTCTAATTAATTTTGGTTATCGTCAAGGTGCTGAGTCTCCCCTGCTTAAGCTCATTGCTTTCTAACCTGCGCTGTTACATAGCTCCCAACTTTTCAGGGTGGGAAAGAGGGACAATTGTTAAATTATGCCACGCCCCCTCATTGATTGATGGATAGGAGATGTAACGGTTACAACAATAGAAACACTTTGAATAGGCAAATGAATCATTTATTGATGCAGATCTGCATGTTACACCTCAAAGAGGGACAAATGACAACAACGAGGGGCAGAGGGACATGGACTCAAAAGAGAGACAGTATGTAAATGAAGCCATGTCCCCTCATTGATTGATGGATGAAGCCACGCCCCCCTCTGTGATTGATGGATGAAGCCACGCCCCCTCATTGATTGATGGATGAAGCCATACCCCCTCATTGATTGATGGATGAAGCCATGCCCCCTCATTGAGTGATGTATGAAGCCACGCCCCCTCATTGAGGGATGGATAGGAGATAGGATGTAACAGTTACAACAATAGAAACACTTTGAATAGGCAAATGAATCATTTATTGCTGCAGATCTGAATGTTACATCTCAAAGAGAGACAGTATGTAAATAAAGCCACGTCCCCTCATTGAGGGATGGGTGAAGCCACGCCCCCTCATTGAGGGATAGATGAAGCCACGCCCCCTCATTGAGGGATGGATAGGAGATACATTGTAACAGTTACAACAATAGAAACACTTTGAATAGACAAATGAATCATTTATTGCTGCAGATCTGCATGTTACATCTCAAAGAGAGACAAATGAGACAGGGGGACATGGACTCCAAAGAGGGACAGTTCCTCCAAATCAGGGACACTTGGGAGGTATGCTGTTAGGATACCTGTCAGCGGGCGCAGGGGCGGGATGATCATTCCTTGGGCCCCATGCAAAGTTGTGTCTGGGGGCCCTAATCAAAGGCATTTTTATACAACACAATACAATCATAAAGTGAAACAAATGACGGAGAGAAGCAGCTTTCTTTCTCATGTAGCCTCGGCACTGGCAGCATCACCAGTATTACACCATTATTACAGTAAGATGCCAGTTGCTTCCAGTGTTCAGAGCCCTGGTGGGCCCCTGAGAGGTGGGGGCCCCATACAAATGCATGGGTTGCATGGTGGCAAAGTGGGAAGCCTCCAGGGCAGGAACACCACTGATAGACAAGTACTCTGGACTGTATAATTTAAAAACTATGCTTCTAACTGGCCACACTAATTCTTTGCCCTCATTAATTCCCAATTCCCTTGATAATGCAGATTTCCTCGCTGTGGGGCCGGCCTGGACCTCATTGTGACCAGCTCAGGGGCATCCAGATTGCTGGAGCCCAACCTCCTTGCATCAGCCTCCGCGACCCCCGAAAATCCTTATCTTAAAGTGAACCAAAACCCACCGCGATTGGCCCAGGAATCTATAAGATTTCCGGGCCGATCGATTCCCCCCCCCCCCCCGAAGGCATCCAAAATCGGGATGCCCCACTGTGTGAAACCCCCTAGGTCGCCCCATACACTTACCTTACTTCCCGGTCCAACAGCTTTGGTGGCCCCTAGCCCTGCAGGCTACAAGCCGACATAGCCTAATGGCACTGGGCCCTTCTGCCCCCCCCGGCTTTGGGGAGGTAATGAGGGGGCTCGGGGTTAATGGCAAGTCACCCGCTAGTCAGAGGAGCCCAGGGGGGACGGAGGCCCCCCCGGTAAAGAAAAGGAGACCTGGCCGGATCGAACGAGGGGTCAGGTGAGTGTTTTTTTTTACTTTTCTTTTACTCTAGCGGGGGGGGAGTAAGGTATGTAGAATCTACATGCTTGGCACTAAAATGGTTAAAAAAGATCAATTCAAACATATTTTGAATCGATGCAAAAAAGAGAAAGAGACCGCACCAACAATAATATAATGGTGTGCTACACTGTACAGGGTGAACAGACCGACTGTTACTAAATACACTCAAAGAACGGGGGGTCCCACACCCACCCAACCCTGACACAGAAGCACCACTAAACAATAATAGCTATATGCGTTTCGTGACGTCACAGCGTCATTTTGTCAACTTGACAAAGTGACGCTGTGACGTCACGAAACGCGTTGGTGGTGAGGAGTGAGGGCAGGTAAGGAGGGGGGCTTGTTCATATGAGTCACTATTTAGTATAATGGATTCTTTGTTCAAGCACTTATAGCACAGGTTTATGGATTTCTTTATATTATGCACATTGTTTTATTAGTATAATTTAGGACCCTTTGTTATCGGATAGGTAGTTACAGCAGCCTTGCCATTGGGTCATATTGGCCCTCCCCCCCTCCCCCTTCTGCTGTGCCCCCTCCTTGGTGTTAGTTGTTTTATATGTTTTTAATATGGTTTTAATATTGTCATATAGTATTGAGTATACAATGTAATTATATGTACTAATACATTTGGTCAATTTTGTATAGCTATTATTGTTTAGTGGTGCTTCTGTGTCAGGGTTGGGTGGGTGTGTGGGACCCCCCATATTTTGATTCGATACTAGTATTGTCTAATGAAATATCACGATATTTGACAGAATCGATTTTTTTCGGACACCCCTAATCCCGAGGGTTTGAAACTTACCTCTAAGAGAGATCCAAACCGCGCCATCCTCGCTCATGACCATGGCCCATGGTCACCTTTTTGCTCTTTTGCTACCTCCTCACATCAATCACCATGACTAGCCACACCTTCTTCATTCATTTCAATAAAGGGGCAGGCACACCCCCTCCGTTGTAGTGAACATGCCAGCCACCATGGCCGTTACTCTGCTGTGGGCCTCGGGGATGGCGTGGGAGATTTCACCTATGCCAGAAAGTTTCAAACCTCCAGTATTGGGAGGATAAGCTGCCTGGGACAATAGATGATAGTCTGTTATTTAATATTTCTGCCCCAGACAGGTAACAACTTGCTGTAAAGTTTAACTTTTCTTTCGTTAAGGACGTTTGATGTTGTTCCCTCCGTTTTCCCACTCGGTAATTATTGACCATGTTTCTGCGCTTTCATAATGCGCTCATCCTAATTCCCTTCTGCAGAGAACAGCCAACGCCAGCAGGTATTTTATTCATTGTTTTATGCTTATTTAATTGGTGGAGAGGGAGTACATAGATTTTATTTCTCCGGGAAGTCGGTGGCCAATTACAGCTGTATCTAGATTGGGCTGAGTACACGGATGCTTTCCTTCGAGCACGCAGGGGGAAAGGAGTTTTATGTAATTTAAACTTTCACTTGGAAAAGCTTTTTCAAGTATCATCTCTTTATGTATACGAGGACTTGGGTAAAGAGCGTCTTCTTAAAATAGAAAATATTTACCCGCCACATAAAGGACAACAACAACAGGCTTTACCAATTATTCTTAGTAAGTAGGTGGAGCCGTGTGAATCACATCTTGTCTCTATGCTGTCTCAAAGAAGCGGCTGAGTATCAGGAGCTAAGCATTTGTAGCAGATTGCGGCTCCAGCTGCCACCAAAAAGGAGGCCCAAACCAGGGCTGTATTTACCATTAGGTAAACCTAGGCCCGTGCCAAGGGTGGTCACTGTGACATCCAATGTCCTAATTTATGGCATGATTTTCCCTCTGCCTCATCCCCAGCATTTCTGCAAATATCCTATGACAAAATAAACAGTTCTTCAAAGACTTCCTGGACATCAGGGCAATAAATCCTTATCTAGAAAAAGAAAACCCCACTGATAAGGAAAGTTGGGGGGAGCAACTTGGAGCACAAAATTACTAAAAGGGTGACTACAAATAATTTGGTTACGGCTTGGAGGCAAGCCAGAGATCCAGTCAAAGTCAGCAAACGTAAGTCACAAGTCCGGAGCCAAGTGATAAGACGAAGAATCCAAAACAGGTCCAACGAAATAGTCCAAAGGTCCAAAGAAACAGGAAGCAAGGGGCTGAAGAGATCGAAAGACAGTTCAGCAATATGGAGTCATCAGGAGGCTCCTTATACAGGTAGAACGGTAAGTGTTAGTGAGTGCATCATCACATTGCACGTATGGATGCATGCTCATGCTCATGGAATTCCACCATATGCAATCCAATGAGCGCATGCACAAATGGGATCCGGAAGCAGGCGAACGGGGCACATGCTCAGTGGTCCTCTAACTTTTGGACTGCAGAAGTGGCCGTATGCACAGGTAAGACATACCACTGGGTGATCGAGCATCCAGGGCGTAAGCGATCCTGTGCGCATACCTGTGAACAGACAGGGACCCGACACTGAGTTAAATTCAACCAGGACCTTGACGAATTGCTCCAGTTCGCCCTATCCCGCCCCATCTGTTTATGATTAATGTTCAATTAGGATTTAATATACTGTGTTGAACCCAGAATGTCAGCAGGATTTCTTTGAAGTACCCATGGATTTTTCTTGCAGGGGTTTTCCTTCATGTTAGACCTTCCGGCTCAGCTCTCAACCTTTAGCTGAGAATCGTAACAGAGATTCTTTTGAAGCCCTGTGGAGGCGATTGTGTTTACCAACCTGCTTATTAGCAAGCCCTCTGCAAGGTAGGTGGCAATTTATCTACAGCTGGGTTAGCAAATGGCATTGTACAATAGGTGATGTCTTTGCCTTTTACGTAGCGCTGGTATAATTACAGACAATGTAAAACATACTGTACAGGGAACATTAAAACTAGATGCTACAAAATTCAGATCATATGTTGTGACTCACACTCCAATGTGTCTTTCAGGCAATATATGGGCTCCTTATGCTGCTGCCAACTCCAGGGTGTGCTTTTTCAGGCAATATATGGGCTCCTTATGCTGCTGCCAACTCCAGTGTGTCTTTCAGGCAATATATGGGCTCCTTATGCTGCTGCCAACTCCAGGGTGTGTTTTTCAGGCAATATATGGACTCCTTATGCTGATGCCACCTCAAGGCTCTGTAATTGTGCCGCTCTGCGACAGCGATTCAAATAGCGATGCCTCTAATCTGCATGCCATACTTCTTTACAGTCTTATTTCACTAACCCAGCATGTATCCTATGCGTGTTACAGCAAGGCAAAATGTTCTACAACCCTATTGAGACTCTCGGAAGGCCAGAAATAGCCGTTTTTAATAGCGATTCGCTGCAAATAAATTCAGACCGAAACAATTTTTTTCCGGAAAATTTGGCGAATTGGCTGAATCGAACTTTTCATAAATTCGCTCATCTCTAGTTGTGAGCAAAAATTCGGCGAATCGGCTGAATCGAACTTTTCATAAATTCGCTCATCTATAATTGTGAGCACAGGAGACAATAGGAAGAAGAGCCCTGCCATTGCGAGCTTACAGCCTAAAGGATGGAGGAGGAGACAAAGGGAGGGATTACAAGTGGTAGAGCTGAGTTTGGTAGCATGTGCCATGTTAAGGGCGCGATGATTAAACACCAGTGGCAATGAATGGAGGAGGCGGAGCTTTTTACAGCTAAAACAGACGACATTATCTGGGATTAGAGGGAAGCGGGAGCAATGAAAATTTGCAAAAGTTGCAATTCAGGGGATGCAAATTAAAAATGTGGATTTTGGTCCTCTTTAAATGATGCTGAAGGTCCGGTTTAATTCAGCTCATTCCATCTTTCAACCAAGGACGTTTCTTTGACATCTCAAGAAAATTCCCTTTCTTCCCGATAATTCAACACTAACCATTTGATATCCGACCTTCCAACTCTTGGATGGCCAAGGTCGCTGACGCCGATCACTTAGTTAACAATTCTCTATCCCTGGTTCACTCTGTCCCGGAATTGACAGCTTCACTTTTCATGGCGAATTGTCCCCCAGCCGCCTCTGATTTGCAGCCAGTCACATATTCAGGAGGCCCGGAATACATCACCTCGGAGGACAGCGCTGAATTCTACCGGTGGCATGAATCACGCGACCCTTCGAGGTTTAAAATGTCACCCTACATCTGCGAATGCCGATAAAACTATTCCAGATGTCGGCAGACCCTCGGTGATATTCTAATTTATAGTTGTGTTCAGCCCGACAAATAGGAATGAGATATTGTATCACCGGGCTTCTCAGGCTCCATGGGAAAAAAGAAATTACAGATGCAAATGGAGGTCAGGGGTGGCTCAATAGAGCGATTTGTTTTCTGGCTACGATAAGGATGGGGCGAGGAAGCTGGAAAATATATGTCGCCTTTATCTCTCTACTCTCTATTTATTCCAAGACTATTCTGTATGTGCCGATCCATGTTGCACTGACGTGTTGTATGTATTTGCAATAGCCCATCACGTGGGGAGAGCCTCTACTTCCCACAGCAACACAAATGGGACCACTGCACCACTGCTTAATCTTACTATATACCTTCTTTATTCATGTTTCACATAAAGAATTTGGCTACACCTTGCCCTGAGGAAGTGACGCTTGTTTGCCGTTGTCACGGAAAGCGTGGGAGGCGGGCACTGTGCATATCCTGGTAATTTATAATCTATTATATACTCATCTCATTTTTGGTGATGGTTATTCCCTCTGGAAATATTTTTTTCACTATGTATACATGAATTTTTTAATAATAGATTAGGTTAGCACCTTGTCGGCCCCTCTGTTGGGGGGGGGGGGGGGTCAGTGATTAAAGTAAGCACATGTAATCATATTGATTGCACAATACTGTTTGCACAGCTAATAATTTGTGGGAGAGAGCACATTGCACTTTGTAGGAGGGATTAAGAAGAGGGATTACTCGAAGGGACATGACAATAGCTTTCTTGATTTTTTAGCATCCAGGTATATATAGATAGTTGCACAGTGCCTAACAACAATTTATGGTGTTTTGTTCAGATTGTATGGCTTTAAATGGTTTTAATTGTGTTTGTAAGCTCTATGTGAAACATAACATCTGGAAGAAAGATGGATAGACTGGCAGAACTGGAAGGAAGAGGGGTAGATGGGCAAAGCTGGAAGAAAGATGGATAGACTATCTGTGCTGGAAGGAAGAGGGGTAGATGGGCAAAGCTGGAAGAAAGATGGATAGACTGGCTGAGCTGGAAGGAAGAGGGGTAGATGGGCAAAGCTGGAAGAAAGATGGATAGACTGGCTGAGCTGAAAGGAAGAGGGGTAGAAGGGCAAAGCTGGAAGAAAGATGGATAGACTGGCTGAGCTGGAAGGAAGAGGGGTAGATGGGCAAAGCTGGAAGAAAGATGGATAGACTGGCTGAGCTGAAAGGAAGAGGGGTAGAAGGGCAAAGCTGGAAGAAAGATGGATAGACTGGCTGAGCTGGAAGGAAGAGGGGTAGATGGGCAAAGCTGGAAGGACAGGGATGGAGAGGCATAGAGGTGAAGGGATGGGGCAGAACTGAGAGTAGAGGGTTGGATGGGACAGATGGATGTGGCAGAACTGGGGGGGGCATAGATGGTCAGGGCTCAGGGGACAGGGATGGATGAGGCAGAGGTGACAGAGAAAGGAAGTGTGTGCAGTTCTTTAACCACATTGTGCCAGCTGTCAGTGGGTCCCCATGGCCCTCGGCAGCTGACCAGGCTTGCCGGGTGCTGACGCCGGTCCTGGTTTCACACATCGGGGCATTCCCACATGTCAGTTAAAGAAAACAAAACTGCAGTGGCGGTGAGTGAGGGGTGCCCTTTAAAGTGGACCAAAATTATCCTGGGTTTTGGTCCTTTGCCCCGGGGCACCCCGATCACCTCTTCCAGGTCCTATGGCACATGCGCGGTCCAATCAGAGTGCTCGGAGCTGCTGACCTCACGTCATCTAAGCCTTCGAGCGGCTTCGAGTGAGTTGGCGGCCACGCCGCTGGCCTTAGACGAAGGCTTAGATGCTTTGATAACAGCGGTCCTGAGCGCGCTGATTGGACGAGCGGCCGCGCATATGCCATAGGACCGGGAAGAGGTGAGTTGGCATTGGCGATCAGGGGGAATTCACACAGCGGGGCACCCCTGATCGGGGTGCCCTGGGGGGGAAAGGACCAACACCAAGGATAGTCAAAATCCGAAGGTTTTGGTCCACTTTAAACAATAGTTTCATTCGTGTACCTGGACTTGACCCAAACCGGAACACTGAAATCAATGGGGTCCGAACTTGATGACCCAGAAATGGCCCAGAAATACATATAAGGGGCAACTGGCAGGTGAGTGAAGAGTGGGGAGAGGGGGCGCCTACATGTCAAGGGGCCCCCAGAGACAGAATCACAGGTGAAGAAAACAAATCTCTATCCGGCCCTGGCTGTATTATACAAATAACTGCCTGTCAAGGCCTTTGCACAATGGGTTTCCTCCTTCACTTTAAAAGCAAGGGCCGATTTTACAGCGTAATCCCCCTTTAATTTACATTAAAAACAAAAACTGACCAATCAGAAAACACATTCTTATTTAGATTAAGTCATATTTAATCCCCTCCCCCGTCCATTATCCTCCAGCAAAATAAATACGAATGATCCGTCCACGCTCGACCTTTACATGACACAGACAGATCTCAGGTTTATTCCAGCTCAGGGCCCATAAAGAATCTTCTGTGACAATTACAAATCACGTAACATTTGCGTTGTGTTTTTGGATGTAAAATATCCCGCGATCGCCCTTTTGCCGCCATTCATCATTAGACGGATTCTGATGGTGGAGACGCTCAGAGTTTGGAGGTCAGGGATTAAGGCTGGAGGCTGTGAGTTCGGGTTCATCTCGGGCCCAGCGAGGTAAACTTATTGGCTTTAAGGTTAATTCCGCGGAAGAAGATGAGCAGATAGTCTCATATCACGTGAAGGCTGATTCATTACTAGTAGAGATGAGCGAACTTTTGAAAAATTCGATTCGACTGATTCGCCGAATTTTCCGACAAAAATCGTTTCGACCCGAATAAATTCGCGACGAATCGCTATTAAAAACGGCTATTTCTGAGCCTCCTACAGCCTCAATAGGGTTGTAAACCATTCAGCCTTGCTGTAACACGCACAGGATGCGTGCTGGGTTTGTTAAATAATACTTTGAAGAAATATCACATGCAGATCAGAGGCATCGCTAATAGAATCGCAGAGCGGCACAATTGCAGAGAGTTGAAGTGGCATCACTATGAGGGGCAGAAGGAGCCCAAATATACACTGGAGTTGGCCTCAGGAGCCCAAAAATTGGATGAATCACACCCTGGAGTTGGCAGAAGTTGGCAGCAGCAGCAGGAGCCCAAATATACACTGGAGTTGGCTTCAGGAGCCCAAAAATTGGATGAATCACACCCTGGAGTTGGCAGAAGTTGGCAGCAGCAGGAGCAGGAGCCCAAATATACACTGGAGTTGGCCTCAGGAGCCCAAAAATTGGATGAATCACACCCTGGAGTTGGCAGAAGTTGGCAGCAGCAGCAGCAGGAGCCCAAATATACACTGGAGTTGGCCTCAGGAGCCCAAAAATTGGATGAATCACACCCTGGAGTTGGCAGGAGTTGACAGTAGTAGCAGCAGGAGCCCAAATATACACTGGAGCTGGCCTCAGGAGCCCAAAAATTGGATGAATCACACCCTGGAGTTGGCAGAAGTTGGCAGCAGCAGCAGCAGGAGCCCAAATATACACTGGAGTTGGCCTCAGGAGCCCAAAAATTGGATGAATCACACCCTGGAGTTGGCAGAAGTTGGCAGCAGCAGCAGCAGGAGCCCAAATATACACTGGAGTTGGCTTCAGGAGCCCAAAAATTGGATGAATCACACCCTGGAGTTGGCAGGAGTTGACAGTAGTAGCAGCAGGAGCCCAAATATACACTGGAGTTGGCTTCAGGAGCCCAAAAATTGGATGAATCACACCCTGGAGTTGGCAGAAGTTGGCAGCAGCAGCAGCAGAAGCCCAAATATACACTGGAGTTGGCCTCAGGAGCCCAAAAATTGGATGAATCACACCCTGGAGTTGGCAGAAGTTGGCAGTAGTAGCAGCAGGAGCCCAAATATACACTGGAGTTGGCCTCAGGAGCCCAAAAATTGGATGAATCACACCCTGGAGTTGGCAGAAGTTGGCAGTAGTAGCAGCAGGAGCCCAAATATACACTGGAGTTGGCTTCAGGAGCCCAAAAATTGGATGAATCACACCCTGGAGTTGGCAGAAGTTGGCAGTAGCAGCAGCAGGAGCCCAAATATACACTGGAGTTGGCTTCAGGAGCCCAAAAATTGGATGAATCACACCCTGGAGTTGGCAGGAGTTGACAGTAGCAGCAGCAGGAGCCCAAATATACACTGGAGTTGGCCTCAGGAGCCCAAAAATTGGATGAATCACACCCTGGAGTTGGCAGGAGTTGACAGTAGCAGCAGCAGGAGCCCAAATATACACTGGAGTTGGCTTCAGGAGCCCAAAAATTGGATGAATCACACCCTGGAGTTGGCAGAAGTTGGCAGCAGCAGCAGCAGCAGGAGCCCAAATATACACTGGAGTTGGCTTCAGGAGCCCAAAAATTGGATGAATCACACCCTGGAGTTGGCAGGAGTTGACAGTAGCAGCAGCAGGAGCCCAAATATACACTGGAGTTGGCCTCAGGAGCCCAAAAATTGGATGAATCACACCCTGGAGTTGGCAGAAGTTGGCAGCAGCAGCAGCAGGAGCCCAAATATACACTGGAGTTGGCCTCAGGAGCCCAAAAATTGGATGAATCACACCCTGGAGTTGGCAGGAGTTGACAGTAGTAGCAGCAGGAGCCCAAATATACACTGGAGTTGGCTTCAGGAGCCCAAAAATTGGATGAATCACACCCTGGAGTTGGCAGAAGTTGGCAGCAGCAGCAGCAGGAGCCCAAATATACACTGGAGTTGGCTTCAGGAGCCCAAAAATTGGATGAATCACACCCTGGAGTTGGCAGAAGTTGGCAGCAGCAGCAGCAGGAGCCCAAATATACACTGGAGTTGGCTTCAGGAGCCCAAAAATTGGATGAATCACACCCTGGAGTTGGCAGAAGTTGGCAGCAGCAGCAGCAGGAGCCCAAATATTACTATAAAGAGACACTGGGGTTGGCTTCAGGAGCCCAAAAATTTGATGAATCACACCCTGGAGTTGGCAGCAGCAGGAGCCCAAATATTACTTTAAAGAGACACTGGGGTTGGCTTCAGGAGCCCAAAAATTGGATGAATCACACCCTGTGGAGAGTCATGTGGAGAAAAAGTAGCTTAGTTAGTAATATCTACATAAAATTATGAATAAACAAATGCAAAAGTATTGCCAAAGTGAAGTTTTGTTTGAGGGTGTGTTTCCACCTTTTAATTAAATCAGAAACAAGAAGGTATCATTGCCTCTGACTAATTAGCCCTCAAAAATTCTTGGAATTTTTAATCTGGAATCATGTCTGATCCGTCTTATCCGAAGAATATTAATAAAAAGTAAGAGTAACGGAAAGGATTTTTTATCAATACTTACTTGTGGTCCGATGCGGAGGAATGTCTGTAACTGGAGAGCAGCGCCTTAAATCTGTTTTGCACGATCCATCTTTCTTTAGTGTAGGTCTGGCCCCGTCATCAATCTACTGGAATACATCAGGCATTGTTGGGAGGAAAGCTTGGATGATCCAAGCGCCATTCATTTCCACGCAGGGCAGTCTCTGGAAAAAAAAAGTCTGTATAAACCAGGGTCTTTTTCATATAAAAACAAATGGTTATTCTTGCTTGTAAACCATATGTTCCACAGATTTACCAGTCATTGTGTCAGCCAATGAAGCAACTTTGTCTCGAAGTGCTGCAAAAGCAGTCCACTGCATCACAAGTGGCATCTGACACCCCCAGTCAACTGTCTGTCTGTTATGCTTTGGGTTCAGCTCCACTATCCATTGATGAAGATCTGATAATCATAAAATTCAGCAGCTACTGCCCAGCCAAGAAGTGGAGGAGACACTCGCCTCTTCTTCCAGTAGCCGGCAATTAGTGATGAGGAGAGTGTCGTGGGAGGAGGTGTTGCAAGCCGAGGTAGTGGAAGAGGGTCCCTGGAGTCTGCGGCGGTGGCGGCGGCAGCAGCAGCAGATTATTGCGGACTGTTGTTCGGAAAAATCAGCTACTCAGCGATGTGGCAGTGTTTCATGCAGCATCCTGGGGAGAAAAAGTAGGTTAGTTAGTGTATATACATAAAATTATGAATAGACAAATGCAATAGTATTGCCAAAGTGAAGTTTTGTTTGAGGGTGTGTTTCCACCTTGTAATTAAATCAGAAACAACTAGCTATCATTTGCCTCTGAATAATTAGCCCTCAAAAATTCTTGGAATTTTTAATCTTGATGTCTGAGGGATTTCTCCTCTCAGACAGCGTCACCATAAGTCCAGCCTGCTGCATTACACTTGGAAGAACATCTTGTTTGCGCTGCGACAAGGAAGCCAAAGTCATGCGTCCTCACATGGCACACGTGTTCAGTCTAGTTTTTAAGTCTTGCCCCCATCTGAAAGAACAACAGGAAAGAAAGTTAGCATGCACTTCTGGCACTCCTACACCACGAAGCACAACCCTATTGAGCCTCAGCGTCACAACGGTGTACCCCACCATAGTCTGATTTGCGATGTTTCCACCCGTTGGAATTCCACCCTCCATATGCAGGATCCACTATAGCAGTGGTCCCCAACCCTGTCCTCAAGGCCCACCAACAGGCCAGGTTTTGCAGATCTCCACAAAGATGCACAGGTGGAGTAATTAGTGCAGCTGCAGAGCAATAGAGCTGGCTATTTGGAGATCCAAAAAACATGACTTGTTGGTGGGCCTTGAGGACAGGGTTGAGGACCACTGCACTATAGGAACAGAGAAAAGCCATCACGGATTTCTGGATGATCCAAACGGATAGGGGGACACCTGTGTAAATTCAATGTAAACCATTGGCAGCTCATACGTGACACCGACCGTTTGCTCAGGCCCTTTGAGGAAGCTACGTTATTAGTCAGTTGCCAGGACTATGAGATGAACGATGAGATTCCACTGCTTCATGTACTACAACACATGTTGGAAACCATGGCTGGTCAGGGCACTGGAGACATGGCACATACATTTCACAGCCACATGAAGCCTGTGGGGGCTGAAGTGGAGGAGGAGGAGGGGGTGGGGCAAAGCAAACCACAGTTTAGGTTTCACAAAATGACCATTTTATCTAGTCATCTGACAGAAGAGGAGGAGCAGGAGCAGCCACAGGAGCTAGAGGGTTGTGAGTAAGGTGAGACAGAGGACCCAGACACACCGTGGCAGTTTACAGTGGAGATGGAGACAGGTAGTCCCTCCGAGTCATTTGCACAAATGGCACGATGCATGCTCACATGCTTGCGTACTAGTGAGCGCAGAATTGTCTCCATTTGTCAGCGGGAAGACTTCTGGCTCTCCAACTTATTGGACCCTCGCTTCCGGCACAAAATGGGGGCATTTTTTACGCCCACTGAGAGGGAGGACAAACTGACCTACTACAGAGACATCCCACGTAGTCAGTTGGGCGATGTCTATCTGCGCCATGGCCCATACTCCCGCAGGTCTGACTCGGGGGGACCTCTGCGATCACCTTCCACTGCCATGGCTGCTGGGGGGGTGGAAGGAGCAGCAGCAGCAGCTCCATCAGCAGCAGCCTCAGTCTTCAGTCGCTAGTGAGTAGCTTTCTACACCCGCATAGTGAGTCTACTCATGAGCAGCAGGAAGACCTGGAGCTGGACCTCAAACAGCAGGTCATGTCATACCTTGACATGACCATGCCAACACACCTTCAAGATCCACTGGATTTGCTGGGAAGCCAAACTTGACTTGTGCCCGCAACTAGCAGAGTTTGCCCTGGAAAAGCTGTACTGGCCGGACAGTAGTTGATTTAGATGGCAACTGGGCTGCTCTATATAACGAAGCAAAATGGCAAATTTACCTCACTATATAAGCTATTGCCCCTCAGATTTACACAGGGGCTGCTCTATATTATGCTGCAAAATGGCAAATTAACCTCACAATATAAGCTATTGCAGCTCTATATAAATAAAAATAAATAAATAAAAAAAGGGCCTGTAGAAGCTTATTTAGTATAACAGATAGGGTGACATGTGCTGGTTTGGGATGCCCATATGGGCTAGTGTTTTGGCAGCAGTACAAAAACCAATGCAAAATGCAATAGCTTAATAAAGCTGATGCTGATCAACGCTTATTTAGTATAACAGATGGGGTGCAACATGCAGGTTTGGGATGCCCTGCGGCCTGGTGTATTTAAAGCAGACCAAAACCAATTCAAAATGCAATAACTTAATAAAGCTGAGGCTGTAGATGCTTATTTAGTATAAACAGGTAGGGTGCAAGGTGCAGCTTTGGGGTGCCCTGCGGCCTGGTTAAATGAAAGCAGTCAAAAAGGAAGTGCAAACTGAAGTAGCTTAATGAAGCTGATGCTGATCAACGCTTATGTTGTATACCAGATAGGGTGCAAGGTGCAGCTTTGGGGTGCCCTGCGGCCTGGTTTATTAAAATCAGTCAAAAACAAGTGCAAACTGAAGTAGCCTGATCAACGCTTATGTTGTATAACAGATAGGTTTAAAATAGCATGTGCCTTGGGATGCCCGTGTGGCCTGTTATATTTCAAGCTGAACAAAAAGTAACAATAATCCAAGTATGAGACATCATTTTGACCTTCTTCACAGCGCCATACTTTGAAAAAAAAAAATTAATTTCATGCCGATCAATCCAAAGGTCAATGCCCCTAACAAAAATAGTGTTCGGCATAAGTTTTCCTTCTGGAAGGACGTAACCTTTAGTTTACATGGTTGGGGTAGGTTATCTTACAAATTGGGATACCACAGGCAGCAGTGTCATTGAAAGAGACAGATTGTAATGCAGGCCATACGCAAGCAGAGAAACTCAGGCTGCAACAGGCCTATTTAGTTTACATGGTTGGGGTAGGTTATCTTACAAATTGGGATACCCCACTGTATATGAAACCGAATATAAATGCACACCCAAAAGTGGACACTCAGCCTCCAAGAGGCCTGCTTAGTTTAAATAAGAGAGCTGCTTAGTATGGTAGGTAGGTTATGTTATGTTACAGAATGGGATGCCCCAAGCAGACTTGAGATCAGTATATATGCACACAGCAGCAGTGTGTTAGCAGGCTCATACAGGCCAAATTTCTTTAAATAAATGTGCAGCTTACAGTAAATGCAGAGGCTAATGGTATGTTACAGAATGGGATGCCCCAAAGCAGACTTGAGATCAGTATATATGCACACAGCAGCAGTGTGTTAGCAGGCTCATACAGGCCAAATTCCTTTAAATAAATGTGCAGCTTACAGTAAATGCAGAGGCTAATGGTATGTTACAGAATGGGATGCCCCAAAGCAGACTTGAGATCAGTATATATGCACACAGCAGCAGTGTGTTAGCAGGCTCATACAGGCCAAATTTCTTTAAATAAATGTGCAGCTTACAGTAAATGCAGAGGCTAATGGTATGTTACAGAATGGGATGCCCCAAAGCAGACTTGAGATCAGTATATATGCACACAGCAGCAGTGTGTTAGCAGGCTCATACAGGCCAAATTTCTTTAAATAACTGTGCAGCTTACAGTTAATGCAGAGGCTAATGGTATGTTACAGAATGGGATGCCCCAAGCAGACTTGAGATCAGTATATATGCACACAGCAGCAGTGTGTTAGCAGGCTCATACAGGCCAAATTTCTTTAAATAACTGTGCAGCTTACAGTTAATGCAGAGGCTAATGGTATGTTACAGAATGGGATGCCCCAAAGCAGACTTGAGATCAGTATATATGCACACAGCAGCAGTGTGTTAGCAGGCTCATACAGGCCAAATTTCTTTAAATAACTGTGCAGCTTACAGTTAATGCAGAGGCTAATGGTATGTTACAGAATGGGATGCCCCAAGCAGACTTGAGATCAGTATATATGCACACAGCAGCAGTGTGTTAGCAGGCTCATACAGGCCAAATTTCTTTAAATAACTGTGCAGCTTACAGTTAATGCAGAGGCTAATGGTATGTTACAGAATGGGATGCCCCAAAGCAGACTTGAGATCAGTATATATGCACACAGCAGCAGTGTGTTAGCAGGCTCATACAGGCCAAATTTCTTTAAATAAATGTGCAGCTTACAGTTAATGCAGAGGCTAATGGTATGTTACAGAATGGGATGCCCCAAAGCAGACTTGAGATCAGTATATATGCACACAGCAGCAGTGTGTTAGCAGGCTCATACAGGCCAAATTTCTTTAAATAACTGTGCAGCTTACAGTTAATGCAGAGGCTAATGGTATGTTACAGAATGGGATGTCCCAAAAACCAGAGAGCACCTGGCAGGCAGCAGTAAGACTATGCACAGCAAAAGTGTCTTTATCATGCCTAATTTCAATTAGAATAGGTGCAAATGGTTAGGTTCTTAAATAGAGGCTGGTGTAGTCACAGAATGGGATGCCCTAAAAACCAGCAGTAAGTACACCTGGCAGGGACAAGTTGTGCTATGCCCAGCAAAAGTGTCTTTATCAGGCCTAATTTCAAATATGATAAGAGCAAATGCTTATATGGTCTTAAACAGAGGCTGCTTTAGTCACAGAATGGGATGCCCCGGGCAGGAATCGAGCTGGCAGGGTACAGTAGTGCTTTGGCCAGCAAAAGTGTCTTTATCAGGCCTAATTTCAAATATGATAAGAGCAAATGCTTATATGGTCTTAAACAGAGGCTGCTGTAGTCACAGAATGGGATGCCCCGGGCAGGAATCGAGCTGGCAGGGTACAGTAGTGCTTTGGCCAGCAAAAGTGTCTTTATCAGGCCTAATTTCAAATATGATAAGAGCAAATGCTTATATGGTCTTAAACAGAGGCTGCTTTAGTCACAGAATGGGATGCCCCGGGCAGGAATCGAGCTGGCAGGGTACAGGAGTGCTTTGGCCAGCAAAAGTGTCTTTATCAGGCCTAATTTCAAATATGATAAGAGCAAATGCTTATATGGTCTTAAACAGAGGCTGCTTTAGTCACAGAATGGGATGCCCCGGGCAGGAATCGAGCTGGCAGGGTACAGGAGTGCTTTGGCCAGCAAAAGTGTCTTTATCAGGCCTAATTTCAAATATGATAAGAGCAAATGCTTATATGGTCTTAAACAGAGGCTGCTGTAGTCACAGAATGGGATGCCCCAAATAGGAGTGCACCTGGCAGGGTCCAGTAGTGCTATGCCCAGCAAAAGTGTCTTTATCAGGCCTAATTTCAAATATGATAAGAACAAATGCTTATATGGTCTTAAACAGAGGCTGCTTTAGTCACAGAATGGGATGCCCCGGGCAGGAATCGAGCTGGCAGGGTCCAGTAGGCCTTTGGCCAGCAAAAGTGTCTTTATCAGGCCTGATTTCTATGAGAATAAGTGCAAATGTTTATTATGCTATTAAATAGAGGCTGCTTTAGTCACAGAATGGGATGCCAGTGCCACAAAAACCAGAGAGCATGCACAGCAAAAGTGTCTTTATCAGGCCTGATTTCTATGAGAATAAGTGCAAATGTTTATTATGCTATTAAATAGAGGCTGCTTTAGTCACAGAATGGGATGCCAGTGCCACAAAAACCAGAGAGCATGCACAGCAAAAGTGTCTTTATCAGGCCTGATTTCTATGAGAATAAGTGCAAATGTTTATTATGCTATTAAATAGAGGCTGCTTTAGTCACAGAATGGGATGCCAGTGCCACAAAAACCAGAGAGCATGCACAGCAAAAGTGTCTTTATCAGGCCTGATTTCTATGAGAATAAGTGCAAATGTTTATTATGCTATTAAATAGAGGCTGCTTTAGTCACAGAATGGGATGCCAGTGCCACAAAAACCAGAGAGCATGCACAGCAAAAGTGTCTTTATCAGGCCTGATTTCTATGAGAATAAGTGCAAATGTTTATTATGCTATTAAATAGAGGCTGCTTTAGTCACAGAATGGGATGCCAGTGCCACAAAAACCAGAGAGCATGCACAGCAAAAGTGTCTTTATCAGGCCTGATTTCTATGAGAATAAGTGCAAATGTTTATTATGCTATTAAATAGAGGCTGCTTTAGTCACAGAATGGGATGCCAGTGCCACAAAAACCAGAGAGCATGCACAGCAAAAGTGTCTTTATCAGGCCTGATTTCTATGAGAATAAGTGCAAATGTTTATTATGCTATTAAATAGAGGCTGCTTTAGTCACAGAATGGGATGCCAGTGCCACAAAAACCAGAGAGCATGCACAGCAAAAGTGTCTTTATCAGGCCTGATTTCTATGAGAATAAGTGCAAATGTTTATTATGCTATTAAATAGAGGCTGCTTTAGTCACAGAATGGGATGCCAGTGCCACAAAAACCAGAGAGCATGCACAGCAAAAGTGTCTTTATCAGGCCTGATTTCTATGAGAATAAGTGCAAATGTTTATTATGCTATTAAATAGAGGCTGCTTTAGTCACAGAATGGGATGCCAGTGCCACAAAAACCAGAGAGCATGCACAGCAAAAGTGTCTTTATCAGGCCTGATTTCTATGAGAATAAGTGCAAATGTTTATTATGCTATTAAATAGAGGCTGCTTTAGTCACAGAATGGGATGCCAGTGCCACAAAAACCAGAGAGCATGCACAGCAAAAGTGTCTTTATCAGGCCTGATTTCTATGAGAATAAGTGCAAATGTTTATTATGCTATTAAATAGAGGCTGCTTTAGTCACAGAATGGGATGCCAGTGCCACAAAAACCAGAGAGCATGCACAGCAAAAGTGTCTTTATCAGGCCTGATTTCTATGAGAATAAGTGCAAATGTTTATTATGCTATTAAATAGAGGCTGCTTTAGTCACAGAATGGGATGCCTCACAGCAGACTTAAGATCAGTTCAGTATATATGCACAGTTAGTTACTATAAGCAGCCTGAAAACGCTAACAAAGGCTGGATGAAAAAAAAAAATTCTCCCTGTCAGCCAGCTCCGTTTTTCCTACCTTTCCCTGGCTTTCTGTCTGTCTCCTGTCTGTCTCCTGCCTGTCTCCTGCCTGTCTCCAGCCTGTCCCTGTCTGTCCCTGTCTCCAGCCTGTCTCCAGCCTGTCCCTGTCTGTCCCTGTCTCCAGCCTGTCTCCAGCCTGTCTAACTGCCTCAGCTACACAGCGTTCTGTCTGTCTGTCACGAATGCAATAGAGAAATGAGGAAAAGCAAGATGGCCGCCGTTAAATACCGCTGTGTGACGTCACCGGGCTTGCTGGCTGCTGATAGGCTGCATGTGACTGCCCCAGCTTGCACTGGCGCGGGATACATGTCCAGACATGTCCCGCCCGCCATCTTAGAATGCCTGTAATGTAAATGAATGGATGTTAAAGGAAAACTTCGAGTGATCGAATCGCGGGGAAATTCGGATTCGATCCGAATCGAATTTTTCCTGAAATTCGGATCGAATCCGGGTTCGTCCGGATCGATTCGCTCATCCCTACTAGCAGCAACAAGGGTGAACCTAGCCTCTCTGCTGCCTGGGGCAAACTATAGAAAGATGCCCCTCTGCTCTACCAACAAAGCACTGTAGTGGGTAGGGAGTGGAGGCAGGACAGGGCTGATGTGCCTTTGAAGTGGGGCAAAACCCACGCTCCGATGGCCCTGGAGTCCCCCTGGAGTGTCCAGAATCAGGATGCCCCGCTGTGTGAACCCCCCCAGGTCGCCCCGAAAATCACATACAACACCGATCCAATGGCGCTTGCGTGAGCAGCGGCCGCATCTCGGCTATCCCTTTAGCAGGGCGCATGCACACGCCAGGCATTTGTGAATGGTCGGCGTGGGCACACACCCTGTTAGAGGAAAGCGGGGGATGCGGCCGCCAGCTTGCTCTTGTCTGCGTCTTTAGACGATAGCTTGGACAAAGGGGGCAGAAGCGGATCCGAGTGCCCTGATTGGACAAGAAGTCATGCATGTACCGTAGGACCGTTTAGGCAACCTGGGGGGTTTTACACAGCAGGGTAGGGACCAAAGCCCAGGATAGTCAAAATCCTGGGTTTTGGTCCACTTTAACTGCTAAATTAAAAACATTAGGGGATTACAACCCCCTGTGAGAGGGCAGGGAACACAAAACAGAGAACCCAGGGGAGAGACACAACCAGGAAACACACACAATACAGCGGGTGGCTTATCAGGGAAGGCCCAGGCTTGGGGTAATAACAGACCACACATCGCAGGCCCAAGTGCCCCATCAACGCCATTTCTCACGTGTCCAAAGCTAAAACACTAAGGTTGGATTCTAAATTGGAAGTTTACAAAAATTTAGTCCCAGTTCTATTTTGTCGTGAATAGATTTTCTCATTTTTCCTGGGGATATATTTGGGAGCCATCACAAAGTTTGACTAGACACATTTTACATGACGTCGCCGAGTGTAAATGTTAAGCGCAGCTTATGCAGTCACCGAGGTCACATTAATTCCTCCATCTGCCGGCTGCTGAAATAGCTAATAAATTGCAGAGGTCTAAATGTGCCATTAATCATCAGACGGGTCCCCTCGGAGTTTCTGTCACACTGTAACTATGAATTACGGATCCCATTGTGCATAACAATCTCTGCCGCATTTTTTCACGTGTCGGCGTTGTGTAGGCAAAATACTCAAACGAGTTGGAAGACACCTGATAGCAAATGCTGTATTTTTCTTCTCGGCCATGTTTGTATTATGTTAACCCCCCCCCCCCCCCGTCGCAGGGCCAGGGGCAGAAGGGGGCCCAGTGCATGCTGTCTTCCTTCACATTACAGCCCATGATGTGGTCGGTTTTATGTCTGAGGGTCTCATGCATGCGCAGCTGCAGAGGAGTCTTTCCCATCCCAAAGCATGATGCACACATCACATTGCGCTGTAAGCTATCTGAATTCCAATAAAAGGCTCATGACTACATTCAGTTGGACCTCACATACAGCATGCTGCAGGAGAGGCACCTGGGACAGGCTTCAGGTGAGCATCCTACTGCCCAGGTATGGCCATTGCCTGTGATCATTTTACCTCTGCCTACCCCTACTTACCTCTTTCCACCTTGTCCCATCTTACCTCCGCTCCACTCACCTCTACCCATCTCTATCCATCTCACCTCTAACCATCACTTCTACTATCTCACTTCGGCTCAACTCTTCCTGCCTCACCTCTGCCCTATTCTTCTCTCCCTGTCTTACCTCTACTCACTCCTTCCCACCCACCTCCTCCTATCTCCCCTCTAACCACCTCACCTCTGTCCATTGCTTCTCTTACCATCTCACTTCTGCCCACCTCACCTCGACTCACCTTCTCGGCCAAGTCACATGATCAAACAATAAGGACCAGTTAATACTATATGGCAACATTTATAAGACGGCAGTGGCCATACTAGGGCAGTAGGATGCTCACCTGAAGCCTGTCCCATGTGCCTCTCCTGTAGAATGCTGTATGTGAGGCACAGCTCACATACAGCAGTAAAGCTACATAGATAATACCTTCATGAAGTACATATGATAGGCATCACAGAATTTCAGCGCTGCCCCCGATAAAGAAGAGTAAGTATTTGGTAAAGGATCTGTAATAAATTAATAAGGGTTTTAAAAGCCCAATAGTTTGAAGATACCTGATGGCAAATGCTGTGTCTGTCTTCTAAGCCATGTTTGTAAAGTCACATGACTTACCCATCATGTTAGGCCCCCCGTTGCAGGGCCAGCGGCAAGCTGGACTTTACTTTACAGCACATGATGGGGTCGGTTTTATGTCTGAGGGTCTCATGCATGCGCAGCTACAGTGGAGTCTTTCCCATCCCAAAGCACGATGCACACATCACATTGCGCTGTAAGCTATCTGAATTCCAATAAAAGGCTCATGACTGCATTCAGTTGTGCCTCACATACAGCATTCTGCAGGAGAGGCACATGGGACAGGCTTCAGGTGAGCATCCTACTGCCCAGATATGGCCACTGCCGTGATTATTACTTTACCTCTTCCTACCTCTTCTTGCCTCTTTCCACCTTGTCCTATCTTACCTCCGCTCCACTCACCTCTACCCATCTCTATCCATCTCTATCCTCTATCCATCACTTCTCCTACTATCTCACCTCGTCTCAACTCTTCCTGCCTCACCTCTGCCCAATTCTTCTCTCCCCGTCTTACCTCTGCTCACTCCTTCCCACCCACCTCCTCCTATCTGCCCTCCACCCACCTCACCTCTGTCCATTGCTTCTCTTACCATTTCACTTGTGCCCACCTCACCTCTGTCCATGTTTGTAAAGTCAGGTGACTTACCCATCATGTTAGGCCCCCCGACACAGGGCCAGTGGCAGAAGGGGGCCCAGTGCGAGCTGTCCTCCTTCACTTTACAGCACACGTGGGCCACCTTTTGTGGTCTGTTTAATGTCTGAGGGTCTCATCACAGCATGCACAACTACAGATGAGTCTTTCCCATTCTAAAGCACGATGCACACATCACATTGCACTGTAAGCTATCTGAATTCCAATAAAAGACTTATGACTGCATTCAGCAGGCTTCAGGAGAGGTGCATGGGGCAGGTTTCAGGTGAGCACATCACTGCCTTAGTATGGCCATTGCCTTGACTGTCCCTACCAGGCATAGTGTGAGTTTAGGTCTGCTTTTAAAGCAGACCAAAACCCACTGAACTTGTCCGAAGCCCCTGCTGTTACTCCCTTCTTAGGGTATAGACCTGGAATATGATATTTCCCCTTTTCAAATGGTTTTGTAACACTGTTTTTCTTGCTCTCCCTCTCTGTAAGATGTCAGGTGATCAGTCATTACATAGGTGCGGCAATGACATAATTGCCTCACACAACAATGGCAATGAATGGAGGAGGCGGAGCTTCACAGCTAAAACAGGCGCCATTATCTGGAATTGAAATGCAAGAGAAGTAAAAATGGGCAAAATGTACTATTCAAGGGGGAAGCAATTCAGGGGGTGCTAGTTAAAAACGTGGGTTTTGGTCTGCTTTAAGTAGAGCTCTTGGGGTAGCACACTCAGATTATATGGAGCCGGAAGCTAATGATCGCTCCATTGTTCATGTCTGATACCAGAGGAATACATATCATAGAGCATGGATGCACAACCTGCAGCCCGGGGGCCACATGCGGCCCGAAACTGCCCTCACTTGCGGCCATAGCACCCTAAGGAGTTAGCGAGCAGAGCTTTCCTTGCAGTGCAAGTGGCTGTCCACTAGAGAGCAGTGTGTCTCTAATTTCCGAAGCAGAAAGTGGGTCACCGATAAACTTCTCTAGAGGTAGGTGACACACGTGCTACTAGAGTGTTGTTTGTGTTGGCTGTGTCTGGAGATGCCCAAGTAGACTCATCCCAGCTCACCTCTGCCCACCTCTTTCCTCTTTACCTGTGTTCATTTTACCTCTGCCTCCCTCGACTTACCTCTTTCCACCTTGTCCCATCTTACCTCCGCTCCCCTCACCTCTACCTATCTCTATCCACCTCTTACCGCATCACCTACATCCATCACTTCTTACTATCTCACCTCTGCTCAGCTCTTCTTGACTCAGCTCTGCCCACCTGACCTCTTCCTGTCTTACCTCTGCCCACTCCTTCCCACCCACCTCCTCCTATCTCCCCTCTACCCACCTCACCTCTGTCCATCGTTTCTCTTACCATCTCACCTCTGCCCACCTCACCTCTGTCCATTGCCTCTCTTACCATCTCACCTCTGCCCACCTCACCTCTGTCCATTGCTTCTCTTACCATCTCACCTCTGCACACCTCACCTCTGTCCATTGCTTCTCTTACCATCTCACCTCTGCACACCTCACCTCTGTCCATCGTTTCTCTTACCATCTCACCTCTGCACACCTCCCCTCTGTCCATTGCTTCTCTTACCATCTCACCTCTGCACACCTCACCTCTGTCCATTGCTTCGCTTACCATCTCACCTCTGCACAACTCACCTCTGTCCATTGCTTCTCTTACCATCTCAACTCTGCACACCTCACCTCTGTCCATCGCTTCTCTTACCATCTCACTTCTGCCCACCTCACCTCTGCTCACCTCTTTCCACTTAACCTCCACTGAAATTACCTTTCCCTGCCTTACCTTTGCTCACTCCTCACCTCACCTCTACTCACCTCCTGGGCTGTATTTGTTATTAGGCAAACCTAGGCCCGTACCTAGGGCGGCAACCTGCAAAGGGGGTGCTGACATTACTACCATAGTGAAAAAAAGCTTGCATGTTAATGCCTCCTTATAAGCCTTCTCTGCTCTTTTTTCTGTCATTCCTTCTATTCATTCTGTCTGCTCTCTTATTTTTCCGTCAGTCCTTCTATTATTTCTTTTCTTCCAGGTCTTTTTTTCTTCCATCCCTTCTCTCTGTGTTACATGCCTTTGTTCCTCTCTTTCTATTTATTCTTTCTTTGTTTCTGTCATTCATTTTGTGCTTTCCTTCTTTGTTTCTACGCATTTATTTTTTATTTCGCTCCATCTATTTTTCTGTGATTCTTTTTTTTTCTTTTCTGCTTACACTTTTCTGTCATTCCTTCTATTCTTATGTTCCTTATTTCTCTCTCTCTCTCTCATTCCTTTTATTATTTCTTTCTTTTCATTCTTTAGCAGTATTTGCCATACATACAACTTTATCACTATGTATGGAGTAATACCACAGCGCAAGAGGCCCACTGATACTCTATTGCCTAAGGACCCACATAGACCAGGAGCCGATGTAAATAAATTAATATTCCTGAATGGCACGTGCCAATTATGTAAATAGTTAATCTCCTGCAAGGCTCATCCAATTTATGTAAATAACTAAAACATCAATAATATTATATATATATATTTATCCTGCCTGGCTCGACTAAAATAGCCAAATAAATATTATTAATATCTGGCCAATGATAACACAATGGATACATGCATAAGACTGTAAGACTGTAGGTTCTTTTGACTTCTGGTATATGCAGAGGACACCGAGACAAGTAGTAAATAAAGAGATATATTGTAGTAAAAAATGGCAAAAGACAATCAATTTATTCTACATGCGACCACAGATATATTAACCCCTAATGGGTGGATTTACAGCACCAGTACCATACAGAAACATCACACAAGGAATGTACAATTAATCATGCAGAAAAGAAAAGAACCACACAAGTTAAATAGACACCCCAATATAATGCTAGACATAATGGTTATGGTAGGCAATACAGCAATATCCCCTGACAGCATTAACCAGTGTTAGCTATGGCACAGCATCAGTAGCAGCTCAGTTACCTGCCTGGGTCTCTCCTCTATCCTCTCTCTGCAGTTCCTCTTAGTAGCCTCAGTGGGTGGTCTTTCTCAGCGCTATCCCAGGGCCCTTCTCATGTGCTCACACAGTCTCTCCTTCTCACCTAGCCGTCTCCCTTGCCTAAGGTTTCCCCCAATTATACACAAAAAAAGGATTTGATCTCTGGTCTTCTTTGATGACTGGTCTTTCTCCTCTTTTACGACCCTGGTCATCAGTTTTATGTTCTCCTAGTCCCAACCTTTGTTTGGATTTTATTGTCTCAGAATGCTGATACTATCTGCTTGGAAAACCTGCCCTAGGCCTTCCCACCTCATGTCATGCCATGCTGTATATATATATATATATATATATATATATATATATATATATATATATATACACCATTATTAACAATATTGATTTTTCCATAAAGGCCCCTTATTTACACCGAACCTGCTCAATGTAATCTAACAAAAGGGGGGACACCAACTTTTGAAGTGGCAGAATGAACACCAAATACTGCCCTGTTCACCTCTGGTCACCTTACCTCTTCTATTTCACTTTACCCTACCTCTTCCTGCCCACTCTGCTCCCATTTGCAAATACATTCGCAGTTTACATTTTTTAGGGTCCCTTGAATTGAAACAATACGTCAATGTGGCCTCTAGACCAAAAAAAGGTTGTGTACCTGTTACATAGAGGCTTAGAGAGAGAAAGGATGGAGCTGCTACCAGGCCCCTGGCAGAACAGGGCCTCTGGCTATTGGCAGGTCGGATTGAGGTCGGAATGTCTTTCCAGGCTAAGCCCACTCCTGGAAGCAGTTAGTTACCAGCACTGAGGAGCTGTGGGGGCGTTATTGCTCGTTGTCCTAGCCTGGAGGGCAACAAGGAATGGAACAGGTGGCAGAGCCATGTTGGAGGAGCCAGAGAAAGCCATACCTGGGTGGCAACGTGGAAAATTTCTAGGCGAGATCTGATTTGTGTTGTCCCCTGGGCCAGGCAAAAGGCAGGTGCTAGGGGGACTGTCACTGACCTGCAGATAAGCATGTGAATTGTCTGGAGCATAAGGACTTACTGTGCCTCCTTCACCCAAAGGGCTCCATTAGGACTTTTTAGTGAGTCACATGATGTCCCCTTTCAGCTCCGCTGCCCCAAATGGGTCATCTCCTGCTGCTGACTGCCCTCCAGTCCTTATTGCCTTCCCTATAGCCACCAATCACCCTCCAGTCCTTTTTTGTGATCATTACCTTACCTCTGCCTACTTCTACTTACCTCTTTCCACCTTGTCCCATCTTACCTTCGCTCCCCTCACCTCTACCTATCTCTATCCACCTCTTACCGCATCACCTACATCCATCACTTCTAACTATCTCACCTCTGCTCAACTATTCATGACTCCCCTCAGCTCAATTCTCCTCTCCCTGTCTTACCTCTGCTCACTCCTTCCCACCCACCTCCTCCTATCTCCCCTCTACCCACCTCACCTCTGTCCATTGCTTCTCTTACCATCTCACCTCTGCCCACCTCACCTCTGTCCATTGCTTCTCTTACCATCTCACCTCTGCACACCTCACCTCTGTCCATTGCTTCTCTTACCATCTCACCTCTACCCACCTCACCTCTGTCCATTGCTTCTCTTACCATCTCACCTCTGCCCACCTCACCTCTGTCCATTGCTTCTCTTACCATCTCACCTCTGCCCACCTCACCTCTGTCCATTGCTTCTCTTACCATCTCACCTCTGCCCACCTCACCTCTGTCCATTGCTTCTCTTACCATCTCACCTCTACCCACCTCACCTCTGTCCATTGCTTCTCTTACTATCTCACCTCTACCCACCTCACCTCTGTCCATTGCTTCTCTTACCATCTCACCTCTGCCCACCTCACCTCTGTCCATTGCTTCTCTTACCATCTCACCTCTGCCCACCTCACCTCTGTCCATGGCTTCTCTTACCATCTCACCTCTGCACACCTCACCTCTGTCCATGGCTTCTCTTACCATCTCACCTCTGCCCACCTCACCTCTGTCCATTGCTTCTCTTACCATCTCACCTCTACCCACCTCACCTCTGTCCATTGCTTCTCTTACAATCTCAACTCTACACATCTCACCTCTGTCCATTGCTTCTCTTACCATCTCACCTCTGCCCACCTCACCTCTGTCCATTGCTTCTCTTACAATCTCAACTCTACACATCTCACCTCTGTCCATTGCTTCTCTTACCATCTCACCTCTGCCCACCTCACCTCTGTCCATTGCTTCTCTTACCATCTCACCTCTGCCCACCTCACCTCTGTCCATTGCTTCTCTTACTATCTCACCTCTGCCCACCTCACCTCTGTCCATTGCTTCTCTTACCATCTCACCTCTGCCCACCTCACCTCTGTCCATTGCTTCTCTTACCATCTCACCTCTGCCCACCTCACCTCTGTCCATTGCTTCTCTTACTATCTCACCTCTGCCCACCTCACCTCTTTCTACTTAACCTCTGCTGAAATTACCTTTCCCTGCCTTACCTTTGCCCACTCCTTCTCATATCTCCTCTATCTCCAATGGTAACCTTACCTCTTCTATTTCACTTCACCCCACCTCTTCCTCCCACCTCTCACCTTTGCATATACAGGCATATCAGGCATTATGCTGCTTACATTTTTTTGCGGCCCCTTGAATTGGAACAATATGACAATGTGGCCCCTAGACCAAAAAAAGGTTGTGCACCCCTGCCATAGAGGCTTAGAGAGAGAAAGGATGCAGCTGCTACCAGGCCCCCTACCAGAATGGGGCCTCTGGCTATTGGCAGGTTGGATGGAGTGTGGAGTGTTACTCCAGTCTAAAGTCCTGGGAGCAGGAAGTTTTCAGCACTGAGGAGCTGCGGGGGCCTTATTGCTCATTGTCCTAGCCTGGAGAGCAACAGATGGCGGAGCCAGAGAAGGCTATACCTGGGTGGCAACATGGAGAATTTCTAGGTGAGATCTGATTTGTGTTGTCCCCTGGGCCAGGCAAAAGGCAGGTGCTAGAGGGACTGTCACTGACCTGCAGATAGGCATGTTAATTGTCCGAAGCCTGAGGACTTAATGTCCCTCCTCCACCCAAAGGGCTCCATTATGACTTTTTATTTGTCACATGATGTCCCCTTTCAGCTCCGCTGCCACAGATGGGTCATCTCCTGCTGCTGATCGCCCTCCAATCCTTATTGCCTTCCCTATACCCACCAATCATCCTCCAGTCCTTATTGCCTTCCCTATAGCCACCAATCATCCTCCAGTCCTTATTGCCTTCCCTATAGCCACCAATCTCCCTCCAGTCGTTTTTGCCTTCCCTATAGCCACCAATCATCCTCCAGTCCTTATTGCCTTCCCTATAGCCACCAATCATCCTCCAGTCGTTTTTGCCTTCCCTATAGCCACCAATCATCCTCCAGTCCTTATTGCCTTCCCTATAGCCACCAATCATCCTCCAGTCGTTTTTGCCTTCCCTATAGCCACCAATCACCCTACAATCCTTACTGCCTTCCCTATAGCCACCAATCATCCTCCAGTCGTTTTTGCCTTCCCTAGAGCCACCAATCACCCTACAGTCCTTATTGCCTTCCCTATAGCCACCAATCGCCCTCCAGTCCTTATTGCCTTCCCTATAGCCACCAAACACCCTACAGTCCTTATTGCCTTCCCTATAGCCACCAATTGCCCTCCAGTGCTTATTACCTTCCCTATAGCCACCAATCACCCTCCAGTCGTTTTTGCCTTCCCTATAGCCACCATGCATCCTCCAGTCATTTGTGCCTTCCCTATAGCCACCAATCACCCTACAGTCCTTACTGCCTTCCCTATAGCCACCAATCACCCTCCAGTCGTTTTTGCCTTTATTATAGCCACCAATCATCCTCCTGTCCTTATTGCCTTCCCTATAGCCACCAATCATCCTCCAGTCCTTATTTCCTTCCCTAAAGCCACCAATCCTCCTCCAGTCCTTATTGCCTTCCCTATAGCCACCAATCATCCTCCAGTCCTTATTGCCTTCCCTATAGCCACCAATCATCCTCTAGTCCTTGTTGTCTTCCCTATAGCCACCAACCGTCCTCTAGTCCTTGTTGCCTTCCCTATAGTCACGAATCATCCTCTAGTCCTTGTGTCCGTCCCTATAGCCACCAATCACCCTCCAGTCCTTATTACTTTTCCTATAGCCACCAATAACCCTCCAATCCTTATTGCCTTCCCTATAGCCACCAATCATCCACCAGCCTTATTGCCTTCCCTATAGCCACCAATCATCCTCCAGTCCTTGTTGCCTTCCCTATAGCCACCAATCATCCTCCAGTCCTTATTGCCTTCCCTATAGCCACCAATAGTCCTTGTTGCATTTTCTACTGCCATCAAGCACCCTTCAGCCCTTACTGCTTGCTCCGCTGCCACTAAAGACTCCATCATGGCTGTCAGTTGTCACCTGGTTCTCGCCACCTTCTGAGCTTCCATCAATTGCCCTCCATTACAGGCCACCTTCTCCATTGTTGTTGATCAGCCCCTGTTGCTGAGGCCCGCCATGAGCAGGTCTGCACACAGCACCCGGCATTCGGTGGTTCGGGTCCACTGTAAAATAATACCATGGCCAAGTGTGAGCCTGAGTGGGCCCCTGGCAATTGCCCCGGTTCGCCTTGTGCTGGCGCCGGCCCTGGACACGTCATAATGTCAGGAATAAGCTGGATTCCTTTAGTAGCTCAAAACAACATCAATATTATCCCATTGGTTTGTGGCATTACAGCGCCATTAGCTTTAACACAGTGCTGCCTGCGTGTATATAGCGCTAATGGTCGAGCGGTGACTGCTGATGTATACCTTTAACTATCTACTTAAAGGTGCGCTATGAGAGCATCGCTCTAACACATTCCTTTTATTTCTTTTTCTATATCATAAGTATTACATTTTCTGTCTGCACCATAATGCGTCTCGTCGAGTGCACTTGAGAGGCAATAAACTGAAGCCAATCGCTTTCCCCCCACGGCACTCAGTGACTATCTCCATGTGCTGAGAGGGGCTTTCTTAAGAACTTTCTCAACCTACCTAATGCAAGACGCTTCCATTATGAGAAAGCAAACTATTTGCATTGAAAAAAAAAAATATATATATATATATATGATTTTCTATTTATGAGACGACAGCAGTGTGATGTACATATAACAGAAAGCTGCAAGCGATCCGTAAGATGTTTACATATCAATACCAGGCCTATGATTGGTTTATAAAGTATCACAGACATCTACAATAGAAACAATTATAATACATCAGTTCCTTGGCTACAGCATGGTAACACTATAAGGTCGATTCATGGTTCTGCGCCTAAAAAACCCAAACCAGTAAAACACAACAATGATATATTACTCCTGCACCACCCAGATGTAGTGCCACTAGGGAGGTCCCCGAAACGCAACAGTTTAAGCAATAAAAGAATGTGGCCCCAGCAACCACAGAGAACACTCCCAAGGCACCAACTCCCCAATAATAAACCACATAACGATCCAATCACAAAGTAAACGTGAATTTATTCTCTAAAAACACTTACAACATATACATATGATTAAAAACAGGAGGGACATCACAGCCAAAAGAGTGTCATACTGTGTCCAAAATTATAAACCATCACAGGAAAACAATCAATAATTAATTTCATATATTCATAAAAGGATATTTAGTGCCAGTGCTATGCTGAAAGAAATCAGCATCGAAAAAGTGCCAACGCTGACCTAAAGTGCTCTATATCATACAAGTTGAACCCATACAGAAAGAGAAAACAATATACAAAGTACAAAGTGCGCAATCAGAAACAACATGAGAAGATATCACCATAAATGAAGGCTGGAAAGAGTTCCTGCTGTGCCTGGAATCCTTATTTACCCACGCGTTTCGTGGGATACCCCCAGTTTCTCAAGGTGCCAGGTCGATAGGGTCGATTGATGGTCATGCGCCTAAAACCCCAAACCAAGCGGCAACAATTCCTCTGTTTTGTGCGTTTGCGTGGGGCACGGGCAAAGTGCACCGAATGGAATTTCTCTTTAGACGCCTTCCGCCTAAAGTTCTGCTGTTTTGAAGCGGAAATGCACATTTGGCTGGCTAAGCCCTTAAAGCGGACCTTCAGCAACATTTAATGAAAAGCCCAAACCCAAAATATACATAATATATTTTATGTTACTTTTTATTCTTTCCCCCACTGGGCTGCAACTCTGTTCAGATCTAGAATACGGGCGCCGCCATCTTGCCTCAGAAGCATCACATACTGAGGAGTGGAGAGGGGAGAAAACTGCAAGGGACCGGGTTATATCTGTGCTTTGCACAGACAGAGCAGAGCTGGGGTCAGGAAAAAGTCACCATTCCCAGAATGCAGAGAGGCACAGTCAGAAGACACTTCCTGCTTGCAGGCAGCCTGAGACTCCATGTGCCACCATCTTGGATGTTTAAAGGCTCATAAAATGCAGTAGATGCAGGTAGGATGATTTTTAATGTGGGCAATCTGTATGTACAGGGGGGAAACATATAAGATAGGCTCTTATTCAGGGTGAGGATCCGGATTAATGTGGGCAATCTGTATGTACAAGGTGTGGGAAACATATAAGATAGGCTCTTATTCAGGGTGAGGATCCGGATTAATGTGGGCAATCTGTATGTACGGGGGGGGGGGGGGGGCATACAAGATAGGCTCTTATTCAGGGTGAGGGTCCGGATTAATGTGGGCAATCTGTATGTACAGGGGGGGGGGGACATACAAGATAGGCTCTTATTCAGGGTGAGGGTCCGGATTAATGTAGGCAATCTGTATGTACAGGGGGGGGACATATAAGATAGGCTCTTATTCAGGGTGAAGGTCCAGATTAATGTGGGCAATCTGTATGTACAGGGTGTGGGAAACATATAAGATAGGCTCTTATACAGGGTGAGGGTCTGGATTAATGTGGGCAATCTGTATGTACAGGGTGGGAAACATACAATATAGGCTCTTATTCAGGGTGAGGGTCCGGATTAATGTGGGCAATCTGTATGTACAGGGGGGGGAACATACAAGATAGGCTCTTATCCAGGGTGAAGGTCCGGATTAATGTAGGCAATCTGTATGTACAGGGTGTGGGAAACATATAAGATAGGCTCTTTTTCAGGGTGAGGGTCCGGATTAATGTGGGCAATCTGTATGTACAGGGGGGAAACATACAACATAGGCTCTTATTCAGGGTGAGGGTCCGGATTAATGTGGGCAATCTGTATGTACATTGGGGGGGGGGGGGACATACAATATAGGCTCTTATTCAGGGTGAGGGTCCGGATTAATGTAGGCAATCTGTATGTACAGGGGGGGGCATATAAGATAGGCTCTTATTCAGGGTGAGGGTCCGGATTAATGTGGGCAATCTGTATGTACAGGGGGGAAAACATACAAGATAGGCTCTTATTCAGGGTGAAGATCCGGATTAATTTAGGCAATCTGTATGTACAGGGTGTGGGAAACATATAAGATAGGCTCTTATTCAGGGTGAGGGTCTGGATTAATGTGGACAATCTGTATGTACGGGGGAGAAACATACAAGATAGGCTCTTATTCAGGGTGAAGGTCCGGATTAATGTAGGCAATCTGTATGTACAGGGGGGGGCATATAAGATAGGCTCTTATTCAGGGTGAAGGTCCAGATTAATGTGGGCAATCTGTATGTACAGGGTGTGGGAAACATATAAGATAGGCTCTTATACAGGGTGAGGGTCTGGATTAATGTGGGCAATCTGTATGTACAGGGTGGGAAACATACAATTTAGGCTCTTATTCAGGGTGAGGGTCCGGATTAATGTGGGCAATCTGTATGTACAGGGGGGGAAACATACAAGTTAGGCTCTTATCCAGGGTGAAGGTCCGGATTAATGTAGGCAATCTGTATGTACAGGGTGTGGGAAACATATAAGATAGGCTCTTATTCAGGGTGAGGGTCCGGATTAATGTGGGCAATCTGTATGTACAGGGGGGAAACATACAACATAGGCTCTTATTCAGGCTGAGGGTCCGGATTAATGTGGGCAATCTGTATGTACATTGGGGGGGGGGGGACATACAATATAGGCTCTTATTCAGGGTGAGGGTCCGGATTAATGTAGGCAATCTGTATGTACAGGGGGGGGCATATAAGATAGGCTCTTATTCAGGGTGAGGGTCCGGATTAATGTGGGCAATCTGTATGTACAGGGGGGAAAACATACAAGATAGGCTCTTATTCAGGGTGAAGATCCGGATTAATTTAGGCAATCTGTATGTACAGGGTGTGGGAAACATATAAGATAGGCTCTTATTCAGGGTGAGGGTCTGGATTAATGTGGACAATCTGTATGTACGGGGGAGAAACATACAAGATAGGCTCTTATTCAGGGTGAAGGTCCGGATTAATGTAGGCAATCTGTATGTACAAGGGGGGGGGGCATATAAGATAGGCTCTTATTCAGGGTGAAGGTCCAGATTAATGTGGGCAATCTGTATGTACAGGGTGTGGGAAACATATAAGATAGGCTCTTATACAGGTTGAGGGTCTGGATTAATGTGGGCAATCTGTATGTACAGGGTGGGAAACATACAATATAGGCTCTTATTCAGGGTGAGGGTCCGGATTAATGTGGGCAATCTGTATGTACAGGGGGGGAAACATACAAGATAGGCTCTTATCCAGGGTGAAGGTCCGGATTAATGTAGGCAATCTGTATGTACAGGGTGTGGGAAACATATAAGATAGGCTCTTATTCAGGGTGAGGGTCCGGATTAATGTGGGCAATCTGTATGTACAGGGGGGAAACATACAACATAGGCTCTTATTCAGGGTCAGGGTCCGGATTAATGTGGGCAATCTGTATGTACATTGGGGGGGGGGACATACAATATAGGCTCTTATTCAGGGTGAGGGTCCGGATTAATGTGGGCAATCTGTATGTACAGGGGGGAAAACATACAAGATAGGCTCTTATTCAGGGTGAAGATCCGGATTAATTTAGGCAATCTGTATGTACAGGGTGTGGGAAACATATAAGATAGGCTCTTATTCAGGGTGAGGGTCTGGATTAATGTGGACAATCTGTATGTACGGGGGAGAAACATACAAGATAGGCTCTTATTCAGGGTGAAGGTCCGGATTAATGTAGGCAATCTGTATGTACAGGGGGGGGGGCATATAAGATAGGCTCTTATTCAGGGTGAGGGTCCGGATTAATGTGGGCAATCTGTATGTACAGGGGGGGGGAAACATACAAGATAGGCTCTTATTCAGGGTGAAGGTCTGACTTAAGCGTCTATTAGTGGTCGCTGAGCAAAGGGGGTGGGCAGGGGGGTAGCTATAGGGGTCGCAAGGGTCGCCATTGCGACTGGGCCCCTAAGCCAGGGGGGCCCCGCAGACATGGGGACCCTCACCTGGGAGGGCTGGCGTTGGCGGGACTGGCCGGGCTCCCCCTCAGCACGGTGATGTGCAGGGTGAGGAGCAGAAGTCCCAGCAGTAGCAGCAGTTCGGCTCCCAGACGCACCATCCTCTTGATGCGCCCGGCCTTTAGGCTCCGCCCCCGCCACTCTCCGGGTCCAGCTCACCGGAGGAGCCGCAGCACCTCGGAGCCACTGCGGAGCAGGAAGGAATCAGAGCCCCTTGGGAAAGCTGCCAGAGAGCCGGGGCTGGGGGCAGATCAGCGCTGGGATAACATGGGCGGCTGCCCCCCGGATCCTCCAGGTGAGCGGCGCCTGTAGTACTCCTGTCCCCCGGGGCTCGCGAGGGGGCGCTGTGCGGCTTTCTGGAACTCTGGCTGCGGGGAGCGCTGCGGGTTACTGTCCGGCTCCCGGGCTCCACGTGTGCAGGCTGCCGATCATTCCCGTAATACTCCACAGGTAGGTCCGATTCATCCGGGGAAGACCTAGCGGGGACGGCGAGCTCCATTAACTGTATCCATGAAGTCAGGTCTCCGCACAAGCGCTCACCTGGAGCATCACACGAGGCGTCCTCCAGAAACCAACTGCCCCGTCTCACCAACTGACCCCCGCCTGTCTCCTATTGCCTCTGACTGTCTCCCAATACCAGTGACTATCTATTGGCTGCTGCTCTGTGAGCGCTCACACTTCCAGCGTGTCAGATCAGCTTTATAGCGCATGGCAGCGCTTGTTGTTGCTGTGTATGTGTGTTACCCCTCCCCCTGTCACCAGGCTGCCCTCCCACCCCCATCCCCTCCTCTGTTACCCACCACCAGGCTGCCCTCCCACCCCATCCCCTCCTCTGTTACCCACCACCATCCCCTCCTCTGTTACCCACCACAAAGCTGCCCTCCCACCCCATCCCCTCCTCTGTTACCCACCACCAGGCTGCCCTCCCACCCCCATCCCCTCCTCTGTTACCCACCACCATCCCCTCCTCTGTTACCCACCACCAGGCTGCCCTCCCACCCCATCCCCTCCTCTGTTACCCACCACCAGGCTGCCCTCCCACCCCATCCCCTCCTCTGTTACCCACCCCCATCCCCTCCTCTGTTACCCACCACCATCCCCTCCTCTGTTACCCACCACCAGGCTGCCCTCCCACCCCATCCCCTCCTCTGTTACCCACCACCATCCCCTCCTCTGTTACCCACCACCATCCCCTCCTCTGTTACCCACCACCAGGCTGCCCTCCCACCCCATCCCCTCCTCTGTTACCCACCACCAGGCTGCCCTCCCACCCCATCCCCTCCTCTGTTACCCACCACCAGGCTGCCCTCCCACCCCCATCCCCTCCTCTGTTACCCACCACCAGGCTGCCCTCCCACCCCATCCCCTCCTCTGTTACCCACCCCCATCCCCTCCTCTGTTACCCACCACCATCCCCTCCTCTGTTACCCACCACCAGGCTGCCCTCCCACCCCCATCCCCTCCTCTGTTACCCACCACCATCCCCTCCTCTGTTACCCACCACCAGGCTGCCCTCCCACCCCCATCCCCTCCTCTGTTACCCACCACCAGGCTGCCCTCCCACCCCATCCCCTCCTCTGTTACCCACTACCAGGCTGCCCTCCCACCCCAGCCCCTCCTCTGTTACCCACCACCAGGCTGCCCTCCCACCCCATCCCCTCCTCTGTTACCCACCACCAGGCTGCCCTCCCACCCCCATCCCCTCCTCTGTTACCCACCACCAGGCTGCCCTCCCACCCCCATCCCCTCCTCTGTTACCCACCACCAGGCTGCCCTCCCACCCCATCCCCTCCTCTGTTACCCACCACCATCCCCTCCTCTGTTACCCACCACCAGGCTGCCCTCCCACCCCATCCCCTCCTCTGTTACCCACCACCAGGCTGCCCTCCCACCCCATCCCCTCCTCTGTTACCCACCACCAGGCTGCCCTCCCACCCCATCCCCTCCTCTGTTACCCACCACCAGGCTGCCCTCCCACCACCATCCCCTCCTCTGTTACCCACCACCAGGCTGCCCTCCCACCACCATCCCCTCCTCTGTTACCCACCAGGCTGCACTCTCACACTTATCTCCTATCTCATCCTCTGTTACTCACCAGCCTGCCCTCCCACCCCCATCCCCTCCTCTGTTACCCTCCAGCATGCCTTCCCACTCCCATCTCTTTCTCTGTTACCCACCAGGCTGCCCTCCCATCCCCATCTCTCTTGCCATCCAGCCCAATTACTCTCTCTCCCTATCCTCTATAACCAGCCTGCCCACCAACTCACACCACTCTACCCACCAGCACATTTACACTTCCTTTCTATTCCACCTGTCACCAGGTTGCCCCCGCTCATTATAAGGTAGGTCGCTGTCACTGATGATGGGGGGGGGGGGGGCAGTTTGACTCCTCGCATCGGGGCCCACAAGACTTTAGCTACGCCCCTGGGGGTGGGAGTAGTTCCATCACTATTATTCATACAAAATCATCATCATTATTATTCAGGGCCTGGGAACCAATTTATCGCCCAGTTTAACCCTCTCATCATCTAAGTATTAAGCACCAAACATGTCTGGCTATGTGGAAAGACAGAGATTTGGTCGCATATATCTGCAGATACATGTGGAAGCCACACTGCCCCGACAAGGCACTCTGTGTTTAGTGTGGTCACTACTCCTATTAGTGGTCGCTCTTAGCGCCGCTATACAGACGCTCATTTGCCGATACCTGGCTCTAGTAATTAGGGATGAGCGAATCGATCCGGACGAACCCGGATTCGATCCGAATTTCAGGAAAAATTCGATTCGGATCGAATCCGAATTTCCCCGCGATTCGATCACTCGAAGTTTTCCTTTAACATCCATTCATTTACATTACAGGCATTCTAAGATGGCGGGCGGGACATGTCTGGACATGTATCCCGCGCCAGTGCAAGCTGGGGCAGTCACATGCAGCCTATCAGCAGCCAGCAAGCCCGGTGACGTCACACAGCGGTATTTAACGGCGGCCATCTTGCTTTTCCTCATTTCTCTATTGCATTCGTGACAGACAGACAGAACGCTGTGTAGCTGAGGCAGTTAGACAGGCTGGAGACAGGCTGGAGACAGGGACAGACAGGGACAGGCTGGAGACAGGCAGGAGACAGGCAGGAGACAGACAGGAGACAGACAGAAAGCCAGGGAAAGGTAGGAAAAACGGAGCTGGCTGACAGGGAGATTTTTTTTTTTTCATCCAGCCTTTGTTAGCGTTTTCAGGCTGCTTATAGTAACTAACTGTGCATATATACTGAACTGATCTTAAGTCTGCTGTGAGGCATCCCATTCTGTGACTAAAGCAGCCTCTATTTAATAGCATAATAAACATTTGCACTTATTCTCATAGAAATCAGGCCTGATAAAGACACTTTTGCTGTGCATGCTCTCTGGTTTTTGTGGCACTGGCATCCCATTCTGTGACTAAAGCAGCCTCTATTTAATAGCATAATAAACATTTGCACTTATTCTCATAGAAATCAGGCCTGATAAAGACACTTTTGCTGTGCATGCTCTCTGGTTTTTGTGGCACTGGCATCCCATTCTGTGACTAAAGCAGCCTCTATTTAATAGCATAATAAACATTTGCACTTATTCTCATAGAAATCAGGCCTGATAAAGACACTTTTGCTGTGCATGCTCTCTGGTTTTTGTGGCACTGGCATCCCATTCTGTGACTAAAGCAGCCTCTATTTAATAGCATAATAAACATTTGCACTTATTCTCATAGAAATCAGGCCTGATAAAGACACTTTTGCTGTGCATGCTCTCTGGTTTTTGTGGCACTGGCATCCCATTCTGTGACTAAAGCAGCCTCTATTTAATAGCATAATAAACATTTGCACTTATTCTCATAGAAATCAGGCCTGATAAAGACACTTTTGCTGTGCATGCTCTCTGGTTTTTGTGGCACTGGCATCCCATTCTGTGACTAAAGCAGCCTCTATTTAATAGCACAATAAACATTTGCACTTATTCTCATAGAAATCAGGCCTGATAAAGACACTTTTGCTGTGCATGCTCTCTGGTTTTTGTGGCACTGGCATCCCATTCTGTGACTAAAGCAGCCTCTATTTAATAGCACAATAAACATTTGCACTTATTCTCATAGAAATCAGGCCTGATAAAGACACTTTTGCTGTGCATGCTCTCTGGTTTTTGTGGCACTGGCATCCCATTCTGTGACTAAAGCAGCCTCTATTTAATAGCACAATAAACATTTGCACTTATTCTCATAGAAATCAGGCCTGATAAAGACACTTTTGCTGTGCATGCTCTCTGGTTTTTGTGGCACTGGCATCCCATTCTGTGACTAAAGCAGCCTCTATTTAATAGCACAATAAACATTTGCACTTATTCTCATAGAAATCAGGCCTGATAAAGACACTTTTGCTGTGCATGCTCTCTGGTTTTTGTGGCACTGGCATCCCATTCTGTGACTAAAGCAGCCTCTATTTAATAGCATAATAAACATTTGCACTTATTCTCATAGAAATCAGGCCTGATAAAGACACTTTTGCTGTGCATGCTCTCTGGTTTTTGTGGCACTGGCATCCCATTCTGTGACTAAAGCAGCCTCTATTTAATAGCATAATAAACATTTGCACTTATTCTCATAGAAATCAGGCCTGATAAAGACACTTTTGCTGTGCATGCTCTCTGGTTTTTGTGGCACTGGCATCCCATTCTGTGACTAAAGCAGCCTCTATTTAATAGCATAATAAACATTTGCACTTATTCTCATAGAAATCAGGCCTGATAAAGACACTTTTGCTGTGCATGCTCTCTGGTTTTTGTGGCACTGGCATCCCATTCTGTGACTAAAGCAGCCTCTATTTAATAGCACAATAAACATTTGCACTTATTCTCATAGAAATCAGGCCTGATAAAGACACTTTTGCTGTGCATGCTCTCTGGTTTTTGTGGCACTGGCATCCCATTCTGTGACTAAAGCAGCCTCTATTTAATAGCATAATAAACATTTGCACTTATTCTCATAGAAATCAGGCCTGATAAAGACACTTTTGCTGTGCATGCTCTCTGGTTTTTGTGGCACTGGCATCCCATTCTGTGACTAAAGCAGCCTCTATTTAATAGCATAATAAACATTTGCACTTATTCTCATAGAAATCAGGCCTGATAAAGACACTTTTGCTGTGCATGCTCTCTGGTTTTTGTGGCACTGGCATCCCATTCTGTGACTAAAGCAGCCTCTATTTAATAGCATAATAAACATTTGCACTTATTCTCATAGAAATCAGGCCTGATAAAGACACTTTTGCTGTGCATGCTCTCTGGTTTTTGTGGCACTGGCATCCCATTCTGTGACTAAAGCAGCCTCTATTTAATAGCACAATAAACATTTGCACTTATTCTCATAGAAATCAGGCCTGATAAAGACACTTTTGCTGTGCATGCTCTCTGGTTTTTGTGGCACTGGCATCCCATTCTGTGACTAAAGCAGCCTCTATTTAATAGCACAATAAACATTTGCACTTATTCTCATAGAAATCAGGCCTGATAAAGACACTTTTGCTGTGCATGCTCTCTGGTTTTTGTGGCACTGGCATCCCATTCTGTGACTAAAGCAGCCTCTATTTAATAGCACAATAAACATTTGCACTTATTCTCATAGAAATCAGGCCTGATAAAGACACTTTTGCTGTGCATGCTCTCTGGTTTTTGTGGCACTGGCATCCCATTCTGTGACTAAAGCAGCCTCTATTTAATAGCATAATAAACATTTGCACTTATTCTCATAGAAATCAGGCCTGATAAAGACACTTTTGCTGTGCATGCTCTCTGGTTTTTGTGGCACTGGCATCCCATTCTGTGACTAAAGCAGCCTCTATTTAATAGCACAATAAACATTTGCACTTATTCTCATAGAAATCAGGCCTGATAAAGACACTTTTGCTGTGCATGCTCTCTGGTTTTTGTGGCACTGGCATCCCATTCTGTGACTAAAGCAGCCTCTATTTAATAGCATAATAAACATTTGCACTTATTCTCATAGAAATCAGGCCTGATAAAGACACTTTTGCTGTGCATGCTCTCTGGTTTTTGTGGCACTGGCATCCCATTCTGTGACTAAAGCAGCCTCTATTTAATAGCACAATAAACATTTGCACTTATTCTCATAGAAATCAGGCCTGATAAAGACACTTTTGCTGTGCATGCTCTCTGGTTTTTGTGGCACTGGCATCCCATTCTGTGACTAAAGCAGCCTCTATTTAATAGCACAATAAACATTTGCACTTATTCTCATAGAAATCAGGCCTGATAAAGACACTTTTGCTGTGCATGCTCTCTGGTTTTTGTGGCACTGGCATCCCATTCTGTGACTAAAGCAGCCTCTATTTAATAGCATAATAAACATTTGCACTTATTCTCATAGAAATCAGGCCTGATAAAGACACTTTTGCTGTGCATGCTCTCTGGTTTTTGTGGCACTGGCATCCCATTCTGTGACTAAAGCAGCCTCTATTTAATAGCACAATAAACATTTGCACTTATTCTCATAGAAATCAGGCCTGATAAAGACACTTTTGCTGTGCATGCTCTCTGGTTTTTGTGGCACTGGCATCCCATTCTGTGACTAAAGCAGCCTCTATTTAATAGCATAATAAACATTTGCACTTATTCTCATAGAAATCAGGCCTGATAAAGACACTTTTGCTGGCCAAAGGCCTACTGGACCCTGCCAGCTCGATTCCTGCCCGGGGCATCCCATTCTGTGACTAAAGCAGCCTCTGTTTAAGACCATATAAGCATTTGCTCTTATCATATTTGAAATTAGGCCTGATAAAGACACTTTTGCTGGGCATAGCACAACTTGTCCCTGCCAGGTGTACTTACTGCTGGTTTTTAGGGCATCCCATTCTGTGACTACACCAGCCTCTATTTAAGAACCTAACCATTTGCACCTATTCTAATTGAAATTAGGCATGATAAAGACACTTTTGCTGTGCATAGTCTTACTGCTGCCTGCCAGGTGCTCTCTGGTTTTTGGGACATCCCATTCTGTAACATACCATTAGCCTCTGCATTAACTGTAAGCTGCACAGTTATTTAAAGAAATTTGGCCTGTATGAGCCTGCTAACACACTGCTGCTGTGTGCATATATACTGATCTCAAGTCTGCTTGGGGCATCCCATTCTGTAACATACCATTAGCCTCTGCATTAACTGTAAGCTGCACAGTTATTTAAAGAAATTTGGCCTGTATGAGCCTGCTAACACACTGCTGCTGTGTGCATATATACTGATCTCAAGTCTGCTTGGGGCATCCCATTCTGTAACATACCATTAGCCTCTGCATTAACTGTAAGCTGCACAGTTATTTAAAGAAATTTGGCCTGTATGAGCCTGCTAACACACTGCTGCTGTGTGCATATATACTGATCTCAAGTCTGCTTTGGGGCATCCCATTCTGTAACATACCATTAGCCTCTGCATTTACTGTAAGCTGCACATTTATTTAAAGAAATTTGGCCTGTATGAGCCTGCTAACACACTGCTGCTGTGTGCATATATACTGATCTCAAGTCTGCTTTGGGGCATCCCATTCTGTAACATACCATTAGCCTCTGCATTAACTGTAAGCTGCACAGTTATTTAAAGAAATTTGGCCTGTATGAGCCTGCTAACACACTGCTGCTGTGTGCATATATACTGATCTCAAGTCAGCTTGGGGCATCCCATTCTGTAACATACCATTAGCCTCTGCATTAACTGTAAGCTGCACAGTTATTTAAAGAAATTTGGCCTGTATGAGCCTGCTAACACACTGCTGCTGTGTGCATATATACTGATCTCAAGTCTGCTTTGGGGCATCCCATTCTGTAACATACCATTAGCCTCTGCATTAACTGTAAGCTGCACAGTTATTTAAAGAAATTTGGCCTGTATGAGCCTGCTAACACACTGCTGCTGTGTGCATATATACTGATCTCAAGTCTGCTTGGGGCATCCCATTCTGTAACATACCATTAGCCTCTGCATTAACTGTAAGCTGCACAGTTATTTAAAGAAATTTGGCCTGTATGAGCCTGCTAACACACTGCTGCTGTGTGCATATATACTGATCTCAAGTCTGCTTTGGGGCATCCCATTCTGTAACATACCATTAGCCTCTGCATTTACTGTAAGCTGCACATTTATTTAAAGAAATTTGGCCTGTATGAGCCTGCTAACACACTGCTGCTGTGTGCATATATACTGATCTCAAGTCTGCTTTGGGGCATCCCATTCTGTAACATACCATTAGCCTCTGCATTTACTGTAAGCTGCACATTTATTTAAAGAAATTTGGCCTGTATGAGCCTGCTAACACACTGCTGCTGTGTGCATATATACTGATCTCAAGTCAGCTTGGGGCATCCCATTCTGTAACATACCATTAGCCTCTGCATTAACTGTAAGCTGCACAGTTATTTAAAGAAATTTGGCCTGTATGAGCCTGCTAACACACTGCTGCTGTGTGCATATATACTGATCTCAAGTCTGCTTGGGGCATCCCATTCTGTAACATAACATAACCTACCTACCATACTAAGCAGCTCTCTTATTTAAACTAAGCAGGCCTCTTGGAGGCTGAGTGTCCACTTTTGGGTGTGCATTTATATTCGGTTTCATATACAGTGGGGTATCCCAATTTGTAAGATAACCTACCCCAACCATGTAAACTAAATAGGCCTGTTGCAGCCTGAGTTTCTCTGCTTGCGTATGGCCTGCATTACAATCTGTCTCTTTCAATGACACTGCTGCCTGTGGTATCCCAATTTGTAAGATAACCTACCCCAACCATGTAAACTAAAGGTTACGTCCTTCCAGAAGGAAAACTTATGCCGAACACTATTTTTGTTAGGGGCATTGACCTTTGGATTGATCGGCATGAAATTAATTTTTTTTTTTCAAAGTATGGCGCTGTGAAGAAGGTCAAAATGATGTCTCATACTTGGATTATTGTTACTTTTTGTTCAGCTTGAAATATAACAGGCCACACGGGCATCCCAAGGCACATGCTATTTTAAACCTATCTGTTATACAACATAAGCGTTGATCAGGCTACTTCAGTTTGCACTTGTTTTTGACTGATTTTAATAAACCAGGCCGCAGGGCACCCCAAAGCTGCACCTTGCACCCTATCTGGTATACAACATAAGCGTTGATCAGCATCAGCTTCATTAAGCTACTTCAGTTTGCACTTCCTTTTTGACTGCTTTCATTTAACCAGGCCGCAGGGCACCCCAAAGCTGCACCTTGCACCCTACCTGTTTATACTAAATAAGCATCTACAGCCTCAGCTTTATTAAGTTATTGCATTTTGAATTGGTTTTGGTCTGCTTTAAATACACCAGGCCGCAGGGCATCCCAAACCTGCATGTTGCACCCCATCTGTTATACTAAATAAGCGTTGATCAGCATCAGCTTTATTAAGCTATTGCATTTTGCATTGGTTTTTGTACTGCTGCCAAAACACTAGCCCATATGGGCATCCCAAACCAGCACATGTCACCCTATCTGTTATACTAAATAAGCTTCTACAGGCCCTTTTTTTATTTATTTATTTTTATTTATATAGAGCTGCAATAGCTTATATTGTGAGGTTAATTTGCCATTTTGCAGCATAATATAGAGCAGCCCCTGTGTAAATCTGAGGGGCAATAGCTTATATAGTGAGGTAAATTTGCCATTTTGCTTCGTTATATAGAGCAGCCCAGTTGCCATCTAAATCAACTACTGTCCGGCCAGTACAGCTTTTCCAGGGCAAACTCTGCTAGTTGCGGGCACAAGTCAAGTTTGGCTTCCCAGCAAATCCAGTGGATCTTGAAGGTGTGTTGGCATGGTCATGTCAAGGTATGACATGACCTGCTGTTTGAGGTCCAGCTCCAGGTCTTCCTGCTGCTCATGAGTAGACTCACTATGCGGGTGTAGAAAGCTACTCACTAGCGACTGAAGACTGAGGCTGCTGCTGATGGAGCTGCTGCTGCTGCTCCTTCCACCCCCCCAGCAGCCATGGCAGTGGAAGGTGATCGCAGAGGTCCCCCCGAGTCAGACCTGCGGGAGTATGGGCCATGGCGCAGATAGACATCGCCCAACTGACTACGTGGGATGTCTCTGTAGTAGGTCAGTTTGTCCTCCCTCTCAGTGGGCGTAAAAAATGCCCCCATTTTGTGCCGGAAGCGAGGGTCCAATAAGTTGGAGAGCCAGAAGTCTTCCCGCTGACAAATGGAGACAATTCTGCGCTCACTAGTACGCAAGCATGTGAGCATTTGTGCAAATGACTCGGAGGGACTACCTGTCTCCATCTCCACTGTAAACTGCCACGGTGTGTCTGGGTCCTCTGTCTCACCTTACTCACAACCCTCTAGCTCCTGTGGCTGCTCCTGCTCCTCCTCTTCTGTCAGATGACTAGATAAAATGGTCATTTTGTGAAACCTAAACTGTGGTTTGCTTTGCCCCACCCCCTCCTCCTCCTCCACTTCAGCCCCCACAGGCTTCATGTGGCTGTGAAATGTATGTGCCATGTCTCCAGTGCCCTGACCAGCCATGGTTTCCAACATGTGTTGTAGTACATGAAGCAGTGGAATCTCATCGTTCATCTCATAGTCCTGGCAACTGACTAATAACGTAGCTTCCTCAAAGGGCCTGAGCAAACGGTCGGTGTCACGTATGAGCTGCCAATGGTTTACATTGAATTTACACAGGTGTCCCCCTATCCGTTTGGATCATCCAGAAATCCGTGATGGCTTTTCTCTGTTCCTATAGTGCAGTGGTCCTCAACCCTGTCCTCAAGGCCCACCAACAAGTCATGTTTTTTGGATCTCCAAATAGCCAGCTCTATTGCTCTGCAGCTGCACTAATTACTCCACCTGTGCATCTTTGTGGAGATCTGCAAAACCTGGCCTGTTGGTGGGCCTTGAGGACAGGGTTGGGGACCACTGCTATAGTGGATCCTGCATATGGAGGGTGGAATTCCAACGGGTGGAAACATCGCAAATCAGACTATGGTGGGGTACACCGTTGTGACGCTGAGGCTCAATAGGGTTGTGCTTCGTGGTGTAGGAGTGCCAGAAGTGCATGCTAACTTTCTTTCCTGTTGTTCTTTCAGATGGGGGCAAGACTTAAAAACTAGACTGAACACGTGTGCCATGTGAGGACGCATGACTTTGGCTTCCTTGTCGCAGCGCAAACAAGATGTTCTTCCAAGTGTAATGCAGCAGGCTGGACTTATGGTGACGCTGTCTGAGAGGAGAAATCCCTCAGACATCAAGATTAAAAATTCCAAGAATTTTTGAGGGCTAATTATTCAGAGGCAAATGATAGCTAGTTGTTTCTGATTTAATTACAAGGTGGAAACACACCCTCAAACAAAACTTCACTTTGGCAATACTATTGCATTTGTCTATTCATAATTTTATGTATATACACTAACTAACCTACTTTTTCTCCCCAGGATGCTGCATGAAACACTGCCACATCGCTGAGTAGCTGATTTTTCCGAACAACAGTCCGCAATAATCTGCTGCTGCTGCCGCCGCCACCGCCGCAGACTCCAGGGACCCTCTTCCACTACCTCGGCTTGCAACACCTCCTCCCACGACACTCTCCTCATCACTAATTGCCGGCTACTGGAAGAAGAGGCGAGTGTCTCCTCCACTTCTTGGCTGGGCAGTAGCTGCTGAATTTTATGATTATCAGATCTTCATCAATGGATAGTGGAGCTGAACCCAAAGCATAACAGACAGACAGTTGACTGGGGGTGTCAGATGCCACTTGTGATGCAGTGGACTGCTTTTGCAGCACTTCGAGACAAAGTTGCTTCATTGGCTGACACAATGACTGGTAAATCTGTGGAACATATGGTTTACAAGCAAGAATAACCATTTGTTTTTATATGAAAAAGACCCTGGTTTATACAGACTTTTTTTTTCCAGAGACTGCCCTGCGTGGAAATGAATGGCGCTTGGATCATCCAAGCTTTCCTCCCAACAATGCCTGATGTATTCCAGTAGATTGATGACGGGGCCAGACCTACACTAAAGAAAGATGGATCGTGCAAAACAGATTTAAGGCGCTGCTCTCCAGTTACAGACATTCCTCCGCATCGGACCACAAGTAAGTATTGATAAAAAATCCTTTCCGTTACTCTTACTTTTTATTAATATTCTTCGGATAAGACGGATCAGACATGATTCCAGATTAAAAATTCCAAGAATTTTTGAGGGCTAATTAGTCAGAGGCAATGATACCTTCTTGTTTCTGATTTAATTAAAAGGTGGAAACACACCCTCAAACAAAACTTCACTTTGGCAATACTTTTGCATTTGTTTATTCATAATTTTATGTAGATATTACTAACTAAGCTACTTTTTCTCCACATGACTCTCCACAGGGTGTGATTCATCCAATTTTTGGGCTCCTGAAGCCAACCCCAGTGTCTCTTTAAAGTAATATTTGGGCTCCTGCTGCTGCCAACTCCAGGGTGTGATTCATCAAATTTTTGGGCTCCTGAAGCCAACCCCAGTGTCTCTTTATAGTAATATTTGGGCTCCTGCTGCTGCTGCTGCCAACTCCAGGGTGTGATTCATCCAATTTTTGGGCTCCTGAAGCCAACCCCAGTGTATATTTGGGCTCCTGCTGCTGCTGCTGCCAACTCCAGGGTGTGAATCATCCAATTTTTGGGCTCCTGAAGCCAACTCCAGGGTCTCTTTAAAGTAATGTTTGGGCTCCTGCTGCTGCTGCCAACTTCTGCCAACTCCAGGGTGTGATTCATCCAATTTTTGGGCTCCTGAAGCCAACTCCAGTGTATATTTGGGCTCCTGCTGCTGCTGCTGCCAACTCCAGGGTGTGATTCATCCAATTTTTGGGCTCCTGAAGCCAACTCCAGTGTATATTTGGGCTCCTGCTGCTGCTGCTGCCAACTTCTGCCAACTCCAGGGTGTGATTCATCCAATTTTTGGGCTCCTGAAGCCAACTCCAGTGTATATTTGGGCTCCTGCTGCTGCTGCTGTCAACTCCTGCCAACTCCAGGGTGTGATTCATCCAATTTTTGGGCTCCTGAAGCCAACTCCAGTGTATATTTGGGCTCCTGCTGCTGCTACTGTCAACTCCTGCCAACTCCAGGGTGTGATTCATCCAATTTTTGGGCTCCTGAAGCCAACTCCAGTGTATATTTGGGCTCCTGCTGCTGCTACTGTCAACTCCTGCCAACTCCAGGGTGTGATTCATCCAATTTTTGGGCTCCTGAAGCCAACTCCAGTGTATATTTGGGCTCCTGCTGCTGCTACTGTCAACTCCTGCCAACTCCAGGGTGTGATTCATCCAATTTTTGGGCTCCTGAAGCCAACTCCAGTGTATATTTGGGCTCCTGCTGCTGCTGCTGCCAACTCCAGGGTGTGAATCATCCAATTTTTGGGCTCCTGAAGCCAACTCCAGGGTCTCTTTAAAGTAATGTTTGGGCTCCTGCTGCTGCTGCCAACTTCTGCCAACTCCAGGGTGTGATTCATCCAATTTTTGGGCTCCTGAAGCCAACTCCAGTGTATATTTGGGCTCCTGCTGCTGCTGCTGCCAACTCCAGGGTGTGATTCATCCAATTTTTGGGCTCCTGAAGCCAACTCCAGTGTATATTTGGGCTCCTGCTGCTGCTGCTGTCAACTCCTGCCAACTCCAGGGTGTGATTCATCCAATTTTTGGGCTCCTGAAGCCAACTCCAGTGTATATTTGGGCTCCTGCTGCTGCTGCTGTCAACTCCTGCCAACTCCAGGGTGTGATTCATCCAATTTTTGGGCTCCTGAAGCCAACTCCAGTGTATATTTGGGCTCCTGCTGCTACTACTGTCAACTCCTGCCAACTCCAGGGTGTGATTCATCCAATTTTTGGGCTCCTGAAGCCAACTCCAGTGTATATTTGGGCTCCTGCTGCTGCTGCTGCCAACTTCTGCCAACTCCAGGGTGTGATTCATCCAATTTTTGGGCTCCTGAGGCCAACTCCAGTGTATATTTGGGCTCCTGCTGCTGCTGCTGCCAACTTCTGCCAACTCCAGGGTGTGATTCATCCAATTTTTGGGCTCCTGAGGCCAACTCCAGTGTATATTTGGGCTCCTGCTGCTACTACTGTCAACTCCTGCCAACTCCAGGGTGTGATTCATCCAATTTTTGGGCTCCTGAGGCCAACTCCAGTGTATATTTGGGCTCCTGCTGCTGCTGCTGCCAACTTCTGCCAACTCCAGGGTGTGATTCATCCAATTTTTGGGCTCCTGAGGCCAACTCCAGTGTATATTTGGGCTCCTGCTCCTGCTGCTGCCAACTTCTGCCAACTCCAGGGTGTGATTCATCCAATTTTTGGGCTCCTGAAGCCAACTCCAGTGTATATTTGGGCTCCTGCTGCTGCTGCTGCCAACTTCTGCCAACTCCAGGGTGTGATTCATCCAATTTTTGGGCTCCTGAGGCCAACTCCAGTGTATATTTGGGCTCCTGCTGCTGCTGCTGCCAACTTCTGCCAACTCCAGGGTGTGATTCATCCAATTTTTGGGCTCCTGAGGCCAACTCCAGTGTATATTTGGGCTCCTGCTGCTACTACTGTCAACTCCTGCCAACTCCAGGGTGTGATTCATCCAATTTTTGGGCTCCTGAGGCCAACTCCAGTGTATATTTGGGCTCCTGCTGCTGCTGCTGCCAACTTCTGCCAACTCCAGGGTGTGATTCATCCAATTTTTGGGCTCCTGAGGCCAACTCCAGTGTATATTTGGGCTCCTGCTCCTGCTGCTGCCAACTTCTGCCAACTCCAGGGTGTGATTCATCCAATTTTTGGGCTCCTGAAGCCAACTCCAGTGTATATTTGGGCTCCTGCTGCTGCTGCTGCCAACTTCTGCCAACTCCAGGGTGTGATTCATCCAATTTTTGGGCTCCTGAGGCCAACTCCAGTGTATATTTGGGCTCCTGCTGCTGCTGCTGCCAACTTCTGCCAACTCCAGGGTGTGATTCATCCAATTTTTGGGCTCCTGAGGCCAACTCCAGTGTATATTTGGGCTCCTGCTGCTACTACTGTCAACTCCTGCCAACTCCAGGGTGTGATTCATCCAATTTTTGGGCTCCTGAGGCCAACTCCAGTGTATATTTGGGCTCCTGCTGCTGCTGCTGCCAACTTCTGCCAACTCCAGGGTGTGATTCATCCAATTTTTGGGCTCCTGAGGCCAACTCCAGTGTATATTTGGGCTCCTGCTCCTGCTGCTGCCAACTTCTGCCAACTCCAGGGTGTGATTCATCCAATTTTTGGGCTCCTGAAGCCAACTCCAGTGTATATTTGGGCTCCTGCTGCTGCTGCCAACTTCTGCCAACTCCAGGGTGTGATTCATCCAATTTTTGGGCTCCTGAGGCCAACTCCAGTGTATATTTGGGCTCCTTCTGCCCCTCATAGTGATGCCACTTCAACTCTCTGCAATTGTGCCGCTCTGCGATTCTATTAGCGATGCCTCTGATCTGCATGTGATATTTCTTCAAAGTATTATTTAACAAACCCAGCACGCATCCTGTGCGTGTTACAGCAAGGCTGAATGGTTTACAACCCTATTGAGGCTGTAGGAGGCTCAGAAATAGCCGTTTTTAATAGCGATTCGTCGCGAATTTATTCGGGTCGAAACGATTTTTGTCGGAAAATTCGGCGAATCAGTCGAATCGAATTTTTCAAAAGTTCGCTCATCTCTAGCTGCTAGTCACTGCCAGGTTCTATGTGCTCTGGATCCCTCTGTCTTGCTCTGTCCTGCTTTTGAGCCTAGCCCTCACTGAACTGGGGCCCAGGCCCTTGTTGTCGGAGCTGGGCTTAGGCCCTCTGCTACCTGCTGTGCTTTATGTCTGGCCGCTGTTCTGTGTTCTGTCTGCCCTTGATTTCCTCTTACCCAAGTCTGCGACCATCACGGCACTGCCCGGGGCCTCCTATACCGGGGGTGGTTAGCAGCTCTCTGGTGGTGAAGATGGTTGTATGTATTGTAGTAAGGACGGCGTGTACCCAATACCAGCCTGTGACTCTGCTCACTTGTTCCCAGCCTGATACTCTGTTCACCCATTCCTACCTACACCTAATTCGAGATCTACAGCCCTATCCCTGGGCTGCGTCTTTGATTGTTTAAAGATATCTGGAGATGTCTGTATTATACAAGTTATAGAAACCGAAAGCCTGGCTGAGAGCCGTCTCCATGTCTAACCAGGAAATTCCCAAACCTCCCTGAGTGCCCGGTGATCTAATTCACACTAGCCATGAAAGTACAACCTTCTATGTTTTTATGTTTCTGTGACATATCTAGAGATGTGAGGACATCCTCCTGGAACCTGACAGCCTGGTGCACCATTCCAAAACTGTAGTGTTCATCTCACAGAAGCTGCAGCAGTTGGTTTCTAGCTTTGCTGTCTCCAGTCTGTATGTCCTTTCCTATTTCCTGGGTGCCACCAAAAAAATGGACACACCCTAAAAGAGCATATGGTCGAAGCTAAAGCACAAAGCTCATCCAAATACCTACTTGGTGCCTAGGAGCGGGTTTGGGGTTAACTGGGCCAAATCACATCAAAATGAATCTAGGATCAAGACTCTAGAGCAGCAACTGGCATTTTGATGGCGGGGGGGGGGGGGGGCAGGAGGGTGGCGTGGAGGCCATGACCATGTCAGAGACAGAAACTAGAGATGTGGCCTGGACCACGCAGGCACTCGATCAGCTGAGCAGGTGAGTAACGGACTATCAGCAATCTCCTGTGGTGGACCAAAGGTGAGTATCTCTTTGCTTTTTTTTTTTTTTTGTTGATTGGTCACTTACTTTAAGCCCTTGAAGTGGACCAATAACCAGGATTTTGACTATCCTAGTGATTGGTCCCTGCCCTCCCAATGTAGGATGCCCCATGTGTGAAACCCCCCCAGATCGCCCACTTTCGCTCACCTTTCCGCATCCACACGGCGCATGCACGACCAATCAGCGCTTCATGCATACTAATGCACGATATAAAGTCGCTGATTTTAATATTATAGGCGGCCACATACCTGGCTCCCCTGTGGAGAGCATGTACAGGTGCAGAGAAGTTGCTGGCAAAGACCGCATAGCGGGATCCGCCAGGATCAGGTAAGATTACTGACACCCCCGATCACACACCGGGTTGTTCGGTATAGGATGCCCCGAGGACATCCTATACCGAATCTAAAAGATTCCAGGCCGGCCGCAGAATTGTTCCACTGCAAATCTAAAAGATTCCAAGTCCGGCCGCTAGCCTATCCCTGGTACATCCTTCACCGGATGCCCCGCTGTGTGAAACCCCCTCAGGGTGGCTGTAATATTACCTGATCTTCGCCAGCAGCCGTATCCTCAGTTGCCCTGTGGCCGTGCACGCTACTGCCCCCAATCATTCAGAAATGCTGGGTGCGCACATCTGAACAGCGTGCCGGGGATGCAGCCAGCGAGTGCACCTCTTCGCTGCTTCAGCCAATGGGCAATCTCAAAAGTGCTGCTGGGTATAGCTTTGGCAGTGGAAAAACCCTGTTTTCTTGGAAAACCGGATCACCGCCAAGCCAACAGCAGCACCTGGCTGCTTGGGCGGAGGGGGGGGGGGGGGTGGGCAGAGGATGAGCACCCAAAAATGGGTTTCCATCCGCTTTAAGTAACAGCCCAATTGATATAAATATGAATGTCAGTAGAACTTTAATGAACTTTTGGGGCTGGCCTTGAACATAGTGGGAGCCGCCAGAAAAAGGAAAGGTTACCAATGCTCTGGGTGGTTTACCACATCGGGGCATTTGGTATAGGATGCCTCCAGGGCAGGCTACCGGCTGGTCTTGGAATCTTTTAGATTCCAGGCTGGCCACGGGATTGGTCCATCTAAAAGATTCCAGGTCTGGACGCTAGCCTGCCCCTGGGTCATCCTACGCTGGATGCCCCGCTGTGTGAAATCCACCAAGGGGGCGCCTGGAAAAGGGCGAAGGATGAACGTTGAACCCAAAAATGGGTTTCCATCCGCTTTAAGTAACTGCCCAGTTTACATAAATTTGAATGTCAATAGAACTTTAAAGGACTTTTGAGGGTGGCCTTGATGGTGAAGGTTTTTCCTTAACTAATGTTACGTGAGACAGAATTCCGGATGCTTTGCTCTCGGCTGATGGCCTTCTTCTTTTAATAATTGTCATATTACTTTGGTATTTAAATATCACATGGTTTATGCACTTTGCACTTGCTGGATGACATGTTGTTTATTTCATAATTTTTCGAGTTCACTCAGCATTTTCTTGCACTTTTTTGCATTGCTTTACACAATGCACTTGAGCGTTCTGCAGCCCATTGATTATTATCACTTTCTATTTCATCATGTATTATGGACTTACAATTTCAATTGAATAGCCTCATTCCAGATGTTTCCCCCTCCCCCCATAGCTTTTTGTCTTTATGTTTTTTAATCTTGTCTTGTATTGTTGATTGCTGCTTGGGTCATGTCATTGTTAGCTTTTGGATTTAATACATTTTTACTAATCATTAACTAATTGGTTGGTGTGCGGTCATTTGCACGGGGTGTATTGCTGGGGAATCTCTAGAGCCCCATCGGGCAGGCTGATTCATTACTTACGCCAGGTACCGGCAGATGAGCGTCTGTAGCAAGGCGTTGAGAGTGACCACTAGTAGTCGTTGTGCTCGGCCATGGTTCGCTGTTTCCGAGCATCTCAGTCGCTGGCCGGCATTGATGAATATATTGTGTGAGTCGCTATAACACCAGTACAGCGCTATATGGGAGCGACCGGTAGCGCCAGCTCAGTGCAACCGACTCACACCATATTTATCAAAAAAAACAGCCTCACGCAGCGCCAGCTCACAAAATCCAGTAGTTGTAGCCCAGAGCGCCAGACGCTGTGTGATTAAAGCGAAAACACATGGAATTACATTGTTATTACATTAATACCAGACCTGTAATAACAATTCGGCATAAAAAAAAATAAATCTAAAAAGTTTTCAAAAATGTAATTAAATAGGCCAGGAGAGGTCACACAATGATTTGAAAGGAAAGTAAGAATTAATAAAAGAAAACCCTGTTTAAACATAAGAAAAGAAACGTCCACTAAAATGTATAGGGGAGCGCCAGGTAGCGACAGGTAATACCCACCGGGATCTGCTGAGCCGTCTGTGATGATGAATCGGTCGCTGTAAGAGGCGCTCACCAGATTCACTTTCATAAATGTGGTATTGCGTGCCGCGAACGGCGTTCACCTGCCGCTACCTGCCGCTCACTTACAAGGCACTACCTGGCGCTATCCCTTGATGAATAAAGCCCTAAGTATATTTTATTCTTCATATTCACCCCTTAGGCCTGCAACCCTAATATTTCTGGCTGTGCATATCCAAAAATTGTTCGGTTTTGTTCTTCTTTAATAAAGCCTCCCTCAGACTGGAGGTGGAATCATCCCGCATAGAGATGCGTCATGTAATGGCTTTCACACTTGAATGAGGGAGAGTCATAATTGCCTTTTGCTAATATAGGCGTGCTGCGGAAAGACAAATATTCTATTTTTTCCCTGAGCGACGTAATTGGTATTTAATGATAATGGCGTCTATTATTAGAGATTTCAATTGAAGTTATGGTTGTAGAACTGGGTCTATTAAAGATGTGATTGATAGTGTATGGGGAATATTGATTCTTTGGATAAGAAGCAGGTCTACGGGGCTCGCTGGAAATTGCGTCCACGTCTGGCTGCAAATTAAAGGGCTCCTGACTAGATGAGCGCCAAGGCAAGCGCAATATGTCAAGTCTAACAGATACAAGACTGTTCTCTTGGGGAATTAAATGAAAAAATAAAGTATGTTATCCATCAATATTATCTCAAGGCCGACCTCCAACCAAAAAGATCGTCAGGAGATGAGCAGAATTGGCAGAATTCCTCACTGATTGGCCCAGAGCAGTAGCTAGTGTTTCTGGCACCTGGGGCAAAGATTCAAAATGGCACCCCCCACCTGTGCCCAGGCCCCCTGATGTGCTGCACCCAATGAACCTGCCCCCCCAGCTACGCCCCTTGTTTGGCCTTCCAACTTGGAAATCATGGTCACAATGGGAAAGGATAATGCACCCTCCTGCTGACGCCTTGGACCGCTGGCGATCATTAGAGTTCACTGGACAGGGATGCGTGACTCCATAAGCAAAACTGGTTGGTCAACCTCAAGGCCACAAAGTGAGTGTATGTGTAATTTGTTCCCCTTTTATGGCCTCAAAGGGGGACCAACGTAATTAAAATCCCTGAGGGATGGGGGTATGAAACGGCTCTAGGGTCATTTTCACATCTCCCCGCTGGCGATCGTCTGAGTTCACTGGACAGGGATGCGTGACTCCATAAGCAAAACTGGTTGGTCAGGGATGCGTGACTCCATAAGCAAAACTGGTTGGTCAACCACAAAGTCACAAAGTGAGTGTATGTGTAATTTATTCCCCTTTTTGGTCTCAAAGGGGGACCAACGGACTTAGGATCCCTAAGGGATGGAGGTATGAAACGGCTCTAGGGTCCTTTTCACATCCCCCTGCTGGCGAGCCTTAGAGTTCATTAGAACAGGAATGTGCGACTCCATAAGCAAAACTGGTTGGTAAACCACAAGGCCACAAAGTGAGTGTATGTGGCTGCTGCAGCCCCAGGAATGTGTACCCCTTTTTGGTCTCAAAGGGGGACCAACAGACTTAGGATTCCTGAGGGATGGGGGTATGAAACGGCTCTAGGGTCCTTTTCACATCTCCCCGCTGGTGATTGTTCGAGTTCACTGGACAGGAATGCATGACATAAGCAAGACTGGTTGGTCAACCACAAAGCCACGAAGTGAGTGTATGTGTAATTTGTACCCCTTTTTGGTCTCAAAGGGGGACCAACAGACTTAGGGTTCCTGAGGGGTATGGGTATGAAACGGCTCTAGGGTCCTTTTTACATCTCCCCGCTGGCGATCTTTAGAGTTCACTGGGCAGGGATGCGTGACTCCATAAGCAAAACTGGTTGGTCAACCACAAAGCCACGAAGTGAGTGTATGTGTAATTTATACTCCTTTTAGGTCTCAAAAGGGGACCAATGGACTTGAGATCCATGAGGGATGGGGGTATGAAATGGCTCTAGGGTCTTTTTCACATCTTTCCGCTGGCGATCGTTCGAGTTCACTGGACAGAGATGCGTGACTCCATAAGCAAAACTGATTGGTCAACCACAAAGCCACGAAGTGAGTGTATGTGGCTGCCGCAACCCTAGGAATTTATCCCCCGTTTTGGTCTCAAAGGAGGACCAACGGACTTAAGATTCCTGAGGGATGGGGGTATGAAACAGCTCTAGGGTCCTTTCACATCTCCCCGTTTTGTTGGTGCTGGAGTAGAAATAGTCCATTGCTAGAAATGTGGAGGGCGACTGGTGACTATAGGGAAGGCAATAAGGACTGGAGGGCGATTGGTGACTAAAGGGAAGGCAATATGGACTGGAGGGTGATTGGTGGCTATAGGGAAGGTAACAAGGATGGTAGGATGATTGGTGGCTATAGGGAAGGCAAAAAGGACTGGAGGGTGATTGGTGACTATAGGGAAGGCAATATAGACTGGAGGGTGATTGGTGGCTATAGGGAAGGCAATAAGGACTGGAGGGCGATTGGTGACTATAGGGAAGGCAATAAGGACTGGAGGGTGATTGGTGACTATAGGGAAGGCAATAAGGACTGGAGGGTGATTGGTGGCTATAGGGAAGGCAATAAGCACTGGAGGGTGATTGGTGACTATAGGGAAGGCAATATGGACTGGAGGGTGATTGGTGACTATAGGGAAGGCAATAAAGACTGGAGGATGATTGGTGGCTATAGGGAAGGCAATAAAGACTGGAGGGTGATTGGTGACTATAGGGAAGACAATAAGGACTGGAGGAGGATTGGTGGCTATAGGGAAGGCAATAGGGACTGGAGGGCGAGTGGGGAATATAGGGAAGGCAATAAGGACTGGAGGGTGATTGGTGGCTATAGGGAAGGCAATAAGGACTGGAGGACGATTGGTGGCTATAGGGAAGGCAATAAGGACTGGAGGACGATTGGTGGATATAGGGAAGGCAATAAGGACTGGAGGACGATTGGTGGCTATAGGGAAGGCAATAAGGACTAGAGGATAATTGGTGGCTATAGGGAAGGCAATAAGGACTAGAGGGTGATTGGAGGCTATAGGGAAGGTAATAAGGACTGGAGGATGATTGGTGACTAAAGGGAAGGCAATATGGACTGGAGGGTGATTGGTGGCTATAGGGAAGGCAATAAAGACTGGAGGGTGATTGGTGGCTATAGGGAAGACAATAAGGACTGGATGATGATTGGTGGCTATAGGGAAGGCAATAAGGACTGGAGGATAACTGGTGGCTATAGGGAAGGCAATAAGGACTGGAGGGTGATTGGTGGCTATAGGGAAGGCAATAAGGACTGGAGGATGATTGGTGGCTATAGGGAAGGCAATAAGGACTGGAGGATAACTGGTGGCTATAGGGAAGGCAATAAGGACTAGAGGATAATTGGTGGCTATAGGGAAGGCAATAAGGACTAGAGGGTGATTGGAGGCTATAGGGAAGGTAATAAGGACTGGAGGATGATTGGTGACTAAAGGGAAGGCAATATGGACTGGAGGGTGATTGGTGGCTATAGGGAAGGCAATAAAGACTGGAGGGTGATTGGTGGCTATAGGGAAGACAATAAGGACTGGATGATGATTGGTGGCTATAGGGAAGGCAATAAGGACTGGAGGATAACTGGTGGCTATAGGGAAGGCAATAAGGACTGGAGGGTGATTGGTGGCTATAGGGAAGGCAATAAGGACTGGAGGATGATTGGTGGCTATAGGGAAGGCAATAAGGACTGGAGGATAACTGGTGGCTATAGGGAAGGCAATAAGGACTGGAGGATAACTGGTGGCTATAGGGAAGGCAATAAGGACTGGAGGGTGATTGGTGGCTATAAGGAAGGCAATAAGGACTGGAGGGTGATTGGTGGCTATAGGGAAGGCAATAAGGACTGGAGGGTGATTGGTGGCTATAGGGAAGGCAATAAGGACTGGAGGGCGATTGGTGTCTATAGGGAAGGCAATAAGGACTAGAGAACGATTGATGGCTATAGGGAAGGCAATAAGGACTGGAGGGCGATTGGTGACTATGGGAAGGTAATAAGGACTGGAGGGTGATTGGTGGCTATAGGGAAGGCAATAAGGACTGGAGGGTGATTGGTGGCTATAGGGAAGGCAATAAGGACTGGAGGGTGATTGGTGGCTATAGGGAAGGCAATAAGAACTGGATGGCGATCGGTGGCTATAGGGAAGGCAATAAGGACTAGAGGATGATTGGTGGCTATAGGGAAGGCAATAGGGACTAGAGGATGATTGGTGGCTATAGGGAAGGCAATAAGGACTGAAGGGCGATTGGTGGCTATAGGGAAGGCAATAAGGACTAGAGGATGATTGGTGGCTATAGGGAAGGCAATAGGGACTAGAGGATGATTGGTGGCTATAGGGAAGGCAATAAGGACTGAAGGGCGATTGGTGGCTATAGGGAAGGCAATAAGGACTGGAGGATGATTGGTGGCTATAGGGAAGGCAATAAGGACTGAAGGGCGATTGGTGACTATAGGGAAGGCAATAAGGACTGGAGGATAACTGGTGGCTATAGGGAAGGCAATAAGGACTGGAGGGCGATTGGTGGCTATAGGGAAGGCAATAAGGACTGGAGGACGATTGGTGGCTATAGGGAAGGCAATAAGGACTGAAGGGCGATTGGTGACTATAGGGAAGGCAATAAGGACTGGAGGGCGATTGGTGACTATAGGGAAAACAATAAGGACTGGAGGGTGATTGGTGGCTATAGGGAAGGCAATAAGGACTGGAGGGTGATTGGTGACTATAGGGAAGGCAATAAGGACTGGAGGGTGATTGGTGGCTATAGGGAAGGCAATAAGGACTGGAGGGTGATTGGTGACTATAGGGAAGGCAATAAGGACTGGAGGGTGATTGGTGGCTATAGGGAAGGCAATAAGGACTGGAGGACGATTGGTGGCTATAGGGAAGGTAATAAGGACTGGAGGGCGATTGGTGACTATAGGGAAGGCAATAAGGACTGGGGGGTGATTGGTGGCTATAGGGAAGGCAATGAGGCTGGAGGAGAATTGATGGCTATAGGGAAGGCAATAAGGACTGGAGGGCGATTGGTGGCTATAGGGAAGGCAATAAGGACTAAAGGATGAGTGGTGGCCATAGGGAAGGCAATAGGGACTAGAGGATGATTGGTGGCTATAGGGAAGGCAATAAGGACTGGAGGGCGATTGGTGACTATAGGGAAGGCAATAAGGACTGGAGGGTGATTGGTGGCTATAGGGAAGACAATAAGGACTGGAGGGTGATTGGTGGCTATAGGGAAGGCAATAAGGACTAGAGAACGATTGGTGGCTATAGGGAAGGCAATAAGGACTAGAGGATGATTGGTGGCTATAGGGAAGGCAATAGGGACTAGAGGATGATTGGTGGCTATAGGGAAGGCAATAAGGACTGGAGGGCGATTGGTGGCTATAGGGAAGGCAATAAAGACTGGAGGGTGATTGGTGGCTATAGGGAAGGCAATAAGGACTGGAGGACGATTGGTGGCTATAGGGAAGGCAATAAGGACTGGAGGACGATTGGTGGCTATAGGGAAGGCAATAAGAACTGGATGGCGATCGGTGGCTATAGGGAAGGCAATAAGGACTAGAGGATGATTGGTGGCTATAGGGAAGGCAATAGGGACTAGAGGATGATTGGTGGCTATAGGGAAGGCAATAAGGACTGAAGGGCGATTGGTGACTATAGGGAAGGCAATAAGGACTGGAGGGCAATTGGTGCCTATAGGGAAGGCAATAAGGACTGGAGGATGATTGGTGGCTATAGGGAAGGCAATAAGGACTGGAGGGCGATTGGTGACTATAGGAAAAGCAATAAGGACTGGAGGGTGATTGGTGGCTATAGGGAAGGCAATAAGGACTGGAGGGTGATTGGTGACTATAGGGAAGGCAATAAGGACTGGGGGGTGATTGGTGGCTATAGGGAAGGCAATAAGGCTGGAGGAGAATTGATGGCTATAGGGAAGGCAATAAGGACTGGAGGACGATTGGTGGCTATAGGAAAGGTTATAAGGACTGGAGGGCGATTGGTGACTATAGGGAAGGCAATAAGGACTGGGGGGTGATTGGTGGCTATAGGGAAGGCAATAAGGCTGGAGGAGAATTGATGGCTATAGGGAAGGCAATAAGGACTGGAGGGCGATTGGTGGCTATAGGGAAGGCAATAAGGACTAGAGGATGAGTGGTGGCCATAGGGAAGGCAATAGGGACTAGAGGGTGATTGGTGGCTATAGGGAAGGCAATAAGGACTGGAGGGCGATTGGTGACTATGGGAAGGTAATAAGGACTGGAGGGTGATTGGTGGCTATAGGGAAGGCAACAAGGACTAGAGGGTGATTGGTGGCTATAGGGAAGGCAATAAGGACTAGAGAACGATTGGTGGCTATAGGGAAGGCAATAAGGACTGGAGGGCGATTGGTGACTATAGGGAAGGCAATAAGGACTGGAGGGTGATTGGTGGCTATAGGGAAGACAATAAGGACTGGAGGGCGATTGGTGACTATAGGGAAGGCAATAAGGACTGGAGGGTGATTGGTGGCTATAGGGAAGACAATAAGGACTGGAGGGTGATTGGTGGCTATAGGGAAGGCAATAAGGACTAGAGAACGATTGGTGGCTATAGGGAAGGCAATAAGGACTGGAGGGCGATTGGTGTCTATAGGGAAGGCAATAAGGACTAGAGGATGATTGGTGGCTATAGGGAAGGCAATAGGGACTAGAGGATGATTGGTGGCTATAGGGAAGGCAATAAGGACTGAAGGGCGATTGGTGACTATAGGGAAGGCAATAAGGACTGGAGGGCGATTGGTGGCTATAGGGAAGGCAATAAGGACTGGAGGGTGATTGGTGGCTATAGGGAAGGCAATAAGGACTGGAGGGTAATTGGTGGCTATAGGGAAGGTAATAAGGTCTGGAGGGTAATTGGTGGCTATAGGGAAGGTAACAAGGATGGGAGGGTGATTGGTGGCTATAGGGAAGGCAATATGGACTGCAGGGTGATTGGTGGCTATAGGGAAGGGAAAAGGGACTGGAGGATGATAGGATGATTGGTGGCTAAAGGGAAGGCAATAAGGACTGGAGGGTGATTGGCGACTATAGGGAAGGTAATAGGGACCGGAGGGCGATTGGTGGCTATAGGGAAGGCAATAAGGACTGGATGGCGATTGGTGACTATAGGGAAGGCAATAAGGACTGGAGTGTAATTGGTGGCTATAGGGAAGGCAATAAGGACTGGAGGACAATTGGTGGCTATAGGGAAGGCAATAAGGACTGGAGCACGATTGGTGGCTATAAGGAAGGCAATACGGACTGGAGGATGATTGGTGGCTATAGGGAAGGCAATAAGGACTGGAGGACGATTGGTGGCTATAGGGAAGGCAATAAGGACTGGAGGATGATTGGTGGCTATAGGGAAGGCAATAAGGGCTGGAGGGTGATTGGTGGCTATAGGGAAGGCAATAAGGACTGAAGGGTGATTGGTGACTATAGGGAAGGCAATAAGGACTGGAGGGTGATTGTTGGCTATAGGGAAGGCAATAAGGACTGGAGGACGATTGGTGGCTATAGGGAAGGCAATAAGGACTGGAGGGCGACTGGTGGCTATAGGGAAGGCAATAAGGACTGGAGGATGATTGGTGGCTATAGGGAAGGCAATAGGGACTGGAGGGTGATTGGTGACTATAGGGAAGGCAATATGGACTTGAGGATGATTGGTGGCTATAGGGAAGGCAATAAGGACTGGAGGGTGATTGGTGGCTATAGGGAAGGCAATAAGGACTGGAGGGCGACTGGTGGCTATAGGGAAGGCAATATGGACTGGAGGATGATTGGTGGCTATAGGGAAGGCAATAAGGACTGGAGGATGATTGGTGGCTATAGGGAAGGCAATATGGACTGGAGGGCGATTGGTGACTATAGGGAAGGCAATAAGGACTGGAGGATGATTGGTGGCTATAGGGAAGGCAATATGGACTGGAGGATGATTGGTGGCTATAGGGAAGGCAATAAGGACTGGAGGGTGATTGGTGACTATAGGGAAGGCAATAAGGACTGGAGGATGATTGGTGGCTATAGGGAAGGCAATATGGACTGGAGGGCGATTGGTGACTATAGGGAAGGCAATAAGGACTGGAGGATGATTGGTGGCTATAGGGAAGGCAATATGGACTGGAGGGCGATTGGTGACTATAGGGAAGGCAATAAGGACTGGAGGATGATTGGTGGATATAGGGAAGACAATAAGGACTGGAGGGTGATTGGTGGCTATAGGGATGGCAATAAGGACTGGAGGACAATTGGTGGCTATAGGGAAGGCAATACTGACTGGAGGATGATTGGTGGCTATAGGGAAGGCAATAAGGACTGGAGGGTGATCGGTGACTATAGAGAAGGCAATAAGGACTGGAGGGCGATTGGTGGCTATCGGGAAGGCAATAAGGACTGAAAGGCCGATTGGTGGCTATAGGGAAGGCAATAAGGACTGGAGGACGATTGGTGGCTATAGGGAAGGCAATAAGGACTGGAGGATGATTGGTGGCTATAGGGAAGGCAATACGGACTGGAGGTTGATTTGTGGCTATAGGGAAGGCAATAGGGACTGGAGGATGATTGGTGGCTATAGGGAAGGCAATAAGGACTGGAGGGTGATTGGTGACTATAGGGAAGGCAATAAGGACTGGAGGGTGATTGGTGGCTATAGGGAAGGCAATAAGGACTGGAGGACGATTGGTGGCTATAGGGAAGGTAATAAGGACTGGAGGGCGATTGGTGACTATAGGGAAGGCAATAAGGACTGGAGGGTGATTGGTGGCTATAGGGAAGGCAATAAGGACTGGAGGACGATTGGTGGCTATAGGGAAGGTAATAAGGACTGGAGGGCGATTGGTGACTATAGGGAAGGCAATAAGGACTGGGGGGTGATTGGTGGCTATAGGGAAGGCAATGAGGCTGGAGGAGAATTGATGGCTATAGGGAAGGCAATAAGGACTGGAGGGCGATTGGTGGCTATAGGGAAGGCAATAAGGACTAAAGGATGCGTGGTGGCCATAGGGAAGGCAATAAGGACTGGAAGGCAATTGGTGACTATGGGAAGGTAAAAAGGACTGGAGGGTGATGGGTGTCTATAGGGAAGGCAATAAGGACTAGAGAATGATTGGTGGCTATAGGGAAGGCAATAAGGACTGGAGGGCGATTGGTGACTATAGGGAAGGCAATAAGGACTGGAGGGTGATTGGTGGCTATAGGGAAGACAATAAGGACTGGAGGGTGATTGGTGGCTATAGGGAAGGCAATAAGGACTAGAGAACGATTGGTGGCTATAGGGAAGGCAATAAGGACTAGAGGATGATTGGTGGCTATAGGGAAGGCAATAGGGACTAGAGGATGATTGGTGGCTATAGGGAAGGCAATAAGGACTGGAGGGCGATTGGTGGCTATAGGGAAGGCAATAAGGACTGGAGGATGATTGGTGGCTATAGGGAAGACAATAAGGACTGGAGGGTGATTGGTGGCTATAGGGAAGACAATAAGGACTGGAGGATGATTGGTGGCTATAGGGAAGGCAATAAGGACTAGAGAACGATTGGTGGCTATAGGGAAGGCAATACGGACTGGAGGATGATTGGTGGCTATATGGAAGGCAATAAGGACTGGAGGGCGATTGGTGGCTATAGGGAAGGCAATAAGGACTGGAGGGTGATTGGTGGCTATAGGGAAGACAATAAGGACTGGAGGGTGATTGGTGGCTATAGGGAAGACAATAAGGACTGGAGGATGATTGGTGGCTATAGGGAAGACAATAAGGACTGGAGGACGATTGGTGGCTATAGGGAAGGCAATACGGACTGGAGGATGATTGGTGGCTATAGGGAAGGCAATAAGGACTGGAGGACGATTGGTGGCTATAGGGAAGGCAATAAGGACTGGAGGACGATTGGTGGCTATAGGGAAGGCAATAAGGACTGGAGGACGATTGGTGGCTATAGGGAAGGCAATAAGAACTGGATGGCGATCGGTGGCTATAGGGAAGGCAATAAGGACTAGAGGATGATTGGTGGCTATAGGGAAGGCAATAGGGACTAGAGGATGATTGGTGGCTATAGGGAAGGCAATAAGGACTGAAGGGCGATTGGTGACTATAGGGAAGGCAATAAGGACTGGAGGGCAATTGGTGCCTATAGGGAAGGCAATAAGGACTGGAGGATGATTGGTGGCTATAGGGAAGGCAATAAGGACTGGAGGGCGATTGGTGACTATAGGAAAAGCAATAAGGACTGGAGGGTGATTGGTGGCTATAGGGAAGGCAATAAGGACTGGAGGGTGATTGGTGACTATAGGGAAGGCAATAAGGACTGGGGGGTGATTGGTGGCTATAGGGAAGGCAATAAGGCTGGAGGAGAATTGATGGCTATAGGGAAGGCAATAAGGACTGGAGGACGATTGGTGGCTATAGGGAAGGCAATAAGGACTGGAGGACGATTGGTGGCTATAGGGAAGGCAATAAGGACTGGAGGACGATTGGTGGCTATAGGGAAGGCAATAAGGACTGGAGGGTGATTGATGGCTATAGGGAAGGCAATAAGAACTGGATGGCGATCGGTGGCTATAGGGAAGGCAATAAGGACTAGAGGATGATTGGTGGCTATAGGGAAGGCAATAGGGACTAGAGGATGATTGGTGGCTATAGGGAAGGCAATAAGGACTGAAGGGCGATTGGTGGCTATAGGGAAGGCAATAAGGACTGAAGGGCGATTGGTGACTATAGGGAAGGCAATAAGGACTGGAGGGTGATTGGTGGCTATAGGGAAGGTAATAAGGTCTGGAGGGTAATTGGTGGCTATAGGGAAGGTAACAAGGATGGGAGGGTGATTGGTGGCTATAGGGAAGGCAATATGGACTGCAGGGTGATTGGTGGCTATAGGGAAGGGAAAAGGGACTGGAGGATGATAGGATGATTGGTGGCTAAAGGGAAGGCAATAAGGACTGGAGGGTGATTGGCGACTATAGGGAAGGTAATAGGGACCGGAGGGCGATTGGTGGCTATAGGGAAGGCAATATGGACTGGAGGATGATTGGTGGCTATAGGGAAGGCAATAAGGACTGGATGGCGATTGGTGACTATAGGGAAGGCAATAAGGACTGGAGTGTAATTGGTGGCTATAGGGAAGGCAATAAGGACTGGAGGACAATTGGTGGCTATAGGGAAGGCAATAAGGACTGGAGCACGATTGGTGGCTATAGGGAAGGCAATACGGACTGGAGGATGATTGGTGGCTATAGGGAAGGCAATAAGGACTGGAGGATGATTGGTGGCTATAGGGAAGGCAATAAGGACTGGTGGGCGACTGGTGGCTATAGGGAAGGCAATATGGACTGGAGGATGATTGGTGGCTATAGGGAAGGCAATAAGGACTGGAGGGTGATTGGTGGCTATAGGGAAGGCAATAAGGACTGGAGGGCGACTGGTGGCTATAGGGAAGGCAATATGGACTGGAGGATGATTGGTGGCTATAGGGAAGGCAATAAGGACTGGAGGGTGATTGGTGGCTATAGGGAAGGCAATAAGGACTGGAGGGCGACTGGTGGCTATAGGGAAGGCAATAAGGACTGGAGGGTGATTGGTGGCTATAGGGAAGGCAATAAGGACTGGAGGGCGACTGGTGGCTATAGGGAAGGCAATATGGACTGGAGGATGATTGGTGGCTATAGGGAAGGCAATAAGGACTGGAGGGTGATTGGTGGCTATAGAGAAGGCAATAAGGACTGGAGGGTGATTGGTGACTATAGGGAAGGCAATAAGGACTGGATGGCGATTGGTGACTATAGGGAAGGCAATAAGGACTGGAGGGTGATTGGTGGCTATAGGGAAGGCAATAAGGACTGGAGGGTGATCGGTGACTATAGAGAAGGCAATAAGGACTGGAGGGCGATTGGTGACTCTAGGGAAGGCAATAAGGACTGGAGGGTGATTGGTGACTATAGGGAAGGCAATAAGGACTGGATGGCGATTGGTGACTATAGGGAAGGCAATAAGGACTGGAGGATGATTGGTGGCTATAGGGATGGCAATAAGGACTGGAGGACGATTGGTGGCTATAGGGAAGGCAATACTGACTGGAGGATGATTGGTGGCTATAGGGAAGGCAATAAGGACTGGAGGGTGATCGGTGACTATAGAGAAGGCAATAAGGACTGGAGGGCGATTGGTGGCTATCGGGAAGGCAATAAGGACTGGAGGACGATTGGTGGCTATAGGGAAGGCAATAAGGACTAGAGGATGATTGGTGACTACAGAGGAAAGGCAATAAGGACTGGAGGATGATTGGTGGCTATAGGGAAGGCAATAAGGACTGGAGGTTGATTTGTGGCTATAGGGAAGGCAATAGGGACTGGAGGATGATTGGTGGCTATAGGGAAGGCAATAAGGACTGGAGGGTGATTGGTGGCTATAGGGAAGGCAACAAGGACTAGAGGATGATTGGTGGCTATCGGTAAGGCAATAAGGACTGGAGGGTGACTGGTGGCTATAGGGAAGGCAATAAGGACTGGAGGATGATTGGTGGCTATAGGGAAGGCAACAAGGACTAGAGGATTATTGGTGGCTATAGGGAAGGCAATAAGGACTGGAGGATGATTGGTGGCTATAGGGAAGGCAATAAGGACTGGAGGATGATTGGTGGCTATAGGGAAGGTAACAAGGACTGGAGGGTGATTGGTGGCTATAGGGAAGGTAACAAGGACTGGAGGGTGATTGGTGGCTATAGGGAAGGTAACAAGAATGGGAGGATGATTGGTGGCTATAGGGAAGGCAATAAGGACTGGAGGATGATTGGTGGCTATAGGGAAGGCAATAAGGACTGGAGGGTGATTGGTGGCTATAGGGAAGGTAACAAGGATGGGAGGATGATTGGTGGCTATAAGGAAGGCAATAAGGACTGGAGGGTGATTGGTGGCTATAGGGAAGGCAATAAGGACTGGAGGATGATTGGTGGCTATAGGGAAGGCAATAAGGACTGGAGGGTGATTGGTGGCTATAGAGAAGGCAATAAGGACTGGAGGGTAATTGGTGGCTATAGGGAAGGTAACAAGGACAGTAACTGATGCACAGCAGCTCCAATCTTCTCTGAACAAGAGGAAAAATAGATGACAAACAGGTCAAGCGATCTCCGTTCCCCTCCAACAGAGGGCTTTCACTCAGTCCTTGAGTCCTTTAGACTTTAGGGCCTCTTGGCTTGGGGTTTGGTTCCCTTAAATAAAGCAGCTTCTGTTTAAGATATCTTTCTTATTGTAAAGCCAAATGGGGGTGAATTCCCTGCAGCGCCGGATTAGGCTGATTCTCTGAAGAAAGGGAAGTAAGATAAAAAAAAGAAAAAGATGAAATGCGGAAAAATAGAGCGAGCCGGGAAGCTGCTGAATTCGCCTTTTACAGTAATAGCCGCACGCAAGAGTTATTTTTATAATCTGAACCGGATAATCTGCAACTGCTGACCCTTTAAATGCAAATTACTTGCGTGTGGCTAAGGGGGTTATTTTAGAAGGGTATTAGCAGTGGCCAAGAAAAATAGGGCTATATATATATATATATATATATATATATATATATATATATATAATCTTGCAACTTTTCAGGGTGGGAAAGAGGGTCAATTGGCCTAAATGAAGCCACGCCCCCTCATTGAGGGATGGATAGGAGATACAGTGTAACAGTTACAACAATAGAAACACTTTGAATAGGCAAATGAATAATTTATTGCTGCAGATCTGCATGTTACACCTCAAAGAGGGACAGAGGAGAACAACAAGGGGTACTGTTGTTTCCAAACCTTTAAACAATTATTGAGTAAAGGGGAAGGGAGTCGCTCCATCACTAATATTTAGACAAAATAGATGGAGTTTAACACATGCGATTGCAATTGTATGCAAACTAAGGCCCCTAGTTTCTGTACAGGATTCATATGCCTGTTTCCTGAATATTATACAGTGATGAGAGGGTTAAACTGGGCTGTAAATTGGTTCCCAGGCCCTGAATAATTTTGTATAAATATTAGTGATGCAGCAACTTCCTCCCCCTTTACTCAGTTTAAACAATTATTCACTGGAAAAAAGGATGCATCTCACCTGTAAACATGCCCCATCGCACGTGCTCACTGAGTTTCAGGTGGCACTTCACACCGCAACACACACAAACTAAGAGGCTGATTCATCATTAGCGGCAGGTAGCGACAGATGAGCGTCTGTAGCGGCATTTTCAGAGCGCCCGCTAGTAGTCGCAGTGCTCGGCCGTGAGTCGCTACTTTATAGCGACTCAGTCGCTGTTCAGTAATGTTGAATACATTGTGAGGAGTCGCTATTTGACCAGTACAGCGCTGTATGGGAGCGCATGTTAGCGACTGCTCATAGCGACCGACTCACACCATATTCAGCAAAAAAACAGCCTCACAAATCTCTGGCGCTGAAAAATATTTGTTTGAAGCCCAGAGCGCAGGAGGCGTTGTGTTTAAAGTCGGTTTTCTATCCACTAGTAACAAAGCGAAAACATGGAATTACATTGTAACAACATTGTAACATGAACACTTTAATGGCAGAGCTGTAATGTCATTTCTGAGGAAATATATAAAAAATGAAAAAAATATGAAAAAACTGCTTTTTCAATGCCAGAAGAGGTCACGGAATTATTTGTGATTTTTTGAAGAAAAAAAAAAAAAAAACCCGTTTAAAGAGAAGAAAAGGATCGTCGATTGAAATGTATGGGAGAGCGACAGGTAGCGAGAGGTCCTACCTGGCGCTGTGCAAGGGTGTACGCTGGCGCTGTTCGCTGAGGCTGTGAAAATGATGAATCAGACGCTACATGGCGCTATCCCAGTCGCTAAACAGATTCTACTTGATAAATGTGTAATTGCGTGCCGTGTCCGGCGTTCACCAGTCGCTACCTGTCACTACCTGTCATTAACCAGCCACTACCTGACGCTATCCCTTCTTAAATAAGGGCCTAAATCTACCTGCACAACCCAACACCCATATATACAATACCATAATTGGGGGCCACTCCCTAAACCATTTCTATAACCATTTATCACAGTAAGAGCAAAACTGATATTCACAGGAGGCAAATCAATATAAAAATTACTATCCACTTTATTATACAAAAATCACAATGCATCACAAACAATAAACATCACCAATTAAAACCATCTAAAAAACATATATGACATCACATAACATAACATAGAATACACAAGAGGTGGTTGCAGAGGGGCGGGGGACTATATCTAATAATTACTTTGCATACAATTGCAATCGCATGTGTTAAACCCTATTTATTTTGTATAAATTTTAGTGATGGAGCCACTCCCTCCCCCTTTACTCAATAATTGTTTAAAGGTTTGGAAACAACAGTACCCCTCGTTGTTAAAACTATCTAAAAAACATATATGACATCACATAACACAGAATACACAAGAGGTGGAAGCAGAGGGGCACTATATCTAATAATTAATCAAATCCATTAATCCGTTAATTGACACACTCATTAATATTACCAGTAATATAATGTGTAAAACATACCCGGCCTGTGATCCTTATAGTTCAACGAATATGCGTGCCATAAAAAATGTACAAAAAATTCATAAAAAAGATACACAACACCTCAGTGCCTATACTGTGCCTATAATGTGCGAATTAAGCTCCACTATAAGCAAATGATACAATAAACAGGCATGACCACAGAACAAATGAAGTTCAATCCCCACTGAGGGACAGGCAAAAACTACAAATGACAATGTTAGAACAGTAACTACCACACACTCCATAAATACAATTACAACAAGTTCCCAAAAAGAATTTCCAAATATACCTAAAGTGGACCAAAACCCACGGGGATCAGCCCGGGTCTGATCAATTCCCTTCCCCAGGGGCACCTTGATCGGTGGAAACCCCCCAGGTCGCCCATAAACTCGCCTTCTGTTCCAGTCCAATGGCGCATGCGCAAGCCGCGGCCGCATCCCCGCTATCCCTCTAGAAAGGCGTGCCCGCACCATGCATTTGTGATTGGTCGGTGAGGACATGCTCCCTGTTAGAGGGTAGCTCGCTCGGATCCGCTCGCCTTAGACGAACTGACCTGAGCGGATCCGAGTGCACTGATTGGACAAGCATCCGTGCATGTACCATAGGACCGGGAAGAGGTGAGTTTGCTTTGGTGACCTTTATACAGTGGGGCACCCCTGATCGGGGCAAGGACCAAAACCCAGGATAGTCAAAATCCTGGGTTTTGGTCCACTTTAAGAGTCAGGCCTGATGAAGTGGGATTAGCAGGTTGTGCTTGTGGTGGTGGCTGTGAGGATGAGGGGGTTCACTGTCCTATATTTACTGGCCTGACTCTTAAATATATTTGGAGAGTCTATTTGGGGACCTTGTTGCATTGTGATATTTGTATCTATAAGTAGACACAAATTTTTATATTGCTGTGCCTCCTGTGAATAGTTTTCGCCTAACTGTAGTATATGCAATTCACACCGCAAGACACACCGCTGGTGCACCATGATTTCCCGAAAAATGAGCATGACCCGCTAAATCTTTTACATGGCTCCTGATGGAGAGATCAATCTAAGAAGAATTCCTCATCTATATAAAATAAAAAAAATCTGTAATTTACTTTAATGCTAAATGGGCGCCAAACAGAATCAAAAAGAAAATGGCCGATCAATTAAAATTATAGTGTGCAACACTTGAATATAACACTATACAATGCCAACAAACAGGGGAGTCCCCACAAAGCCCCCAAAAAGTTGCACCACCGTATTGGATTCTAAATACAATTCTTTATTAATGATAAATATAAATGACTCATTTTGATGATGAAGTGACGAGCAGTTTGTCACATAATGCGTTGGCTGGGGGAGGGGCGCTTAGCAGATGCGAGTTTGCACATGTAAGACCTGTCATTTTTTGTGATAACTATTTTTTGCTCCGCTGTGTCCTCAATAATTTGATCAATCGCTGCAGACTAGCACTTTACTCATTGTTCACTTTGGATTAGCACTTTATTCATCATCATGGGATATTGATATATTTATTATTGTTATAATTTGTGTAGTATATTCATTCGTGTTTTACATTAAGTTATTGTGAGATTGCACATTTGCACTTTAGGTTAGGAGGACTGGCGGCATTGAATATATGGATCTTTTATGAGTTTGTGATTAATATCAATTATCAATTAATAAAGAATTGTATTTAGAATCCAATACAGTGGTGCAAGTTTGTCTTGAGTATTTGGGGGCTTTGTGGGGGCTCCCCTGTTTGTTGCTACTTTAATGATAAGGTGTGATATTTTTTTCATACGGTTTAGCATTGTCGTCAGTTTTTTTAGAACCTTCCTAAGGAAAACCTTTCCCGAAACGTATTCTGGATAATCCTATAAGCCGCCGCGTTTCGCCCTCATAGGTCACCCACATTTATTCACCCTCGCTGCGCGTTACCAGGTGGAAAACCAAAGTTCAGTTATTTCTCCCCAGATTCGTGACCACTTCATGCTCGTGCATCAACGTCTGACAAGGTCATCCGCATGCACCGCCGTTTCCCCATGGCGGGAGCGGGGAATAAAGTGGAGTGATGGCTGGCCTTTGTCTCGGGAATAATTTAGCGCTAGTGACAAAGCCACGTGAAAGCTCTTATTTACACGAAAGGGCGAGTGAGTGCGGAGAAAAGCTCCTCGGCCGCCATCCATTCCTTTTATTTCTATAGCGCGTCAGGTTCATCAGTGAACAAAGGGCTTGGTAAGGGTATGGGAAATTCAGAGAGGCCTATAGTATTTGGGTTACGTCTTCTGGGACGTATTTACCTTGACACATTCATGCAGTGGCTGAGCGGGTCAGAGGGTCAGTGCTAAGCCGTGGTGATGAATAGACAGGGGTCATCTATTCTTTCCTTCCGCTGCTCTCCGGAGAGGGTCTCCACGCATTCTATTTCTGAAATCTGCCATGAATTAATGTCTTATAAGGAAATATTCGTCTCTTTGTGACAAGTGCGCACCTCGCGTTGTCTCTCTTTTTTCCAATTATTTTTATTGATCATAATAGTTTGCAAAAAATTCCACAAATTCACATATACAAAAAGAAAAAAGTGGGAAGGGAGGCGGAAGTAATGACTGACTGTTAGACATTTGTACTGATTGTATAGCAGGTCTTTAGCTGCCCTCCCCTTATATTAAGCCTAACACGGGTCTCTCCACATAGTGGCCTATGACCTTATACATGTAATTAACAAATCCCAGGTGCAAAAAATACAAAATATTTATTTGATTAAAGTATCCATCACACCACATATCGACCATGATTACAAAGGTGGTTCTCCCAGGGGGAGGATAGGCCTCCTGAGAAGCCGCCTATGATTGTGGCTATCCCCTACTGGGTACGTTTATCAGCCTTTAGAGTGTTGGGCCAGTCCTAATCCCACAGGATCATGACCGGCAGAGGTTGATGTAGGGAGGCCTTTCCTAGGAGCTGGGGGGCGACTTTTCAGGAGGATGTCGCCCTCTAGCACCAGGATTGGTTAAGACCTGTCCTCTGTCGAGGAATGTGCTCAAGGGGGAGTGGTGACCCCCCTCGGAGATGGCTGGTCATCCAGGTATCCGGCCATTAACTGGGAAGCGATTTGAAGCTGCGTGCTGTTGCCCCCTGGTGTGGCGCCCAGGGTGCCTGAAATCCCTCCTCACGTAGTGCGTGAGTATGGCGTAAGGTAGCATCAGCGCACATTCTTTAGAGCACCGCCTTCTTGGCAGGGCCTTGCGGCTCCACCTGCGGCTGTTCTCACAGAGCACCTTTGCTTTTTATAGCACTTAAGCCCCATCCCCTTAATTTATTCACAGCCTTAGTTTATTTGTTCATTTTGTGCACGTGTGCCGTTCTTTTTGTGAGTGTCTGGACCCTTATGGGCCCTTTCCCCAAGAACGAGGGTGGAAGAGGCCTCACCTCGGAAACCCTGCCCAGTGGATCCCCCTTGAGGCCCGGGCTACTACCTGGCAGGTCTTAATGGTCAGCCAAGGAAACCCAGTGCTAAAGCGAGCTAGTACCTGGTTGGGCAACCTCCAGGGAAAGCCTTAATCTGAGGGATCCAGCCAGTGGTCCACAGAGAATCCTTCGGGTAGTACCTGAGGACCAAGTCCCCTATTCTCCTTCGGGAGGAAGGGATATGAATCCTTGTACTCTCTGTCAGGGCGTTCATCCTCCAGGAGAGCAGGGGAAAGGGGCTCTTTCTCTTTTGAGACATAATGAAAACCATTAAAAAACATAGAACAACAACAAATAAACCAGACCAACATTAATGGATGTGTAGGTGGTGGGGAGAGAACTATATTGCAAAATAACAAAAAATATATGATAAACAATCAATGATTAATTGACAAATGTATCTGCTGTAAACATATACCCCTGTATTGTAATTAATCCAATCGTGCAAAAATATATAAGATATAAAATGTGCAAAACCTGCCTATGATTCGGATCCCTTATAATATTGTCATATATAGCACTAGCGCATAAACAATCAAAACCGATCATAACCAATCATCATCATCATCATGTCTTATATGTGCTGTGACGGATTCTTTAATCAAATAAATATTTTGTATTGATTAAGATATGGGCGTGCGTCCACTTATGTTTTGGGCACAATCATACAATGACCAAAAACCATAACAAAGGGGAGGCATCAAAAATAAACTAATAACACAAATCTTTATTCTATAATCCATTATGACACATACATAATACAAGACATAATAAATCAAATTAATACACACATGACAGACAAACAACAAATTAAAATGTAGGCGGGGTAGGGAAAATCAAAAAAATATATATAATAAATAAATACATAAAACACCACTGATATTGCCAATAAATAAGCAATACCCACAATTCATACTGGCCCATAAAAAATATAAATGTATAAATATAAATGCAATTGTAAGCTATAAAGTGCACGTGCTATAGAGACAAAAATACATTAACCAAGACCTAATACCCAAATAATCCACTGCCTAAGATCAGAGGAGTAGCTAGGCTTTCTGGCACCCGGGGCAAGGATTCAAAATGGCGCCCCTACCTGTTCTCAGGCCCCCCTTTGGCGCCCCCATGACCTGCTGCCCCCCGGGGCAAGTGCCCCCCCCCCCTGTTCCCCTCTAGCTACGCCCCTGCCTAAGCTCCGGAACTTTTTCTATTTTAAATAATATAATCATCCAAAAATGTTGTATTATCCATAATATCGCTAATAGATGCAATAATAAACTACAATAAATATATACTGAATAATTAGAAACATAAGGTGCATGTGCAAGTGCCAAACAACCTTATCCGACCTACCACACCTAATAGCACAACAAATAACAAATAGCGAGCTAACAACATGTATATCAAAGAATATGTAAATACATCAAGTATAGGCATTCAGAGTTCAAATGATCCTGATCAATAATAATATTATAATAATAATCAATGATCAAACAATCTCCCCTCCGCCTGCCATCTCACTCCCCATACAGCCAGAAACATCCGGTCCCGCCTAGTGCTGATGAGAGCCTAAAGCTCATGTCCATTAGTTGGATGTGTTTGGCTGTTTAAATTCGAAGATAATCCTTGGCGTTGCACCCATAGCCTTTCTAAGGGCAAAGAGACATAAAGAGATGATTTGCATAGCTCCGCCTGTTGCAAGGATTGATGGGTAACGCTATCTGTCCTTGTGTTTGGCCCTGTGCAAATTCTTTCCATTTTAGGGAAGCACCTACTTTCCTCTACCTTTGAGTAGAGGGTCTTTTGGTCTCTTTAGCCCCCCCCTGTATTAAGCCTAACATGGGTCTCGCCACGTTCTGGCTCACCAATGGTAGTTATTTTGTTTATGATTAATTCTAGGGCCTGATTTACCATTTATACCCAAAAAGAAAAAAAAAAAAGTGCAGCAAGATGGTGGAGTCCATCAGAGTCCTTTGGGGTTAGCTACTACTGGAATAACCTTTTATAACAGTTTTCCAGCTTGCATTGCCTTTCAAAGAAGCTGATTGGAGTTATCTGTAATGGGATCAGTCCGGGGGTCCGTCATACAATGATAATATTAAGGCCCTTATTTATGAAGGAATAGCGACAGGTAGCGACTGGTGAGCGGCCGGTAATGACGGGCACCGCCACGAGAACGCCGGCTCCCCACCACAATCACACATTTATCAAGCCAATCCTGCTTAGCGACTGAGATAGCGCCATATAGCGACTCATTCATCATTATTCCAGCCTCAGCCCACAGCGCCAGCGTCCGACCTTGAACAGCGACAGGTATGACCTCTCGCTATCTGGCGCTCTCCAATGCATTTCAATGGAACAATCTTTAAATATTAATAATTAATTGTTTATTTTTCTTATTTATTTTATTTTTTTTTTTTTATGTGAAAAATTCTGTGACCACTTCTGCCATTTTAGATAATATTTTTTAAGGGGAAAAAAAATAAAAAAAATAAATTGTACAGAATTGATATTACAGGTCTGATATTAATGTATTCATATTACTAAATTATTTAAAATACTTTTTTTTTTTTGGTTTCCAAAAATATGGTGGTTTGGGGGTTAAAAAACTACTTTTAACACATCGCCTCCAGCGCTCTGGGGTTTAAACATGCATTTCACAGCGCTTGAATTTTTTGAGCATGATTTTTTGATGAATATGGTGGAAGCCGTTCGCTCTGACCAGTCGCTATCATGCGCACCCATACATCTCGGAACCTGTCAAATAGCGACTCGTAACCTTGTGTTCAACATTACGCCACACCGACTGAGTCGCTGTCAACAACCGAACAACGGCAAAGCACAGCGACTACCAGCGGGCGCTGTGAAAATACCGCTACAGTCGCTCAACTGTCGCTACATGTCGCTGTTAATAAATCAGCCTCTTAGGCAGTATAGAAATATATGAAAAATACACACAAAGCAATCTTTAAAGCAAGACAACATGCACTGTGAGTATTATTCAGCGCCATGGGACTTAATGGTGGTGGTGCGCTATTATGCACAGCCAGCGGCCTAAGTATGGTACGAAAGCCTGTAGAGTACAGTAATTGTTACACATGAAAGGGGAAGCGCTAATCAAAAAAACAGTCCGAGAGCCCAGCTCAGCCAACCCCACTAACCTTCAAACTGGGCAGGCCAGCGAAACATCCACAGTAAGGAGAAGGTGTCCAGCTTTAACCTACAGTAGCTATAAATTCACTCTTATGTAAACGCACAGAAATGTGCAATTCTCCGCGGGACAGTTCAAATAGTTTCAATCAAATTCACCGCGTGAATCTCCAGACTTTTTGATGGGGAGGCCGATTCATTAATAGCGCCAGGTAGCGACAGATGAGCGACTGTAGCGTGATTTTTTCAGCGCCAGCCAGTATTCGCTGTGCTTGGCCGGCGTTAGCTTGATGACAGCGACTCAGTCGGTGTGCGGTAATGTTGAATACGGGCTGGGGGGTCGCTGTTTCACAGGTCCAGCGTTGTATGTGAGCGCCTGACAACGAATGGCCAGAGCGAACGGCTAGCTTCATATTCATCAACAAATCACGCTCCGAATGTGCTGTCGCTGTCCATTCCTTGTTTAAACCCCAGAGCGCTTGCGGCGATGTGTATTAACTAGTTTTTAACCCCTAAACAACCATATTTTTTGAATGTAACATTATACATGTTTTTAGAATCATTTTGTAATATGAATACATTAATCTCAGACCTGTTAGATCAATTCTGCACATTTTTTTTTTTAATTTTTTTTTTACTTAAAAATAAATCCTAACATTGCAGAAGTGGTCTCCGATTTTTTGACATTAAAAAAATAATAAAAAAAATTAATACCAATTAATTAGGAATAATTATAGATTGCTCCATTGAAATGCATTGGACATCGCCAGGGAGCGACAGCTCATACCTGGCGCTGTGAGGGAATTTGCAGCGGCGCTGTTCGGTCCAGGCGGCTTCATGATGAATGCCGCGCTAGCCGTCGCTCTCGCCGGCGCTAGCCTCATTTTGCTTGATAAATGCGTCATTGTGACCGCCGCCGGGCGTACTTGAGTCGGTAGTCGCCGTTAGCTGCCGCTACCTGGCGCTCGTCGGACACTACCTGGCGCTATCGCTTGATGAATAAGGGCATAAATGTGTATCCACCACCTGACACACCACACACGTACCAGATACAAGTTGGCAATGCGCTTCTCAATGTATCATCAATTGTTTCCTTATCAATTTATATCCATGCGACCAAAGGGATAATCTTTCTTTATATCATTAAAATATTCCTTGTTTTCATACAATCACCAATAGATTTGTTTAAAAGCGAGACGTTCCTCATTTATTTAGGTTAAGCATGGACGATAAAATATATAACCGCACATAGCGTAACACAATAATCACTCGTTTCTGTGCGCAAGATATAAGAACTTCTTACCAGATTAAAATCAAATACAGGCGCTGTGTTAAAATATTGTTGAGAGGGATCGTGATAATGAAAGTATCATTCCTCCATTATAACCTTTCAGTGCGTTTTAAGCATAACAACCAGCACGGCAAGTCCTAGGCCTCCAGACTCGGCAAGCGTCGGCTGTTTTCGGGGGTCACGTGATTTGACTTAGGCTCCGCCCAACGCGTTTCGGCACTCTGACTTCAGAGGCGCCTATGAATAAGTCAGAGTGACGAAACGCGTTCTATTCACCAAATCTATTGCTGATTGTATGAAAACAAGGAATATTTTAATGATATAAAGAAAGATTATCCCTTTGGTCGCATGGATATAAATTGATAAGGAAACAATTGATGAGACATTGAGAAGCGCATTGCCAACTTGTATCTGGTACGTGTGTGGTGTGTCAGGTGGTGGATACACATTTAATCAAAAAGTCTGGAGATTCACGTGGTGAATTTGATTGAAACTATTTGAACTGTCCCGCGGAGAATTGCACATTGTTGTGCGTTTACATATATGTTATTGAGAGTTGTTGGTGACAAACTCGGTTTTATTTCTCCCTGCATTGAGGACTATGCTATTTTATTTAATTATAGAAAGTTTAAATTATAGAGAATATAACTGAGCGCGGTTCCACACAATTTTACTGCTGTTTATAAATTCACTCTATTTATTTGATAAGCATTAAAAGCAACATCCGTCCGTTACAAACATCGATATGAGGTCCTTAAAGGAGTACTATCGCGAAAAAATGGCCCAAGAATAAAAATCCATATAAATATGCTGGATGGAGGGAGGAGGGGTCACTTATACACCCGGTATCGAGAAATATCCGGCCAGGCTTGTTTCTTTTATTTTAATGGAAGGAAGAGGACATCTCGGGTGACGGACTCTGTCACCCCTCATAGACTAAACCTATAACCCCAGGATTTTATTCCTACCAGGGGAAGAAAACCACAAGCTTGGCGGGAGTTTTATTCAGTTCGGGTGTATAAGTGACCCCTCCTCTCATTAGCTAAAGTGTTTATATGGATTTTTAATATTATACAATTTCACGATAGTGCTAACCAAACCTTCAGCATAGTTTAATGAAAAGCCCAAACCCTTAAAAAATTATTCCCCAGCATCTAAAATGAATATATTTTATGTTTTTAGCCACTTGCATATTATTCTTTCCCCCATTGGGCTGCAACTCTGTTCAGGACTCGGCGTCGCCATCTTGCCTCAGTAGCATCACATACTGAGGAGAGGAGAAAGGGATAAAGTGCAGGGGGCGGGTTATACCTGTACAGACAAAGCAGAGCTGGGGGAAAAAGACAGCAATCCCAAAATGCAGAGCAGTCAGAAGACACTTCCTGTCTGTAGGCAGCCTGAGACTCCACAGGCCGCCATCTTGGATGTTTAAAGGCTCAGAAAATGCATTAGATGCAGTTAGGGTGATTTTTAATGTGGGCAATCTGTATGTACGGGGGGGAAAACATACAAGATGGACTCTTATTCAGGGTGAGGGTCCGGATTAATGTGGGCAATCTGTATGTACAGGGGGGGCATATAAGATAGGCTCTTATTCAGGGTGAAGGTCCGGATTAATGTGAGCAATTTGTATGTACAGGGTGTGGGAAGCATACAAGATAGGCTCTTATTCAGGGTGAAGGTCCGGTTTAAATCAACGCATGAAGCGTTTTGAACACAGTTGCGTCCTTGGCACTGGCTAACGAAGCATCTGCATTCGAAACATGTCATGTGTTGATTTAAGGACCTCATGTCAACCACAAATAGAGTCCCCTCCGTCAATCCCTCCACTGGTTACCTGTCTCTCAGAGAGTTCAGTTCAAACTTCTAACACAACCTACAAAGCTCTCTGCAGCCAGACCCCTCCCTACATTTAATTTCTAATCCAAACCCAAATTCAGCATAGGGGAACATTGTATGGGCCCCTCTTCAGCTCCAATGCTGTTTCTGAAGATCTTCTAGTGCTCACCAGGAATTGCATGATCGCAATGGGGTTTATGAAGCTGAGGTTCTAAGATGGTGCAGAAAGATGTTCATAGAAGCCCTCCTGCTGGGCTGTTGTTGCTAGTTCCATGAGAATTATTACCAACCCTGTGCTTTGGATGCTTAACTATGAAACTTAGCAGCCTGCTTCTTGACCTCTGCTTTGGACTCTTGACCAAGAAAAAAACGTCACTATGAATCATACTGAAGGAAGACGACTAAATTCAGCATAGGGGAACATTGTATGGGCCCCTCTTCAGCTCCAATGCTGTTTCTGAAGATTTTCTAGTGCTCACCAGGAATTGCATGATATCTCAGTGGGGTTTAGGAAGCTGAGGTTCTAAGATGGTGCAGAAAGGTGTTTATAGGACCCTTCCTGCTGGGCTGTTGTTGCTAGTTCCATGAGAATTATTACCAACCCTGTGCTTTAGATACTTAACTATGAAACTTAACAGCCTACCTCTTGACCTCTGCTTTAGACTCCCGATCAAGAAACTAAAAAACTTTCACTATGAATTGTGCTACTGATACCGACCACGAATCATGGGCTGCACTTGAGGTTTAGGGCAACCTCAGGTAAGCCTGCTCTCAATTTATCTATTGCATTGTATGTCCCAAATGGGGCTCTCAGAGATTAGAGTTAGGACTGCACCCCACAGAGGCACTTTGGCGCTTGGTGGTGCAGCTTAAACATACTTCTGCAGATTTGTGTGACCGAGTCCTCTGTTTTTAACAATTTTAGAGACAGTTTTAAGGTTGGTCTGCAAGCTAACAGGGTTGAGTGCTTTGGCTCCTTTATGACTTTTGTATCCTAATTGCCCGACTAACGTGCACCTCCCAGGTTAGTTGTAAAATGGTCTGAGCGGCTGCCACCCCTCCTTTGTTTCACAAATCATAGCTGCCTGCTCACGAACCTAGGCTTACAGACCCCGTTTCTCTTCCTGTTATCTGCCTACCCAGCTGCTATCAGTCTCTAATCTCCAGATTGCACAATCATCCGAGGGGTTCTAGTGAAGATGGCTCCAGGTTGGGTGTTGGGTCTCCAGTAACCATCCTTTACAGCAGTGAGGCCCTAATTTCCCTCCATCTGGACTCCACCAGTGACCTGGTTCGATATCGTCCAAAATGCATCGAAACAGAGGAGAGGTAGATTCAAAGCTTTGTGAAATGCAGTAGTCTCACTGATGTATTTAGAGTCTTGCAGGTGTGGGGTATAATTATATCTGATATTTGGTGACATTCTCGTCCTGGTGGCCCTGCCCTACGTGGGTGCGATTGCACTTTCACTGGAAATATTGGCGCAGAGTAACAAAATGAGTTTCTCTCCCTCAAGATTGAGCTGTCAGAGTTCTATTTAAACAGGTGAAATATCTTCTGAAATTTCGTTACCTCTGCATTTAATTTTTTCTGCTCTTCGAAGTCGTGCTGTACGCAGCTGAAGAGCTTCTTGGATTTTTACCATCATCATGACTTCGGAACACAATTAGAAATCCAGAGTTTTTTTTTTTTTTAAAGCGGACCTTCAGCATAAGTTAATGAAAAGCCCAACCCTTAAAAACGATTCCCCAGCATCTAAAATTAAATTATTTGAACACTAATTGCTCCATCTGTGTGGAGATCGGCAAAACATCTCTTGTTGCGTGACCTTGGGGAGGGAATTAGGCACCAGTGTCATTGCTACACTGGACTTTCACTTTAAAATAAACCACTGCTTAATCCACATACCAACCAGGCAGACCAAGGGATCAGCCAATGGCCTAATGAAGGTCAAGTAATAACTAAGAACACATTATCTCACATGGAGAAGAAATATATATACAAAATCAGAGCTATTCAATCCACCTACTAAGCAGCAAACAAAAAGGGATGAGCCAACAGCATGGTCAAGGCTGTGGATTAGGCCTTGACCATGCTGTTGGCTCACACTTTTTTTGTACACATACAAAGCATCAAGCCAAAAAGGGATCAAGGTCTACCAAAAACTAAGCACACATGGGTCAAGAACCTAAAGCAAACCATTAGTCACACCTTCAGTAGGATTGGAACCATAGAGACTGAGAAATATGACGAAAATTTTATATGACCTCTCTGACCTGCTCATGTCTGTAAACAAAAGACCTAATTTGAAAGTACCTATGCATGTCGGGTATTGGTCTGTGGTTTGAAATTTAGCTTTTTTTACATTCTGATATATTAGAAAAATATGTTTATTTATGTTTTTTTCACGGGAAACACATGGCAATCAAAGAAATTATTGAGGTATTGAGAGATGTGGCCACTACAACATGATGGGTTCACTTAGAAAGCTTAAGGTGTACTTACAGAGTATATGTGGTTTGTGGGGGGTATTTCAGAGGTAAAGTGTTGTTTTGGCTGAAAAAGGGCAAGGTGTAAACTTTGAATGCAGAACTCAAATTTTTCAAGTAAAATTACCCTTACACGTATGCTTTACTTTGGGGTGTTTGGCAACCCTACCCTTGAAAGTAGCCATGCATGTTGGGTATTGTTCTATTTAGAGGATCTTGCTTTTTCAGATTGAACTTGTTTTTTCTTTGCTTATTTTTTAAGAAAATTAGGTTTCAATTCTGCTTTTTTATTCTTTTTTTAAGTAAACCCTGTGCAAATAATTCATTGAGGGATTACTTTCAGAAAACTGCGCCCACATCAACAAGCCTGGTACACCTAGAAAGCTTAACGTGTGTACTTCCAGAAAATATATAGTCCGGGGGGGGGGGGGGGGATTTCATATGTAAAGGGGGAAATGCAAGGTACTCATAGAAGTTGTATTTTATCTGAAAATCTCCTAAAGCACAGTTTCAGTTTGGGGTATCTCATGGGCAGGAAAGAGTATCTACCAATTGATATGTGGCAACATTGTAACAAGTAGAAATGGGGCTTTTACATGCATTATCATTTTTGAAAATGAATTTTTTTTCCACTTGGTAAAATGGTGGGTGACAAATGTTTTTTTTCACATGGAAAAAATGGTGGGTGACAAATTCTCTAGGTAGGCTGGCAGTTAAATGGTTAAAATGCACTCTGATTCTGTTCCATTCGCACCTGTAATAAACTGAAGGGGGCCAGCAGGAACCCCCTTGCCAGGAATCTACGCTGACTAGGGCAGTTTCAAAGAAATCCCATAGACATACTGGCTCCAGTACTGTAAGTGGAATTATGAAGTCACTGCGCACCATAAACTGATTGCATCAGGGTCCGAGATCCACAGGAGACATATCAAACCGGCAACAGCAAGATCTGTAGGTAGGCTGGCAGTTAAAGGGATAAAATGCACTCTGATTCCGTTCCATTCACATCTGGGATAAACCGAAGGGGGTCAGCAGGAACCCCCCTGCCAGGAATCTACACTGATTAGGGCAGTTTCAAAGAAATCCCATAGACATTATGGCTCCAGTACTGTAAGTGGGATTATGAAGCCAACGTGCCCACTAATCATAAACTGATCACATCAGGGTCCGAGATCCGCAGGAGACGTATCAAACTGGCAACAGCAAGATCTCTAGGTAGGCTGGCAATTAATGGGTTAAAATGCACTCTGATTCTGTTCCATTCACATCTGGGATAAACCGAAGGGGGCCGTCAGGAACCCCCCTGCCAGGAATCTACACTGACTAGGGCAGTTTCAAAGAAATCCCATATACATTATGGCTCCAGTACTGTAAGTGGGATCATGAAGCCAATGTGCGCACTAATCATAAACTGATCACATCAGGGTCCGAGATCCGCAGGAGACGTATCAAACTGGCTGGCAACAAGATCTCTAGGTAGGCTGGCAATTAAAGGGTTAAAATGCACTCTGATTCTGTTCCATTCACATCTGGGATAAACCGAAGGGGGTTGACAGGAACTACCCCCCACCAGGAATCTACGCTGACTATGGCAGTTTCAAAGACATCCCATAGACATACTGGCTCCAGTACTGTTAGTGGAATTATGAAGCCACCGTGCACACTAACCATAAACTGATCACATCAGGATCCGAGACCCGCAGGAGACATATCAAAGCGGCAACAGCAAGATCTCTAGGTAGGCTGGCAGTTAAAGGGTTAAAATGCATTCTGATTCTGTTCCATTCACACCTGTGATAAACCCGAAGGGGGCCGTCAGGAACACCCCCCGCCCCCCACCAGGAATCTACACTGACTAGGGCAGTTTCAAAGAAATCCCATAGACATAATGGCTCCGGTACTGTAAGTGGTATTATGAAGCCACCGTGCCCACTAACCATAAACTGATCACATCAGGGTCATAGATACGAACGAACGAACACCCAACAGAACTATGCAGTCAAAAAAAGTGATTTAAAGCGGACCAAAACCCACCAAACATGTGAAATACATTTGGCCAAATCCCCTGCCGATATTAGGGTGTAGAACTAGAAATCGATATCTTCACTTTTCGAATTGTCTTGGAGCACTGATTTATTTGCTCTCCCTCAGTGTGCGAGATGGCAAGCGATTGCTTAGCTGTGGCAATGACATCATTGCCACACACAACAATGGCAATGAATGGAGGAGGCGGAGCTTTCCAGCTAAAACAGGCACCATTATCTGGGATTAGAGTGAAGCAGGAGCAGTGAAAATTGCCAAAAGGTACTCCTCATGGGGGAGGGGGAGCAATTCAGGGGATGCTAGTAAAAAATGTGGGTTTTGCTCCGCTTTTATGCTTTTGGTGTAATAAATATAACATAGCAGTTACTATTAATATCTGTTCAGGTATTACACATTATACCGCTCCTCTTGATAAAGGTCCAATACCGAAACGTCTAGGGCCCATTGTTATCCAGTGTTTCAGCCTATGTTTTGCCTCTCTACCTTGATCAATCACATTTTTCCTTTTTTTCCTATATTACTATGCATCAAACATGTTGAATTGACGCCACCCTTCAAGGTCGCACCTATGGGAACTTCTTATGGCTCTTATGGTAATAAATATAACTTATCAGTTACTATAAATATCTTCAGGTACTACACAGGATACTGATAAAGGTCCAATACCGAAACGTTGAGGGTCCATTGTTATCCATCTGGAATTTCAGCCTATGTCTTGCCTCTCTACCTTTTTTACTGATCGATTGCATTTTTTCCTTTTATTCCTATATTACTATGCATCAAATTGGCGTCACCCTTCAAGGTCGTACCTTTGGGAACTTCTTATGCCTCATCTCTGCTATTCATTAGAATATACCTGGACTTTAATTACCCATAGTGGAACAACTTAAAGTGGCTCAAAACACAGCCCGATCGATCCCCTCTGCCCAGGGCAGCCAAAACCGGGATGCCCCACTGTGTGAACCCCCCCCAAGTCTCCCCTTTCACTTACCTTTCTTCCCAGCACAACGGCGCATGCATGTGCCATGGCGGCATCCCCGCCACCCCTCTAGCACGCCAGCCATTTGTGAATGGCTGGCGTGGGCATGCTCCCTGTTAGAGAGAAGCAGGGATGTAGCCGCCAGTGCGCTCGGAGCCCCTGGCTTTAGATGCCATCTTAGATGATGTGATGTCATCGGCTCAGAGCGTGCTAATTGGACGAAAGGGAAGTAGGACGAGACGAGTAGGACTGAGAATAGGTCAGTTCGGGCGATCTGGGGGGTTTCATACAGCGGGGCACCCACGATCGGGGAGCCCCGGGGTAAAGGACCAAAACCCAGGATTTTGACCCAAATGCTGGCCCCAACAAGATCTTTGCAAGAGGCCCCCTGTGGGGCATTGTGTTTACCGACGTGCTGTGGACAGGCCATCTGTGAAATAGGTGAGTATTACTTTATGCCCAGGTAATCAGAGTGCATTTTCAATTAGGTATTTTGTTTACATGAGCGTGAGCAGGTCAGAGAGGTGATGTGATATTTTCGCCATGTTCCTCACAGAGACGAAATAGCAAGAATCTGGAAACGCAACAATGCAGAACGTCGATTTAGGCTAATTACATTTCCCCTTTAAGCAGGATCTGGAGTTGAGGTCACACAAAGTTAGAGGAAGTTTTCCTCTTTGAAGCCTGGTTATGTCCGGACCACTTGGCATTACAGATCGTACTTTTTCCATAATTACTAATGACCTCGTGTCTCGATTGACTCTACTCGGAGACCCCCTGGGCCTTATTTGCGAGCTTCTGCGGATGCCCCGCTAATGTGAATTTTAGTTTAAAGTTCCTCTCCGCCTGTGTGACCTCCGATGTGAGTGCGCCTGGGACGTTAAGCAATTACCAGTTTTATGCAAGGATACTCTTTCGCGGTCGAATAAACAAGATAAACATTTTAGAAAAGTAACATTTTTAAAAAGCAAAGAAAGAATTTAAAGGGCTCACCCGACCGGGACTTGGAAGGTCTGCCGCGAGAGGATGGTCACCATTAAGCTTGCCTCTCCGATGGCCTGGGATCATCTGATTCGCTCCTTTTACTTGTGTGGGCCAACAGCGGGATCCTTTTTACAGGAAACAATCTGCATGTAGAAAAGAAGATCAGGGCGAGTGTTGCTGTGATCCATTTTATCTTTATTCAAATAATATAATAATAATAAATAATATAAATAAATAATATAATAAGTAATATAATATACAGGACACAGGTACAGAGGCGACAAGATCTCACAGTGCCAAATATTGAGATGGGAGTTTAAAATATTGGGATGCAATATCTTTCCCTCCTGCTGAGAATATCAAAGAAATAATAGGGGTAGCCCCAAAAACTCCACACAACCACACCAAAAACACTTCCGCACCACCATATAAATCCAAAGCAATACAAATGTTATTGTTTTAATTGGGCAAAGACGAAAGACACAATTAAAAACCTATTAAAACACATATAGGCCCTTATTCATGAAGGGATAGCGACAGGTAGTGCCTTGTAAGTGACAGGTAGCGGCAGGTAGCGGCAGGTGAACGCCGGATACGGCAGCAATTACACATTTATGAAGCCGAATCTGGTGAGCGACTAGAACAACGCCATGTAGCGTCCGATCCCATTATCCCAGGCTCAGCGTATAGCGCCGGCGTTCAGCCATGCTCTCCCATACATTTCAATGGACGATACTTTTCTTCACTTTAAACAGGGTTTAATTTTTTTTTTTTTTTTTTTTTTAAATGATCAAAAAATTGTGTGACCTCTCCTGGCCTAGAAAGAGTCATTTTTGTAAACTTTTTTTATTTATTTTTATGCAGAATTGTCCTTACATGTCTGGTATTAAAGTGTTCATGTTACAATGTAATAACAATGTCATTCCATGTGTTTTTGCTTTCTTACTGGTGGATACATGTTCAAAACCAGACTTTAATCACACAGCGTCTGGCGCTCTGGACTACAATTACATGATTTTGAGCGCCAGAACTGTGTGAGGCTGTTTTTTTGATGAATATTGTGCGAGTCGGTTGCACTGAGCTGGCGCTACCGTTCGCTCCCATACAGCGCTGTACTCACACAATATATTCATCAATGCCGGCCAGCGACGCTCTGAAACAGCGAACTATGGCCGAGCAAAGCGACTACTAGCGGTCGCTCTCAATGCCTCGCTACAGACTCTCATCTGTTGGTACCTGGCGCTGGTAATGAATCAGCCTGATAGCACATGACTGACACCATATATTCTCTAGGGCACTGCGATATGATCTCATATAAAGTGCAATTGCTAGTAAACAAGGGTTATATGATCCCTCTTAATAAGTCTTAATAAGACTTAATAAGTCCCACTTAGCAAACCTCTAATACTTCCCTAATAACATGCATGACATATTATCCAAAAACAAAAAAAAAACCTGTGCAAAAAAGTGTACAATGCAATTTCAATATACCCCCTGCTCGTAAAAAAAAAAAATATATATATATTGTGGTAAATTGTATCAAAATGTCTATTTCTCCCCTGCTTTATAAAGCACAATCCGGCTCGGGTTTTCAGGACCCAGGTCACTTCCCCAATTCCCTAATGGGTTGTTACATGTTCTAAGGCCTCCACAAGTGTGCACGCTGATTACAGGGGAAGCCTGTATAAGAAGAGAGCACACGGCCTTTCCTTTGTCTATGACCAGTCTGTTGGAGTGAGCCCAGGCTGAGCTGCACCGTGGTGAAGGATAGCACTGGACATTGAGCAGAGGGCTGATACGCCCTGTAAAGTGGACTGGAACTGATCAGCTTGCTGGAGTACCCAGCCCAGGACTATTTGGTTGGTGAAGTAACCCTTTTTGCTTACTGCATTTATGCTGCAATCTTTTGGGCTATCTGCTGAACTTTGCTGAATAAAAGCCGTTTTGCCGTTCAAATCCGTTGTCCGTCACTGCTGATTGTTTGCCCGCTTACAATATATATATATTATAACCAGCCTTATATCACCACCCCACACTAAATAAACACTAAATAAAGTGCCTGTGCTAAACAGCTAAATATCCCCACAGTCTCCCCACAGTGGAATAGAACTCGGAAGCAACCCACAAGCCAACAACAACAATAGTATAATTAATTATTTAATTACCAGTTACACATAATGCAGTGCCCCCACCTCCTGCTGAGAATATAACGAACAAGATGAGTCATTCTGAAAAGCCTGCCAGCTCCCTTCTGAGAGTTACATTGAGTTATAGATTACAGTTAGTCAGGTTGGGGACACACGGAAGAGTGGTAGCCTAGCCAAACTGCAAAAGCAATCTCAGGACCAACAGCCCCAGGGAAGTGTGGAACCTTTATTTAGGACAAGCTATATAAACACTTCCAGCCCTGGTTTCTTATTGGCACCATCATGAATTGGATAAGAAGGGTCCGACCAATGGCCATGAGGAAGCCAAGAGCGAAACAGGAAGAAACTCATAATAAACCAAGAGGAATATGTGTTAGAGCAGTGGTTTTCATGCCTAGTACCCCCTAGCAATAAGCCCTTTCAACTAAGTACCCCCAAGAAAGGAATTCATTATAAATATTAATAAAATAAAAATGTCACAGGCCTTGTAGCACTTGTATAGCAAGAAGAAATAAACCAGACCCTTCAGATCCCCTCCAGTTTATGTGCCCCTGACCATCACTTGGTACCCCTCTGGGGAACAGCGTGTTAGAGGAATAGAGAGTTGGTTGAGATGAGTATACAGAGGTGACAGATCTCACAGTGCTATATATTCAGATGGGAGTTTAAAATATTGGGATACATTATTTCCCCCTCCCGTGTCAAGAATGAAACAAGATGCGTCATTCTGAAAAGCCTGCCAGCTCCCTGGTTAACGTTACATTTTAGCTACATTGTTACAGCCAAGAAGCAATTCATTTATCCTAATTGTTTCTATTGCAATCAGCTGTGATACTTTCTAAGTCAGTCATTAGCCTGCTACTGGTATGTAGATGTGTGATATGTGCATTGCGCTGTGGGATAGAAACAAAATTGTCTCCTCTGTATAAACGCTTTCAACCATGGTTTCTCATTGGACACATAGGAAAAATTTATAATCTATCGTGAGGTTAATTCTGTTGTTAAAATATCAGATTAAACTCATAGGGAGTTGAGGTGACCTAAGCTTAATGAGGTTGGTGGTTTGAGGGGTGAAGCTCATCAAAAGGTTTTCTGTCTTGTAATATACCCAAACAGGCAAAACGGACGCCTCCCCTGTGAAAGCAATGCAATGTGTGAAGATAGAGGAATAGAGAGTTGGTTGAGATGGGTTCGTAAGACGACAGATCTCACAGTGCTACATATTGGGCTAGGAGTTTAAAAAATCTCTCTGCTTCTGTGACTGTAACAAACAAGATGAGTCATTCTAAAAAGCCTGCCAGCTTCCCGCTGAGAGTTCTATTGTGTTACACTATTTAAGCCAAACAGTAATTAATTTATCTTAATGGTTTCTATTGTAATTTTCTGTAATACAGTATAAAGCAGTCATGAGCCCGCTATTTAAAACGCTCACAGATAACTTATAGCTTTCTGCGATGTGTGCATTGTGTTGTTGTGATGAAGTGAACATTGTAAAGTTTGTCTCCCCCTCATACAGAGGAAGCAAACTTTACTGAGTCCAATCCATCACAAAGCGAGATGCACACATTGCACTGTAAGCTATTTACATTCCAATATTAGGCTCATGACTGCTTTACATGACTGATTACAATAGAAACAGCTAAGATAAATCAGCTGCCCCTTGGCTGTAACAATGTAAAACAATGTAACCGTCTTTTCAGTATGACTCATCTTGTTTATTATAGACCAAGCAGGAGGGAGAGATACCCTGCCCCAATATTTAACCTCCCATCCTAATATATGGCTGTCTAAACTGCCACCTGGGTACATTTACACGCTTGCCCGTTAAGCTTACACGCACCTTGCGCAATCGCAATGGTTTAAGCCAGGCTTGTCCAATATTAGGCTCATGACTGCTTTACACGACTGATTACAATAGAAACAATTAAGATAAAGCAGCAGCTCCCTGGCTGTAACAATGTAAAACAATGTAACTGGCTTTTCAGAATGACTCGTCTTGTTTATTATAGTCTCAGCAGGAGGGAGAGATAGCCGTCCCAATATTTAACCTCTCATCCCAATATATGGCTCTCTGAATTGCCGCCTGGGTACATTTACACGCTTGCCAGTTGAGCCTGCGCACACCTTGCGCAATCGCAATGGTTTAAGCTGGGCTTGTCCAATGTTAGGCTCATGACTGCTTTACATGACTGATTACAATAGAAACAATTAAGATAAATCAGCTGCCTCTTGGCTGTAACAATGTAAAACAATGTAAGCGGCTTTTCAGAATGACTCATCTTGTTTATTATAGACCCAGCAGGAGGGAGAGATAGCCCATCCCAAAATGTAACCTCCCATCCCAATATATGGCTCTCTGAATTGCCGCCTGGGTACATTTATACGCATGCCATTGAGCCTGCGTACACCTTGCCCAATCGCAATGGTTTAGGCAGGGCTTTTCCAATATTAGGCGCATGACTGCTTTACATGACTGATTGCAATAGAAACAATTAAGATAAATCAGCTGCCCCTTGGCTGTAACAATGTAAAACAATGTAAGCGGCTTTTGAGAATGACTCATCTTGTTTATTATAGACCCAGCAGGAGGGAGAGATAGCTCGTCCCGATATTTAACCTCTCATCCCAATATATGGCTCTCTGAACTACATTTACATGGATGCCCATCGAGCCTGCGTGCACCTTGCCCAGTCGCAATGGTTTAAGCCAGGCTTGTCCAATATTAGGCTCATGACTGCTTTAAATGACTGATTACAATAGAAACCTTTGAGATAAATCAGCTGCCCCTTGGTTGTAACAATGTAAAGCAATGTAAGCGGCTTTTCAGAATGATTCATCTTATTTATTATAGCCCTAGCAGGAAGGAGAGATAGCCTGTACCAATATTTAACCTCTCATCCAAATGTATGGCTCTCTGAACTGTCTCCTAAGTACATTTACACGCATGCCAGTTGAGCCTGCGCGCACCTTGCGCAATCACAATGGTTAAGGCCGGGCTTGTCCAATATTAGACTCATGACTGCTTTACATGACTGATTACAATAAAAACCTTTAAGATAAATCAGCTGCTCCTTGGCTGTAATAATGTAAAATAATGTAAGCTTTTCAGTATGACTCATCTTGTTTATTATAATCTCAGCAGAAAAGAGAGATAGCCAATTCCAATATTTAACCTCTCATCCCAATATATGGCTCTCTGAGCTGCCACCTGGGTACATTTACACGCATGCCCATTGAGCCTGTGCGCATGGTTTAAGCTGGGCTTGTCCAATATTAGGCTCATGACTGCTTTACACGACTGATTACAATAAAAACAATTAAGATAAATCAGCTGCTCCTTGGCTTAACAATGTAAAACAATGTAAGTGGCTTTTCGGAATGACTCGTCTTGTTTATTATAATCTCAGCAGAAGGGAGAGATAGCCCGTTCCAATATTTAACCTCCCATCCCAATATATAGCTCTCTGAACTACATTTACAAACATGCCTGTTGAGCCTGCGCGCACTTTGCGCAATCGCAATTAAAGCCAAGCTTGTCCAATAAGCAGGATGACTGTTGCCTTCCAGCGATTTATCACTTCCTATAACAGGGGGAAGTGTTTCCTTTTTTTAGCGTCCCGGGCATCGGAATCATATAAATTATGTTGTTATTGCGCATTTGAACATATTTTCAGTGGCGCAGATCAAGGCCGGAAATAACACGGCGGCTTTCGGCCCCGGAAGCTTCAGGATATCTTCAGATTTGTTAAGAATTCCATTTCCTTCTGCCAAAACACAATGCGCCCTCATCACAAAGCCCATTGTGTGTGAGCACGGCAATACAAGCGGCGTACAAAAGAGATGCGAGCCCATCGGGCTGACCTGTAAAATCTATTCTTATCTGGGAGATGGAGTGCCTGGCGGCCTCTGATGACTTTCCTTTCACCGCTTGATCTGTGCGTGTGCGCGAGGAGAGAACAAATATCCCCTGTTCCTGTCTGTTTCAAATGTTCAACGGGAAGGCAAGTCGGGATACACCGATGCATTTCGCATTAGTATAGATGCTTCAAGACCTGCGCGGAAATGGCAGAAACCGACGCCGCTCTGCCCCTCTAAAGTGGACCAAAACACAGTGCGATCAGGCCAGGAATCTATACGATTCCCGGGCCAATCGATTCCCTGCTTCGGAGCATCCAAAATCAGGATGCCCCGCTGTGTGAAACCCCCCAGATTGCCCCATACACTTACCTTGTTTCCCGGTCCAACGGCGCATGCATGAGCCGTGGCCGCATCCCCGCTATCCCTCTAGCAAGGCACGTCCCCGTACCAGGCATTCGGGAATGGCCGGCGTGACACACTTCCTGTAGGGGGCCCAGTCTCATTACTAGCTGTGAACCTGCTAAGCTGCACCAACCTTGGCTTGCCTTAATATTTAGGAAACTTGACTGCTTGCAATGACCTTGTGCTAGACTCTTAACCCTAGTTAGTGCCAGGCAGAGTATAAACTAGTGTGTTAGTGAAAATTGGTGTCTGAGGCCAGGTCCTGGCTGAGGCTTTTCAGCTCAGTACTTTGACCACTGTGTCCTATTCTAACTCCTGGGGTAGGTTTGGCTGGCCTTCAGGTGTTTATACCTTAAAGGGTTCTGACTAATTAGTCAGTGAGCTGTTGGTTTTGAAGTCCTGCCCAAGTCAGTAAACCTGCGCTCTCTGTCCCGACCTTAGCTTGTCCTACGAAATTTTGCCACCTACATGGACCTTGGCCTTATTACAGGTTGTGAATATAAACTGCCTGTACTAAACTTGGCTTGTCTGACCATTTATGGATCTAGGCTGCCTGTAACAACCTTGGCTTAATTGTCAACCATCTTTACTGCCAGACAGAGCATTTACTAGGGGTACTAAGAAAAACAAATGCCGGGCAGGTCATGTTCCAGGAGGTTCGTGTGGCTGCTCAGGTGAGAACTGTGACCATAATTAACCTTCTGTGGTGGGGTTGGAGATCCTTTAGGCATCCACCTACAGTTGTGTCTGAAGACCCATTCAGTGGTGCAAGTGGGCTGCGGACAAGGCATGTTGCACATTCAGTGGTGCAAATGGGCCACAGACAAGGCATGTTGCACATTTAGTGGTGCAGGTGGGTCGCAGAAAAGGCATGTTGCACATTCAGTGGTGCAGGTGGGTCGCAGAAAAGGCATGTTGCACATTCAGTGGTGCAGGTGGGACACAGACAAGGCATGTTGCACATTCAGTGGTGCAGGTGGGCCGCAGACAAGGCTTGTTGCACATTCAGTGGTGCAGGTGGGCCGCAGACAAGGCATGTTGCACATTCAGTGGTGCAGGTGGGCCGCAGACAAGGCATGTTGCACATTCAGTGGTGCAGGTGGGCCACAGACAAGGCATGTTGCACATTCAGTGGTGCAGGTGGGCCGCAGACAAGGCTTGTTGCACATTCAGTGGTGCAGGTGGGCCACAGACAAGGCATGTTGCACATTCAGTGGTGCAGGTGGGCCGCAGACAAGGCATGTTGCACATTCAGTGGTGCAGGTGGGCCACAGACAAGGCATGTTGCACATTCAGTGGTGCAGGTGGGCCGCAGACAAGGCATGTTGCACATTCAGTGGTGCAGGTGGGCCACAGACAAGGCATGTTGCACATTCAGTGGTGCAGGTGGGCCGCAGACAAGGCATGTTGCACATTCAGTGGTGCAGGTGGGCCGCAGACAAGGCTTGCTGCACATTCAGTGGTGCAGATGGGCCGCAGACAAGGCTTGCTGCACATTCAGTGGTGCAGGTGGGCTGCAGACAAGGCATGTTGCACATTCAGTGGTGCAGGTGGGCCACAGACAAGGCATGTTGCACATTCAGTGGTGCAGGTGGGCCACAGACAAGGCATGTTGCACATTCAGTGGTGCAGGTGGGCCGCAGACAAGGCATGTTGCACATTCAGTGGTGCAGGTGGGCCGCAGACAAGGCTTGTTGCACATTCAGTGGTGCAGGTGGGCTGCAGACAAGGCATGTTGCACATTCAGTGGTGCAGGTGGGCCGCAGACAAGGCTTGTTGCACATTCAGTGGTGCAGGTGGGCTGCAGAGAAGGCATGCTGCACTTTCGGTGATGCAGGTAGGCCGCAGACAAGGCTTGTTGCACATTCATTGGCATAGGGCAGTGGTCCTCAACCTTTTTTGCACTGCTACCACCCACTAGCCCCAAACAGTTACATCTAAGTACCACTAAGGAAGAGCTATACTATTAATGTTACCAAGATAAGTAGATTATGGGCATTGTAGTACCTTTTAAAGCAAGAAAGTATAGTGTTTCACTGTTAAAATAATATACCAGACCCATTAGACACCCTTGTTGGTACAGCCATAAACATCACTGGGTACCGCCTGGGGTACGCTTACCGCAGATTGAGAAACAGTGGTGTAGGAGGGCCATTCAGTGGTGTAGGGGAGCATACCATTGGGCAACTAACTTGGCACAAATCATTTAATATCCCAGAATGCACTGATCTGTAGCGTTAAAGCAGAGATCCAAGATGAGACCCAGATATATAGAAACATGTACAAGTACAAAGAGATGCCTGATTGCTTTTTAATCAAAGATCTCCCAGTAAGAGCCACGATATTACGATGCCACCCACAATCGATTACCGTATATCCATTCAGTATCTAACAGAAAGAACACCAAATACCAGCGAATGACATGAGAGCGGATGACTCCAAGCCCTAACTCTCACATTTATCCATGAGAATCAAAAGCTGGGAGGCGAATGTTGCAATCTCCACATCTGTCGGCGGTCATACATCCAGTGGGGGGCTTCTGAAGGGTTTTCTCCTTATGTGTTTATCATTTTGCCGAGCTGCACTAACAGTTACAACTAAGTACCCCTATGGCAGAGCTATACTATTAATGTTACCAAAAAAAGTAGGTCATGGGCATTGTAGCATCTTTTAAAGCAAAAAAGTATAATAAAGCAAGAAAGTATATTTACTGTTAAATTAATATACCAGACCCGTTAGACACCCTTGTTGGTACAGCCATAAACATCACTAGGTACCCCCTGGGGTACGCATACCGCAGATTGAGAAACAGTGGTGTAGGAGGGCTATTCAGTGGTGTAGTGGAGCATACCATTGGGCAACTAACTTGGCACGAATCATTTAATCTCCCAGAATGCACTGAGCTGTAGTGTTAAAGCAGAGAACCAAGTTGAGACCCAGACATAAAAACATGTACAAGTACACAGAGCCTGATAGTTTTTTAATCAAAGAGAACCACGATATTACGATTAGAGATGAGCGAACTTTTGAAAAGTTCAATTCGGCCGATTCGCCGAATTTCACAAAGAAATTCGGGTTCGGCCGAATCGAACTTTTACGAAGTTCCCCATCAAAAATGCCGGCAAGGCTCCGCTCCGCTGTCAGTGGAACCGGCCGGCCCGCTCCCACCATGCCAGCATTTGAGAAAAAAGGCAAACACTTACCTGCAGGTCCGGAGCGTGGAGGCCGGCGCCGCTCTCACCTGTCATCTGAGGGCGCGTCATGATGACGCGCCCTCAGATGACAGCTGAGAGCGGCGCTGTCAGCGCGGAACCGGCCGGCCCGCTCCCACCATACCGGCATTTTTTCTTTTTTTTTTTTTTCTTTGTTTTTTAAATGCCGGCATGGTGGGAGCGGGCCGGCCGGCTTCACCGGCCCGCCGGCCGGCTCCGCTGTCAGCGGAACCGGCCGGCCCGCTCCCACCATGCCGGCATTTTTTTTTTATTTCAGGAAAAATTCGATCGGCACGAACCACAAAATATTCGGGTTCGTGCCGAATCGAATATTTCCTGAAATTCGGAGCGAATTCCGGTTCATCCGAACCGGTTCGCTCATCTCTAATTACGATGCCACCCACAATCGATTACTGTATGTCCAGTCAGTATCTAACAGAAAGAACACCAAACACCAGCGAATGACTCCAAATACTAACTCTCACATTTATCCATGAGAATCTAAAGCCGGGGGACGAATGTTGCAATCTCCGCATCTGTCGGCGGTCATACATCCAGTGGGGGGCTTCTGAAGGGTTTTCTCCTTATGTATTTATCATTTTGCCGAGCTGCAGATTTATTGTGATGTAAAGCAGTGCCGCGTACGCAACAAAAACCCCGGGATAATGACAAATGGCATAAACCTGGAAATATGCTGACTTCTCCTATAGCTGATAAGATTGCAAGCAATTTAAGCATTATTCAACATAATGGACAATCCCAGGGGACCGTGTGATTTATTTGCAGAGGAAACGATCCATAATGTTCATGGCAATTCCACTATGTTATGTATTTTAGTTATTCGGTGTACAGATTGGCTTTATTAGGGGCATTGCCGTTCCTCCCCACCTGATGAGATTTAGGCGGAAGTTAAACTCAATTCGAATTTTGCTCATTCAATGTGAACAATAATTTGGCATTTCGCTTTGCCATTCTGTGCGTCTGATTTGTTTTGTTGCCCTATACAGTATTTCAGATACAGTATCTCTGCTAATGAGTTGTCACACATTATTGATTCTTTTATATGCTTTTATTTTTCTTTTATGTCAATTCGTGTAATTTTGTTGGCTCACGCAGTTCTTCCTGTTCTGCTTTGCCTGGGATGGGGAATGTGTCTAGTTTCGTGTTATGACTGGTGAAGTGGATTCACTGTCTGAGCTGATGAGGGTGTGGAGTCTAAGGGACTGCCAGGTCCTCTGAAGTACAGACCCAATTGGTGGAAATGGGGGGAAAAAGTGGATAGATTCCAGGGCTGCTGGATTCCCTCCCCGCGGGGCATCCAGAATCAGGATGCCCTGCTGTTCGAAACCACCCAGGGGGGTGTAAATAATTAATATCCTGAATGGCTCATCCAATTTATGCAATAACTAAAATATCAATAATATGATATATATATATATATATATATATATATATATTTTCTGCCTGGCTCGACTAAAATAAGCAAACGCATATACAAATATTGTCAACATCTGGGCAATGATAACACAATGGATACACGCAAAAGACTGTAAGACTGTAGGTTCTTTCGACTTCCGGTATATGCAGAGGACACTGAGACTAGTAAATAAAGAGAAATATTGTTGACAAAATAACACAATAATGCAATCAAATCTTACAACAAAATACAATACACAATCAGAGTTAAATGATTGGCATACATATATACATGGATTTAGGCAGTTACCTGACCTGCAACTCATACCATTACCATCCTGACCAAGTAACCCACCAGCGGACTGTCACGCTGGCAGCCTTCCTTCCCCTTGCTCTCCGCTCTCTCCTTTCTCTCTCCTCTCCTTCTTGCCTCTGCCCCCTGCCCCTCTCAGATATATACCCAATATCCTTTTGATCTCTGGTCTTCTTTGATGACTGCTCTTCCTCCTCTTTTATGACCCTGGTCATAAGTTTACTCTTCTCCTAATCTGGCTTCTATATCTTGTCTCTCCCTGCTGCTTTGTTTGGAATTTATTGCTTTATCATCTCAGGATGCTGATACTATCTGCTTTGAATACAATTCCTGCCCCACGCCTAAACAGCTTCCCACTGGTGTCATGCTATGGAGGATTTTGCTGTATATTCATATATATATATATATATATATATATATATATATGCAACATTATTAACAATATTGATATTCCATAAAGGCCCCTTATTTACATATAGCCCATTAGAGACGGATATATATATATATATATATATATATATATATATATATTATATCTATATATATCGAGGTCTCTCAAATATATAAAACGTAAGTCTTAAAAGTGATTCAAATTTGCTGAGACTGATGGGACCCGATACATTACAGCACAATGCTATCACAACCTACAGTATCTCAAGTTACAGCCTGCATCCTTCAGCCACCACACAAATGTTTTAATGCCACACCTTCTTCAACAGATCATCAAACATAGTTCATATTTTTCCACCATCCATAACTGCTTATGTGATTTTGGGTGACCAAATCTGGTGACATCCGGATTTATTCACTGCTGCTGGTATGGACACACATCAGAAAAACTTCCATTGTAAGTTGCAGACTCAGCTGTCACTGAGGCTCCAAGGCCTGTATTATCAACCAAGTGGGTGCACAAGGTGACAGTCCATAATATACTGAGTGCACAGCTTGACAGTCCATAATGTCATGGGTGCACCGCATCGGAACAGTCCATAATGTCATGAGTGCACATCATCAGAACTGTCCATAATGTCATGGGTGCACATTATTAGACCAGTCCATGGTTTCATGAGTGCACATCATCGGGACAGTCCATAATGTCATGGGTGCACATCATCAGAACTGTCCATGGTTTCATGGGTACACAGCATCGGAACAGTCCATAATGTCATGGGTGCACATCATCAGAACTGTCCATGGTTTCATGGGTGCACAGCATCGGAACAGTCCATAATGTCATGGGTGCACATCATCAGAACTGTCCATGGTTTCATGGGTGCACAGCATCGGAACAGTCCATAATGTCATGGGTGCACATCATCAGAACTGTCCATGGTTTCATGGGTACACAGCATCGGAACAGTCCATAATGTCATGGGTGCACATCATCAGAACTGTCCATGGTTTCATGAGTGCACATCATCGGGACAGTCCATAATATGCTGAGTGCACTGTGTGACAGTCCATATTGTTATGGGTGCACATCATCAGAACTGTCCATAATGTCATGGGTGCACAGCATCGGAACAGTCCATGGTTTCATGGGTGCACAGCATCGGAACAGTCCATAATGTCATGGGTGCACATTATTAGACCAGTCCATGGTTTCATGAGTGCACATCATCGGAACAGTCCATAATGTCATGGGTGCACATTATTAGACCAGTCCATGGTTTCATGGGTGCACATCATCGGGACAGTCCATAATGTCATGGGTGCACATCATCGGAACAGTCCATAATGTCATGAGTGCACATCATTGGAACAGTCCATAATGTCATGGGTGCACATTATTAGACCAGTCCATGGTTTCATGGGTGCACATCATCGGGACAGTCCATAATGTCATGGGTGCACAACCTTGGACAGTTTATGGTATTATGGGTGCACATGTACTTTGACAGTTCATACAGACCATAAGGAGTTACAGCAACAGTCCATCTGCCATATTAGCAGCAATCGGTGATATATCTCTGACACAGTGATACACAGCAGACTCCAAGAAATAGAACTTTGATCACAGAGAAGATACATAATGCAAAATCGCAAACGGCGTATTACGGTGGAAATGTCTTTAAGAAAACCTTGAACAAAAGAAAGTGTGACTCTGTAGATGTGGCTTTGAGGATTCAACCTATAACCAAAGAACAATAATGTTGCCACTATGCTAAATAAATAATCCCCTCTGTCTCTGCAAACTTGAATCAAGGGGATTCCCTCCCCGTGGGGCATCCAGAATCAGAATGCCTTGCTGTTCGAAACCACCCAGGAGGGGGCGTGGCTTCATCCATCCATCAATGAGGGGGCGTGGCGCCATTTACATATTGTCCCTCTTTGAGGTGTAACATGCAGATCTGCAGCAATAAATGATTTGTTTGCCTATTTGAAGTGTTTGTATTCTTGTAACTGTTACATTCTATCTCCTATCCATCCCTCAATAAGGGAGCGTGCCTTAACCCATCCCTCAATAAGGGGGCGTGGCTATGTTTACATATTGTCCCTCTTTGAGGTGTAACATGCAGATCTGCATTAAAAAATGATTTATTTGCCTATTTAAATTGTTTATTGTTTTAACTGTTACAACCAACCTATTTACTATTCATCCCTCAATAAAATGGCATAGCCTAATTTAACAATTGTCCCTCTTTCTCACCATGAAAAGTTTGAAGATATGATAATACTTTTGTCTTTGAATAGTGACAGGTAGCGACTGGTGAGCGGCCGGTAATGACGGTCACCGCCACGAGAACGCCGGCTCCCCACCACAATCACACATTTATCAAGCCAATCCTGCTTAGCGACTGAGATAGCGCCATATAGCGACTCATTCATCATTATTCCATCCTCAGCCCACAGCGCCAGCGTCCGACCTTGAACAGCGACAGGTATGACCTCTCGCTACCTGGCGCTCTCCAATGCATTTCAATGGAACAATCTTTAAATATTCAGAATTGTTATTAATTGTTTTTTTTTTTTTTTTTTTTTTAAATGTGAAAAATTCTGTGACCACTTCTGCCATTTTAGATCATTTTTTTAGGTAAAAAAAATAAAAAAAAAATAAATAGTACAGAATTGATATTACAGGTCTGATATTAATGTATTCATATTACTAAATTATTTTAAAAACTTGTTTTTTTGGGTTTCCAAAAATATGGTTGTTTGGGGGTTAAAAAACTACTTTTAACACATCGCCGCCAGCGCTCTGGGGTTTAAACAAGCATTTCACAGCGCGAGAATTTTTTGAGCGTGATTTTTGAATGAATATGGTGGAAGCCGGTCGCTCTGACCAGTCGCTATCATGCGCTCCCATACAGCGCGGAACCTGTCAAATAGCGACTCCTCACCCAATATTCAACATTACGGCAAACCGACTGAGTCGCTATCAACTACCGAACAACGGCCAAGCACAGCGACTACTAGCGGGCGCTCTGAAAATGCCGCTACAGTCGCTCAACTGTCGCTACCTGCCGCTATTAATGAGTCGGCCTCTAAGTTTATAGCTGTATGTTGTTTCCCCGCAGTTTATTAGGAGGTTTATTTTCCTATCCCAACATCCAGCCTGTTATTGTTATTTAGTGTCCATTCAGCTCGTACACGTCCAGACTAATGACATCTGTTTTGTTCTCACCATCGGTCCCCAATGCTTCAGGTCAAGAACATGCTGCGCGACCCTTCTAAATATTCCACGGAAAGGCGCGACCTGACCCTCGTAGCTCGGGGCGATGGAGAGACGATGGTGCACAAGCGGCTTTGCATTTTCCATTCCGATGATAACTCGGCCGTGCTTTACATTTGCCGGCAAGGCACAAGGCTTAATACACAGCTGCACTCCCCCGAGGCAGCATTATTCCCCATTTTATATTCTGTGCGGCGCTCATGAATGTCACAGGGACGGAAAAAAAAATCAAGCGCTCCGCGGTGCGACGTTACGGCTTTGTGTGGCCGCAATAAAAGTGATTTCATGTTATTTTATGTTCAAGTCAGTCGGCAGCTTCCAATTCAATGGACGTTCCTGAGAATAAACCGCATGTAGGCCGTGCTTTCTAAGCAGATATACTCCCCTCACCCCGGGACCCTTTGTGATCATTGTCACATATAAGTGTTATCTACATAGAAAGGAAACGTCATTTCCTGTCCAGACAGAGATAAATAAATCTGTGCCAGCTTTATACAAAGGCCCTTATTTATGAAGGAATAGCGACAGGTAGCGACTGGTGAGCGGCCGGTAATGACGGGCCCCGCCACGAGAACGCCGGCTCCCCACCACAATCACACATTTATCAAGCCAATCCTGCTTAGCGACTGAGATAGCGCCATATAGCGACTCATTCATCATTATTCCAGCCTCAGCCCACAGCGCCAGCGTCCGACCTTGAACAGCGACAGGTATGACCTCTCGCTACCTGGCGCTCTCCAATGCATTTCAATGGAACAATCTTTAAATATTCATAATTAATTGTTATTAATGTTTTTTTTTTTTAAATGTGAAAAATTCTGTGACCACTTCTGCCATGTTAGATAATTTTTTTAAGGGAATAAAAAAAATAAAAATTGTACAGAATTGATATTACAGGTCTGATATTATTGTATTCATATTACTAAATTATTAAAAAATTTTTTTTTTTTTGGTTTCCAAAAATATGGTTGTTTGGGGGTTAAAAACTACTTTTAACACATCGCCGCCAGCACTCTGGGGTTTAAACAAGCATTTCACAGTGCGAGAATTTTTTGAGCGTGATTTTTTTATGAATATGGTCGAAGCCAGTCGCTCTGACCAGTCGCTATCATGCGCTCCCATACAGCGCGGAACCTGTCTCGTCACCTTGTATTCAACATTACTGCACGCAGACTGAGTCGCTGTCAACAACCGAACAACAGCCAAGCACAGCAACTACTAGCGGGCGCTGTGAAAATACCGCTACAGTCGCTCAACTTTCGCTACATGTCGCTATTAATAAATCAGCCTCCTATTCTAAACAACTATTTAATTCTCAACGTTTCGGCTTTAATTCAGTAATTGTTCCTTTAAATAATTCATAATACATACCTCCCAAGGGTTCCTGTTTTAGAGGGACTGTCCCTCTTTTGAGTCCATGTCCCACTGCCCCTCGTTGTTTTCATTTGTCCCTCTTTGAGGTGTAACATAAAAAAAGCAATAAATGATTCATTTGCCTATTTAAAGGGTTTCTATTGTTTTAACTGTTACACGGGCAGGCTGATTCATTACTAGCGCCAGGTAACGGCAGATGAGCTTCTTCGGCGCTAAGAGCGAGCGCTAGTGGTCGCTCTGATCGTCCGTGAGTCGCTATTAGAGAGCGCCTAAGTCGCTGTAGTAACATGGCCGGCATTGATGAATTTGATGTGTGAGTCGCCATAACACCAGTACAGCACTATATGGGAGCGAACGGTAGCGACTGGTCAGTGTCACTATAGCATTGAGTGCCAGACACTGTGTGATTAAAGTCTGTTTTTGAACACATATCCACTAGTAACAAAGCAAAAACACATGGAATGGCATTGTTATAACACTGTGACATTAACACTTTAATACCAGACCTGTAATGACAATTCTGCATAAAAATATAAAAAAACAATAACGTTTTCAAAAATGATTCTTTCTAGGCCAGGAGAGGTCACACAATCATTCGATAAAAAAAAAAAAAAAAAAAAAAGAAAACCCTGTTTAAAGTGGACCAACACCCAGGATTTTGACTATCCTGGGTATTGGTCCACTTCCGCAGGGCACCCCGATCGTGGGTGTGAAACCCCCCAGAAAGCCCCGAAAACTCACCTGACCTTGCTCCCACGTGACTCGCTCGTCCAATCGCCGCCGCCGGACAAGGAGAGGCAGCGACGGACAAGCTGAGCCCGGGCCCGCGCGTCCCTCTTACAGTGAGCGCGCCCGCGCTGGCCATTCAGAAACGGCCAGCGCGGGAGAGCGCCCTGCTAGAGGGACGCGCCTGCGCATGCGCCGCCGGAACGAGGATCAGGTAGGATTTTCAGGGATCTGGGGTGGGTTTCACACAGCGGGGCACCTCCGATCGGGGTGCCCCGCAGTCAGGGAGCTGATCGGTCCGGGAATCTTATAGATTCCTGGGCCGATCAGGGGAGGGTGTTGGTCCACTTTAAAGAGAAGAAAGGTAACGTCCATTGAAATGTATAAGAAAGTGACAGATCGCGACAGGTAATGCCAGGTAATACTAAAAGCTAGAGCACCGGTGCTATACGCTGACCTGCCTGTAATAATACATGTGACGCTACATTACGCTGTTAGAGGCGCTATACACTGAGCTGCCTGTAATAATACATGTGACACTACATGACGCTGTTAGAGGCGCTATACACTGACCTGCCTGTAATAATACATGTGACGCTACATGACGCTGTTAGAGGCGCTATACACTGACCTGCCTGTAATAATACATGTGACACTACATGGCGCTGTTAGAGGCGCTATACACTGACCTGCCTGTAATAATACATGTGACACTACATGACGCTGTTAGAGTCGCTATACACTGACCTGCCTGTAATAATACATGTGACGCTACATGACGCTGTTAGAGTCGCTATACACTGACCTGCCTGTAATAATACATGTGACACTACATGGTGCTGTTAGAGGCGCTATACACTGACCTGCCTGTAATAATACATGTGACGCTACATGACGCTGTTAGAGGTGCTATACACTGACCTGCCTGTAATAATACATGTGACGCTACATGGCGCTGTTAGAGGCGCTATACACTGACCTGCCTGTAATAATACATGTGACGCTACATGGCGCTGTTAGAGGCGCTATACACTGACCTGCCTGTAATAATACATGTGACGCTACATGGCGCTGTTAGAGGCGCTATACACTGACCTGCCTGTAATAATACATGTGACGCTACATGGCGCTGTTAGAGGCGCTATACACTGACCTGCCTGTAATAATACATGTGACGCTACATGGCGCTGTTAGAGGCGCTATACTCTGACCTGCCTGTAATAATACATGTGACGCTACATGGCGCTGTTAGAGGCGCTATACACTAACCTGCCTGTAATAATACATGTGACACTACATGACGCTGTTAGAGGCGCTATACACTGAGCTGCCTGTAATAATACATGTGACACTACATGGCGCTGTTAGAGGCGCTATACACTGACCTGCCTGTCCTAATACATGTGACGCTACATGACGCTGTTAGAGGTGCTATACACTGACCTGCCTGTAATAATACATGTGACGCTACATGGCGCTGTTAGAGGTGCTATACACTGACCTGCCTGTAATAATACATGTGACACTACATGGCGCTGTTAGAGGTGCTATACACTGACCTGCCTGTAATAATACATGTGACGCTACATGGCGCTGTTAGAGGCGCTATACACTGACCTGCCTGTAATAATACATGTGACGCTACATGGCGCTGTTAGAGGCGCTATACACTGACCTGCCTGTAATAATACATGTGACACTACATGACGCTGTTAGAGGCGCTATACACTGAGCTGCCTGTAATAATACATGTGACACTACATGGCGCTGTTAGAGGCGCTATACACTGACCTGCCTGTAATAATACATGTGACGCTACATGGCGCTGTTAGAGGCGCTATACACTGACCTGCCTGTAATAATACATGTGACGCTACATGACGCTGTTAGAGTCGCTATACACTGACCTGCCTGTAATAATACATGTGACACTACATGGTGCTGTTAGAGGCGCTATACACTGAGCTGCCTGTAATAATACATGTGACACTACATGGTGCTGTTAGAGGCGCTATACACTGACCTGCCTGTAATAATACATGTGACGCTACATGGCGCTGTTAGAGGCGCTATACACTGACCTGCCTGTAATAATACATGTGACGCTACATGGCGCTGTTAGAGGCGCTATACACTGACCTGCCTGTAATAATACATGTGACGCTACATGGCGCTGTTAGAGGCGCTATACACTGACCTGCCTGTAATAATACATGTGACGCTACATGACGCTGTTAGAGGCGCTATACACTGACCTGCCTGTAATAATACATGTGACGCTACATGGCGCTGTTAGAGGCGCTATACACTAACCTGCCTGTAATAATACATGTGACACTACATGACGCTGTTAGAGGCGCTATACACTGACCTGCCTGTCCTAATACATGTGACGCTACATGGCGCTGTTAGAGGCGCTATACACTGAGCTGCCTGTAATAATACATGTGACGCTACATGGCGCTGTTAGAGGCGCTATACACTAACCTGCCTGTAATAATACATGTGACGCTACATGGCGCTGTTAGAGGCGCTATACACTGACCTGCCTGTAATAATACATGTGACGCTACATGGCGCTGTTAGAGGCGCTATACACTAACCTGCCTGTAATAATACATGTGACGCTACATGGCGCTGTTAGAGGCGCTATACACTGACCTGCCTGTAATAATACATGTGACGCTACATGGCGCTGTTAGAGGCGCTATACACTAACCTGCCTGTAATAATACATGTGACGCTACATGGCGCTGTTAGAGGCGCTATACACTGACCTGCCTGTAATAATACATGTGACGCTACATGGCGCTGTTAGAGGCGCTATACACTAACCTGCCTGTAATAATACATGTGACGCTACATGGCGCTGTTAGAGGCGCTATACACTAACCTGCCTGTAATAATACATGTGACACTACATGACGCTGTTAGAGGCGCTATACACTGACCTGCCTGTAATAATACATGTGACGCTACATGGCGCTGTTAGAGGCGCTATACACTGACCTGCCTGTAATAATACATGTGACACTACATGGCGCTGTTAGAGGTGCTATACACTGACCTGCCTGTAATAATACATGTGACGCTACATGGCGCTGTTAGAGGCGCTATACACTGACCTGCCTGTAATAATACATGTGACACTACATGGCGCTGTTAGAGGCGCTATACACTGACCTGCCTGTAATATTACATGTGACACTACATGGTGCTGTTAGAGGCGCTATACACTGACCTGCCTGTAATAATACATGTGACGCTACATGACGCTGTTAGAGGCGCTATACACTGACCTGCCTGTAATAATACATGTGACACTACATGACGCTGTTAGAGGCGCTATACACTGACCTGCCTGTAATATTACATGTGACACTACATGGTGCTGTTAGAGGCGCTATACACTGACCTGCCTGTAATAATACATGTGACGCTACATGACGCTGTTAGAGGTGCTATACACTGACCTGCCTGTAATAATACATGTGACGCTACATGGCGCTGTTAGAGGCGCTATACACTGACCTGCCTGTAATATTACATGTGACACTACATGGTGCTGTTAGAGGCGCTATACACTGACCTGCCTGTAATAATACATGTGACGCTACATGACGCTGTTAGAGGCGCTATACACTGACCTGCCTGTAATAATACATGTGACACTACATGACGCTGTTAGAGGCGCTATACACTGACCTGCCTGTAATATTACATGTGACACTACATGGTGCTGTTAGAGGCGCTATACACTGACCTGCCTGTAATAATACATGTGACGCTACATGACGCTGTTAGAGGTGCTATACACTGACCTGCCTGTAATAATACATGTGACGCTACATGGCGCTGTTAGAGGCGCTATACACTGACCTGCCTGTAATAATACATGTGACGCTACATGGCACTGTTAGAGGCGCTATACACTGACCTGCCTGTAATAATACATGTGACGCTACATGGCGCTGTTAGAGGCGCTATACACTGACCTGCCTGTAATAATACATGTGACGCTACATGGCGCTGTTAGAGGCGCTATACACTGACCTGCCTGTAATAATACATGTGACGCTACATGGCGCTGTTAGAGGCGCTATACACTGACCTGCCTGTAATAATACATGTGACGCTACATGGCGCTGTTAGAGGCGCTATACACTAACCTGCCTGTAATAATACATGTGACACTACATGACGCTGTTAGAGGCGCTATACACTGAGCTGCCTGTAATAATACATGTGACGCTACATGGCGCTGTTAGAGGCGCTATACACTGAGCTGCCTGTAATAATACATGTGACGCTACATGGCGCTGTTAGAGGCGCTATACACTAACCTGCCTGTAATAATACATGTGACACTACATGGCGCTGTTAGAGGCGCTATACACTGAGCTGCCTGTAATAATACATGTGACGCTACATGGCGCTGTTAGAGGCGCTATACACTGAGCTGCCTGTAATAATACATGTGACGCTACATGGCGCTGTTAGAGACGCTATACACTGACCTGTCTGTAATAATACATGTGACGCTACATGGCGCTGTTAGAGGCGCTATACACTGAGCTGCCTGTAATAATACATGTGACACTACATGGCGCTGTTAGAGGCGCTATACACTGACCTGCCTGTAATAATACATGTGACACTACATGGCGCTGTTAGAGGCGCTATACACTGAGTCGCCTGTAATAATACATGTGACGCTACATGACGCTGTTAGAGGCGCTATACACTGAGTCGCCTGTAATAATACATGTGACGCTACATGGCGCTGTTAGAGGCGCTATACACTGACCTGCCTGTAATAATACATGTGACACTACATGGCGCTGTTAGAGGCGCTATACACTGAGCTGCCTGTAATAATACATGTGACGCTACATGGCGCTGTTAGAGGCGCTATACACTGACCTGCCTGTAATAATACATGTGACGCTACATGGCGCTGTTAGAGGTGCTATACACTGACCTGCCTGTAATAATACATGTGACACTACATGACGCTGTTAGAGGCGCTATACACTGAGCTGCCTGTAATAATACATGTGACGCTACATGGCGCTGTTAGAGGTGCTATACACTGACCTGCCTGTAATAATACATGTGACACTACATGACGCTGTTAGAGGCGCTATACACTGACCTGCCTGTAATAATACATGTGACGCTACATGGCGCTGTTAGAGGCGCTATACACTGACCTGCCTGTAATAATACATGTGACGCTACATGACGCTGTTAGAGGCGCTATACACTGACCTGCCTGTAATAATACATGTGACGCTACATGGCGCTGTTAGAGGTGCTATACACTGACCTGCCTGTAATAATACATGTGACACTACATGGCGCTGTTAGAGGCGCTATACACTGACCTGCCTGTAATAATACATGTGACACTACATGACGCTGTTAGAGGCACTATACACTGAGCTGCCTGTAATAATACATGTGACGCTACATGGCGCTGTTAGAGGCGCTCACCAGAATCGGCTTCATAAATGTGGTAATGCGTACAGCGTTCACCACGCTGCCTGCCGCTACAAGGCGCTACCTGGCAATATCCCTTGATGAATAAACCCCACTATCTCCTATCCATCCCTCAATGAGGGGGTGTGACCTAATTTAACAAATGTCCCTCTTTCCCACGCTGAAAAGTTGGTGGATATGGATGAAAATAATATTTGTTTCTTGCATTTAAACAAAAATAAAAATTGTGGGAACAGCAGAAAAGTGGGGGGATCCGAGGCTTTCACACAGTGGAGCGTCCTACACCGGGATGCTCCCAGGCAGGGCTGGATTCAGTGTGGTGGAGGCCCCAGATACAGTATAAAATAATAGTCCAGGCAAGTAACTGATTGGTGGTTGTCTGGCCCCGCCTACTTACTGGAAGGTCAGATGGAGTCCCTTGTGCCCCCCTTGTGCGGGTGCTGCTGCTTTGCCATTCTGGGTGGGGGGTAGTGTAGTCGCCCGGCTGGTTCCCTGCATTGAGCTGCCAGCGGCTGTGCTTGGTGGCTTATGTGCAGTGACAGCTCTGCACCCATCACTGTAGCGTCGCTGGCGGCGGCTTTGCTGCTCTAGACTCTCCGTCCTGCCCTGTGGTGGCTCTGGCTGCAGGTTTGCTAAAACAAAAAGAGCCTTGCCCCACTGTCGCCCAAAGCTTTGTTGCCGGCCCCACGGCCCATCAGACCGAAGACTGAAAAGCCTCCTGGACCAGATCATAAACCAAAGGTTGGTGGAGGCCCCCTTTCCAGGGCAAGTGGTGGAGGCCCCGGGGCACGCGCCCCCCCTCATAATCCGGCACCGACCTCGGCCCTTGAATTCTCTGCGACTGACATCAAAGCACGGCTGGCACGTCAATGATTAGCTTTTTTTTGGTATTGTAAGGCCCCAAATCAAAGTCTGAGCGGAATAAACGATCCGGGAATAACCAGTACCAGTCCTCTTTAACAGCTTAAAGCTTTCTGTGATTGCAGCCGTGCGATGGAGAGATGACTCACACTCATCACTCGCATCTGAATGCCATGTCGCTGTCTGCATGGAGTGCCAGTGATATAGGCCGTAAGTTTAAAGTGGAACAAAACCCCCCAGCCCCAGGCCTGGAACCTAAAAGATTCCATGGTCGGCCGCTGGCTTTCCCTTGGGACATCTTGGATTGGGATGTCCCGCTATGGGAAACCCCCAGGGCTCTGGTAATAATTCACCTTTCCCCTGTCCAATAGCACATGCATGGGCTCTCATCCAATCAGATTGTTTTTAATGGGGAGCATGCGCTGCTGCATCCCTTGCAAACACAGCGGTATGTGCATGCAGCAGCGCATGATCCCCATTGAAGGCAATCAGAACCCTTTGTCAAAGCATGTAAATGTGGCAAAGGGCTCTGATTGGCTGAGACCCTAGGCATCTGCACTTGGACCGAGGGGTGAGTTTTAATGGGCAAACTGCAGGGTTTCACACAGTGAGGCATTCTAATTCAGGATGTCCTGGAGGCCAGGAAAGTCAAATTACCGGGTTTAAGTGGCATACCATGATGACACATACATTTCAAAGATTAAAAATACTGCGCTCAATAAACAAATAATTATAAAATTCCTTCAAAAACGGGGGAGGGGGAGGCGGGGGGTGGCGTGCAAAGCTCCTCAATCCAAAGAGCGCCCAATAAACCAGTAGTGTATAAGCACATCGCTCCCCGTGGATAATCGATATGCACAGATGTGCTGTGGGATTGATCTGTGCATATCCATTATCCGCGGGGAGCGATGTGCTTATACACTACATCACATAAACAAAAGAAAACACAGAGCATATCATTCATTTAACAAGAATCAATCTTTTAAAGAATTAGCAGCCAATACTACTCTAATGTCAAAATTCCTCGAAAATACAAAAATATATAGTGTAGTCCAATCTGCTTTCACGTGGTGGCTGATTTTAAGGCCCTAATTTAAGAAGGGATAGCGTCAGGTAGCGCCTGGTTAATGAGAGGTAGCGATAGGTAGCGATTGGTCAACGCCGGACACGGCACGCAATTACACATTTATCAAGCAGAATCTGTTTAGCGACTGGGATAGCGCCATGTAGCGTCTGATTCATCATTTTCACAGCCTCAGCGAACAGCACCAGCGTTCAGCCTTGCACAGCGCCAGGTATGACCTCTCGCTACCTGACGCTCTCCCATACATTTCAATGGACGATCCTTTTCTTCTCTTTAAACGGGTTTTTCTTTTTTACAAAAAAATCACAAATAATTCTGTGACCTCTCCTGACATTGAAAAGCAGTTTTTTCATAATTTTTTCATTTCTTTATATATTTCTTCAGAAATGACATCACAGCTCTGCCATTAAAGTGTTCATGTTACAATGTTGTTACAATGTAATTCCATATGTTTTCGCTTTGTTACTGGTGGATAGATGCTGAAAAACAGACTTTAATCACACCGCCTGCTGCGCTCTGGGCTTCAAACAAATATTTTTCAGCACCAGAGATTTGGGAGGCTGTTTTTTTGCTGAATATGGTGTGAGTCGGTCGCTATGAGCAGTCGCTAACATGTGCTCCCATACAGCGCTGTACTGGTCAAATAGCGACTCCTCACAATGTAACATCAACATTACTGAACAGCGACTGAGTTGCTATAAAGTAGCGACTTACGGCTGAGCACAGTGACTACTAGCGGGCGCTCTGAAAATGCTGCTACAGACGCTCATCTGTCGCTACCTGGCGTTAGTGATGAATAAGCCTCTAAGTTATAATCAGTGATGGTATTTTCAATTATCCCAAATTTCACAGATCAAAAGTCCATCAGTGCTCCAGAATATAGGTGACATCCCCTGCGTGCCCACCACCTGTTTTAGGTACTCTTAAGTGTTGCGCCTTAAAATAAACCCCTCCGGGTTCCTCAACTGTGTTTACTCCAAATGCGATCTCCTTACTGTTTGGCTTGGTTCACAGTAGGCATTAAATAAATAGGCGTCCCAGCTGGGATTATTGCATAGGATAAATCAGATAAAAGGAAAAGATATCTAGCATAATAAAGCTTTTTAATAGTAGAATCTCTTTAAAAGTTAAAAATGCGCACTCACATTTAAAAACAATACTTTGCAGCATATAATGTCACAGGCGAGGCTCTCACCCTATTCGGGGAGGCCGATTCATGAATAGCGCCAGGTAGCGACAGATGAGCGATAGTAGCGTTATTTTCACAGCGCCCGCTAGTATTCGCTGTGCTTGGCCGTTGTTCGGTTGTTGACAGCGACTCAGTCGGTGTGCGGTAATGTTGAATACGGGGTTAGGAGTCGCTGTTTGACAGGTTCCGCGCTGTATGGGAGCGCATGACAGCGAATGGCCATAGCGAACGGCTCCCAGCATATTCATTAACAAATCACGCTCAAAAAATTATCGCGCTGTGAAATGCTTGTTTAAACCCCAGAGCGCTGGCGGCGATGGGTTAAAAGTAGTTTTTTAACTCCAACAACCATATTTTTGGGAAAAAAAAACAAGTTTCTAAAAACATTTTGTAATATGAATACATTAATATCAGACCTGTAATATCAATTCTGCACAATTTTTATTTTTTTTTTTAACCATAAAAAAATATCTAACATTGCAGAAGTGGTCACAGAATTTTTGACATTTAAAAAAAAAAAAAAAAACATTAATTATTTAAGAATATTTAAAGATTGCTCCATTGAAATGCATTGGAGAGCGACAGGTAGCGAGAGGTCATACCTGTCGCTGTTCAAGGTCGGACGCTGGCGCTGTGGGGTGAGGCTGGAATAATGATGAATGATTCGCTATCTGGCGCTCTGTCAGTCGCTAAGCAGGATCGGCTTGATAAATGTGTGATTGTGGTGGGGAGCCGGCGTTCTCGTGGCGGTGACCGTCATTACCGTTCGCTCACCATTCGCTACCCGGCGCTATCCCTTGTTAAATAAGGGCCCTAGTGCACCTCAACCGCTGGTTTCCAACAAGGGGGGCGAGAGGGAGTTTGCGCTGAGAATGTACAAAGTCCCGGTGATGTGAAAATAAAATCCGCCCGTCGCCGGATTTGGGATCTACTAGTAGTTATATTAGCGCTGTTTCTATACATATTTTACGGGGAGGCCGATTCATTAATAGCGCCAGGTAGCGACAGTTGAGCGACTGTAGCGGCATTTTCAGAGCACCCGCTAGTAGTCGCTGTGCTTGGCCGTTGTTCGGTAGTTGATAGTGACCCAGTCGGTTTGCCGTAATGTTGAATATTGGGTGAGGAGTCGCTATTTGATAGGTTCCGCGCTGTATGGGAGCGCATGATAGTGACTGGCCCTAGCGACCGGCTCCCACCATATTCATTAAAAAATCACGCTCAAAAAATTATCGCGCAGTGAAATGCTTGTTTAAACCCCAGAGCGCTGGCGGCGATGGGTTAAAAGTAGTTTTTTAACCCCCAAACAACCATATTTTTGGAAACCAAAAAAAACAAGTTTTTCAAAACATTTTGTAATATGAATACATTAATATCAGACCTGTAATATCAATTCTGTACATTTTTTTTTTTTTTTTACCTTAATTTTACCTAATTTAAAATTATCTAACATGGCAGAAGTGGTCACAGAATTTTTCACATTGAAAAAAAAAAAAAAAAAACATTAATAACAATTAATTATGAATATTTAAAGATTGTTCCATTGAAATGCATTGGAGAGCGCCAGGTAGCGAGAGGTCATACCTGTCGCTGTTCAAGGTCGGACGCTGGCGCTGTGGGCTGAGGCTGGAATAATGATGAATGAGTCGCTATATGGCGCTATCTCAGTCACTAAGCAGGATTGGCTTGATAAATGTGTGATTGTGGTGGGGAGCCGGCGTTCTCGTGGCGGGGCCCGTCATTACCGGCCGCTCACCAGTCGCTACCTGTCGCTATTCCTTCATAAATAAGGGCCATGGTGTCAGTCTGGAACTGCCATAAGAGGCTACAGGAATGCGTGAAAGTCGCGGCACGCGGAAGCCGCGTATATTCTGTTTTGACTTTCAGCTTTAAGCAAAGGACGGGCCAGCCGATCTGTGTACGTTCATGCACCTAATCAGAACTAACAGCCTTTGCTGGGAAGGGTCGCGCACACCCCGGAGTTTATGCATGGCAAGCTGCAAATGAGATTTGTGCTGGCGGGAGAGAGGAGCTTATTATGGGCGGCGGCGCACGGGATTCAGCGCTCGGTATGCGGTGACACATCTGCCTGAATGAGGGAGAAAGCGGAGAGGAGGTCATTAAAGTGGACCCAAACCCAGGATTTTGACTGTCCTAGGTTTCGGTTCTTGTCTCCGATCGTGGATGCACCGCTGTGTGAAAAGGCCCAGGTTGTCCAGTCTTACTCACCTTTCCCCGGTCCTACGACACATACGCGGCCTCTCTTATCAGCACGACCGGATTAACTCCTGTCTATTCGTCTAGGAATCATCTAAGCCGATCAGACCAGAGAGCGCCGGTGGCCGTCACCTGCTAGCCTCTACCAACCGGATTGGCTCCTGTCTATTCGTCTAGGAATCTAGGAAGGCGAGCAGACCAGAGAGCGCCGGTGGTCGCTGCTAGCCTCTACCAACTGTCCTAAGGCGCAAGCACGGCCTCTTGTCCAATCAGCGTGCTTGGATCGGCTCCCATCGTCTAGGAATCGTCTAAGCCGAGAATGCCGGCGGGCGCATCCCCACTATTCTCTAACAGGAAGTGCGTCTACGCCGGCAATTCACAAATGCCTGGCACGGGTGCACGCACTGCTAAAGGTATAACAGGGAGAGGCCGCTGCTTGCGCATTTGCCGTTGGAGCGGGTGGAGAAGGTGAGTTTACCGGACGACCAGGGGGATTTCACACAGCGGGGCATCCCGAATCTGGAAGCCGTATGCCTGAATGAGGGGCATGCGGCCAAAGAGGAGAGGCGGTCATTAAAGCGGACCAATGCCCAGGATTTTGACTATCCTGGGTTTCGGTTCTTGCCCCCGGGGCACTCTGAGTGTGGATGCCCCGCTGTGTGAAAAGGCCCAGATCTCCAAGTCTAACTCACCTCTTCCCCAGTCCTACAGCGAATCTGTGGCCTCTCGTCTAATCGGCACAATCGCATCTGCTCAGCCTACTCCTGGGTTATGGTCCTTGCCCCTGGGGCACCCCGATCGAGGATGCAGCACTGTGTGAAAAGGTCCAGGTTGCCCAGTCTAACTCACCTTTCCCCTTTCCTAAGGCGCAAGCACAGCCTCTGGTCCAATCAGCATGCTCGGATCGGCTCCCGTAGATTAGTCTAGGAATCGTCTAAACCGAGCAGGCCCGAGTGCACTGGCAGCCACATCCCCACTATTCTCTAACAGGAAGCGCGCCTACGCCGGCAATTCACAAATGCCTGGCACGGGTGCACGCACTGCTAAAGGTATAACAGGGAGAGGCCGCTGCTTGCGCATTCGCCGTTGGAGCGGGTGGAGAAGGTGAGTTTACCGGACGACCAGGGGGATTTCACACAGCGGGGCATCCCGAATCTGGAAGCCGTATGCCTGAATGAGGGGCATGCGGCCAAAGAGGAGAGGCGGTCATTAAAGCGGACCAATGCCCAGGATTTTGTCTATCCTGGGTTTCGGTTCTTGCCCCCGGGGCACTCTGAGTGTGGATGCCCCGCTGTGTGAAAACGCCCAGATCTCCAAGTCTAATGGGTTGATTCAAAGAAACATGTAACAGCTTGGATTTTGGCTCACGATCATCCTATTTTTCACGTCCGCTCGTGCGTTCGTATGAACTTGCGAGTGATTCTATAAGCAAATACGTTTCTATCCTAAAATATACGTCCGTTCGTATGGCAGTTCGGGAATCAGACCTATGTCAGTTTCCATCCTGAATTTTCCGTTTCATTTCTCAGGTTGCAACATTGGTTTTGCCCTTTTTCCTTTTTTGTCTGGACGTAAATCCTTCTGATCTTGCGGCTCCGCACTACAAACTTACCTCATTAAAGTGCATTCTAAATATTTGGTCTTTTATTTTTCTTTATTTCATTCATTTTGTAGTAACCAACCATTAATGAATGCATTTGCATAAGTAAATCTTACTTTGTTTAATTTTTACTTAACTTGCCTTTTTTACTTGTGGATTTAATTTTAATATTTATGCTTCAAATGGTACAACTTTACATTTTTGGTCTGGTTACCCACACCCTCTCCATACAGATTGCTCTCAAATATTAAAAAACACCCAGCAACTTCTGCATGTTATGAGCCTAGAAACAGCCAAGATGGCGGCTCAGGTATTATCGGGCAGCCTGCAAACAGAAAGGGCCTTGTGACTGTGTTGCTCTGGATTCTTTGATTTCTGACCTTTCCGTGCCCCCAGCTCTGCTGTGTCTGTGCAAAATACAGCAGTAACCCACATCCTGCACTTTATCCCGCTCTCCTCTCCTCAGTAAGTGTGATGCATCTGACCAAAGATGTGCTTAAATAATTAAACAAAGCAAAGGTAAACAACTACACCAATAAATGCAATCTAAAAATATTATTCTAGTACATCAATTTAAAAATAAATAACAAAGGACATAAGTTTCTTTAATTAACGCAAATATATTGCAAAATAAAGGTTTACATGCAAAGGACTAATTAAGGTCCACATTAAAATGCTTTTATAAGGCATACATGAATCAGGTATGCATTGCCATACAATTTATGGCCTCAGCCATGCTGATACATGCAGTTCATTGGAGCTCCAGACGCGCAGACTCCTCCACATAGCCAAAAAACCTGATCAAGAACAGCAATCCGACTGCTAAAAGGTGTCGCCAGTGGCTTTCTTTTAAAACGTATTTAGAGGTTTCTCTGAATCACACCTAAACACATCCAATTATCCTAAGTTTTACGTTTTGATCCTAAGTTTTAGGATTTGATCCTAAGTTTTAGGATTTGATCCTAAGTTTTACGTTTTGATCCTAAAATTTAGGAACGAACTTGCGATGATCGTAAGAGCATATACGCATTCGAACGTAGGCTCGTGCGAGTCGGAAATGGCCAAAAAAACAGGAAAAAATGACTAACACCCACCCAAACTTACCATTCTCGATTCGAAATCAATTAACTTTTGCTCTTTGAATCGAGGGGTAAATCACCTCTTCCACAGTCCTACAGCGAATCCGTGGCCTCTCGTCTAATCGGCACAATCGCATCTGCTCAGCCTACTCCTGGGTTATGGTCCTTGCCCCTGGGGCACCCCGATCGGGGATGCAGCACTGTGTGAAAAGGTCCAGGTTGCCCAGTGTAACTCACCTTTCCCCTTTCCTAAGGCGCAAGCACAGCCTCTGGTCCAATCAGCATGCTCGGATCGGCTCCCGTAGATTCGTCTAGGAATCGTCTAAACCGAGCAGGCCCGAGTGCACTGACAGCAACATCCCCACTATTCTATAACAGGAAGCGCGCCTACGCCGGCAATTCACAAAGGCCTGGCACGGGTGCACGCACTGCTAAAGGTATAACAGGGAGAGGCCGCTGCTTGCGCATTCGCCGTTGAAGCAGGTGGAGAACGTGAGTTTACCTGATGACCAGGGGGATTTCACACAGCGGGCATCCCGAATCTGGAAGCCTTATGCCTGAATGAGGGGCATGCGGCCAAAGTGGAGAAGCGGTCATTAAAGTGGACCAAAAGTGACCAGGATTTTGTCTATCCTGGGTTTCGGTTCTTGCCCCCAGAGCACTCTGATTGTGGATGCCCCGCTGTGTGAAAACGCCCAGATCGCCAAGTCTAACTCACCTTTCCCCGGTCCTACGGCGAATCTGCGGCCTCTTATCTAATCAGGACAGTCGGATCTGCTCCGCCTATTCGTCTAGGAATTGCCAAGCAGACATGAGAGCATCGGCGGCCGCATCCTCGCTACTTTCTAATGGGTGTGTGCCCTGCTAAAGGTGTAAAAGGGAGTGGCCGCTGCTCACCCATACCCCGTTGGAGCGGGGGAGAATGTGATTTTGCTGGATGACCTGGGGGGTTTCACACAGCGGGGCATCCCGAACCTGGATAAAATTCCAGGGCCACTTGGGTCCCTCCCCCCAGGGCATCCTCACCCGCTTCCCAAAATTTGAGTGTAATATTGTCACTGGAGCTAAAGGTGAGTTTTCTAGAGTTGTTGAAAATTTGATTCGGACGATTCGACGAATTTCGCCAAAATATAACTCAGGACTGTTTCAAAGTCAAGTAATATTCTTTTTTATTCTAAGGGGTCCCTTTAATGTTCACTACACTTTCTGGTTCAGCGTTGCTTTAATGTCACCACCTCAATGATCCCTTCAATGTTTAAAGGGGAGCAACACACAGGAATTTCACCTTCTCCTCTGTGCGGTGGCATCCAGAATTGGGATGCTCCGCTGTGTGTATTCCCCCAGGTCGCCCCATAAACGCAGCTTCCTTCGGCTCCCACGGCGCAGACTCGAATGGGAGTGTAGCGATAACCCTTATCGCCGGAGGGCTTCACCGCCCGAGACGTCCTTTTCCCAATCGTAAGAGGTGCTGCTGGAATTCCAGAGTCGTCCGTGAGGAAACAGGAACAGCCCTTACAAGGGCTAGTGAATTGTAATATAGCGTTTCCCCCAATAAGAGACAGAACTCAGTATTGAGGGTGAAGGTGAAGTGTTTTTATTAGTGCCACACTGGGCCTTATATACACAAGTCTCCATGCAATGACAACCACACTGACCAATAGCAGCAGGGCACACAATCCCTCAACTCTGCCGGTGACGCAATCAGTAGAACAATAGCAGGCTGTAATACACTCAATCAGGACAATGCCATTGACTGTGACGTAATCAACAATACACAATGGCAGTCAAAATACAATGACATTGCCTGTAACCTAATTAAGAAAAGGCCAGTGAATGACCCGGTGGGCAACTGAATAGTGATGACATCCAAAAGACAGAGCGTCTGTCACAGGGAGCAAATGCCCTGATTGGCTGAGCTGCACACTCAGACAATCAGCGCGCTTGCTGGACGAGCGCCGCCGAAGGGAGCCAAGCGGAGCACCAGCCGCATCCCCCACTACCTTGCAGCCGTGACGAGACCCATTCAAAAGGTCGGGCGTGCGCACTGCTAGAGGTGAGCGGGGATACGGCCGGATCGCACAGACGCGTCCAGGGCTCCGGGAGAGGGTGAGTGTTTCACGTGGTTTCACACAGCGGCTGCCCCAAGGACTGGAACTCGGGAGGCCCTGGAGTCTAAAAGACTCCCCTCGGCCCTGCTTACAGCTAAGCCGCCTGGCCGGCTAGGCACCCGAGTGGCACCACTCATTGTGAAAGGCCGGGCGCGGGCACACTTACAGCTAGAGGTGAGCAGGGATGTGGCTGCAGCAAGGGCTTCAGAGAAGGTGAGTGGATCTGGGCATCTGGGGGGTTTCACACTGTGGGGCATTCCAATTCAGGAAGCCCCAAGGACAGAAACTCGGGCTGGTCCAGGAGTCTTTTAGACTCCAGGGCCTCCGAAGTTCCTCTTTAAAGTGGACCAAAACCCAGGACTTTTACTATCCTGGGTTTTGGTCCTCCCCGATCGGGGTGCCCCACTGTGTGAAACTCCCCAGATCGCCCGAACAAACTCACCTCTTCCCGGTCCTACAGCACATGCGCAGCCGCTCGTCCAATCAGTGCTCGGAGCCGCTGATGTCACGCCATCTAAGCTGGTGTCTAAGGACAGTGGCTCTGAGCGCACTGGCGGCCGCATCCCCCACTTCCCTCTAACAGGTAGCGCGCCCGCTCTGGCCATTCACAAATGCCTGGCATAGGCACGCGCCCTGCTAGAGGGACATCTGGGATGCGGCCGCGGCTCGCGCATGCACCGTTGGACTGGGGAGCAAGGTAAGTAAACGGGGCGACCTAGGGGGGTTTCCCACAGCAGGGCATCCCGATTTTGGATACCCCGGGGGGAGGGTCTTGCTGGGTTTTGGTCCACTTTAAACGCACCTCTGAGCATCCACTCATGCATTTCCTTCGGGGTTTTCTCCTTTCCGATCCTTCGTTACTCCTGATTGTTTGGCAGCTGTTCAGAATCTGCTTTGATCTTTTTTGACAGATTTTTATATGTATTTTTTTATTCTGCGTCTTTTCCTGTTTCCCGGATTTTCTTGTAATTTTTGTTCAAGATGCTTATTAATAATTGTAAATGGCTTAAAATCTCTCTGTGATTGTTAACCGCCTGGAAACCGCTGCAGGCGCCTTGATAAGTCGTTCGCAAGACCTTGGATAACAGTATCAGCGAATACCTTGCCTAAGGTGAAATCACACTGCAGGGCATAAAAAATTAAGAAGTGCGGATAATGAATGAGCGAGGCTCGCGATATAATAATATATTATTGCTGCTATGTTAGCAATGGATTTACCACCACGCGGTTATTAGCATGGCATTAATAATACTAATACTAATAATAATCATTTGTGATCTTATGTCATGATTAGGGATGAGTGAACCCCCCAAAGTTTGGGTCCGGGAACAGCACGGTGCTGGCACTAGGAGTGTCCTCACTCATGGGGAGCGGCTGCCATTTTTCTGTGGACCCAGCTTTATACCAAGGGGGTTATTCAAGAAGGGATAGCGCCAGGTAGCGCCTCGTAGCGGCAGGCAGCGTCTGGTGAACGCCGGGCACTGTACGCAATACCACATTTATGAAACCGAATCTGGTGAGCGACTTTAACAGCGCCATGTAGCGTCACATGTATTATTACAGGCGGCTCAGCGTATAGCGACTCTAACAGCGCCATGTAGCGTCACATGTATTATTACAGGCAGGTCAGTGTATAGCGCCTCTAACAGCGCCATGTAGCGTCACATGTATTATTACAGGCAGGTCAGTGTATAGCTCCTCTAACAGCGCCATGTAGCGTCACATGTATTATTACAGGCAGGTCAGTGTATAGAGCCTCTAACAGCGCCATGTAGCGTCACATGTATTATTACAGGCGGCTCAGTGTATAGCGACTCTAACAGCGCCATGTAGTATCACATGTATTATTACAGGCAGGTCAGTGTATAGCACCTCTAACAGCGTCATGTAGCGTCACATGTATTATTACAGGCAGGTCAGTGTATAGCGCCTCTAACAGCGCCATGTAGTGTCACATGTATTATTACAGGCAGGTCAGTGTATAGCACCTCTAACAGCGCCATGTAGTGTCACATGTATTATTACAGGCAGGTCAGTGTATAGCGCCTCCAACAGCGTCATGTAGCGTCACATGTATTATTACAGGCAGGTCAGTGTATAGCGCCTCCAACAGCGTCATGTAGCGTCACATGTATTATTACAGGCAGGTCAGTGTATAGCTCCTCTAACAGCGTCATGTAGCGTCACATGTATTATTACAGGCAGGTCAGTGTATAGCGCCTCCAACAGCGTCATGTAGCGTCACATGTATTATTACAGGCAGGTCAGTGTATAGCGCCTCCAACAGCGTCATGTAGTGTCACATGTATTATTACAGGCGGCTCAGTGTATAGCGCCTGAGCTCTAGGCTCAGGAGCGCCAGGTATTACCTTTCGCTCAGTGTCGCTCTCCCATACATTTCAATGGCCGTTCATTTGCTTGTGTATAAACAGCCTGTTTGACATTTTTATTTTTTTTTGCTCCAATCATTGTGTGACGTCTCCTGGCTGCAAACAAACACTTTTAGAAACTTTTTTGACTTTTTATATTTTTATGCAGAATTGTCATTACAGGTCTGGCACTAAAGTGTCAATGTCACAATATTATAACAATGTCATTCCATGTGTTTTCGCTTTGTTACTGGTGGATATGTGTTCAAAAACAGACTAATCACACAGTGTCTGCCGCTCTATGCTACAGCGCCCAGCTTTAGAGCGCCGACGCTGTGTGTGTGGAGCGCCGAGTGTCGGTCGCACTGAGCTGGCGCTACCTCTCGCTCCCTGCAGCGCTGTACTGGTGTTAGAGCGCCCAACATACATCACATTCATCGATGCCGGCCAGGTTAATACAGCGACTGAAGCACTCTGTTACAGCGCCCGATACCCGCACACGAGCGTCTACTAGTGGTCGCTCTAAGCGCCGCTATACAGATGCTCATCTGCCGATACCTGGCGTTAGTAGTGAATCAGCCTCTAATTCAACCGCTGCTGACAGGAAGAAGATCGTGCGGGGCTCAGTCGAGTTTTACAGCAGCTTCAGCTGCTGAACCCTTTAGGTGAATCAACCAGCTTTTCCATGTTCGAACGCAAACTCGAACACGGATTTCAGGCTGAAGTTTGGGTTTGGGAACCCGAACTTACAAAGTTCAGGACGAACCCGAACTTGTATAGCGCCCAACTTCGCCCATCACTAATACAAAACCAAATTGATGTCCCCCACACCTCAAAGCACACCAAAAAAGGGAGTTGCACCTCTAATATTAACAAAGATTACAACTTTATTAGATTACCACATTAACTCATTAAAAGCCATTAAAAAAACATATACATACAAGTAACACGTCCCAAAGGAAATAGGAGGGGAGGAGAGGTGCTTATTAAGGAGCTGTAACACCTCCTGGCCCACAAATCATTATAAAGAGGCCGATTCATTAATAGCGCCAGGTAGCGACAGATGAGCGACAGTAGCGTTTTTTTCACAGCGCCCGCTAGTATTCGCTGTGCTTGGCCGTTGTTCGGTTGATGACAGCGACTCAGTCGGTGTGCGGTAATGTTGAATACGGGGTTAGGAGTCGCTGTTTGACTGATTCCGCGCTGTATGGGAGCGCATGACAGCGAATGGCCATAGCGAATGGCTCCCAGCATATTCATTAACAAATCACGCTCAAAAAATTCGCTCGCTGTAAAATGCTTGTTTAAACCCCAAAGCGTTGGCGGCGATGGGTTAAAAGTAGTTTTTTAACCCCCAAACAACCATATTTTTTGAAAAAAAAAAATAAACAAGTTTTTATAAACATTTTGTAATATGAAAATATTAATATCAGACATGTAATATCAATTCTGCACAAATGTTTTTTTTTTTTTTTTACCTTAAAAAAATATCTAACATTGCAGAAGTGGTCACAGAATTTTTGACATTAAAAAAAAAAAAATCATTAATATCAATTAATTATGAATATTTAAAGATTGCTCCATTGAAATGCATTGGAGAGCGCCAGGTAGCGAGAGGTCATACCTGTCGCTGTTCAAGGTCGCTCGCTGGCGCTGTGGGGTGAGGCTGGAATAATGATGAATGATTCGCTATCTGGCGCTCTGTCAGTCGCTAAGCAGGATCGGCTTGATAAATGTGTGATTGCGGAGGGGAGCCGGCGTTCTCGTGGCGGTGAGCGTCATTACCGTTCGCTCACCATTCGCTACCTGGCGCTATCCCTTGTTAAATAAGGGCCCAAGTTTCTAGTAGTCTCTCTTATGAAAAGTCCCTCTCATTGCTGACCTAATAAAGTGCAAGTGCTATTTACCATATTATAATACTCAAAAGGGCAAAAGGAGGAAGAAATGGCCAAATCTATGAAGAGGGGAGATAAAACCTTTTTCCGATATATTGGTGACAGAAAGAAGAAAAACAATGCAGTCTCAAAAATTAGAAATAGGGAAAATAATTATATTGACGGAGATAAGGCTGTGGCTGACCATCTGAATGGCTACTTTTGTTCGGTATTTTCAGATAGTAGCAGGCATGGTCATAGCACAACATCCAGCTGGGAGGGCACAGCTCCGGAGTTTCTGGAGGCTGATGTCTTAGCCGAGCTGGCACATCTAAAGCTAAGTAAGGCGATGGGTCCAGATGGAATCCACCCCAGAGTTCTAAGGGAACTTAGGTTTGTGATTGCAGCCCCTCTGACTGATTTACTTAACCATTCCCTTTCAACTGGTGAGGTTCCAGATGATTGGAGAATGGCCAATGTCGTACCAATCCATAAAAAGGGGAGTAGAGAAGAAGCCAGTAATTACAGGCCAGTTAGTGTAACATCTATAGTGGTCAAATTAATGGAAACGCTTAAAAAAACAGATAATTTCCCATCTAAAAATTAATGACCTATTGGACCCAAAACAGCGACGGCTTTACTGAGGGCAGATCATGTCAGACCAATCTTATTGATTTCTTTGACAATGTCACTATAGTGTTAGATGAAGGTGGTGCTGCGGATATCGCCTATCTGGATTTTAGCAAAGCCTTTGACACTGTACCACATAAGGATCATAGATAAGTTATTGAAGGTAGGACTCAATCCCTGGATAGTTCAGTGGATTTCCAGTTGGCTGAGGGATCGGTATCAGAGCGTTGTTGTAAATGCTGTGCAATCTGAACAAAGGCGAGTTACAAGTGGTGTGCCGTAAGGCTCTGTCCTGGGCCCCATTCTTTTTAATATATTTGTAAGTGACATAGGAGAAGGCTTGGTAGGAAAAGTTTGTCTGTTTGCTGATGATACAAAGGTTAGTAATAGGGTGGATATTCCTGGAGGTGTCTGCAACATGGAAAATGATTTAGCTTTACTGGATAGATGGTCAAAGAGTTTAATGTCTCTAATTGTAAAATCCTGCGCTTGGGTAGAAGGAATCCCGGCTCTGAGCACCGTATGGGCAGCACTGTGTTATCCAGGACCTCGGAGGAGAGAGATTTAGGGATACTGATTACTGATAGCTGCAAGATGATTGGACAGTGTAGCCAGGCAGTGGGAAAAGCAAGCAGGATGCTCGGCTGCATAGCTCGAGGCATCACCAGTAGGAAGAGGGAGGTTGTGATGCCGCTGTATAGAGCCCTGGTGAGGCCACAGCTAAAATACTGTGTGCAGTTCTGGAGACCTTACCTGCAAAAAGACATTATTCAAATAGAACGGGTCCAAAGGCGGCAACAAAAATGGTGGAAGGGCTTAAACATAAAACTTATCAGGAGAGACTTAAAGAACTTAATCTGTACAGAGGAAAGAAGGGAGAGGGGGGACATGATTGAGACCTTTATATATGTGACAGGAGGGAATAAGGTTCAGGAGGGAAGTGTTTTTAAGAAGAAAATTAATGATAGAACAAGGGGCCCAACCTGAAGCTAGTCGGGGGGAAGATCAGGAGCAATGTTAGAAAATATTATGTTACAGAAAGAGTAGTAAAAGCTGGGAACAAACTTCCAGCAGAGGTAGTTGAAAAATCAACAGTCACTGAATTTAAACACGCCTGGGATAAGCCTCCATCTATCCTAAGATAAAGAGTACATACAGTATACACATAAGATACAGAGAACATACAGTATATACATAAGATGCAGAGAACATACAGTATACACATAAGATACAGAGAACATACAGTATACACATAAGATACAGAGAACATACAGTATACACATAAGATACAGAGAACATACAGTATATACATAAGATGCAGAGAACATACAGTATACACATAAGATACAGAGAACATACAGTATATACATAAGATACAGAGAACATACAGTATACACATAAGATACAGAGAACATACAGTATACACATAAGATACAGAGAACATACAGTATATACATAAGATACAGAGAACATACAGTATATACATAAGATACAGAGAACATACAGTATACACATAAGATACAGAGAACATACAGTATACACATAAGATACAGAGAACATACAGTATACACATAAGATACAGAGAACATACAGTATATACATAAGATACAGAGAACATACAGTATATACATAAGATACAGAGAACATACAGTATATACATAAGATACAGAGAACATACAGTATACACATAAGATACAGAGAACATACAGTATACACATAAGATACAGAGAACATACAGTATATACATAAGATACAGAGAACATACAGTATACATATAAGGGCAGACTAGATGGAGCGTATGGTCTCCTTCTGCCGTCACCTGCCTTTGTTTCTATGTAAAAGTCCCATAAGGGGCAGTGAGTGATCGCTGACAATGCCGGCAGGTGACAGTGCGGCCCCTACCCAAAGATGGTGAGAGACGACCGCACAATCCCGCCCAAAAGTCCCCGTAAAAAGCACTTCCTGAATCACACGGATTTTCACGGAATCACCAAACAAAAATTCTCTCCAAATAAATCTTGCACCAAAAAAAATTGCTAAATTGGGAGAGAGGAGAAGAAGGATGAGAGCGGGATTTTATCGGCAATTGCACTCACTAGTCATAGGGCCAGGGACCCAGAGGTGGTCCTGCCGGTTTAGCAGCTCTTATGCTCTTCAGTATTCAGTGTGCACTATCCGGGCTCTTCCGCACCCTCGGTGTCCCAAACGGTAAATGCTGGTAAGTGACAGCGCGGCCCCTACTGAAAGATGGTGAGAGACGCCTGCACGATCTCGCCCAAAAGTCCCCTTAAAAAAAAACGCTCCCAGAATCACACAGATTTCCCGTGAGATCTCGCACCAAAACAAGAACTCTCTCCAAATAAATCTTGCGCTAAAAAATTGCTGAATTGGAAGAAAGGAGAAGAAGGCCGAGAACGGGTTTTTATCGGCAATTGCTCGCCTGGCTTTGAATGGCCCCTAAAAAGCCTAATGTTGCATTTTCGCCCGCGTTTGTTTACTTTTGCAATAACCTCTCGCACGTCGCACTTAGAATCATTTTTCTCTATTTCCCGGCCGATCCGCAGCTATTTTCCGCCTGTTAATTTCATTATTCGTAACAGAAAGTGGCTTCTAATATTCCAAAGCTGGTAATTTTAGAATTTTTATTTTTTTTTGTCTTTTTCCACGAGTGCGTTTTCAAGGGCATAAACACCAGCATTACAGCTGCTGCTTCACCAGTTTCATAGCTAGCCGCGGAGATGGATACGCTGTTTATGTCGACAATCTGTGCTGAGAGAATGGCGGCGCCTGCCAACAATCATGGGAAAAAATGATCAGTCCAAAAAACCTAATTAGGACGGTAAGAGGCAGGAGAGAGGCGCGCGGCATCCCTGCAGCGCTGCCGGATCGCGTCTGACACTGTGGGGGTTATTTAAGAAGGGATAGCTCCAGATAGCGCCTCGTAGCGGCAGGCAGCGGCTGGTGAACGCCGGGCGCTGTATGGGAAACCACATTTATGAAAATGAATATGGTGAGCGCCTCTAACAGCGCCATGTAGTGTCACATGTATTATTACAGGCGGCTCAGTGTATAGCGCCTCTAACAGCGCCATGTAGTGTCACATGTATTATTACAGGTGGCTCAGTGTATAGCGCCTCTAACAGCGCCATGTAGCGTCACATGTATTATTACAGGCAGGTCAGTGTATAGCGCCTCTAACAGCGCCATGTAGCGTCACATGTATTATTACAGGCAGGTCAGTGTATAGCACCTCTAACAGCGCCATGTAGAGTCACATGTATTATTACAGGCAGGTCAGTGTATAGCGCCTCTAACAGCGCCATGTAGCGTCACATGTATTATTACAGGCAGGTCAGTGTATAGCGCCTCTAACAGCGCCATGTAGCGTCACATGTATTATTACAGGCAGGTCAGTGTATAGCGCCTCTAACAGCGCCATGTAGAGTCACATGTATTATTACAGGCAGGTCAGTGTATAGCGCCTCTAACAGCGCCATGTAGCGTCACATGTATTATTACAGGCAGCTCAGTGTATAGCGCCTCTAACAGCGCCATGTAGAGTCACATGTATTATTACAGGCAGGTCAGTGTATAGCGCCTCTAACAGCGCCATGTAGAGTCACATGTATTATTACAGGCAGGTCAGTGTATAGCGCCTCTAACAGCGCCATGTAGTGTCACATGTATTATTACAGGCGGCTCAGTGTATAGCGCCGGCGCTCTGGCTTCCAGAGCCAGATATTACCTGTCGCTACCTGTCGCTCTCCCATACTTTTCAATAGACGTTCATTTGCTTGTGTTTAAACTGCGTGACGTTTTTTTTTTTTTGCTCCAATCATTGTGTTATTGTCACAGTGTTATAACAATGTTTTCGCTTTGTTACTGGTGGATATGTGTTCAAAAACAGACTTTAATCACACAGCGTCTGGCGCTCTATGCTACAGCGACCAGCTTTAGAGCGCCCATGCTGTATGTGTGGAGTTTTTTGATAAGTATGGTGTGGAGCGCCGAGAGTCGGTCGCACTGAGCTGGCGCTACCTTTAGCTCCCTGCAGCGTTATACTCTTGTTACAGTGCCCAACATACATCACATTCATCAATGCCGGCCAGGTTACTACAGCGACTGAGATACAGAGCCCGATACCCGCTTACAGCGTCTACTAGCGGTCGCTCTAAGTGCCGCTATACAGGCGCTCATCTGCCAATACCTGTTGTCTGTATCTTTATGTATTAAAATGATAGGTGGCACCAACCAACAATATTCACTTGTGGTGCACTGCCCCTAAATAGCTCTCTCAATCCCAATGATAAATCCCAAAAATGGAGGTTACCTCTCTCCCCCCATAAAAAGCCTTGGGGACTCACAATTGCACTCACCACATTTGTAATGTAATCATATAACTTTTATTATATTTTATATGCAGCAAAATCCACCCTTTAAAAATAATTGCTTACATAATGCACCACAAGGGGGAGCCATTCTATACACTACTATCACAATACATATAATGTAATCAATCCTCACTAATTAAGTCCTAAATATCTAAAGTGCATGTGCCAAGTAAAAAGTGCATCAATATCCAACACAATGTGCAAAATTTTTTGGTCCAAGATCTCAGCATAAAGTGCAAAAAAGTAAAACACAAAACAACACAAAAATGTTTCCTTACTATATACAGAATGGCGACCCCGCAGCAGAATAAACCCACGCGTTCCGAGACCTCCCCTGGGTCTCTTTTTCAAGGCATCAGTAAGTATATCTATGAGGCCGATTCATTAATAGCGCCAGGTAGCGACAGATGAGCGCCAGTAGCGTTATTTTCACAGCGCACGCTAGTATTCGCTGTGCTTGGCCGTTGTTCGGCTGTTGACAGCGGCTCAGTCGGTGTGCGGTAATGTGGAATACGGGGTTAGGAGTCGCTGTTTGACAGGTTCCGCGCTGTATGGGAGCGCATGACAGCGAATGGCCATAGCGAACGGCTCCCAGCATATTCATTAACAAATCACGCTCAAAAAATTCTCGCGCTGTGAAATGCTTGTTTAAACTCCAGAGCGCTGGCGGCGATGGGTTAGAAGTAATTTTTTAACCCCCAAACAGCCATATTTTTGGTAAAAAAAAAAAACATGTTTTTACAAACATTTTGTAATATGAATACATTAATATCAGACCTGTAATATCAATTCTGCACAATTTTTTATTTTTTTTTTTTTTACCTTAAAAAAAATATCTAACATGGCAGAAGTGGTCACAGAATTTTTGCCATTAAAAAAAAAAAAAAAAAAAAACATTAATAGCAATCAATTAAGAATATTTAAAGATTGCTCCATTGAAATGCATTGGAGAGCGCCAGGTAGCGAGAGGTCATACCTGTCGCTGTTCAAGGTCGCTCGCTGGCGCTGTGGGGTGAGGCTGGAATAATGATGAATGATTCGCTATCTGGCGCTCTGTCAGTCGCTAAGCAGGATCGGCTTGATAAATGTGTGATTGCGGAGGGGAGCCGGCGTTCTCGTGGCGGGGCCCGTCATTACCGTTCGCTCACCTTTCACTACCTGGCGCTATCCCTTGTTAAATAAGGGCCTATGTATCTATATGTAGAGAGACCTCTAATCCCGACATGCTGAAGGAGTCCAACATCCGAAATGACACCCCCCCCCACCACCGCCACATGCACACACACAATATAACAATGAGCCAATAACAAGGTCGCGAGAGGCTAAAAGTATTCACATGGCGCTTGTCATGCGAGGAATAAAACCTGCCAGGATAAAGCTTCTCACCGGGGAATGTTGTCAGCCATGCTGAGATCAGAGATGCTCAGGGAACGCTCCGGCGCCTGCTCGAAAAACTGAGAAATGGGTCCAACCGAGAGCATTGCTTAGATTTGCCAAGACTAGACATGAGCGAACTGATTTCTCTCTATTTCCCTCAGAATTTTAGGGAAAATCGCTCTTCTGCGGCAGTGCGGGCGCCTGTCCAGCAATAGTGAAATCGCTTCCCAGGGGCTGGGCGGCCTCACTGATCGGTCCAGACCCTGGGATCAGCTTTCAATCCCGTCCTGGATTGTAGTTTACACCAGTCACTCACTACTCCCTCTGTGCTCCCATTGGCCAGCCATCCTTTAAAGCTGGTACGTTATAGCTAGTACTGCTCAGGGTGTGACATTATCTGTGCTACTCTCAAGATTGACCCAGCTTTGTTTGACCAACCTAGCTCGCTGCCCTTACCGACCCTTTTGCCTGCCTGACCTTGAACTTCGTTTGACCCCTTTGGATACCGCGTACCTCTGACCACCCGGCTTGACCTAGTTTCTGACTATTCTCCTGCCTCATCCCCTTGAGCAGATGCTTTGTTGGAATGATTTCCCGTGAACGACCTTGGCCTTATTATACCCTCGTGTTCCTTCAGTCTTCACCGTGAGCTGGCATCCTTTGCGCCATTTAAGACCTGGGGGCAACGGTGTCCGGCGAGGCATATCACGCGTTCTGGCGAAAGAGGGCTTTACTATAGGCGGAAGTGGAGGTGGAGATTGGGGGTTGCCAGCTCACAGAAGGTGGGAAACTCACAGGGCATTACACTTACCTGGCGGTCTATGGTGGTGCACCTTTTTCTCCTCCGACCGGCTGGTCCAGTGAGTTGCTCTGGGGGGGAGGGGGGGCTGATGTGATGATGGGGGCTCGTAGTAGGGGGCCCTGCTATGGGGCCCCATCAGGGCTATGTATGTCCTTGTTTCTGGGTCTCTTTACCCAACAGGAGCTTGTCTACTATCTGTGGATCTCTTTAAGCCTTCTCTAGGCTTTTAAACAGAACAGAAAACCCAGTTGCATTTGACCTAACACTACAGATGTACAACGATCGGAATGACCGGGAAACTTTCACAGGAATGTTTCGCAGGCCCCCGACAGGCCCTCCGCTTATGCCAGGGAATACGAAAATTCACAGAAAACCTAATTACCACATCCTGTGCTACGCAACACGTGTACAACCGAGAGGCATGGGAGATAAGGGCTGCAATAAGACGGTTCCAGTCACGGCTCGTTGAGCCTTACTGTCTCTGCCTTGACGTGTGCCGCCTTCTACAAGTCGTGCTTTCCCTTAATGGGATCCTCTGTGCAGAAGAACCTCTCGATGATAAAAAAAAAGACCTCGAAGGGGCTTCACATTGGATTTGTTTAGTTTTTTCTCCTTAAAGGGAATGTCTAAGCAAAGGGTTAAATACGAGTGGCTAATCTTACCATCTTCTACATTAATTTTCAAAACCGTTATCAAACACAATGCACCACATCCTTGGCATTCAAAAAGCACTAAATCAGCAGAGGTGACCGAGCTCAGAGAGCCATAAATTGTAACGGGAGAATAAAATATTGGGATGAGCTATCTCTCCCTGCTGCTGAGACTATAGCAAACAAGATTAGTCATTCTAAAAAGCCTGCCAGCTCCCTGGTGTGAGTTACATTGTTTTACTTTGGTACAGCCAAGGAGAAATTGATTTATCTTGTTCTATTGTATTGTTTCTATTTTAATCAGCTGTTATACATTATAAAGCAGTCATGAGCCTACTTTTGCAATGTAGATAGCTTACAGTGCAATGTGATGCGTGCATCACACTGTGAAGATTGTCTCCTTTGTATACTTTAATCGTATTTATTGCTAAGATGGCTGGACCACGGTACAAAGCAATTATTACCCTTTGTGTCACCCCCCATTCGCCTCTTAGATTGTAAGCTTGCAAGCAGGACAATCATTCCTTTTGTTTCAATGCTTACCCATATTGTTTTGTAATGATTACAGTTTGTATATGAACCCTCTTATCTCCTGCCACAGCAGGAGCCAAGACAATGCACAAGGACAACAGTTGCAGGCATCAGGTAAAGATTACCCAAGTGAATGCAACAGCACCTTTAATTTACATGAAACATTCTTGGATATGGGGACAGACTCTGAATAATGTAGAATGTTTGTATATGAACCCTCTGAATGTGAAGCACTGCGTAACATGCTGATGCTATATACATAAATATTATTTTTATTATTATTAAAATTATTATTAACAACAACAACAACAACAACAACAACAACTAACAACAACAATTAACAACAACAACAACAATTAACAACAACAACAACAATTAACAACAACAACAACAATTAACAACAACAACAACAACAACAATTAACAACAAGTAGAAGAAGAAGAATATTTCCCTGATGCCTGTAACTGCTGTCCTCATCTGTCTGCCTGGCTTAGATTGTGGCAGGAGATAAATACCATTGAAGTTTCACATCTTCTTGACGGCATTCCCAGCATACCCGATTGTTTTGAGGTGCTGCAGACAGTTCCTCCTCCTCCTCCTCCATGGGAAATTACTGTGTGCAGGGTCAATCCAAATTCCTGTTTCTCAGGCTTGTGACACGTTGAGTTAGCAAAGCTGATTCGGGCGGAAGGCACTCTCTTGATCAATGGGAGGAGATCTGGGGGGACCCTGAGAATGTATTTAGGAATAAACTGAAATTCCAAAGATTCTTATCTCCTGCCACAACAGCAGGCAAGACAATGCACAAGGACAACAGTTGCAGGCGTCAGGTAAAGATTAAACACATGAATGTAACAGTGCCTTTTATTACATGAAACATTCTTGGATATGGGAACAGACTCTGGAAGAGTAGAATGTTTGCAGCCAGTGACTGAACAAAAACTTTTAACGGATCATTCCTTATTAATAGATGCAACCAAATCAGACGCTTTCTGCTTGAGTTGATCGTATCTCGTAAGTGCCATCGTTCTAATCATTGATACCATTTATGCCACCTCGTCAGTCGCTAAAGCGGCGCCGGAATGGGACACTTAAAGCAATTTGCACGTTATATGCACGGGCTATTCAGAAAAAAATAGCGCCAAGCTATGTCCTTTCTCAGGCGAGAACATTGAGGAAGCTGAAGTGACTGCGCCGAGATCCTGCCGCTCCGTTGTGATAACATTGACCCTATTCGCCATTGGAAATTACTTCTCACCCAGCCATGGGGAGACCTGGCGGGCATCCTATTTACACCTTCTCAGTGGCTCGTGAAAGAACAAGACAAAATGCTGTATTTGTTTTGCGGAGGATTATAGACGAGGATTAAGACACTGTTTGAAACTAACTTAGAACTTCACTTAAAGGGTAACTCGCCTTATTTATTTATCTCTTTAAGATGATTTTTATTTGCTTTATACAACCTTTCTCCACCATGGCAAACCCCCCATATAATCATCTTACTATACTACCAGGCCCTCATGCCCAGGGGCCTCCACCACTTGATATAGCCTGGCTGTCACTGGGCACAGCAGAAATGGGGCAGAGGAAGCTTCACCAGTAAGCTTCTGGCACTGCTGAGACTGAGCCCCTGCCAGCCGCCAGACAAGAGTGACAGGGGAGCTGCTTTGCAGGTAAGTGACCAACCCACCACCTCACTCACTTACTATACTACCAGGGCCAGTTTAAAGGCAGGGCCTGAAGGCCTCGTGTCCAGGGGCCTCCACCACTTGATATAGCCTGGCTGTCACTGGGCACAGCAGAAATGGGGCAGAGGAAGCTTCACCAGCAAGCTTCTGGCACTGCTGAGACAGAGCCCAACACCAGCCGCCAGACCAGAGGGACAGGGGAGCCAGTTTGCAGGTAAGCGACCAACCCACCTCCACACTCACTTACTATACTACCAGGGCCAGTTTAAAGGCAGGACCTGAAGGCCTCGTGCCCAGGGGCCTCCACCACTTGATATAGCCTGGTCGTCACTGGGCACAGCAGAAATGGAGAGGAGGAAGCTGCACCAGCAAGCTTCTGCCACTGCTGGGACAGAGCCCATCAACAGCCGCCAGACCACAGGGACAGGGGAGCCAGTTGATATAGCCTGGTCGTCACTGAGCACAGCAGAAATGGGGCAGAGGAAGCTTCACCAGCAAGCTTCTGGCACTGCTGAGACAGAGCCCAACACCAGCCACCAGGCCAGAGTGACAAAGGAGTTGGACTGCAGGTAAGAGGCCAACCCACCTCCTCATTCGCGATCATTGGTGCGCATGTCTCACGCCCCTCTGCGGCCAGACAGAGGACACTGATTCTCTGTCTGGCACTGGGCTCTCACCACCTTGCTCAGGAGGAGCTACCTGTAGCGGAGAGCGAGCGCTGGAGGGCAAGCTGGCAGGAAAAAGATTCTGTGGGGTAAATCTGCACTGGAGAATAGGGAGGGAGGAGATTAATTTATTTTAATTTGGGTAATTCATTAAAAATGTCATTCAGATGAACCTGAATTGGAGAATTTTTGGCGAATTATCCAAAGTCAGGGCTTGAAGGCCTTATGCCGAGGGACCCCCCCCCAACTTGATAAAGCCTGGCCATCACTGTTCAAGCGCAGCAGAAAGGGGAGCAGAGGAAGCTGCTCCAGCAGTGCTGCTGAGACAGAGCCCATCGCCAGCCGCCAGTCCGGATTGACAGGGGAGCCGGTTTGCAGGTAAGTGACCAATCCACCTCCTGACTTGTGATCCTTGGTGTGCATGTCCCACACCCCTCCGCAGCCAGACAGAGGACACTGATTGGGGTACATCTGCACTAGAGGATAGCCAGGGAGGAGGTTTGTTTATTTTAATTTGAGTGATCCGTAAAAAATTTGATTCAGATGAACCCGAATTTCTAGGGGAATTTTTGGCGAATCATCCAAAGTCAGGGCCTGAAGGCCTCGTGCCCAGGGGGCTCCACCACTTGATATAGCCTGGCCGTCACTGTGCCAGCACAGCAGAATGGGGAGCAGGGGAAGCTGTGCCAGTAAGCTTCTGGCACTGCTGTGACAGAACCCACTGCCAGCCACCAGACCGGAGTGACGGGGGAGCCGCTTTGCAGGTAAGAGACCAACCCACCTCTTCACTCACTTACTATACTACCAGGGTCAGTTTAAAGGCAGGACCTGAAGGCCTCATGCCTAGGGGCCTCCACCACTTGTTATAGCCTGGCCCTCACTGTGCCGGCACAGAGATGGCAGAGCAAAAGTCGTGTGGGGTACATCTGCGCTGGAGGATAGCAAGGGAGGAGGTTTCTTTACCCTAATTTGAGTAATTCGTAAAAAATTTGATTCAGATGAACACGAATTTCTTGGCGAATTTTTGGCGAGTCATCCTAATCAAAATTTTAACAAATTCGCTCATCCTTAAACAGGAATCATCCAAACTACTGTTTTAGCATGTCAATTAGTATCCTAAAGAGTACAGATGTTGACTTGAGAGGCTTAAAGAGGAAAAGATCATTTCCTTCTCCCTGTGATTCCTTGTGATGTAAAACTCAATAGTTTTCCCGTAAATCCCTTTTCTGCCCATAACACGGAGCATGAGTGCCCCACCAGCCTATCACTGGTTGGCTATCCATACAGCTTTTTACTGCTCAGCCCGGGAAGTAAAGCAGAATGGAGCATGCACCCATGGACGTACACCCGCACCTCTGTGTACCTGCACTAGCCATTCAGGAATGCCTGCCATGAGTACGCACCTCAGCTACTTGAGATGTGGCTGTGGCCCAGAGATAAGCTGCAGGAGTGCAGGCTATGTGAGTATACTCGAGATCCTCGGAGATACACATTGAGTTGGGGTGGGTGGCGGGTTGGGTGCTCCTTGGGGTCCTTGTCCTGCTGAAGATTGCCTGGAAGAAAGGAAGGGGACACCATATTTAGGGGAGGCCCTGCATGGAAACAAATAGGCAAAGGACACCAACCACAGTCCCTGGTAACCTCCTTGTTTGAGGCTGCCCATGGATTAAGTTCCACGGTTGGTGGAGGTCCAGTGTCCCACTCTGGTGGTGCATGGATATGGACCCTGGTGTGCCATGGCCTCAGCTGCTAGTTCTGGGTGCCAGCCAGACATTTTGTTCATCCCAGAATCAATTGTGACAAAAAGAGAGGGGGCGGAGCTGCTCCTAGAGTCAGGCAGCTTGGAGGAAAGAAGGGGTATAAAAGATGTTGAGGGGGGGGGCAGGGTCAGGTTGCAAAGTCACAATCTGTAGCTGAGCGCCAGGAGTAGTAGCAAGGGACAAGGTGAAGAGTACAGAGTAGGGCACCACTGTGAGACTATCACTCAGGGTAAGTCTATGCCCCGACCTGTCCTGGAACAGGCCCACCTCGGCTGATTCAGACTCTGGGATGGACCCCTCTGCTCCCCAACACCACCCCCAAGCCTCCCATCTGCCTGGCCCGCATCTGCCGCTATGATACCTGATGGTCCCCAGTTTGGCTTCTGAACTACAAACATATACACAGACTTTGGGAATCGTGGGCCCAGACACCGCTGTTCAGTACAAATTTTACAGTCTGGGTTTACTCATCCCTGGTAATAAAAAAAATATACTGTGTTTGTGCTTTTTTGTAAGTTTCCTGTATGTTAAATGGCTGTTTTGTGTGTTTTTTTTCCACGCTTTTAAGTGATTACAACCTGTACTCAGCACCCAGGTGGCACTTGATAGAATTAGAATTTGATACGTAGTACTTGATGAAAAAAAGTGTTGGGAACCTCTGATCTAGATCTCTTGTACTTTTATTAGGTTATTAGCGCCTCTCCAAATGCAGCAGCGATACGCTGTCTGCTCAGTAAGCGGTGTTTGTATATGACGAGGTTCTAAACGCTCAGTGAATAGCCCTTGGCCTCTCATATACTTGCTAAGTTTACGTAGAGTCAATGCGGTCGGAGCGCCATGAAAAATGTTAATGTCAGCTATGACCTAAATATTCAACTGCCGTGCTTTCCAGTAACTGCTACCCAATATATACTCAAGTCTCATGATGACTCTTCTTGTGTTTATATTGGAAGAAAGGCGGCCGCTGGTTGTGCAGTGGATGAACCCAATAGCGGGCAAAATTGGGGCTGCAAGGGAATGGTGGAGGGTTGGGTGCTCCTCGGGGGCCTCTGGGTCTTTGTCCTGCAAAGAAGGAGGGGAGGAAGTGGACCCCATACTTAGGGGAGGTCCAACATAGAAAAATATATAGGCAGGTGAGGGGAAGATAGGGTGGGACACCTACGTCGCTCCCCGGTAACCTCCTCACTGTCTTCTTGTGGTGATGGCCCGTCTATTAGCCAGAGGTGGGCCTCTTGGAGATAGGCCCATGGGTTAAGTCGGGTCCCCCTGTGTCTCAGTGGTGGTGGTGCGCATGGACCCTGAAGTGCAACAGCCTCTGCTGCTGGTTCTGGATACACCCAGACATCATGGTCATCCCAGGATCCATTGTGACAGAGAGGGTGGTGGAGTCAGGCAGCTTGGAGGTGGAGACATAAAAAAGAGGTTGAAGAAGAGGTATAAAAGAGGTTGAGAGGGGAGGAGCCAGGATTGGGTGGCACAGTCACAGTCTATAGCTGAGCATTGGGGAAAAGGAACGAGGGGCGAGGGAAACAGAGGAGAGCAGGACACCGCTGTGAGACTATCACAAAATAGCTTAATGGCATTACTTTGCCAGACTGGGCTGATCTATGCTGTGGCCATTACAGCCTGCCAAAGCTTTGGACCTTAAAGCAAAACAAAACCCATCCCGGGCCGAAGAGAGATGGTCGAACATGACCTGCAAAGTTCGGGTTCCCAAACCTGAACATGGACTTTAGCCAGAAGTCAATCAATTAAATCAATGGGGACCTGAATTTTGGAGGGCGGCTGTGGCAGGACAGAGGGGTGCAGAGTGTGCAACAGAAGTGCTGGAGGAACTCACCTGAGCCCCGATCCTCTCCTGTCGCTGACAGCGGAGCCGCGGCAGCTGCGGCAGCTGCGGCATTTCAAACTGGCCCCAGGCGGAGCTACAAAAAGATGGCCGCCGGCTCCCATAAGGGAGAGCACTTTAGTGCCAGCACCAGGAGTGTCCTCACTCATGGAAGCCAGGGCCATATTTTTGAAACCCCGACTGGGGCCAGTTTGGAACGGCAATGCTGCCGCCACTGGAAGAGAAAGATGGGAAGAAGAGGGGCCCAGGTAAGTTACAGCAGTGCTTCTGCTGCAGCGGCCTATCAACCTACTTTCCCGTGTTCAGACCGGACCCCGAACTCAAACACGAACTTCTGGCTGAAGTCCGCATACCTTTCAACTTTTCAGGGTGGTAAAGAGGGACATTTGTTTGTTAGGCCACGCCCCCCTCATTGAGGGATTAGTGAAGCCACGCCCCCTCATTGAGGGATGGATAGGAGATACATTGTAACAGTTACAACAATAATAGGCAAATGAATCATTTATTGCTGCAGATCTGCATGTTAAACCCAGAGTGATTGCCCTGCTAGGAACAGCCCTGCCTGGGACATCCCAAGGAGTAAAAGGTGCCCCTAATAGTCTTGGGGCCCAGGGTGATCGCCCTGCTCACCCTCCCCTAGAAACAGCCCTGCCTGAGACAGCCCAAGGAGATAAAGATGCCCCTAATATCCTTGACACCCAGGGTGATTGCCCTGCTCACCCTCCCCTAGAAACAGCCCAATTTTGGATGCCCCGCTGTGTGAAACCACCGCGATCGTCTTGAATACTCAAAGGAACCTTGATCATTTCATACAAAGGAGAGTTCCCCTTTAACACCATACCGCGGCCTTGTGTTTTGGAGAGCATTTCTAAAGTGACACCTCCGAGTGGGGATAAAAGCAGTCAGCGGCTGTTTTACAATGCTGCGCGTAGATGGCGCGCCGCGCTCCCAGCACCAGGCGCATCTATTTTTCATGACAGGTTCCCTGTAAACACTCGCTCGCATCGCGCTCACCCGGCCGGAAAAACAGCCATGGCTTAGAATTTACGACTGCGCTCCGGATGGTGGGGGAGTGCTGCCAGTAAGCGGAGCAGTTTGGAAAGCTATAAAAGCTTCTCCACGCACTCTGGAGTTCTGCTGCGTATGAAAGTGGACCTGAAGCCAAAATGGCTGTTTTATAACCCACCCCTGGGTTTCTCAAACTGGGATGCCTGCCCTCATAGAGAGATCGGGCATAGTACTCACTTTCCTGGGTTCCTGGCTCATCAGTGTGAGAGTCTTGAGGAAACAAATCCCAGCAAAGTGCAGATCTAAAAAATACCCTTCCTAACCTCCCCATTGTGTTCTATGGGAGTGATCCTGACTCTACAGCAAAAAGGAGGAGGATCCCCCTGAGGAGTAAATATGGAATTCCCACAGTGTGTGAGCGTGCCATGGCAAGAACAGCCTAGTGACACTGGTGTGACGTCTGTGCCAGGCTGTGCCACACTGTGCCGGACCAAAGGAGCCGGAAGCACAGAGACGACAGAGGTCACAAAGTCATATATTGGGATGGGAGTCTAAAATAGTGGCTTGTATTTTCTCTCCCTCCTGCTGTGGCTACAACAAACAAGATGAGTCATTCTGAAAAGCCTGGTGAGTGTTACATTGTTACGGCAAAGCAGCAGCTGATGTATCTTAATTGTTTCTATTGTAATCAACTGTGATTCACTGTAAAGCAGTCTCAAGCCTACTATAGCTTACATATAGCTTACAGTACAATTTGATGTTTGCATCATGTACAAGGCAAAAACAGCCTCGCGACACTGGTGTCACTTATGTGCCGGGCTGTGCCACACTGTGCCAGACCACAGCAGCCCGACGTACAGAGGCGACAGAGTTTACAGAGCCATATATTGGGATGAGAGTTTAAAATAGTGGGTTGTATTTTCTCTCCCTTCTACTGTGACTATAACAAACAAGATGAGTCATTCTGGAAAGCCTTCCAGCTTCCTGGTGAGTGTTACATTGTGTCACAGCCAAGGAGCAGCTGATGTATCCTAATTGTTTCTATTGTAATCAACAGTGAGGCTCGAGCCCACTATAGCTTACAGATAGCTTACAGTGCAATGTGATGTGTGCATCATCTACCAAGGCAAAAACAGCCTAGTGTGACTTTGGTTCCAGGCTGTGCCGCACTGTGCCAAACCAAAGCAGCCAGGAGTACAGAGGCAACAGAGCTCACAGAGTCATATATTGGGATTGGAGTTTAAAATAGTGGCTTGTATTTTCTCTCCCTCCTGAGGTGACTATAGCAAACAAGATGAGTCATTCTGAAAAGCCTGCCAGCTTCCTGGTGAGTGTTACTTTGTGTTACAGCCAAGGAGCAGCTGTGATTCGTGGTAAAGTAGTCACAAGCCCACTATAGCTTACAGATAGCTTACAGTGCAATGTGATGTGTGCATCATGTACCAAGGCAAAAACAGGCTAGCGACACTGGTGTGACTTCTGTGCGGGGCTGTGCCGCAATGTGACTGACCAAAGCAGCCGGAAGTACAGAGGCGACAGAGCTCACAGCCATATATTGGGGTGGGAGTTTTAAATAGTGTCTTGTATTTTCTTTCCCTCCTGCTGTGGCTATAACAAACAAGATGAGTCATTCTGAAAAGTCCACCAGCTTCCTGGTGAGATTACATTGTTACAGCCAATCATCAGCTGATGTATCTTATGTGTTTCTATTGTAATCAACTGTGATTCCCTGTAAAGCAGTCACGATATAGCTATAGCTATAGCTCACAGATAGTTTACAGTGCAATATGATGTGTGCATCGTGCTGTGTAATGGGGAGCTGGGAAAATTGTCTTCTCTGTAGCTTTAATAAATCAGGGGACCCACCGCAAAGGTAAGTATCGCATTTCATGACAAATTGGGATCCACCCCCTGAGAGGAGAGAGGATCAAAAGTCAATCAAAACTTAAAGTGGACCAAAACCCAGGATTTTGACTATCCTGGGTTTTGGTCCTTTCCCCCGGGACACCTTGATCGGGATGCCCCACTGTCTGAAACCCCCCAGATCGCTGATGCCAACTCACCTCTTACCGGTCTTACGGCGCATGCCTGGCCGCTGGTCCAATCAGTGTGCTCAGAGCCGATGACATCACGTCGTCTAAGCCCTTGGAGCCAATGGCAGCCGCATCCCCCGCTTCCCTCTAACAGGGAGCTTGTCATTCACAAATGCCTGGCACGAGCATGCGCCCTGCTAGAGGGATAGCGGGGATGCGGCCTGCCGTGGGACCGGGAAACACGGTAAGTATATGGGACGACCTTGGGGGGTTTAACACAGTGGGGGCATCCCAATTTCGGATGCCCCGGGGAAGGGAATCGATCGGCTCAGGAATCCTATAGATTCCTGGGCCGATCACCGTGGGTTTTGGTCCACTTTAAGGTACTCTTTAAAGTGGAACAAAACCATTTTGGGGCACCGACCTGCCCTCACCGCCCGAGTTCCTTGAACAATGCTGAAGCCACGTCCCCTGGCACTTTAGAGATTGCCGATTGGCCGATCTCAAGAGTGATGGGCGATGACTTCCAGCCGAATGTTTTTTTTTTTTTTTTGCATGGCTTGGCTGGGGAGTGCGCACAGCTACAGATATAAGTAAAATATATATGTAGAACTCAGCACACACTTAGTAACAGGAACTTAATAACACAATAATAATAATAACTCACTTATAATATAATATATTATACTTATATTACACTTATAATATATTACACTTATAATAATAATAATAATAATAATAATAATACACTTATAATATATTGCAGTTAAATTACACTTTTAATATATTACACTTATAATATAATATAATATATACACTTATAATATAATAATAATAATAATAATAATAATAATAATAATAATAATAATAAACTTAATAACAGGAACTTTCAGGACTAAACATTTTCTAATAAGAATGCTCAGTGTGTGTAACTTCTTATTCCAGAGAAGATAGGCAGCAGTATATATAAAAGACACAGAGCAATAAAAGGTTAATTATAACAAAGGAACAAGGTGATTAATAAATGTCCCATGTTATATTTGCACGATTGGATTAAATACAGTAGGGGGTATTTTAGCGGATGAATTTATTTATCATTTATTAATTATTGATTTTTCATTATATCCTTTGTTATTTGGCCATATAGTTCTCTCCCCACCGCCTATACATCCATTTATGTTGGTCTGTCTTGTATGTTGTTGTATGTTTTTTTAATGGTTTTTAATATGTCTGATATATGGTGTTACGGATACAATATATACAATATAATAAATATTTATGTATTAATTTTGATATAGGTGAGCCTCCCTTTTTGTTTTTGGTTCCTAATAGAAACGGCCCTGATTACAAGTCGTGTCAAGAACAAATCATTTGACTTCTCCCAGATATAGAACACTTATGACAACGTATTAAACTGTCTGATCGCTAAAAGCCGCGTATCGGATGTAGCACTTGGCCAAAACATTGTAACACGACTAACTGAGCGCTGGTCTTCGGCCTTGAGCACCCTGTGATGTACTGACATGTCATTGCTGACATGGATTCGCTTAAATTCCAGAGCTGAAAGAGTTTACTGTGCGTCCACGGTATTAATTGCGTAATCTGTACCGAGATAGGACCTCTCGTGATAAGAAATATCATTCAATCTCGCGGGTTAGGTTACGAAACGCGCGCCCGCCGGTCTCACTGCCGGAGAAATACGAGACCCTCGATGCAATTTACATTGATTTTTCATTTCTGCCATGCGTCATGTACGGCGGCTATTTACTGACTTTGTGCGCTTCTAGGCAGGAAAATGTCAAGGTTTCCGTGACAAAAACAAAACCTTACACCCCACTAATAGAAATATGGCCGTATTAAATGAGGCTAATGAATATTAATGTTTTCCTGCATGGCCTTGACATATAGGTCTTCTGTCACACAAAGAGGCCCGCAGACAATACAAAGAAAACAGTATTGGGTCGATTCAAAGAAACATGTAACAGCTTGGATTTTGGTACCGATCATCCTATTTTTCACGTCCGCTCGTGCGTTCGTATGAACTTGCGAGTGATTCTATAAGCAAATACGTTTCTATCCTAAAATATACGTCCGTTCGTATGGCAGTTCGGGAATCAGACCTATGTCAGTTTCCATCCTGAATTTTCCGTTTCATTTCTCAGGTTGCAACATTGGTTTTGCCCTTTTTCCTTTTTTGTCTGGACGTAAATCCTTCTGATCTTGCGGCTGCGCACTACAAACTTACCTCATTAAAGTGCATTCTAAATATTTGGTCTTTTATTTTTCTTTATTTCATTCATTTTGTAGTAACCAACCATTAATGAATGCATTTGCATAAGTAAATCTTACTTTGTTTAATTTTTAGTTAACTTGCATTTTTTACTTGTGGATTTAATTTTAATATTTTGGCTTCAAATGGTACAACTTTAAATTTTTGGTGTGGTTACCCACACCCTCTACATACAGATTGCTCTCAAATATTAAAAAACACCCAGCAACTTCTGCATGTTATGAGCCTAAAAACAGCCAAGATGGCGGCTCAGGTATTATCGGGCAGCCTGCAAACAGAAAGGGCCTTGTGACTGTGTTGCTCTGGATTCTTTGATTTCTGACCTTTCCGTGCCCCCAGCTCTGCTGTGTCTGTGCAAAATACAGCAGTAACCCACATCCTGCACTTTATCCCGCTCTCCTCTCCTCAGTAACTGTGATGCATCTGACCAAAGATGTGCTTAAATAATTAAACAAAGCAAAGGTAAACAACTACACCAATAAATGCAATCTAAAAATATTATTCTAGTACATCAATTTAAAAATAAATAACAAAGGACATAAGTTTCTTTAATTAACGCAAATATATTGCCAAATAAAGGTTTACATGCAAAGGACTAATTAAGGTCCACATTAAAATGCTTTTATAAGGCATACATGAATCAGGTATGCATTGCTATACAATTTATGGCCTCGGCCATGCTGATACATGCAGTTCATTGGAGCACAAGACGCGCAGACTCCTCCACATAGCCAAAAAACCTGTTCACGAACAGCAATCCGGCTGCTAAAAGGTGTCGCCAGTGGCTTTCTTTTAAAACGTATTTAGAGGTTTGAAAACTGTTCTCTGAATCACACCGAAACACATCCAATTATCCTAAGTTTTACGTTTTCATCCTAAGTTTTAGGATTTGATCCTAAGTTTTACGTTTTGATCCTAAAATTTAGGAACGAACTTGCGATGATCGTAAGAGCATATACGCATTCGAACGTAGGCTCGTGCGAGTCGTAAATGGCCAAAAAAACAGGAAAAAATGACAAACACCCACCCAAACTTACGATTCTCGATCCGAAATCAATTAACTTTTGCTCTTTGAATCGAGGGGTATGTCTAGGACCTACTTTATCATATAGATATTAATGCAATGGGGGTTCAGGATGTAATATAACTCTACATACAACAGTCCATTGATTCACAATAGAGATATCAATCTATCGCCCATGATAATAATGCAAAGTGCAACAATTCATATATACCACCAACCACAATGGGGGTTCAGGATGTAATATTACACTACATAATATATATATAATATATATATATATATATATATATATATATATATATATATAGAACACTACATACATCAGTTCTTTGATTCACAATAGATATACCGCCCATGATCATAATGCAAAGTGTAACAATTTATGTATTTATATATACCACTGACCACAATGGGGGTTCAGGATGTAATATTACACTACAAAATATATATTAATATATATATATATATATATATATATATATATATATATATGTATATAGAACACTACATACATCAGTTTTTCGATTCACAATAGATATACCGCCCATGATCATAATGCAAAGTGCAACAATTTATATATACCACTGACCACAATGGATGTAATATTACACCTCATAATATATATATATATATATATATATATATATATATATATATATATGTATTTATATTTATATATATATATATATATTACACTACATACAGCAGTCCATTGATTCACAATAGAGGTATCCTTCTATCGCCCATGATCATAATGCAAATCAGATACTTTATCACAAAGTGGAACAGTTCATATGTTCCACGACCACTGTATTTAATAATATAAAAAAAATTAAATGTATTGTTTCATCCATTAAAATTCCACAATGGAGTATTTTGCAAAGTGGAACAGTTCATGTATACTACCGACCACAATCACAATGGGGGTTCAGGATGTAATATTACACTACATTATATATATATATATATATATATATATATATATATATATATATATATCACTACATACTACAATCCATTGGTTCACAATAGACAATAGAGATATCGCCCATGAGAATAATGCAAAGTGCAACAATTCATATACCACCTACCACAATGGGGGTTCAGGATGTAATACCGCCAATGAACATAATGCAAAGTGCAACAATTTATATATACCACTGATCACAATGGATGTAATATTACACTATATATATATATATATATATATATATATATATATATATATATATATATATTACACTACATACAGCAGTCCATTGATTCACAATAGAGATATCCTTCTATCGCCCATGATCATAATGCAAAGTGCAACCGTCATGTATACCACCAACCACAATAGGGTTCAGGATGTAATATTACACTACATAATATATATATATATATATATATATATATATATATATATATATATATATATATATATATATTACACCACATACAACAATCCATTTATTCACAATAGAGATATCCATCTATCCCCCATAATCATAATGCAAATCAGATACTTTATCACAAAGTGGAACAGTTCATATGTTCCACGACCACTGTATTTAATAATATAAAAAAAAATTAAATGTATTGTTTCATCCATTAAAATTCCACGATGGAGTATTTTCCATTCATAGTAGCAATAATTCATTCACTAAATGAACGTGTTTAGTTTTAACATCTCATTTATCTTGATCACCATAAAGTGGATCTATTTGTAAACAATACAAAAAGTATCTTTAATATACATCCAAATAATTAATTGAACTCCATTCAATACATTGATGTAATTCCATTTAAAGTGGACCAAAACCCAGGATTTTGACTATCCTAGGTTTTGGTCCTTGTCCCCGGGCCACCCCAATCTGGGGCACCCCGCTGTGTTTGAATCCCCCAGGTCGCCCGATCGCACTCACCCTTTCCCGGTCCTCTCAGCACACACGGATCCGCTCACCCGGTCGCATCCTCACTACCTTCTAACATGGGCATTCACAAAATCAAAAAAGTTTTCAAAAATGTATTTAAATAGGCCAGGAGAGGTCACACAATGATTTGGTACAAAACAAAAAAAATATTAAAAGAAAACCCTGCTTAAAGAGAATAAAAGTAACGTCCATTGAAATGTATGGGAGAGCGACAGGTAGCGACAGGTAATACCAGGCTCCGCCGGGATCCGCTCATGTGATGATGAATCGGTCGCTACGTGTCGCTGTAAGAGGCGCTCACCAGAATCGCCTTCATAAATGGGGAGGCCGATTCAGTAATAGCGCCAGGTAGCTACAGATGAGCGCCAGTAGCGTGATTTTCACAGCGCCCGCTAGTATTCGCTGTGCTTGGCCGTTGTTCGGTTGTTGACAGCGACTCAGTCGGTGTGCGGTAATGTTGAATACGGGGTTAGGAGTCGCTGTTTGACAGGTTCCGTATGGAAGCGCATGACAGCGAATGGTCATAGCGAACTGCTCCCAGCATATTCATTAACAAATCACGCTCAAAAAATGATCGCGCTGTGAAAAGCATGTTTAAACCCCAGAGCGCTGGCGGCGATGGCTTAAAAGTAGTTTTTAACCCCCAAACAACCATATTTTTTGATTAAAAAATTAAACAAGTTTTTCTAAACATTTTGTAATATGAATACATTAATATCAGACCTATAATATCAATTCTGCACAAATTTTTTTTTTTAATTTTTTTACCTTAAAAAAAATAACTAACATTGCAGAAGTGGTCACAGAATTTTTGACATTTAAAAAAAAAAAAAAAAAAAAAAAAAAAACATTAATAACAATTAAATATGAAGATTTAAAGATTGCTCCATTGAAATGCATTGGACAATGCCAGGTAGCGAGAGGTCATACCTGGCGCTGTGATGGGATTAGCAGCGGCGCTGTTCGTTGCAGTCCGCTACATGATGAATCCCGCGCTAGCTGACGCTCTCGCCGGCGCTAGCCTCATTTAGCGTGATAAATGCGTGATTGTGTCCGCCGCCTGGCGTTCTGGAGTCGCTAGTGAGACACTACCTGGCGCTATCCCTTGATAAATAAGGCCCGTGGTATTGCGTGCCGTGGCCTGCGTTCACCTGATGCTACCTGACGCTTACAAGGCACTAACCTGTCGCTATCCCTTCATGAATAAAGCCCTAAGTAGAAGTGCACTTTAAGTAGAGACCGTGTTGAACATGGTTTGTGAAGTAGAAATGTCAGGCTATTGCCAAAAGTAAATAGTGCTGCTTCTGGGTAGGGTATATATATATATATATATATATATATATATATATATATATCTCCCAAGCCATAACAATCAGAATCAGAATCACTTTTATTCATTTTATTTAAGTACATTGAGATATGTAAGGAATTAACTGTGTGCTTACATGAAGAAATATTACAAACAACGTGTAGGAAATGAGAACAGGTCTATGAACTTCAAGTATTATAATCCAGATGAGTGCAGAATGGCATTGCGATCACATCAACAGACGGGTACATTATTTAGTAACCTAGCCAGGGCCGGGCTTAGGGCAAATGTCCCCGGAGTGCTGACAGCCCCAGCACAGACAGGACAGGAACTATGAAGGACCACAAGACCCATCAGGGACAAGAAGGCAAAGCCCAAAGTCATGAAATAGGAAGGCCTGAAGACCCACAAGGAGGTACACAGTGCAGAGCATAGCTAGGCTTCAAGAAGACAATGCAATGATCCAACCCAAAGATCACATGCATCTATAGGAAACCCAACAGCATGATTAACGTCAGGTTCAAGACCCTGTCCAAGCCAGTCCTGACAGAAGGTGAGAGGTAACACATGGAACGTTGGGAATTCACTTGGCTATGGAAAATTAGCCGCATGCTTAAATGAAGAAACATTACAAACAACGTGTCGGAAATGAGAACTTCCAAGAGGCCGATTCATTAATAGCGGCAGGTAGCAACAGTTGAGCGACTGTAGCGGCATTTTTAGAGCGCCCGCTAGTAGTCGCTGTGCTTGGCCGTTGTTCGGTAGTTGATAGCGACTCACTCGGTTTGCCGTAATGTTGAATATTGGGTGAGGAGTCGCTATTTGACAGGTTCCGCGCTGTATGGGAGCGCATGATAGTGACTGGCCATAGCGACCGGCTCCCACCATATTCATTAAGAGGCCGATTCATTAATAGCGGCAGGTAGCGACAGTTGAGCGACTGTAGCGGCATTTTCAGAGCGCCCGCTAGTAGTCGCTGTTCTTGGCCGTTGTTCGGTAGTTGATAGCGACTCAGTCGGTTTGCCGTAATGTTGAATATTGGGTGAGGAGTCGCTATTTGACAGGTTCCGCGCTGTATGGGAGCGCATGATAGCGACTGGCCATAGCGACCGGCTCCCACCATATTCATTAAGAAATCACGCTCAAAAATTTCAAGCGCTGGCGGCGATGGATTAAAAGTAGTTTTTTAACCCCCAAACAACCATATTTTTGGAAACCAAAAAAAAACAAGTTTTTAAAATAATTTAGTAATATGAATACATTAATATCAGACCTGTAATACCAATTCTGTACAATTTTTTTTTTATTTTTTTCCCTTAAAAAAATTATCTAAAATGGCAGAAGTGGTCACAGAAATGTTCACATTTAAAAAAAAAAAAAAAAAATTAATAACAATTAATTATGAATATTTAAAGATTGTGCCATTGAAATGCATTGGAGAGCGCCAGGTAGCGAGAGGTCATACCTGTCGCTGTTCAAGATCAGACGCTGGCGCTGTGGGCTGAGGCTGGAATAATGATGAATGAGTCGCTATATGGCGCTATCTCAGTCGCTAAGCAGGATCGGCTTGATAAATGTGTGATTGTGGTGGGGAGCCGGCGTTCTCGTGGCGGGGCCCGTCATTACCGGCCGCTCACCAGTCGCTACCTGTCGCTATTCCTTCATAAATAAGGGCCCAAGTATTATAATACAGATGAGTGCACAATGGTATTGAGATCACATCAACAGACGGGTACATTATTTAGTAACCGAGCCAGGGCCTGGCTTAGGGCAAATGTCCCTGGAGGGCTAAGAGAGAACAAACGTCCCTGGAGGAGCCCCAGCACAGACAGGGCGGGAACTATGAAGGACCGCAAGGTCAAGAAGGCAAAGCCCAAAATCATGAAACATGAAGGCCTGAAGACCCACAAGGACTAGAAGGTACACAGTGCAGAGCATGGCTTCAAGAAGAAAAAGCAATGAGCCAGGCCAAGCACATGCATTTATAGGAAACCCAACAGCATAATTTTACTCCAAAACCCCAAATCTATGAGATTTCCTCCTCCCGGGGCATCCAATATGTGTGAAACCCCCCAGGTTGCCCCATACACTTATCTTGCTTCCAGGCCCAACGGCGCATACCTGAGCCGCGGCCACATCCCAGCTATCTCTCTAGCATGGTGCGTGCCCACCCACCAGGCATTTGTGAATGGCCGGCGCGGGCACACTCCCTGTTAGAGGGAAGCAGGGGGATGCTTGGAGCCGCTGGCCTTAGACGATGGCTTAGATGATGTGGCGTCAGCGCTCCGAGCGCGCTGACTGGACGAGCGGCTGCGCATGCACCCGTAGGACTGGGAAGAGGTGAGTCGCACTCGGCGGTCTGGCGGGTTTCACACAGTGGGGTACCCCCGATCGGGGTGTCCCGGGGGAAAGGACCAAAACCCAGGATAGTCAAAATCCTGGGTTTTGGTCCACTTAAAACAATGCAGCTCTAGGATCCAGGGAAGAACCACACCACTCCAGCAGACACATCACGGCAGACAGCGCAGTGGTGAGAGCAGCGTACTTGGAGCGATGATGGACGGCAGATCACAGGTTCAAGTCCCCGTCCTGACAGAAGGTAAGAGCTTTCAAGGTAACGCATGGAACGTTGGGAATTCACTTGGCTACAAATGATTGAAAGTATAATCATCAGACTGGCCAAGGTTGTAATTGATTTGAGACTAGTCATTCGAAGGTGGGGGGGAGTAAATAGCTGTAAATTCATCACATGGTCTACCCAAAAATAGCAGTAAATGGAGTCACATGGGTAAGTTCCAATATTTTCCCTTTTTATTGTTTTTCCTACTATTATCATCTGGGCTATTCATTAAAATGTGGAGAGATTCTCCATTGTACACAAGAGAAACATGGAGAGGCTTAGGCCCTTATTTATGAAGGAATAGCGACAGGTAGCGACTAGTGAGCGACCGGTAAAGACGGGCCCCGCCACGAGAACGCCGGCTCCCCACCACAATCACACATTTATCAAGCCGATCCTGCTTAGCGACTGAGATAGCGCCATATAGCCACTCATTCATCATTATTCCAGCCTCACCCCACAGCGCCAGAGAGCGACCTTGAACAGCGACAGGTATGACCTCTCGCTACCTGGCGCTCTCCAATGCATTTCAATGGAACAATCTTTAAATATTCATATTTAATTGTTATTAATGTTTTTTTTTTTTTTTTTTTTTTTTTTAAATGTGAAAAATTCTGTGACCACGTCTGCAATGTTAGATATTTTTTTTAAGGTAAAAAAAAAAAAATTGTGCAGAATTGATATTACAGGTCTGATATTAATGTATTCATATTACAAAATGTTTTTATAAACTTGTTTTTTTGGTTTCCAAAAATATGGTTGTTTGGGGGTTAAAAAACTACTTTTAACCCATCGCCGCCAGCGCTCTGGGGTTTAAACAAGCATTTCACAGCGCGAGAATTTTTGGAGCGTGATTTGTTAATGAATATGGTGGGAGCCGGTCGCTCTGACCAGTCGCTATCATGCGCTCCCATACAGCGCGGAACCTGTCAAATAGCGACTCCTCACCCAATATTCTACATTACTGCACACCGACTGAGTCGCTGTAAACAACCGAACAACAGCCAAGCACAGCGACTACTAGCGGGCGCTGTGAAAATACTGCTACAGACGCTCAACTGTCGCTACCTGCCGCTATTAATGAATCGGTCTCTTAGTATGGCCCAAATCCTAAAGAATGTCCTCCAAAATGCCCTGTATATTAAAGCTAAGCTGACCATTTTTTCAGAGGGGCAAATTTGGAACGCTTGACCTGTGACAGCTTAACAAATTACCGATGGCTTTAGCCGCTGAGAAGTCGCGCTACCGTCTGCAGCAGCGCTATTCAGCTGGAACGCACGCCATTATGGATGCGCGTTCCAAACTGAATGCCTGCGCACATGCGCAGACGTAATTGCATCATGCGTCCCGGGCCTAAGGGGTGGGGGGAATGCTCCACAGTCCATAGCAGCGCATTACGTGTGTCCGGCGCTTGCTGATGTCATCAGTGGGCGGACGCAGCAAGCGCTGGAGGACAGAAGCCAAGAGAGCCTGCGAGACGCCTGCTGGTGTAATAACAGTACACACACCATACACACAATACTGTGTAAGTGTAAGGTGCTTTGTGTGTAACCAAACATTTACACAGTGTCTTATACTATAAGAGACACTATAAGATGTAAGTCACACTGTTCCCCAATGTATAATTATCTCCCATATCTCCCACTATTTTCCCATATTTTGAATGAGGAAACTGCTGAAATTGAATCCGCCTCCTATTGATTTCATTGTGAGTGCGGCGGCTTTTGTGGAAGAGAGCTCCCGAGAATCTCGAGTTACCACACAATCCGCCGCAGCCTCCTATTAATTTCAATAAGAGGCGGAGAAATGACAGTCTCCGACACATGCTCTGCCATGGTGAAATGTTATTTATTGGAATTAGTAATAAATATTTCTCAACATATAATTAAATATTGTTTTTGTGATTAATCACTATGTTTAAATTATGTTTGATTTGTAGCAATGAGAATACATAATGCATATCAGGTATTTACATTCCGAACCATAAAACTGTAGCAAAATTACAGTTTTGAAGTAGCCACCAAAATTATTTTTTGGCTTGGGGTCACGGCAACATGAGGAACTGTATTGCGGGGTCACGGCAACATGAGCAACTGTATTGCGGGGTCACGGCAACATGAGGAACTGTATTGCGGGGTCACTGCAACATGAGGAACTGTATTGCGGGGTCACTGCAACATGAGGAACTGTATTGCGGGGTCACTGCAACATGTGGAACTGTATTGCGGGGTCACTGCAACATGTGGAACTGTATTGCGAGGTCACTGCAACATGAGGAACTGTATTGCGGGGTCACTGCAACATGTGGAACTGTATTGCGGGGTCACTGCAACATGAGGAACTGTATTGCGTGGTCACTGCAACATGAGGAACTGTATTGCGGGGTCACTGCAACATGAGGAACTGTATTGCGGGGTCACTGCAACATGAGGAACTGTATTGCGGGGTCACCTCAACATGAGGGACTGTATTGCGGGGTTACTGCAACATGAGGAACTGTATTGCGGGGTCACCGAAACATGAGGAACTGTATTGCGGGGTCACTGCAACATGAGGAACTGTATTGTGGGGTCACTGCAACATGAGGAACTGTATTGCGGGGTCACAGCAACATGAGAAACTGTATTGCGGGGTAACCGCAACATGAGGAACTGTATTGCGGGGTCACTGCAACATGAGGAACTGTATTGCGGGGTCACTGCAACATGAGGAACTGTATTGCGGGGTCACTGCAACATGAGGAACTGTATTGCGGGGTCACGGCAACATGAGGAACTGTATTGCGGGGTCACGGCAACATGAGGAACTGTATTGCGGGGTCACTGCAACATGAGGAACTGTATTGCGGGGTCACGGCAACATGAGGAACTGTATTGCGGGGTCACTGCAACATGAGGAACTGTATTGCGGGGTCACTGCAACATGAGGAACTGTATTGCGGGGTCACGGCAACATGAGGAACTGTATTGCGGGGTCACTGCAACATGAGGAACTGTATTGCGGGGTCACTGCAACATGAGGAACTGTATTGCGGGGTCACTGCAACATGAGAAACTGTATTGCGGGGTCACCGCAACATGAGGAACTGTATTGCGGGGTCACTGCAACATGAGGAACTGTATTGCGGGGTCACGGCAACATGAGGAACTGTATTGCGGGGTCACTGCAACATGAGGAACTGTATTGCGGGGTCACGGCAACATGAGGAACTGTATTGCGGGGTCACTGCAACATGAGGAACTGTATTGCGGGGTCACAGCAACATGAGGGACTGTATTGCGGGGTCACCGCAACATGAGGAACTGTATTGCGGGGTCACAGCAACATGAGGGACTGTATTGCGGGGTCACGGCATTAGAAAGGTTGAGAACCACTGTTCTAGAGTCTAGTCATTGCAGTCACGGTGGAGCTCATTGGTTGGTGGTGGAATCACCGCTTCTGCACCCTCTGTGACTTTGCATATGAAACAAGATGATCTGACCGACAGCAATGACTTCCCTCCATGAGCTTGTAGTAATAGGACAACCTCACACAGTCAATGAGATAAAACAGACCACAAAGACCATTTAATCATGAGAGCTATAAGCGTATTCTAAGATCTAAAGTTTTTCTTTTTACTTCAGAACGAATATTTCACATGTGTTTGAAGACTCTAAGGGATGCTGGGTGAGTTTTTTCCCTGCAGCTTTTTATCCGCAGAACAGTTAATCCTCTGATTAGGATTCTCTTGGTGCTCCATCGGAGCTAAATGCCCGGTTTCCGTTCTAGAGCTGTTTCTAGCTTCCCTTTCCTTCATGGCTAGAAGTAAAAAAAAATTATGTTGCTCACTGAGAGCTGATGTCATCTCAATGTCCTTATTCCAGTTCCATCATTGGCTGTGGCTTTGGCTAAACATATACCCACAGACAAGATTACACATAGGACAGCTGAAAGGAAGGTGCCCCCCCCCCATGTCATGGGTTTGCTAGTCTACAGTAAAAACCCCACTCCTGTTGACTTTCCTGGTTCCTCCAATACACCAGTTGGCTAGCCCAGTGTTGACACTCAACTTTGTAGACCACTTTTTACGTTTTTTATGAGGCAATAAGGACTAGAGGGTGACTGGTAGCTATAGGGAAGGCAATAAGGACTGGAGGGTGATTGGTTGCTATAGGGAAGGCAATAAGGACTGGAGGGCGATTGGTGGCTATAGGGAAGGCAATAAGGACTAGAAGGTGATTGGTGGCTATAGGGAAGGCAATAAGTACTGGAGGGAGATTGGTGGCTATAGGGAAGGCAATAAGGACTGGAGGGCGATTGGTGGCTATAGGGAAGGCAATAAGGACTAGAAGGTGATTGGTGGCTATAGGGAAGGCAATAAGTACTGGAGGGAGATTGGTGGCTATAGGGAAGGCAATAAGGACTGGAGGGTGATTGGTGGCTATAGGGAAGGCAATAAGGACTGGAGTGTGATTGGTGGCTATAGGGAAGGCAATAAGGACTGGAGGGTGATTGGTTGCTATAGGGAAGGCAATAAGGACTGGAGGGCGATTGGTGGCTATAGGGAAGGCAGTAAGGACTGTAGGGTGATTGGTGGCTATAGGGAAGGCAATAAGGACTGGAGGGTGATTGGTGGCTATAGGGAAGGCAGTATGGACTGGAGGGTGATTGGCGGCTATAGGGAAGGCAGTATGGACTGGAGGGTGATTGGCGGCTATAGGGAAGGCAATAAGGACTGGAGGGCGATCAGCAGCACATGATGACCCATTTGTGGCAGCGGAGCTGAAAGGTGACATTATGTGACTCACTACTTTTACGTACCTCCAAACTGTCCCTGATTTGGAGGGACTGTCCCTCCTTTGAGCCCCTCATTGTTCTTCTTTGTCCCTCTTTGAGGTGTAACATGCAGATTTGCAGCAACAAATGATTCATTTGCCTATTCAAAGTGTTTCTATTGTTGTAACTGTTACACCCTATCTCCTATGCGTGGCTTCATCCATCCCCTAATGAGGGGCGTGGCTTCAGTCATCCCTAATGAGGGGGCGTGGCTTCATTTACATATTGTCCCTCTTTGAGGTGTAACATGCAGAGCTGCAGAAATAAATGATTCATTCGCCTATTCAAAGTGTTTCTATTGTTGTATCTGTTACAATGTATCTTCAATCCATCCCTCAATGAGGGGGCGTGGCTTCATCTATCCCTCAATGAGGGGGCGTGGCTTCATCTATCCCTCAATGAGGGGGCGTGGCTTCATCTATCCCTCAATAAGGGGCCGTGGAATAATTTTACAATTGTCCCTTTTTCCCACCCTGAAAATTTGGAAGGTATGCTTTGGGGCCCACTAAGACTCTCTTGCCCAAGGGTCCCTACAAACCTAGAAATAGAAGCACACCTACAACTATAATTCTTATGCAAAAAGATAACAATACATTTATTTTACACAAAGCATGTTATATGCAGGGATGTGGGTCTAAATGAAGGTTGTTGATCCAAAAAGTAAGGGAGACACAAATAATTCTTAGCATTCAAGAAAAAAGGGGATTATATACACTATATACAAAGCTGGTCCGAATACCAAACATAAATGGCTGGTTTGCTGATTCTAGTGTTGCATCAGTGACAAGTATCAATATTCGGACAACAAAATCATTAGTTGTTATGCTGAACCAGGTAGAATGTAATAATGTTCATTGCGCATAATGATAAAGATGATAATGATTTTGTTGTCCGAATATTGATACTTGTCACTGATGCAACACTAGAATCAGCAAACCAGCCATTTATGTTTGGTATTCGGACCAGCTTTGTATATAGTGTATATAGTCCCCTTTTTTCTTGAATGCTAAGAATTATTTGTGTCTCCCTTACTTTATGTATCAACAACCTTCATGTAGACCCACAACCCTGTATATAACATGCTTTGTGTAAAATACATTTATTGTTATCTTTTTGCATAAGAAATGGGGAGGCCGATTCATTAATAGCGCCAGGTAGCGACAGATGAGCGCCAGTAGTGTGATTTTCACAGCGCCCGCTAGTATTCGCTGTGCTTGGCCGTTGTTCGCTTGTTGACAGCGACTCAGTCGGTGTGCGGTAATGTTGAATACGGGGTTAGGAGTCGCTGTTTCACAGGTTCCGCGCTGTATGGGAGCGCATGACAGCGAATGGCCAGAGCGAACGGCTCCCAGCATATTCATTAACAAATCACGCTCAAAAAATTCTCGCGCTGTGAAATGCTTGTTTAAACCCCAGAGAGCTGGCGGCGATGGCTTAAAAGTAGTTTTTAACCCCCAAACAACAAGTTTTTCTAAACATTTTGTAATATGAATACATTAATATCAGACCTGTAATATCAATTCTGCACAATTTGTTTTTTTTTACCTTAAAAAAATATCTAACATTGCCAAAGTGGTCACAGAATTTTTGACAGTTAAAAAAAAAACAAAAAAAAAAACATTCATATCAATGAATTATGAATATTTAAAGATTGCTCCATTGAAATGCATTAGAGAGCGCCAGGTAGCGAGAGGTCATACCTGGCGCTGTGATTAGCAGCGGCGCTGTTCGTTGCAGTCCGCTACATGATGAACACCGCGCTAGCTGACGCTCTCGCCGGCGCTAGCCTCATTTAGCGTGATAAATGCGTGATTGTGTCCGCCGCCTGGCATTCTGGAGTCGGTAGCCGCCGATAGCTGGCGCTACCTGGCGCCAGTGAGACACTACCTGGCGCTATCCCTGATAAATAAGGCCCATAGTTGTAGGTGTGCTTCTATTCATAGTTATTATGGTATGACTGGGGTTACTCTCCCCATATTATATGAATGCACCCTTTATGATTCAAAACTTTACTCCACTACTTTGAGTGTGCTTACCATAGTGTATTAAAATCCCTACAAACCTAGAGCCGACCCCGCCCCTGAAGATCGCGAATGACTGGAATAACAAGAGTGTCAGCCATGATTTCCAGTGGCCTGGAAGAGGAGAAGCCAGAACTGCAACGTGGATTTCCTGCCCTCATGCAAAGCGCTCGTGTCCTATCTCACAGCCCGGGACCAATGAGGTTCACCGGAAAGCCTGCATGGCTCAGAGGGTAATGTGCACAAGCAGTCACGGCTGCGGGGAACCCAGGAATGAGGACAAATGAGTATCATGCTCAAATTGAAAAGGGGAAATTAAACAGCCTGATAGGTCATTTTGAATTTAGGTCTGTTTAACCCCCCGCCCTTCATCTGTACACGATAAAAAGTTCCCGGTGAGAGCTGCACACGTACCACACAACTTAGTGGGTGCCAGGTTAGCGGAGGCGCCGCAGTAGATTCAAAGTCTTAAATAACCAACACGTCATAGGATATGAAGTTTCAATATATTGTAGATGCAGTGATAATCCATCAAGTACATAATAATGTACAATGCAAAGATAGTACACAAACGGTCCCGGCCGTTTCGGGGGAGTAAGTATATTTTTTACTAGCTGGCCCTGAAGAAGTGGGACCCGGCTCCCCCAAAACGTTGGCCGGGACCGTGTGTGTACTATCTTTGCATTGTACTTTATGCACTTGATGGATTATCACTGCATTTACAATATAATGAAACTTCATATCCTATGACGGAGTGCTGGTTATTTTTGACGTTGCATCTCTACATGATCACACGTTATGAAAAGAGAAGAGTGCCAACCTCTAACTTTCATAAACAGGTATTAAATAAAAAGAAAATCTGTTTGATCCACAATTTCGAGCCGCTTATTGCATCATTTGGCCGTCGCTCGCTATCGCGGAACGGATGCGCGCGACTGCATAATTGCCCAAGTAAGCAATTAGACGAGCGAGCAATTGAGAATTTTTCGAATAAAGCAGATCCATTAATTATCATCCCCTCAACACGTTAAGAAAACAACAACAACTGGTCGGGGGAAAAAAACATCCCTGGCCGGGCTGCCAAATATAACGCTCCCTCTCTGGCGGCGCTCAAAGGCTGTTTTCTCTGAAACATCGAGCGGCGTATTATTGGTTCACGCCCCATCTGGTGCACAACAACCATCTTATAATCATCACATAATAAACCCATATTTCTCGCTGCTCACTGACCGTATAAATTGTTGCTTTTACACCAAACGGGAGAACATATTCCTCATTCAAGAACTGGCAGGATATCGGGCTTGCTATTTTCCGAAGAATTTGGCTTAGCGACGTCATGCACAGGAGACGGGCAGATCCCAATTTTCTACATAGCCGCATACATTGAATAATAATTTTTTTTTTTTTCATTTTTTAGTTCAGTAAGTTTTATTGAAGATTTTGACATACAAAGCAATCAGAAATACAGCAAAGGACATATTACACCTCTAGGGCTTTCATGCGCCTCCTCCAGCCTAGATACGCAAATTACATCTTTGGCAGCATATCAACCCTACTATACACTGATTCCTGAAGGTACCCCCAGGACCCACCAACAAAGTCCTCTTAACCGTAGCACTTTGCTTTCAACCCACAGCATGCCCCAACTAGGGGGCTAGCCGATGAACTACACAGGTAACCAAAGGGGAAGGGAAGGAAAGAGGGGTAGGACAAGAAAATAGAGAAAAAACAATATTACACCATTATTGAATAATAATTTTATCGTGTTTAGATAATTACTTTTTAAACATTTTCTAAAGATTTTTTTTGATGATGATGTTTTTAATAATATTTATACAGATGGAGCAGTCATGCCACACTGCCACGTCACGTTAACGTGGAACACATAGCGAAATGGCGGGTTTAACGTAAAAACATGAATAATGTTTTTACCACCAACACAGTGTAGCTTATACATCAGTATTCATTGGTCCCTTGCATTACATGTTTTTTTTCTTACTCTTTGGGGTCTGAAGACGCGATCATACAACTGCATGTTCTATTGGATAAGAAACAGGGGGTCGCATCACACAGCAAAAAGGGATTAGAAACAGACATATATAGTAAATAAATATAAAATAATAAACATAAATAGTAATTAAATAATACCCATCTATTTTTTTACAGCTTACTGACCGCATAAAATGCTGGTTTTACACCAAACGGAAGGACATATTCCCCATTCAAGAACTGGCAGGATAATGGGCTTTGTATCTTCCCAAAAAGTTGGCTTGGTGATCTAATGCATGGAACCCGGGCAGATCCGAATAGTCTAGATAACTACTCCCATTGTATATTCATTTAATCAAGTTTAAAATAATTACTGTATTATTTGACATATAAGACGCTTCGGCCCATAAGACGCACATAGGATTTGGAGGAGGAAAATATGAAAAATAATATTCCCAAGAACCAAATAATAGGCAAGGTGCCTCCCCTCTGATTCACCATAGGCAGTGTGGCAATCCCCCTCCCATTCACATAGGCAGTATGGCACCCCCTCCCATTCACTATGGGCAATGTGTCATTCCCCCTTCCCATTCCCATAGGCAGTGTGGCATTACTTCCATCCCATAGGCAGTGTGGCATTCCCCCTCCCATAGGCAGTGTGGCATTCCTCCCATCCCATTCCCATAGGCAGTGTGGCATTCCTCCCATCCCATTCCCATAGGCAGTGTGGCATTCCTCCTATCTCATTCCCATAGGCAGTGTGGCATCCTCCCATCCCATGGGCAGTGTGGCATTCCTCCCATCCCATTCCCATAGGCAGTGTGGCATTCCTCCCATCCCATTCCCATAGGCAGTGTGGCATTCCTCCTATCTCATTCCCATAGGCAGTGTGGCATTCCTCCTATCTCATTCCCATAGGCAGTGTGGCATCCTCCCATTCCCATAGGCAGTGTGGCATTCCCCCCTCCCATTCCCATAGGCAGTGTGGCATTCCTCCCATCCCATTCCCATAGGCAGTGTGGCATTCCTCCCATCCCATTCCCATAGGCAGTGTGGCATTCCTCCCATCTCATTCCCACAGGCAGTGTGGCATTCCTCCCATCCCATTCCCACAGGCAGCGTGGCATTCCTCCCATCCCATTCCCATAGGCAGTGTGGCACTCCTCCCATTCCCATAGGCAATATGGCATTCCTCTGATTCCGATAGGCAGTGTGGCATTCCTCCCATCCCCATAGGCAGCGTGGCATTCCACCATCCCATTCCCCACAGGCGGCTGAAGATAATAAATAATAAAAAAAAAAACTAAGCTTACATATCCGGTGCTCCTACGCTGCTAGCTAGATTGCCACAGCAATGGGATGCCAGAAGATAGAGGAGCAGCGGGCGGGGTAACTGATGCTTCTCAATGCTTGTCGATGGATGTGTTGCATTCATCATATTTTCTCACCCCCAAGTGGAGGGGGAAAGTGCATGCGCCTTGTGGGGTGAAAAAATATGATACTTTTTTTTTGGGGGGGGGGGGGGGGAGGGTTCTATTTATCATATCTAATCATTTTTTGCATAGAGCAGCCTTAAGCCTGACTGTCGTGGCACATTAACATAAAACACATTTGCAAAACTGCAGTTTAATATAAAAACATGGACTACAACATATTTGTACCATCGGATACAGTGTGGAACAAAGCTCAGTGGTACTTAGCATTACATGTTTTCTCTTTAAATTCAGTTTTTTTAATTTTTGGGGGAGTTCGAAGATGCTACCACGCGATCTAGGGGATTAGAAATCTATGGTCGCATGATTGCATTTTCACACTGCAAAAGGTAATTAAAAAACAGAGATAATAATTAAATAATAGCCACGCATTTCTTCCTGCTCACTGACTGCATAAATAGCTTACACTTACACTTACACTACCCATTACACTAAATGGGAGAAAATAATGCTCATTCAAGAATTAGCACATATGCAATACTGTGGGTTAATGTAAAAAAATGAACTACAATGTGTTTCCACCACCAGATACAGTGTAGCACAACAATTGTCAGTTGTGCTTTTCATGAGATGTTTTCTTTTTACATTCTGTTTGCTCATTTTTTGGGTGGTCTGAAGATGCGATCATGCGACTGCAAGATCGACTGCATAAGAAAAAGGTGGTTGCATGATTGCATCTTCACACTGCAAAAAGAAATTATAAAACAGAGATTATAATAATAATTATAATAAATAATAGATAATATTTCTTCCTGCTTGCTGACCACATTAATTACTATTGTTACATAAAACTGTGAACAAATTCCTCATTCAAGAACCATCAGGATGAGGAGCTTTGCATCCTCCGAAGAAGTTGGCTTAGTGACCTCATGCACAAAAGTGGGGCAGAGTGGAATAGATAACGTCTCTCATTGTTTATTCATTTTATTCGAGTTTAACATAATTACTTAAATACAGAGGGAGCAGGCGTAATCTCTACTGTCGCGGCGCGTTAAAATGTAACACATACAGTAAAAACATGAACTGCAACATGTTTCCACCGCCAGATACAGTGCAGCACATTCATCATTGCTCAGTGGTACTTTGCATTTCATGTTTTGGTTTTACATTTTTCTTTTGGTCTGAAGATGCGATCATGCGACTGCACATCAAGTGGATAAAAAACAGACGGTCGCATGATTGCATCTTCACACTGCAAAAAGGAATTAAAATAAATCATGGACACATATTTCTCTCTGGCCACTGACCATATAAATTGTTGGTTTTACACCAAACGGGAGAACATATTTCACATTCAAGAACTGGCACAAGCGCAGAATTGCGGGTTAAGATTCAAAAACGCCAGATACAGTGTAGCACATGGATCAATGTTCAGCGGCACTTTGGCGTAAATGTTCTCTATTTACAGTCTTTTTTCGATTTTTTTTTTGTTTTGTTTGGTGTTTGGTCTGAAGATGCGATCATGTGGTTGCATGATTGATAGGATAGGAACAGGTAGTCACGTGATTGCATCTTCGCACTGCAAAAGAGGATTAAAAATAACGAAGTGTTGACTTGACTTCTTCTTTAAAGATTGGCTGATCCAAGGTTTCTAGATACCATTTTTATTTGTAATTTGAGTTAGTGGATAACTCCACTCAAATTCCCTCCTTTCCCATCCCTCTGCCTTTAGAAAACAAACTAACAGTTTGGCCTGCACATCCCAACGGGTGTTTGATGACACAGGGAGGTGGGCGGCCAGCACCAGAGTTAGACCCACCGCTGAGCATTGCAGAACAGATGTTCCTCAGCAGTGATCCAGCTTAGATGCATCAACTCTAAAGCAACTTCACATACAACATCCGTTTCATGTATTTAGCTCATTATGGTTGATAATTCTCTTTCATATGTTGTGTTTCATTATTTGGTGCGAAGCATCTGGACAGTATTTTCTAATGATTTTCTATGACATCATTGATGATGCCTAACGGCAAAACAGTGCAATCCTACTTACAGCCAATACTTTGTTTTAGTAAATTCGTCATCAAAGCCTTTGAAAAGCATCGGTTTCAAGATAAAACAGTGTGCCGTTATTTATTTATAAGGGACAGTCCGGATGTAATGCCCTGATTGGAAACCTGCCCTCTGGTCAGTCAGCAACTCCCGATTTTCACCTCTGCTTCACTTATAGACAAAGCCCCCATCTGCCAAGATGTTGGAAATGCCCCACCAGGCCGGGCTGTCCCCAGGACTTGTTAGCACATAGGATGCTGACTGACAGGGAGAAGTTAATTCAACTGCCAGGGCAAAACTAATCTGAGAGAAGTCTGGACAGGCCAGGGTCATACACAGGAGATCAGTTCAAACTGGCACCACAACAGAGAAGAAGGTGAGAAGGTTAAACAACTAGACAGGGGTACATGACTGGAGATGGGCGAACCCAAACCACAAAGTTTGGGTTCGTACCAAACTTTGCGAGTTCGGGTTCCCAAGCCCAAACACTAACTTCAGCCAGAAGTCCGTACTCAAGTTTGGCGTCCGGCCCGAACACGGAATAGCTAACTTACCAGAGCCCCTATCCTCTTCTATCAGCAGTGACGGCAGTGGCGTTCCAAACCGGCGCCAGCCGGGGCTTCAAAAAGATGGGCGCCGGCTCCCATGAATGAGGACACTGCCAGCTCTGGCTCCGGCCATCTTTTTAAAGCCTAGGCTGGGGCCAGTTTGGAATGCCGCTGTCATCGCCACTGCTGACATAAGAGGATCAGGGCTCAGATAAGCTACAGCACACTCTTCACCACCCTGCCACAGCCACCCTTAAAGTTCAGGTCCCCACTGAGTTCAGGTCCCCGAACCCGAATATTTATTCAAAGTTTGGCCAAACTTGCCGAACCTGAACTTTGGGGGGAGTCCACCCATCTCTATACATGACCAGGTAGGCAGAGGGTTTGTTGTATCTAAACGGGTAGGCAGGTCCAGGTTGAGGTCAGTTGGCAGCGTGATGAACTGGAAGCTGGGGCACATACAGGAAACAGGTAGCTGGGCCACAGACATAGACAATTCAGAACACTGAGCCAACCAATGAGTGCCACCACAGAGTCACGCAGCCAACCACTCTAGCAGGCCCAATCCATCCCATTTCTTTGACCTAGCCCAAAATAGAGGAGATAAGTAGGCCTTGGCTAGTCCTCTAGTAGTTGCAGAATTGGGGAAAGGGAAACAGACTGTAACTACAGTAGGGAAGCAGAACTAGGTAGGTCAGGAACCAAACACAGAACTAATGCACAATATTTTTTGCCACATAATTTTCCTAATTTCTATTGGGGGCTCTTCACTAGTCATCCAGCTAGACTTTAGAATCGAGAATCTCACTCCGAAGATTTCTTTATAGAAGAAAAAAGTGTGCAATTACAATTTAATACTAGAGAAAAAACTATTGTAGACTATCTTTGTTTCATGTTTTAGCATCTTGATCTCTACGTGCCTCCACTTTGGACTATTGGTTTAACTGTATCCCTGAACAAGTATTACACCAGTATCTATAAAATTCCTGTCCTCCACCTCTCTTAGATCTGACTGTCTTTTCCAGATAATGGAAATCCCCAGTGGCAAAACGTTAAGAAAACCACCCTTCAAAGTTACGAGGGGCTTCCGGTGCCCGGTGGTGCTCGTTATAATTTTCATGACTGCACACAATTGACCTTTCCTTAGCCCCCCCCCCACACACACACACACACCATTAAATATATCAGTGAAAAAGATGAAACCAACATAATAATTATGATTTGTATCTATAAAGAGAACACAAAAAAAGGAAAGAGAAACTTTTAACTTTGTTCAATTATTAATTTTTTTTTGCCACTAGGTTCGAATTCAAATAAAACAGTTTGGAGTGTTTGCCAGAGACATCAATAGCTTGGAGATGTATCTGCGTGTTTGATGCTGTAACGTATGTAATATTTATGTGGCACGGGCAGGATGTGCGCTGAGAGGAGACATTACAGTTGTCGTACATTGTGCGCCATACTGTACTGTAAGTGATTCATTCTGACAAGACACACGACTTGTATTATTACTTCACGAGGTGGGCATGATGGCTTTTCTGCTATTGAACATGTGACACGGTCTTCATTTGTCTAGACAGGGCTGGTTTGAAAGAAGGGCAAATGCGGGCTCCTGCCCTGTGTTCTCCACCATTTGTGGGCCTCCACCACTTGGTAACAAGAGCAGCGACTGATCTACAGTTACGAATGGATGTCTTCTGCTAGGTGGTTATGACGTCTTCTCTGCTAATAAAGAACACATGAGAAGGTTCTCATTCATTTAGAGAGGGCTGGTTTGGAAGAGGGGCAAACCAGGGCTCCTGTCCTAGGTTCTCCATCATTGGTGGCCTCCAACACTTGGTAACAAGAGCAGCGATTGGTCTACAGTTACGAATGGGTGTTTTTCACTAGGTGGGCATGACAGCTTTTCTGCTAAAGAAGCATGAGAAGGTTCTCATTAATTTAGACAGGGCTGGTTTGACAGAGGGTAATACCAGGGCTCCTGCCCTGGGTTCTCCCCCATTTGTGGGCCTCCACCACTTGGTAACAAGAGCAGCGATTAATCTACAGTTACGAATGGGTGTCTTCCACTGGAGGGGCGTAACAACTTTTCTGCTATAGAAGAACACATGAGAAGGTTATTATTCATTTAAATAGGGCTGGTTTGGCAGAGGGGAAAACCAGGGCTCCACTAGGTGGTTCTCCCCCATTTGTGGGCCTCCATCACTTAGTAACAAGAGTAGCGACTGATCTACAGTTACAAATGGGTGTCTTCCACTGGAGGGGCATAACAACTTTTCTGCTATAGAAGAGCACATGAGAAGGTTATTATTCATTAAGATAGGGCTGGTTTGGCAGAGGGGCAAACCAGGGCTCCTTTCCTGGGTTCCCCACTATTTGGAGGCCTCCAACACTTGGAACAAGAGCAGCGATTGATCTACAGTTACGAATGGGTCTCTTCCACTAGGTGGGCATGATGGCTTTTCTGCTAATTAAGAACTCGTGAGAAGATTCTCATTTGTCTAAGCAGGGTAGTATTAAAAGTGGCAAAAACCTGGGCTTCCACCCTGGGTTTGCCCCCATTTGGTGGCCTCCACCACTAGGTAACAAGAGCAGCGATTGGTCTACAGTTACGAATGGGTGTTTTCCACTAGACGGGCATGGCGGCTTTTCTGCTAATGAAGAACGCGTGAGAAGATTCTCATTTGTCTAGGAGGGACTGGATTAAAAGAGGTAAAAACCTGGGCTCCCACCCTCGGTTCTCCCCCATTTGATGGCCTCCACCACTTGGTAACAAGAGCAACGACTGATCTACAGTTACGAATGGGTGTCTACCGCTAGAGGGGCATAAAGACTTTTCTGCTTAGGAAGAACACATGAGAAGGTTTTCATTCATTTAGACAGGGCTGGTTTGGCAGAGGGGAAAACCAGGGCTCCTGGCTAATGAAGAACGTGTAAGAAGATTCTCATTTGTCTAGGCAGGGCTAAAAGAGGAAAAACCTGGTCTCCTTCCCTGGGTTCTCCTCTATTTGGTGGCTTCCACCACTTGGTAACAAGAGCAGTGACTGATCTACAGTTACGAATGGGTGTCTTCTGCTAGAGGGGCATAATGACTTTTCTGCTATGGAAGAATACATGAGAAGGTTCTCATTCATCTACACAGGGTTGGTTGGGCAGAGGGCCACAGCAAGACTCCTGTCCCCACCAATTGGCAACCTCCAACACTTGGTAACAAGAGCAGCAATTGATCTACAGTTACAAAAGCATGTCTAGCAAAAGCTACAGTACTCACAACAAAAAACGTTTTTCTTTTCAATATTCATAAAGTGTCATTACATTTAAAGTTTTCCAGTGGAAAATGTTTTTGTACGACTTTGGTATTAGTTTTGGAGACAGCAGTACAAAATAAAAAGCATATATGGAAACCAAATCCTTACAGTACATCCCTAAGCAGGAAGATTGTGTGTGGCTACTAAACGAGTTATAACATCCTTTCAAGTCAATACACATTTTTCTCCAGCATGACGATTAATGAGTCATCTGGGACCAGGCCTCAGCAGATATGTAAAGCAAAAAAGTGTTCAAATATAAAAGAAGAGATGTGAAAAGTAAAAAAAAAAAAATATAAAGAGAGAATATAAGAAGTGAGGAAAGGGGGGGGGGGGGGGGTCAGGTTACAAGAGAACACAAGAGGAACACAAGGGGAAGGAGGGTATAGGAATAGAGGGTAAGGAAAGATAATTGCCAAAACCCTGTGGGACACCCGCCTTCTTAGTGAGTCCACAATCCCCAATTTCCGCTGCTAGCTTCACCCAAAGCCAAGCCCCCGTTCGCCGGGACGCTTTAAATGCCTCACCGGACACGGTTGACTTAGTAACTCCAAGATTGTGAACTTACAGGGGTGAAGGCGGATGAACCAGAAGTAAGACTGGGCGTTATCGGGCAAGCTTGTACACAGATAATCAGTCCTCACGGTATGCAGCGCCAAGGGAGAAACACGAGAAGGGTCAAAGTTCTAGCCAAGGTTCAAGCCGGGTAATCAGAGAGAGTTTGCAGTACAAGGGATGACTTGGGTACGTAGTCGGAGTCCAGGCAGGCGCCGGTTCAGGCAGCGGTCACAGAATGGTCGGGCAAGCTAGGTCGGCAATAGGTCAGAATTCACAGGACAATAGCACCCAGCAGAACACTATCACAGGTGGCGAGAGTGTGTCTGCAGGGCATAAGACAGCCGTGCGTACGTGTGAGCACGGTCAGACGAGAAGGGGATGCGGCCGTATGCAGAGGGAGTGCTCAGCGCCGCAGGAGCCAACACCGGCTGAGACCCCAGCACGCCACCCGAGCGGCCAACCGGGGGCACCACGGAAGCAAACAGATAAGTGTATCATAACACTAATCCTCAAAGAGGCACCACCTCTCCACTGTCCTCAGGAGGTGCACAACAATCCAGCCATTAGCCAGATATTAACGAATATAGATGTATTTTTTCATGAAACATAAGGAAATTTCCATTATTTTTGTATTTAATAAAGGAGAGGATAGGATTTGGCAATCAATGGTTTAGCAGCAGTAAACATGTGGCACAATAATTTACTCTCCAATTTGTTGCAATCACAAAAAGGTCTACTGTCATTGATCTGATTAATGGTCTGATACACCCTTGTCCAGAAGCGTTTAGTCAGTCTGCACTCCCACCAAAGGAAGGAGCAAGAGGAAACACAACTTCTAAAATATGATGAAGGGACATTAGGGACCGTATAATAAATGATCCATTTGCCTATTCAAAGTGTTTCTATTGTTGTAACTGTTACAATGTATTTCCTATCCATCCCTTAATGAGGGGGCGTGGCTTCATCCATCATTTAATGATGGGGTGTGGTTTCATCCATCCCTTAATAATGGGGTGTGGCTTCATCCATCCCTTAATAATGGGGTGTGGCTTCATCCATCTCTCAATGAGGAGCGTGGCTTCATCCATCCCTTAATGATGGGGTGTGGCTTCATCTATCTCTCAATGAGGGCGCGTGGCTTCATCCATCTCTCAATGAGGAGCGTGGCTTCATCCATCCCTTAATGATGGGGTGTGGCTTCATCCATCTCTCAATGAGGAGCGTGGCTTCATCCATCCCTTAATGATGGGGCGTGGCTTCATCTATCTCTCAATGAGGAGCGTGGCTTCATCCATCACTTAATGATGGGGTGTGGCTTCATCCATCCATTAATGATTGGGTGTGGCTTCATCCATCTCTCAATGAGGAGCGTGGCTTCATCCATCCCTTAATGATGGGGTGTGGCTTCATCCATCCCTTAATGATGGGGCGTGGCTTCATCTATCTCTCAATGAGGAGCGTGGCTTCATCCATCCCTTAATGATGGGGTGTGGCTTCATCCATCCCTTAATGATGGGGTGTGGCTTCATCCATCTCTCAATGAGGAGCGTGGCTTCATCCACCCCTTAATGATGGAGTGTGGCTTCATCCATCCCTTAATGATGGGGTGTGGCTTCATCCATCTCTCAATGAGGAGCGTGGCTTCATCCACCCCTTAATGATGGGGTGTGGCTTCATCCATCCCTTAATGATGGGGTGTGGCTTCATCTATCTCTCAATGAGGGGGCGTGGCTTCATCCATCCCTTAATGATGGGGTGTGGCTTCATCTATCTCTCAATGAGGGGGCGTGGCTTCATCCATCTCTCAATGAGGAGCGTGGCTTCATCCACCCCTTAATGATTGGGTGTGGCTTCATCCATCTCTCAATGAGGGGGCGTGGCTTCATCCATCCCTTAATGATGGGGTGTGGCTTCATCTATCCCTCAATGAGGAGCGTGGCTTCATCCATCCCTTAATGATGGGGTGTGGCTTCATCTATCTCTCAATGAGGGGGCGTGGCTTCATCCATCTCTCAATGAGGAGCGTGGCTTCATCCACCCCTTAATGATTGGGTGTGGCTTCATCCATCTCTCAATGAGGGGGCGTGGCTTCATCCATCCCTTAATGATGGGGTGTGGCTTCATCTATCCCTCAATGAGGAGCGTGGCTTCATCCACCCCTTAATGATTGGGTGTGGCTTCATCCATCTCTCAATGAGGAGCGTGGCTTCATCCATCCCTTAATGATGGGGCGTGGCTTCATCTATCTCTCAATGAGGAGCGTGGCTTCATCCATCCCTTAATGATGGGGTGTGGCTTCATCCATCCCTTAATGATGGGGTGTGGCTTCATCCATCTCTCAATGAGGAGCGTGGCTTCATCCATCCCTTAATAATGGGGCGTGGCTTCATCTATCTATCAATGAGGAGCGTGGCTTCATCCATCCCTTAATGATGGGGTGTGGCTTCATCCATCCCTTAATGATGGGGTGTGGCTTCATCCATCTCTCAATGAGGAGTGTGGCTTCATCCATCCCTTAATGAGGGGGCGTGGCTTCATCCATCCCTCAATGGGGGGGCGTGGCTTCATCCATCTCTCAATGAGGGGGTGTGGCTTCATCTATTCCCTAATGAGGAGTGTGGCTTTATCCATCCCTTAATGATGGGGTGTGGCTTCATCCATCTCTCAATGAGGGGGTGTGGCTTCATCTATTCCCTAATGAGGAGTGTGGCTTCATCCATCCCTTAATGAGGGGGCGTGGCTTCATCCATCCCTCAATGAGGGGGCGTGGCTTCATTAAACAAATGTCCCTCTTTCCCACATTGAGAAGTTGGTAGGTATGTGTTAGTTAATAACCTTCCCTTTGGAGGAGACCGGGCAGCGGATGTGGCCCTCGGTGGACACGCCTGGCTTATTCCATGAATTCTCCCTTATAAACACGCGCTGGAAATCTCGCCTTCGCCCTGCGTCGCGTTTTGCCGCGGTTCTGCTTTAACGGAGCAATTTCAGCAATTGTGGGAACTGCTACACGATGAATTACAGAAGCTCGGGCGTCTCGGCAAATAGCGCAGCAGCTACAAAAATTGTCGACACAAATCAAACCGCCATTTACCAACATTTCCCTCTGTCTCTCGGCTCATAGACACGTTTGTTTGAATGGCCTGAAATTTCCAAAGAAAAGCCGCGCTTGTTAAATAGAAAGCTTCCATTTTTTTCATTGCTTTACAGCGTCGATCAGGAAAAAGCTCCGGCGCTTGGTAAATGTAATATGGCTGTGTTAAAGAGGAACATCGGACCTAAAATAAACGATTTATTCATCAAGCTCTAGCGCCAGGTAGCGCCTCGTAGCGGCAGGCAGCGTCTGGTGAACGTCGGACGCTGTACGCAAAACCACATGTATGAAAGCGAATCTGGTGAGCGACTCTAACAGCGCCATGTAGCATCACATGTATTATTACAGGTGGCTCAGTGTATAGCGCCTCTAACAGCGCCATGTAGTGTCACATGTATTATTACAGGCGGGTCAGTGTATAGCGCCTCTAACAGCGCCATGTAGCGTCACATGTATTATTACAGGCAGGTCAGTGTATAGCGCCTCTAACAGCGCCGTGTAGCGTCACATGTATTATTACAGGCAGGTCAGTGTATAGCGCCTCTAACAGCGCCATGTAGCGTCACATGTATTATTACAGGCAGGTCAGTGTATAGCGCCTCTAACAGCGCCGTGTAGCGTCACATGTATTATTACAGGCAGGTCAGTGTATAGCGCCTCTAACAGCGCCATGTAGCGTCACATGTATTATTACAGGCAGGTCAGTGTATAGCGCCTCTAACAGCGTCATGTAGCGTCACATGTATTATTACAGGCGGCTCAGTGTATAGCGCCTCTAACAGCGCCATGTAGCGTCACATGTATTATTACAGGCAGGTCGGTGTATAGCGCCTCTAACAGCGTCATGTAGCGTCACATGTATTATTACAGGCAGGTCAGTGTATAGCGCCTCTAACAGCGTCATGTAGCGTCACATGTATTATTACAGGCAGGTCAGTGTATAGCGCCTCTAACAGCGTCATGTAGTGTCACATGTATTATTACAGGCAGGTCAGTGTATAGCGCCTCTAACAGCGTCATGTAGCGTCACATGTATTATTACAGGCAGGTCAGTGTATAGCGCCTCTAACAGCGTCATGTAGCGTCACATGTATTATTACAGGCGGCTCAGTGTATAGCGCCTCTAACAGCGCCATGTAGCGTCACATGTATTATTACAGGCAGGTCGGTGTATAGCGCCTCTAACAGCGTCATGTAGCGTCACATGTATTATTACACGCAGGTCAGTGTATAGCACCTCTAACAGCACCATGTAGCGTCACATGTATTATTACAGGTGGCTCAGTGTATAGCGCCTCTAACAGCGTCATGTAGCGTCACATGTATTATTACAGGCAGGTCAGTGTATAGCGCCTCTAACAGCGTCATGTAGTGTCACATGTATTATTACAGGCAGGTCAGTGTATAGCGCCTCTAACAGCGTCATGTAGCGTCACATGTATTATTACAGGCAGGTCAGTGTATAGCGCCTCTAACAGCGTCATGTAGCGTCACATGTATTATTACAGGCAGGTCAATGTATAGCGCCTCTAACAGCGTCATGTAGCGTCACATGTATTATTACAGGCAGGTCAATGTATAGCGCCTCTAACAGCGCCATGTAGCGTCACATGTATTATTACAGGCAGCTCAGTGTATAGCGCCTCTAACAGCGTCATGTAGCGTCACATGTATTATTACAGGCAGCTCAGTGTATAGCGCCTCTAACAGCGCCATGTAGTGTCACATGTATTATTACAGGCAGGTCAGTGTATAGCGCCTCTAACAGCGCCATGTAGCGTCACATGTATTATTACAGGCGGATCAGTGTATAGCACCTCTAACAGCGCCATGTAGCGTCACATGTATTATTACAGGCAGGTCAGTGTATAGCACCTCTAACAGCGTCATGTAGTGTCACATGTATTATTACAGGCAGCTCAGTGTATAGCACCTCTAACAGCGCCATGTAGTGTCACATGTATTATTACTGGCAGGTCGGTGTATAGCGCCTCTAACAGCGTCATGTAGCGTCACATGTATTATTACAGGCAGGTCAGTGTATAGCGCCTCTAACAGCGCCATGTAGTGCCACATGTATTATTACAGGCAGGTCAGTGTATAGCGCCTCTAACAGCGCCATGTAGTGTCACATGTATTATTACTGGCAGGTCGGTGTATAGCGCCTCTAACAGCGTCATGTAGCGTCACATGTATTATTACAGGCAGGTCAGTGTATAGCGCCTCTAACAGCGCCATGTAGCGTCACATGTATTATTACAGGTGGCTCAGCGTATAGCGCCAGCGCTCAAGCTTCCCGAGCGCCATGTATTACCTGTCGCTCTCCCATACATTTCAATGGACATTCCTTTCCTTCTGTTTAAACAGGGTTTTCTTGTTTTAATATTTTTTTTTCTCGCCAATCATTGTGTGACGTCTCCTGGCCTAGAAAGAGTCATTTTTAAAAACATTTTTTATTTTTTATATTTTTATGCAGAATTGTCATTACAGGTCTGGCACTAAAGTGTCATTGTCGCAGTGTTATAACAATGTCATTCCATGTGTTTTCGCTTTGTTACTGGTGGATATGTGTTCAAAAACAGACTTTAATCCCACAGCGTCTGGCGCTCTATGCTATAGCGCCCAGATCCAGAGCACCAACGCTGTGTGTGTGTGTGTCCTTTTTTGATAAGTATGGTGTGGAGCGCCGAGTGCCGGTCGCACTGAGCTGGCACTACCTCTCGCTCGCTGCAGCGCTGTACTGGTGTTAGAGGGCCCAACACACATCACATTCATCAATGCCGGGCAGGTTACTACAGCAACTGAGACGCTCTGAGCGCCCGATACCCGCTTACAGCGTCTACTAGCGGTCGCTCTAAGCGCCGCTATACACTCATTTGCTGATACCTGGCGCTAGTAATGAATCAGCCTGTCCAAAGGGGCTGATTCCCTCCCCATCGGTCCACTACTTACCTCTTGGATGCTGCCGCTGCGGCGCCATCCGATCCTCGCCCCCACTGCCCACTAATGTGGCGCTAACTGACAAGGCTAATGCTGTGCTCTTCAATGTCCCGGGCCGATCTCGCAGTCTCACGGGATTTCAGGAGGCTCCATTGCATCTCATCCATGGGCACTGAGCAGACGTGGGGGCCGCAAGCAGTGCCTGATGGGATGCAAGATGGCGCCACCTGTTGGGAGGTTCCCCCGCAATCCGAGGGGAAGCAGAAGATGGATCGCCCGGAGAGGTGAGTAAACACTTCCCAATTGTGAAACCAGAGCCCCCCCCCCCCCCCAATCTGGTGAGGTTTCAAGTTTCCCCAAGTTCCTCTTTAAAGTGGACCAAAGCCCAGGATTTAGACTATTCCGGGTTTTGGTCCTTTCCCCGGCGGCACCCCAAAACCCACCGCGATCATCCCGGGAATCTTGTAGCTCAATTCCCTCCTCCTGGGGCATCCAAAATCGGGATGCCCCGCTGTGTGAAACCCCCCAGGTCACCCGCTACACTTACCGTGTTTCCTGGTCCAACGGCCACGGGCGGCGCACAGCAGGTCCCTTCCTCAGTGCAGGGCGTCCCGGGAGAATTTGCAACAGTCCGGGACCGAGGGATTTTGGGAAATAATCGGGACAATCCCGGGAAAATCGGGACAGTTGGGAGGCATGCGCTACGCGATGTTCCTGCCCGCTGCTGCCGCCCACCTCCGCCGCCAAATATGTTCCCGCCGCTGCCAGCAAAGTGCCGCCCCCCTTAAAGTGCCGCCTGGGACCATGGTAAGGCCGGCCCTGCCAACGGCGCATGCGCGAGCCGCATCCCTACATCCCCGCTATCCCTCTAGCAGGGCGCATGCCTGCGCCAGACATTTGTGAATGGCCGCTCCCTGTTAGAGGGAAGAGGGGGGTGCAACCGCCAGCGCGCTCAGAGCCACTGGCCTTAGACGGGGAGGCCGATTCATTAATAGCGCCAGGTAGCGACAGATGAGCGCCAGTAGCGTTATTTTCACAGCGCACGCTAGTATTCGCTGTGCTTGGCCGTTGTTCGGCTGTTGACAGCGACTCAGTCGGTGTGCGGTAATGTTGAATACGGGGTTAGGAGTCGCTGTTTGACAGGTTCCGCGCCGTATGGGAGCGCATGACAGCGAACGACCATAGCGACCGGCTCCCACCATATTCATTAACAAATCACGCTCAAAAAAGTCTCGCGCTGTGAAATGCTTGTTTAAACCCCAGAGCGCTGGCGGCGATGGGTTAAAAGTAGTTTTTTAACCCCCAAACAACCATATTTTTGGAAAGAAAAAAAAAAAGATGTTTTTACAAACATTTAGTAATATGAATACATTAATATCAGACCTGTAATATCAATTCTGCACAAATGTTTTTTTTTTTTTTTTTTTTTTTTTAACCTTAAAAAAATTATCTAACATTGCAGAAGTGGTCACAGAATTTTTGCCATTTAAAAAAAAAAAAAAACATTAATAACAATTAATTATTAATATTTAAAGATTGCTCCATTGAAATGCATTGGAGAGCGCCAGGTAGCGAGAGGTCATACCTGTCGCTGTTCAAGGTCGCTCGCTGGTGCTGTGGGGTGAGGCTGGAATAATGATGAATGATTCGCTATCTGGCGCTCTGTCAGTCGCTAAGCAGGATCGGCTTGATAAATGTGTGATTGCGGAGGGGAGCCGGCGTTCTCGTGGCGGTGACCGTCATTACCGTTCGCTCACCAGTCGCTACCTGGCGCTATCCCTTGTTAAATAAGGGCCAAAGTGATGTCAGCGGTGCTGATTGGACGAGCGGGCGCCCATGCACCGTAGAACCGGGAACGGGGGAGTTGCGCTCGGCGATCTGGGAGGGTTTCACAAAGCCAGGTGCTTACGATCAGGATGCCCCGGGTGGAAAAGAGCAAAACTCACAATAGTCAAAATGTTGGGTTTCGGTCCACTTTAACCCGACCTTCACCGTGATTTAAAGAAAAAGCCCAAACCCTTATACAACGATTCCCCAGCACCTAAAATGAATATATTTTAAGTTTTTAGTCACTTACTTATTATTCTTTCACTCACCGGGCTGCAACTCTGTTCGGGACTTTAAGATATGGGCGCCGCCATCTTGATTCAGAAGCATCACACATACTGAGGAGAGGAGAGGAGAGGGGGATAAAGTACAGGGGGCGGGGTTATAGCTGTGCTTTGCACAGACAGCAGAGGTTTCGTCAAGGAAAGGTCACCAACCCCAGAATGCAGAGTGGCACATTCAGAAGGCACTTCCTGTTTGCAGGCTGCCTGAGGCCCCATAAGCCGCCATCTTGGATGTTAAAAGGCTCATAACATGCAGTAGATGCAGGTAGGGTGATTTTTAATGTGGGCAATCTGTATGTACAGGGGGGAAACATATAAGATAGGCTCTTATTCAGGGTGAGGGTCCGGATTAATGTGGGCAATCTGTATGTACAGGGGGGGAAACATACAAGATAGGCTCTTATTCAGGGTGATGGTCCTGATTAATGTGGGCAATCTGTATGTACAGGGGGGAAATATACAAGATAGACTCTTATTCAGGGTGATGGTCCGGATTAATGTGAGCAATCTGTATGTACAGGATGTGGGAAACATACAAGATAGGCTCTTATTCAGGGTGAGGGTCCGGATAAATGTGGGCAATCTGTATGTACAGGATGTGGGAAACATACAAGATAGGCTCTTATTCAGGGTGAGGGTCCGGATTAATGTGGGCAATCTGTATGTACAGGGAGGAAATATACAAGATAGACTCTTATTCAGTGTGATAGTCCGGATTAATGTGGGCAATCTGTATGTACAGGGTGTGGGAAACATACAAGATAGGCTCTTATTTAGGTTGAACGTCCGGATTAATGTGAGCAGTCTGTATGTACGGGGGGGGGACATTCAATATAGGCTCTTATTCAGGGTGAGGGTCCACTATAATAATAAGTCTAAAGCCTATCTATAAACAATAGAATGATGGATCCCGCCCAGCACAAGGAGCAGCAGAAAGGGTTAAAATTCTCACATGGCGCTGTACACGTGACCTGTCTATATTTGCTTGTGTAAATGTATATTTCACATTCAGCCGCCATCATCTATGGGAGGTCAAGAGGTCCACGCAGCTCGACGAAGGTAAACATGAATTTTCTAATCATCTTTTTCCTTGCAGCGGTGGCGCTGATGGCGGCGTAGCCCCCGACACCTCGCTCATCAGCCAATCAGCCGGCGCCGCTGGAAATCCTATCTGATCTTAATCAGGATTCTCGCTCTTCGCGGTCAGCGGTGTGTGCGGCGAGTTTACACCTCTCCTCCAGGCTCGGGCCGCGCTGATCCCTTCATCACAATAACTTCACCCATAAAGAAAGATTAATATCTTATATTTAAGCCTGGTGGCGGCTGCTGTGGGGGACCCTGATGAAGTGGGGGATACACCCACAGAACGCGTGGCTCCTGGTGCTGTAGGCGGTGGGGAGACCCTTTACTGGCATACCTGTGATACCTTGAGTATATTTTGGTTGGATGTATGTTTGCGCTGTATTTGGCATTTAATGGTTGATTGATACTAGCATCTACATTGGTGAGGTATTTAGTGGTCATTTATATTTCTTACAGGGTATTTAGTTATTGGATAATCATGTAGGTTCTGTTTGTGATTATATATTGTATTTGTATCTATTGATTGGTTGCACTTTGCACTTTATAGTTATTTGATATAGGATCCGGATCATAGGCAGGATTTGCACATTGTTATTTGTATCTATTGATTGGTTGCACTTTATAGTTATTTGATATAGGATCCGGATCATAGGCAGGATTTGCACATTGTTATTTGTATCTATTGATTGGTTGCACTTTGCACTTTATAGTTATTTGATATATGATCCGGATCATAGGCAGGATTTGCACATTGATATTTGTATCTATTGATTGGTTGCACTTTATAGCTATTTGATATAGGATCCGGATCATAGGCAGGATTTGCACATTGTTATTTGTATCTATTGATTGGTTGCACTTTGCACTTTATAGTTATTTGATATAGGATCCGGATCATAGGCAGGATTTGAACATTGTTATTTGTATTTATTGACTGGTTGCACTTTGCACTTTATAGTCATTTGATAAAGGATCCGGATCATAGGCAGGATTTGCACATTGTTATTTGTATCTATTGATTGGTTGCACTTTATAGTTATTTGATATAGGATCCGGATCATAGGAAGGATTTGCACATTGTTTTTGTATCTATTGATTGGTTGCACTTTGCACTTTATAGTTATTTGATATAGGATCCGGATCATAGGCAGGATTTGCACATTGTTATTTGTATCTATTGATTGGTTGCACTTTGCACTTTATAGTTATTTGATATAGGATCCGGATCATAGGCAGGATTTGCACATTGTTATTTGTATCTATTGATTGGTTGCACTTTGCACTTTATAGTTATTTGATATAGGATCCGGATCATAGGCAGGATTTGCACATTGATATTTGTATCTATTGATTGGTTGCACTTTATAGTTATTTGATATAGGATCCGGATCATAGGCAGGATTTGCACATTGTTATTTGTATCTATTGATTGGTGGCACTTTGCACTTTATAGTTATTTGATATATGATCCGGATCATAGGCAGGATTTGCACATTGATATTTGTATCTATTGATTGGTTGCACTTTATAGTTATTTGATATAGGATCCGGATCATAGGCAGGATTTGCACATTGTTATTTGCACTGATTAGATCACTTGTGTTTATGTGTTTTATATATAGATGCTGATTGATATTGATGTGAGCCAGTATCTCCCCATCGCCTACACACTTCTATGTTGGTTTGCCTTATATGTATTGTCTCATTATGGGCCTTATTTATCAAGGGATAGCGCCAGGTAGTGTCTCACTAGCGCCAGGTATCGCCAGCTATCGGCGGCTACCGACTCCAGAACGCCAGGCTGCGAACACAATCACGCATTTATCACGCTAAATGAGGCTAGCGCCGGCGAGAGCGTCAGCTAGCGCGGGATTCATCATGTAGCAGACCTCAACGAACAGCGCCGCTGCTAATCCCATCACAGCGACAGGTATGACCTCTCGCTACCTGGCGCTCTCCAATGCATTTCAATGGAGCAATCTTTAAATATTCCTAATTAATTGATATTAATGTTTTTTGTTTTTTTTTTTAAATGTAAAAAATTCTGTGACCACTTCTGCAATGTTAGATATTTTTTTTAAGGTAAATTAAAAAAAAAAAAAATTTGTGCAGAATTGATATTACAGGTCTGATATTAATGTATTCATATTACAAAATGTTTATAAAAACTTGTTTATTTTTTTTAACCAAAAATATGGTGGTTTTGGGGTTAAAAACTACTTTTAACCCATCGCCGCCAGCGCTCTGGGGTTTAAACAAGCATTTCACAGCGCGAGAATTTTTTGAGCGTTATTTGTTAATGAATATGCTGGGAGCCGTTCGCTATGGCCATTCGCTGTCATGCGCACCCATACAACGCTGCGGGTGGCAAAGTAAAGGCAGTGAGAGGATCACGCATATATTTAAATGGTACACCCTGACAGCTTCCCGGTCTGACCCGCGCTGGTCACACTGCGTTCCTTCTAAGGCTAACCCTGGCTTGCAAACACACTTTATTAAGAGTGACTTCTCTGCATTTAATAGAGATCATTATAGCCTCCTGCAGCAGCACACTATATGGGAAGTGAACTTAAAGTGCCACCATTACATGCAAATAGAGAATCAAATCCTTCAGATACTGATAAAAGACACTGGGAGGGATAGGAGGGAGCTCTTCATTTCCACCCGTGATTAACCTGACCTTGACTGGGAATTTACCTGCAAACAGGGCACTGAGGAAGCCTACACGGCGAAACATGTCTGCCCTTTCTGGCCAATCATCGGACCAGTAAGAGTCTAATAGTAACTAAGGCACATAGACCTTATAGTGCATGGTGATCAATTTCTTGTATGTATTCTGTAGAAAAGTGATCATGTATAGGAGGGATTCAATGTAAATAGATGATGAACATTATATGATTGGATTGATTACATAATAATGGACTTTTTAATAATGATGTATTGTGTTTTTATCATATGTATATACTTTTTCTACAATAAAGCATGAATTAGTGATAACTAAAAATTGTATTGAGATGTGGTAGAGATGCTGGGTCTGATCGTTGCACAGTGGACCTGGTCCTACAATTTTGGTATTTACAGTTATTAAACAGACCAGCAAATATCAAACCCCCTCGTCTCTTAATTGGGAGGGTCACCTACTGTCAGGGGAGATCAGCCTATGGATGAATCGACCCTAATGTTGTAGATAAGTCAATAGGGGTCCTGAACCTAAAATGACCCTGAATCTGGTGTAAGTCAATAGGGGCCCTGAACCTAAACTGACCCTGAAAAGTTGGGAGGTATGGTTAAAGTAAATAGTAAAAAAAAAACTGTATTATACTCCAGTTTTAGAAACGTTTCGTGTATGCTCTCAGCAGTGATTTACCCTAAATGCTCTCCTAATATCCCAACATTTTGAAAGACTTGGATAAGGGGTTTCTAACTCCCCTCCCACAGAGGAAAAAAAGCATTAGAGGTGAGAAAACCTGTAGAAGTTGAGGAATGGCCCAACTTTAGTAAAAAGTTCAGACTCGAACTCAAACTTGAACTGAAATTGACTCTGAATCTTTTTTTAAGTCAATAGGGGCCCTTAACGGAAACTGACCCTGAAAAGTTGGTAGGTATGGTTAAAGTAAATAGTAAAAGACCACTCCAAAAAGATCTTTTTTACTAAGGTTCGGCCAATCCTGAACATCTACAGGTTCGCTCACCCCTAATGCCTTATTTTTTCTGGGGGAGGGTAGTTAGAAACCCCTTATCCAAGTCTTGTTGGGATATTAGGAGAGCATTTAGGGTAAACCACCGCTGAGAGGATTTTTTTACAGTTTTAGAACTGTCAGGATTTTGGAAAGCTGCACAAACAGGTTGCCCAGACCTTGTCAAACGCTTGCCAAGCAATATTCCTCTCTTCTTAAGTGTCTGCCAATTTCTGGTTCCTTCGCTAAAAAGTTCTATACATTCAGCATTACAACTTTTTATCGTGATATATATATTTTACATTTTGATTAAAAAAAGTAATTGACTAAGTAAAAAAAAAAAAAAAAAGCTGGTATTAGGCGTCCTCCGGGCCCAGCAGATTGGATTGGTCCGCGGGATTCTGCAGCGCGTTGTCTGAGGGAACATTAGGAAACGCCGTTATCACCGCTCACACCTGCTCGTCTATTGGAGCCAAAGCCATTTCCCCGCGTATCCTCTTCTGGTGGTGGTGACTGTGCTGAAACAAATGCGCCATTCAAAAGTACGCCCGCATCTTTAATAGTCCAGTCATGCCGTTTATAAGCCCTGCCAGACGCGTAGGCTAAAGTTAGACTGGTGCTTTGGCTTGAGTTGAATGTTTAGCGCTGCGTGAAAGTTTGTGAAACCTTCGGAATGTATAAAGAGAATCGAATCAAGGAAATGAGGTGAAATGAGTGGAGGACACACAGTGGATGGAGTCATGGATGCCACTACAGGGCAAAGCCATTCTGCTGTAATGCTGTATTTGAGCACAATGAGGTTGGGTATACACTTTGGGTTGTGGGGGATGCCCCCAGGACAAGTTCAAGCAGACCAAAAATTCAACTTGACTTCTGGTCTGCTCGAATTGGAACCTGCTCAGAGTGCACAATTTGTTGTCTCCAGGGGACAGGGGCAACGTTCAGCCTAAGGACAGCCCTGATGACAGTCCAGTCATGCCGTTTATAAGCCCTGCAGATGCATAGGCTAATGTTAGACTGGTGCTTTGGCTTGAGTTGAATGTTCAGGGTTGTGTGAAAGTTTGTGAACCCTTCAGAATGTATAAAGAAAATCGAATTAAACAAATGAGGTGTCATTGAATGGAGTGGGGATGCCACTAGAGAATCGAATCAAACAATGTAAAAAATATTGGTCATTTATTTCTTGAGGGAAACAATACAATATCACAGGTAACTGATCTCACAGTGTTATATATAAGGAGAGGCGTTTATAAAATGCAGGATTCATCATCTCTCCCTTCTGCTGTGACTAAAACCAACAAGATGAGTCATTCTTAAAAGCCTGCCAGTTCCCTGCTGAGAGTTACATTGTGTTACATTGTTATAGTGCAGGAGCAGCCAATGTAACATAACTGTTTCAATTTTAATCAGCTGTGATTCACATTAAAGCAGTCATGAGCTTGCTATTGAAGTTTAAATGACTCACAGATAGCTCACTGCTTTATGAATCACGCAAATCACAGTTTGTCTCCTCTGTAACTGGGGGTGGTAAATATTTGTGTACATTTAGTATTAGCCAATAACTCGAGGTGAGTGGGGGGTGAGGCTGGTGTTTTCAATCAATAGGATGACAATCAGGGCCAGCCTTTGGGGTGTGCCAGGTGTGTGGTTGCGCAGGGCACCAGGCTGGGAGGAGGCACCTAGCTAATGTATAGATGGTAGCATATCAGGTTTAAGGAGTCGGTCTTAAGACTTGTCAAGCATCGAATCTCGATACTGGTTAGGGATTCCTGATCCAATCCAGGGTTTTGATCTAGATCAGGTATTTCCAAACAGTTAGTGTACCACTGATGGGGCAGGCGATCCTTTTAGGTGGTACAGGATACAATATCCACAGGTGACTGATCTCACAGTGGTATATATTAAGAGAGGAGTTTTAAAAATGCAAGATGCATTATCTCTCCCTCCTGCTGTGACTAAAACCAACAAGATGAGTTATTCTGAAAAGCCTGCCAACTCCCTGCTGAGAGTTACATTGTGTTACATTGTTATCACCAAGGGGCAACCGATGTAACATAACTGTTTCAATTGTAATCAGCTGTGATTCACATTAAAGCAGCCATGAGCTTGCTATTAAAGTTTAAATAACTCACAGATAGCTCACTGCTTTCTGCAATATGTGGATCATGCTGCTGTGATAAAGAGAACGCTATAAGGTTGTCTCTTCTGTATCTGGGGTGGCAAATCTTTGTGTACATTTGGGATTAGCCAATAATGTGAGGTGAGTGGGGGTGGAGTCAGGTGTTTTCAGTCAATAGGATGACAATCATGGCCAGCCTTTGGGGTGTGCTAGGTGTGTGGTTGCGCAGGTCACCAGGCTGGGAGGAGGAACCTAGCTAATGTATAGATGGCAGCATATCAGGTTTAGGGGGTCAGTCTTAAGACTTGTCGAATCTCGATACTGGTTAGGGACCCCTGATATAATCCAGGGTTTTGATCTAGAGCAGGTATTTCCAAACAGCATACCACTGATGGGGCAGGCGATTCTTTTAGGTGCTACAGGACATGGTACAGGACAATACAATATCCACAGGTGATTGATCTCACAGTGTTATATATATGGGGAGAGGAGTTTAAAAAATGCAAGATTATCTCTCCCTCCTGCTGTGACTCAAACCAACAAGATGAGTTATTCTGAAAAGCCTGCCAGCTTCCTGCTGAGAGTTACATTGTGTTACATTGTTCTGTTTCAATTGTAATCAGCTGTGATTCACATTAAAGCAGTCATGAGCTATTGAAGTTTAAATAACTCACAGATAGCTTGCTGCTTTCTGCAATTTGTGGATCACACACATCACAGTTTGTCTCCTCTGTATCTGGGGGTGGTAAATCTTTTTGTAAATTTAGCATTAGCCAATAACACGAGGTGAGTGGGGGTGGGGCCGGTGTTTTCAATAGGATGACAATCAGGGCCAGCCTTTGGGGTGGTCGTGCAGGGAACCAGGTTGGGAAGAGGCACCTAGCTAATTTATAGATGGTAGCATATCAGATTTAGGGGGTCAGTTTTAAGCCTCTCCCTGCCTTCATCCCCAGGCATTGAGGCAGCATGGGGGGGTATATAATTAGAAATCTCATTAACTTTCTTGGGATCCAGGGCTGTTCCTCTGCCAGCTCGGATCATGGCCACGGCCATCTTGAAGCAATCTATCAAAGTCTGATCTTTACAGCACATGAGTCGCTGGCCGCTGCTGTGATGTTCCTTAGGCCTGCTCTTGGGTGGCACCGGAATGGCCTGGAATCCACCTCCCACAACCCTGGTGCTGCTCGGCCTCCAACGCCTGGTGTTGCTAGTCCAGCATCAAACTGATTGAAGGGCTGGTGATTCAAAACTTCTCACCAGGAACTAGCATGACTCTGACCTATTGATCAGCGTGTGTGCTGTTCCAGCCCTGTCTCTTCCAGTAAAGGCTTGAACATTGACGCCAAGCCCTGTTACCAGCCCTGCCCTATATGACTACGAATGCTGCCAAGCCCTGTTACTGACCCTACTAATTATGGCCACGTCTGCTGCCAAGCACAGTTGACCACATCTTGTGCCAAGCACTTTTGCTGAACCTGCCAATACTGACCACATTTGCTGCCGAGCCCTGTTACAGACCCAGCCACATCTGGCCGTGTCTTGTGCCAAGCTCTGCTGCTAACCTTGCCACATCGCTGGAAGAACACTGATGCTCCTCCGCAACCCCCAACAGCAAGTGAAAATCAGCCAGTGACCATTTTGGAAAATAAAGTGTATCTGCTTGGAGAAAGCCCTGGAAGACTGGACCTAGGCCAATATTTGACTAGCAAGTCTCTTGGAGAAAGTCAGGGAAGACTGGGCCTAGTCTAAACTCTGACTAATAAGTTGTTGGAAGAACCCCGATGCTCCTCCATAATTCCCAGCCGCAATTGAAAATCAACCAGTGACTTCCATGGTATTCTCAAAGACAAAAGGAAAGTTTATCTGCTTCGAGAAAATCCCAGAAGACAGGGCCTAGGCCAAACTTTGACTAGCAAGTCTCTTGGAGAAAGTCAGGGAAGACTGGGCCTAGTCTAAACTCTGACTAATAAGTCTGTGAAAGAACACAGATGCTCCTCCATAATTCCCAGCCGCAATTGAAAATCAACCAGTGACCACCATGGTATACTCAAAGACAAAAGGAAAGTGTAGAGAAGATCCCACAAGACAGGGCCTAGGCCAAACTTAGAATGGCAAGTCTCCTCCATAATTCTCATCTGCAACTGAAATCAACCAGCCATAGTATCATTTAAGAAAAATAGAAAGTGTATCTGTTTGATGAAAGACAGTGACTGCCATGGTAAACTGCCCCAGAAGACTGGACCTAGGCCAATATTTGACTAGCAAGTCTCTGGAAGAACACCAATGCTCCTCCATAATTTCCGGCGGCGAGTGAAAATCAGCCAGTGACGGCCATGGCATCCTTTAAAGACAAAGGGAAAGTGTATCTGCTTAGAGAAAATGCCAAAAGACAGGGCCTAGACCAAACTTTGACTAGCAAGTCCTTGGAAGAACACAGATGCTCCTCCATAATTCTCATCCCCGAGTAAAATCAACCAGTCATGGTATCCTTGAAGAAAAAAAGAAAGTGTATCTGTTTGATGAAAAACAGCGACTGCCATGATATCCTCAAAAAAAAAAAAAAAAGAAGAAAGTGTATCTATTTGGAGAAAGCCAGGGAAGACTGGGCCTAGTCTAAACTCTGACTACTAAGTCATTGGAAGAACCCCGATGCTCCTCCATAATTCCCATTCGCGAATGAAAATCAACCAGTGACCGCCATGATATCCTCGAAGAAAAAAAGAAAGTGTATCTGCTTGGAGAAAGCCGCGGAAGACTGAGCCTAGTCTAAACCCTGACTAGCAAGTCTCTGGAAGAACGCCGATGTTCCTCCATAATTGCCAGCAATGAATGAAAATCCATGGTATCCTCGAAGAAAAAAAGCAAGTTTATCTGCTTGGAGAAAGCCCTGTAAGACTGGGCTTAGGCCAATATTTGACTCGCAAGTCTTTGGAAGAACACCAATGCTCCGCCATAATTTCCAGCGGCAAGTGAAAATCATCCAGTGACCACCATGGCATCCTCAAAGGGAAGGTGTATCTGCTTAGAGAAAATCCCACAGGACAAGGCTTAGGCCAAACTTAGACTGGAAAGTCTCCGGAAGAACACAGATGCTCCTCCATAATTCCCAGCGGCGAATGAAAATCAACCAGTGACTGCAATGGTATTCTCGAAGGAAAATAAAGTGTATCTGCTTGGAGAAAGCCCTGGAAGACTAGACCTAAGCCAATATTTGACTAGCAAGTCTCTGGTAGAACACCTTCTCCATATTTCTCATCCACGATTGAAAATCAACCAGCCATGATATCCTTAAAGAAAAAAAGAAATTGCATCTGTTTGGAGAAAGCCAGTGACTGTCATGGTATCCTCAAAAAAAAAAAAAAAAAAGAAGAAGAAAGAGTATCTGCTTGGAGAAACCCCGGGAATACTGGGCCTAGGCCAATATTTGACTAGCAAGTCTCTGGAAGAACACTGATGCTCCTCCAAATGTCTCATTTGCGATTAAAACTCAACCTGCCATGGTATCTTTGAAGAAAAAAAAGAAAGTGTATCTGCATGGAGAAAGCCAGTGAAGAATGGTCTAAAATCTGACTAGCAATTCGTTGGACTTGGCTCCTCCATACTTCCCAGCCACAAACGAAAATCAGCCAGTGACCGCCATTGGTATCCTCTAAGAAAAAAGGAAAGTGTATCTTCTTGGAGAAGACTGGACCTAGGCCAATATTTGACTAGCAAGTCTCTGAAAGAACACAGATGCTCCTCCATAGTTTCCGACGGCGAGTGAAAATCATCCACTGACTGCCATGGTATCCTCAAAGACAAAGGCAAAGTGTATCTGCTTAGAGAAAATCCCAGAAGACAGGGCCTAGGCCAAACTTAGACTGGCAAGTCTATGGTATCCTGCTCCCAATTTATCTATTGCATTGTATGTCCCAAATGGGCCTCTCAGAGATTAGAGTTAGGACTGTACCCCACAGAGGCACCTTGGCACTGGTGGTGCAGCTTAAGCATACTTCTGCAGATGTGTGTGACCGAGGCCTCTGTTTTTAACCAAGTTTAGAGACAGATTTTAGGTTGGTCTGCAAGCTAACAGGGTTGAGTGCTGTGGCCCCTTTAAGGCTTTTGTAAGTCTTTGGAAGAACACCAATGCTCCGCCATAATTTCCAGCGACGAGTGAAAATCATCCAGTGACCACCATGGCATCCTCAAAGGGAAGGTGTATCTGCTTAGAGAAAATCCCACAGGACAAGGCTTAGGCCAAACTTAGACTGGCAAGTCTCTGGAAGAACACAGATGCTCCTCCATAATTCCCAGCGGCGAATGAAAATCAACCAGTGACTGCAATGGTATTCTCGAAGGAAAATAAAGTGTATCTGCTTGGAGAAAGCCCTGGAAGACTAGACCTAAGCCAATATTTGACTAGCAAGTCTCTGGAAGAACACCTTCTCCATATTTCTCATCCATGATTGAAAATCAACCAGCCATGATATCCTTAAAGAAAAAAAGAAATTGCATCTGTTTGGAGAAAGCCAGTGACTGTCATGGTATCCTCAAAAAAAAAAAAAGAAGAAGACAGAGTATCTGCTTGGAGAAACCCCGGGAATACTGGGCCTAGGCCAATATTTGACTAGCAAGTCTCTGGAAGAACACTGATGCTCCTCCAACTTTCTCATTTGCGATTAAAACTCAACCTGCCATGGTATCCTTGAAGAAAAAAAAGAAAGTTTATCTGCTTGGAGAAAGCCAGTGAAGAATGGTCTAAAATCTGACTTGCAATTCGTTGGACTTGGCTCCTCCATACTTCCCAGCCACAAACGAAAACCAGCCAGTGACCGCCATTGGTATCCTCTAAGAAAAAAGGAAAGTGTATCTGCTTGGAGAAGACTGGACCTAGGCCAATATTTGACTAGCAAGTCTCTGAAAGAACACAGATGCTCCTCCATAGTTTCCGACGGTGAGTAAAAATCATTCACTGACCGCCATGGTATCCTCAAAGACAAAGGGAAAGTGTATCTGCTTAGAGAAAATCCCAGAAGACAGGGCCTAGGCCAAACTTAGACTGGCAAGTCTATGGTATCCTGCTCCCAATTTTTCTATTGCATTGTATGTCCTAAATGGGGCTCTCAGAGAGTTAGGACTGCACCCCACAGAGGCACCTTGGCACTGGTGGTGCAGCTTAAGCATACTTCTGCAGATGTGTGTGACCGAGTCCTCTGTTTTTAACCAAGTTTAGAGACATATTTTAGGTTGGTCTGCAAGCTAACAGGGTTGAGTGCTGTGGCTCCTTTAAGGCTTTTGTAAGTCTATGGTATCCGCTAAGAAAATAAGAAAGCATAAATGCTTGGAGAATGGCCCGGAAGACTGGGCCTAGTCTAAACTCTGACTAGCAAGTCTCTGGAAGAACCTCAATGCTCTTCCATAATTCCCAGCCGCAAATGAAAATCAACCAGTGACCGCCATGGTATCCTCGCAGAAAAAAAAGGGGTATTTGCCTGGAGAAAGCCCCAGAAGACTGGACCTAGGCAAATATTTGACTAGCAATTCTCTGGAAGAACACCAATGCTCCCCAATAATTTCCGGCGGCGAGTGAAAATCAGCCAGTGACTGCCATGGTGTCCTCGAAGAAAAAAAGAAAGTGTATCTGCATGGAGAAAACCAGTGAACACTGGGCCTAGGCCAAACTCTGACTAGCAAGTCTCTGGAAGAACACCAATGCTCTTCCATATTTCCCAGCCGTGAATGAAAATCAACCAGTGATCACCATGGTATCCTCTAAGAAAAAAAAAAGAGTGTATCTGCTTAGAGAAAATCCCAGAAGACGGGGCCTAGCAAGTCTCTGGAAGAATCTCGATGCTCTTCCATAATTCCCAGCCGCAAATGAAAATCAACCAGTGACTGCCATGGTATCCTCAAAAAAAAAAGAAAGTGTATCTGCTTGGAAAAAGCCCCGGAAATCTGGGCCTAGGCCAATATTTGACTAGCAAGTCTCTGGAAGAACACCAATGCTCCTCTATAATTCCCAGCGGTGAGTGAAAGCCCCGTAAAACTGGGCCTAGTCTAAACTATGGCTAGCAAGTCTCTGGAAGAACACCAATGCTCCGCCATAATTTCTGGCGGCGAGTGAAAATCAGCCAGTGACCGCCATGGTATTCTCAAAGACAAACGGAAAGTGTATCTGCTTAGAGACACTCCCAGAACACAAGGCCTAGGCCACATTTTAATGAGCAAGTCTCTGGAAGAACCCCGATGTTCCTCTATAATTCCCAGCCGCGAATAAAAATCAACCAGCGACTGCCATGGTATTCTCGAAGGAAAATAAAGTGTATCTGCTTGGAGAAAGCCTCGAAAGCCTCGACCTAGGCTAATATTTGACTCTTCCAACTCTTGGAGAAAGTCAGGGAAGACTGGGCCTAGTCTAAACTGACTAATAAGTTGTTGGAAGAACCCAGATGCTCCTCCATAATTCCCAGCTGCAATTGAAAATCAACCAGTGACTTCCATGGTATCCTCAAAGACAAAAGGAAAGTGTATCTGCTTCGAGAAAATCCCAGAAGACAGGGCCTAGGCCAAACTTTGACTAGCAAGTCTCCTAGAGAAAGTCAGGGAAGATTGGGCCTAGTCTAAACTCTGACTAATAAGTCTCTGGAAGAACACAGATGCTCCTCCATAATTCCCAGCTGCGATTGAAAATCAACCAGTGACCACCACGGTATCCTCAAAGACAAAAGAAAAGTGTAGAGAAAATCCCACAAGACAGGGCCTAGGCCAAACTTAGACTGGCAAGTCTCTGGAAGAACACAGATGCTCCTCCATAATTCTCAACAGCGAGTGAAAATCAGCCAGTGACCGCCATGGTATCCTCAAAGACAAAGGGAAAGTGTATCTGCTTAGAGAAAATCCCACAAGACTGGGCCTAGGCCAAACTTAAACTAGTAAGTCTCTGGAAGAACACAGATTCTCCTCCATTAATTCCCAACAGCGAGTGAAAATCAGCCAGTGACCGCCATGGCATCCTCGAAGAAAAAAACAAAAAACAAAAAAGTGTCTTGGCAAGCAGACAGAGAGGAATTGTGATGAGACTGCACACGCTTCCCGTCCAGCAAGCTGTGCGGGAAAATTGGCTGCCGGTGAAATTGTGTGGGTAGAGTTACGAGTGTCAGAACGAAGTGATAACTATTTACTCTCCGTACATTTCCTTGTTGTAAAAGAGGGCAAATTTATTTTTTGCTGCAGAGCCGCCATTAACTTGCCTGGCAGTTTGTATCTCAGAGATGGTCCTGTGAATCTTCGGCGCTGGTTAGAATAGAAGAGAGATCAGATTTATTTTCCCGCACACCCTCTAAAATGTTTGGATGACTCTGGGGAAGCTGAGAGTGTAGACATGAAACTTTTATACACTGCGTCTAGTATTGTGCTGTTGCTGGTGCTGTATGGCAACTGGGACTGATAGTGAAAGTGCAATATATATATATATATATATATATATTCTCCTGCTTTAATAAAGCTATGTGGGTTGCACTGGTCCGGCACAGTACGGCACGGCACAGCCTGCCGCAGCAAAGACACACGGTGTCGGATTATGAGGGGGAGCAAGGCGCGTATGGACAGGTATGTAGCAACCTAGCTTTTAGGAAATGTATGTTACGATGCATGTGAATCGTTTTTTAGCTATTGGTTTGTTTTAAATATTTTGATACTTAACCCTTTCAGTGCCAGCCTAGCGGATGATTTTCTCACCCTCTGTTGCCGGACAACTTTTAAGCATTTCGCCCCATATATGTTTAACTGTGATTTTTGCGTGAATTTTTCATGGGATTTTCCAGTAAAATTATAAACTGTTTTATTTGGCAGAGTTCGACCTTTACCATGAAATGTCTTGTTTGTCGTTTCTTCAGTGCTTTCTCAATATTTTTGGGTGAAATATGAGATAAAAGACTATAAATACCCTACCTTCCAACTTTTCAGGGTGGGAAAGGGGTACAATTGTTAAATTAAACCCCATCCCCTCATTGAGGGATGGATAGGAGATACATTGTAACAGGTACAACAATAGAAACACTTTGAATAGGCAAATTAATCATTTATTGATGCAGATCTGCATGTTGCACCTCAAATAAGGACAGAGAAGAACAACGAGGGACAGGAAGACATTGATTCCAAGGAGGGACACTTGGGAGGTATGCAATGCCATTTTTCATATTCTTTTTCAAGAAAACCATATTGCATGTCAAAGCCCAAATATAAACTGCCAGCATCATGCCCTGAATAATCCAAAGTGTAATGAAAAGCCATCAAAACCACACCCACGTCCAAATAAAAAAATTAACAGCTTCTACCCTCTACAGCTTCACTGCATCAATATTCTTTAATAACTGGCTTAAAAATGACCTTTAAAGTTACATGTATCTTCTAATTCATATATAACACAATTGTTTGTTATAATGTTATGTTATTGATCATTTTTTAATTATGTGCAACAAAAAACAAATGATCATAGTATTATGTTTTCTACTTTCTCCCCTTTTTCCTGACATATTTAGCCTTAGATGACTTCCTCAGGGGACAAATACCATCCCTTAAAAAGCTGCCAGCGCCGTGTTCTAAATAGTTTACAGTGAAACTAAAAGCAGAATTTATGTCACAAGCATGGGTACATTTTGGAGACCTGCTACAGCATCTACAGTGCGTTGCGGGAAATGGAGGCGAGGCATCTGTGACAGGCTTTAGATGAGCTGCTTGCAGTCTTTATATTGCCATTGCCTGGACTTTAAAGTGGACCAAGGTTATGCACATGGGAAGGAGTAATCTGTGTCATGATTACACACTAAATAAAGAAACACTTGGTAAAACAACAATGGAAAAGGACCTAGGGGTTTTAGTTGACAATAAGCTCAACTGTAGTAATCAATGCCAGGCAGCTGCTGCCAAAGCAAATAGGATCATGGGGTGCATCAGGAGGGGCATAGGTGCTCATGACCAGAGCATCATTTTACCCCTATACAAGTCACTGGTCAGACCCCATATGGAATACTGTGTACAGTTCTGGGCCCCTTGGCTTAAGAAGGACATATCAGAACTGGAGCGCGTTCAAAGAAGGGCAACAAAGTTAATAAAAGGAGTGCGGGGACTAGAGTACCTGGAAAGATTGTCACAGTTAGGTTTATTTAGTTTAGAAAAAAGACGCCTGAGGGGTGATCTAATAACTATGTATAAATATATTCGGGGTCAATACAAAGATCTGTCCCACAATCTATTTATACCTTGGAGTGTAACTATAACCCGAGGGCATCCACTAAGGTTAGAGGAAAGGTGCTTTCTCCACCGACATAGGAGGGGATTCTTCTCTGTAATAGCAGTGACACTATGGAACTCGCTGCCAGAGGAGGTAGTAATGATGGATAAGGTAAAAACTTTCAAAAGTGGCCTTGATGCCTTCCTGGCATGTAATAACATTTCCAGCTATGGCTACTAGACCACTGGAAGGAGATCTATAGTGGCCAGGATGCCCTCCTTACATGTAATAACATTACCAGCTATGGCTACTAGACCACTGGAAGGAGATCTATAGTGGCCGGGATGCCCTCCTTGCATGTAATAACATTACCAGCTATGGCTACTAGACCACTGGAAGGAGATCTATAGTGGCCAGGATGCCCTCCCTGCATGTAATAATATTACCAGCTATGGCTACTAGACCACTGGAAGGAGATCTATAGTGGCCAGGATGCCCTCCTTACATGTAATAACATTACCAGCTATGGCTACTAGACCACTGGAAGGAGATCTATAGTGGCCGGGATGCCCTCCTTGAATGTAATAATGTTACCAGCTATGGCTACTAGACCACTGGAAGGAGATCTATAGTGGCCGGGATGCCCTCCTTGCATGTAATAACATTACCAGCTATGGCTACTAGACCACTGCAAGGAGATCTATAGTGGCCGGGATGCCCTCCTTGCATGTAATAACATTACCAGCTATGGCTACTAGACCACTGGAAGGAGATCTATAGTGGCCAGGATGCCCTCCCTGCATGTAATAATATTACCAGCTATGGCTACTAGACCACTGGAAAGAGATCTATAGTGGCCAGGATGCCCTCCTTGAATGTAATAACATTACCAGCTATGGCTACTAGACCACTGGAAGGAGATCTATAGTGGCCGGGATGCCCTCCTTACATGTAATAACATTACCAGCTATGGCTACTAGACCACTGGAAGGAGTTAAACAGGCTGAACTGGATGGACTAAAGTCTTTATTCAGCCTTACACACTATGTTACTATGTTACCAAAATCCACAGATATTAGGCCAATTGATTCCCTCCCCCAGAGGCATCCAGAATCGGGATTCCCCATTGCATGAAACACCGCCCATAAACTCACCTTCTTTCCCAGTCCAACGTCGTATGCGCAAGCAACGGCTGCATCCTTGCTATCCGTCTAGCAGGGCGTGCGTGTGCCAGCCATTTGTGAATGGCCGGTGCTGGCACGCTCCCTGTTAGAGGGAAGCAGGGGATGCGGCCGCCAGTGTACTCGCCTCAGATGAGCTCCTGGACGCAGGGTCTAGAGCGGATCCGAATGCGCTGATTGGATAAGCGGCCGCACATGCATCGTAGAACCAAGAAGGAGTGGTCTTTGTTCGAGTGACCTTAGGGGTTTCACACAGCGGGACATCCCCAATCACCTTTCTTTGGGGGCAAGAACCAAAACCCAGGATAGTCAAAATTCTAGGTTTTCGTCCACTTTAAAGTAAACCAGGGGCAAAACAGGTTCTAACCAATGCTTATTTATTATGGATGCATCATTTTTTTTTTGTGAACTCAAAATCACAGAAAACACACTCACACATCACAGAAAGCTGTGACACAGCTGCGAGCTGTTTACATTTTAATGGCAGGCTCATGACTGCTATAAAATGCATCACAGCATGTGTAGCTCTTGTGAGCCTGGGCTGTTACAATGTGTTACTAGCAGGGAATCGTCTGGCTTTTACAATGTAAGATAAAGACTCTTCTTTTCTTGTTGAACTGCACAGCAGGAGGAAGAGATGCCGCTGCGTAAGGTAAAAACCTTCCAAGCCTGCAACTCAGTGCATTCAGCTATGCTGCCTCTGTATGTCAGCTGCTTCATCCAAACATTCTATGTGATATCATAACATGTGTTACATACATTGTATCGTATGTTTTATTTTTAGCTTCACAAGTACACAGTGTCACTGGTAACTTACAGCCTCGGGACTCATGTAGGTGTTGTGTTCATTAGTTGGCGGTAAATGTGATTTGCAGTATTTGCCAGCGGGAAGCAGACTGGCGCGGCATCCGAGATCGTTGGATCATTAATTTTTCCTCTTTGGGGAGAGCGTGCGGGAGTATGGGGCCTGATGACTCACGCAGTCATTTACTGTCGGCCTTTGCAGTGGCTGCTATATAATCAATACATATGCTTCATCTACATGGAGATCCCTCTACGCTTTGCACCTCAACTATTGCCTCAGCTAGACAACAACCCACTCCCAAATCTCACCTCCTCATACCATGATTTAAATATTTTCTGTATCATTTTTTCTAATTTCATGGGCCATAACATATTAAGGGTTACTATACCAAACAAGATGAGTCATACCGGAAAGCCTGCCAGCTCCCTGGTGAAAGATAGATTGTGTTACATTGCTACAACAAGTCTGCAGCTCATGTATCATACTTGTTTCAATTGTAATCATGCTATACCAAACAAGATGAGTCATACTGGAAAGCCTGCAAGCTTTCTGGTGAAAGTTACATTGTGTTTCATTGCTACAACAAGACTGCAGCTGATGTATCATACTTGTTTCAATTGTAATCAGCTGTGATACTGAGCTGCCCCTTATGCTGCGGAAACACTTGATCTAGATCCCACTTGCTCTTGTTCTCACACATTTCACCTATCTTAGGCTTCCTCGGGGAAGGTAGCTTTAATTTTAATAGTGTGTTCAGAAACAAAAACCAGTCACCGTTTGCTTGGTTAAATTGAACCAATATTAGTCTATATAGTTTTAAAGTGGACCAACACCCAGGATTTTCACTATCCTGGGTTTTGGTCCACTTCCGCGGGGCACCCCGATTGGGGGTGCCCCGCTGCGTGAAACCCCCCCCCGGATCGCGCTAAGTAACTCACCTCACCCTGCTCCTACGCGAGCGCTCATCCAATCAGAGCGCTCAGAGGCGCTGTGGTATGTACGGACAAGCGACGGACAACCACAGCGGCTCTGAGCGCGCTGGAGGCCACGTCTCGCGCTTCCTTCTAACAGGGAGCGCGCCCATGCCGGCTATTCACAAGTGGAGGAAGCGCGAGATGCGGCCGCGGCTCGTGCATGCGCCGTTGGAACAGGGATAAGGTAAGGTTTCTGGGCGTCCTGGAGGGGTTTCACCCCGTGGGACATCCCTATTTCGGATGCCCCGCGGGGAGGGATCTGATTGGCCCGGGAATCTTATAGATTCCTGGGCGATCCCCCCTGGGTGTTGGTCCACTTTAAAGACTCTAGGATGTGGTGAATTCCCCCGAGGGGAGAGGGGGCACGTCACGGCACCTCAGCTCATCAGTTACACACAGCAAGGCCTCCCTGTGCAACTGATGAGCTGAGGTGCCGCGGCGTGCAAATGCAACATTTCCTAACATCAAATCGACACAATGTGCTATCTTGAAAGCTACAAGATGGCTACATATATCAATATAATGTGTATATATATATATATATATAATATAACAGTATATAATATCTATCTATATATATATATATATATATATATATATATATATATATATATATATTATATCAGTGTATCTTGAAAGCTACAATGATTTTCAATCATTGTTAAAGGGTAGCGGGGGATGCGGCATTTGGCTGCTCTTTTTACTTACAGTACCAGAATTCTTCCCCCACGAATGTGAATGGCGTTTTGATTCATGTGTACAAACTTAATATTTTGTATTCCATCCAGTCAACAGGATTCAGTGAATGTAACACCTTAGATTTGTATTAAAAAGTGAATTTAAACTTTATCATTGTAATAAAAGTTTAAGTTATTCCATGGAAGAGAATTTGTGTCTGCGACAATTTAATGACATACCTCCCAAGTGTCCCTCATTTGGAGGGACTGTCCCTCTTTAAAGTCCATGTCCCCCTGTCCCTCTTTGTTCTTATTTGTCCCTCTCTGAGGTGTAACATGCAGATCTGCAGCAATTAATGATTCATTTGCCTATTCATAGTGTTTCTATTGTACCTGTTACAATGTATCTCCTATCCATCCCTCAATGAGTGGGCGTGGCTTCATCCATCCCTCAATGAGGGGACGTGGCTTCATCCATCCCTCATTGAGGGGGCGTGGCTCCAGTCATCCCTCAATGAGGGCTGTGGCTCATTTACATATTATCCCTCTATGAGGTGTAACATGCAGATCTGCAGCAATAAATAATTAATTTGCCAATTTAAAGTGTTTCTATTGTTGTGACTGTTACATCCTATCTCCTATCCATCCCTCAATGAGGGGGCGTGGCTTCATTCATCCCTCAATGAGGAGGTGTGGCTTCATTTACATATTATCCCTCTATGAGGTGTAACATGCAGATCTGCAGCAATAAATAATTAATTTGACTATTTAAAGTGTTTCTATTGTTGTAACTGTTACATCCTATCTCCTATCCATCCCTCACTGAGGGGGCGTGGCCTAATTTAAAAAATATCCCTCTTTCTCACCCTGAAAAGTTGGTAGGTATGTAACTAAGGCCCTTATTTAACAAGGGATAGCGCCAGGTAGCGAATGGTGAGCGAACGGTAATGACGCTCACCGCCACGAGAACGCCGGCTCCCCTCCGCAATCACACATTTATCAAGCCGATCCTGCTTAGCGACTGACAGAACGCCAGATAGCGAATCATTCATCATTATTCCAGCCTCACCCCACAGCGCCAGCGAGCGACCTTGAACAGCGACAGGTATGACCTCTCGCTACCTGGCGCTCTCCAATGCATTTCAATGAAACAATCTTTAAATATTCTTAATTAATTGCTATTAATGTTTTTTTTTTTTTTTTTTTTTTTTTTTTAAATGTCAAAAATTCCGTGACCACTTCTGCAATGTTAGATATTTTTTTTAAGGTAAAAAAAAACAAGCATTTCACAGCGCGAGAATTTTTTGAGCGTGATTTGTTAATGAATATGCTGGGAGCTGTTCGCTATGGCCATTCGCTGTCATGCGCTCCCATACAGCGCGGAACCTTTCAAACAGCGAATCCTAACCCCGTATTCAACATTACCGCACACCGACTGAGTCGCTGTCAACAGCCGAACAACGCCCAAGCACAGCGAATACTAGCGGGCGCTGTGAAAATACCGCTACTGTCGCTCATCTGTCGCTACCTGACGCTATTAATGAATCGGCCTCCCCGTCTCCTTTTCAGGGTATTTATAACCCGCACTATAAAACAACAAATACATTTTAAGTGGCCGCTGCGGATGAGACACCACTCGCACCGGCGCTGCTCCACAACCAGGACCATTAAGATCTCATTTTGCAAGATGACCGTCGGCCGCGCCTCTCCCGCGTTACGGTGGTCGGAGTCGGAGTTGATTGTTTTATAGAATTCTCAGTTTTCCCATTTCCAGAAATGATTTCACCGTCCTCACAGCTGCCCATATAGATCTAAAAATATAGTTAATAACAGTCCTGCAGCAGAAATACTGTAACTCTCCGAGGAAAATAACTGCAGGTCGCAGCACATGCTTGATAGATAACAGCGCTCTGTCCAACAGATACAATTTCACCGCCGCCGCCGCGAGGCTCAAGTTCACCTTTTTCATATTTCCCCCAAGTGATGGATGTGCCGCTCGCTCTTGGGTTTCCCCCCTTTTATTTCATGCTTTCTATCTACACAGTCCTCCTGGACATCAACCTAGTTTTGTACTTATTTTTTTTTTTCAAATTGTTATAAGAGATGAGCAAACCTTTTCAAAATGTGTAGGGACCTGGTTATAACTAGGAACACTCCAATTAACTAATAAGAATCCTTCATATAGAGTTAACCATACATTAACCTCTTTTATGGTTTCTACCCATTTAAGTACATTGGAAGTGCCATAATCTAAATAGACACAAGATGGCAGTAGTGGGTTTAGGCCATAGACCAACATAGTCCATAGGCTAAAATGGGGAACATTCTAGAAGGAGAGGTCAGAAGGGTTGTTAGTCATAACAGGAGATAGACTAGTGACATAGGCCCTTATTTATGAAGGAATAGCGACAGGTAGCGTCTGGTGAGCGGCCGGTAATGACGGGCCCCGCCACGAGAACGCCGGCTCCCCACCACAATCACACATTTATCAAGCCGATCCTGCTTAGCGACTGAGAATTTAGTAATATGAATACAATAATATCAGACCTGTAATATCAATTCTGCACATTTTTTTTTTTTACCTTAAAAAATTATCTAACATGGCAGAAGTGGTCACAGAATTTTTTTTGAAAAAAAAAAACATTAATAACAATTAATTATGAATATTTAAAGATTGTTCAATTGAAATGCATTGGAGAGCGCCAGGTAGCGAGAGGTCATACCTGTCGCTGTTCAAGGTCGGACGCTGGTGCTGTGGTCTGAGGCTGGAATAATGATGAATGAGTCGCTATATGGCGCTATCTCAGTCGCTAAGCAGGATTGGCTTGATAAATGTGTGATTGTGGTGGGGAGCCGGCGTTTTCGTGGCGGGGCCCATCATTACCGGTCGCTCACCAGGCGCTACCTGTTGCTATCCCTTGTTAAATAAGGGCCTGAGTCGCTATCAACTACCGAACAACGGCCAAGCACAGCGACTACTAGCGGGCGCTCTGAAAATGCCGCTACAGTCGCTCAACTGTCGCTACCTGCCGCTATTAATGAATCGGCCTCTAGGTCTCTCAAACCACAGAGGCAGGGGGATGCGCCGATGTGAGCCGGAATGCTATAGAATGTTGGATGGCCGCACAACTCTCAAGTACAAAATCAAAACTATTGGTGCTGGCTGGGTGAGGTGGCGCCCCAATATTAAATAAGGAACTGGAATTGCGGTCTCCCAGTGCAGACCGCTATTACTCACCCTGAAATAAAGCCGCACTACAAAACATATTTGAAAATAACACTATACTTTATTTAGTAATCTCTTAGACACATACATTTAAATGATAAAAAAATGGTAATAAACAACCACTAAAGACGGCTGGTGCAAGTGGACCCACATTTGACTATTCAAGTAAACCAAATCAATCAGAGCATATATACATTTGCAATGTGTAGTAGAATACGCTGTCATTAGTAAAGCATCATATCTCTTGTGCAAGAAAAAAAGATTTTTCTATAAATATTTTATAGATGAAGCGCAAAAAAGCCTATATAAAGTGCCAAAATATTCTATTGCAAAGACTACTTTGTTTAGAAAGTGCTTAATGTGCAAAAGTGCTCAGGAGTGATGACAGCGTTTCCAATGCATAGCAACAATGTATCAATATCAAAACATGTTACCACCAAGTAACATCTGTCCAGGTCCCCTTGAAACACCCGCTACCAACACCGACGCGTTGCGTGGAGAAACACTTCGTCAGGGTGCTGTCCCATGTGAGCCGGAATGCAGGGCTGGTTTTTGGGCCAGGCAAACTAGGCAGTTGCCTGGGGCACCTAGGACTCTGAAAGGGCCCCAGGCAACACTAGCGTTGCCACCTGTCCGTTATCTTACCAGCAGAGCTGGATTTTCATTGGTGAACCTCACATGCTAGTAATTCCGACAGCATGGGCCACAGCAGGGACTGCAGTATGATGGCCGCCCCCATGACTTACTGTAGCCCCTGCCATAGTCCAAGTAATGCAGCGGAAGATGGAGGTGAGGGAAAACACCTGGGCGAGAAGGGCCAGCACCAGGGCATTCTCAAAGTCGACCTATCACCAGGATTTTCACTATCCTGGGGATCGGCCCGTTTAAATTATTATAACAACATGGCAGGGCATTCCAAACTGGGATACCCAGCAGAAGAGGAACATGCTTTAGACACCAGGGCTAGCACTATGACTGGATACATGGGGGAGAAAAGCAGGGACTGTGCACATAGGGAAGCTGTATAGGCACTGGGCATAAGGCAGTTAGCACACCGCCTCCTGCGCTCTGGGCTTCAGAGAAGCATTTTTCAGCGCAGGAGTTTTGTGAGGATGTTTTTTTAATGAATATGTTGTGAGTCGGTCGCACTGATCAGCCGCTAACATGCGCTCCCATACAGCGCTGTACTGGTCAAATAGCGACTCCTCACAATGTATTCAACATTACTGCACAGCGACTGAGTTGCTATGAAGTAGCAACTCACGGCCGAGCACAGTGACTACTAGCGGGCGCTCTGAAAATGCCTGCTACAGACGCTCATCTGTCGCTACCTGGCGTTAGTGATGAATCAGCCTGTGAATTTTTTTCAACTCTTACTCAATCGAGCCAAAATCCTGCTAGCCCACAACGTCTTGCACACCAACCAACTTTTCAGGGTGGGAAAGCGGGGAATTTTTAAATTAGACCACACCCCCTCTTTGAGAGATGGATAGGAGATACATTGTAACAGTTACAACAATAGAAACACTTTGCATAGGCAAATGACGGGAAGGCTGATTCATCACTAACGCCAGGTAGCGACAGATGAGCGTCTGTAGCGGCATTTTCAGAGCGCCCGCTAGTAGTCGCAGTGCTCGCCCGCGGGTCGCTAGTTCTTCGCTGTGCAGTAATGTTGAATACATTGTGAGGAGTCGCTATTTGACCAGTACAGTGCTGTATGGGAGCGGATGTTTGCGACTGCTGATAGCGACCGACTCACAACATATTCAGCAATAAAACAGCCTCACACACCTCCGGCGCTGAAAAATGCTTCTCTGAAGCCCAGAGCGCAGGAGGCGGTGTGATTAAAGTCAGTTTTTCAGCATCTATCCACCAGTAACAAAGCGAAAACATATGGAATTACATTGTAACAACATTGTAACATGAACACTTTAATGGCAGAGCTGTGATGTCATTTCTGAGGAAATATATAAAAATTGAAAAAATTGTGAAAAAACTGCTTATTCAATGTCAGGAGAGGTCACAGAATTATTTGTGATAAAAAAAAAAAAAAAAAAAAAAAAAAACGTTTAAAGAGAAGCAAAGTATCATCCGTTGAAATGTATGGGAGAGCGCCAGGTAACAAGAGGTCATACCTGGCGCTGTGCAAGGCTGAACGCCGGCGCTGTTCGCTGAGGCTGGGATAATGATGAATCAGACGCTACATGGCGTTATCCCAGTCGCTAAACAGATTTTGCTTGATAAATGTGTAATTGCGTGCCGTGTCCGGCGTTCACCAGTCGCTACCTGTCGCTACCTCTCATTAACCAGCCGCTACCTGACGCTATCCCTTCTTAAATAAGGGTCTAATTTTCGCCCACAGTTAGTCCTTCTGATTAGAACAGAACACGGGGAGGCCGATTCATTAATAGCGCCAGGTAGCGACAGATGAGCGACAGTAGCGGTATTTTCACAGCGCCCGCTAGTATTCGCTGTGCTTGGCCGTTGTTCGGTTGTTGACAGCGACTCAGTCGGTGTGCGGTAATGTTGAATACGGGGTTAGGAGTCGCTGTTTGACAGGTTCCGCGCTGTATGGGAGCGCATGACAGCGAACGGCCATAGCGAACGGATCCCAGCATATTCATTAACAAATCACGCTCCAAAAAATTCTCGCGCTGTGAAATGCTTGTTTAAACCCCAGAGCGCTGGCGGCGATGGGTTAAAAGTAGTTTTTTAACCCCCAAACAACCATATTTTAAGAAAAAAAAAAAAAACATGTTTTTCAAAACATTTTGTAATATGAATACATTAATATCAGACCTGTAATATCAATTCTGCACAATTTTTTTTTTTTTTTTACCTTAAAAAAAATATCTAACATTGCAGAAGTGGTCACAGAATTTTTGACATTTAAAAAAAAAAAAAAAAAAAAAACAATAACAATTAATTATGAATATTTAAAGATTGTTCCATTGAAATGCATTGGAGAGCGCCAGGTAGCGAGAGGTCATACCTGTCGCTGTTCAAGGTCGGACGCTGGCGCTGTGGGGTGAGGCTGGAATAATGATGAATGAGTGGCTATATGGCGCTATCTCAGTCGCTAAGCAGGATTGGCTTGATAAATGTGTGATTGTGGTGTGGAGCCGGCGTTCTCGTGGCGGGGCCCGTCATTACCGGCCGCTCACCAGTCGCTACCTGGCGCTATCCCTTGTTAAATAAGGGCCTTGATGAATTCTAATGGGCTGGAGGTATCTGTAGATTGTGATGTGTGCGGCAATAAACATCTTTTAGCTCGAGTCATCCCCCATATGATTGGGATCTGATTACAGCGAATAATCAGGAAGCGCGGCAGACGAATGCCTCTCCCCGGCCCCAGAGCGGCTCATATCGGAGGCTGGAAGCCGGCCCGGAACATATAAACTCCTAACACAGCTTTATAGTGAGATTGGTTTTAAGAGACGGTCTGATGAAAAGCTGCTTTGCCTGGGAGAGACGACTGTTTAAACATTGTTTTATGTGATAATAGACAAAGGCCGACTCTTTATAGGGGAGAGTCTGTAAGACGGGCGGGGCCTTATTTTTGAAGGGATAGCGCCATGTAGCGCCTTGTTAATGAGAGGTAGCGACAGGTGAACGCCAGACACGGCACGCAATTACACATTTATCAAGCAGAATCTGTTTAGCGACTGAGATAGCGCCATGTAGCGTCCAATTCATTATTATCCCAGCCTCAGCGAACAGCGCCGGCGTTCAGCCTTGAGCAGCGCCAGGTATGACCTCTCGCTACCTGTCGCTCTCCCATACATTTCAATGGACGATACTTTTCTTCTCTTTAAACAGGTTTTTTTTTTTTTTTAATCTCAAATAATTCTGTGACCTCTCCTGACATTGAATAAGCAGTTTTTTCACATATTTTTCATTTTTTATATATTTCTTCAGAAATGACATCACAGCTCTGCCATTAAAGTGTTCATGTTACAATGTTGTTACAATGTAATTCCATATGTTTTCGCTTTGTTACTGGTGGATAGATGCTGAGAAACAGACTTTAATCACACCGCCTCCTGCGCTCTGGGCTTCAGAGAAGCATTTTTCAGCGCCAGAGATTTGTGAGGCTGTTTTTTTAATGAATATGTTGTGAGTCGTCGCACTGACCAGTCGCTAACATGCGCTCCCATACAGTGATGTACTGGTCAAATAGCGACTCCTCACAATGTATTCAACATCACTGAACAGCGATTGAGTCACTATGAACTAGTGACTCACGGCCAAGCAATGCGACTACTAGCGGGCGCTCTGAAAATGCCGCTACAGACGCTCATCTGTCGCTACCTGGCGTTAGCGATGAATCAGCCTGTGGATTGTTATTTCTAAAGCATTGCCACAGTCGTGCCAAAAGCTTCTTGAATTTTAGATCATTTGGATCACTCCTTAAAAATAAATATAATATATAGAAAGAGACATGGCCGGCTCCAGACTTAAACCGGACCTTCACCATGATTTATTGAAAATCCCAAACCCTTAAAAAACGATTCCCCAGCATCTAAAACTAATATATTTTAAGTTTTTAGTCACTTACTTATTATTCTTTCCCCCACTGGGCTGCAGCTCTGCTCAGGACTTTAGGATACGGGCGCCGCCATCTTGCCTCAGAAGCATCACATACTGAGGAGAGGAGAGCAGGATAAAGAGCGGGATAAAGTACAGGGGGGCGGGGTTATAGCTGTGCACAGAGCAGAGGTGGGGTCAGGAAAAGGTCAGCAATCCCAGAATGCAGAGGGACACAGTCAGAAGACACTTCTTGTTTGCAGGCTGCCTGATGCTCCATGACCCGCCATCTTGGATGTTTAAAGGCTCATAACATGCAGTAGATGCAGGTAGGAGGATTTTTAATGTGAGCAATCTGTATGTACAGGGTGTGGGAAACATACAAGATAGGCTCTTATTCAGGGTGAAGGTCCGGATTAATGTGGGCAATCTGTATGTACAGTGTGTAGGAAACATATAAGATAGGCTCTTATACAGGGTAAAGGTCCGCTTTATGTGGGCTCTTGGGTGAGAGAGTCTCAGTGGACCCCGATGCAACCTGTGACCCTTCATTTCCGTTCAATGAATAGCTTTTGTTAGATTAAGATAAAGTCTAAGAGGCTGATTCGCTACTAGCGCCAGGTATCGCCAGATGAGCGCCTGTATAGCGGCACTTAGAGCGTCCACTAGTAGGCGCCGTAAGCGGGAATTGGGCGCTGTAACCTAGCTCCTCGGTCGCTTTAATAACCTGATGAATGTGATGTGTGTTGGGCACTCTAACACCAGTACAGCGCTGCAGGGAGCGAGAGGTAGCGCCAGCTCGGCGCGTCCAGCACTCGGCGCTCAACACCATATTTAACAGAAAAACACACACACAGACTCGGCGCTCTGGATCTGGGCGCTGTAGCATAGACCGCCAGGCGCTGTGATTAAAGTCTGTTTTTGAACACATATCCACCAGTAACAAAGCGAAAACACATGGAATGACATTGTTATAACACTGTGACATTAACACTTTAGTGCCAGACCTGTAATGACAATTCTGCATAAAAATATAAAAAGTCAAAAAAGTTTCTAAAAGTGTTTGTTTGCAGCCGGGAGACGTCACACAATGATTGGAGCAAAATAAAAAACAATGCCAAACACGCTGTTTATACACAACTAATGAACAGCCATTGAAAAGTATGGGAGAGCGACACTGCGCGACAAGTGCTACATGGCGCTCCCGAACCTATATGCTGAGCAAATTGGAGCTGTTTGAAGAATGACATGGTCATGGCAAACGGCTCCGACTGGACGAGAGCTGTTGGACCAGTAACAGGAGTTATTATGGGATATCTGGGTTTCACACAGTGGGGCATCCCAAAACATTATGCCCCCGGCGCACAGAACAAAACCCGGGATACTCATAATCCTGCACCACTGAAGCAAATTGGAGCTGTTTGCAGAATGACATGGTCATGGCAAAAGGCTCTGACCGGACAAGAGCCGTTGGAACGATAACAGGAGTTATTATGGGAGATCTGGGTGGTTTCCCACAGTGGGGCATCCCAAAACAGAATGCCCCCGGCAAACAGAACAAAACCCGGGATACTCATAATCCTGCACCACTGGGCAACCACTGGGCAAATGGCGTGCACCATTGAAGCAAATCGGAGCTGTTTGAAGAATGACATGGTCATGGCAAACGGCTCCGGCTGGACGAGAGCTGTTGGACCAGTAACAGGAGTTATTATGGGAGATCTGGGGGGTTTCACACAGCGGGGCATCCCAAAATATAATGCCCCCGGTGTACAGAACAAAATCCTGCACCACTGGGCAACCACTGGGCAAATGACGTGCACTACTGAAGCAAATCGGAGCCATTTGCAGAATGATATGGTCATGGCAAATGGTTCCGACTGGCCAAGAGCCGTTGGAACGATAACAGGAATTATTATGGGCAATCTGGGGGGTTTCACACATTGGGGCATCCCAAAACAGAATGCCCCCGGCATACAGAACAAAATCCTGCACCACGGGGCAACCACTGGGCAAATGGCGTGCACCACTGAAGCAAATCGGAGCTGTTTGCATAATGACACGGTCATGGCAAACAGCTCCGACTGGACGAGAGCTGCGCACAGAACAAAACCCGGGATAGTCAAAATCCTGGGTTCTGTTCAGTTTTAACTACATACAAACAACAGATTTTTTCGAGCCGTCGTGTGTGCGTATGCACCGTCAAACGAGAAGCCTAAAATGTGAAAAAGTGCGGGTGCACTAAAAAACACACTTAGGCGCCCATACTGACTCCTTCCCGCAGGAAAGAGCCCCATCCCTTTCCCCGGGGGACGAACCCCCTGACAGGATTGGGTCGTTCAACCCCTCAGTCCAGAAGACCTCGGGGCCGCTTTCGCCCTCGGGTACTAACAAAAGTTTTCCCCGTGGACTAAGGCGTAAACTCCCTCAGCCTACCTTTCCCCGGCGGTTGCCCGTCCAGGTACTTGGATCTTCGGCTTCAGCCCCTTGCTTCCGATAGTAGCTAGCCCCAGTGCTAGCGGCCTCCGCAGCCTGCCTTTCCTCGGATTCAAATGCGAGTACTCGGCCAGGCTTTGGAAGCCGTTTTCCCGGGGTTCGCCACCCTCTACTCACAAGGAGCCTCAGGGGGGAGCACTGGGCAGGGGCCGGAAGCGAGTCCAAAAGGCCTATAACTTCCGACCCCAGGTCTTTAGGGACAGGGCCCATAGGGAGCCGCTGGCACCTAAACACGTGAAAAAGACAACACAACAAAAAAGGGAACTAAGTGGCAAAGTGAAAAAAGTGAGGATCGGGCTCTACTTAAAAAAATAAAGGGGAAGGGGAAAGGTGAGGGCCTGTGTAATTACAGGGTGGGCCTACATACAAACAACAACTTTACTAATAAAAATCAATATTCAATGAAAAGGAAACATACATTTTTTTTTTCTAGTAGCCTCTGCCATTCGTTGGAGCCGGGAATTTGCTTACGTCGGGAAAATGTAATTTAAGATGTTGTATTAAAGAGAGCATATTAAAGAGAGGAAATGGGAGGGGCAAAATCTGCTGCTAAAGAGAGATTACGGTGAATACACGAGAGAATAAAGTCATTTAGAAGTTTGCAATTAGGAAAGAAATTTGCTTAATGAATACATTTGCATATGTTTTTATGTGTCTCTTTGGATTTAACGTGTCGGATGAATCCGGCGCAGAAAGAAAATCCTGACTTCTGTGGGATGAAAACTCTCTTTTATTAATACATAGGGCGAACTTAATATCTACAAATATTGCGCAAGATCACAGCCGGTGCGATTTTCTTGATCCTGCGCTCCACATTTAATTAGCTTCCCTGATCCTGACATCGCTCAGAAAACCCGAAAGATGTTCGAAACAACTTAAATTGGACCGAAAACCAAATACAACTTTAGCGGGGATGCTTCATTGGTTAAAAAAGCTTCATTACTGCCACACTACTACATCCAGTAGTTTGGATTCACTGGGCACTTCTGTCCTATGAACTTGATTGGGCTGCATTTACTGAAATAGAAACATAGAAAGTGACGGCAGAAGGAGACCATACGCTCCATTTAGTCTCTGCGCTTATTTATATACTGTATGTTCTCTGTATCTTATGTGTATACTGTATGTTCTCTGTATCTTATGTATATACTGTATGTTCTCTGTATCTTATGTGTGTACTGTATGTTCTCTGTATCTTATGGGTATACTGTATGTTCTCTGTATCTTATGTATATACTGTATGTACTCTGTATCTTATGTATATACTGTATGTTCTCTGTATCTTATGTGTATACTGTATGTTCTCTGTATCTTATGTATATACTGTATGTTCTCTGTATCTTATGAATATACTGTATGTTCTCTGTATCTTATGTGTATACTGTATGTTCTCTGTATCTTATGTATATACTGTATGTTCTCTGTATCTTATGTATATACTGTATGTTCTCTGTATCTTATGTATATACTGTATGTTCTCTGTATCTTATGTGTATACTGTATGTTCTCTGTATCTTATGTATATACTGTATGTTCTCTGTATCTTATGTGTATACTGTATGTTCTCTGTATCTTATGTATATACTGTATGTTCTCTGTATCTTATGTGTATACTGTATGTTCTCTGTATCTTATGTGTATACTGTATGTTCTCTGTATCTTATGTATATACTGTATGTTCTCTGTATCTTATGTATATACTGTATGTTCTCTGTATCTTATGTGTATACTGTATGTTCTCTGTATCTTATGTATATACTGTATGTTCTCTGTATCTTATGTGTATATACTGTATGTTCTCTGTATCTTATGTGTATACTGTATGTTCTCTGTATCTTATGTATATACTGTATGTTCTCTTTATCTTATGTGTATATACTGTATGATCTCTGTATCTTAAGTGTATACTGTATGTTCTTTGTATCTTATGTGTATACTGTATCTTTCCTGTATCTTATGTGTATACTGTATGTTCTCTGTATCTTATGTATATACTGTATGTTCTCTTTATCTTATGTGTATATACTGTATGTTCTCTGTATCTTAAGTGTATACTGTATGTTCTTTGTATCTTATGTGTATACTGTATCTTTCCTGTATCTTATGTATATACTGTATGTTCTCTGTATCTTATGTATATACTGTATGTTCTCTGTATCTTAAGTGTATACTGTATGTTCTTTGTATCTTATGTGTATACTGTATCTTTCCTGTATCTTATGTGTATACTGTATGTTCTCTGTATCTTATGTATATACTGTATGTTCTCTTTATCTTATGTGTATATACTGTATGTTCTCTGTATCTTAAGTGTATACTGTATGTTCTTTGTATCTTATGTGTATACTGTATCTTTCCTGTATCTTATGTATATACTGTATGTTCTCTGTATCTTATGTATATACTGTATGTTCTCTGTATCTTAAGTGTATACTGTATGTTCTTTGTATCTTATGTGTATACTGTATCTTTCCTGTATCTTATGTGTATACTGTATGTTCTCTGTATCTTATGTGTATACTGTATGTTCTCTGTATCTTATGTATATACTGTATGTTCTCTTTATCTTATGTGTATACTGTATGTTCTCTGTATCTTATGTATATACTGTATGTTTTCTGTATCTTATGTGTATACTGTATGTTCTCTGTATCTTATGTATATACTGTATGTTCTCTGTATCTTATGTGTATACTGTATGTTCTCTGTATCTTATGTATATACTGTATGTTCTCTGTATCTTATGTGTATTTACTGTATGTTCTCTGTAACTTAAGTGTATACTGTATGTTCTTTGTATCTTATGTGTATACTGTATCTTTCCTGTATCTTATGTGTATACTGTATGTTCTCTTTATCTTATGTATATACTGTATGTTCTCTTTATCTTATGTGTATACTGTATGTTCTCTGTATCTTATGTATATACTGTATGTTCTCTTTATCTTATGTGTATACTGTATGTTCCCTGTATCTTATGTGTATACTGTATGTTCTCTGTATCTTATGTATATACTGTATGTTCTCTTTATCTTATGTGTATACTGTATGTTCTCTGTATCTTATGTATATACTGTATGTTCTCTTTATCTTATGTGTATACTGTATGTTCTCTGTATCTTATGTGTATATACTGCATGTTCTCTGTATCTTAAGTGTATACTGTATGTTCTTTGTATCTTATGTGTATACTGTATCTTTCCTGTATCTTATGTGTATACTGTATGTTCTCTGTATCTTATGTATATACTGTATGTTCTCTTTATCTTATGTGTATACTGTATGTTCCCTGTATCTTATGTGTATACTGTATGTTCTCTGTATGTTATGTATATACTGTATGTTCTCTGTATCTTATGTATATACTGTATGTTCTCTTTATCTTATGTGTATACTGTATGTTCTCTGTATCTTATGTATATACTGTATGTTCTCTTTATCTTATGTGTATACTGTATGTTCCCTGTATCTTATGTGTATACTGTATGTTCTCTGTATCTTATGTATATACTGTATGTTCTCTGTATCTTAAGTGTATACTGTATGTTCTTTGTATCTTATGTATATACTGTATGTTCTCTGTATCTTATGTATATACTGTATGTTCTCTGTATCTTATGTGTATACTGTATGTTCTCTGTATCTTATGTATATACTGTATGTTCCCTGTATCTTATGTGTATACTGTATGTTCTCTGTATCTTATGTATATACTGTATGTTCTCTGTATCTTATGTGTATACTGTATGTTCTCTGTATCTTATGTATATACTGTATGTTCTCTGTATCTTATGTATATACTGTATGTTCTCTGTATCTTATGTGTATACTGTATCTTTCCTGTATCTTATGTGTATATTGTATGTTCTCTGTATCTTATGTATATACTGTATGTTCTCTATCTTATGTATATACTGTATGTTCTCTATCTTATGTATATACTGTATGTTCTCTGTATCTTATGTATATACTGTATGTTCTCTATCTTATGTATATACTGTATGTTCTCTGTATCTTATGTGTATACTGTATCTTTCCTGTATCTTATGTGTATACTGTATGTTCTCTGTATCTTATGTATATACTGTATGTTCTCTGTATCTTATGTGTATACTGTATCTTTCCTGTATCTTATGTGTATACTGTATGTTCTCTGTATCTTATGTGTATACTGTATGTTCTCTGTATCTTATGTGTACACTGTATGTTCTCTGTATCTTATGTATATACTGTATGTTCTCTGTATCTTATGTATATACTGTATGTTCTCTGTATCTTATGTGTATACTGTATGTTCTCTTTATCTTATGTGTATACTGTATGTTCTCTTTATCTTATGTTTACTGTATGTTCTCTTTATCTTATGTGTATACTGTATGTTCTCTGTATCTTATGTGTATACTGTATGTTCTCTGTATCTTATGTATATACTGTATGTTCCCTGTATCTTATGTATATACTGTATGTTCTCTTTATCTTATGTTTACTGTATGTTCTCTTTATCTTATGTGTATACTGTATGTTCTCTGTATCTTATGTATATACTGTATGTTCTCTGTATCTTATGTGTATACTGTATGTTCTCTGTATCTTATGTGTATACTGTATGTTCTCTTTATCTTATGTTTACTGTATGTTCTCTTTATCTTATGTGTATACTGTATGTTCTCTGTATCTTATGTATATACTGTATGTTCTCTGTATCTTATGTGTATACTGTATGTTCTCTTTATCTTATGTTTACTGTATGTTCTCTTTATCTTATGTGTATACTGTATGTTCTCTGTATCTTATGTGTATACTGTATGTTCTCTGTATCTTATGTATATACTGTATGTTCCCTGTATCTTATGTGTATACTGTATGTTCTCTGTATCTTATATATATACTGTATGTTCTCTGTATCTTATGTGCATACTGTATGTTCTCTGTATCTTATGTATATACTGTATGTTCTCTGTATCTTATGTGTATACTGTATGTTCCCTGTATCTTATGTGTATACTGTATGTTCTCCGTATCTTATGTGTATACTGTATGTTCCCCGTATCTTATGTGTATACTGTATGTTCTCTATCTTATGTGTATACTGTATGTTCTCTGTATCTTATGTATATACTGTATGTTCTCTTTATCTTATGTGTATACTGTATGTTCTCTGTATCTTATGTATATACTGTATGTTCCCTGTATCTTATGTGTATACTGTATGTTCTCTGTATCTTATATATATACTGTATGTTCTCTGTATCTTATGTGTATATACTGTATGTTCTCTGTATCTTATGTGTATACTGTATGTTCCCTGTATCTTATGTGTATACTGTATGTTCTCCGTATCTTATGTATATACTGTATGTTCCCTGTATCTTATGTGTATACTGTATGTTCTCTGTATCTTATATATATACTGTATGTTCTCTGTATCTTATGTGCATACTGTATGTTCTCTGTATCTTATGTATATACTGTATGTTCTCTGTATCTTATGTGTATATACTGTATGTTCTCTGTATCTTATGTGTATACTGTATGTTCCCTGTATCTTATGTGTATACTGTATGTTCTCCGTATCTTATGTGCATACTGTATGTTCTCTGTATCTTATGTATATACTGTATGTTCTCTGTATCTTATGTGTATATACTGTATGTTCTCTGTATCTTATGTATATACTGTATGTTCTCTGTATCTTATGTGTATACTGTATGTTCTCTGTATCTTATGTGTATACTGTATGTTCCCCGTATCTTATGTGTATACTGTATGTTCTCTGTATCTTATGTGTATACTGTATGTTCTCTGTATCTTATGTGTATACTGTATGTTCTCTGTATCTTATGTATATACTGTATGTTCTCTGTATCTTATGTGTATACTGTATGTTCTCTATCTTATGTGTATACTGTATGTTCTCTGTATCTTATGTATATACTGTATGTTCTCTTTATCTTATGTGTATACTGTATGTTCTCTGTATCTTATGTGTATACTGTATGTTCTCTGTATCTTATGTATATACGTTATGTTCTCTGTATCTTATGTATATACGTTATGTTCTCTGTATCTTATGTATTTACTGTATGTTCTCTGTATCTTATGTGTATACTGTATGTTCTCTGTATCTTATGTATATACTGTATGTTCTCTTTATCTTATGTGTATACTGTATGTTCTCTGTATCTTATGTGTATACTGTATGTTCTCTGTATCTTATGTATATACGTTATGTTCTCTGTATCTTATGTATATACGTTATGTTCTCTGTATCTTATGTATATACGTTATGTTCTCTGTATCTTATGTATTTACTGTATGTTCTCTGTATCTTATGTATATACTGTATGTTCTCTTTATCTTATGTGTATACTGTATGTTCTCTTTATCTTATGTGTATACTGTATGTCGGTGCTCTGGATCTGGGCGCTGTAGCATAGAGCGCCAGATGCTGTGTGATTAAAGTCTGTTTTTGAACACGTATCCACCAGTAACAAAGCGAAAACACATGGAATGACATTGTTATAACACTGTGACATTAACACTTTAGTGCCAGACCTGTAATGAAAATTCTGCATAAAAATATAAAAAAAACCAAAAATGTTTTCACAAATGACTCTTTCTATTCTATGAGAGGTCGCACAACGATTGGAGCAAAGAAAAAAAAAAAAAAAAAAAATCAAACATGCTGTTTAAACAGAAGAAAAGTAACGACCACTGAAATGTATGGGAGAGCAACAGGTAGCGTCAGGTAATACCTGGCACTGGAAGCTAGAGCGCCGGCGCTATACGCTGAGCCGCCTGTAATAATACATGTGACGCCAGATGGCGCTGTTAGAGACACTCACCAGATTCACTTTCATGAATGTGGTTTCACATACAGCACCCGGCGTTCACCAGACGCTGCCTGTCGCTATGAGGCGCTACCTGGCGGTATCCCTTCTTAAATAAACCCATTAGTGAGCTATTTAGATGATAAATGACAATAATCCTCTGCATTTTTTTTTCTTAATAATGGCAGGTCAAGAAAGTAGCCGGGCAGGCTGATTCATTACTAGCGCCAGGTACCGGCAGATGAGCGCCTGTAGCGAGGCATTGAGAGCGACCGCTAGTAGTCGCTGTTCTCGGCCATAGTTCACTATTTCAGAGCGTCTCAGTCGCTGGCCGGCATTGACGAATATATTGTGTAAGTCGCTTTAACACCAGTACAGCGCTGTATGGGACCGAATGGTAGCGCCAGCTCAGTGCGACCAACTCACACCATATTCATCAAAAAAATTGCCCCACACAGCGCCGGCGCTCAAAATCAGGTCGTTGTAGCCCATAACTAGACGCTGTATAATTAAAGTCTGTTTTTGAACATGTATCCACTAGTAACAAAGCGAAAACACATGGAATGACATTGTTATCACATTGTAACATGAACACTTTAATACCAGACATGTGAGGACAATTCTGCATAAAAATATTATAAATCGAAAAAGTTTTCAAAAATGACTTTAAATAGGCCAGGAGAGGGTCACACAATTATTTGATAATTAAAAAAAATAAATAAATAAAGAAATAAAAAAAATATATATATATAATATATATATATATATATATCAATAATAATAATAATAATAATAATAATAATAATAATAATAATAACAATAATAATAATAATAATAATAATAATAATAAATAATAAAATAATAATAATAATATTAACCCTGTTTAAACACCGTCCATAGAAAAGTATGGGAGAGCGACAGGTAGCAACCGCCGGCGCTGTACGCTGAGCCTGGGATAATGATGAATCGGACGCTACATGGCGTTGTTCCAGTCGCTCACCATAATCGGCTTCATAAATGTGTAATTGCTGCCGTGTCCGGCGTTCTCCTGCCGCTACCTGACGCTTACAAGGCGCTACCTGGCGCTAGAGCTTCATGAATAAAGCCCTATGTGTTCAGCTGATTCAGCGAGAGAGAGAGCTTCCATATCTGATCTGATTTTGTGTGACTTAAGTTTCGTCACTTATTAAGCTCAGTTTCTTGACAGATCTCGGGGTAGGTGGGACATTGCGGCTCCGGGCGTCACATGATGATTCACCCCCGAGACATGTCGCCGTGTTGAGTCACACTTATATAACATAGAGAGGTGAGAACATGGAGGGGAAATTAGCGGGGTGACGTATCTGTCTTACAGGGAAGGAATATTGGGGTTGATTCAGAGCCCCTTTCATGCCATACTTATGCGCTAAAATTTCCATTCTCGTTAATTTTTTCCCCTCATCTAATTCATCAGAGCCTTTTTTTTCTGCGAGAATTTTAGAGGCTGTTTAATAATAGCGCCAGGTAGCGACAGTTGAGCGACTGTAGCGGTATTTTCACAGCGCCCGCTAGTAGTCGCTGTGCTTGGCCGTTGTTCGGCTGATGACAGCGACTCAGTCGGTGTGCGGTAATGTTGAATACGGGGTTAGGAGTCGCTGTTTGACAGGTTCCGCGCTGTATGGGAGCGCATGACAGCGAATGGCCATAGCGACCGGCTCCCACCATATTCATTAACAAATCACGCTCAAAAAATTCTCGCGCTGTGAAATGCTTGTTTAAACCCCAGAGCGCTGGCGGCGATGGGTTAAAAGTAGTTTTTTAACCCCCAAACCACCATATTTTTGGGAAAAAAAAACATGTTTTTACAAACATTTTGTAATATGAATACATTAATATCAGACCTGTAATATCAATTCTGCACAAATTTTTTTTTTTTTTTTCTTACCTTAAAAAAAATTGCAGAAGTGGTCACAGAAATTTTCACATAAAAAAAAAAAAAAAATTATTAACAATTAATTATGAATATTTAAATATTGTTCCATTGAAATGCATTGGAGAGCGCCAGGTAGCGAGAGGTCATACCTGTCGCTGTTCAGGGTCGGACGCTGGCGCTGTGGGCTGAGGCTGGAATAATGATGAATGAGTCGCTATATGGCGCTATCTCAGTCGCTAAGCAGGATCGGCTTGATAAATGTGTGATTGTGGTGGGGAGCCGGCGTTCTCGTGGCGGGGCCCGTCATTACCGGCCGCTCACCAGTCGCTACCTGGCGCTATCCCTTGTTAAATAAGGGCCTTAGTGTGAAATGTTTTCATTTTTGCATGATTTTTTGTTTGGCAGCAAGATCTCCAATAAAATGGCAAGAAAGGGGCTCTGAACCAACCCTCTTGTCCTGGATTTCCAGCAATGAATGAAACATTTCCTCCCCTCGTCTCTAGTGGCGGCTGCACTATTGGGCCTGAAGCCATTTCACTGAATTAGCCCAGTTACTTAGGCCTCGGGTCCGGGACACTCCTGAGAGAGCACTGGGCCTGTGCCGAAGAGCGTTGGGCCCTTAAACCGGACCTTCACCATGATTTATTGAAAAGCCCAAACCCTTATAAAACGATTCCCCAGCATCTAAAGTTAATATATTTTAAGTTTTTTTGTCACTTACTTATTATTCTTTCCCCCACTGAGCTGCAACTCTGTTCAGGACTCTAGGATACGGCCGCCACCATCTTGACTCAGAAGCATCACGCTTACTGAGGAGAGGAGAGGAGAGGGGGATAAAGTACAGGGGGGCGGGTTATAGCTGTGCTTTGCTCAGACAGAGCAGAGCTGGGGTCAGGGAAAGGACAGCAATCCCAGAATGCAGAGCAGCACAGTCAGAAGACACTTCCTGTTTGCAGACTGCCTGATGTTCCATGAGACACCATCTTGAATGTTTAAAGGCTCATAACATGCAGTAGATGCAGGTAGGATGATTTTTAATGTGAGCAATCTGTATGTACAGGGTGTGGGAAACATATAAGATAGGCTCTTATTCAGGGTGAGGGCCCGGATTAATGTGAGCAATCTGTATGTACAAGGTGGGAAAACATATAAAATAGGCTCTTATTCATGGTGAAGGTCCGGATTAATGTGGGCAATCTGTATGTACAGGGTGTGGGAAACATATAAGATAGGCTCTTATTCAGGGTGAGGGCCCGGATTAATGTGGGCAATCTGTATGTACAGGGGGGGAAACATATAAGATAGGCTCTTATTCAGGGTGAGGGTTCGGATTAATGTTGGCAATCTGTATGTAGAGGGTGTGGGAAACATATAAGATAGGCTCTTATTCAGGGTGAGGGTTCGGATTAATGTTGGCAATCTGTATGTAGAGGGTGTGGGAAACATATAAGATAGACTCTTATTCAGGGTGAGGGTTCGGATTAATGTTGGCAATCTGTATGTAGAGGGTGTGGGAAACATATAAGATAGATTCTTATTCAGGGTCAAGGACAGCTTTAATGCCCCCGCGGCCAGGGGAAAACCATTAAAGTGGACCAAACCCTGAGATTTTGATTATCCCGGGATTTGGTCCTTGCCCCCAGGGAACCTCAATTTGGGATCTGTGAAACCTCCCAGGTCACCCATAAAAACTCACCTTTCACCGGTCCTACAGCATGCGATGGCTCTTGACCAATTAGCGTCCTTGCTCTGAATCTAGCTAGAAAGCAGCTGATGGGCGCTGGTGGCTGCATCCCCGCTAGCCTCTAACAGGGTGCGTGGCTGGAGCCAGTGCCACCCCGGCTATAGGTATAGAATAGTGCAGACGCGGCCCGTGCATGAGCTGTTGAAACCGAAATTTTTACTATCCCAGGATTTGGTCCTTGGCCCCATTGCATTGGGCTTTGTATGCCCCCGTGGCCAGGGCAGACCATTAAAGGAGACCAAACCCTGAGATTTTGACTTTCCCTGGATATGGCCCTTGCCCCCAGGGAACCCCAATGTGTAAAACCTCCCATGTCACCCATAAAAACTCACCTTTCACCAGTCCTACGGCACCTGCACGGGATCTTGTTCAGTTAGGGTGCTTGTTCTGAATCTAGCTAGAAAACAGCCGAGGGCTCTAGTGGCTGCATCCCCCTAACCTCCAACAGAGTGCATGACTGGCGTGGGTGCCACTCGGCTAAAGCTATAGCATAGTGCAGACGTGGCCCGTGCATGGGCTGTTGAAACCGAGATTTTGACTATCACAGAATTTGGTCCTTGGTCATTGCCTTCATTGCATTTGGGGTTTGTATGTCCCCGTGGCCAGGGGCAAACCAATAAAGTGGACCAAACCCTGAGATTTTGACTATCCCGGGATTTGGTCCTTGCCCCCAGGGAACCTCAATTTGGGATGTCCAGCTGAGTGAAACCTCCAGGGCCAGCCATAAAAACTCACCTTTCACCTGCCCTACGGCATGCGAGGGCTCTCGACCAATTAGCGTCCTTGCTCTGAATCTAGATAGAAAGCACCCGAAGGTGCTGGTGGCTGCATCCCCGCTAGCTTCTAACAGGGTGCATAGCTGGCATGGGTGCCACTCGGCTATAGGTATAGAATAGTGCAGACGCGGCCCGTGCATGAGCTGTTGAAACCAAGATTTTGACTATCCCAGGATTTGGTCTTTTGGCCTTGCCTTCATTGTATTAGGCTTTGTATGTCCCCGTAGCCATGGGCAAACCAATAATGTGGACCAAACCTTGCGGGATTTGGTCCTTGCCCCCGGGGAACCCCAATTTGGGATGTCCCGCTGTGTGAAACCTCCCAGGTCACCCATAAAAACTCACCTTTCCCCTGGTCCTACGGCTCCTGCGAGGGATCTTGTCCAGTTAGGGTGCTTGCTCTGAATCTAGCCAGAAAGCAGCCGAGGGCTCGGGTGGCTGCACCCCCTCTAGCCTCTAACAGGGTGCGTGGCTGGAGCGGCTGCCACCTGGCTAAAGGTATAGCGTAGTGCAGCCGCGGCGCGCACATGGGCGCAGGTAGGTGGCTCAGGGGGAGAGAGCGAATCAGGCAGCCCTGGATTATTATATATTCCGGGTAACCAGCCTCTATACTTGGGTGCCAGCTAGTAGCCAGGGAGGCCGATTCATTAATAGCGCCAGATAGCGACAGATGAGCGGCAGTAGCGTTATTTTCACAGCACCCGCTAGTATTCGCTGTGCTTGGCCGTTGTTTGGCTGTTGACAGCGACTCAGTCGGTGTGCGGTAATGTTGAATACGGGGTTAGGAGTCGCTGTTTCACAGGTTCCGCGCTGTATGGGAGCGCATGACAGCGAATGGCCAGAGCGAACGGCTCCCAGCATATTCATTAACAAATCACGCTCCAAAAATTCTCGCACTGTGAAATGCTTGTTTAAACCCCAGAGCGCTGGCGGCGATGTGTTAAAAGTAGTTTTTTAACCCCCAAACAACCTTTTTTTTTATATGTAAAAATTATACAAGTTTTTCTAAACATTTTGTAATATGAATACATGAATATCAGACCTGTAATATCAATTCTGCACAAATTTTATTTATTTTTTTTGTTTTACTTTAAAAAAAATCTAACATTGCAGAAGTGGTCACAGAATTTTTGACATTAAAAAAAAAAAAAAACAGTAATAGCAATTAATTATTAATATTTAAAGATTGCTCCATTGAAATGCATTGGACAACGCCAGGGAGCGCCAGGTCATACCTGGCGCTGTGATGGGATTATCAGCGGCGCTGTTCGTTGCAGTCGGCTACATGATGAATCCCGCGCTAGCTGACGCTCTCACCGGCGCTAGCCTCATTTAGTGTGATAAATGCGTCATTGTGAGCGCCGCCGGGCGTACTTGATTCGGTAGCCGCCGATAGCTGGCGCTCGTCAAACACTACCTGGCGCTAGCCCTTGATAAATAAGGGCCTAAGCCTGTTAGTCAGTGAAGTTAGCAGTTCACGCCAGATTTTTGCTGGAGAAATATAACTTTTGGAATTTACACATTTGCGGCTGCTTTTCTGCCCTCTAACACCCCATAAATCAGTATCGGCAGTAGTATCATTATTGGCAATTTGCGTTTGCGGAACATTACAGGTGCAAATCTCCATCTTGCATTTCAAGGCAGAAATTAAGGGGGTTATTCATGAAGGTATAGCGCCTGGTAGCGGCAGGCAGTGTCTGGTGAACGCCGGGCGCTGTATGCGAATCTGGTGAGCGACACTAACAGCGCCATGTAGTGTCACATGTATTATTACAGGCAGGTCAGTGTATAGCGCCTCTAACAGCGCCATGTAGCGTCACATGTATTATTACAGGCAGGTCAGTGTATAGCACCTCTAACAGCGCCATGTAGCGTCACATGTATTATTACAGGCAGGTCAGTGTATAGCGCCTCTAACAGCGCCATGTAGCGTCACATGTATTATTTCAGGCGGCTCAGTGTATAGCGCCTCTGACAGCGCCATGTAGCGTCACATGTATTATTACAGGCAGGTCAGTGTATAGCGCCTCTAACAGCGCCATGTAGTGTCACATGTATTATTACAGGCAGGTCAGTGTATAGCACCTCTAACAGCGCCATGTAGCGTCACATGTATTATTACAGGCAGGTCAGTGTATAGCGCCTCTAACAGCGCCATGTAGCGTCACATGTATTATTTCAGGCGGCTCAGTGTATAGCGCCTCTGACAGCGCCATGTAGCGTCACATGTATTATTACAGGCAGGTCAGTGTATAGCGCCTCTAACAGCGCCATGTAGTGTCACATGTATTATTACAGGCAGGTCAGTGTATAGCGCCTCTAACAGCGCCATGTAGTGTCACATGTATTATTACAGGCAGGTCAGTGTATAGCGCCTCTAACAGCGTCATGTAGTGTCACATGTATTATTACAGGCAGGTCAGTGTATAGCGCCTCTAACAGTGCCATGTAGCGTCACATGTATTATTACAGGCAGGTCAGTGTATAGCGCCTCTAACAGCGCCATGTAGTGTCACATGTATTATTACAGGCAGGTCAGTGTATAGCGCCTCTAACAGCGCCATGTAGTGTCACATGTATTATTACAGGCAGGTCAGTGTATAGCGCCTCTAACAGTGCCATGTAGCGTCACATGTATTATTACAGGCAGGTCAGTGTATAGCGCCTCTAACAGCGTCATGTAGTGTCACATGTATTATTACAGGCAGGTCAGTGTATAGCGCCTCTAACAGCGCCATGTAGTGTCACATGTATTATTCCAGGCGGCTCAGTGTATAGCGCCTCTGACAGCGCCATGTAGCGTCACATGTATTATTACAGGCAGGTCAGTGTATAGCACCTCTAACAGCGCCATGTAGCGTCACATGTATTATTACAGGCGGCTCAGTGTATAGCGCCTCTAACAGCGCCATGTAGTGTCACATGTATTATTCCAGGCGGCTCAGTGTATAGCGCCTCTGACAGCGCCATGTAGCGTCACATGTATTATTACAGGCAGGTCAGTGTATAGCACCTCTAACAGCGCCATGTAGCGTCACATGTATTATTACAGGCGGCTCAGTGTATAGCGCCTCTAACAGCGCCATGTAGCGTCACATGTATTATTACAGGCAGGTCAGTGTATAGCACCTCTAACAGCGCCATGTAGCGTCACATGTATTATTACAGGCGGCTCAGTGTATAGCGCCTCTAACAGCGTCATGTAGCGTCACATGTATTATTACAGGCGGCTCAGCGTATAGTGCCGGCGCTCTGGCTTCCAGACAGGTATTACCTGTCGCTCAGTGTCGCTCTCCCATGCATTTCAATGGCAGTTCATTTACTTGTGTTTAAACAGCGTGTTTGACATTTTTTTTGCTCCAATCATTGTGTGACGTCTCCCGGCTGCAAACAAACACTTTTAGAAACTTTTTTGACTTTATGAAGAATTGTCATTACAGGTCTGGCACTAAAGTGTTATTGTCACAGTGTTATAACAATGTAATTCCATGTGTTTTCGCTTTGTTACTGGTGGATATGTGTTCAAAAACAGACTTTAATCAAACAGCATCTGGCGCTCTATGCTATAGCGCCCAGCTTTAGAGCGCAGACGCTGTGTGTGCTCTTTTTTGATAAGTATGGTGTTGAGTGCCGAGTGCTGGACGCACTGAGCTGGCGCTACCTCTCGCTCGCTACAGCGCTGTACTGGTGTTAGAGCACCCAACAGACATCACATTCATCAATGCCGGCCAGGTTACTAGAGTGACTGAGGCGCTCTCCCCGATACCCGGTTACAGCGTCTACTAGCGGTCGCTATACAGACGCTCATCTGCCTATACCTGGCGTTATTAATGAATCAGCCTCCATGATGACCATGAATCAGAAGGAAACTCAAGTGTGACTTGGCTCTTGAAAAAATTGCGCAAATGCATAGACGCAACGACCATAAATCAAGCGTATTGAGAGAGAAAAGATGTCCCTGCTCCCCTCCCTCTGCGGCAATCACGGACTTTAGTTATAGCCGTAGATTACAATGTCACACCAACTGTCATTTGTGAAGGGAAAGCGGCCTGTGCCGTTCCCACCCGCTGCTGCCGCCGCCATCTCGGTATCGCGCAGCTGGGAAAAAAAAAAGCCATGTAGGGAGACTCTCAACTCATAAATTGTTAAAAAATACATTTTTATTAATGACATATTTATAATCACTACATACAATACACTCAACGTATTAAAATCCCTTTAAAAACACATAAATCAGACAATAACACACAGGACAAACCAACATAAAGGTGAGTAGGCGATGGGGAGAGTCTCACCACACTAACTGATATCCAATGCTTAGATATTTATGTGCTAAAATCATTCAACACAGTGTTCCAACAGTGCAACTGAGCATGTGCAAATCCTGCCTTTGATCCGGATCACTATAAAATCTATATATTTATAAAGTGCAAGTGCTACCAGTCAAACAATCAATTAAGAATTAATATTCCCAACCATAACAACTCATAAACATATAAACATATCAATCTACTCTATTCACCAATTAAAGAATAATATGAAAATATAATCACCTGTATATATTATTAGGCATCCCAAAGGGAAACCACTGATGTATGTCACAATACCAATCCAGAAATGGGGAGGCCGATTCATTAACAGCGGCAGGTAGCGACAGTTGAGCGACTGTAGCGGCATTTTCGGAGCGCCCGCTAGTAGTCGCTGTGCTTGGCCGTTGTTCGGTAGTTGATAGCGGTCGGTTTGCCGTAATGTTGAATATTGGGTGAGGAGTCGCTATTTGACAGGTTCCGCGCTGTATGGGAGCGCATGATAGCGACTGGTCAGAGCGACCGGCTCCCACCATATTCATTAACAAATCACGCTCAAAAAATTCTCGCGCTGTGAAATGCATGTTTAAACCCCAGAGCGCTGGCGGCGATGGGTTAAAAGTAGTTTTTTAACCCCCAAACAACCATATTTATGGAAACCAAAAAAAAACAAGTTTTTAAAATAATTTAGTAATATGAATACATTAATATCAGACCTGTAATATCAATTCTGTACAATTTGTTTTTTTTTTACCTTAAAAAAATTATCTAAAATGGCAGAAGTGGTCACAGAATTTTTCACATTTAAAAAAAAAAATAAATAAAAAATAATAACAATTAATTATTAATATTTAAAGATTGTTCCATTAAAATGCATTGGAGAGCGCCAGGTAGCGAGAGGTCATACCTGTCACTGTTCAAGGTCGGACGCTGGCGCTGTGGGGTGAGGCTGGAATAATGATGAATGAGTCGCTATATGGCGCTATCTCAGTCGCTAAGCAGGATCGGCTTGATTATTGTGTGATTGTGGTGGGGAGCCGGCGTTCTCGTGGCGGTGCCCGTCATTACCGGCCGCTCACCAGTCGCTACCTGTCGCTATTCCTTCATAAATAAGGGTCTATTTATTTATAAAGAACTAAACATGTGCAAATCCTGCCTATGATCCGGATCACTATAAAATCTATATATATATATATAAAGTGCAAGTGCTACCAGTCAAACAATCAATTAAGAATTAATATTTCCAACAATAACAACTCATAAACATATCAATCTACTCTATTCACCAATGAAAGAATAATATGAAGATATAATCACCTGTATATATTATTAGGCATCCCAAAGGGGAACCACTGATGTATGTCACAATACCAATCCAGAAATTAAATCACAAAACTATCTCAACATCACCAGAAATAAAGCCAAGGTATCATGAAAATACCATGTGTGAAGTCTCCCCACTGCCTACCGCACCGGGAGCCACGCGTTCCATGGGCGCATCACCCACTTCATCAGGCTGGATGAAGTAGGTGATGCACCCACAGATTTTTCAATATGTTGAGTATGTTGTATGTAGTGGTTATAAATATGTAATTAATAAACATGTATTTTTGATCAATTTATGAGCTGAGAGCTTCCTTACATGTTTTTTTTGCTCCTGGTTTGAGCTCTTTTGCAGCTTTGGGGGCGGCACCTCTACAGATTAAATAGGGTCTAGTGCAAATCCTCATTTTTTCCTTCCTGAGCTGGGGAAAAGGCTCTAAAACGATTTAATTGGACTTTGGCTTTAGAATATGCTCAGCAGAGCGATTTGTGAAGTGGGGCAGCGGGTCATCAGCTGCATTTAGGATCATAGATGCAAAAATATCCATAAAAAAAAAACCTAAATCCTGAGCGACGTCTGACCCCGGGATGTTTTCGGGAACGTGCCAATGTTTATTATGGTTAGAAAAGTGAGCAGTTTATATTTATTATGTATCAGGTATATGCAAAAGATAAAAAAAAAACATTCATGAAAATGTTTCCGTGCACCTAAATAATAAATAACGCAGATGCACATTTTATATTTCCTACCAGCAGACGGCAGGTGAGGAGCTGAACGCGACGACAATGCGCAGCGTTGCTGGAATAGCGATCAGTTTGGTTAAGATGCCAAACATGAAAATTCAGGATTCGGAGTCTCCTGAACATTGCTGCCATGACTAGCGTCAGGTAACTGCACATGAGCGTCTGTACAGCGGCGCTAGTGGTCGCTTTGATCGTCCGTGAGTCGCTATTACAGAGCGCCTCAGTCGCTGTAGTAACATTGCCAGAATTGATGAATTTGATGTGTGAGTCGCTATAACACCAGTACAGCGCTATATGGGAGCGAACGGTAGCGACTGGTCAGTGCGAGCGACTCAAACCCTATTCATCAAAAAAACAGCCTCACACACCACCGGCGCTCAAAATGGTGTCACTGTAGCCCAGAGCGCCAGACGCTGTGTGATTAAAGTTTGTTTTTGAACAAAGCAAAAACACATGGAATGACATTGTTTTAACACTGTGACATTAACACTTTAATACCAGACCTGTAATGACAATTCTGCATAAAAATATAAAAAGTCAAAAATGTTTTAAAAAAATGACTCTTTCTAGGCCAATAGAGGTCACACAATTATATGAGAGAAAAAAAAATTAAAAACAAAAAACCCAGTTTAAACAGAAGAAAAGGAACGTCCATTGAAATGTATGGGAGAACGACAGGTAGCGACAGGTAATACTAGGCTCTGAAAGCCAGAGCGCTGGCGCTATACACTGAACCGCCTGTAATAATACATGTGACACTACATGACGCTGTTAGAGGCGCTATACACTGACCTGCCTGTAATAATACATGTGACGCTACATGGCGCTGTTAGAGGTGCTATACACTGAGCTGCCTGTAATAATACATGTGACACTACATGGCGCTGTTAGAGGTGCTATACACTGAGCTGCCTGTAATAATACATGTGACGCTACATGGCGCTGTTAGAGGTGCTATACACTGACCTGCCTGTAATAATACATGTGACGCTACATGGCGCTGTTAGAGGTGCTATACACTGACCTGCCTGTAATAATACATGTGACGCTACATGGCGCTGTTAGAGGTGCTATACACTGACCTGCCTGTAATAATACATGTGACGCTACATGGCGCTGTTAGAGGTGCTATACACTGACCTGCCTGTAATAATACATGTGACGCTACATGACGCTGTTAGAGGAGCTATACACTGAGCCGCCTGTAATAATACATGTGACACTACATGACGCTGTTAGAGGTGCTATACACTGAGCTGCCTGTAATAATACATGTGACACTACATGGCGCTGTTAGAGGTGCTATACACTGAGCTGCCTGTAATAATACATGTGACGCTACATGGCGCTGTTAGAGGTGCTATACACTGACCTGCCTGTAATAATACATGTGACGCTACATGGCGCTGTTAGAGGTGCTATACACTGACCTGCCTGTAATAATACATGTGACGCTACATGGCGCTGTTAGAGGTGCTATACACTGACCTGCCTGTAATAATACATGTGACGCTACATGGCGCTGTTAGAGGTGCTATACACTGACCTGCCTGTAATAATACATGTGACGCTACATGACGCTGTTAGAGGCGCTATACACTGAGCCGCCTGTAATAATACATGTGACACTACATGACGCTGTTAGAGGCGCTATACACTGACCTGCTTGTAATAATACATGTGACACTACATGGCGCTGTTAGAGGCGCTATACACTGAGCTGCCTGTAATAATACATGTGACACTACATGACGCTGTTAGAGGCGCTATACACTGACCTGCTTGTAATAATACATGTGACACTACATGGCGCTGTTAGAGGCGCTATACACTGAGCTGCCTGTAATAATACATGTGACACTACATGGCGCTGTTAGAGGCGCTATACACTGACCTGCCTGTAATAATACATGTGACGCTACATGGCGCTGTTAGAGGCGCTATACACTGACCTGCCTGTAATAATACATGTGACGCTACATGACGCTGTTAGAGGCGCTATACACTGACCTGCCTGTAATAATACATGTGACGCTACATGACGCTGTTAGAGGCGCTATACACTGACCTGCCTGTAATAATACATGTGACGCTACATGACGCTGTTAGAGGCGCTATACACTGACCTGCCTGTAATAATACATGTGACGCTACATGACGCTGTTAGAGGCGCTATACACTGACCTGCCTGTAATAATACATGTGACGCTACATGACGCTGTTAGAGGCGCTATACACTGACCTGCCTGTAATAATACATGTGACGCTACATGGCGCTGTTAGAGGCGCTATACACTGAGCTGCCTGTAATAATACATGTGACACTACATGACGCTGTTAGAGGCGCTATACACTGAGCTGCCTGTAATAATACATGTGACACTACATGGCGCTGTTAGAGGCGCTATACACTGACCTGCCTGTAATAATACATGTGACGCTACATGACGCTGTTATAGGCGCTATACACTGACCTGCCTGTAATAATACATGTGACACTACATGGCGCTGTTAGAGGCGCTATACACTGACCTGCCTGTAATAATACATGTGACACTACATGGCGCTCACCAGAATCGCTTTGATAAATGTGGTATTGCGTACAGCGCCTGGCGGTCTACCTGTTGCTACGAGGCGCTACCTGCCGCTATCCCTTAATGAATAAATCTCATAATGGCCCAGGGTCATTACCTAAGCTATAGTGGACAGCAACTGTATATGCCCCAACCAATGTATAGCTACTAAATAGGAGCAGCCACTTCCCTAACTGGCAAAGTTCTGTACGAACCTGAACTTTGCGATTCAGGTTCGTCCATCCGTAGCGACAAAAAACGACTTTGCAAGAAAAACAAATGACATTTGGTGACATCTCGGTCCTGCATTTATATTACTATCAAGTCACAAAGCAAGTTCTGTACAAATAACAGGCTGATTCATTACTAGCGCCAGGTAGCGACAGATGAGCGTCTGTAGCAAGGATTTCACAGCGTCCGCTAGTAGTCGCTGTGCTCGGCCGTGGTTTGCTAGTTCACAGCGCCCCAGTCGCTGATGAATACGTTGTGCGGAGTCGCTATATACAGCGCTGTATGGGAGCTAATGGTAGCGACTGGTCAGTGCGACCGACTCACACCATATTCATCAAAAAATCTGCCTCACACACCGCCGGCGCTCAAAAATGCTTCGATGTAGCCCAGAGCGCCAGAGGCTTTGCGATTAAACATTGTTTTTGAACATGTATCCACCAGTAACAAAGCGAAAACATATGGAATTACATTGTAATAACATTGTGACATGAACACATTATTGCCAGACCTGTAATGACAATTCTGCATAAATATATAAAAAATGAAAAAAATTTGAAAAAATGGCTTTTTCTAGGCCAGGAGAGGCCACAACATTATTTGAGAATAAAAAAAAATATATATAAAAACCCCCTATTTAAAGAGAAGTAAAAGAACGTCCATTGAAATGAATGGGAGAGCGGCAGGTAGCGAGAGGTAAGGCGTGGCGCTCTGCAAGGCTGAACGCCGGCGCTATACGCTGAGCCTGGGATAATGATGAATCGGACACTACATGGCGCTATCCCAGTCGCTCAACAGAATCGGCTTCATAAATGTGTAATTGCTGCCGTGTCCAGCGTTCACCTGCCGCTACCTGTCATTTACAAGGTGCTACCTGGCGCTATCCCTTCATGAATAAGGCCCTAAATGTGTTGAATATTAATTATAAGCATAGCATGCTTCAATCCAGTTCTGCCCATTGGGCTCTATGGAATCTTAACCACTATAAATTGGCGCAGCATAAACAAGAGTGACCGGCACTGCAACCTATGTGGCGCAAGTCAGGTGCGGGCTGGCTATAGAGAGACAATGCCTAGTGGGCTGCACTGCTTTGGCCCCAGTTGAGCTGCTGCTTTTAACCCCCACATCCAATCCCTGTCCCCTTAGTTTCCTTCTCAGCCCCCTGTACCCAGCCCCACTGTACCCACAAGCCAAGGAACCCCAGCCCCCAATGCTATAGCCCCACTGTACCCACAAGCCAAGGAACCCCAGCCCCCAATGCTATAGCCCCACTGTACCCACAAGCCAAGGAACCCCAGCCCCCAATGCTATAGCCCCACTGTACCCACAAGCCAAGGAACCCCAGCCCCCAATGCTATAGCCCCACTGTACCCACAAGCCAAGGAACCCCAGCCCCCAATGCTATATCCCCACTGTATCCACAAGCCAAGGAACCCCAGCCCCCAATGCTATAGCCCCACTGTACCCACAAGCCAAGGAACCCCAGCCCCCAATACTATAGCCCTACTGTACCCACAAGCCAAGGAACCCCAGCCCCCAATGCTATAGCCCCACTGTACCCACAAGCCAAGGAACCCCAGCCCCTAATGCTATAGCCCCACTGTACCCACAAGCCAAGGAACCCCAGCCCCCAATAATATAGCCGTACTGTACCCACAAGCCAAGGAACCCCAGCCCCCAATGCTATAGCCCCACTGTACCCACAAGCCAAGGAACCCCAGCCCCCAATACTATAGCCCTACTGTACCCACAAGCCAAGGAACCCCAGCCCCCAATGCTATAGCCCCACTGTACCCACAAGCCAAGGAACCCCAGCCCCCAATACTATAGCCCTACTGTACCCACAAGCCAAGGAACCCCAGCCCCCAATACTATAGCCCTACTGTACCCACAAGCCAAGGAACCCCAGCCCCCAATGCTATAGCCCCACTGTACCCACAAGCCAAGGAACCCCAGCCCCCAATGCTATAGCCCCACTGTACCCACAAGCCAAGGAACTCCAGCCCCCAATGCTATAGCCCCACTGTACCCACAAGCCAAGGAACCCCAGCCCCCAATGCTATAGCCCCACTGTACCCACAAGCCAAGGAACCCCAGCCCCCAATGCTATAGCCCCACTGTACCCACAAGCCAAGGAACCCCAGCCCCCAATGCTATAGCCCCACTGTACCCACAAGCCAAGGAACCCCAGCCCCTAATGCTATAGCCCCACTGTACCCACAAGCCAAGGAACCCCAGCCCCCAATAATATAGCCGTACTGTACCCACAAGCCAAGGAACCCCAGCCCCCAATGCTATAGCCCCACTGTACCCACAAGCCAAGGAACCCCAGCCCCCAATACTATAGCCCTACTGTACCCACAAGCCAAGGAACCCCAGCCCCCAATGCTATAGCCCCACTGTACCCACAAGCCAAGGAACCCCAGCCCCCAATGTTATAACCCCACTGTACCCACAACACAAGGAACCCCAGCCCCCAATGCTATAGCCTCACTGTACCCACAACACAAGGAACCCCAGCCCCCAATGCTATAGCCCCACTGTACCCACAAGCCAAGGAACCCCAGCCCCCAATGCTATAGCCCCACTGTACCCACAAGCCAAGGAACCCCAGCCCCCAATGTTATAACCCCACTGTACCCACAAGCCAAGGAACCCCAGCCCCCAATGCTATAGCCCGGTATCATGGTTATTGGGAGTGTGGGGCCTCCACAGGGACATCTCAGGCTGGCCAGGGGCTGGTAAGATCCAGGATGATTTTTGGCCCCAGTCTGCCACTGGAGCAATATCCTGTGGTTCCTTTAAAGTGGACTAAAACCCTGGAATCTATAAGCGGATCGATCCCCCCCCCCCCCAGGGCTTTCAAAATTGGGATTCCCCACTGTGTGAAACCTGCCATGTCGCCCCATACTCTTACCTTGTTTCCCGGACCAACAAAACAAGCGCGCCCGCTTCCCCTCTATCCCTCTAGCAGGGCGCTTGCTCATTTGTGAATGGCCGGTGCGGGCACTCTCCCTGTTAGAGGGAAGCGGGGGATGCGGCCGCCGGCGCTCTCGGAGCCGCTCGCCTTAGACGAGCGTGCTGATTGGACGAGCCGTAGGACCGAGAAGAGGTGAGTTGGCATCTGCGATCTGGGGGGTTCCCGAGTTCCAGTCCTTGGGGCATCCGAAACTGGGTGAACCCCCCCCCCGAATCCCCTGGAACACTCACCCTCTCTGCATCTTTGTGTTCCGGCTGCATCCACGCTCACCCCTAGCCGTGCACGGCCCTGACCCTCCTGAATGGGCAGTGCAGTCACACCAAGGCTGCCCGGTGGGCAGGGGATGCGGATGGTGGCGCCACTCGCTCCGGTCCGAGTCTGCGCTGTGGGAGCAGAAGGAAGGTAAGTGAAACGGGGCGACCTGGGGGGGTACACACAGCGCGGCATCCCAATTCGGGATGCCACCGCAGAGAGGAACGACACACAGGAAAGTCAAATTCATGTGCATTGTTCCTCTTCAATCAGTATTAACAATCAGTCAAACTTATGGAAGAGGATGTCGGCGAAAATTACCAATAACCTTTGCGTGACAATATGCGACTTCTTTCGGGCTGGAACAATGCGGCCTGACGAGCTGCCATGGCGACTGCCCACCTTTCGCCCATTTTCGCACATGACATACGTCCCCTGCAGTGCGGTGCCTCATTAGCATATTGATGCACAAAATGCAAGCTCTCCTTTAAGCGGTCGTCGTAAATTTTCTAACGCAATGAAACCAATTTAGTACTAAAAATTGCAATATCGGCGCAGGAATTCCCAGCTGCGGGTTCATAATAGTTAATCTATACGGTGATTAGTTAATAGCGGGGAAAATGAATTGCGTGCATTAATAAGCGCTAATGAAGTCATAGATCAAGTTCCGGAAGCCAATAGCAGAAAACGCTCTCGTTTCCATAAATGTGATATTTCAAAATGTTTTTCCATTACGCCTTAGGAATAGAGATGGACGAACCCCCCAAAGTTCGGGTTCGGCAAGTTCGGACGAAGTTTGAATAAATGTTCGGGTTCGGGGACCCAAACCCGATCCTTACTGAAATAAATGGGAACTCGAACTTTGGGGGGGTGGTGGCTGTGGTGGTGGGGTTTGGGGACCTGAACTGGTCCCTATTTAAATCAATGGGGGTGGATGTGGTGGTGGGGTTTGGGGACCTGAACTGGTCCCTATTTAAATCAATGGGGGGTGGCTGTGGTGGGGGGTGCTGAGTGTGCTCACCTGAGCCCCAATCCTCTTCTGTCATCAGTTGGCGTTTCAAACTGGCCCTAGCTGAGGCTACAGAAAGATGGCCACCGGCTCCCATAAGTGAGGCCAGCTCTAGGAATTTCCTCACTCATGGGAGTCGTCGGCCATCTTTTTGTAGCCCCGGCTGGGGCCAGTTTGAAACGCCGCTGCTGCTGGAATAGAGATGGGCGTACCCCCCAAGGTTTGGGTTCTGTGAGTTCGGACGAAGTTTGTAAATGTTCGGGTTTGGGGACCCGAACCCTGTCCCCATTGAAATCAGTGGGGGGTGGCTGTGGTGGGGAAGGGGTGCTGAGTGTGCCACAGGTAGCTGCTGTAACTCACCTGAGCCCCGATTCTCTTCTGTCAGTTGGCGGTTGGCGTTTCAAATTGGCCCCAGCCGAGGCTACAGAAAGATGGCCGCAGGCTTCCATAAGTGAAGACACTTCTAGTGCCAGCTCTAGGAGTGTCCTCACTCATGGGAGCCGGCAGCCATCTTTTTGTAGCCTCGGCTGGGACCAGTTTGAAACGCCACTGCTGCCGGAATAGAGATGGGCGAACCCCCCAAATTTCGGCTTCGGCAAGTTCGGACGAAGTTTGTAAATGTTCGGGTTCGGGGACCCAAACCTGGTCCCCATTGAAATCAATGGGGAGTCAAACTTTGGGGGGTGCTGATTGTGCAGCAGGCAGTTGCTGTAACTCACCTGAGCCCCGATTCTCTTATGTCAGCAGTTGGCGGTTCAAACTGGCCCTAGCCGAGGCTACAGAAAGATGGCTGCCGGCTTCCATAAGTGAGGACACTTCTAGTGCCAGCTCTAGGAGTGTCCTCACTCATGGGAGCCGTCGGCCATCTTTTTGTAGCCCTGGCTGGGACCAGTTTAAAACACTGCTGCTGCCGGAAAAGAGATGGGCGAACCCCCCAAAGTTCGGGTTTAGCAAGTTCGGATGAATTTTGTAAATGTTCGGGTTTGGGGACCCGAACCCGGTCCCCATTGAAATCAATGGGGGGGTGACTGTGGTGGGGGGTGCTGAGTGTGCAGTAGGCAGCTGCTGTAACTCACCTGAGCTTGATTCTCTTCTGCCAGAAGTTATAAACTGGCCCTAGCCGAGGCTACAGAAAAATGGCCGCCGGCTTCCATAAGTGAGGACACTTCTAGTGCCAGCTCTAGGAGGGTCCTCACTCATTGGAGCCGGCGGCTATCTTTTTGTAGCCCCGGCTGGGGCCAGTTGGAAACGCCGCCGCTGCAGAGGAGGACCGGGGCTCAGGTGAGTTACAGCAGCGCTTCCTTCTGCTGCAACCTTAGATGAAGCTGCTGAAGGCCATCAACCAGCTTTTCCGTGTTTGGACCGGTCGCTGAACCTGAACACAGATTACTTGCTGAAGTCCGTGTTCGGTTTTGGGAACCCTGAACTCGCAAAGTTTGCTACGGACTAGAACCACTGTGTGTGCAGTAATCCTATAGAGCAATGTACACCAAGCAAACAAACACGTGGGGAAAGCCTCAACCCCCCACAGCCACATAAACAGGACTACCGCACCACCTACTGATCTGACACTCAGAGGGGAAACCCATGACAACAATCATGAATATAATAAAAGATTTGTTATATTATTACCAGGTCCCAGCACAATGTATGCCTCCCACGCGTTCCGTGACGTGAAGGCGAACCCCGTCACTTCATCACGGTAGAAGTGTCCACAACACAACACCCTCTGGGTCCTGCTCCACTTGAATTTCGGTTCATTAGCATTATTGGTTTTTAATAAGCACTTTTAGTAAGCACTTTTTTGGGGGTTCATAATGGGGATCTGTTTGAGAGGCATTATATAATTACTGCCATTGGCACAGAAGTTTTTTTGCACATGATAGTGGCATTTGCACATGCACATTGCACTTATTGAGGGATTAGAATTTTTTGAATAATTGTTTAATCGGATGCATATAAATTGTGTTTAATATGAGGATTAAGGGATATACCTGCTACAGTGTTCTACATAATCATGGTGTCATGTCTGTGTTCTATGTTGTTTAATGGTTTTTAATTGTGTTTGTATGGCCATTATCAATTTCAATAAAGAATTTGTCAGATCAGTAGGTGGTGCGGTAGTTCTGTTTATGTGGCTGTGGGGGGTTGAGGCTTTCCCCCACGTGTTTGTTTGCATGAATTTTTTCCTTTTGACTCATAAAACTTTGTTTTATGAGCCGCAAACTGCCTGTAATGGGGGGGGGGGGTTGCCACACACTGCCTGTAATGGGGAGGTGCCACACACTGTCTGTAATAGGAGAAGCTGAACACTGCCTGTAGTGGGGGATACCACACACTGCCTGTAATGGGGGTGCCGCACACTGCCTATAATTCGGTGGGATATAAGTACTGAATATTATATGTAATGGGGAGGTGCCGCACACTGCCTATAATTCGGTGGGATTTAAGTACTGTATATTATATGTAATGGAGGGTGCCGCACACTGCCTATAATTCGGTGGGATATAAGTACTGTATATTATATGTAATGGGGGGTGCCGCACACTGCCTATAATTCGGTGGGATATAAGTACTGTATATTATATGTAATGGGGGGGTGCCGCACACTGCCTATAATTCGGTGGGATATAAGTACTGTATATTATATGTAATGGGGGGGTGCCACACACTGCCTATAATTCGGTGGGATATAAATACTGTATATTATATGTAATGGGGGGGTGCCGCACACTGCCTATAATTCGGTGGGATATAAGTACTGTATATTATATGTAATGGGGGGTGCCGCACACTGCCTATAATTCGGTGGGATATAAGTACTGTATATTATATGTAATGGGGGTGCCGCACACTGCCTATAATTCGGTGGGATATAAGTACTGTATATTATATGTAATGGGGGGTGCCGCACACTGCCTATAATTCGGTGGGATATAAGTACTGTATATTATATGTAATGGGGGTGCCGCACACTGCCTATAATTCGGTGGGATATAAGTACTGTATATTATATGTAATGGAGGGTGCCGCACACTGCCTATATTTCGGTGGGATTTAAATACTGTATATTATATGTTCTAACCCATCTGTGTTTTCTACACTGTACAGCGCCACAGTAGATGATGGAGCTTCACTATAATAATAAAAATAATAATGGAGTGGACCACCATTGCTGCAGAGGCTTTAGGTCTACTTTAACCCAATTTACAATATAATCCATGACTCAAACACACACACTTATGTAGATAAAGGAACAGATTTTAGGAAATAAACTGAGTCCTCGGCCAATGAGCCGCTCGCTGTTTTTTTTTCGGAGGTACGCGGGAGAGGAGCCGCTTAATGTTGCAGAGATTAATGAAAGTTCGGCGCACTTCCCATAATGCCTTGCGCAATAGGTAGTTATTTTTTAATTAAAAGCCCTGGGCAGTGACAGATTTCTGTAATAAAGCTCTGCGGGATTGACTTTCTCTCCTTTCGCAGATTCTCGACTCGCTCTCCGATCTGCGGTGGCGTCAGCGGCCTCCGAAGTGGTGTCTGGTTGGCTGCGCGTCCTCATTTGCCGGGCTCTAGCTCGGGCCCTTTTTTCTGGCGCAGGGGCTGCTGGGATGGCGCTGAAAGTCAAGGCACGATGTTGTATTCCGTGTGATGTCACACTCGCGCCGCATCACTTCATCGTGTGCAGCCGATATGTGTCACAATACTGTGCAGATGGGAACTGAGAGCGGCTTAAAGGAAAACTATCACTAAACACCCCTGAAAATGCGATGCTAGAATACGATTGGCTACCTAAAATTTCAAAGTCTACCTTGGGTAGAGTTGTTAATAGCAAGAAGGGGGTCACTATATTCTTCGTGCCATAAGACGCACTTTCCCCCCAAATAAAGTGGGAGGGGGTATTGGTGCATCCTACGGAGCAAATGTGTGTGTGTGTGTGTGTGTGGGGGGGGGGAGCGCAATTGGGGACCGGTGGGCAGGAGGCAGATAAACTTACACTTGCTCCCTGCATTCCTCCGGTACTGCACACTGCCTGGAATGGGGGAGGCCACACACTACCTGCAATGGGGGATGCCGCACACTGCCTGTAATTGGGTGGGATGCCGCACACTGCCTATAATGGGGGATGCCGCACACTGCCTTCAGAGGGGAGTGCCACATATGGGCTGTAGTGGAGGGATGCAGGATGCCGCACGCTGCCTGTAATGAGAGGATGCTGCACACTGCCTGTAGTGGGGGATGCCGCACACTGCCTGTAATGGGGCATGCTGCCTGTAATGGTGGGGAAGCCTCACACTGCCTGTAATAGGGCAATGCTGCACACTGCCTTTAGTGGGGGATGCTGCACACTGCCTTCATTGTAGAATGCCGCACACTGCATGCAATGGTGAGATACTGCACACTGTCTATAGCGGGGGATGCCGCACACTGCCTCTAATGGGGGATGCCTCACACTGCCTGTAATGGTGGGGAAGCCTTATACTGCCTGTAATATGCCAATGCTGCACACTGCCTTTAGTGGGGGATGCCACACACTGCCTTCAGTGTAGAATGCCGCACACTGCATGTAATGGCGAGATACTGCACACTGTCTATAGCGGGGGATGCCACACACTGCCTGTAATGGGGGGGTGCTGCACACTGCCTGTAATGGTGGGGAAGCCTCACACTGCCTGTAATAGGGCAATGATGCACACTGCCTTTAGTGGGGGGTGCCGCACACTGCCTTCAGTGTAGAATGCCGTACACTGCATGTAATGGCGAGATACTGCACACTGTCTATAGCGGGGGATGCAACACACTGCCTTTGATGGGGGGATTTTGCACACTGCCTGTAATGGGGATGCCGCACACAGCCTGAAATTGGTGGGAATACTCCACACTGACTGTAATGGGGGATGCCGCACATTGCCTGTAATGGGGAACGCCGCACACTGCCTGTAATGGGGGGGATGCCGCACACTGCCTGTAATGGAGTAATGGGGAAGGGGTATTTTAGAGCTTGTCTTATTCCCCTCCTCCTAATGGTTAGGTGCATCGTATAGCTCAAAAGATACAGTAATAACAGCTTATCCATCAATGGGCAGAAATCAGGATACAGGGATCGGATAGAAGCGACAATACCGCTTCTCCCCGATTGACACTCCCCCCAACAATCGCCTCATTCTCTCGCTCTGTAATGAGTTATGCACAGGAGAGCTTTTGTTCGGGCGCAGTCGCTGCGGGTGAGTCTTTTCTTTTCCTCGCTTCACGTGGAAAAAAGAAATAAAGCAAATAATAATTCCGTATTAAAAAATCCTAATCATTATCCGTCTCCCGATGGTAAAATCGGCCCCGGTGAGGCACAAAGGAACATCTCGTTATGAGGCTGATTTGTATCGACGACATAAAAAACAATCATGTCATTCCGCAGCGTCGAGCTAATGACTGTTTTTCTGCGAAGGTAACAATAGCGCCGGAAACAAAGTCATTATTATATTTCTGTCAAAATAATTAATATGAAATTCAATTGTATGAAGTTCAGAACAACTTCAAAACGTGACATTTAAAAAAATTAAAATAAAAAAAAAAGCTAAAGCTAAATGATATTTGAAATATAAAAAAAAAAAAAAAAAAGCCAAAGCTAAATGATATTGAAATATAAAAAAAAATCAAATACATCATTGGAAGGGTTCAGTCTTTTGTCACAAAGAAATAGAAAGTAATAATAGAAGTAGTAGGAAGAGACAAACAATAAGTAATAATAAGAATAATTAGTAACAAGTAATAATAGGAGTGGTAAGAAGAGACAAACAATAAGTAATAATAGGAATAATTAAAAAAGAAAAAAAAAGCAATAACATGAATAATAAGAAAAATAAGTATTTTAAATAATAATAATAATAATAATAATAATAATAATAAAAGTAATCAGAGGAAAACAATAAGAAACACTGCATGTAATGGGAGGATGCCACACACTGCCTGTAATGGGGGGATGCCACACACTGCCTGTAATGGGAGGATGCCACACACTGCCTGTAATGGGAGGATGCCACACACTGCCTGTAATGGGGGGAGGCAATACACTGCCTGCGAAGGTAACAATGGCGCCGGAAACAAAGTCATTATTATTTTTCTGTCAAAATAATTAATATGAAATTCAATTGTATGAAGTTCAGAACAACTTCAAAATGTAACATTTAAAAAAATGTAAATAAAAAAAAAAGCTAAAGCTAAATGATATTGAAATATTAAAAACAATCTCAATACATCTTTGGAAGGGTTCAGTCTTTTTTCACAAAGAAATAATAAGTAATAATAGGAGTATTAAGAAAAGACAAAACAAGAATAATTAGAAAAGACAAAAAATAAGTAATAATAATTAAAAAAAAGAAAAAAGGAATAACATGAATAATAAGAAAAATACATATTTAAATTTAATAATAATAATAATAATAATAATAATAATAATAATACTAAAAGTAATAAGAGGAAAACAATAAGAAACACTGCCTGTAATGGGGGGATTATTTTTTATTATTTAATTATTTTTAATTAAAATGGGGGGATGCCACACACTGCCTGTAATAGGGGGATGCCACACAATGCTTGTAATGGGGGGAGGCAATACACTGACTGCGAAGGTAACAATGGCGCCGGAAAACATAGTCATTATTATTTTTCTTTCAAAATAATTAATATGAAATTCAATTGTATGAAGTTCAGAACAACTTCAAAACGTTCGTTGGAAGGGTTCAGTCTTTTGTCACAAAGAAATAATAAGTAATCATTGGAGCAGTAAGAAGAGACAAAACAATAAGTAATAATAAGAATAATTAGAAAAATAAAAATAAGTAATAATAAACAGAAAAAAACAATAATAAAAATAAATAATAAAAAAAAAAAATAAATAAAGAAAAAAGGAATAAGAGGAAAACAATAAGAAACACTGCCTGTAATGGGGGGATGCCACACACTGCCTGTAATGGGGGGATGCCACACACTGCCTGTAATGGGGGGATGCCATACAATGCCTAGAATGGGGGGATGCCACACACTGCCTGCAAAGGTAACAATAGCGACGGAAATAAAGTCATTTTTATCTTATTTCAAAATAATTAATATGAAATTCAATTGTATGAAGTTTAGAACAACTTCAGACAAAGAAATATTCCCGCACTGCACGGAAAACCACTGGATGCTGCCTAACAGAGCAAATGTCGCCAAATGGCGATACAACAATAGTACTGAACCTGCGGACTGCCAGTCAGACCGCTTTTACTCAAAAAATAGTCGCACTACAGTAGATATAATCAAATCTATCAATACTTTATTCAAAACATTATATATACAGAAGGCTTGTCCCGAAGTAGGTAACATTTCAGAACAACTTTAAAACGTGATATTTAAAAAAATTAAAATTAAAAAAAAATCTAGATGCTAAATGATATTGAAATATTTATAAAAAATTATCAATACATCGTTGGAAGGGTTCAGTCTTTTGTCACAAAGAAATAATAATTAATAATAGGAGTAATAAGAAAAAAAAACAAAAAACATAAGTAATAATAAGAATAATTAGAAAAGAAAAATAGATAGTAAGTAATAATAAACTGAAAAAAATCAATAATATGAATAATAAGATAAAGAAATAATAAGAATGATAAAGAAAAAAAAATTAGAGGAAAAAAATAAGAAACACTGCCTGTAATGGGGGGGGATGCCACACACTGCCTGCAATGGGGGAGGCCATACACAGCCTGTAATGGGGAGAGGCCATGCACTGCCTGTAATGGGGGGATGGCACACACTGCCTGTGAAGGTAACAATGGCGGCAGAAACAAAGTCATTATTATTTTTTTCAAAACATTTAATATGAAATTCAATTGTATGAAGTTCGGAACAACTTCAAAACAAGGCCTTTTAAAAAAATATTTAAAAAAAGCTAAAGCTAAATGATATTAAAATATTTAAAAAATATCTCAATACATCGTTGTGAGGGGTTGAGTCGTTTTAAGTTTTCTCATGAATTATTTATTATTTTTATTTGTTGCATTTAGTAACATGGCGTGCAGGCCGCTATGTAGGAGCCGCGCGCTTTACGTGAAAATGTTTCCACTTTGTGGCGAAAAAATAATAATACGCAGAGCCCAGGATTCATCAAACAGCGACAATATCAAACAAGAGGAAATGTAACGAGCGAGAGAGAAAAAGGGGCAGCGAGGAGGCTCCTGCGCCAGCAGCGTGCAGCGCGTCCGTGATGTCACCTCCCCCATTATGGAAGGTAGCAGGAAGGATTAGAGACAAGTCACATGTGCAGAGGAAATTATTCATGTAACACCCGATATGGGAAGGAGAAGAGCTTACACTCTATTAGGGTATAAGGGAGGATACAGGAGGAGAAGAGCTTACACTCTATTAGGGTATAAGGGAGGATACAGGAGGAGAAGAGCTTACACTCTATTAGGGTATAAGGGAGGATACAGAAGGAGAAGAGCTTACACTCTATTAGGGTATAAGGGAGGATACAGAAGCAGTAGAGCTTACACTCTATCAGGGTATAAGGGAGGATACAGAAGGAGAAGAGCTTACACTCTATTAGGGTATAAGGGAGGATACAGAAGGAGAAGAGCTTACACTCTATTAGGGTATAAGGGAGGATACAGAAGGAGAAGAGCTTACACTCTATTAGGGTATAAGGGAGGATACAGGGGGAGAAGAGCTTACACTCTATTAGGGTATAAGGGAGGATACAGAAGGAGAAGAGCTTACACTCTATTAGGGTATAAGGGAGGATACAGGAGGAGAAGAGCTTACACTCTATTAGGGTATAAGGGAGGATACAGAAGGAGAAGAGCTTACACTCTATTAGGGTATAAGGGAGGATACAGGGGGAGAAGAGCTTACACTCTATTAGGGTATAAGGGAGGATACAGAAGGAGAAGAGCTTACACTCTATTAGGGTATAAGGGAGGATACAGAAGCAGTAGAGCTTACACTCTATTAGGGTATAAGGGAGGATACAGGGGGAGAAGAGCTTACACTCTATTAGGGTATAAGGGAGGATACAGAAGGAGAAGAGCTTACACTCTATTAGGGTATAAGGGAGGATACAGGAGGAGAAGAGCTTACACTCTATTGGGGTATAAGGGAGGATACAGGGGGAGAAGAGCTTACACTCTATTAGGGTATAAGGGAGGATACAGAAGGAGAAGAGCTTACACTCTATTAGGGTATAAGGGAGGATACAGAAGCAGTAGAGCTTACACTCTATTAGGGTATAAGGGAGGATACAGGGGGAGAAGAGCTTACACTCTATTAGGGTATAAGGGAGGATACAGAAGGAGAAGAGCTTACACTCTATCAGGGTATAAGGGAGGATACAGGAGGAGAAGAGCTTACAATCTATTAGGGTATAAGGGAGGATACAGGAGGAGAAGAGCTTACACTCTATTAGGGTATAAGGGAGGATACAGAAGGAGAAGAGCTTACACTCTATTAGGGTATAAGGGAGGATACAGGGGGAGAAGAGCTTACACTCTATTAGGGTATAAGGGAGGATACAGAAGGAGAAGAGCTTACACTCTATTAGGGTATAAGGGAGGATACAGGAGGAGAAGAGCTTACACTCTATTAGGGTATAAGGGAGGATACAGAAGGAGAAGAGCTTACACTCTATTAGGGTATAAGGGAGGATACAGAAGCAGTAGAGCTTACACTCTATCAGGGTATAAGGGAGGATACAGAAGGAGAAGAGCTTACACTCTATTAGGGTATAAGGGAGGATACAGAAGGAGAAGAGCTTACACTCTATTAGGGTATAAGGGAGGATACAGGGGGAGAAGAGCTTACACTCTATTAGGGTATAAGGGAGGATACAGAAGGAGAAGAGCTTACACTCTATTAGGGTATAAGGGAGGATACAGGAGGAGAAGAGCTTACACTCTATTAGGGTATAAGGGAGGATACAGAAGGAGAAGAGCTTACACTCTATTAGGGTATAAGGGAGGATACAGAAGCAGTAGAGCTTACACTCTATTAGGGTATAAGGGAGGATACAGGGGGAGAAGAGCTTACACTCTATTAGGGTATAAGGGAGGATACAGAAGGAGAAGAGCTTACACTCTATTAGGGTATAAGGGAGGATACAGGAGGAGAAGAGCTTACAATCTATTAGGGTATAAGGGAGGATACAGGAGGAGAAGAGCTTACACTCTATTAGGGTATAAGGGAGGATACAGAAGGAGAAGAGCTTACACTCTATTAGGGTATAAGGGAGGATACAGGAGGAGAAGAGCTTACACTCTATTAGGGTATAAGGGAGGATACAGAAGGAGAGGAGCTTACACTCTATTAGGGTATAAGGGAGGATACAGGAGGAGAAGAGCTTACACTCTATTAGGGTATAAGGGAGGATACAGGAGGAGAAGAGCTTACACTCTATTAGGGTATAAGGGAGGATACAGGAGAAGAGCTTACAATCTATTAGGGTATAAGGGAGGATACAGAAGGAGAAGAGCTTACACTCTATTAGGGTATAAGGGAGCATACAGGAGAAGAGCTTACACTCTATTAGGGTATAAGGGAGGATACAGGAGGAGAAGAGCTTACACTCTATTAGGGTATAAGGGAGCATACAGGAGAAGAGCTTACACTCTATTAGGGTATAAGGGAGGATACAGGAGGAGAAGAGCTTACACTCTATTAGGGTATAAGGGAGGATACAGAAGGAGAAGAGCTTACACTCTATTAGGGTATAAGGGAGGATACAGAAGAAGAAGAGCTTACACTCTATTAGGGTATAAGGGAGGATACAGGAGAAGAGCTTACACTCTATTAGGGTATAAGGGAGCATACAGGAGAAGAGCTTACACTCTATTAGGGTATAAGGGAGGATACAGGAGGAGAAGAGCTTACACTCTATTGGGGTATAAGGGAGGATACAGAAGGAGAAGAGCTTACAATCTATTAGGGTATAAGGGAGGATACAGGAGGAGAAGAGCTTACACTCTATTAGGGTAAAAGGGAGGATACAGGAGGAGAAGAGCTTACACTCTATTAGGGTATAAGGGAGGATACAGGAGGAGAAGAGCTTACACTCTATTAGGGTAAAAGGGAGGATACAGGAGGAGAAGAGCTTACACTCTATTAGGGTATAAGGGAGGATACAGGAGGAGAAGAGCTTACACTCTATTAGGGTATAAGGGAGGATACAGGAGGAGAAGAGCTTACACTCTATTAGGGTATAAGGGAGGATACAGAAGGAGAAGAGCTTACACTCTATTAGGGTATAAGGGAGGATACAGGAGGAGAAGAGCTTACACTCTATTAGGGTATAAGGGAGGATACAGAAGGAGAAGAGCTTACACTCTATTAGGGTATAAGGGAGGATACAGAAGGAGAAGAGCTTACAATCTATTAGGGTATAAGGGAGGATACAGAAGGAGAAGAGCTTACAATCTATTAGGGTATAAGGGAGGATACAGGAGGAGAAGAGCTTACACTCTATTAGGGTATAAGGGAGGATACAGGAGGAGAAGAGCTTACAATCTATTAGGGTATAAGGGAGGATACAGGAGGAGAAGAGCTTACAATCTATTAGGGTATAAGGGAGGATACAGATGGAGAAGAGCTTACAATCTATTAGGGTATAAGGGAGGATACAGGAGGAGAAGAGCTTACAATCTATTAGGGTATAAGGGAGGATACAGGAGGAGAAGAGCTTACACTCTATTAGGGTATAAGGGAGGATACAGGAGGAGAAGAGCTTACAATCTATTAGGGTATAAGGGAGGATACAGGAGGAGAAGAGCTTACAATCTATTAGGGTATAAGGGAGGATACAGATGGAGAAGAGCTTACAATCTATTAGGGTATAAGGGAGGATACAGGAGGAGAAGAGCTTACAATCTATTAGGGTATAAGGGAGGATACAGGAGGAGAAGAGCTTACAATCTATTAGGGTATAAGGGAGGATACAGATGGAGAAGAGCTTACAATCTATTAGGGTATAAGGGAGGATACAGGAGGAGAAGAGCTTACACTCTATTAGGGTATAAGGGAGGATAGAGAAGGAGAAGAGCTTACACTCTATTAGGGTATAAGGGAGGATACAGGAGGAGAAGAGCTTACACTCTATTAGGGTATAAGGGAGGATACAGGAGGAGAAGAGCTTACACTCTATTAGGGTATAAGGGAGGATACAGAAGGAGAAGAGCTTACAATCTATTAGGGTATAAGGGAGGATACAGGAGGAGAAGAGCTTACAATCTATTAGGGTATAAGGGAGGATACAGGAGGAGAAGAGCTTACACTCTATTAGGGTATAAGGGAGGATACAGAAGGAGAAGAGCTTACACTCTATTAGGATATAATAGAGGATACAGAAGGGGGAGGATCTTACATTCTATTAGGACTTTCTGTGGCTGCTGCACCCCTTTGGCAGCGAGTTGCCGGCATCCTCTCTATCTGTCTCCGTTGTTGGAGTGGATTAGAGGTCACCAGGAAAGGTAATGGCTGCTGAGTGGGAAATGCATCACTTTGGAAATTCGGTTCCTGAAACCTCTCAGAAGTATTTACAGGCCAGAGAGCGAGCTGCCGGCCGCAATCTGCTGCTCAAACTGCCCCAGAGGAGAGAGAATCCAATAATCGGCGTCGTGTGCAGAAGCGCCGGCAACAGGAACGTTTCTCTGTTTGCTTATTTGTTCTTCTCAGCGAGGATGAGCCACAAATCTACATCCATTTAGTACTTGAAAGCAGACCTAAAGCCAGAAATGCATTATGTCCTGCTGAATGACCCCTAGGAATTTCAGAAAATGCTTCTAAAGCAGACCCAAGTGCTAGAAACATAGCCTAGGGGTCTAAAAGACTCCGGGTGCAGGTTACAGCTTGCCCCCAGGCCTTTCGGGATGCCCCTGATGTGTGAAACTCCTGGGATCACCATATACTAACATTGGGAATCAAGTGCATGCGCAGGGCCCTAGCGACATCCCCTGAACTTCTCTATCAGATGCCGTTATCCCCACTAGAATATTTGAAAGGGGCAGACAGAGGTGGAAGGTGCCTTTCCAAACTCTCAGGGAGTTCCCGGGGGTTTTACACATCCAAAATCAGGATGCCCCTGTTGAGCGAACTAAAAGCTTTGGTATACTTTAAAGTGGAACAAAACCCAGGTACTTGTCTTTCCCAGGTTGAGTTCCTTCGTTCCCCTTGTTCTCCAACATTTACATACATTTAATTACACGTGTTTATATCAAAAACAAAAGAAACTCTTTGTCCTATACATTCATATTTGTATTCCTTCTCTGTATCATCTGTTTGTAGCAAGCCACCATAGTCAATTGTAGCAAGTTTCTGTTTTCAGTTGTAGCAAGTATTGTAGTTTTTTCTCAGTTATAAACATATGCATATATATATATATATATATATATATATATATGCGTTTTGCAGACTACTGCTTCATCAGTACATTCAGCTTGTTATCTACAATATATGTTGCATGTAATTAGGTTCATTACATTCACTTTTACCAGTTCACAAATGGCTTAAAAGTCCTATTGTGGGACATCCTCTCTGCATGTGCGCCAGGTCAGGGGATTCCCTCCTGCTCCGGCGGCTGTCATCTTCTTTAAGTCTGGAAGCAGCGCTTAAAGCCACCCCTCCGGCATCTGTAGTAATGGGGGACACAGGCCCTCATTCCTTAGCACCCACCGGCATCTGCAGTAACGGGGGACACAGGCCCTCATTCCTTAGCACCCACCGGCATCTGTAGTAACGGGGGACACAGGCCCTCATTCCTTGGCACCCACTGGCATCTGTAGTAATGGGGGACACAGGCCCTCATTCCTTGGCACCCACCGGCATCTGTAGTAACGGGGGACACAGGCCCTCATTCCTTGGCACCCACCGGCATCTGTAGTAACGGGGGACACAGGTCCTCATTCCTTAACACCCACCGGCATCTGTAGTAACGGGGGACACAGGTCCTCATTCCTTAACACCCACCGGCATCTGTAGTAGCGGGGGACACAGGTCCTCATTCCTTGGCACCCACCGGCATCTGCAGTCACGGGGGACACAGGCCCTCATTCCTTGGCACCCACCGGCATCTGTAGTAATGGGGGACACAGGCCCTCATTCCTTGGCACCCACCGGCATCTGTTGTAATGGGGGACACAGGCCCTCATTCCTTGGCACCCACCGGCATCTGTAGTAAAGGGGGACACAGGTCCTCCTTCCTTAGCATCCACCAGCATCTGTAGTAACGGGGGACACAGGCCCTCATTCCTTGGCACCCACCGGCATCTGTTGTAACGGGGGACACTGGCCCTCATTCCTTGGCACCCACCGGCATCTGTTGTAACGGGGGACACAGGCCCTCATTCTTTGGCACCCACCGGCATCTGTAGTAATGGGGGACACAGGTCCTCCTTCCTTAGCATCCACCAGCATCTGTAGTAACGGGGGACACAGGCCCTCATTCCTTGGCACCCACCGGCATCTGTAGTAAAGGGGGACACAGGCCCTCATTCCTTGGCACCCACCGGCATCTGTTGTAACGGGGGACACTGGCCCTCATTCCTTGGCACCCACCGGCATCTGTAGTAACGGGGGACACAGGTCCTCCTTCCTTAGCATCCACCAGCATCTGTAGTGACGGGGGACACAGGCCCTTATTATCGCCGAGGATGGCGGTGAATGAGCCACAAATCTACATCCATTTAGTGCTTGAAAGCAGACCTAAAGCCAGAAATGCATTATGCCCTGCTGAATGGGAATCCAGAAAATGTTCCTAAACCAGCCCCAAGCATTAGGAACATGGCTGAGGGGGTCTAAAAGACTCCAGGTGCAGGTTACAGCTTGCCCCCAGGCCTCCTGATTCGGGATGCCCCCGATGTGTGAAACTCCTGGGATCCCCGTATACTCACATTAGGAATCAAGTGCATGTGTGTCCCTGAGTTGAGTTCCTTGGTTCCCCTCATTCTCCAACATTTATATACATTTAATTACATTAATTACTTTAATTACTTGCTACAAACTGAGAGCAGTGAATACACTTGCTACAACTGAGAATTTGTGATTGCATTGAGTATTTTTTATGTACTTTAAAACACTGTTATATGTGAAATAAAAATATTAATAAGCTACCAGTCTTAGAACATTACATATTGTAATATACCACAGGCCCTTCTAAATAGTCCCATCAAAGGTAGTCCACAAACCCAGGAAATAGGTATTATCACACTGGAACCCGGGATCCCGACAGACTAACCTTTCCCTCCAAAAACTTCTAAATATACCAGGGAGTAAGGGCCAAAAGAACCACTATCGTATCACTACTTGCAAAGTCTGGCAAACATAGAAGGAAGGACCAAATAATCCCCCCCATCCTACACACAGGGACCAAGGTCAGGCAGTGAGAAGTGTGCCTGGTCTTTGGGTGCACTCAGGGCAGGATTAAGTGTGGTGGAGGCCCCTGGGCACAAAACCTGGTGGAGGCCCCAGATACAGTATAAAATAATAGTCCAGCCAAGTAACTGATTGGTGGTTGTCTGGCACCCGCCTACTTACTGGAAGGTCGGATGGAGTCCCTTGTGCCCCCCTTGTGCGGGTGCTGCTGCTTTTCCATTCTGGGTGGGGGGTAGTGTAGTCGCCCGGCTGGTTCCCTGCATTGAGCTGCCAGCGGCTGTGCTTGGGCTTATGTGCAGTGACAGCTCTGCACCCATCACTGTAGCGTTGCTGGCGGCGGCTTTGCTGCTCTAGACTCTCCGTCCTGCCCTGTGGTGGCTTTGGCTGCTGGTTTGCTAAAACAAAAAGAGCCTTGCCCCACTGTCGCCCATAGCTTTGTTGCTGGCCCCGCGGCCCGTCAGACCAAAGATTGAAAAGCCTCCTGGACCAGACCATAACTCAAAGGTTGGTGGAGGCCCCGGGGCGTTCCCCCCTCATAATCCAGCCCTGGGTGCAATCATGACTCAGGGGCAGGTGTTACTGTAAATCTATTCATTTAGGTGAAACCACAATTAAGCAGCAACTCCCCCCTCCCCACAGTCCTAGCATTCCGAACAAGGATTGTATGCCTTCTACTATTCTCTATCCTCCCTTATATCCTTATGTGTGTTCTCTAATACTCTAATGCGTTGTAATCTCCTCTAAGCTTGGTACAGGTCTGCCATCAGCTAATGCAGATATTGGTGGGCAGGAGGAATGGCGGGTCCTCTATAGGGTGAATGATATTTTAGAAAAGCATGTTAAGGACTCCCCTCCTCCAACACAGATTTTCCAGATAACCAGCAGCATCCTGCGGGGATTCTACAAAGTGCCAGATACATATCAATGATGCAAAAACAAGGCGGCATTGAGGGAGCCTCAACCTCCTGCTACATCAGAGCGAGGCGTTAATATTCAACACCTATATAAAGCAGCGCGCTAATGGCGGATTTGTTATTCCAGGCACATCGAGAGCAGAGGAAGGTTTAACGTCTCTCGGATCAGAGGCTCAGCACAAGCTCTGCCAATTTCACACTACTACTATTGCGCCACCAACATCGCAACAGCAATATTGCACCACCAATATCGCACCTTATGACTTTACTATAACATATTACCACCAACATCTTAGTGTGATATCTCACCAACATCTCAATGTGACATCTCACATTTAACAACTCACCTCAACATCTCACCACCCACATCTTACTGTAACATCTCACCACCAACATCTTATTGTAACATCTCACCAGCAACATCTTACCCACCGACATCTTACTGTAACATCATACTGTAACATCTCACTACCAACATCTCACCACCAACATCTTACTGTAACTTCACACTGTAACATCTCCCCACCGCCACATCACCATCATCTTACTGTAACATCTCACCACCTATGTCTCACCACTGACATCTCAATGTAACATCCCACCACCAACATCTTACAATAACATCCCAGCACCACCATCTTACTGTAACATCCCACCATCATCATCTAATTGTAACATCTAACCACCGAAATCTTATTGTAACATCCCACCAACAACATCTTTGTGGAAAATGTCACCACCAACATTGTACTGTAACATCTTACTGTAACATCCCACCACCAACATCTTACTGTAACATCTTACCTCAACACCTCACCACCAACATCTTACTGTAACATCTCACCCCAACACCTCACCACCAGCATCTTATTGTAACATCTCACGTCAACATCTCACCACCAACATTGTACTGTAACATCTCACCTCAATGTCTCACCACCAGCATCTTATTGTTACACCTCACCTCAACATCTCACCACCAACATCTTACTGTCACATCTCTCCTCAATGTATCACCACCAACATCTTATTGTAAGTTTGTAACATCTCACCTTAACATCTCACCACCAACATCTTATTGTAACATCTTGTAACATCTCACCATCAACATCTTACTGTCACATCTCTCCTCAATGTATCACCACCAACATCTTATTGTAACATCTCACCTCAACATCTCACCACCAACATCTTACTGTAAATTCTCACTGTAACATCTCACCACCAACGTCTCACCAACATCTTACTGTAACATCTCACCTCAATGTCTCACCACCAACATCTAACTGTAACATCCCACCTCAACATCTCACCACCAACATTGAACTGTAACATCTCACCACCAGCATCTTATTGTAACATCTCACCTTAACATCTCATCACCAACATCTTACTGTAACATCTCATAACCAACATCTTACTGTGACATCTAACCTCAACACCTCACCACCATCTTACTGTAACATCTCACCTCAACATCTCACCACCAACATCTTATTGTAACGTCTCACCTTAACATCTCATCACCAACATCTTATTGTAACGTCTCACCTTAACATATCATCACCAACATCTTACTGTAACATCTCACCACCAACATCTTACTGTGACATCTCACCTCCATCGTACTGTAACATCTCACCTCAATGTCTCACCACCAACATTGTACTGTAGCATCTCACCTCAACACCTCACCACCAACATCTTACTGTAACATCTCACTTCAATGTATCGCCACCAAGATCTTACTGTAACATCTCACCTCAACGTCTCACCACCAACATCTTACCGTAACATCTCACGACCATCTTCCTGTAATATCTAACCATTAAAGTCACATGTAACATCTCACTATCAATATATGACCTCACAAAGTTAAGGAAATAAATTGCCTATGCCCGCGAAATACTGCACTCTATAATGCATAGATTGCTTAAAGCATTCACAATGGAGCCAGAAGGCACACATAAAACCAAAAATACAAATAAAAAAATAGAAAGGGGGGGGGGGGTAGGTAGTTCCAGAGGGGAAGGAGTCTCACTGAGTTCGTTTTTCACCAAGTAAATCAATGATAGTGTTTTTGATTTACTCCATTTTTGAAATAGCCAAAGAAAATTGTGAAGGGTTGCTGAAAGATTCTCATAAATATATTATTAATTTTTGTGTATTTTGCTTGAAATTGGCTTTTAGACGCTGTAAGAGGGTATCGGGCGCTGTAACAGAGCGTCTCGGTCGCTGTAGTAACCTAACCGGCATTGATGAATGTGATGTATGTTGGGCACTCTAACAACAGTATAACGCTGCAGCGAGCAAGAGGAAGCACCAGCTCAGTGCGTCCGGCACTCGACGCTCCACACCACATTTAACAATAAACTACACACACACAGCGTCGGCGCTCTAAAGCTGGGGCTGTAGCACAAAGCGCCAGACGCTGTGTGATTAAAGTCTGTTTTTGAACACATATCCACCAGTAACAAAGCCAAAACACATGGAATGACATTGTTATAACATTGTGACATTAACACTTTAGTGCCAGACCTGTAATGACACTTCTGCATAAAAATATTAAAAGTCAGAAAAGTTTCTAAAAGTGTTTGTTTGCAGCCAGGAGACGTCACACAATGATTGGAGCAAAAAATAAATAAATTGCCAAACACACTGTTTATACACATCTAGTGAAGTCCCATTGAAATGTATGGGAGAGCGACACTGAGTGACAGGTACTAAATGGCGCTCCTGAGCCTAGAGGCTATACGCTGAGACGCCTGTAATAGTACATGTGACGCTACATGGCGCTGTTAGAGGCGCTATACACTGACCTGCATGTAATAATACATGTGACACTACATGACGCTGTTAGAGGCGCTATACACTGACCTGCCTGTAATAATACATGTGACGCTACATGACGCTGTTAGAGGCGCTATACACTGACCTGCCTGTAATAATACATGTGACACTACATGACGCTGTTAGAGGCGCTATACACTGACCTGCCTGTAATAATACATGTGACACTACATGGCGCTGTTAGAGGTGCTATACACTGACCTGCCTGTAATAATACATGTGACGCTACATGGCGCTGTTAGAGGTGCTATACACTGACCTGCCTGTAATAATACATGTGACGCTACATGACGCTGTTAGAGGCGCTATACATTGACCTGCCTGTAATAATACATGTGACGCTACATGACGCTGTTAGAGGCGCTATACACTGACCTGCCTGTAATAATTTATGTGACACTACATGGCGCTGTTAGAGGTGCTATACACTGACCTGCCTGTAATAATACATGTGACGCTACATGGCGCTGTTAGAGGTGCTATACACTGACCTGCCTGTAATAATACATGTGACGCTACATGGCGCTGTTAGAGGTGCTATACACTGACCTGCCTGTAATAATACATGTGACACTACATGACGCTGTTAGAGGTGCTATACACTGACCTGCCTGTAATAATACATGTGACGCTACATGACGCTGTTAGAGGTGCTATACACTGACCTGCCTGTAATAATAAATGTGACACTACATGGCGCTGTTAGAGGCGCTATACACTGAGCCGCCTGTAATAATACATGTGACGCTACATGGCGCTGTTAGAGGCGCTATACACTGACCTGCCTGTAATAGTACATGTGACACTACATGGCGCTGTTAGAGGTGCTATACACTGACCTGCCTGTAATAATACATGTGACGCTACATGACGCTGTTAGAGGTGCTATACACTGACCTGCCTGTAATAATACATGTGACGCTACATGGCGCTGTTAGAGGCGCTATACACTGACCTGCCTGTAATAATACATGTGACACTACATGGCGCTGTTAGAGGCGCTATACACTGAGCCGCCTCTAATAATACATGTGACGCTACATGGCGCTGTTAGAGGCGCTATACACTGACCTGCCTGTAATAATGCATGTGACGCTACATGGCGCTGTTAGAGGTGCTGTACACTGACCTGCCTGTAATAATGCATGTGACGCTACATGGCGCTGTTAGAGGCGTTATACACTGACCTGCCTGTAATAATACATGTGACGCTACATGACGCTGTTAGAGGCGCTATACACTGACCTGCCTGTAATAATACATGTGACGCTACATGACGCTGTTAGAGGTGCTATACACTGACCTGCCTGTAATAATACATGTGATGCTACATGGCGCTGTTAGAGGCGCTATACACTGACCTGCCTGTAATAATACATGTGACGCTACATGGCGCTGTTAGAGGTGCTATACACTGACCTGCCTATAATAATACATGTGACGCTACATGACGCCGTTAGAAGCGCTATACACTGAGCTGCCTGTAATAATACATGTGACGCTACATGGCGCTGTTAGAGTTGCACACCAGATTCGCTTTCTTAAATGTGGTTTTGTGTACAGTGCCGACGTTCACCAGACGCTGCCTGCCGCTACAAAGCGCTACCTGACGCTATCCCTTCTCAAATAACCTCTTTGTTTCTTTCGATTTATTGTTTATATTTCTTTTTTTAATAATTTGTTTACTCTTTCATTTTTTTTTCTCTCTCATTCCTTCTATTTTTTTGTTCTTTATTTCTCTTTCTTTTTACCATTCCTTTTAGTCTGTCATTATTTATTACTCTTTTTTTCTCTTTTTTTCTGTAATTTCTTCACCAGACGCTGCCTGCCGCTATCCCTTCTTAAATAACCGCCTTCATTTTATATTTCAATATTTTTGATAAGTGACACGCGTTTTTTTCTTTAACAGGCAGCAACAATTTGAAGGGCTGTGGGAATTTCATTATAACTGCTTTTCCTGCCACTTTAATCATTTTTGTTCCTTCTGAATACCTGAAATATAAGGACTAAACAAGATACGCGGCGCTGCCATGTGATGTGCGCTGACAGGAAGGAGCTTGGGGCGAATCGCGTCGCTCAGGCTGATGCGGTGACACCGGTCATGTTTGTTGTACACATCATTGCACAGGAATCGCTTGTCTGCAACCAGCGCCTGTCAGTGTGACGCTAACTATGGCGCCAGAGGTTGAAGTGCTCTCATAATTACATGTGCGCAATGGCTGCTAATACAATGTAGCGCGCGTTTCGGTGACTTACAGAATGGCAGATGAACATCGGCGATCGCATTTACATGTGATAGGATAATAGAGGTTATTCTGCAAATCCAAAAATTGCTGCCTATCCATTTATGAGAGACTGATGACATCACCGCGAATGCCGCCTATATCTATTGCATAAAGCCCGGAGACTTTACTAGGTATACTGCTAAATGCTGATAATAATAATTTATACTGAAAATGCCTCCTATCCAATCAATAGAGACCAGTGACATCACTGAGAATGCCGCCTATCCAATCAATAGAGACCAGTGACATCACTGAAAATGCCGCCTATCCAATCACTAGAGACCAGTGACATCACTGAGAATGCTGCCTATCCAATCACTAGAGACCAGTGACATCACTGAGAATGCCGCCTAACCAATCACTAGAGACCAGTGACATCACTGAGAATGCCGCCTATCCAATCACTAGAGACCAGTGACATCACTGAGAATGCCACCTATCCAATCACTAGAGACCGGTGACATCACTGAGAATGCCGCCTATCCAATCACTAGAGACCAGTGACATCACTGAGAATGCTGCCTATCCAATCACTAGAGACCAGTGACATCACTGAGAATGCCTCCTACCCAATCAATAGAGACCGGTGACATCACTGAGAATGCCGCCTATCCAATCACTAGAGACCAGTGACATCACTGAGAATGCCGCCTATCCAATCACTAGAGACCGGTGACATCACTAAGAATGCCGCCTATCCAATCACTAGAGACCAGTGACATCACTGAGAATGCCGCCTATCCAATCACTAGAGACCAGTGACATCACTGAGAATGCCGCCTATCCAATCACTAGAGACCAGTGACATCACTGAGAATGCCGCCTATCCAATCACTAGAGACCAGTGACATCACTGAGAATGCCTCCTATCCAATCACTAGAGACCAGTGACATCACTGAGAATGCCGCCTATCCAATCACTAGAGACCAGTGACATCACTGAGAATGCCTCCTATCCAATCACTGAAGACCAGTGACATCACTGAGAATGCTGCCTATCCAATCACTAGAGACCAGTGACATCACTGAGAATGCTGCCTATCCAATCACTAGAGACCAGTGACATCACTGAGAATGCTGCCTATCCAATCACTAGAGACCAGTGACATCACTGAGAATGCCACCTATCCAATCACTAGAGACCAGTGACATCACTGAGAATGCCGCCTATCCAATCACTAGAGACCAGTGACATCACTGAGAATGCCTCCTATCCAATCACTGAAGACCAGTGACATCACTGAGAATGCTGCCTATCCAATCACTAGAGACCAGTGACATCACTGAGAATGCTGCCTATCCAATCACTAGAGACCAGTGACATCACTGAGAATGCCGCCTATCCAATCACTAGAGACCAGTGACATCAATGAGAATGCCGCCTATCCAATCACTAGAGATCAGTGACATCACTGAGAATGCCGCCTATCCAATCACTAGAGACCAGTGACTTCACTGAGAATGCTGCCTATCCAATCACTGAAGACCAGTGACATCACTGAGAATGCCTCCTATCCAATCACTAGAGACCAGTGACATCACTGAGAATGCCACCTATCCAATCACTAGAGACCAGTGACATCACTGAGAATGCCGCCTATCCAATCACTAGAGACCAGTGACATCAATGAGAATGCTGCCTATCCAATCACTAGAGACCAGTGACATCACTGAGAATGCCACCTATCCAATCACTAGAGACCAGTGACATCACTGAGAATGCCGCCTATCCAATCACTAGAGACCAGTGACATCACTGAGAATGCCGCCTATCCAATCACTAGAGACCAGTGACATCAATGAGAATGCCGCCTATCCAATCACTAGAGACCAGTGACATCACTGAGAATGCCGCCTATCCAATCACTAGAGACCAGTGACATCACTGAGAATGCCGCCTATCCAATCACTAGAGACCAGTGACATCACTGAGAATGCCGCCTATCCATTCATTACTGACCATAATTTGATTTATCAGGAAATTCTATATGAACGATATGGGAACATCAATCTCGTTAAGTCATTCCTCGTAAGCAAACACTCTGAGTTAAATGCTTTACTGTTTGAGAATATCCTGGTAATAAAGAGACTAATTTACTGCCCTCATACCTCCGCGCCTGGAAATCTTCCGCCATTTAATATTTTAAAGGAAATCCCATAAAGCCGTGCGTGTGCATCTATAAAATAATGACTGTATCGGTTTATGGGCATTAATGTATTTTATTTCCACAGAACTGAATTAAAGAATAGTTACAGTTGCAGCAAGGCCTCCAGAGACGGCTTCAGGAAAACTTGCGCTGATATCGCATATAATAATAGCTGTGGTGGCTTTAAAAAACAATGGCAGTCATACAATGACCACGTACTGTACCTGCGCAGTGGCAAGAGCAATGACCATGGGGACCATGAGTGGTAACTTGGCATCTATTTGGTGTTTCTGGAATCTGTGACCTGCTGTTCTGTGTTGACCTGTTTTCTCTTGTGACTTTGCTATTGGCTTATTGTTGGACTGATTCATTGACTTGACCTGCCTTATGCTTCTTCTACGAAACTTTGCTCTCTACTGCTCTCTACTTATTTCCATGGGCTGAACCCCATCTATGAACCATGATTGCCAATCATTTATCTAAGCTTGAACTATTGCCTAGATGTCTACTCCGATATTTGAGAAGCACAACCCCGGTAGGGCAACCATCATTGCTTCGGTAAAGTTAAGGCCTGATCGCAGATTCTAGCCCTGGGCATATCTGTTTGGATTCTATGGCAAGAACCTACTTCATTAGGTTTCTTCTTCTAAATGAAGATCGATGGCCTAAAGATCTACTAAAAAGACTACCAACTCTCACTGTAAGTGTAAACCCTGTGCATCACCAAGCTGTCTTCAGGTTTCATCAGATTTCTTCTTACAACTGAAGATCGATAGCCTAAAGATCTACCAAAAAGACTACCAACTCTCAGCGTAAGCATGAACTCTATGTATCACCAAGTTGCCTAGCCAGATTTCCTAGGAGCACAACCTGGGTAGGACCACCATCAAGGAAATTCTTTGGTGAAGATGAAGCCTACTGTAGATTCTGGCCCTTGGTATATTTGGTTGGATACTATGACCAGAATCTTCTCCATCGGGTTTCGAAATTTGACCATGACAAATATCTCTTTCAAATGAAAATCGATAGCCTAAAGACCTACTAAAAAGACTACCAACTCTCAACGTAAGCGTAAACACTATGCAACAGCAAGCTGTCTAGCCAGATTTCCCAGGAGCACAACCTGGGTAGGACCACTATCAACGGTATGCTTCAGTGGAGATGAACCTGTTGTAGATTCTAAGCCCTGAGTACATTTGATTGGATACTATGACCCGAACCTCCTTCATTAGATTTCTTCATCTAAATGAAGATCAATAGCCTAAAAATCTTCTAAAAGTAAGCGTAAACCCTATGCATCAGCAAGCTGTCTAGCCAGACTTCCTGGGAGCACAACCTGGGTAGGACCACCATCAATGGCAGTGGTTTGTTGTGGCTTTAAAAACCAATGGCAGTCATTCAATGACCATGTACTGTACCGGCAATAGGAATGACCATGGGGATCACGCAGTGGTGACTTGTTATCTATTTGGTGCTTCTGGAACCTGTGACCTGCTGTTCTGCATTGACCTGTTTTCTCTTGTGACTTTGCTATTGGCTTATTCATGGATTGAGTCATTGACTTGACTTTCCTTATGCTACTACTACGAAACTTTGCTCTCTACTGCTCTCTACTTATAAGCATGGGCTGACCCTTATCTGTGAACCTTGACCACCAATCATCTGTCTAAGCTTGAACTATTGCCACGCAGCACGAGGCGCCCCGCTACACCATCACCGAGCCCCCGCCAGGATGACACGCAGCACGAGGCGCCCGCTACACCATCACCGAGCCCCCGCCAGGATGACACGCAGCACGAGGCGCTCCGCTACACCATCACCGAGCCCCCGTCAGGGGAAAGAAAGATAGAAAGAGAGAAAGAAAATGAAAGAAAGAAAGAAAGAAAATGAGAGAAAGAAAGAAAGAAAGAAAGAAAGAAAGAAAGAAAGAAAGAAAGAAAGAAAGAAAATGAAAGAAAGAAGAGGAAGGAAGGAGCCACGGTGACTTATGAAAACACGGGGAGGCCAATTCATTAATAGCGACAGGTAGCGACAGATGAGCGACAGTAGCGGCATTTTCAGAGCGCTAGTAGTCGCTGTGCTTGGCCGTTGTTCTGTAGTTGATAGCGACTCAGTCGGTTTGCCGTAATGTTGAATATTGGGTGAGGGGTCGCTATTTCCGCGCTGTATGGGAGCGAATGACAGCGAATGGCCATAGCGAACGGCTCCCAGCATATTCATTAACAAATCACGCTCAAAAAATTATCGCGCAGTGAAATGCTTGTTTAAACCCCAGAGCGCTGGCGGCGATGTGTTAAAAGTAGTTTTTTAACCCCCAAACAACCATATTTTTGGATAAAATAAAAAAAAACAAGTTTTTCAAAACATTTTGTAATATGAATACATTAATATCAGACCTGTAATATCAAATCTGCACAATTTTTTTTTTTTTTTTTTTTTGACCTTAAAAAAAAGATATAACATTGCAGAAGTGGTCACAGAATTTTTGACATTTAAAAAAAAAACAAAAAACATTAATATCAATTTATTATGACTATTTAAAGATTGCTTCATTGAAATGCATTGGAGAGCGCCAGGTAGCGAGAGGTCATACCTGGCGCTGTGATGGGATAAGCAGCGGCGCTGTTCGCTGAAGTCTGCAACATGATGAATCCCGCGCTAGCTGACGCTCTCGCCGGCGCTAGCCTCATTTAGCGTGATAAATGCGTGATTGTGTTCGCAGCCTGGCGTTCTGGAGTCGGTAGCCGCCGATAGCTGGCGATACCTGGCGCTAGTGAGACACTACCTGGCGCTATCCCTTGATAAATAAGGGCCTAAGACTGGTTAGCTAAAGAAAAATGGAAGGAAAGAAGAAAGAAAACTGTGAAGAAAAGAAGAAAGGAAAGTAGGAAGAAAAGAAAGAAAGAAAGAAAGAAAGAAAGAAAGAGAAAGAAAGAAAGAGTCAAAGAAAGGCCAGACTTTAGTGAAAAGTTTGGTGCAGGTCTGAAACTTGATCCTGAACTCCATAGAGTTCAATAGGAACTTGAGCTTTGGTGGTGTAAAATGGCTGTAAAAATGCAAGCCGCAAAGTTCCGGGTCTGTGCCTGTCTATCCAGCATAGGAGCTGCTAAGACCTTGATGCGTTACCATACCATTGTATTGTACGGTTTATCTGAAATTAAGACCTACCCTGATAATAAGGATTAGATGCTGATTTAGAAGAAAATAACATTACCAGTTACTATAAGCTGTTATCAGTAAATAGAACAAAAAATAAAATAAAAAATGACTTTCCCTACCCCAACACCCTTGGTTGAACTTGATGGACATTTTTTCAACCATATTAACTATGTAACTACAGGTTAAATATTTCAAGAAAAAAATCAAATACTAAAGATAAATATAAGCAGGGAAAAATGTGGCAAGACTTTGGCCCTTATTTAAGAAGGGATAGCGTCAGGTAGCGGCTGGTTAATGAGAGGTAGCGACAGGTAGCGACTGGTGAACGCCAGACACGGCACGCAATTACACATTTATCAAGCAGAATCTGTTTAGCGACTGGGATAGCGCCATGTAGCGTCTGATTCATCATTATCCCAGCCTCAGCGAACAGCGCCGGCGTTCAGCCTTGCACAGCGCCAGGTATGACCTCTCGCTACCTGACGCTCTCCCATACATTTCAATGGATGATCCTTTTCTTCTCTTTAAACGGGTTATTTGTTTTTTTTTTTTTTTTCAAAAAAATCACAAATAATTCTGTGACCTCTCCTGACATTGAATAAGCAGTTTTTTCATCATTTTTTATATATTTCTTCAGAAATGACATTACAGGTCTGGCATTAAAGTGTTCATGTTACAATGTTGTTACAATGTAATTCCATATGTTTTCGCTTTGTTACTAGTGGATAGATGCTGAAAAACAGACTTTAATCACACAGCCTCCTGCGCTCTGGGCTTCAGAGAAGTATTTTTCAGCGCCAGAGATTTGTGAGGCTGTTTTTTTTTTGCTGAATATGGTGTGAGTCGGTCGCTATGAGCAGTCGCTAACATGCGCTCCCATACAGCGCTGTACTGGTCAAATAGCGACTCCTCACAATGTATTCAACATTACTGAACAGCGACTGAGTCGCTATAAACTAGCGACCCACGGCCGAGCACTGCGACTACTAGCGGCGCTCTGAAAATGCCGCTACAGACGCTCATCTGTCGCTACCTGGCGTTAGTGATGAATCAGCCTGCCCGTCTACAATGGGCCTCTATTGACTTTAATATAGAAGAGACCACTAGGGGGAGCACTAAGCAATAACAGCAGAATAAACCTGCAAACCAAATCGATAAGGAAACAAATATACATTTTGTATTGATTTATAAGGGTGAGTTTTTTACATGTAGGCTTTTCATTTTTCCTGCAGCTGTCTTTGTTGCTGTGACCTTCACACAATATATATATATATATATATATATATATATGTGTGCGATTACCTCTGCTGAGCTGCAACAAATCTCTCTCTCTCTCTCTTTTTTCCCTGTGTTCTGTTTCAGTGATGGAAGCAGCATCAGTGAGCCGCCTGGGAGATTCAGCAACAACGCCGCCACTGAATCATCATCAGAAAAAAAAACTGCCAGGATCACCTTCACCGTGGAGAGCAAAGCTACAGCGCCAATAAAGGCGCCGGGGTGACCGCGTATCTGAGAAATGCGCCATAAGCAACTTTCTAATAATAGCAACACTATGTCACCGGGTCAAGGAGGAAGAACCCAAATAAGATCAGCCAGGTCCCCTGCCGACATGTCACATGACTTATTAGCATATTCTTTGCTAGGATTCCCTGCCAATCACAGGATTAGGCTATAAGAGAGGATACAGAAGAGGAAGAGCTTACAATCTATTATGGTATAAGGGAGGATACAGGAGGAGAAGAGCTTACAATCTATTATGGTATAAGGGAGGATACAGGAGGAGAAGAGCTTACACTCTATTAGGGTATAAGGGAGGATACAGGAGGAGAAGAGCTTACACTCTATTAGGGTATAAGGGAGGATACAGGAGGAGAAGAGCTTACACTCTATTAGGGTATAAGGGAGGATACAGAAGGAGAAGAGCTTACACTCTATTAGGGTATAAGGGAGGATACAGAAGGAGAAGAGCTTACAATCTATTATGGTATAAGGGAGGATACAGGAGGAGAAGAGCTTACACTCTATTAGGGTATAGGGGAGGATACAGGAGGAGAAGAGCTTACACTCTATTAGGGTATAAGAGAGGATACAGAAGAAGAAGAGCTTACACTCTATTAGGGTATAAGGGAGGATACAGGAGGAGAAGAGCTTACAATCTATTAGGGTATAAGAGAGGATACAGAAGGAGAAGAGCTTACAATCTATTAGGGTATAAGAGAGGATACAGAAGGAGAAGAGCTTACAATCTATTAGGGTCTAAGGGAGGATACAGGAGGAGAAGAGCTTACACTCTATTAGGGTATAAGGGAGGATACAGAAGAAGAAGAGCTTACACTCTATTAGGGTATAAGGGAGGATACAGAAGGAGAAGAGCTTACAATCTATTAGGGTATAAGAGAGGATACAGAAGAAGAAGAGCTTACACTCTATTAGGGTATAAGGGAGGATACAGGAGAAGAAGAGCTTACACTCTATTAGGGTATAAGGGAGGATACAGAAGGAGAAGAGCTTACAATCTATTAGGGTCTAAGGGAGGATACAGGAGGAGAAGAGCTTACAATCTATTAGGGTCTAAGGGAGGATACAGAAGGAGAAGAGCTTACACTCTATTAGGGTATAAGGGAGGATACAGGAGGAGAAGAGCTTACACTCTATTAGGGTATAAGGGAGGATACAGAAGGAGAAGAGCTTACAATCTATTAGGGTCTAAGGGAGGATACAGGAGGAGAAGAGCTTACAATCTATTAGGGTCTAAGGGAGGATACAGAAGGAGAAGAGCTTACACTCTATTAGGGTATAAGGGAGGATACAGGAGGAGAAGAGCTTACACTCTATTAGGGTATAAGGGAGGATACAGAAGGAGAAGAGCTTACAATCTATTAGGGTATAAGGGAGGATACAGAAGGAGAAGAGCTTACACTCTATTAGGGTATAAGGGAGGATACAGAAGGAGAAGAGCTTACAATCTATTAGGGTATAAGGGAGGATACAGAAGGAGAAGAGCTTACACTCTATTAGGGTATAAGGGAGGATACAGAAGGAGAAGAGCTTACACTCTATTAGGGTATAAGAGAGAATACAGAAGGAGAAGAGCTTACAATCTATTAGGGTATAAGGGAGGATACAGGAGGAGAAGAGCTTACAATCTATTAGGGTATAAGGGAGGATACAGGAGGAGAAGAGCTTACACTCTATTAGGGTATAAGGGAGGATACAGAAGGAGAAGAGCTTACAATCTATTAGGGTATAAGGGAGGATACAGGAGGAGAAGAGCTTACACTCTATTAGGGTGTAAGGGAGGATACAGGAGGAGAAGAGATTACACTCTATTAGGGTATAAGGGAGGATACAGAAGAAGAAGAGCTTACACTCTATTAGGGTATAAGAGAGGATACAGAAGGAGAAGAACTTACACTCTATTAGGGTATAAGGGAGGATACAGAAGAAGAAGAGCTTACACTCTATTAGGGTATAAGAGAGGATACAGAAGGAGAAGAACTTACACTCTATTAGGGTATAAGGGAGGATACAGGAGGAGAAGAGCTTACACTCTATTAGGGTGTAAGGGAGGATACAGGAGGAGAAGAGCTTACACTCTATTAGGGTATAAGGGAGGATACAGAAGGAGAAGAGCTTACACTCTATTAGGGTATAAGAGAGAATACAGAAGGAGAAGAGCTTACAATCTATTAGGGTATAAGGGAGGATACAGAAGGAGAAGAGCTTACACTCTATTAGGGTATAAGGGAGGATACAGAAGGAGAAGAGCTTACACTCTATTAGGGTATAAGGGAGGATACAGAAGGAGAAGAGCTTACAATCTATTATGGTATAAGGGAGGATACAGGAGGAGAAGAGCTTACACTCTATTAGGGTATAGGGGAGGATACAGGAGGAGAAGAGCTTACACTCTATTAGGGTATAAGAGAGGATACAGAAGAAGAAGAGCTTACACTCTATTAGGGTATAAGGGAGGATACAGGAGGAGAAGAGCTTACAATCTATTAGGGTATAAGAGAGGATACAGAAGGAGAAGAGCTTACAATCTATTAGGGTATAAGAGAGGATACAGAAGGAGAAGAGCTTACAATCTATTAGGGTCTAAGGGAGGATACAGGAGGAGAAGAGCTTACACTCTATTAGGGTATAAGGGAGGATACAGAAGAAGAAGAGCTTACACTCTATTAGGGTATAAGGGAGGATACAGAAGGAGAAGAGCTTACAATCTATTAGGGTATAAGAGAGGATACAGAAGAAGAAGAGCTTACACTCTATTAGGGTATAAGGGAGGATACAGGAGAAGAAGAGCTTACACTCTATTAGGGTATAAGGGAGGATACAGAAGGAGAAGAGCTTACAATCTATTAGGGTCTAAGGGAGGATACAGGAGGAGAAGAGCTTACAATCTATTAGGGTCTAAGGGAGGATACAGAAGGAGAAGAGCTTACACTCTATTAGGGTATAAGGGAGGATACAGGAGGAGAAGAGCTTACACTCTATTAGGGTATAAGGGAGGATACAGAAGGAGAAGAGCTTACAATCTATTAGGGTCTAAGGGAGGATACAGGAGGAGAAGAGCTTACAATCTATTAGGGTCTAAGGGAGGATACAGAAGGAGAAGAGCTTACACTCTATTAGGGTATAAGGGAGGATACAGGAGGAGAAGAGCTTACACTCTATTAGGGTATAAGGGAGGATACAGAAGGAGAAGAGCTTACAATCTATTAGGGTATAAGGGAGGATACAGAAGGAGAAGAGCTTACACTCTATTAGGGTATAAGGGAGGATACAGAAGGAGAAGAGCTTACAATCTATTAGGGTATAAGGGAGGATACAGAAGGAGAAGAGCTTACACTCTATTAGGGTATAAGGGAGGATACAGAAGGAGAAGAGCTTACACTCTATTAGGGTATAAGAGAGAATACAGAAGGAGAAGAGCTTACAATCTATTAGGGTATAAGGGAGGATACAGGAGGAGAAGAGCTTACAATCTATTAGGGTATAAGGGAGGATACAGGAGGAGAAGAGCTTACACTCTATTAGGGTATAAGGGAGGATACAGAAGGAGAAGAGCTTACAATCTATTAGGGTATAAGGGAGGATACAGGAGGAGAAGAGCTTACACTCTATTAGGGTGTAAGGGAGGATACAGGAGGAGAAGAGATTACACTCTATTAGGGTATAAGGGAGGATACAGAAGAAGAAGAGCTTACACTCTATTAGGGTATAAGAGAGGATACAGAAGGAGAAGAACTTACACTCTATTAGGGTATAAGGGAGGATACAGAAGAAGAAGAGCTTACACTCTATTAGGGTATAAGAGAGGATACAGAAGGAGAAGAACTTACACTCTATTAGGGTATAAGGGAGGATACAGAAGGAGAAGAGCTTACACTCTATTAGGGTATAAGGGAGGATACAGAAGGAGAAGAGCTTACACTCTATTAGGGTATAAGGGAGGATATAGAAGGAGAAGAGCTTACACTCTATTAGGGTATAAGGGAGGATACAGGAGGAGAAGAGCTTACACTCTATTAGGGTATAAGGGAGGATACAGGAGGAGAAGAGCTTACAATCTACAATAGTATAAAGGTGGACACATCACTGCTGTAGCGCTCTGTCATGTGCCGGTTATCCAGCATCCCTAAGCCATCGGCATGCTGCACGCTCCCCCCGCCCTGTAGCTAAGCAGAGCTGCGCCATAATCTGATTAGAGGCAGCAGCAGGCGTCCGGCGTCATCATGTGAATGTAGAAACGCACGAGGCTGACATGGATCTCTCCTCCGGGGATTCCGGTGTGACACTGCCGGCTGCTGGAAATATGTCACAGCAATGTACAAAGCCTGAGATTCCTCCACACCCCGACCAGCCAGTGACTGGTGAGAACATCTTAGGGCCTTATTCATGAAGAGATAGCGCCAGGTAGCGCCAGGAGAATGCCGGACATGACACGCAATTACACATTTATGAAGCCGAATCTGGTGAGCGACTGAAACAACGCCATGTAGCGTACGATTCATCATTATCCCAGGCTCAGCGTACAGCGCCGGCGTTCAGCTTTGCAGAGCGCCACGTCTTACCTGTCGCTACCTGGCGCTCTCCCATACATTTCTATGGACGATCCTTAATTCCCTTTCCTGATCGCCTTCAGACATGTAGCCTGGCCTAGAAAATGACATTTTTGAAAACTTTTTGTATTAATAATATTTTTATGCAGAATTATCCTTTCATGTCTGGTATTAAAGTGTTCATGTTACAATGTTATAACAATGTCATTCCATGTGTTTTTGCTTTGTTACTGGTGGATACATGTTTAAAATCAGACTTTAATCAAACAGCCTCTGGCGCTCTGGGCTACAACGACCCGATTTTGAGCGCCGGAACAGTTTGAGGCTGTTTTTTTGATGAATGTGTGGTGAGTCAGTCGCAATGAGCTGACGCTACAGTTCGCTCCAATACAGCGTAGTACTGCAACTCACATAACGTATTCATCAATGCCGGCCAGCGACGGGCAGGCTGATTCATCATTAGCGGCAGGTAGCAACAGATGAGCGTCTGTAGCGGTATTTTCAGAGCGCCCGCTAGTAGTCGCTGTGCCCGGCCGTGGGTCGCTAGTTTATAGCGACTCAGTCGCTGTGCAGTAATGTTGAATACATTGTGAGGAGTCACTATTTGACCAGTACAGCGCTGTATGGGAGCGCATGTTAGCGACTGGTCAGTGCGACCGACTCACACCATATTCTGCAAAAAAACAGCCTCACAAATCTCTGGCGCTGAAAAATGCTTCTCTGAAGCCCAGAGCGCAGGAGGCTGTGTGATTAAAGTCTGTTTTCCAGCATCTATCCACCAGTAACAAAGCGACAACATATGGAATTACATTGTAATAACACTGTAACATGAACACTATAATGGCAGACCTGTGATGTCATTTCTGAGGAAATATATAAAAATAAAAAAATTGTCAAAAAAACTGCCTTTTCAATGCCAGAAGAGGTCACAACATTATTTAAGATTTTTAGAAAAAAACAAAAACCCCGTTTACAGAGAAGAAAAGGATCGTCCATTGAAATGTATGGGAGAGTGACAGGTAGCGAGAGGTCATACCTGGTGCTATGCAAGGCTGAACGCCGGCGCTGCTCGCTGAGGCAGTGAAAATGATGAATCGGACGCTACATGGCGTTATCCAAGTCGCTAAACAGATTCTGCTTGATAAATGTGCAATTGCTGCCGTGTCCGGCGTTCACCAGTCGCTACCTGTCGCTACCTCTCATTAACCAGCCACTACCTGACGCTATCCCTTCTTAAAAAAGGGCCTGAGTCGCTCTGAAATCCGCTCTACAGATGCTCAGCTGTCGCTACCTGTCGCTAGAAATGAATCAGCCTCATAGTGAATATCTTATAGGGGGTGAGTATCTACTAATAGGTCTCTTCCCTATTGGAGAACCTCTGCAACTCTGTGGGGGTAGGTGGATTCATGTCCACATTTGAAAATGTTCAATTAAAGTGAACCAAAACCCTTGGATACCGGTACCCGCCCCCTGAGGCATCAGGATGCCCCGCTGTGTGAAACCCCCCAGGTCGCCCCATAAACTCACCTTCTTCATGCGCAAGCCACGGCCACATCCCCACTATCCCTCTAGCAAGGCGCGCGCACTTGTTTAGTTGGCCAGTGCGTGGCACGCTCCCTGTTAGAAGGTATGCGGCCGCTGATTGGACCTGGGGGGTTTCACCCCCACCGTTCGAGGTGCCCCGGGGGCAAGTACCAAACCCAGGATACTCAAAATCCTGGGTTTTGGTCCACTTTAAATCTCCCACAAGCTGTAGAACTGCAAGTCTTTAGTTTACTACTATTACTGTTACTGCGTTTATTGCTGTTACTATATTAGGTGTTTTTTTTTTTTTTTAACTTTTTTTTAGTTACCTACTTATTAATATTACAATTGCTTATTTTGTTATCACTAAAGTATATAATATTATTGATATTATAATTATTATTATTATTATTATTATTATTATTATTATTATTATTAGTAGTAGTAGTAGTAGTAGTAGTAGTAGTAGTTTTATTTTGATTATTATCATGGCTTTAATTAATATTATTATTATTATTATTATTAAATTGTTTTATATTATCAATATAATTAGTATAAATAATATTACTATTATTATTACTGCTACCACTTCCGCTATAATTATTAAGTGAAACAACAACCCTCTGAGACCTATAAGACTCTTGGAGTGGTAGTCTACTTCTTTAGGGGCATCCCAAATTATTTATTATATGTATATTATTATTATTATTATTATTATTATTATTATTATTATTATTATTAGTAGTAGTAGTAGTAGTAGTAGTAGTAGTAGTAGTAGTAGTAGTTTCATTTTGATTATTATCATGGATTTATTTATTGTTGTTTATATTATTATTATAAAATGAATTATTATAAATTCTATTGTTGTCAATATAATTGAATATAATATTACTATTATTATTACTGCTACCACTGCTGCTTTAACTATTAAAGTGAAAAAACTGCCCTCTCTGGCCTATAAGCCTCCTGGGGCGGTAGTCTTTAGGGGCATCCTGAATTGGGATGCTCTGCTGTGTGAAACCCCGTGGGTTGCCCGATCGGTTCTTTCCAGAGCCCTTGCCACATCTTGGTGTCGTGGCCACATCCCCAGCATAACTGCTGCCTCCTCTACAGAGATACATTGTAGCAGGGTCCTCTGCAGAGATACATTGTAGCAGTGCCCTCTATAGAGATACATTGTAGCAGCCTCTTCTATAGATATATGTACATTGTAGCAGTCTGCTCTATAGAGATGCATTGTATCCACCTCCTCTACAGAGATACATTGTAGCAGTCTCTTCTCTAGAAATACATTGCAGGAGCATTCTCTACAGAGACATTGTAGCAGCCTCCTCCATAGGGATACATTGTAACACCCCTCTATAGAAATACATTGTAGCAGTGTCCTTTATAAAGTTACATTGTAGCAGTGTCCTTTATAGAGTTACATTGTAGCAGTGTCCTTTATAAAGTTACATTGTAGCAGTGTCCTTTATAGAGTAACATTGTAGCCGCCTCCTCTATAGAGATACATTGAAGTAGTGTCCTCAATAGAGATACATTTTAGCAGCGTCCTTTATAGAGTTACATTGTAGCAGTGTCCTTTATAGAGTTACATTGTAGCAGTGTCCTTTATAGAGTAACATTGTAGCAGTATCCTCTATAGAGATACATTGTAGCAGTATCCTCTATAGAGATACATTGTAGCATTGTCATCTATAGAAATATATTGTAGCAGACTCCTCAATAGATATATGCACATTGTAGCAGCATGTTCTATAGAGATGCATTGTAGCTGCCTCCTCTATAGAGATACATTGAAGTAGTGTCCTCAATAGAGATACATTGTAGCAGTCTACTCTTTAGGAATAACTTGCAGGAGCATCCTCTACCGATACATTTAGCAGTGTCCTCCATAAGGATGCATTGTAGCAGACTCCACTATAAAGGTACATTTTAGCAGCCTCCTCCATAAGGATACATTGTAGCAGTGTCCTCTATAGATATATGTATGTTGTAACAGTCTGCTCTATAGAGATGCATTGTAGTAGCCTCCACTATAGAGATACATTGTAGCAGCCTCCTCCGTAAGGATAGATTGCAGCACTCCTTTATATAGACATAAACTGTAGCAGTGTCCTTTATAGAGTTACAATTGCATCGTAACATGAGAGTGTTTGTAACCACCCATGTAATGCAAATCCCCCATATATAACTGCAATATAGACTTACAATGTGGGCGACCCATTACAAATCAGACTCATGCTACCCTAATACTTACCCATATATCCAAGGGCCCCACATAATACTCTACTACATGTACGTCCCATACATCCTTCTATAGCATCCTGCAACCCATCCACATCATTCAAAAGCTCATTTGCAACGCTACATTCCACTTGTAATTTGTGGGCCATATACAGCCCAAGGGCCCCTTTATAAATTCCTGTGACCCACTTACACAACCCTAATGCCCAAGGGCACCCATAAAACCCTATGTTGGTACAACTTAATAGATTGCCCTGATACTTGCCCATACCATCCATATCCATTGGACACCACTTTGTAATCTGATTATACAATGTAAGCCACCATATTGTGCATGGGCCCCGTTATGCAGCTCTGTGAACCCCCCTCCCTCTATGCCACTCTGAAACCCACCTATGCCCTGCAAACCCCCTATATTTAACTATAGACTGGCTTTTCAATGTGGGCTACCTAATACAAATCATGTTCCAGACTCAAATTATCCTAATGCTAATGTAACTCCCGTATCTTCTTCTATAGCATCCTGAAACCCATCCACATAATTTAAAAGCTCATTTGCAACGCTACATTCCACTTATACTTTGTGGGCCATTTATACGACCCAAGGACCCTTTATAAAACCCTGTGACCCACTTACACAACCCTAATGCTCAAGGGCACCCATAAAACCCTATGTATGTACAACTTTATGGATCGCCCTGATACTTGCCCATAACATCTATAACCCTTGGACACCACTTTGTAATCTGATTATATAATGTAAGCCGCCATATTGTGTATGGGCATCTTTATGCAGGCCTGTGGACCCCCTCCCTCTATGCCACTCTGAAACCCACCCATGCTGTGCAAACCCCCTTATATTTATTATTTAACTATAGTCTGGCTTTACAATGTGGGCTACCTATTACAAATCATGTATTATCCTAATGCTTACCCATATGTCAACTCTATGTACTTCCCGTACCTCCTTCTATAGCATCCTGCTACTCATCCACACCATTCAAAACTTAATTTACAATGCTGTAATCCTCCTATACCTTGCCGGCCACCCATACTACCCAAGGTGCCCCTTTATGAGCCGCATATACTGTACAACTAATAATAAAGGGCCCTCCATGCAACCCTATGTACAGGTCCATCCAATATGTTTATGTTATTTCCCTTTTCTCCACGTAACCTCATTAAACATAAGTTCACTCACAGCTGAACTCTGCCTTCGCTTGTCTCTGCCCAGTTCTGAGCCTGATTTAGCTGCGGAGAGACTAAATGCTAAGTTATCCAATCGACATGCAGCAATCCATGGTCAGGGTTATGGAGGGACAGCAACTTAGAACATGGAAACATTGCACCCAGTAAGGAAACGGGTGGTCAGCACCGGCCAGGTAAGCCTTGTTATTTTTTTTAATAGTCAAATGGGGCTCAGCACCAGGAAGCGGTGGTGTTGGGCTGTGACCGGACTAATGCTTTAAAGCGGAACTATAGTAAAAAATTACCGTAGTTTCGCAGTGCTACTTAGCAGTGAGACAGCACGCCCGGGGCCGCCCCGCTGTGTATCGCCGCCTTTAAAATAGGAGACCGGGTGTTGGGATCTTTTTTATCGTCCACGGTGCAGCCAATCAGTCTAATGGCCAGCGCTGATCGTTTGCTCGCTGGCAGTGCTGATAGGCTGCTCGTGGTGATGCTCCCATGTGACCGCGAGCAGTCTACCAGCATGGCCAGCGGCCGAGCCTATCAGCGATTCTGATTCTGAATAGGCCCAGAAGTGGCGAGTAGTCCAGCACCCAGTTTCTTATTTTAACGGCAGCGATACGCAGCAGGATGGACAGACGCAGACTGAGGGGAAGGGACATCTTTTGAAGTGAGGGACCAGCGCTGAGGGATGACGAGCAGAAAGTGAAACCAGAAGTGCAGGGGAAGAAGCTGTCAGAGAGGACGTTCGGAGCAGAAGAGAAAAGCGAAACCCAGCGGACTTCATCAATTGTTAAGTTTACTATGCTCAGCTTTGTCTTTTGCCTTGCCTAAAATACGACTTTATACTGGACCAACACCAGTTTTTCTTTAACGGTTGTTGGTCCCGCTGTCAAGCTTGGAGGGGGCTTCCAGAATGCTGGAGCCCCCCTCGCACATAACTCCCCCGAACGCCCATAATTCTCACCATCATTACGAGCCAGCACTGGAAAGGAGTCAGCCACTGGAACGACCTGCCCCTGTGACTGCCCCGCAGCCAATCACGAGATTCCTTTTTCATATGAGATGTGGTTGACCAGTCTTCACATAATAATCTTAATTTTGTGGATGTGCAAAACCACTGACTGAAAGCTGTAGGACCTTATCGCTACCTGCATGGGATCTACAGGGTGAGGCCTAGTGGTGGCCACGTCAAAAACCAAATCTCTCTTCGTTCAAAATGTTGTTGACCTTTTGTTGAGGTTATAGAGCCCACCCTTCACAAGCTGCAGATGGGATGCAGATGAGATCTGGCCAATCTTCACATAGCATATAAGATGTGGTTGACCAATCTTCACATAACATTTAAGATGTGGTTGACCAGTCTTCATATACCATATGAGATGTGGTTGACCAGTCTTCACATAATAATCTGGTGTGGATGTGCAAAACCACTGACTGAAAGCTGTAGGACCTTATCGCTACCTCCATGGGATCTACAGGATGAGGCTTAGTGGTGGCCTCCTCAAAGACCAAAACTCTCTGTTTATACTTCAAAACTTTCCTGTCCTGCCATGGAGGCCTTATCATTACCACCATTGGATCTACAGGAAAAGGTTTACAGGTGCCCATCTCAAAGACCAAATATCTCTTATTTCCTCCTTCAAAATGTTATTGACCTGCCATGGAGCTTATAAAACCCACCCTGATGCGGATGAGATCTGGTTGAATGGTGAGATCTGGTTGACTAGTCTTCACATAATATATGAGATCTGGTTGATCACTCTTCACATAATATATGAGATCTGGTTGACCAGTCACGAGCAAGACCACCGACTTGAAAATTGTAGGACCTTATCATTACCACCATGGAATCTACAGGAAAAAGTTCACTGGTGCCCATCTCAAAGACCAAATATCTCTTAATTCCTCCTTCAAAATGTTATTGACCTGCCATGGAGGTTATAGAACCCACCCTGATGCAGATGAGATCTGGTTGACCAGTGAGACCATGTTGACCTTGTCTTCACATACTATATGAGATCATCTTGATCAGTTTTCCTATAACATAAAAGATCTGGTTGATCAGTATTTATATAATAATCTTAATCTTGAATTCATTGATGTACAAGACCTTATCGCTACCTCCATAGGATCTACAGGATGAGGTTTAGTGGTGGCCTCCTCAAAGACCAAAACTCTCTTTTTATACTTCCTTCAAAATGTTCCTGACCTGCCATTGAGTTTATGGAACCCACCCATCATAAGTTTCCAGGAGGCCTGATCATTACCACCATTGGATCTACAGGAAAAGGTTTACTGCTGCCCATCTCAAAGACCAAATATCTCTTATTTCCTCCTTCAAAATGTTATTGACCTGCCATGGAGGTTATAGAACCCACCCTGATGCAGATGAGATCTGGTTGACCGGTGAGACCTCGTTGACCAGTCTTCACATAATATATGAGATCTGGTTGACCTTTCATGAGCAAGACCACTGACTTAAAAATTGTAGGACCTTATCATTACCTCCATGGTATCTACAGGAAAGGGTTTAGTGGTGTCCATTTCATAGACCAAACATCGCTTAATTCCTCCTTCAAAATGTTATTTCCCTGTCATGGAGTCGGCCACTGGAACGACCTGCCCCCGTGACTGCCCCGCAGCCAATCACGAGATTCCTTTTCCGGCGATGGCTTATAATGAAAGTGAGCATTACAGGCTTTCACAGGCGGGTTATGTGCGAGGGAGCTCCAGCATTCTGGATGCCCCCCTGAGCTTGTTGTTATTAACGGACAGAGGGACCAACACCTGTTAAAGAAAAAACGGATGTTGGTCTGGTTTAACCTGTTCTTGTTCTGAATTCACCAACTCCTAAACTCATCATCATCTAAACAGGTTCTGCTCCCACCCCAGAACAAGCCATTCGATTAATCACAAATCTCATTTGCAGCTCTTCATAAAGACATGAATGAATTTCCCAATTTTCTACATTTCACATCCTGCTTGCCCCTCATCACCAGTTATATTAACTGCCGTGAAACTGACACAGTCATCATTAGCCCCCGGCTGACAAATCCTATTTAGTTCGAGCAGCACCCATGATTATGCTTTCCATAACATAAAAGATCTGGTTGACCAGTATTTATATAATAATCTAATTTTGAATTCATAGATGTGCAAGACCTTATCACTACCTTCATAGGATGTACTGGATGAAGTTTAGTGGTGACCATCCCAAAGACCAAATCTCTCTTTTTATACCTCCTTCAAATGCTGTTGACCTGCCATTGAGGTCATAGAACCCACCTTTCATAAGTTAACAGGATGCAGATGAGATCTGGTTGACCAGTCTTCACATAATATATGAGATCTGGTTGACCAGTCTTCACATATTAATCTTAATTTCATAGATGTGCAAGACCACTGACTTGAAAGTTGTAGGGACTTATCGCTACCTCCATGGGATCGACTGGATGAGGTTTAGTGGTGGCACATCAAAGACCAAATCTCTTTTTTTATACTTCCTTCAAATGCTGTTGACCTGCCACTGAGGTTATAGAACCCACCTTACAAGTTAACAGGATGCAGATGAGACCTGGTTGACCAGTCTTCACAAATTATATGAGATCTGGTTAACTTGAAAGTTGTAGGCTCTTATCGCTACCTCCATGGGATCTACTGGATGAGGTTTAGTGGTGGCACCTCAAAGGCGAAATCTCTATTATTATACTTCCATCAAAATGTTGTTGACCTGGCACTGATGTTATATGAGCCACCCTTCAGTTCATACAGTTACAAGACATGAATGAATTTCCCAATTTTCTACATTTCACATCTTGAGACCGTCTGCTTGCCCCTCATCACCAGTTATATTAACTGCCGTGAAACCGACACAGCCATCATTAACCCCCGGATGACAAATCCTATTTAGTCCGAGCAGCACCCATGATTATTCTTTCCATAACATAAAAAATCTGGTTGACCAGTCTTTATATAATAATCTTAATCTTGAATTCATAGATGTGCAAGACCTTATCGCTACCTCCATAGGATCTACAGGATAAGGTTTAGTAGTGACCATCTCAAAGACCAAATCTCTCTCTTTATACCTCCTTCAAATGCTGTTGACCTGCCATTGAGGTCATAGAACCCACCTTTCATAAGTTAACAGGATGCAGATGAGATCTGGTTGACCAGTCTTCACTTATTAATCTTAATTTCATAGATGTGCAAGACCACTGACTTGAAAGTTGTAGGCCCTTATCGCTACCTCCATGGGATCGACTGGAGGAGGTTTAGTAGTGGCACCTCAGATCTCTATTATTATACTTCCTTCAAAATGTTGTTGACCTGGCACTGATGTTATATGAGCCACCGTTCAGTTCATACAGTTACAAGACATGAATGAATTTCACAATTTTCTACATTTCACATACTGAGGTTTAGTGGTGACCATCTCAAAGACCAAATCTCTCTCTTTATACATCCTTCAAATGCTGTTGACCTGCCATTGAGGTTATAGAACCCACCTTTCATATGTTAACAGGATGCAGATGAGATCTGGTTGACCAGTTTTCACATATTATGAGATCTGGTTGACCATTCTTCACATATTATATGAGATCTGGTTGACCAGTTTTCACATATTATATGAGATCTGGTTGACCAATCTTCACTTATTAATCTTAATTTCATAGATGTGCAAGACCACTGACTTGAAAGTTGTAGGGACTTATCGCTACCTCCGTGGGATCGACTGGATGAGGTTTAGTGGTGGCACCTCAAAGACCAAATCTCTATTATTATACTTCCTTCAAAATGTTGTTGACCTGGCACTGATGTTATATGAGCCACCCTTCAGTTCATACAGTTACAACACATGAATGAATTTCCCAATTTTCTACATTTCACATCCTGATACCGTCTGCTTGCCCCTCATCACCAGTTATATTACCTGCCGTGAAGCCGTCACAGCCATCATTAACTGACAAATCCTATTTAGCCTGAGCAGCACCCATGCTCCAGGCAGCTCGGAAGCTACTGATGGGTGTCTGAATAAAAGCCAAGAAGACTTTTCCAAACACTGGACATCATCCCTTCCTACAGAGCAGAGCCTGGATAGCAGAAAAAGCAAGCAATTTCATTGGCTGATAAAAAAACTTTCTTAGCGATGCAAAATAAGAAAACCCCGACAAACGCCGTAGGCTGCTGGGTTGCTCAGGATTTCATATTAATAATGCTTGAATGCATCAAGACTATGCCAGTTTTTATTTTCATGCTGTTTTGCATAGTAAGAATGTATTGTATTTACATGGGATCTGCAGGATGAAGGTTAGTGGTGATCATGCCTCCTTCACACATTGTTGATCAGCCATTCTGGTTATTGAACCCATATCCCTCCTTCCATAAGTTAACAGGACGCAAAGGAGATCTGGTTGACCAGACTTCACATAATATTTGATATCTGGTTGACCAGTCTTTACAATAAATATGAGTTTTCGTTGACCCGTCTTCTCATAACATATGAGATCTGGTTGACCAGTCTTCTCATAACATAAGAGCAGGGGAAGACTGGCCATAGAGAGACCTGGGTCAATGCACGGTGGGCCGCACTACTTTTGGGGCCTGTTGGGCTGCTGCTTTTAACATCCACATTCAATCCCTGCCCCCTTAGTCTCCCTCTCAGCCCCACTGTACCCACAAGCCAAGAAACCACAGCCCCCAATGCTATAGACCCAGCACCATAGTTGAGGGGAGTAAATCATAGTTGAGGGGTAAAATCCAGGGCTGATTTTAGGCCCCAGTCCGCCACTGCCTATGAGATGTAGTTGACCAGTCTGCACATAATAATTTTATTCTTAAAATGCTACTGCAGGCAAAGTTAACTGTTACACCATTGTGTCGTGCTACATTTGGCGCCGTCCTAAACTGTTTTCCATTTTTAAATTGAAGAAGAAATGGACGAGATATCGAGGTTTACACGCTCTCCACATGATTTATTTTCTGAAAAAAGTGGAAGTGGCACTTGGATCTGTGATTCTGCATAATTAGCAAGTTAACTGGATGTAGATGATATCTGGTTGAAAAGCCTTCACATAACATACCTGCTTGACCAGTCTTCACATAACAATCTTAATTTTGTCCTACTAAGCTGTGGGACCTTATCGCTACCTGCATGGGATCTACAGGGTGAGGTCTAGTGGTGGCCACGTCAAAAACCAAATCTCTCTTCGTTCAAAATGTTGTTGACCTTTCGTTGAGGTTATAGAGCCCACCCCTCACAAGCAAATGGGATGCAGATGAGATCTGGCCAATCTTCACATAGCATATAAGATGTGGTTGACCAATCTTCACATAACATTTAAGATGTGGTTGACCAGTCTTCATATACCATATGAGATGTGGTTGACCAGTCTTCACATAATAGTCTTAATTTTGTGGATGTGCAAAACCACTGACTGAAAGCTGTAGGACCTTATCGCTACCTCCATGGGATCTACAGGATGAGGCTTAGTGGTGGCTTCCTCAAAGACCAAAACTCTCTTTTTATACTTCAAAATGTTCCTGTCCTGCCATGGAGGCCTTATCATTACCACCATTGGATCTACAGGAAAATGTTTACTGGTGCCCATCTCAAAGACCAAATATCTCTTATTTCCTCCTTCAAAATGTTATTGACCTGCCATGGAGCTTATAAAACCCACCCTGATGCGGATGAGATCAGGTTGAATGGTGAGATCTGGTTGACTAGTCTTCACATAATATATGAGATCTGGTTGATCACTCTTCACATAATATATGAGATCTGGTTGACCAGTCACGAGCAAGACCACCGACTTGAAAATTGTAGGACCTTATCATTACCACCATGGAATCTACAGGAAAAAGTTCACTGGTGCCCATCTCAAAGACCAAAACTCTCTTTTTATACTTCCTTCAAAATGTTCCTGACCTGCCATTTTGTTTATGGAACCCACCCATCATAAGTTACCAGGAGGCCTTATTATTACCGCCATTGGATCTACAGGAAAAGATTTACTGCTGCCCATCTCAAAGACCAAATATCTCTTTTTTTCTTCCTTCAAAATGTTTTTGACCTGCCATGGAGGTTATAGAACCCACCCTGATACAGATGAGATCTGGTTGACCGGTGAGACCTCGTTGACCAGTCTTCACATAATATATGAGATCTGGTTGACCTTTCATGAGCAAGACCACCGACTTAAAAATTGTAGGACCTTATCATTACCTCCATGGTATCTACAGGAAAGGGTTTAGTGGTGTCCATTTCATAGACCAAATATCACTTAATTCCTCCTGTTATTGACCTGTCATGGAGGTTATAGAACCCACTCTGATGCAGATGAGATCTGGTTGACCAGTGAGACCTTGTTGACCAGTCTTCACATAATATATGACATCATCTTGATCAGTCTTTCATAACATATAAGATCTGGTTGACCAGTCTTTATATAATAATCCTAATCTTGAATTCCTAGATGTGCAAGACCTTATTGCTACCTCCATAGGATATACAGGATGAGGTTTAGTGCTGACCACCTTAAAGACCAAATCTCTCTTTTTATACCTCCTTCAAATACTGTTGACCTGCCATTGAGGTTATAGAACCCACCTTTCATAAGTTAACAGAATGCAGATGAGATCTGGTTGACCAGTCTTCACTTATTAATATTAATTTCATAGATGTGCAAGACCACTTACTCAAAAGATGTAGGGCCTTATCTCTACCTCCATGAGATCTACTGGATGAGGTTTAGTGGTGGCACCTCAAAGATCAAATCTCAAAACGTTGTTGACCTGGCACTGATGTTATAGAACCCACCCTTCATACAGTTTGTTAAAAGGATACAGATGGGAACTGGTTGACCAGTTAACAGGATGCAGATGCGATCTGGTTGACCAGTCTTCACTTATTAATCTTAATATTACATAGATGTGCAAGACCACTTACTCAAAAGTTGTAGGGCCTTATCTCTACCTCCATGAGATCTACTGGATGAGGTTTAGTGGTGGCACCTCAAAAACCAAATCTCAAAACGTTGTTGACCTGGCACTGATGTTATAGAACCTACCCTTCATACAGTTTGTTAAAAGGATACAGATGGGAACTGGTTGACCAGACTTCACATTCTATATGAGATCTGTCTTACCAGTCCTCACATACTAATCTTAATCTTGAATCTTGAATCTTGAAGAAAACCCCACCAGCGTCCAGCCTGGAATCTAAAAGATTCCAGGGGTGGCCGCTGGCTTCTCCCTGGATCAGGATGCCCCACTGTGTAAAACCCCTAAGGACACCTGTAAAACTCACCTTTTCCCCATTCCAACGGCACATGCGCGAGCTCTCATCTAGTCAGAGCCGTTTGCCTTTCAGCAAACGCCTCTAATTGTTTTCAATGGGCTGCCACATCCCCGGCGGAGTGGGCACAGTCCCGTCACAGCCATTCAGATGAGCACGGAGCACGCCCGCCGTGGGGGATACAGGGGATGCAGCAGTGCGCACTGCCTATAGAAGTTAATGGGAGCAGTTTTGCTGAAGAGGTAAACAAGGCAAACGGCTCCCATTGGCTGTTGGCTCACGCATGCTTCCTGTGGCAACATGAAAGAGGTGAGTTTTTTGGGCTTTCTGGGGGGTTTCATATAGCGGGGCAATGGAACAAAACCTGGTAAAGTTAAAATCCCAGGTTCTGTTTTATAGATGTGCAAGAGCACCAACTTGAAGACTGTAGGACCTTATCACTACCTGCATTGGACCTACAGGATTAGGTTTAGCGGCGACCATCTCAAAGACCAAATCTCTATTTATACCTCATTTAAAATGTTGTTGAATGGACATTAAGGTTATAGATCCCACCCTTCGTGCAGTATTGTCAATGGATGAGAATTGGTTGACCAGCCTTCACATAATATATGAGATATGGTTGATCAGTCTTCATTAACTCCCTTCATTGTCGAGTAATTTATAAGGCTATTGACATTAAAGCTAATAGAGTCTTACATCTCGTAAATCCACAAAGATTTCTAAGTGATTAGGCATGCGATATATCAAACGTACGTCTACTTATTAGAGGACACCAATGATCTCCCAATAAATTTTTCAGGAATTTTGAGACCACCTCGCCAATAAAAGCTGAAAAACCTTCTCTCCATTCATTATTCATCCATCCACAAGTGCTATGTCGCTAATAGGATGCATCATAAAAAAAGGATTACCATTTGTCACTTCCCGGACCAGATTGTATTTTTTATACCTGCCACAGAATGAATGGAACAATTGACATTATAAGTGTATCCATGACACGTTCACCTCTACATGGCTGCGAGATATGCAGCATCTTTGTTCACTTTTTTTAAAGGACAACATTGCATTCCTGTTGAAATTTACGAACCATTGACAGAAAAGCTGTAGAACCTTATCGCATTGTCTCGAAGATCAACAATATCTGCGATACATAGAGTCAATGTTCGCTTCTCAGCGAGGTCAACCTCGCATTTCATCTGCCCCTGCACAATGCTGAATAACATTTCCATTAAAGCTATAGAACCGTATCTCCATCTCTCATAGGTCCATGGTATTTCCACATCAAACGGAGGCACGAATTTGGAGGACCATTGATATTTAAGATCTGGAAGCCTTATTCTCTTGTACTTCCAGTTCGATAGGATGCAGGATAGGGAGGATCAAAAGGCTCACATCTTACAAAGGGAAACATTGCCTCCTGCAGAATTCAGGAGAACGTTAACTGTAAAATCTTCTATTTTTCTATTTCATCCGTGGTCACGTCCATTTGTGATACACAACACTGATGTTCACTTATGAAAGGCAACGTTTCTTCCCAGATACTCCTCGAGAAAGCTGGAAAATCTGCCGAGAATATCCAGTAATACTCTCAGAATACATTATACATACATTGCTGGCATTAACTTCTACCCCCACATTTTTATAAGGGCAGATGTCTTTTGCAAGACCCTTTAAAAGACTGCTGACATTAAGAGCCTTGTCTTTGTTATATATAGGATACCCTCATGCCTATGGGCTGCATGCATGTATCTATCTATACTTGTAAATTAATTTATCTACCAGCACTTTTGATACAGAGTAATACTGTATTGTTAACAATACCCCTATCCAACCTCATCTGTGTCTTCTGTACATCCATCTATCTAACTCCATGTTTTATACAAGGTAATACTGTATATCAGGTGCCTTCTCCAGAGTTTATTAATAAGAATAACTTAACCTTATCTCTGTCTTTTGTACATCCATCTTTCTAGCTGCACATTTTATACAAGGTAAGACTGTATATCAGGTGCCTGCTCCACAGTTTATTAATAAGAATAATCCAATCCAACCTTATATCTTGTGTCTTGTACAATCATAATACTGTGCCTTCCTGCTTATGGGCTGCATAGATCACCAACTTGTACAGATTATATCTATATACCTATCTATACTTTTTATATAGGTTGATTCTGTATCCGAGAGACCTGCTCCAGAGGTTATTAGACCATTAAAATCAAACCTAACATTATCTTTATCTGTTATACCAGCACGATAAGATGCATGAGATCCATGATCATTATTTACAGAGGATCACGTGTCATTTTACAGTGTTAGAAATTATTCACTTTAGAGAACCTTACTCCCTTCTCTTGTTCATCCATGATATTAACGTGTCTATGGGATGTACTGTATGGTACAGCCCCTAGGATCTACCTGTGCTGCATTGAAACCCGCTCAAGCAAGAGTTTAAGAGACCATTAACATCAAACCTAACATTATTTCTATCTGTTATACCAGCACAATAGCACCATGTCACTGAGATACATGAGATCCATGACCATCCATGACATGTCTATGGGATGTACTGCATGGTACAGCAGCTAGGATCTACCTGTGCTGCTTTGAAACCCGCTCAAGCAAGAGTTTAAGAGACCATTAACATCAAACCTAACATTATTTCTATCTGTTATACCAGCACAATAGCACCATGTCACTGAGATACATGAGATCCATGACCATCCATGACATGTCTATGGAATGTACTGTATGATACAGTACCCAGGATCTACCTGTGCTGCATTGTTTTGAGTTTAAGAAACCATTAACATCAAACCTAACATTATCTCTTTTTGTTATATTAGCACAATAGCACCATGTCAATGAGATGCATGAGATCCATGACCATCCATGATATGTCTATGGCATGTACTGCATGGTACAGCAGCTAGGATCTACCTGTGCTGCATTGATACCTGCTCAAGAGTTTAAGAAACAGCTTACCTTAAATACAGTACAAAGCCTCTGCCTCTAGCTTATTCCTAATACTCTCATGTCTGTGGGATACATTAGATTGACTGTTTGTTCACATTCTGTAAAAGACACCCCTCAGTTCCTAAAAATTCAGGCAACCACCCCCTTAAAATTCATGTGTGCCTCTCGTTCATCCATGATACTCCGTGTCTGTGGGTTGCATGGGACCTGCATGTATTCTTTATGCATTTCAGATCCCTCCTACAGAGTTTGAGACCCTTTACAATAACAAGCCTCATCTTGCTCATCCGTGATGATTCCGTATCTGTGGAATACATTGTATCTATGTTCACAACCGGATACCTCCAAAATCCAGAAGCCAACTCACATCAAAGCTACGGAATGAGAACCTAATCTCTCTTGACGATACAGTGCATGGTATATGTTTATTCTACATGGATGAGTCTATAGGATGCATGAGAAATAAGATCAATCTATACTTCAAATTGCATTTCAGATATATCTTCCAGGCTCTGAGGCCATTTACATTAAATATATTCATTGGCATTAAAAAGTAGCTACGTGAAGCTGATCTCTTGATGATGCCACATGCATGATACATAGTTTCTGTATAGTCTATAGAGGTCTATGGCAGCATTCCCCATCCCTCCCCCAGAGAGCCACCAATGGGTCAGGTTTTGTGAATCTCCACACACACGTCTCTACAGCTCAGAATCATCACTAATTAGTGTTAGTATGCGTGATAAATAAGATAAACCCGTACTTCATATGGCAATCCAAATACCTCTTCCAGATTTTGAGACCATTTACATATCTGTCTCCCCTTCCTTCCTGATACTCTCATGTCTGTGATGCTTTATTCCAAATACATCCAAAATAATGAAGACTAAAGCTATGGTAGAAGAAGCTGTTTTTTTTTTAGTGATGCTACATGCATAATACATAGTATTTGTATGTATGTCTAAGAGAGGCATGATAAATAAGATCAACCTGAGCTACAACCTGTATTCCAGATACCTGTTCCAAAGTTTGTGTCCATTCACATGTAATCTCATTTACTATATCTATGTATGCTCATCTCTGTCTCCCCTTCTTCCCTGATACCCTCAAGTCTATGGGATGCATTGGATATTTTATCACATCCTATAAAGGATGATCATTTATCCCAGATAGCTCCAAAATCTAGGAGACCACTGGTGATGAAGTGTTAAGAAGCCGATTTCTTAATGGTGCTGCATGCACGACACATAGTATCAGCGTATTCTATTTATGTCTATGGGATGCATGATAAATAAGATCAACCTGTACGTCAAACTGCAATCCAGATCCATTCACGTGACATTTAAAGGCTCATCTATGTCTCCCCTACTTCACTGTGGGATTCATTGAATCTATTTATTAAAGATACCTTCAAAATCAAGGAGGACCAGTCACGTTGAAGCTATGAGAACCTGATCTCCATCTCTCGTTAATGCTACATACATGGTACATGTAGTATCTGTATAGTGCTACATACATAGTGCATGTAGTATCTGTATAGTGCTACATACATAGTGCATGTAGTATCTGTATAGTCTATATGTGTTTGTCTATGGGATTCTTGATAAATAAGATCAACCTGTACTTCAAACTGCAATCCAGATCCATTCACATGACATTTAAAGACTCATCTATGTCTCCCCTTCTTCACTGTGGGATTCATTGAATCTATTTATTAAATCAAGGAGGACCAGTCACGTTGAAGCTATGAGAACCTGATCTCCATCTCTCGTTAATGCTACATAAATGATACATGTAGTATCTGTATAGTGCTACATACATAGTGCATGTAGTATCTGTATAGTGCTACATACCTAGTGCATGTAGTATCTGTATAGTCTATATGTGTTTGTCTATGGGATTCTTGATGAATAAGATCAGCCTGTACTTTAAACTGCAATCCAGCAGCAGAGTTTGGGGCCATTCACATAAAATATAGAGGCTTATCTATGCCCCTTCACCCCTCCCCTTTTTCCCTGATACTCCCATGTATGTCGGATTCATCAGATTTAGTTTCCTTCAAAATTCAAGGAGACCACTCACCTCGAAACTATGAGAACCTAATCTTGATGATGCTACATTCATGGTACATGTAGTATCTCTATAGTCTATGTGTATATGACTGTGAGAATCCTGATAAATAAAGACCTGTACTTTAAACTGCAATCCAGATACCTGCTGCAGAGTTTGAGGCCATTCACATGAAATATTGAGTCTTATCTCTGTCTCCCCTTCATTCCTGAGACTCTCATGTCTACGGTATACATAAGATCTATATTCTCATCCTATAAACGACAATCCTTTATTTCAAATACCTCCAAAGTCAGGGAAGACTACTCACTATAAAGCTATGAAAAGCTGATATTTTTAATGATGCTATATAGTATCTGTATAGTATGTATATGTCTGTGGTATGCATGGATCTGTGTTTGCATCCTTTAAAGGACAATCCTTCCAGATACCTCCAAAATCTAGGAGACCACTCCCATCGAAGCTATGAGAAGCTGATCTCTAGATGTTGCTACACGTGTGATACATTGTATCCTATTAGTCTGTATATGTCAATAGGATGCATAGGATCTCTGTTCACATCCTATAGAGGAACATCCTTCCAGATACCTCCAAATTCCATGAGACCACTAACATCAAGGCTATGAAAAGCTGATTTATTGATGATGCTACATGTGTGATACATAGTCTGTATATGTCTATAGGGTTCATTGGATCTCTGATCACCTCCTATAAAGGACTATTTCTTTAGATACCTTAAAATCTAGGAGACCACTCACATCAAAGCTATAAGAAGCTGATCTCATAATGATGCTACATGTCTGATACATAGTATCTGTAAAGTCTATATAGGTCTATAGGATGCATGGGATCTCTTTACACATCCTATTGAGCAAAATCCTTCCAGATACATCCAACATTTTGGAGACCACTCAAATTGAAGCCAGTGGAAGCTACATGTGTGCCACATAGTGTCCTTGTATATATAGTCTGTATATGTCTATAGTATTCATTGGATCTCTGTTCACATCCTATAAAATGACTATTCTTTTAGGTACCTTTAAAATCTAGGAGACCACTCACATTAAAGCTATAAGAAGCTGATCTCATAATGATGCTACATATGTGATACAGTCCATAGTATCCTTATAGTCTGTATAGGTCTATATTAGACTATAAGGATACTATGTACTGTATCACACATATAGCATCATTATGAGATCAGCTTCTTATGCATTGGATCTCTGTTCACATCCGATAAAGGAAAATTCTTCCAGACACCTCCAAAATCCATGAGAACACTCCGATCGAAGTTATGAGAAGCGTATCTCTTGTATGGGGTCTCTGTTCACACCCTATAAAGGACTATTTTTTTAGATACCTTTAAAATCTAGGAGACCACTCACATTAAAGCTATAAGAAGTTGATCTCATAATAATGCTGCATGTGTGATACATAGTATCTATAGAGTCTATAGGATGCATGGGATCTCTTTATATCCTATAGAGGAAAGTACTTCCAGATACCACCAAAATTTTGGAGACCACTCAGATTGAAGCTACTGGAAGCTACATGTGTGATATAGTATATAGTATCCGTATAGTCTATAAAGGTCTATAGGATGCATGGGATTTCTGTTTGCATCCTATAAAAGGAATATCCTCCAAAATTTAGAAGATCAGTCAAACTGAAGCTATGAGAAGCTGATTTCTTGATGATGCTACATGTGTGATACATAGTATCTGTAGAGTCTGTATAGGTCTATAGGATGCATGGGATCTCGTTTTACATCCTATAGAACAAAATCCTTCCAGATACCTCCGAAAACTAGAAGCTATGAGAAACTGATCTCTTGACGATGCTAGATGTATGATACATAGTATCTGTAGAGTCTGTATAGGTCTATAGGATGCATGGGATCTCGCTTTACATCCTATAGAACAAAATCCTTCCAGATACCTCCGAAAACTAGAAGCTATGAGAAGCTGATCTCTTGACGATGCTAGATGTATGATACATAGTATCTGTAGAGTCTGTATAGGTCTATGGGATGCATGGGATCTCTGTTTGCATCCTATAAAAGGAATATCCTCCAAAATATAGAAAACCAGTCAAATGGAAGCTATGAGAAGCTGATCTCTTGATGATGCTACATGTATGATACATAGTATCTGTAGAGTCTGTAAAGGTCTATAAGATGCATGGGATCTATTTTTAAATCCTATAGAACAAAATCCTTCCAGATACCTCCAAAAACTAGAAGACCAGTCAAATCGAAGCTATGAGAAGCTGATCTCTTGATGATGCTACATGTGTGATACGTTGTATCTATAAAGTATCTGTAGCCACTTCCTACAAAGGCCAGCGTTCTATTTCCATAACCTCCTGCAGCATCGTTGACACCATTTTGGGTCAGCACCAGCGCCCCCTAATCTCTCCGACCTCCCCCCTCCCTCCTCTTCAGGTAAGCCTAAACAGCACAAACATAAAACCGCCGCTGCCTCCTTAAACTTGCCCAATGTAAAAAAAAAAAGCAAATCAGAGAATCCCTTTTATGTATGTAATGTATATACACGGAAAATGATAAAGATTCCAATCCGACTATAACGAAGCACCACCGATCATTAGAAGGCGCCGACTTGCCCTTTCAGCCAAACTTCGGTAACGTCTTTAGAAAAATAGCTTTGCATAGGGACGTGCTTACCTGCAGGGAGACGCATTGATCCAGCCTCAGCGAGAGGAACGTCGGAGAGACATGGAATATAAGCCAGGCATGCTGCGATGGAGATAAATCCCGAGTGCTGCTTTTTTTTTTTCCCCACCCGACACAGAAAAATTCTCAATCCAGCAGCAGCAGCTTCGTATTCCCTCGTATTCCCTAGTAATGCAAGAACAGTATCTATAGATCCACAATGGTTAACAAGCCAAAGAGACGGAGACCCTCAACGGATTTGGGATTGTCGAAGAGACCGTAGACCATCGCACAATTTTTATTCTGGGACTTGGAAGAGATGCGGGAACGGCACAAACACGCATCCAGCCTGGAGGAGCTCCGGAGACAGAGCTTCTCCTTGTGAGTGCGATAGATGGCAGAGCCCTCCACGGCTCCGAGCGGAGAGAGGATGGAGAGAGCGAGAGAGAGAGAGAGAGAGAGAGAGACGAGCAGCTCGGGATCTGGATATTTTTCCTTCAACGCTTCCTTTGTAATAATTAAAACCAAGGTCGCTTCCCGCAAGGATAGGGACGGTACCCGGACTTTTTTATTTCAAAAAAGGTGGAAAACAAAATAATTCCAAACAAATGCAGAAGAGAAGCAGGAGGAGGAGGTGGAGGAGGAGGAGGAGGGGGCACTCTAGCAGATTGGCTGTAATGCCGATGCTGGGCTCCTGTCCGGATAATCCGTTGCATAATAATAGAAACTTAAGCTCGTGTAGACATCGGCTGACATGCCAAATCCCCCCATCAACCCGGGGAGGCCGGGCACGCGCTGCGCAATTACCGGAGGGGGGGGGGGGTGCTGCTCAGTAAGAGGACCACCAAACGCACTGACATCACCGGCCGGGCATCAACCACTACAGCACAGGGCACGCCAAGTGTGGGTGGCAGGAGCGCTGCCATTGGCTGGCACGTGGGCGTCCCGTGTAACGCCGCACAGCACGATGTATTGCGGGGCACCCAGAATAAAGTTGTGATGGTCTCCCACTAAAATATCTTATAGCTTATAATCTATTAGGCTATAACGGATGATACAGAAGGAGGAGAGCTTACAATCTATTAGGGTATAAGGGAGGATAGAGGAGGAGAGCTTACAATCTATTAGGGTATAAGGGAGGATACAGGAGGAGAAGAGCTTACAATCTATTAGGGTATAAAGGGGGGATACAGAAGGAGAAGAGCTTACAATCTATTAGGGTATAAGGGAGGATACAGGAGAAGAAGAGCTTACACTCTATTAGGGTATAAGGGAGGATACAGAAGGAGAAGAGCTTACACTCTATTAGGGTATAAGGGAGGATACAGGAGGAGAAGAGCTTACACTCTATTAGTGTATAAGGGAGGATACAGGAGGAGAAGAGCTTACACTATATTAGGGTATAAGGGAGGATACAGGAGAAGAAGAGCTTACACTCTATTAGGGTATAAGGGAGGATAGAGGAGGAGAGCTTACAATCTATTAGGGTATAAAGGGGGGGTACAGAAGGAGAAGAGCTTACAATCTATTAGGGTATAAGGGAGGATACAGGAGAAGAAGAGCTTACACTCTATTAGGGTATAAGGGAGGATACAGAAGGAGAAGAGCTTACACTCTATTAGGGTATAAGGGAGGATACAGGAGGAGAAGAGCTTACACTCTATTAGGGTATAAGAGAGGATACGGGAGAAGAAGAGCTTACAATCTATTAGGGTATAAGGGAGGATACAGGAGGAGAAGAGCTTACACTCTATTAGGGTATAAGGGAGGATACAGGAGCAGAAGAGCTTACACTCTATTAGGGTATAAGGGAGGATACAGAAGGAGAAGAGCTTACACTCTATTAGGGTATAAGGGAGGATACAGGAGAAGAGCTTACAATCTATTAGGGTATAAGGGAGGATACAGGAGCAGAAGAGCTTACACTCTATTAGGGTATAAGGGAGGATACAGAAGGAGAAGAGCTTACACTCTATTAGGGTATAAGGGAGGATACAGGAGCAGAAGAGCTTACACTCTATTAGGGTATAAGGGAGGATACAGAAGGAGAAGAGCTTACACTCTATTAGGGTATAAGGGAGGATACAGGAGAAGAGCTTACAATCTATTAGGGTATAAGGGAGGATACAGGAGCAGAAGAGCTTACACTCTATTAGGGTATAAGGGAGGATACAGAAGGAGAAGAGCTTACACTCTATTAGGGTATAAGGGAGGATACAGAAGGAGAAGAGCTTACACTCTATTAGGGTATAAGGGAGGATACAGGAGAAGAGCTTACAATCTATTAGGGTATAAGGGAGGATACAGGAGCAGAAGAGCTTACACTCTATTAGGGTATAAGGGAGGATACAGAAGGAGAAGAGCTTACACTCTATTAGGGTATAAGGGAGGATACAGGAGGAGAAGAGCTTACACTCTATTAGGATATAAGGGAGGATACAGAAGGAGAAGAGCTTACACTCTATTAGGGTATAAGGGAGGATACAGGAGGAGAAGAGCTTACACTCTATTAGGGTATAAGGGAGGATACAGGAGAAGAGCTTACAATCTATTAGGGTATAAGGGAGGATACAGGAGCAGAAGAGCTTACACTCTATTAGGGTATAAGGGAGGATACAGGAGGAGAAGAGCTTACACTCTATTAGGGTATAAGGGAGGATACAGAAGGAGAAGAGCTTACACTCTATTAGGGTATAAGGGAGGATACAGGAGGACAGCGCCAGCGTTCAGCCTTGCACAGCGCCAGGTATGACCTCTCGCTACCTGTCGCTCTCCCATACATTTCAATGGACGATCCTTTTCTTCTCTTTAAACGGGGTTTATGTTTTTGTTTTTTATTTTTCAAAAAATCACAAATAATTCTGTGACCTCTCCTGACATTGAATAAGCAGTTTTTTTCAAATTTTTTTCATGTTTTATATATTTCCTCAGAAATGACATTACAGCTCTGCCATTAAAGTGTTCATGTTACAATGTTGTTACAATGTAATTCCATATGTTTTCGCTTTGTTACTGGTGGATAGATGCTGGAAAACAGACTTTAATCACACAGCCTCCTGCGCTCTGGGCTTCAGAGAAGCATTTTTCAGCGCCAGAGATTTGTGAGGCTGTTTTTTTGCTGAATATGGTGTGAGTCGGTCGCAATGAGCAGTCGCTAACATGCGCTCCCATACAGCGCTGTACTGGTCAAATAGCGACAATGTATTCAACATTACTGAACAGCGACTGAGTCACTATGAAGTAGTGACCCACGACCGAGCACAGCGACTACTAGCGGGCGCTCTGAAAATGCCGCTACAGACGCTCATCTGTCGCTACCTGGCGTTAGTGATGAATCAGCCTGCTCGTGGTAAATGATAAGGAATACGAACGGTGATGTTAGAAGATAAGGAGTAAAAGAGAGGAAAACAAAAGAGAAGAAAGCAGATGGACAGAAAGTGAAAAAGAGACAACGGGAAGAATGCAAAGTGTAATAAAATGGGATTGTACAAGGATGAATGTGCAATAAAGAGGGACGGAAAAGGAGGGAATGTGGAAAAGTTTGTTAAAATGGACCAAAACCCAGCGCCATCGGCCCAGGAATCTATAAGGTTCCTGGGCTGATCGGTTCCCTCCCCCGGGTCATCCAAAATCGGGATGCCCCGCTGTGTGAAACCCCCCAGGTCGCCTCATTCATTTACCTTGTTTCCAGTTCCAACGGCGCATGGGCACACTCCCTGTTAGAGGGTAGCGAGGGATGCGGCCATCAGCGCGCTCATAGCCGCTGGCCTGAGATGACAAGTGACTCCGAGCGCTATGATTGGACGAGCAGCCGCGCATGTGCGTAGCACTGGGGAGAGGTGAGTTTCACTCGCTGATATGGGGGGTTCCACACATCCACAATCGGGGTTCCCACGGGGGAAAGGACCAAAACCCAGGATAGTCTGAGTCCACTGAGGAGTTTAAAGAAAAAGGAAATGAAAGAACAAAGAAGGATAGTGGAAGAGGAAAGGAAGAAGGGAGGAGCGAAAAGAAAGGAACATATACAGTATTGTAAACCAGCTTTACAGTAATAAGTAGGATGGAAAAAGAGCAGGATTGAGAAAAGCTGGGAGAGTTAAAAAAAAAAAAAGATAACGAGGAAAACAGGACTAATGGAGAAAAAAGGGGAACAAGGAAATAGACGGAAGAAGGAGAAACATGGAAGGAGGGGGTCATGCAAAGAAGGGAATGTAGCATAGAAAGGGAATGAGAGAGAGAGGGAATGTAGAAATAAATAAAGTGGAGAGATAGTGCCGGATGGAGAATTAGGGAATGAGAAGAAAGAAGATGTTGAAAGAGGGGAAAGAGGAGAAGGCTAAAAAGTAAAAGAGAAAAGAAAGGAAGGAAAATGAGAAAATACAGAAGGATGAAGAAAATGGGGAGTAAGAAGCGAATGTGGGAAAGAAAAAGAAAATATAAAGAAGCTTAGAAAGGGGGGGAAGAAGAAGAGGAGAGCGAAGTGGATAGGAGGGAAAACAGCAGAAAAGAGGAGGGATAGTGGAAAAATTGGGAATAATAGAATACAATAGAATAGAATAGAAACATAGAAGAAGCAAGCAGAGAAAAGACAGGAAGAAGAAAAACTGGAAGAGAGAAGACGGAGGGGAAATATAAGTAAAAAAAGAAAGCTAATGAGAAAAAAGGAAATTAGAAAAGAGAAGGAGAAACAAAAAAGTGAAGGGGAAGGTGGGAAAGTAGAAGAGAGAATAAGAAGAATGTAGAAGAAACAAAAAGAAAAAGAGAGGGAAAGAGACAGCAGAGACAATGGGATGGGAAAAGGGAAACTACAAAAGAGAGAGAAAGAGAAATGAAAAGAATGAGAAGGAGATGGAGGGAATGTGAAAGAGAGAACAAAGGCAGTAAAGAGGAAAGAAAAAGGAGGGGAAAACAAAACATGGATAAAGCTAAAGACGGCCAATTGCTGCGGATGGCGGAAGACGGAGGATAATAAAAGTGGTGGAGCAGAAAGGTAAGATTAGGTCCTCTTTAATATCAGCAAAAATGTATATATGTTGGACTGGCCCGCCAGAGCACCAGAGGATCCCCTGGTGTGTGCCTCAGGCTCTGGCTTTTAGTTTGCCTGCAGTGTTCTGCGAGTTTGTAATTCATTTAATACACATGAATCAATAAACATTGCACTTGAATGATTTCCTCTGGTGGCTCCAAGAATGATTTCCTCTGGTGTCCCCAAGAATGATTTCCTCTGGTGGCTCCAAGAATGATTTCCTCTGGTGGCTCCAAGAATGATTTCCTCTGGTGGCCCCAAGAATAATTTGCTCTGGTGGCCCCAAGAATGATTTCCTCTGGTAGTCCCAAGAATATTTTCCTCTGGTGGCCTCAAGAATGATTTCCTCTGGTGGCCCCAAGAATTTCCTCTGGTGGTCCCAAGAATAATTTGCTCTGGTGACCCCAAGAATGATTTCCTCTGGTGGTCCCAAGAATGATTTCCTCTGGTGACCTCAAGAATGATTTCCTCTGGTGGCCCCAAGAATTTCCTCTGGTTGTCCCAAGAATAATTTGCTCTGGTGGCCCCAAGAATGATTTCCTCTGGTGACCTCAAGAATGATTTCCTCTGGTGGCCCCAAGAAGGATTTCCTCTGGTGGAACCCACGAATGATTTCCTCTGGTGACCCCAAGAATGATTTCCTCTGGTGACCTCAAGAATGATTTCCTCTGGTGGCCCCAAGAAGGATTTCCTCTGGTGGAACCCACGAATGATTTCCTCTGGTGACCCCAAGAATGATTTCCTCTGGTGACCTCAAGAATGATTTCCTCTGGTGGCCCCAAGAAGGATTTCCTCTGGTGGGACCCACAAATGATTTCCTCTGGTGACCCCAAGAATGATTTCCTCTGGTGACCCCAAGAATGATTCCCTCTGGTGGCCTCAAGAATGATTTCCTCTGGTGACCCCAAGAATGATTTCCTGTGGTGGCCCCAAGAATGATTTCTTCTGGTGGCCCCAAGAATTTCCTCTGGTGGTCCCAAGAATGATTTCCTCTGGTGGCCCCAAGAATAATTTCCTCTGGTGGCCTCAAGAATGATTTCCTCTGGTGACCCCAAGAATGATTTCCTCTGGTGGCTCCAAGAATGATTTCCTCTGGTGGTCCCAAGAATGATTTGCTCTGGTGGTCCCAAGAATGATTCCCTCTGGTGGCCCCAAGAATGATTTCCTCTGGTGGCCCCAAGAATGATTCCCTCTGGTGGCCCCAAGAATGATTTCCTCTGGTGGCCCCAAGAATGATTTCCTCTGGTGACCCCAAGAATGATTTCCTCTGGTGACCCCAAGAATGATTTCCTCTGGTGACCCCAAGAATGATTTCCTCTGGTGGCCCCAAGAATGATTTCCTCTGGTGACCCCAAGAATGATTTCCTCTGGTGACCCCAAGAATGATTTCCTCTGGTGACCTCAAGAATGATTTCCTCTGGTGGCCCCAAGAATGATTTCCTCTGGTGACCTCAAGAATGATTTCCTCTGGTGGCCCCAAGAATGATTTCCTCTGGTGACCCCAAGAATGATTTCCTCTGGTGGCCCCAAGAATGATTTCCTCTGGTGACTTCAAGAATGATTTCCTCTGGTAGTCCCAAGAATGATTTCTTCTGGTGACCTCAAGAATGATTTCCTCTGGTGGCCCCAAAAATGATTTCCTCTGGTGACCTCAAGAATGATTTCCTCTGGTGACCCCAAGAATGATTTCCTCTGGTGGTCCAAAGAATAATTTGCTCTGGTGGCCCCAAGAATGATTTTCTCTGGTGACCTCAAGAATGATTTCCTCTGGTGACCCCAAGAATGATTTCCTCTGGTGACCTCAAGAATGATTTCCTCTGGTAACCCCAAGAATGATTTCCTCTGGTGACCTCAAGAATGATTTCCTCTGGTGGCCCCAAGAATGATTTCCTCTGGTGACCTCAAGAATGATTTCCTCTGGTGACCCCAAGAATGATTTCCTCTGGTGACCCCAAGAATGATTTCCTCTGGTGGGGCCAAGAATGATTTCCTCTGGTGACCCCAAGAATGATTTCCTCTGGTGGCCCCAAGAATGATTTCCTCTGGTGACCCCAAGAATGATTTCCTCTGGTGACCCCAAGAATGATTTCCTCTGGTGACCCCAAGAATGATTTCCTCTGGTGGGGCCAAGCAATGTGCAGTGTGATAGCAGCTGAGCCTGTGCTTCATGACTGTCCTGCAGCTGCTCATTAGTATTCAGATATGCGCCTCACCTCATTAATAATGCAGGACTGAGCATTATCCCTATACAGAGATAATAACAGAAAATATCAGGTGAATGTTTGAATATTAATGAGGAGGTGCCTCTTTCTTTGTCTCTTTTTTGTTTCGTTCCTGTCTTTTTCTCTTATGTTTCTCTCTGTCACGGACCGGGTGTGGCGGCACAGGTGTGGATCCGCTGTGACCGTGTTACTGATAGCGAGTGCCGCGTCAGGGGAGCGGAGTCTAAGAGGCCGCCGGTATTCACCAGAGCCCGCCGCAAAAAAAGGTTGGTCTTGCAGCAGCGAGTGACCCCCAGGCCGCTACCCCCCAACGGCGGCTCAGCCACACAGTCAGCCGAGGTAATGCGTGGTACAAAGGAGGCAGGCAAAAGGCGATGTAAAGGTTCAAGCAGAGGTCAGGGCTGGCAGCACAGGTTCAGAGTCGGGGACAGGCAAAGGTCGGTACACGGGTGAGCAATACTGAAAACAACAGACTTTCCTCATACAAAGGAAGACCAAGATCCGGCACTGATGGGAAAGGAAGTGCTCCTTAAATAGGGGAAGTGGATGCAGGATTTGATGACCAGGCACCAATCAGTGGTGTACAGGCCCTTTGAATTTCTGGAATCCGGCGCGCGCGCCCTCTAGTGGACGGGGGCGTGCGCGCACTGAGCCATGCGAGGAAGCAGCACAAGGAGGAGGAAGACGGCTGGGAGCAGCAGGCGCACGGCCAGCCACCACGCCGGAAGCCACGGGCCCACCGGCAGGAGCGGGTAAGGAGAGGGACTGGGGAGCGCTGCGAGATGGGCGCGCAACGCTCGCTCTAACACTCTCTTGTCTCTCTCCTTTCTTCTCTCTCGTTTTTCCCTCTCTCATGTTGTTGTCTCTCTCTTTGTCTCATTTTTGTTTTGTTCCTGTCTTTTTCTCTTATGTTTCTCTCTCTCTCTTTTCTTTTTATCTTGTTTCTTTTCTTTATCTACCTCTTTGATCTCTCTGCTGTGTCTTCTTGTCTCCCTCCTCCAGTAAACTGTCAATGATGATGTCATGCCCCAATCTTTTATCCCGATACATGTGGGTGATAGCGATGCTAGGGGCCCCTGAATCTGCCGGAGCCCAGAGCAAATGCTACATTGTGATAATCCAGCATTGTGTGCTGCACTTTACCTGTGCTGTGAGTTAAAGCGGACCAAAACCCGCTGAACTTGTGACATACATTTGGCCCCTGCTGATGCTCCACGTCTCAGGGTGTAGAACTAGAAATGGATATTTTCACTTTTTAAATCCTCCTGGAACTCTTTATTTTTTGCTGTCCCTCTCTGTAAGACGGCAGGTGATCAGTTATTACATAGGCCTGGCGATGACATCATCGCCCCACACACAACAGCGGCAATGAATGGAGGAGGCGGAGCTTTACAGCTAAAACAGGCGCCATTATCTGGGATTACAGTTAAGTAGGGGCAGAAAAAATTGGCAATGGGTAATCTGACTCTGACTTTCCATTGTCCACTATTTTCGTATTGTCTTTACTTGTCTCCTGCAAAGCGGATGGATGAAGCCACGCCCCCTCAGTAAAGGATGGATGAAGCCACGCCCCCCATTAAAGGATGGTTGAAGCCACGCCCCCTCATTAAAGTATAGATTAAGCCACACCCCCTCGTTAAAGGATGGATGAAGCCAAGCTCCCTCATTAAAGGATGAAGCCACGCACCTTCATTAAAGGATGGATGAAGCCAAGCCCCTTCATTAAAGGATGGATGAAGCCAAGCCCCCTCAATAAAGGATGGGTGAAGCCAAGCCCCCTCAATAAAGGATGGGTGAAGCCACGCCCCCTCAATAAAGGATGGGTGAAGCCAAGCCCCCTCATTAAAGGATGGGTGAAGCCACGCCCCCTCATTAAAGGATGGAGGAAGCCACGCCCCCTCATTAAAGGATGGATGAAGCCAAGCCCCCTCATTAAAGGATGGATGAAGCCAAGCCCCCCCATTAAAGGATGGATGAAGCCAAGCCCCCTCATTAAAGGATGGATGAAACCACGCCCCCTTATTAAAGGATGGATGAAGCCACGCCCCCCCATTAAAGGATGGATGAAGCCAAGCCCCCTAATTAAAGGATGGATGAAGCCAAGCCCCCCCATTAAAGGATGGATGAAGCCAAGCCCCCTCATTAAAGGATGGATGAAGCCAAGCCCCCTCATTAAAGGATGGATGAAGCCACGCCCCCCCATGAAAGGATGGATGAAGCCAAGCCCCCTAATTAAAGGATGGATGAAGCCAAGCCCCCTAATTAAAGGATGGATGAATCCACGTCCCCTCATTAAAGGATGGATGAAGCCAAGCCCCCTCATTAAAGGATGGATGAAGCCAAGCCCCCCTCATTAAAGGATGGATGAAGCCAAGCCCCCTCATTAAAGGATGGATGAAGCCAAGCCCCTTCATTGAGGGATGACTAGGAGATACATTGTAACAGTTACAACAATAGAAACACTTTGAATAGGCAAATGCATCATTTATTGCTGCAGATCTGCATGTTACACCTCAAAGAGGGACAATATGTAAATGAAGCCACGCCCCTTTATTGAGGGATGGACGAAGCCACGCCCCCTCATTAAATGATGGATGAAGCCACGACCCCTCATTGGGGGATGGATGAAGTCACGCCCCCTCATTGGGGGATGGATGAAGCCACGCCCCCTCATTGCGGGATGGATAGGAGATACATTGTAACAGTTACAACAATAGAAACACTTTGAATAGGCAAATGAATCATTTATTGCTGCAGATCTGCATGTTACACCTCAAAGAGGGACAAATGAGAACAACAAGGGACAGGGGGAGATGGATTCAAAAGAGGGACAGTCCCTCCAAATCAGGGACACTTGGGAGGTATGGTGCAGCGCTCTGTGTATTGAGCTCTGGTCCCTGGCGCACCAAGACTGCGGTAACACCTCACTGTTAACAATCCAGGGCTCACACAGTGCCAACACGGCCTATAACTCCAATCAGACACCAGACCTAATTTCTTTTAGATTCCAGGGCCGGCCCAGCTCTAAGAAACCGAATGGGGGCTCAGCCGCACTCACGTTCACTGCAAAGCCAGCCAGTTATGGCGGACATGGGCATGCAGAGACATAGGCCCTTATTTAAGAAGGGATAGCGTCAGGTAGCGCCTGGTTAATGAGAGGTAGCGACAGGTAGCGACTGGTCAACGCCGGACACGGCACGCAATTACACATTTATCAAGCAGAATCTGTTTAGCGACTGGGATAGCGCCATGTAGCGTCTGATTCATCATTTTCACAGCCTCAGCGAACAGCGCCGGCGTTCAGCCTTGCACAGCGCCAGGTATGACCTCTCACTACCTGTCGCTCTCCCATACATTTCAATGGACGATCCTTTTCTTCTCTTTAAACGGGGTTTTTGTTTATTTTTTTTCCAAAAATCACAAATAATTCTGTGACCTCTCCTGACATTGAATAAGCATTTTTTTCACAATTTTTTCATTTTTTATATATTTCTTCAGAAATGACATTACAGCTCTGCCATTAAAGTGTTCATGTTACAATGTTGTTACAATGTAATTCCATATGTTTTCGCTTTGTTACTGGTGGATAGATGCTGGAAAACAGACTTTAATCACACAGCCTCCTGCGCTCTGGGCTTCAGAGAAGCATTTTTCAGCGCCAGAGATTTGTGAGTCTGTTTTTTTGCTGAATATGGTGTGAGTCGGTCGCTATGAGCAGTCGCTAACATGCGCTCCCATACAGCGCTGTACTGGTCAAATAGCGACTCCTCACAATGTATTCAACATTACTGGACAGCGACTGAGTCGCTATGAAGTAGCGACCCACGGCTGAGCACAGCGACTACTAGCGGGCGCTCTGAAAATGCCGCTACAGACGCTCATCTGTCGCTACCTGGCGTTAGTGATGAATCAGCCTGTAAGATAGATGCAATAGATGCTGTGCCAACACAACCTATAACTCCAATCAGACAACAGACCTAATTTCTTTTAGATTCCAGGGCCAGCCCAGCTGTAAGAAACCGAATGGGGGCTCAGCCGCACTCACGTTCAGCGTATTGCCTGTATGCGGTAAAGCCAGCTACTTAGTTATGGCGGGTGTGGGCGTGCAGAGACCCAGAATGATGCAACAGATGCCACCTCCCGCCACGGGATCGCCAGCGATGTAAGAATATCAGGCAACTGTTGGAGTAACTTAAGGCGGGGCATCCCATATTGGCAGGGCCGGCGTCAGCACCCGGCAAGGCGGGGCAGCTGATGGGGGCCCCCACCCTCCGCAAGGCCCACTGACAGGTCCTCCCCTTGGGGTGCGCAACAGCGGACTGGGAGGGCACCGCCACATCTGGTGCCCACATCTCCTCGAATGTCGGGGTTCCACACAATGGGGCATCTCGATTTAGATTCCAGGGGAGGAAGCGCTGGGTCTTATTCTGCTTTTAAGTTGCCCACCCCAGCTGATTTCTTATCCCTGTAGCATCCCAATCTGTGATACCCTCCTGTGTGACACCCCCTGGGATCGCTGGCATACCCACTATGCAAGCAATTCCACCCCTGGGTTTTGGTCCGCTTTACAGGGGCATCTCAATATGGGACGCCCCTGTTTGTGAAAGACCCCCCCTGGTTTGGCCGTTAACTCAAACTGGTGACACAGCGCATTCACCAGTTCCAGGAAAGTAATGAACAAATTCGAGGTCAGGATTGAAGGGGGTTGGTGCGCTTCATGGTAGACCAAAACTAGAGTCCAAATAGCCTGATCCTTAGGCAGCATCCAGATTTGGGACGCCCCTCAGTGATGTGACGCGACTCTTTACCACAAAGGTCCCACTGAGACCACGCCGCCCAAGGGCCCACATAAACCTGGAGCTGGCCCTGCATATCAGGATCCCCCAGGGATGGACATTTTATAATCTATAAGACGCTATGTCCTTTTTTTGGTCCACTTTAAGTCCGCTTTATAGTAGACAAAGACTTTGGCCAGATATTAAGAGGAGCGCTAATGAAAACACGTGTCGCCCGCCATCGCGCTGCGATGAGTTATTCATGTTTAAGCCCCAGCGGCCGCTTCGTGAATAGATTACATTTCGGCTTTTAAATGATGTTTGTGTCACTTATTTATTTTTAAAGGTCATGTTTGCCGAGCGCTGTCCTGGGAACGGGAATAAAATTCCCACCAACGGAATAATTTAATCCGGACACACAACGTGCGGCCTCGCTACACAGATGATGTTATATGCAAATGAGCGCCACCAGATTGTTCTATGGAAATGGCTTCTGGATGCGTTTCCACATTGCAGCTGCTATGGAGGACTATGGGGGTTATTTAAAGTGGACCAACACCCAGGCTGATCGGCCCGGGAATCTATAGGGCCGATCAGATCCCTCCCCGCGGGGCATCCGAAATCGGGATGCCCGGCTGTGTGAAACCCCGCAGTACGCCCCATTCACCTTACCTCACCCCCGTTCCAACGGCACATGCGTGGGCCGCATCTCACGCTTCTCTCTAGCTCGTTTGTGAATGGCCGCCAGCGTGCTCGGAGCCGCTGTGGTTGTCCGTCCCTTGTATGTGCATACCACAGCGGCTCTGAGCGTGCTGATTGGACGAGGCCCACACATGCGCCGTAGGAGCGGGGTGAGGTGAGTTTTTTCTGCCATTCTGGGGGGTTTCACGATCGCGGTGCCTCGTGGAAGTGGACCAAAACCCAGGATAGTGAAAATCCTGGGTGTTGGTCAACTTTAAGAAGGGATAGCGCCTTGTAGCGGCAGGCAGCGTCTGCCTGGTGAACACCGGGCGCTGTACGCAAAACCACATTTATGAAAGCGAATCTGGTGAGCGACTCTAACAGCACCATGTAGCGTGACATGTATTATTACAGGCGGCTCAGTGTATAGAGGCGGCTATCTAGGTTCCATAGTGCCAGGTATTACCTTTCGCTCACTGTCGCTCTCCCATACATTTCAATGGCCGCTCCTTCTCTTCTGTTTGAACAGGTGTAGCGGGCGCATGCCTCTCCAGGAACACATGCTCTGGGGAGCGAGGGGGGTTCTTGGACCTAGGGTAGGGCATCCCATGTCGGTGTGGCATGTGTGGGTGGAGGTGCACTTACTGGCTTCAGTCGTCGCTGGTCTCCAGAGATTTAGTGAACTCAAACTGGTCTTTATTGATTGGCTTCCATCCATGGTAACACAGCAAACAGTTCAGTACAGGCATAATCCAAAGGTTACAGCAAACAGTCTATTCCAATGGTTTCCTCCATGTCTGTCTCTCAGCTCCTCCACTACATTGAAATGCTTCCCCTCAGGACCAGCTCCAAACGTAGAACACTCTAGAAGGGTTGGTCTCTCCCTTATATAACCTCTGTATTGTTGCTACTACAACTAAGTTGCAAGCCTCAACCAATGGCAGAGCACGTAATGTTGCCAATGCCACCTTCGCTAAGTCTCTATTTACCAAACTAAAGGGGAATGCCAGACCATTAAAGTATTGGTTAAATCCATTCCTTAGGCAACACTGCCATCATGTGGATTCATGACGCAATGTCCCCAAGAGATGCATCTAACAGGTTTAAATTAAAACCATTTAAGGTTTCTATCACTTTCAGGGCCTATTCCACTGACAGGGCTGTAATTGTTCCGACTTGTAGTATTACCCATAGTTTCCACCCGTCACACAGGGTTTTTTTTTTTTTGCTCCAATCATTGTGTGACGTCTCCTGGCTGCAAACAAACACTTTTAGAAACTTTTCGGACTTTTTATATTTTATGCAGAATTGTAATTACAGTGTTAATGTCACAGTGTTATAACAATGTCATTCCATGTGTTTTCCCTTTGTTACTGGTGGATATGTGTTCAAAAACAGACTTTGATCACATAGTGTCTGGCGCTCTATGCTACAGCGCCCAGCTTTAGAGCGCCGACGCAAAGTATGGTGTGGAGCTCCGAGTGCCGGATGCACTGAGCTGGCGCTACCTCTTGCTCCCTGCAGCGATGTACTGGTGTTAGAGCGCCCAGCACACATCACATTCATCAATGCCAGCCAGGTTACTACACCGACTGAGGCACTCTGTTACAGCGCCCGATACCTGCTTACAGCGTCTACTAGCGGTCGCTCTAAGCGTCGCTATACAGGCGCTCATCTGCAGATACCTGGTGTTAGTAATGAATCAGCCTCCACGTGCTCGTAACATTGCAGCGTCATTGAGCCAATCACATCGCAATAACGGCCATCAAAACAGCCGCCACTGCCACATCATCTTGGGTCCAATAGAGCAACAGCTCCGGGCCCTCTGCACCATTGTCACTAACTTAAACCGGACAAACACCCGTTTTTTTCTTTAAAGTGGACCAACACCCAGTGGGCCGATCAGATCCCTCCCCGCGGGGCATCCGAAATCGGGATGTCCCGCGGGGTGAAACCCCCCAGGAAACCCACAATACTACCTTCTCCCCGTTCCAGCGGCGCATGCGCGTCTGCTGCCGCCGCCTTCCGCGCGTCCCTCTAGCAGGGCGCGCTCCCGCGCTGGCCGTTTGTGAATGGCCGGCACGGGTGTGCTCCCTGTAAGAGGGACGCGCGGGAGGCGGCAGCGGACACGCTCTGCTTGTCCGTAGCTGCCTCCCGCTTGTCTGTCGGCGGGGATTGGCTGCAGGGAGTGGGGTGAGGTGAATTTTCGGGGCTTTCTGGGGGGTTTCACACAGCGGGGCACCCCCGATCGGGGTGCCCCACCGAAGTGGACCAAAACCCAGGATAGTCAAAATCCTGAGTGTTGGTCCACTTTAATGGGTGTTGGTACTGCTGTCAGCTAATCAAAACAAGCTCGAGAGGGGTCATCCAGGGGGCATCCCGCACCCCAGAATGCCCATAATCCTCACCTTCACTATGAGCCAGCACCAGTAGCAGACCCGCAATTGGCCGATGGGCGGTCATGGGTGCAGGCGGTTTCAGTGGCCGGCATCGAGGATGTGACCTTGGCCAACATGACCTCCCGGTGGCCAATCGCGGGACTTATTATTATTATTATACTAAGGTGAGGATTACGGGCGTTTTGGGGATTATGTGCGGGGGGGGGGGGGGGGGCTCCAGCATTCTCGATGCTCCCCTTGAGCTTGTTTTGATTAGCTGACAGCAGGACCAAGACCCGTTACAGAAAAAATGGGTTTAAAGGAGCTGTGTCGCCCCAAATCACCCAGTGTGATAAGTCAATATACACCTGCTGGATAGTGAAAGGAAGGGCCACCTATACACACCAAATGCAAAATATTGTAGACATGTGGACCTAAAGTAACATGCCGGCTTTTCAGTTAGAAATACCCGTAGATAGAGCTAATAAGAGTTACAAGCCATTTTTCCGGTAATAGAGCAAGAAAATGTATGAAAATGAGTTTCCCCCCCACACATAACCCCCCAGAATGCCCGTAATCCTCAACTTCACTATGAGCCAGTGCTGGGAACCCGCGATTGGCCGGTGGGTGGTCACATGGGCAGGTCATTCTGTTGGCCAGCGCTAGGGAAGTGACCATGGCCCACGTGACCTCTGGGCGGCCAATCGCGGGACTTATTTCCTGGCACTGACTCATAGCGAAGGTGAGGATTCCCGGCGTCGAGGTGAGAGGGAGGGTAGCATTGAGGTGGGGGCGATCCCAGGGATGATGATAAAGTCCTAGACCCAACATGAACTGAAGGCTATCAGAGTTCAGGGGAAGAGGTGGTGGTGGTCACACAGCCCTTGGCAACCATCAGAAGAGGGAGAAGGGTGCCAGCAGTCAGCCCTTTACTGCCACTGCCCACCTCGCTCAGTGTCACTCTACCGGGTGTAAACCCTGATTGCAGAGACTAAGAACCGGCTCACCTCTCGACCAGGAAGCCGGGAATCTAAGGATCAACCTGGTTTTCACTAGAGCCTCTAAAGGTGAGGATAGAATGGGCTGCAGGAAGGCCCCAGGTCAGGTGACCTAGGAGTGAGTTTTGCCAAGTTCTGGGTAGAAGACAGACCAGAGCTGGACTGGAGACATGGGACAAGACAAGGTCGTGGCTGGCTGAACTGGATCGAAGTCGTAACAAGCCGAGGTCATGGGCAGGCAGAACAGGATCGAAGTCGTAACAAGCCGAGGTCGTGGGCAGGCAGAGCAGGATCGAAGTCATAAACAAGCCGAGGTTGTCAGGAGAGCAGGATCGAAGTCTTAACAAGCCAAGGTCGTGGGCAGGCAGAGCAGGATCGAAGTCATAAACAGGCCGAGGTCGTGGGAAGGCAGAGCAGGATTGAAGTAGTAAACAGGCTAAGGTCATGGGCAGGCAGAACAGGATCGAAGTCGTAAACAGGCCGAGGTCGTGGGAAGGCAGAGCAGGATCTAAGTGGTACCAAGCCGAGGTCGTGGGCAGGCAGAACAGGATCGAAGTCATAAACAGGCTGAGGTCGTGGGAAGGCAGAACAGGATCGAAGTTGTTACAAGCCGAGGTCGTGGGCAGGCAGAGCAGGATCGAAGTCGTAAACAGGCTAAGGTCGTGGGCAGGCAGAACAGGATCGAAGTCTTAAACAGGCCGAGGTCGTGAGCAGGCAGAACAGGATCGAAGTCGTAAACAAGCCGAGGTCGTGGGCAGGCAGAACAAGATCGAAGTCGTAAACAGGCTGAGGTCGTGAGCAGGCAGAACAGGATCGAAGTCGTAAACAGGCCCGAGGTCGTGGGAAGGCAGAGCAGGATCTAAGTGGTACCAAGCCGGGGTCGTGGGCAGGCAGAACAAGATCGAAGTCGTAAACAGGCTGAGGTCGTGGGCAGGCAGAACAGGATCGAAGTTGTAACAAGCCGAGGTCGTGGGCAGGCAGAGCAGGATCGAAGTCGTAAACAGGCTAAGGTCGTGGGCAGGCAGAACAGGATCGAAGTCATAAACAGGCCGAGGTCGTGGGCAGGCAGAACAGGATCGAAGTTGTAAACAAGCCGAGATCGTGGGTAGGCAGAGCAGGATCGAAGTCGTAAACAGGCTAAGGTCGTGGGCAGGCAGAACAGGATCGAAGTCATAAACAGGCCGAGGTCGTGGGCAGGCAGAACAGGATCGAAGTTGTAAACAAGCCGAGATCGTGGGTAGGCAGAGCAGGATCGAAGTTATAAAGGCCGAGGTCGTGGGCAGGCAGAACAGGATCGAAGATGTAAACAGGCCGAGGTCGTGGGCAGGCAGAACAGGATCAAAGACGTAAAGAGGCCGAGGTCATGGGCAGGCCGAGCAGGATCTAAATGGTAACAAGTAGAAATGAGCGAATCGATTCTGACGAACCAGAATTCATTACGAATTTCAGGAAAAATTCGTTTAGTTAAGATTCCGAATATCCCCGCGATTCGATCACTCTAATCGCTTCCTTAAAACTCCATTTACTGCTATACAGCCCATCTAAAATGGTGGATCCACATGTCAGGACATGTCCCATGGGGAAAGGAATCCTGGGCAGGTGTCACATGCTACCTATCAGCAGACAGGCTTACCGTAAATGGCGGCCATTTTGCGGAAGATCATTCTGACACTGTATTGCGGCCAGAGCAGATCAGGCAGGGAGAGAGCGAGGGACAGATAGACAGACAGGTAGATAGATAGATAGATAGATAGATAGATAGATAGATAGATAGATTTTGTAATCAGCGTCACTTTTCCACTATCAAAGGAGCCAAACTCTGTATTTGAAGAGGGGCATCCCAAACACTAGCATAAATATTTCAAGACTACCTGTCTACTAACTGGTTGCATTTTGTAATCAAAGTCACTTTTTAAGTAAACTTTGCCTTTCGCTGGGGGGGGGGGGCATCCCAAATACTAGCACGTGTCTTTTAAGAGTACTTGCCTACTTACCTTTTGCCTTTTGTATAAAAAAAGTCTGGTTTTAAAGTTTAAAGCACCCATTGCCTTTCACTGGGGGCCATTGTCAGTGCTACCACTAGTCTTTTAAGAGTACCAGCCTACTAACCTTTTGTCTTTTGTATAAAAAGTCTGGTTTACAAGTTTGAAGCACCCATTGCCTTTCTCCGGGGGCCATTGTCAGTGCTACCACTTATCTTTTAAGAGTACCTGCCTACTAACCTTTTGCCTTTTGTATAAAAAAGTCTGGTTCACAAGTTTAAAGCACCCATTGCCTTTCACCGGGGGCCATTGTCGGTGCTACCTTCTACTTATCTTTTAAGAGTACCTGCCTACTAACCTTTTCCCTTTTATATAAAAAAGTCTGGTTTTAAAGTTTAAAGCACCCATTGCCTTTCCCTGGGGGCCATTGTCAGTGCTACCACTTATCTTTTAAAAGTACCTGCCTACTAACCTTTTGCCTTTTGTATAAAAAAGTCTGGTTTTAAAGTTTAAATCACCCATTTCCTTTCACCGGGGGGGCATCCCGAATACTAGCACTGACTACCATCTGACAGTGTCTTTTTGCATTAGCTTTTAGCTACAGTGTCTGCCTATTTTGATCTAACTTTTCTACACACCTGCTTTTACAAAAATACTGTTCTAGGTGTAGTGTAGTGTATTGTTTTCCCCTCCTAAACGCAGTAAAAATGTCAGGCAGAGATGTGCCAGGATGTGCACCGAGGAGAGGCCTAGATTCATCAGGCAGAGGTCGCAGCAGACTAGGGGCGAGTGGCAGCAGGAGTCGCGGGAGAGGCCTGATCTCCCGGTATCTGCTAGCGGTCGTGTCTTGACCAGCAACTCATCTACCATCATCAATTGGTTAACACGGCCATCTACACAAGTGACATCTGACACCCCCAGTCAACAGTCGGTAGGTTCCTCGGACACAACCCTGAGTTGGCATGGCCCGGGTGCAGCTCCTGTCCTTCCATTGCCTCTGTCCTACGCTGCCCCCCCTCCAGCCGCCATATCTTATGCTTTGGGTTCAGCTCCACTATTCAGTGAGGACGATGTGTTAGAGGACAGTCAGCAGCTACTGCCCAGCCAAGAAATGGAGGAGACATCCGCCCCTTTTTTCACTAGGCAGACAAACACTGAGGAGAAGAGTGGCGTGGGAGGTAGTGTGGCTAGCGTTCCGTCTCCTGCAGCACATGCTGTTGTGGAAACCGAGGAGGACATCAGTGACGTGCAGACACAACTCGATGATGATGATGATGATGAAGCTGATCGTACTTGGGAGCCCGGTGCAGAAGGGGCTTCATCATCCTCAGGAGAAGAGGGTCCCAGGTTGCCCCAGAATCAGCAGCCGAGGCAGCAAGGTGGTAGTAGGGTTGGCAGTCAGCATGGTGGCAGAATTGGGGGATGTCTGGAGCCACAAGTGGCCGGGGGCAGGGTAGACCACCTGCTGCGCAGCAGGCTGCCTTCCCGAGAGGTAGTGGAGCAGGGGTTCCTGGAGTTGGCAGCAGTAGCAGTGAATTAGTGCGGACTGTTGGAGGGAAAATTAGCTACTCGGCAGAGTGGTACTTTTTCATCAAGCATCCGCAGGAGGGTAACCTGGCCACATGCAAGATGTGTAGACAGAAAGTAAAGCGTGGCCAGGGCCCCAATGTTGGTACCACGGCCCTGCGGCAACACATGCAGCATCACCATAAAGCGGCCTGGGAGAACCGAGGCTCTGAAGTGGGGGTCCAGCCTGCTGCGTCAGCCAGTGCCATGCCGCTTCCAATTTCACCCAGCCAAGGCTCCAGCACCTCAGCCGAAGGTAGCTGTGCGTCATGCCCATCCTCTGCCGCTCCAGATGCTCCTGCTCCTCCTACTAAAAGTCAGTCATCCCGCCAGCAATCCATCAGCGAAGCCATGTCCAAGAGACAACAGTATATGCCCACTCATCCTACGGCGCAGAAGCTAAATGTGCTCCTGTCCAAGTTGCTGGTGCTGCAGTCCCTCCTTTTTACGGTGGTGGACTTTGCACCTTTCAGAGAGTTGATGGCTAGTGCCGAGCCGAGGTGGAGAGTCCCAAGCCATCATTTCTTTGCAAAGAAGGCAGTACCAGCCCTGCACAAATTTGTTGAGCAGAAAGTGGGCCAGTCCTTGATCCGGTCGGTGTGTACCAAAGTGCACAGCAGCGCCGACATCTGGAGCTGTAACTACATGTTCTTTACGGCCCACTGGGTGAATGTGGTTCCTGCACAGCAACTTGGACAGGTCACTTCGGCCTCCAGGCTCCCAGGCCGTTTTGCCTGTCACACCTCCTCATCCTCCACCTTCACTGCCTTCACTGTATGGTCAATTCTCAATGCCCCTTCAGCCTACTATGTGTGCAGGGCATGGCGGTGTCATGCTGTGCTTCACATGGTTTGCCTTGGCGAACAGAGTCACACAGGGGAGGAGCTCCTGAAATTCATTCATCAAGAAATCAAAACATGGCTTACTCCGTGAAAATTGGAAATGGGAACCATGGTGACTGACAATGGGAGTAACATCTTGTCTGCGCTGCGACAAGGAAGCCTGAGCCATGCGCCCTGTATGGCACACGTGTTCAACCTAGTTGTCAAGCGTTTTCTGAAGTCTTCCACCCATCTGCAAGACATCCTAACAATGGGAAGGAAACTTTGTATATACTTCAGCCACTCCTACACCGCCAAGCACACCCTTCTTGAGCTACAGCATCAGAACTGTATCCAACATAGTCTGATTTGCGATGTTTCCACCCGTTGGAATTCCACCCTTCATATGTTAGATCGACTATACAAACAGAGAAAAACCATCAATGATTTCTTGATGATCCAAGCAGATAGGGGGACTCCCCTGTGTAACTTTAATGTGAACCAGTGGCAGCTCATACGTGACACCTGCCGTCTGCTCAGGCCCTTTGAGGAAGCCACTTTATTTGTCAGTCGCCAGGATTACGGCATGAACGACGTGAGTCCGCTGCTTCATGTAATACAACACATGTTGGAAACCATGGCTGGTCAGGGCACTGGAGACATGGTGCATACATTTCATGGCCACATCAACCCTGTGGGAGCTGAGAAGGAGGAGGAGCACAGTGAAGCACATTTTGGTTTTGGCGAAATGGGCGGTTTATCTAGTCATCTGACAGGAGAGGAGGAGCAGGAGCAGTCAGTGGAGCTAGAGGGTTGTGAGGAAGGCGAGACAGAGGAGCCAGACACACCGTGGCAGTATGCAGTGGAGATGGAGACAGGTAGTCCCTCCGAGTCACTTGTACAAATGGCACGATGCATACTCACGTGCTTGCGTAGTGACCGCAGAATTGTCTCCATTTTTCTGCGGGATGACTTCTGGCTCTCCACCTTATTGGACCCTCGCTACCGGCACAAAATGGGGGCATTTCCTACACCCACTGAGAGGGAGGACGAACTGACCTACTACAAAGACATTCTACGTAGTCAGTTGGCCGATGCCTATCTGCGCCATCGTCCATACTCTCGCAGGTCTGACTCAGGGGAACCTCTGCGCTCACCTTCCACTGCCATGGCTGTCAGGGGGGGTGGCAGGAGCAGCAGCAGCTCCATCAGCAGCAGCCTCAGTCTTCAGTCGCTAATGAGTAGCTTTTTGCACCCGCATAGTGAGGCTACTCATGAGCAGCAGGAAGACCTGGAGCAGGGCCTGAACCAGCAGGTCGTGTCATACCTTGAAATAACCATGCCAACGCACCTTGAGGATCCACTGGACTTCTGTGGCCACAACTGGCAGAGTTTTCCCTGGGAAAGTCTGTCCACTAAAAATGTAGAGAAACTCACCTTTGTGAAGATGAATCAGGCATGGATCAGCCAGGATTTCCACCCACCAATAGCTGATGCATGCGAGTAGCTGATGCATGGTAGCTCCTCCTGCTGCTGCCAACTCCAGAGTGTGTTTTTCAGGCAATATATGGGCACCTAATGCTGCTGCCAACTCCTACCTGTGTCTTTCTGGCAATATATGGGCTCCTAATGCTGCTGCTGCTGCTGCCAACTCCAGGGTGTGTTTTTCAGGCAATATATGGGCTCCTAATGCTGCTGCCAAATCCAGTGTCTCTTTCGGGCAATATATGGGCTCCTAATACTGCTGCCAACTCCAATGTGTTTTTCAGGCAATATATGGCTTCCTAATGCTGCTGCCAACTCATGGGTGTGTTTTTCAGGCAATATATGGGTTCCTCATGCTGCTGCCAACTCCAGGGTGTGTTTTTCAGGCAATATATAAGCTCCCTATGCTGCTGCCAACTCTAGAGTGTGTTTTTCAGGCAATATATGATCTCCTAATGCTGCTGCCAACTCATGGGTGTGTTTTTCTGGCAATATATGGGCTCCCTATGCTGCTGCCAACTCCAGGGTGTGTTTTTCAGGCAATATATGGGCTCCCTATGCTGCTGCCAACTCCAGGGTGTGTTTTTCAGGCAATATATGGGCTCCCTATGCTGCTGCCAACTCCAGGGTGTGTCTTTAGGCAATATATGGGCTCCCTATGCTGCTGCCAACTCCAGGGTGTGTTTTTCAGGCAATATATGAGCTCCCTATGCTGCTGCCAACTCCAGGGTGTGTTTTTAGGCAATATATGGGCTCCTATTGCTGCTGCCATCTCCTGGGTGTGTTTTTCAGGCAATATATGGGCTCCCTATGCTGCTGCCAACTCCACTGTGTGTCTTTCAGGCAATATATGAGCTCCTAATACTGCTGCCAACTCCAATGTGTTTTTCAGGCAATATATGAGCTCCTAATGGTGCTGCCAACTCCAGGGTGTTTCTTTTAGGCAATATATGGGCTCCTAATGCTGCTGCCAACTCCAATGTGTTTTTCAGGCAATATATAGGCTCCCTATGCTACTGCCAACTCCAGGGTGTGTTTTTCAGGCAATATATGGGCTCCCTATGCTGCTGCTAAGTTCAGAGTGTGTTTTTCAGGCAATATATGGGCTCCCTATGCTGCTGCCAAGTCCAGAGTGTGTTTTTCAGGCAATATATAGGCTCCCTATGCTACTGCCAACTCCAGGGTGTGTTTTTCAGGCAATATATGGGCTCCCTATGCTGTTGCCAAGTCCAGAGTGTGTCTTTCAGGCAATATATGGGCTCCTAATGCTGCTGCCAACTCCAGTGTCTTTTTCAGTCAATATATGGGCTCCTAATGCTGCTGCCAACTCCAATGTGTTTTTCAGGCAATATATAGGCTCCCTATGCTACTGCCAACTCCAGGGTGTGTTTTTCAGGCAATATATGGGCTCCCTATGCTGCTGCTAAGTTCAGAGTGTGTTTTTCAGGCAATATATGGGCTCCCTATGCTGCTGCCAAGTCCAGAGTGTGTTTTTCAGGCAATATATAGGCTCCCTATGCTACTGCCAACTCCAGGGTGTGTTTTTCAGGCAATATATGGGCTCCCTATGCTGTTGCCAAGTCCAGAGTGTGTCTTTCAGGCAATATATGGGCTCCTAATGCTGCTGCCAACTCCAGTGTCTTTTTCAGTCAATATATGGGCTCCCTATGCTGCTGCCAACTTCAATGTGTTTTTCAGGCAATATATAGGCTCTCTATGCTACTGCCAACTCCAGGGTGTGTTTTTGAGGCAATATATGGGCTCCCTATGCTGCTGCCAAGTCCAGAGTGTGTTTTTCAGGCAATATATGGGCTCCCTATGCTGCTGCCAAGTCCAGAGTGTGTCTTTCAGGCAATATATGGGCTCCTAATGCTGCTGCCAACTCCAGTGTCTTTTTCAGGCAATATATGGGCTCCCTATGCTGCTGACAAATTCAGGGTGTGTTTTTCAGGCAATATATGGGCTCCCTATGCTGCTGCCAACTCCAGGGTATGTTTTTCAGGCAATATATGGGTTCCTTATGCTGCTGCCAACTCCAATGTGTTTTTATGGCAATATATGGGTTCCTTCTGCTGCTGCCAACTCCAGGGTGTGTTTTTCAGGCAATATATGGGCTCATCATGCTGATGCCACCTCAAGGCTCTGTAATTGTGCTGCTCTGTGACAGCGAATCTAATAGCTACGCCTCTGATCTGCATGTCATACTTCTTTACAATATTATTTCACTAACCCAGCATGCATCCTATGCATGTTACAGCCAAGCAAAATGTTCTGCAACCCCATGGAGGCACTCGGAAGCCCAGAAATAGCAGTTTTTAATAGCAATTCCGGAAAATTCGCAGAATCATCCAAATCAAATTTTTCAAAAGTTTGCTCATCTCTAGTAACAAGCCGAGGTTGTGGGCAGGCAGCACAGGATCGAAGTCCTAAACAGGCTGAGGTCATGGGCAGGCAGAACAGGATCGAAGTCGTAAACAGGCTGAGGTCGTGGGCAGGCAGAACAGGATCGAAGTCGTAACAAACCGAAGTCGTGGGCAGGCAGAAGAGGATCGAAGTTGTAACAAGCAGAGGTCGTGGGCAGGCAGAACAGGATCGAAGTTGTACCAAGCCGAGGTCGTGGGCAGGCAGAACAGGATCGAAGTTGTACCAAGCCGAGGTCGTGGGCAGGCAGAACAGGATCGAAGTCGTAAACAGGCCGAGGTCGTGGGCAGGCAGAACAGGATCGAAGTCGTAAACAGGCTAAGGTCGTGGGCAGGCAGAACAGGATCGAAGTCGTAAACAGGCCGAGGTCGTGGGCAGGCAGAACAGGATCGAAGTTGTACCAAGCCGAGGTCGTGGCAGGCAGAACAGGATCGAAGTCGTAACAAGCCGAGGTCATGGGCAGGCAGAACAGGATCGAAGTTGTAACAAGCCGAGGTCGTGGGCAGGCAGAACAGGATTGAAGTCGTAAACAGGCCGAGGTTGAGAGCATTTTCACGCATTTGCAATGCGCATGAGCGCGCATAATCGCACATGCGCATGAATCCATCGAATTATACAGCTCACAAATGCGTGCGCATAATCGCGCGCTTACTGGCCCTACTGCAAAAAAATGCAAGCGCACGGGAAACCTTGGCATCCTCTGCTGGGAAACAAGAGGAACAGTCACTCAGGGACTGAGCGGAACCAAGGCAGGCTCAAAAGGATATCACCAGTGTGGCATTTTTTCAAGCAGTGCACAGAAGACAAGACACAGGTCAGTTGTTCCACCAGTGCCTGAAGCAATAGAAAAATCCATGTTCAGACGCCTGCAATCCAAACACGAGCTGCAGTGACAGAAACACCTAAAAAACATGCAAACACCTAAGGCTCACTCTGCTGCTTCGGTTCACTACCACCGCCTCCCCCACGTCAAGGACACCTGTCTCCCCCAAATGGGTGTCTTATGATGGGCTGTTGGTCACGTCCTCATCCTCCAACATAAGTTGTTGTGCATCTGGTATCTGCAACTTTCATATATTTATGTATTTTCATTAGTAAGAAGATTTGTTTGCATAACTAATTGTGCACTATATATATATATATATATATATATATATTTATCTTTTGTGTGGGAGGGGAGAGGGGCTTTTATGTAGTAATAAGGAGATTGAGGACAGCCGCCTAGGGTATTTTACCCATTATTCGTGATTTACTTAGTAATTACTGTTATGGTCCAGTGAAGACAGTTTTAACTTTGGAACAAAAAAACAAAAAAAGCATGTAGGGAGGCTCTCAACTAGAGATGAGCGAACTTTTGAAAAATTCGATTCGACTGATTCGCCGAATTTTCCGACAAAAATCGTTTCGACCCGAATAAATTCGCGACGAATCGCTATTAAAAACGGCTATTTCTGAGCCTCCTAGAGCCTCAATAGGGTTGTAAACCATTCAGCCTTGCTGTAACACGCACAGGATGCGTGCTGGGTTAGTTAAATAATACTTTGAAGAAATATCACATGCAGATCAGAGGCATCGCTAATAGAATCGCAGAGCGGCACAATTGCAGAGAGTTGAAGTGGCATCACTATGAGGGGCAGAAGGAGCCCAAATATACACTGGAGTTGGCCTCAGGAGCCCAAAAATTGGATGAATCACACCCTGGAGTTGGCAGAAGTTGGCAGCAGCAGCAGCAGGAGCCCAAATATACACTGGAGTTGGCCTCAGGAGCCCAAAAATTGGATGAATCACACCCTGGAGTTGGCAGAAGTTGGCAGCAGCAGCAGCAGGAGCCCAAAAATTGGATGAATCACACCCTGGAGTCGGCAGGAGTTGACAGTAGCAGCAGCAGGAGCCCAAATATACACTGGAGTTGGCTTCAGGAGCCCAAAAATTGGATGAATCACACCCTGGAGTTGGCAGCAGCAGCAGCAGGAGCCCAAATATACACTGGAGTTGGCTTCAGGAGCCCAAAAATTGGATGAATCACACCCTGGAGTTGGCAGGAGTTGACAGTAGCAGCAGCAGGAGCCCAAATATACACTGGAGTTGGCCTCAGGAGCCCAAAAATTGGATGAATCACACCCTGGAGTTGGCAGGAGTTGACAGTAGCAGCAGCAGGAGCCCAAATATACACTGGAGTTGGCTTCAGGAGCCCAAAAATTGGATGAATCACACCCTGGAGTTGGCAGAAGTTGGCAGCAGCAGCAGCAGGAGCCCAAATATACACTAGAGTTGGCTTCAGGAGCCCAAAAATTGGATGAATCACACCCTGGAGTTGGCAGGAGTTGACAGTAGCAGCAGCAGGAGCCCAAATATACACTGGAGTTGGCCTCAGGAGCCCAAAAATTGGATGAATCACACCCTGGAGTTGGCAGGAGTTGACAGTAGCAGCAGCAGGAGCCCAAATATACACTGGAGTTGGCTTCAGGAGCCCAAAAATTGGATGAATCACACCCTGGAGTTGGCAGAAGTTGGCAGCAGCAGCAGCAGGAGCCCAAATATACACTGGAGTTGGCTTCAGGAGCCCAAAAATTGGATGAATCACACCCTGGAGTTGGCAGGAGTTGACAGTAGCAGCAGCAGGAGCCCAAATATACACTGGAGTTGGCTTCAGGAGCCCAAAAATTGGATGAATCACACCCTGGAGTTGGCAGAAGTTGGCAGCAGCAGCAGCAGGAGCCCAAATATACACTGGAGTTGGATTCAGGAGCCCAAAAATTGGATGAATCACACCCTGGAGTTGGCAGAAGTTGGCAGCAGAAGCAGCAGCAGGAGCCCAAATATACACTGGAGTTGGCCTCAGGAGCCCAAAAATTGGATGAATCACACCCTGGAGTTGGCAGAAGTTGGCAGCAGCAGCAGCAGGAGCCCAAATATACACTGGAGTTGGCTTCAGGAGCCCAAAAATTGGATGAATCACACCCTGGAGTTGGCAGGAGTTGACAGTAGCAGCAGCAGGAGCCCAAATATACACTGGAGTTGGCTTCAGGAGCCCAAAAATTGGATGAATCACACCCTGGAGTTGGCAGGAGTTGACAGTAGCAGCAGCAGGAGCCCAAATATACACTGGAGTTGGCTTCAGGAGCCCAAAAATTGGATGAATCACACCCTGGAGACAGCAAAAGTGTCTTTATCAGGCCTAATTTCAAATATGATAAGAGCAAATGCTTATATGGTCTTAAACCGAGGCTGCTTTAGTCACAGAATGGGATGCCCCAAATAGGAGTGCACCTGGCAGGGTCCAGTAGTGCTTTGCCCAGCAAAAGTGTCTTTATCAGGCCTAATTTCAAATATGATAAGAGCAAATGCTTATATGGTCTTAAACAGAGGCTGCTTTAGTCACAGAATGGGATGCCCCAAATAGGAGTGCACCTGGCAGGGTCCAGTAGTGCTATGCCCAGCAAAAGTGTCTTTATCAGGCCTAATTTCAAATATGATAAGAGCAAATGCTTATATGGTCTTAAACAGAGGCTGCTTTAGTCACAGAATGGGATGCCCCAAATAGGAGTGCACCTGGCAGGGTCCAGTAGTGCTTTGCCCAGCAAAAGTGTCTTTATCAGGCCTAATTTCAAATATGATAAGAGCAAATGCTTATATGGTCTTAAACAGAGGCTGCTGTAGTCACAGAATGGGATGCCCCAAATAGGAGTGCACCTGGCAGGGTCCAGTAGTGCTTTCCCCAGCAAAAGTGTCTTTATCAGGCCTAATTTCAAATATGATAAGAGCAAATGCTTATATGGTCTTAAACAGAGGCTGCTGTAGTCACAGAATGGGATGCCCCAAATAGGAGTGCACCTGGCAGGGTCCAGTAGTGCTTTGACCAGCAAAAGTGTCTTTATCAGGCCTAATTTCAAATATGATAAGAGCAAATACTTATATGGTCTTAAACAGAGGCTGCTTTAGTCACAGAATGGGATGCCCCAGATAGGAGTGCACCTGGCAGGGTCCAGTAGTGCTATGCCCAGCAAAAGTGTCTTTATCAGGCCTAATTTCAAATATGATAAGAGCAAATGCTTATATGGTCTTAAACAGAGGCTGCTTTAGTCACAGAATGGGATGCCCCAAATAGGAGTGCACCTGGCAGGGTCCAGTAGTGCTTTGCCCAGCAAAAGTGTCTTTATCAGGCCTAATTTCAAATATGATAAGAGCAAATGCTTATATGGTCTTAAACAGAGGCTGCTGTAGTCACAGAATGGGATGCCCCAAATAGGAGTGCACCTGGCAGGGTCCAGTAGTGCTTTGCCCAGCAAAAGTGTCTTTATCAGGCCTAATTTCAAATATGATAAGAGCAAATGCTTATATGGTCTTAAACAGAGGCTGCTGTAGTCACAGAATGGGATGCCCCAAATAGGAGTGCACCTGGCAGGGTCCAGTAGTGCTTTGCCCAGCAAAAGTGTCTTTATCAGGCCTAATTTCAAATATGATAAGAGCAAATGCTTATATGGTCTTAAACAGAGGCTGCTGTAGTCACAGAATGGGATGCCCCAAATAGGAGTGCACCTGGCAGGGTCCAGTAGTGCTTTGCCCAGCAAAAGTGTCTTTATCAGGCCTAATTTCAAATATGATAAGAGCAAATGCTTATATGGTCTTAAACAGAGGCTGCTGTAGTCACAGAATGGGATGCCCCAAATAGGAGTGCACCTGGCAGGGTCCAGTAGTGCTTTGCCCAGCAAAAGTGTCTTTATCAGGCCTAATTTCAAATATGATAAGAGCAAATGCTTATATGGTCTTAAACAGAGGCTGCTTTAGTCACAGAATGGGATGCCCCAAATAGGAGTGCACCTGGCAGGGTCCAGTAGTGCTATGCCCAGCAAAAGTGTCTTTATCAGGCCTAATTTCAAATATGATAAGAGCAAATGCTTATATGGTCTTAAACAGAGGCTGCTGTAGTCACAGAATGGGATGCCCCAAATAGGAGTGCACCTGGCAGGGTCCAGTAGTGCTATGCCCAGCAAAAGTGTCTTTATCAGGCCTAATTTCAAATATGATAAGAGCAAATGCTTATATGGTCTTAAACAGAGGCTGCTTTAGTCACAGAATGGGATGCCCCAAATAGGAGTGCACCTGGCAGGGTCCAGTAGTGCTTTGCCCAGCAAAAGTGTCTTTATCAGGCCTAATTTCAAATATGATAAGAGCAAATGCTTATATGGTCTTAAACAGAGGCTGCTTTAGTCACAGAATGGGATGCCCCAAATAGGAGTGCACCTGGCAGGGTCCAGTAGTGCTTTGGCCAGCAAAAGTGTCTTTATCAGGCCTAATTTCAAATATGATAAGAGCAAATGCTTATATGGTCTTAAACAGAGGCTGCTGTAGTCACAGAATGGGATGCCCCAAATAGGAGTGCACCTGGCAGGGTCCAGTAGTGCTTTGCCCAGCAAAAGTGTCTTTATCAGGCCTAATTTCAAATATGATAAGAGCAAATGCTTATATGGTCTTAAACAGAGGCTGCTGTAGTCACAGAATGGGATGCCCCAAATAGGAGTGCACCTGGCAGGGTCCAGTAGTGCTTTGCCCAGCAAAAGTGTCTTTATCAGGCCTAATTTCAAATATGATAAGAGCAAATGCTTATATGGTCTTAAACAGAGGCTGCTTTAGTCACAGAATGGGATGCCCCAGATAGGAGTGCACCTGGCAGGGTCCAGTAGTGCTATGCCCAGCAAAAGTGTCTTTATCAGGCCTAATTTCAAATATGATAAGAGCAAATGCTTATATGGTCTTAAACAGAGGCTGCTTTAGTCACAGAATGGGATGCCCCAAATAGGAGTGCACCTGGCAGGGTCCAGTAGTGCTTTGCCCAGCAAAAGTGTCTTTATCAGGCCTAATTTCAAATATGATAAGAGCAAATGCTTATATGGTCTTAAACAGAGGCTGCTTTAGTCACAGAATGGGATGCCCCAAATAGGAGTGCACCTGGCAGGGTCCAGTAGTGCTTTGCCCAGCAAAAGTGTCTTTATCAGGCCTAATTTCAAATATGATAAGAGCAAATGCTTATATGGTCTTAAACAGAGGCTGCTGTAGTCACAGAATGGGATGCCCCAAATAGGAGTGCACCTGGCAGGGTCCAGTAGTGCTTTGCCCAGCAAAAGTGTCTTTATCAGGCCTAATTTCAAATATGATAAGAGCAAATGCTTATATGGTCTTAAACAGAGGCTGCTGTAGTCACAGAATGGGATGCCCCAAATAGGAGTGCACCTGGCAGGGTCCAGTAGTGCTTTGCCCAGCAAAAGTGTCTTTATCAGGCCTAATTTCAAATATGATAAGAGCAAATGCTTATATGGTCTTAAACAGAGGCTGCTGTAGTCACAGAATGGGATGCCCCAAATAGGAGTGCACCTGGCAGGGTCCAGTAGTGCTATGCCCAGCAAAAGTGTCTTTATCAGGCCTAATTTCAAATATGATAAGAGCAAATGCTTATATGGTCTTAAACAGAGGCTGCTTTAGTCACAGAATGGGATGCCCCAAATAGGAGTGCACCTGGCAGGGTCCAGTAGTGCTTTGCCCAGCAAAAGTGTCTTTATCAGGCCTAATTTCAAATATGATAAGAGCAAATGCTTATATGGTCTTAAACAGAGGCTGCTGTAGTCACAGAATGGGATGCCCCAAATAGGAGTGCACCTGGCAGGGTCCAGTAGTGCTTTGCCCAGCAAAAGTGTCTTTATCAGGCCTAATTTCAAATATGATAAGAGCAAATGCTTATATGGTCTTAAACAGAGGCTGCTGTAGTCACAGAATGGGATGCCCCAAATAGGAGTGCACCTGGCAGGGTCCAGTAGTGCTATGCCCAGCAAAAGTGTCTTTATCAGGCCTAATTTCAAATATGATAAGAGCAAATGCTTATATGGTCTTAAACAGAGGCTGCTGTAGTCACAGAATGGGATGCCCCAAATAGGAGTGCACCTGGCAGGGTCCAGTAGTGCTATGCCCAGCAAAAGTGTCTTTATCAGGCCTAATTTCAAATATGATAAGAGCAAATGCTTATATGGTCTTAAACAGAGGCTGCTTTAGTCACAGAATGGGATGCCCCAAATAGGAGTGCACCTGGCAGGGTCCAGTAGTGCTTTGCCCAGCAAAAGTGTCTTTATCAGGCCTAATTTCAAATATGATAAGAGCAAATGCTTATATGGTCTTAAACAGAGGCTGCTGTAGTCACAGAATGGGATGCCCCAAATAGGAGTGCACCTGGCAGGGTCCAGTAGTGCTTTGCCCAGCAAAAGTGTCTTTATCAGGCCTAATTTCAAATATGATAAGAGCAAATGCTTATATGGTCTTAAACAGAGGCTGCTGTAGTCACAGAATGGGATGCCCCAAATAGGAGTGCACCTGGCAGGGTCCAGTAGTGCTTTGCCCAGCAAAAGTGTCTTTATCAGGCCTAATTTCAAATATGATAAGAGCAAATGCTTATATGGTCTTAAACAGAGGCTGCTGTAGTCACAGAATGGGATGCCCCAAATAGGAGTGCACCTGGCAGGGTCCAGTAGTGCTTTGCCCAGCAAAAGTGTCTTTATCAGGCCTAATTTCAAATATGATAAGAGCAAATGCTTATATGGTCTTAAACAGAGGCTGCTGTAGTCACAGAATGGGATGCCCCAAATAGGAGTGCACCTGGCAGGGTCCAGTAGTGCTTTGCCCAGCAAAAGTGTCTTTATCAGGCCTAATTTCAAATATGATAAGAGCAAATGCTTATATGGTCTTAAACAGAGGCTGCTGTAGTCACAGAATGGGATGCCTCACAGCAGACTTAAGATCAGTTCAGTATATATGCACAGTTAGTATAAGCAGCCTGAAAACGCTAACAAAGCCTGTCAGGCTGGATGAAAAAAAAAAAAAAACTGACAGCCTCCGATTTTCCCTTCCTTTCCCTGTTTTTCGCTGACTTTCTGTCTGTCTCCTGTCTGTCTCCTGTCTGTCTCCTGCCTGTCTCCAGCCTGTCCCTGTCTGTCCCTCAGCTACACAGCGTTCTGTCTCTCACGAATGCAATAGAGAAATGAGGAAAAGCAAGATGGCCGCCGTTAAATACCGCTGTGTGACGTCACCGGGCTTGCTGGCTGCTGATAGGCTGCATGTGACTGCCCCAGCTTGCACTGGCGCGGGATACATGTCCAGACATGTCCCGTCCGCCATCTTAGAATGCCTGTAAATGTAAATGAATGGATGTTAAAGGAAAACTTCGAGTGATCGAATCGCGGGGAAATTCGGATTCGATCCGAATCGAATTTTTCCTGAAATTCGGATTGAATCCGGGTTCGTCCGGATCGATTCGCTCATCCCTACTCTCAACTCATAAATTAATCAAAAAATACATTTTTATTAATTACATATTTATAATCACTACATACAATATACTCAACATATTAAAATTCCTTAAAAAACACATAAATCGAACAATAACACACAGGACAAACCAACATGAAGGTGTGTAGGCGATGGGGAGAGTCTCACCACACTAATTGATATCAATGCCTAAATATAATGTATAAAATATATGTGCTAAATCATTCGACAAAGTGTTCCAATAGTGCAACTAAACATGTGCAAATCCTGCCTATGATCCGGATCACTATAAAATCTATATATTTATAAAGTACTAAACATGTGCAAATCCTGCCTATGATCCGGATCACTATAAAATCTATATATTTATAAAGTACTAAACATGTGCAAATCCTGCCTATGATCTGATCACTATAAAATCTATATATTTATAAAGTGCTAAACATGTGCAAATCCTGCCTATGATCCGAATCCCTATAAAATCTATATATTTATAAAGTACTAAACATGTGCGAATCCTGCCTATGATCCGGATCACTATAAAATCTATATATTTATAAAGTGCTAAACATGTGCAAATCCTGCCTATGATCCGGATCACTATAAAATCTATATATTTATAAAGTACTAAACATGTGCAAATCCTGCCTATGATCCGGATCACTATTTATAAAGTGCAAGTGCTACTAGTCAAACAATCAATTAAGGATTAATATTCCTAACCATAACAACTCATAAACATATCAATCTACTCTATTCACCAATGAAAATATAATCACCTGTATATATTATTTAGGCATCCCAAAGGGGAATCACTGATATATATCACAATACCAATCAAAAAATAATCACAAATCTATCACAAAAAACATCACCAGAAATAAAACTATTTTTAACTTTGGGGTTTATTCATTAAGCCATAGCGCCAGGTAACGACAGATAGCGAACAGTGAACGCCGGACGCTGTACGCAATACCACATTTATCAAAGTGATTCTGGTGAGCCACTCTAACAGCGCCATGTAGCATCCGATTCATCATCAAAGACGGCTCAGTGGATCCCGGCGGCACTCTGGCTTCCAGAGCACCTGGTATTACCTGTCGCTACCTGTCACTCTCCCATACATTTCAATGGATGTTACTTTTCTTCTCTTTAAACAGGGTTTTATTTTTATTTTATTTTTTTAATTATCAAATAATTGTGTGACCTCTCGTAGCCTAGAAAGAGTCATTTTTTATATTTTTATGCAGAATTGTCCTTACATGTCTGGTATTAAAGCATTAATGTCTCAATGTAATACCAATGTCATTCCATATGTTTTCGCTTTGTTACTAGTGGATATGTGTTCAAAAACAGACTTTAATCACACAGCGTCTGGCGCTCTGGGCTACACGACCCAAGGATGGGGGTGGATACAAAGGGGGCGGGGTCACAAGTGGCAGAGCTTGAGTATGGCTGCATGTGCCATTGAAGGTTATAGGAGTTGCTTAAGCCAGGTCATATGCTTGTCTGAAGAAGTGAGTTCTGAGGGCGCTTTTAAAGGCTTGGAGTGATGGAGAGTGGCGGATCGAGCGGGGAAGGGCATTCCAGAGAAGTGGGGAGGCACGGGAGAAGTCTTGAAGGCGGGAGTGTGAGGAAGTAACCAAGGAAGAGGACAGGAGAATGTCAGAGGCAGAGCCGAGGTTGCGCTTGGGTTGGTAACGCTGGATCAGAGATGAAATGTAGGAAGGGGCCTGGCTAGAGAGAGCTTTGTAGGTTAGCGCTAGAAGTTTGAACTGAACTCTATGGGAGACAGGTAACCAGTGGAGGGATTGGCAGAGGGGAGCAGCACTGGAGAAGCGAGGTTCTGGTTGAGGTGAAGGGCTCTGCACTTTCAAAAGAAGTGGAATGGGTGGAAGACAACCCCATGGAACTGGTAGCAATGCATGACATATAATGTATGGGGGGTTATTCATGAAGGGATAGCGCCAGGTAGAGCCTCATAGCGGCAGGCAGCGTCTGGTGAACGCCGGGCGCCGTATGCAAAACCACATTTATAAAGGCGATTCTGGTGAGCGACTCTAACAGCGCCATGTAGCGTCACATGTATTATTACAGGCAGCTCAGTGTATAGCGCCTCTAACAGCGTCATGTAGCGTCACATGTATTATTACAGGCAGCTCAGTGTATAGCGCCTCTAACAGCGGCATGTAGCGTCACATGTATTATTACAGGCAGGTCAGTGTATAGCGCCTCTAACAGCGCCATGTAGTGTCACATGTATTATTACAGGCAGGTCAGTGTATAGCGCCTCTAGCAGCGCCATGTAGTGTCACATGTATTATTACAGGCAGCTCAGTGTATAGCGCCTCTAACAGCGCCATGTAGTGTCACATGTATTATTACAGGCAGGTCAGTGTATAGCGCCTCTAACAGCGGCATGTAGCGTCACATGTATTATTACAGGCAGGTCAGTGTATAGCGCCTCTAACAGCGCCATGTAGTGTCACATGTATTATTACAGGCAGGTCAGTGTATAGCGCCTCTAACAGCGCCATGTAGTGTCACATGTATTATTACAGGCAGGTCAGTGTATAGCGCTAGGGATGAGCGAATCGATCCGGACGAACCCGGATTCGATCCGAATTTCAGGAAAAATTCGATTCGGATCGAATCCGAATTTCCCCGCGATTCGATCACTCGAAGTTTTCCTTTAACATCCATTCATTTACATTACAGGCATTCTAAGATGGCGGGCGGGACATGTCTGGACATGTATCCCGCGCCAGTGCAAGCTGGGGCAGTCACATGCAGCCTATCAGCAGCCAGCAAGCCCGGTGACGTCACACAGCGGTATTTAACGGCGGCCATCTTGCTTTTCCTCATTTCTCTATTGCATTCGTGACAGACAGACAGAACGCTGTGTAGCTGAGGCAGTTAGACAGGCTGGAGACAGGCTGGAGACAGGGACAGACAGGGACAGACAGGGACAGGCTGGAGACAGGCAGGAGACAGGCAGGAGACAGACAGGAGACAGACAGAAAGCCAGGGAAAGGTAGGAAAAACGGAGCTGGCTGACAGGGAGATTTTTTTTTTTTCATCCAGCCTTTGTTAGCGTTTTCAGGCTACTTATAGTAACTAACTGTGCATATATACTGAACTGATCTTAAGTCTGCTGTGAGGCATCCCATTCTGTGACTAAAGCAGCCTCTGTTTAAGACCATATAAGCATTTGCTCTAATCATATTTGAAATTAGGCCTGATAAAGACACTTTTGCTGGCCAAAGCACTACTGTACCCTGGCAGCTCGATTCCTGCCCGGGGCATCCCATTCTGTGACTAAAGCAGCCTCTGTTTAAGACCATATAAGCATTTGCTCTAATCATATTTGAAATTAGGCCTGATAAAGACACTTTTGCTGGCCAAAGCACTACTGTACCCTGGCAGCTCGATTCCTGCCCGGGGCATCCCATTCTGTGACTAAAGCAGCCTCTGTTTAAGACCATATAAGCATTTGCTCTAATCATATTTGAAATTAGGCCTGATAAAGACACTTTTGCTGGCCAAAGCACTACTGTACCCTGGCAGCTCGATTCCTGCCCGGGGCATCCCATTCTGTGACTAAAGCAGCCTCTGTTTAAGACCATATAAGCATTTGCTCTAATCATATTTGAAATTAGGCCTGATAAAGACACTTTTGCTGGCCAAAGCACTACTGTACCCTGGCAGCTCGATTCCTGCCCGGGGCATCCCATTCTGTGACTAAAGCAGCCTCTGTTTAAGACCATATAAGCATTTGCTCTAATCATATTTGAAATTAGGCCTGATAAAGACACTTTTGCTGGCCAAAGCACTACTGTACCCTGGCAGCTCGATTCCTGCCCGGGGCATCCCATTCTGTGACTAAAGCAGCCTCTGTTTAAGACCATATAAGCATTTGCTCTAATCATATTTGAAATTAGGCCTGATAAAGACACTTTTGCTGGCCAAAGCACTACTGTACCCTGGCAGCTCGATTCCTGCCCGGGGCATCCCATTCTGTGACTAAAGCAGCCTCTGTTTAAGACCATATAAGCATTTGCTCTAATCATATTTGAAATTAGGCCTGATAAAGACACTTTTGCTGGCCAAAGCACTACTGTACCCTGGCAGCTCGATTCCTGCCCGGGGCATCCCATTCTGTGACTAAAGCAGCCTCTGTTTAAGACCATATAAGCATTTGCTCTAATCATATTTGAAATTAGGCCTGATAAAGACACTTTTGCTGGCCAAAGCACTACTGTACCCTGGCAGCTCGATTCCTGCCCGGGGCATCCCATTCTGTGACTAAAGCAGCCTCTGTTTAAGACCATATAAGCATTTGCTCTAATCATATTTGAAATTAGGCCTGATAAAGACACTTTTGCTGGCCAAAGCACTATTGTACCCTGGCAGCTCGATTCCTGCCCGGGGCATCCCATTCTGTGACTAAAGCAGCCTCTGTTTAAGACCATATAAGCATTTGCTCTAATCATATTTGAAATTAGGCCTGATAAAGACACTTTTGCTGGCCAAAGCACTACTGTACCCTGGCAGCTCGATTCCTGCCCGGGGCATCCCATTCTGTGACTAAAGCAGCCTCTGTTTAAGACCATATAAGCATTTGCTCTAATCATATTTGAAATTAGGCCTGATAAAGACACTTTTGCTGGCCAAAGCACTACTGTACCCTGGCAGCTCGATTCCTGCCCGGGGCATCCCATTCTGTGACTAAAGCAGCCTCTGTTTAAGACCATATAAGCATTTGCTCTAATCATATTTGAAATTAGGCCTGATAAAGACACTTTTGCTGGCCAAAGCACTACTGTACCCTGGCAGCTCGATTCCTGCCCGGGGCATCCCATTCTGTGACTAAAGCAGCCTCTGTTTAAGACCATATAAGCATTTGCTCTAATCATATTTTAAATTAGGCCTGATAAAGACACTTTTGCTGGCCAAAGCACTACTGTACCCTGGCAGCTCGATTCCTGCCCGGGGCATCCCATTCTGTGACTAAAGCAGCCTCTGTTTAAGACCATATAAGCATTTGCTCTAATCATATTTGAAATTAGGCCTGATAAAGACACTTTTGCTGGCAAAGCACTACTGTACCCTGGCAGCTCGATTCCTGCCCGGGGCATCCCATTCTGTGACTAAAGCAGCCTCTGTTTAAGACCATATAAGCATTTGCTCTAATCATATTTGAAATTAGGCCTGATAAAGACACTTTTGCTGGCCAAAGCACTACTGTACCCTGGCAGCTCGATTCCTGCCCGGGGCATCCCATTCTGTGACTAAAGCAGCCTCTGTTTAAGACCATATAAGCATTTGCTCTAATCATATTTGAAATTAGGCCTGATAAAGACACTTTTGCTGGCCAAAGCACTACTGTACCCTGGCAGCTCGATTCCTGCCCGGGGCATCCCATTCTGTGACTAAAGCAGCCTCTGTTTAAGACCATATAAGCATTTGCTCTAATCATATTTGAAATTAGGCCTGATAAAGACACTTTTGCTGGCCAAAGCACTACTGTACCCTGGCAGCTCGATTCCTGCCCGGGGCATCCCATTCTGTGACTAAAGCAGCCTCTGTTTAAGACCATATAAGCATTTGCTCTAATCATATTTGAAATTAGGCCTGATAAAGACACTTTTGCTGGCCAAAGCACTACTGTACCCTGGCAGCTCGATTCCTGCCCGGGGCATCCCATTCTGTGACTAAAGCAGCCTCTGTTTAAGACCATATAAGCATTTGCTCTTATCATATTTGAAATTAGGCCTGATAAAGACACTTTTGCTGGCCAAAGCACTACTGTACCCTGGCAGCTCGATTCCTGCCCGGGGCATCCCATTCTGTGACTAAAGCAGCCTCTGTTTAAGACCATATAAGCATTTTCTCTAATCATATTTGAAATTAGGCCTGATAAAGACACTTTTGCTGGCCAAAGCACTACTGTACCCTGGCAGCTCGATTCCTGCCCGGGGCATCCCATTCTGTGACTAAAGCAGCCTCTGTTTAAGACCATATAAGCATTTGCTCTTATCATATTTGAAATTAGGCCTGATAAAGACACTTTTGCTGGCCAAAGCACTACTGTACCCTGGCAGCTCGATTCCTGCCCGGGGCATCCCATTCTGTGACTCAAGCAGCCTCTGTTTAAGACCATATAAGCATTTGCTCTAATCATATTTGAAATTAGGCCTGATAAAGACACTTTTGCTGGCCAAAGCACTACTGTACCCTGGCAGCTCGATTCCTGCCCGGGGCATCCCATTCTGTGACTAAAGCAGCCTCTGTTTAAGACCATATAAGCATTTGCTCTAATCATATTTGAAATTAGGCCTGATAAAGACACTTTTGCTGGCCAAAGCACTACTGTACCCTGGCAGCTCGATTCCTGCCCGGGGCATCCCATTCTGTGACTAAAGCAGCCTCTGTTTAAGACCATATAAGCATTTGCTCTTATTATATTTATATTATAAGACACTTTTGCTGGGCATAGGCTTACTGCTGCCTGCCAGGTGCACTTCTGTTGAGGCATCCCATTCTGTAACATAGCATACCCCTCTTTATTTACACTAAGCAGCTCTCTTATTTACACTAAGCAGGCCTGTTGGAGGCTGAGTGTTACTGCTCACTTTTGGTGTGCATTATATTCTGTTTCATATAGACCCACCGCTGCCCGGGGTTTTTTTAAATATCACCTACTACCACGCCAGTTAGACTATGTCGGGCAGACAAGTGCCTGGAAGTGAAAAGAGGAGTGGCAGAGGCCAAGATTCCGCAGGAAGAGCTCGCATCAGACTGGGGGCCAGTAGCAGCAGGAGTCACGCTGAGAGACCTAATCTGCCAGTATCTGCTAGCGGTCGGGTCTCCACCAGTAACGCATCTGCCGTGGTAGATTGGTTGACGCGCTCATCAACAACATCATCACAACTTACGTCTGAGACCCCCAGTCTAGGGTCGGTAGGTTCCTCTGACACAACCCTGAGTTGGCATGCCCCGAGAGCAGTCCCTGTCCTCCCATTGCCTCTGGCCTACGCCGTTCCCTCCCCCAGCGACGTATCCTATGCTTTGGGTTCAGCTCCACTCTTTAGTGAGGAGGACCATCAGATAGAGGACAGTCAGCAGCTACTGCCCAGCCAAGAAATGGAGGTGGCTTCTTTAGCTAGGCAGACAAATAGTGATGTGGACAGTGTCGTGGGTGCTGCGAGCGTTCCAGCTCCTGCGCCAGACACTGTTGACGAATCCACGAACATCAGTGACGTACAGCCACAACCCGGTGATGATGATGATGATGACGATGAAGCCGATCGCACTTGGGAGCCGGGTGATGAAGGGGCTTCATCGTCATCATCAGGAGAAGAGGGGTGCAGGTTGCCCCGGAGTCAGCAGCTGAGGCAGCAAAGTGGTAGCAGTCAGCATGGGGGCACAATTCCAAAGGCTGGAGCCGGCCGGGGCCGGGGCCGGGGTAGAGCACCTGCTGTGCGGCAGTCTACCTTATCGGGAGGTAGTGGAGCAGGGGTTCCTGGAGTTGGCAACAGCAGCAGTGAATCAGTGAGGCCAGGGGGTGGGAAAAGTAGCTACTCGGCAGTGTGGCAGTTTTTCCTGAGGCATCCGCAGGAGGGTAACATGGCCACATGCAAGATATGTAGGCAAAAGGTGAAGCGTGGCCAGGGTCCAAATGTTGGCACCACGGCCCTGCGTCAACATATGATGCGTCACCATAAAACGACCTGGGAGAACCGAGGCTCCCAAGGGGTGGTCCAGTCTGCTTCCTCACCAAGTGAGCTCCCAATTTCTGCCAGCCAAGGCTCCAGCACCTCAGCCGAAGGCAGCTGTGCGTCATACCCATCCTCTGTCGCTCCTGCTCCTCCTCCTCCTCCTCCAAGTCATGCATCCCGCCAGCAATCCATCAGCGAAGCCATGTCCAAGAGACAGCAGTATGCGCCCACTCATCCTACGGCGCAGAAGCTGAATGTGCTCCTGTCCAAGTTGCTGGTGCTGCAGTCGCTCCCTTTTCAGGTGGTGGAATCTGCACCTTTCAGAGAACTGATGGCTTGTGCCGAGCCGAGGTGGAGAGTCCCAAGCCGTCATTTCTTTGCCAAGAAGGCAGTACCAGCGCTGCACACTTTTGTTGAACAGAAGGTGGGCCAGTCCTTGAGCCTGTCGGTGTGTAGCAAAATACATGGCAGCGCCGACATCTGGAGCTGTAACTACGGTCAGGGGCAGTACATGTCGTTTACGGCCCACTGGGTGAATGTGGTCCCTTTGCAGCAGCAACTTGGACAGGTCACGCCGCTTCGGCCTCCGCGCTCTCTGCCCATTGGGCCTGTGACACCGTGCGACTCGGCCTCCTCATCCTCCGCCATCTCCTCACCCTCCACTGTAGGCTCAAGTCTCAGTGACCCTCCAGTCTACCATGTGTGCAGGGCACGGAGGTGTCACGCAGTGCTTCACATGGTTTGTCTTGGCGAACGGAGTCACACAGGGGAGGAACTGCTTAAATGTATTCATCAGGAAATCCAAACATGGCTTACTCCGAGAAAACTTAAAATGGGAATCATGGTTACCGACAATGGGAAGAACATTTTGTCTGCGCTGCGCCAAGGAAGCCTGACCCATGCCCCCTGCATGGCTCACGTCTTCAATCTGGTTGTCAAGCGGTTTCTGAAGTGTTCCCCCCATCTGCAGGACATCCTAACAACTTCACGGAAACTTTGCATGCACTTCAGCCACTCCTACACTGCCAAACACACCCTTCTTGAGCTACAGCGTCAGAATGGTATCCCCCAACATAGTCTGATTTGCGATGTTTCCACCCGTTGGAATTCCACCCTTCACATGTTGGACCGATTATATGAACAGAGAAAAGCCATCACGGATTTCCTGATGATCCAAGCAGATAGGGGGACTCCCCTGTGTAACTTCAATGTCAACCAGTGGCAGCTCATACGTGACACCTGCCGTTTGCTCAGGCCCTTTGAGGAAGCCACTTTATTTGTCAGTCGGCAGGATTACGGGATGAACGACGTGATTCCACTGCTTCATGTACTGCAGCACATGTTGGAAACCATGGCTGGTCAGGGCACTGGAGACATGGCGTTTACATCTTACGGCCACATGAACCCCCTTGGAGCTGAACTGGAGGAGGAGGAGGAGGAAGAGGAGGAGGAGGAGTTGCCCAGCGAAACACAGTTTAGGCTTGGCGAAATGGCTGGTTTATCTAGTCAGCGGACAGGAGAGGAGGAGCAGGAGCAGCCAGAGGAGCTAGAGGTTTTTGAGGAAGGAGAGACAGAGGACCCGGGCACACCGTGGCAGTATGCAGTGGAGATGGAGACAGGTAGTCCATCCGAGTCACTTGCGCAAATGGCACGAAGCATGCTCACGTGCTTGCGTAGTGACCCCAGAATTGTTTCCATCTGTCGGCGGGATGACTTCTGGCTGTCCACCTTATTGGACCCTCGCTTCCGGCACAAAATGGGGGCATTTTTTAAACCCACCGAGAGGGAGGACAAACTCAACTACTACAAAGACATTCTACGTAGGCAGTTGGCCGATGCCTATCTGCGCCATGGTCCATACTCTCGCAGGTCTGACTCGAGGGGACCTCTGCGCTCACCTTCCACTGCCATGGCCGCTGGGGGGGTTGGCAGCAGCAGCAGCAGAAGCTCCATCAGCAGCAGCAGCCTCAGTCTTCAGTCGCTAATGAGTAGCTTTCTACACCCGCATAGTGAGGCTACTCATGAGCAGCAGGAAGACCTGGAGCAGGACCTGAACCAGCAGGTCATGTCATACTTTGACATGACCATGCCAACACACCTTGAGGATCCGCTGGACTTCTGGGCAGCCAAACTTGATTTGTGGCCGCAACTAGCAGAGTTTGCCCTGGAAAAGCTGTCCTGCCCGGCAAGTAGCGTGCCATCTGAGCGGGTGTTTAGTGCGGCGGGGGCCATAGTTACGGCGAGGAGAACTCGTCTGTCAACTAAAAATGTGGAGAGACTCACCTTTGTCAAAATGAATCAGGGATGGATCAGCCAGGATTTCCACCCACCAATGCCTGATGCATGCGACTAGATTCAGCATGGTGCCACGTTTTACACTTTCCAAATGGTGCAAAACATATTTATGTCTTTAGGCCATTTTTTGGGCTCCTGCTGCTGCTACTGTCAACTCCTGCCAACTCCAGGGTGTGATTCATCCAATTTTTGGGCTCCTGAAGCCAACTCCAGTGTATATTTGGGCTCCTGCTGCTGCTGCTGCCAACTTCTGCCAACTCCAGGGTGTGATTCATCCAATTTTTGGGCTCCTGAAGCCAACTCCAGTGTATATTTGGGCTCCTGCTGCTGCTGCTGTCAACTCCTGCCAACTCCAGGGTGTGATTCATCCAATTTTTGGGCTCCTGAAGCCAACTCCAGTGTATATTTGGGCTCCTGCTGCTGCTGCTGCCAACTTCTGCCAACTCCAGGGTGTGATTCATCCAATTTTTGGGCTCCTGAAGCCAACTCCAGTGTATATTTGGGCTCCTGCTGCTGCTGCTGCCAACTTCTGCCAACTCCAGGGTGTGATTCATCCAATTTTTGGGCTCCTGAAGCCAACTCCAGTGTATATTTGGGCTCCTGCTGCTGCTGCTGCCAACTTCTGCCAACTCCAGGGTGTGATTCATCCAATTTTTGGGCTCCTGAAGCCAACTCCAGTGTATATTTGGGCTCCTGCTGCTGCTGCTGCCAACTCCTGCCAACTCCAGGGTGTGATTCATCCAATTTTTGGGCTCCTGAAGCCAACTCCAGTGTATATTTGGGCTCCTGCTGCTGCTGCTGCCAACTTCTGCCAACTCCAGGGTGTGATTCATCCAATTTTTGGGCTCCTGAAGCCAACTCCAGTGTATATTTGGGCTCCTGCTGCTGCTGCTGTCAACTCCTGCCAACTCCAGGGTGTGATTCATCCAATTTTTGGGCTCCTGAAGCCAACTCCAGTGTATATTTGGGCTCCTGCTGCTGCTGCTGCCAACTTCTGCCAACTCCAGGGTGTGATTCATCCAATTTTTGGGCTCCTGAAGCCAACTCCAGTGTATATTTGGGCTCCTGCTGCTGCTGCTGTCAACTCCTGCCAACTCCAGGGTGTGATTCATCCAATTTTTGGGCTCCTGAAGCCAACTCCAGTGTATATTTGGGCTCCTGCTGCTGCTGCTGTCAACTCCTGCCAACTCCAGGGTGTGATTCATCCAATTTTTGGGCTCCTGAAGCCAACTCCAGTGTATATTTGGGCTCCTGCTGCTGCTGCTGCCAACTTCTGCCAACTCCAGGGTGTGATTCATCCAATTTTTGGGCTCCTGAAGCCAACTCCAGTGTATATTTGGGCTCCTGCTGCTGCTACTGTCAACTCCTGCCAACTCCAGGGTGTGATTCATCCAATTTTTGGGCTCCTGAAGCCAACTCCAGTGTATATTTGGGCTCCTGCTGCTGCTGCTGCCAACTTCTGCCAACTCCAGGGTGTGATTCATCCAATTTTTGGGCTCCTGAAGCCAACTCCAGTGTATATTTGGGCTCCTGCTGCTGCTGCTGCCAACTCCTGCCAACTCCAGGGTGTGATTCATCCAATTTTTGGGCTCCTGAAGCCAACTCCAGTGTATATTTGGGCTCCTGCTGCTGCTGCTGCCAACTTCTGCCAACTCCAGGGTGTGATTCATCCAATTTTTGGGCTCCTGAAGCCAACTCCAGTGTATATTTGGGCTCCTGCTGCTGCTGCTGCCAACTTCTGCCAACTCCAGGGTGTGATTCATCCAATTTTTGGGCTCCTGAAGCCAACTCCAGTGTATATTTGGGCTCCTGCTGCTGCTGCTGCCAACTCCTGCCAACTCCAGGGTGTGATTCATCCAATTTTTGGGCTCCTGAAGCCAACTCCAGTGTATATTTGGGCTCCTGCTGCTGCTGCTGCCAACTTCTGCCAACTCCAGGGTGTGATTCATCCAATTTTTGGGCTCCTGAAGCCAACTCCAGTGTATATTTGGGCTCCTGCTGCTGCTGCTGTCAACTTCTGCCAACTCCAGGGTGTGATTCATCCAATTTTTGGGCTCCTGAAGCCAACTCCAGTGTATATTTGGGCTCCTGCTGCTGCTGCTGCCAACTTCTGCCAACTCCAGGGTGTGATTCATCCAATTTTTGGGCTCCTGAAGCCAACTCCAGTGTATATTTGGGCTCCTGCTGCTGCTGCTGTCAACTTCTGCCAACTCCAGGGTGTGATTCATCCAATTTTTGGGCTCCTGAAGCCAACTCCAGTGTATATTTGGGCTCCTGCTGCTGCTGCTGCCAACTTCTGCCAACTCCAGGGTGTGATTCATCCAATTTTTGGGCTCCTGAAGCCAACTCCAGTGTATATTTGGGCTCCTGCTGCTGCTGCTGTCAACTCCTGCCAACTCCAGGGTGTGATTCATCCAATTTTTGGGCTCCTGAAGCCAACTCCAGTGTATATTTGGGCTCCTGCTGCTGCTGCTGTCAACTCCTGCCAACTCCAGGGTGTGATTCATCCAATTTTTGGGCTCCTGAAGCCAACTCCAGTGTATATTTGGGCTCCTGCTGCTGCTGCTGTCAACTCCTGCCAACTCCAGGGTGTGATTCATCCAATTTTTGGGCTCCTGAAGCCAACTCCAGTGTATATTTGGGCTCCTGCTGCTGCTGCTGCCAACTTCTGCCAACTCCAGGGTGTGATTCATCCAATTTTTGGGCTCCTGAAGCCAACTCCAGTGTATATTTGGGCTCCTTCTGCCCCTCATAGTGATGCCACTTCAACTCTCTGCAATTGTGCCGCTCTGCGATTCTATTAGCGATGCCTCTGATCTGCATGTGATATTTCTTAAAAGTATTATTTAACTAACCCAGCACGCATCCTGTGCGTGTTACAGCAAGGCTGAATGGTTTACAACCCTATTGAGGCTGTAGGAGGCTCAGAAATAGCCGTTTTTAATAGCGATTCGTCGCGAATTTATTCGGGTCGAACCGATTTTTGTCGGAAAATTCGGCGAATCAGTCGAATCGAATTTTTCAAAAGTTCGCTCATCTCTATATAGCGCCTCTAACAGCGCCATGTAGTGTCACATGTATTATTACAGGCAGGTCAGTGTATAGCGCCTCTAACAGCGTCATGTAGTGTCACATGTATTATTACAGGCAGGTCAGTGTATAGCACCTCTAACAGCGCCATATAGCGTCACATGTATTATTACAGGCCGCTCAGCATATAGCGACTCTAACAGCGCCATGTAGCGTCACATGTATTATTACAGGCCGCTCAGCATATAGCGCCGGTGCTCTAGGCTCAGGAGCGCCATGTAGTACCTGTCGCTCTCTCCCATACATTTCAATGGCCGTTCCTTTTCTTCAGTTTAAACAGGTTTTTTTTTATTATAATTTTTTTTGTCTCAAATAATTGTGTGACCTCTCCTGGCCTATTAAATGTAATTTTCCAAAACTTTTTTGATTTTTTATATTTTTATGCAGAATTGTCATTACAGGTCACAATGTTACAACAATGTCATTCCATGTGTTTTCGCATTGCTACTGAGGGATATATTTTCAGACTTTAATCACACAGCGTCTGGCGCTCTATGCTATAGCGGGATATATCCAGAGACTGAAAAAGTGACGTTACGTCACGAAACGCGTTGTAGGAATTTGCCTTGGGGGTACCAGTGGGTCCGCACTGCACTTTAATTGACAAGTAAGCTTTTATGTTTTTGTATTTTGTTTATGACTTGCACCTACCTCATTGCTAATGTTCATTTATATTTGATGCTGATGCACTTTGGAAGCATTCTGACATTTTATACATTTGTCTATATAGTACTATTAGTTATTGCACAGAGATTAGGGTACCCCACTGGGATATTATAGGACAAGATCCCCCCTCCCCCCCTTCCTCTTATTTGATGGCAGTTTATATGTGTGTTATATGTTTTTTAAAGAAATCCTTTTTAATGTGTCCTTGTATGTCATTTTGATTATGTAATAAATTTGCTATGAATTACATTCAATAGAGTGCCATTGTCAGTCTCTGGATATATCCCACTTTGGGGTTTGGGGCACCCCTGGTGGTTGTATTATTTCAGATTAATTGGGATCCACCAGAGCAAAGCACCTATATTTACTATTAGTAACTCACTGTTTGGTGCCACCTATATTCCCTGTTTATAAACTCTATGCTATAGCGACCAGATCCAGAGCGCCTACACTCTGTGAGTCTTTTTTTGTTGTTGCATACGGTGTGAGTCGCTGAGAGTTGGTCTCAATGAGCTGGCACTACCTCTCGCTCCCTGCAACGCTGTACTGGTGTTGGAGCGCCCAACATACATCTCATTCATCAATGCCAGCCAGGTTAATACAGCGACTGAGGCGCTCTGTTACAGCGCCCGATACATGGACACGAGTGTCTACTAGCGGTCGCTCTAAGCGCCGCTATACAGACGCTCATCTGCCGATACCTGGCGCTAGTAATGAATCAGCCTGCACGTCACCATGTTCTGGCCTCACCACTCTGGCAGTGGTATTGTGCCCTACAAAAAGATGCTGCAAACCCTGGCACCTGCTGGCACCAGAGGAAGGTGAAGCAGACACAGATGAAACACGTCCTCTCCCTGCAGCAGCAGTAAGTGGAATGCAAGGGCTGTCAACAAGTGAGTAGTAATATCTAACCCCCAGTAAGTGTTATGCAAGGGATACCAACAAGTGAGTAGTATTATATATCCCCCAGTAAGCTGAATGTAAGGGATACCAACAAGTGAGTCGTATTATATATCCCCCATTAAGCTGAATGTAAGGGATACCAACAAGTGAGTAGTATTATATATATATCCCAGTAAGTGTTATGCAAGGGATACCAACAAGTGAGTAGTATTATATATATCCCCCTTAAGCTGAATGTAAGGGGTGCCAACAAGTGAGTAGTATTATATATTCCCCAGTAAGTGTTATGCAAGGGATACCAACAAGTGAGTAGTATTATATATTCCCCAGTAAGTGTTATGCAAGGGATACCAACAAGTGAGTAGTATTATATATCCCCCAGTAAGCTGAATGTAAGGGGTGCCAACAAGTGAGTAGTATTATATATCCCCCAGTAAGCTGAATGTAAGGGGTGCCAACAAGTGAGTAGTATTATATATCCCCCAGTAAGCTGAATGTAAGGGTGCCAACAAGTGAGTAGTATTATATATCCCCCAGTAAGCTGAATGTAAGGGTGCCAACAAGTGAGTAGCATTATATATCCCCCAGTAAGCTGAATGTAAGGGTGCCAACAAGTGAGTAGTATTATATATCCCCCAGTAAGCTGAATGTAAGGGGTGCCAACAAGTGAGTAGTATTATATATCCCCCAGTAAGCTGAATGTAAGGGGTGCCAACAAGTGAGTAGTATTATATATCCCCCAGTAAGCTGAATGTAAGGGGTGCCAACAAGTGAGTAGCATTATATATCCCCCAGTAAGCTGAATGTAAGGGTGCCAACAAGTGAGTAGTATTATATATCCCCCAGTAAGTGTTATGCAAGGGATACCAACAAGTGAGTAGTATTATATATCCCCCAGTAAGTGTTATGCAAGGGATACCAACAAGTGAGTAGTATTATATATCCCCCAGTAAGCTGAATGTAAGGGGTGCCAACAAGTGAGTAATATTATATATCCCCCAGTAAGTGTTATGCAAGGGATACCAACAAGTGAGTAGTATTATATATCCCCCAGTAAGCTGAATGTAAGGGTGCCAACAAGTGAGTAGTATTATATATCCCCCAGTAAGCTGAATGTAAGGGTGCCAACAAGTGAGTAGTATTATATATCCCCCAGTAAGCTGAATGTAAGGGTGCCAACAAGTGAGTAGTATTATATATCCCCCAGTAAGTGTTATGCAAGGGATACCAACAAGTGAGTAGTATTATATATCCCCCATTAAGCTGAATGTAAGGGGTGCCAACAAGTGAGTAGTATTATATATCCCCCAGTAAGCTGAATGTAAGGGGTACCAACAAGTGAGTAGTATTATATATCCCCCAGTAAGTGTTATGCAAGGGATACCAACAAGTGAGTAGTATTATATATATATATCCCAGTAAGTGTTATGCAAGGGATACCAACAAGTGAGTAGTATTATATATATCCCCCATTAAGCTGAATGTAAGGGGTGCCAACAAGTGAGTAGTATTATATATCCCCCAGTAAGCTGAATGTAAGGGGTGCCAACAAGTGAGTAGTATTATATATCCCCCAGTAAGCTGAATGCAAGGGGTGCCAACAAGTGATTAGTATTATATATCCCCCAGTAAGCTGAATGTAAGGGGTGCCAACAAGTGAGTAGTATTATATATCCCCCAGTAAGCTGAATGTAAGGGGTGCCAACAAGTGATTAGTATTATATATCCCCCAGTAAGCTGAATGCAAGGGGTGCCAACAAGTGATTAGTATTATATATCCCCCAGTAAGCTGAATGCAAGGGGTGCCAACAAGTGAGTAGTATTATATATCCCCCAGTAAGCTGAATGTAAGGGGTGCCAACAAGTGAGTAGTATTATATATCCCCCAGTAAGCTGAATGCAAGGGGTGCCAACAAGTGATTAGTATTATATATCCCCCAGTAAGCTGAATGCAAGGGGTGCCAACAAGTGAGTAGTATTATATATCCCCCAGTAAGCTGAATGTAAGGGGTGCCAACAAGTGAGTAGCATTATATATCCCCCAGTAAGCTGAATGTAAGGGTGCCAACAAGTGAGTAGTATTATATATCCCCCAGTAAGCTGAATGTAAGGGGTGCCAACAAGTGAGTAGTATTATATATCCCCCAGTAAGCTGAATGTAAGGGGTGCCAACAAGTGAGTAGTATTATATATCCCCCAGTAAGCTGAATGTAAGGGGTGCCAACAAGTGAGTAGTATTATATATCCCCCAGTAAGCTAAATGTAAGGGGTGCCAACAAGTGAGTAGTATTATATATCCCCCAGTAAGCTGAATGTAAGGGGTGCCAACGAGTAGTATTATATATCCCCCAGTAAGCTGAATGTAAGGGGTGCCAACAAGTGAGTAGTATTATATATCCCCCAGTAAGCTGAATGTAAGGGGTGCCAACAAGTGAGTAGTATTATATATCCCCCGGTAAGCTGAATGTAAGGGGTGCCAACAAGTGAGTAGTATTATATATCCCCCAGTAAGCTGAATGTAAGGGGTGCCAACAAGTGAGTAGTATTATATATCCCCCAGTAAGCTGAATGTAAGGGGTGCCAACAAGTGGGTAGTATTATATATCCCCCAGTAAGCTGAATGTAAGGGGTGCCAACAAGTGAGTAGTATTATATATCCCCCAGTAAGCTGAATGTAAGGGGTGCCAACAAGTGAGTAGTATTATATATCCCCCAGTAAGCTGAATGTAAGGGGTGCCAACAAGTGAGTAGTATTATATATCCCCCAGTAAGCTGAATGTAAGGGGTGCCAACAAGTGAGTAGTATTATATATCCCCCAGTAAGCTGAATGTAAGGGGTGCCAACAAGTGAGTAGTATTATATATCCCCCAGTAAGCTGAATGTAAGGGGTGCCAACAAGTGAGTAGTATTATATATCCCCCAGTAAGCTGAATGTAAGAGGTGCCAACAAGTGAGTAGTATTATATATCCCCCAGTAAGCTGAATGTAAGGGTGCCAACAAGTGAGTAGTATTATATATCCCCCAGTAAGCTGAATGTAAGGGTGCCAACAAGTGAGTAGTATTATATATCCCCCAGTAAGCTGAATGTAAGGGGTGCCAACGAGTAGTATTATATATCCCCCAGTAAGCTGAATGTAAGGGTGCCAACAAGTGAGTAGTATTATATATCCCCCAGTAAGCTGAATGTAAGGGGTGCCAACGAGTAGTATTATCTAACCCCCAGTAAGCTGAATGTAAGGGGTGCCAACAAGTGAGTAGCATTATATATCCCCCAGTAAGCTGAATGTAAGGGTGCCAACAAGTGAGTAGTATTATATATCCCCCTGTAAGCTGAATGTAAGGGGTGCCAACAAGTGAGTAGTATTATATATCCCCCATTAAGCTGAATGTAAGGGGTGCCAACAAGTGAGTAGCATTATATATCCCCCAGTAAGCTGAATGTAAGGGGTGCCAACAAGTGAGTAGCATTATATATCCCCCAGTAAGCTGAATGTAAGGGGTGCCAACAAGTGAGTAGTATTATATATCCCCCAGTAAGCTGAATGTAAGAGGTGCCAACAAGTGAGTAGCATTATATATCCCCCAGTAAGCTGAATGTAAGGGGTGCCAACAAGTGAGTAGTATTATATATCCCCCATTAAGCCGAATGTAAGGGGTGCCAACAAGTGAGTAGTATTATATATCCCCCAGTAAGCTGAATGTAAGGGGTGCCAACAAGTGAGTAGTATTATATATCCCCCAGTAAGCTGAATGTAAGGGGTGCCAACAAGTGAGTAGTATTATATATCCCCCATTAAGCCGAATGTAAGGGGTGCCAACGAGTAGTATTATATATCCCCCAGTAAGCTGAATGTAAGGGGTGCCAACAAGTGAGTAGTATTATATATCCCCCAGTAAGCTGAATGTAAGGGATACCAACAAGTGAGTAGTATTATATATCCCCCATTAAGCCGAATGTAAGGGGTGCCAACAAGTGAGTAGTATTATATATCCCCCAGTAAGCTGAATGTAAGGGGTGCCAACAAGTGAGTAGTATTATATATCCCCCAGTAAGCTGAATGTAAGGGGTGCCAACAAGTGAGTAGTATTATATATCCCCCAGTAAGCTGAATGTAAGGGATACCAACAAGTGAGTAGTATTATATATCCCCCAGTAAGCTGAATGTAAGGGGTGCCAACAAGTGAGTAGTATTATATATCCTCCAGTAAGCTGAATGTAAGGGGTGCCAACAAGTGAGTAGTATTATATATCCCCCAGTAAGCTGAATGTAAGGGGTGTCAACAAGTGAGTAGTATTATATATCCCCCAGTAAGCTGAATGTAAGGGGTGCCAACAAGTGAGTAGTATTATATATCCCCCAGTAAGCTGAATGTAAGGGGTGCCAACAAGTGAGTAGTATTATATATCCCCCAGTAAGTCTTATGCAAGAGATACCAACAAGTAAGTGGTATTATCTAACCATAAGTAAACAGAAAGCAAGGGGTGCCAACAAGTGAGTAATATTATCCAACCTGAGTAAACAGAATGTAAGGGATGCTGACAAGTGAATAATATTATCTAACCCCCCAGTTAACAGAATGGAAGCAGTGCCAACAGTTGAGTAGCATTATCTATCCTCCAATAAGTATTATGCAAGGTATACCAACAAGTGATAACATCTAACCCCCAGTAAACAGGGATCCCAACAAATGAGTAGTATTGTTATAAATGTAGGACTTTTATTTTTGCCTACGATTGTCTTTTAAAGCGTAACAAAAACTTGCAAAATTCCAGGGCTGGCTGCTGGCCATGCACCTTGGGCATCCCAAATTGGGATGCCCCACTGTGTGACTACCACCCCCCCCCCAGGGCACCGTCAAACCCATAATGAATAAAGGGGAGTGGGAGCAGCTCAATCACTATTATTTATACAAAATTATTATTATTATTCAGGGCCTGGGAACTAATTTACCGCCCAGTTTAACCCTCTCATCAACTAAATATCAAGCAAAAAACATGTCTAGCTGTGTGGAGGTTTGGTCGCATATATCTGCAGATACATGTGGAAGCCACACTGCCCCGGCAAGGCACTCTGTGTTTAGTGTGGTCCCTACTCTTAATTCTGAGTCCCCAAAGTTGGGACATGCAATGCAGACAAATATCTGGGAGCTACTCACCTGGGAAGCAGCCAGCCTCCCTTTAGAACACTTCACGGGGAGAAATCCATATTAACTGAATTCCTCCCTGCTTGTGCTCATGTCAATTCAAATGAATAAAGTGTTCTAAAGGGAGGCTGGCAGCTTCCCAGACGAGTAGCTCTCAGATATTTGTCTGCATTGCATGTCCCAACTTTGGGGACTCAGAATTAAGAGTAGGGACCACACTAAACACAGAGTGCCTTGCCGGGGCAGTGTGGCTTCCACATGTATCTGCAGATATATGCAACCAAATCTCTGTCTTTCCACACAGCTAGACATGTTTGTTGCTTGATATTTAGTTGATGAGAGGGTTAAACTGGGCGGTAAATTATTTCCCAGGCCCCGAATAATAATAATAGTTTTGTATAAATAATAGTGATTGAGCTGCACCCACCCCCCTTTATTCACCGTCAAACCCGCCCTCTTTCTGGCTCCCTTACCAAATATCAGGCAGACGCATTCCCTGGGCTGTGGCGCGCACCCGCCAATCATTCAGACAGCGGAATACGATTAATTAATTAATTAATTAATTAATTAAAATGATCCGCACTCTCCATAAAATGGTAATCCAATAAAAGCATCTCCATATAAAAAAATTACTCCAGGGCTCAAGGCCCTTAATCTATGATCTATGATCTTTACTGATTTCAAGGTTTTGATATTTTTGATATGGAGATGCTTTTATTGGATTACTATTAAAAAAGTGAAATTTTATGGAGAGTGCGGATCATTACAATCGTAATTCCATTGGCTCTGATTGGTTTGGGATCACCCACTATTGGGCACCTCCAGAGGCAAGTGAGTGGTTGAGCTGAAATACTTCTTTGTATATTAATCATTCGGACGAGCTGGGTTTGGGAGAGAGCTCACTGTCGGAGATGTGGCGGCTTGGGCTCCTAAATGTGATCAACTGAGCCATTTGTCGATCATTAAAAATGCACTGCAGATCCCTCTTTTGGGATGACAATCAGGGGACCCGCAACCCAGGGAAATGTGAGTTTTTCTGGGTGATCTGGGGGGTTTCACACAGTGGGGCATCCCGAATATGAGCAAGGAGCAAAACCCAGGATAGTCAATACCCCAGGTTTTGTTCTGCTTTAAGATATTTTATTTTGTTTTCTTGTGGAAAGGCATCACAGTTTCAGTGAGATGCGGTCTGACCTGACAGGCAAAAATCTCCAAAAAGCTGCCGTTGGTAAATTTAGGTAAAAACTGAATTTCTGGAGCGTAGAGATGGACTAATTATAAATCTTCCTTCTCCTGCCAAAGATTTCCTGTCAGTCTTACTTCAGGCCAATCATCTTGTCAAGGAGCAGTGTGCTAGGCCCTCATCCAAAAATATTCCAAAGTGGATAAAGTGTTCACACCAGGGCCAGTCAGAGATGCTGTTATGGTACAGTAATAATAAAAAAAAATTGTATTAAATATAATAACAACAACAACAATAATAATAATAATACATAAAATAATATTTAAATAATAATAACAAGGATATTATTATTATTATTATTATTATTATTATTATTATTATTTAAAATATCATTATTTTATTTATTAAATATTATATAAATAAAATAATGCTATTTAAATCTATTTAAAATAAAGGACAACATTATTATTATTATTATTATTATTATTATTATTATTTAAAATATCATTTTTTTATTAAATATTATATAAATAAAATAATGCTATTTAAATCTATTTAAAATAAAGGACAACAACAATATTATTATTATTATTATTATTAATATTTAAAATTTCATTATTTATTATTATTATTATTATTATTATATAAAATAATGCTATTTAAATAACAAGAACAACAACAATATTATTATTATTATTATTTAAAATATCATTATTTTTATTATTATTAGGAAAGGGACTACATTCTAATCTTGGTTGTTTATGGGAAAGTTCAATAGAAGTATATTCTCTTTTCTTTTATACGCTAAACAACATTCCAAAATATTACGCAATTTTAATTTTAAGGGTGATTCCGTTTTCGATGGACTTTTTTTTTTAGAAGTTTCCATTATCCTGGGTCAAAATGATGTGAAATATGTGCAAATGAATAAAAAAAAATTGTAGTGTTTTTTGTAATAAAAATGTAAGTTTTTCAACGAAATCTTTTTGCATGTAAATGCCCCGTTCCTCCTGGTTACAACGGTATGTATTGGTAGACACCCTTTTCTGCCCAGGAGACAGATAAAATACAACTGCTATGTGCACCTCGCAGTTATTCATATATTATCTGGAAGTCCACACCTCAAGCTTTCTAGGAGTTTCAGGCTTGTTGATGTGGGCAGTTTTCTGGAAGCAATCCCTCAATTAATTCTTTGGTTGCACACGGTTTACCTAAAAAAGAGGTAAAAAGCAGAATCAAAGCCACATTTTCCTTAAAAAAATAATATGCAAATAAGAAAAAACAAGTTAAATCTGAAAAAAAACAACATCCCCGAACAAAACAATACCCAACATGCATAGGTGCTTTTAACCCTTTTAACTGCCAGCCTACTTTTGTGAGATTTTGTTACCCTCTGTTGACAGGTCATTTTTCACCATTTTGCTCTATGTTTAATTGTGATTTTTGCAGGAATTTCCAGGAAAATAATTATTTTTTTTGCAGCAGATGGTTTAACATGAAATGTCTTTGATTTTTCCACTGTTTATATATATATATATATATATATATTTATATATATATATATATATATATATATATATAATTTTTTTTTTTTTTTTTTGTTAAAAAAAAAATTTTTTAATGTCTCAATTGTTTAAAATAAAACATTTATTTTAGTAAAGAAAACCATATTGCATGTGAAAACCCCATTTTTCCCGATTTCAACGGTACCACATATGTATCGATAGCCCACTGTTCCTGCCCAGGAGCCCCTCAAATTGGAAAGAGCAGAATATAACATTCACAAGTAAAATACAAACACTATCCACACTATAAAGGGTTAAATAACAAAACAATGGTGCAAGTCCCCCTTCCGGGGGAGGGGGGGGGTTGGGGGAAATTAAGGATTAACCCCCCCAAAAAAGTTGTTGTGTGAAGTCCCCCCTACCCTGCATAACCAGCCCAGGGGCCAGCTATAGGGGCTTGTAGAGCAGGGTACAGGGGCCAGCCTCAGTGGTATCCCACCCTGCAGGCTAAAAGCCTGCATACCCAAAATGTCCCTGGGCTCTTCTCCCCCCCCCCCCCAGGCTTTGGGGCGGCAAGTAATGGGGGGCTGGGGGTTAATGGCAAGTCACCCTCTAGCTTCACGTGACTTGCCAGGCCCCCCAAGCCTTGTGAACTGGTATAGGGGTCTCATGGATCCCTTACCAGTTCACAAAAGATTAACTGTGAAAACACACACACAGAAAAAAAAATGACTACATATAATATATATATATATATATATTTTTTTTTAACACTCACCTCTAATCTTGTGTAACAGCTGTCAGAGGTGATCATTGGAGGGGCCTGGGGAGGCAGCTAATCACAACCCATGACTCCTCCAACCTCCCTCCAGTGTACACCCCGGCATCTGACAGCTGAGCTCCAGGGGCGGGATTAAGTCATCTGCCCCGCCCGCAAGAGACAGGGGTAGCGGCAACGACAGCGGAGGCCCTCTCCTTACCGCAGAAGAGCCCGGGGGGGGGGGGTCAGGGGTTCCCCGGTGAAGAGGAGACCTGGCAGGAGGGAACGCGCACAGAGGTAAGCAAGTGTCTTTTTTTTCTTTTTTACAGCAAATGGCAGCAGCAACTGAAGCTGGAGGGCCTATTCTAGGTCCTCTACTGAAGCCGGTGGGGGGATCGGAGGATCCCCCCGGGTGAAGCGGAGACCCGGCCAGATTGATCGAGGAGTCAGGTGAGTGTCTTATATCCTGTGGATATAATATGCACAGGTTAGCACAATGTGGATTTGGGGTTTGTAATATGTGAAATTCATGAAAAGATAATTTATATATATTTAGTGATTTGGTGGACTGTTTCAATAATGTGATTGGATAGATAGGGATTTGGATTAACTTTAGCCGCAGCCTTATATTTTACGGGTCATTTTTTGAGGAAAGATTGATACCAGGGCCGGGGGGGGGGGGGGGGTTAATCTGTCTTGATTGTTGGTTTTAAATGTTTTGTCTTTTTTGAATAAACTATTGGTAGATTTGCAATTGGCTGTGCTCCTTTATTGTTGATCCCTGGGGGAATGCTGTACCCCAGATTTCATTTGGGTTCTTTTTTTTTCTTGGCCGCTAGCAAGGGGGAAAGCCAGGTACATAAAATTTACATAGCTGCTATTAGAAGGGTTAACCCTAGGGCTGTATTTACCATTAGGCAACCCTAGGCACGTGCCTAGGGTGGCAACCTGGAAGGGGGGGGGGAGGACACTGCTCTTACTACTGTAGTAAAGAAATTGTAAATCATATAGCCAGAACATTAATGCCTCCAAACAACCCCCCCCCCCCCCCCCAGCCACAGAAGGATGCAGAGTGTATTTGTGTGAAGGGGGGGCAATGGGCTGAACGCAGACCAGAGCATCTCCCCTCCACTGGTGTGGTCATGTGACTCCTGTATGTCAGAATGCAGTAAACAATGGAACATGCTTGCCTGCTTCTCTGCATTTCCCCCTCTGTGCCCTCCTCCACACATATTCTCTGCATTTAGCCCATTGCACTCTTTCCCCCTACACACTTTTTTATATGGACCGTGACCTAACTTAAAAAAAGGGGTTGTCGGCACTTAAAGTACCTAGGGCACCATGAACACCAAATACAGCCCTGGTTAACCCCTACATAAATTCAAACTCTGCAGATCACAATGTTGTGTTCCAGTAGCTAAAGTGTTACTAGCAGCGTTTTCACCTGAGGAGTTCATTACTGATCCTTGATGTAGCCAAAGCTGCTTGTGAGCTCATCTGTTACAGTGGAAGGACTCAGGTATTTGTAGTCAGAAGTTTTTACTCAAGCCGCTCCCACATTAAGATCACAGACACAAAGGAAAGTAAATCACAGGTCTGGGGGCACAATCCTAACACACAGGTTAATTTTAGATTCCAGAAGAGTTTCCCTTTAGGCGTCCTAAAGATGTAACTTCTTGTTTTCCAATGAAGCTCATGGTTGGCATTGGGTCTCGGGGTTGTTTGAATCCCAGAGAACAGCTTGTGCGCGCAGCCAATCAACACGCTCGGCTAAATTCGGGTAGGAATCGGCTTAGCCGAATGAAGCCGAGTGAGCCAATGGACGCATCCCCACAAGCCTCTAGTAGGGGGCGTGCCAGTGACAGCCATTCAGAAATGCCTTGAGCGGGCACGCCCATGCATGCGCCATTGGATCGAGAATCAGGTAGGTTTCCCTGGTGATTCAGTGATCACACACACACACCATCTGAAATGGATTTTGGTCCACTTTAAAAGAACCATTCTGCTTTTACTGTTTAAGTGGACCAAAACCTAGGACTTTGACTATCCTGGGCTTTGGTCTTTGTCCCCAGGGCACCCCATTCGGGGATACCATGCTGTGTGAAATGCCCCAGGTTGCCCAAACAAACTTACCTCTACCCGGTCCTGCAGGGCATGGATCTGCTCCCGCCCCTTCGTCTAAGGCGAGCAGATGCGAGCGCGCTGGCGGCTGCATCCCTCCCTACCCTCTAACAAGGGAGCGTGCCCGTGTCGGGCATTCACAAAAAACATTTGCAGGTAAATAGGAGTCTTAAGGTGGACCAACACCCTGCGGGTTCGCGGGTGTAGCTTGCCCCTGCCATTGACGGCAAAATGACAGTTTAGGGGGACATCCAGAATACTGTAGCCCCCCACAAATAACCCCCCAGAATGGCCATAATCCTTACCTTTACATCAGTCCAGCGACGAAAGTCCAGCACTGCGATTGGCCACCCAGCTGAATGTCGCTGCTCACGATCGCAGTGCTGGAGTCGCTAGACCGATGTAGAGGTAAGGATTATGAGTGTTCTGGGGGGTTATTTGCGGGGCTACAGCATCATTATGGGTATGTATGCTGGTCAGTACCCTCCAAATCTCCTCAACCAATAGCTGTCCTCTCTGTTGTTACACTATTTCTATCCTTCTTCCTGGCTCTAGCTTTTAAGTCTTTTTACCTGCTTCTAGAGTCTACTACTGACTGTTTAGAGTATTCCCAATGTAGGTCTATGTGTGTGTGTTTGTCTGTTTTTTGTTGAATATGGTGTGAGTCACTGAGAGTTGGTCGCAATGAGCTGGCGCTACCTGCAATGCTGTACTGGTGTTAGAACGTCCAATACACATCACATTCATCAATGCCGTCCAGGTTACTAAAGCGACTGAAGCGTTCTGTTACAGCGCCCGATAACCGATCCCAGCACATACTAGCGGTCGCTCTTAGAGCCTCTGTACAGACGCTCATCTGTCGGTACCTGGCGCTAGTAATGAATCAGCCTGTTATTTGATCTTTGAAGATCGTTTTGGAGTGCTGGTTATTCTTCATTTTGTGTTTCCTGAAACGCCTCATCAGTCACCAAGAAGAATTGTTTCTGTAATAATTCTTCTTCGTTAGCGTTAATAACCCCGGCGCTATGACTCTTCATTTGTAAATCCGAAGTGTTTAACCCTCTAATTGCCAAGCACATAGAATGTACAGTGTTATTATGCATACTGGGCAAAGGCTTTATTTAAAGAAAAAAAAAAAGAACCGGGCTGATTCTGTCTATGGGGGCCCTTGATGCCCCCCCACGTCTCACCACCCCAGCCACTTGCCCCTCATATGTATTTCTGGGCCATTTTTGGGTTACCAAGTCTGGGCCCCAATTAATTTCAAAGGGGCTTGGGTCAATTCCGGGTACCTGAACCAAACATTGAATAAAGTGGACCAAAACCTGGGATTTTGACTATCCCGGGTTTTGGTCCTTGCCCCGGGGTACCCAGATGTGGGATGACCCGCTGTGTGAAAAACTCCAGGTTGCCCACCAAAAGTCACCTTTCACCGGTCATACGACGCATGCGTGGCCTCTCATCCAATCAGCACGCTCGACTGCACTGACTTCAAACTGTCTTAGGCTCGTCTAAGCATCTAGCTGGGCGGAGACCAGCATGCCGGCGGGCGCTTCCCCGCTACTCTCTAATAGGGAGCATGCCCACACCAGCCAATCACAAATGCCTGGCGATCAGAAGCATTCATGTGCCGTTGGATCGGCATGAAGGTGAGTTTACTGGGGACCTGGGGGGGGGGACACAGTGGGGCATCCTGAATCTGGATACCCCGGGGGGAGTGAGTAAGCCTGCCTGGGTTTGGGTCCCCTCTAAAGTTCATATAGTATATACAAGCAAAGACAACCAGCTCCCCCTCAGACCTTCACAGCCCCGACCTCAGGATCTCCTGATAAACTTCCCACATTCTCTTCCAGTTGCAATGTCCAGCTTAACAAAGGATTAAAAAGTAGCTTTTACTTCATAGATTAAAACGAAGGTAATCCAAAATATGAACACACGGCCACAAATGTCTTGCAGATCAAAAAGTGCCCCCTTCCACCATCTGGACCAGGTAACGCGTAACGCGTAGCCTGAAACGCGTTACCTGGTCCAGATGGTGGAAGGGGGCACTTTTTGATCTGCAAGAAACTCCGAGGTCAGGTTTAAAGGGGTTTGGTGCGCTTCAAAGTAGATGTGAGTACACATCAACCAAGCTGCTATATACATATATACTCATAGATAAACCAGGAATCATGAAACACACTCAGATTGCTGTGAAGTCAGAACATACGTGCTTGGAAGTCCAAAGTCCAACAAAGGTTGAAGCTGTGGCTAAGGCTATAACTGAGACTAGGGCTAAGGCTAAGGCAGGAGTCCTGGGTACAGAGTTCAGGTTACAGAGTTCAGGTTACAGAGTTCAGGTTACAGAGTTCAGGTTACAGAGTTCAGGTTACAGAGTTCAGGTTACAGAGTTCAGGTTACAGAGTTCAGGTTACAGAGTTCAGGTTACAGAGTTCAGGTTACAGAGCTCAGGTTACAGAGTTCAGGTTACAGAGCTCAGGTTACAGAGTTCAGGTTACAGAGCTCAGGTACAAAAGACAGATCAATGCTGATCCGCTGAGGCCATGTGTAGATCAGCTTATATAGACTATAGACCAGGTGCTGGCTGATTAACACACCTCAGCAGGACAGAGACATCTGCTGGTGAAGCAGCATAATGCAGGGGAAATCAGGCTGTGGAAGAACTCCAGACCTGACAATCACCAAATCACATGGAGCACCTTTTATACATGGCCATAGGAGCTCCTGTTAGCAGGATAACCATGGCCTTAGGTCCAATTTTAAAGGCATCTCGCACCCACTCCACACATAAACAGTGTCTCCCACCCCAAGTCCAAGAATTCCCCTCGCTCCTAACACCCTCCACCATTGGCCTGGCAGAGGGGCGTAGAAAACGCCCTTTTTGTGCGCTTTTCTGGTGCCGCTATCACTACTACAAATGTTAGAAAGTGCTGGCTGTTTTCTACAGGCTGGTCTGGATGTAACATTCTTCACTGTAAATCTGTAATCACACTCACACATTAAAAAAAAGCTGTGAGTCTGCCGTGAGCTGTTTACATTTTAATAGCAGGCTTCTGTCTGCTACACAAAGTGTCACAGCATGTGTATCTTTTGTTGTAACATCAGAAATAGCCTGGCTGTTACAATGTGTTATACAGCAGGGAGCTGTTTAGCTTTTACAATATAAGTTGATGATTCGCCTCTTGATACATTTTACAGCAGGAGCTGGCACAAATCCGGATGCCCTCAGGTGAGGCTGTAGGTAGACTCTTCTGACTGGAGGTCTGCTTTAACCTGTATCTGAACAGCAAAACTCAGGTGATTAACATCCTGATCAACTGATTGTTCTGACAACCCACAAAAATGTGTGTGCCTTTTTGGTGCCGCTATCACTACTACAAACTGCTGGAAAGTGGTGGCTGTTTTCTACAGGCTGGTCTGTATGCAGCATTCTTCACTGTAAATCTATAATCACACTCACATATTGAATAAAGCTGTGAGTCACCTGTGAGCTTTTTACATTTGAATAGCAGGCTCCTGTCTGCTATACAACATATCACAGCAAGTGCTGTAACATCAGCAATAGCCTGGCTGGTACAATGTGTTATACATCAGGGATCTGCCTGGCTTTTACAATGTAAGATGATGATTCGCCTCTTGATACAGTACAGCAGGAGCTGGCCCAAATCCGGATGTCCTGAAGTGAGGCTGTGGGTAGACTTTTTTGACTGGAGGTCCGCTTTAACCTGTACCTAAAACGGCAAAACTCAGGTGATCAACATCTTGATCAACTGATTGTATTGATGACCCACAAAAGTGCTGGCTGTTTTCTACAGGCTGTTCTGGATGCAGCGTTCTTCACTGTAAGCCAGTAATCACACTCATACATTGAAAAACCTCCGTTACTTACCGGTAACGTCCTTTTTAGGAATCCTTCAGCTTGACCACGTGGAGAGGAATCATGCTCCACCCCCTGGGAGGAAACACAAAACAGGAAACAGAGTTTAAAAGCCCCACCCCTTCCTCCCCACCTCAGTTCTTAATATAGTAACCGTACTCCAACCCTTGACTACTGGGCGGGTTATCAGCGGTCAAGCTGAAGGATTCCTAAAAAGGACGTTACCGGTAAGTAACGGAGGTTTTTCCCCGTCATCCTTCAGCTTGACCACGTGGAGAGGACTAGAAAAGCTAATATACCTTAGGGGTGGGATGCTGCAAGTAGTACACTTCTTCCGAAGGACTGATGTGTTGCAGACAGTAAGTCAAGTCTATAATGTTTTAGGAAGGTGTGGGGCGAAGACCACATGGCAGCTTTGCAAATTTCTTCAATAGCCGCCCCCGATCTTTCTGCCCAGGAAGTGGCCATAGCCCTAGTCGAGTGAGCCAAGACCTCTGGCGGTGTAACTTCCTTAATCTCATATGTTTTGGCGATGGTCTGCTTTATCCACCTTGCAATCGTAGCTTTGGATGCTGCTGAACCCTTATTTTTGCCGCTAAATGTTACAAAAATCTGCTCTGCTAGACGCCATTCTTTTGATCTTTCCAGATAAATGATTAAAGCTCTTCTTACATCAAGTAATGAAAGATCTTCCTCCCTTCCAGCCGCATTAGGCAGCGTTGGGAGGACTATTTCTTGCGACCTGTTGCTTGAGGTTGGAACCCTTCTAGCAGATGTTATTGCTATAAGAAAGCAAACCTTCATAGACAACCATTTTTCTGGAACTTCTTCCAACGGTTCAAATGGTGGTTCTAACAGGCCCTTGAGCACTATAGACAAGTCCCAAGTAGGAAAACCTTTAAATGTAGCCGGTCTCCTACGTGCAATGGATTTGAAAAAACGGTTAACCAGATCATTTTGTCTAAGTTTACGTTCTAGGAAAACTGATATCGCAGAGGCTTGAGCTTTCAGGGTACTTACTGCCAGTCCCTTTTCAAACCCTTCTTGCAAAAATTCCAATACTGAAGCTATATCCTTTTCCTTCAGATTCTTAACCTCACAAAATGAAGAAAATTTCTTCCATACCTTTGCGTAAATTCTTCTCGTAGTTGCCTTTCTGCTGTCTAGCAACGTTTCTATTACTCTGCGTGACAAACCTTTTCTTTTCAGCAGTTCCCCCTCAATATCCATGCTGTTAACTGAAGAGTCTTCCAGCTTGGATGAAGAATTGACTTTTGTTGTAGAATGTCTGGACTCTCTGGTAATTTCCAAGGTCCCTTTACCGCCATTCTGACTAGGTCTGCGAACCAGATTCTTTTCGGCCAATATGGGGCTATGAATATCACCTGTGCGCTTTCTTGGGCCACCTTCCGGATCACTTGTGGCAGGATTCTGAAGGGTGGAAAAGCATAAGCAAGTTGAAAATTCCATTCCTGAGCAAGTGCGTCTATTGCTACTGCACCCTTCTCTTTTTCCAGGGAGAAGAACCTGTGACATTTGGCATTTTCTTTGGTTGCAAAGAGGTCTATCTGAGGCTGACCCCACACACTCGTGATCAACTGGAAAATGTCTTGCTTCAGACACCATTCCGTTTGACTCACTTTTTTCCTGCTTAAGGAATCTGCTAGTGTGTTTAGAGTCCCCTTCAGATGGATCGCTCTTAGAGACCTTATTTGATTTTGTAAGGGATTTAATAGACTTTGGGCTAAGCTTGCCAGCTGCTTTGATCTTGTCCCCCCCTGACGGTTTAGATAAGCCACGGTCGTTACATTGTCTGATCTCACCAACACTTCCTTCCCCCATATTTCTTTTTGAAAATGACTTAGGGCTAGTTTGACTGCTAGATGTTCTCTGAAGTTGGACGATTTTCTTGAAATCTCCTTTGACCACTTGCCCTGGGCTTGATGCGTCTCTAGATGCGCACCCCATGCCAAGCTGCTTGCATCCGTGGTTACTACCACCGGATTGGTCTGACTCCATTCCCTTCCCTTCAACAAATTTCCGCTCTATGTCCACCAGAGTAGTTCTTTCAGGACCGTTACATCTAATATCACTAACTGGTCCAGAGAAGTTTGTTTTTTGTCCCATCTTTCTAACAGAAATTTCTGCAGTGGTCTCATCTGCAACTGAGCCCAGTCTACTGCTGGTATTGTTGCCGTCATGAGTCCCAGCACTTTCATTATGTTTCTTAGGGAAACTTTTGGTTCTTTCACCAACACCCAAATCTCGTTCTTTAATTTCTGGGCTTTTGCTTCTGTTAGGAAAATTTTCCTCTCTGTGCTGTCTATCAGAAGACCCAGAAAGGCGCACTGTTGAGAGGGCACTAAGTTGGATTTTTCCAAGTTTAAGATCCATCCCAGATCTTTTAACAGCGCCATAGTCTTTTCCAGCTGTACCAACAGTGTCTCCCTGGAACTGTTTAGGACCAGCAGATCGTCTAAATATGGTATTATGCTGATCCCCAACTGCCTCAGGAAGGCCATTGGCTCTGCCAGAATTTTTGTAAAAATCCTGGGGGCCGATGATAGGCCGAAGGGAAGTGTCTTATACTGATAATAAAAAATCTTGTGGTCTAACCTTACTGCAAACCTCAAGTATTTTCGATGAGCTTCCAGAATCGGGATGTGCAGGTAGGCGTCCTGGAGATCCAGATTTGCCATGAACACATTCCGAGTCAGGGTTTGCCTCACCGAGAATATTGACTCCATTTTGAATCTTTTGTACCGAATGAACCTGTTTAGTCTTTTTAGGTTCAGAATCATTCTGTAACTTCCTGATGACTTCTTTACCAGAAAAACCTGGGAGTAATAACCCCTTTGAATCTGGCTCGAAGGAACTTTCTCTATTACTTCCTTCATTAAAAGTTCCTGCAAAACTACTGGGAAGGCATCTTTTAGTTTTTGATCTTTTGGTAACTTTGTCACCAAGCACATAAATGGTGGAAGGGAAGAAAATTCTAAGTGATACCCTTCTTTCAGGGTTTTTAATACAAACTGACTTTTGGTAACCTTTTCCCAAGCATGTGTGAATCTGGAGAGTCTTCCTCCCACTGGACCTGGGTTGTCAGGACTGCTGTCTGGGCCCCTCAGGGGTCTTACTTACTAAGGAATACTTCCTTTGTGGTCTTGATTGGGCCCAGCGTTTTCTAGTATCTATCTTTCTGTGGGTTTGACTAGTGGTAGGCCTATTCCTATTAACCGGTCTAGCGGGGTAGGCCTTCTTCTTTGTAGGAAACTTTTTCCCCAGTTCTGTGGACCTCGAGAGGATGTTATCTAGGTCTGTACCAAATAACCGTTCCCTGTGAAAAGGTATAGAACATAATCTATTCTTTGAACTGTTGTCCCCAGACCACGTCTTAAGCCAAATTGCCCTGCGAGCACAGGAAATTAAAGCTGAGGTTTTTGCTGAAGCCCTAATGATTTCCTGACATGCATGTGTAAGGAAAGACATTGCTCTATATAAAGTGGGAAGAGTTGCCAAGACCTCTTGTGGTGGCACTCTATTCCCAATATGAGCCTTAAGGTTGTCTATCCATTTAGACATACTTCTCAGGACTACATCAGAAGCCATTGCAGGTTTAAATTGAAAAAGGGTAGAATCCCAAGCCCTTCTTAAAATGTGCTCTCCTCTGCGGTCCATGGGATCTCGCAAAGATCCCATGTCTTCAAAACTCAAATCAGATGTTCTTGACATTTGACCAACTGGTGCATCAACTTTGGGACATTTCGTCCATGAATCCATAATGGGATCCTTAAACGGATATTTTCTCTTTAAAGCTTTAGGCAGAAAAAACTTTTTCTCCGGATTATCCCATTCAGTTTTGACCATATCTTTCAAAACTGAGTGGATAGGAAAAGCTCTATCTGACTTTTTGATCAAAATTTCTTTATACATTTCATCCTGCTGTGAAAGCGTTGTCTCTTCCAGAGGGATACCCCACGTCTGATAAATATCTTTTAATAATAATTCCAAGTCCTCTGATAAATTATTTGAGGTACACTGCCTTTCTTCTGAATGGCTTTCCTCATCCAAAGAATCTCTAGAGGAATCCGGGTCTTCCCCCTCTTCCTCTGGTTCCGAGGCAACCTCAATCTGAACAGGAGGTAATGATACATTCTCATTACCCAAATTCACTATTGAGATCCCACCGCCTTGGTTCTCTGTGTTAGCATTAGTAATTGGTGCAGCAGCAAGTGACCATTGCTCATGGGTTACAAATCCTCTTTGGGCATTTTCAACTGAAGCTAACTGTTGCCTCAAACTAAAAATTTCCCTGAGGATAGCAGCTGAATCGTTATCTCGTTTGGCTTTATCACACCCCATACACAGAACCAACTGCCAAGAATCCGGAAGTGTAGTATTACAAACTTCACATTTCTTTGATTTCTTGGTAGCTTTAACATGCTTTTTATCCTCCGATTTAGAATCTTTCTAAAAAAAATGTAAGACATAAAAGCATATTATAGCAGGACCACTTACACCCACGTGGAAGCTATACATACATCTATATTCATATCTACCCTAATAACTATCAGTATAGATATGAATAGATATATAACATGTATCTGCATACATATGTACCTCACAAATATGCAGGCTTTAACAATGATATAAGTTATACAATGGTAAATCCTGTCACTGGTTAATAAACTTATATACAAAACAAAAAATAAGTTATAACAGCAGATGTATTCAATAAACACCCGCTATAAGCAAAAAACCCAATGCATCAAGCCCATTGCATAACTCATATCACTGCAAAGGCACAGGCAGAAAAAACGTAAGTTCCTACCGCCTTCTGGTTATCGTCGGGCGCCTCCGACATGACAGTCCTCGTTGGTGGGGTCCGTGGGAGCTGGGAAAGTGCAGCTGCTGCCTCCGCTGCTCCTGAGAACTGGCTGATATGCCGCAATCCGCGCTGATCAGCTCAGCCACGCTGGTTCCTTCTTCCGGTTTCCGGCCAACAGCCGACAAAACCGGAAGATGACGCGGATGACGTCATCGCCGCACCTCCGGAATTTAAAAAACGGGAGGGAAAAATAAGAACGAATAGCGATCTTATTAAAAAAGGCAATGACTTCTCCCAGCCCAGCGCGCCTGCTTCAAAATGAAGCAGGACTTCTATAAATGGGATTTCTGCACAATCTGTGCTTTTTATCCCAGACTATGCGGGTTATAGCCCCAGGTGCAAATAGCTCACACAGGATCTCCTGGTGGATCATTAGCTATTGCCCCCGGCTATCTCCAAACTATGGAGGGTTTTGAAAATAATAAATTAAAATAACAAATTGGCCGTTGACTAACCAATATCAGCCTACACTCTGTCCCAGGGTTTCCTTAGGGAGGAAACACAAAAGAACTGAGGTGGGGAGGAAGGGGTGGGGCTTTTAAACTCTGTTTCCTGTTTTGTGTTTCCTCCCAGGGGGTGGAGCATGATTCCTCTCCACGTGGTCAAGCTGAAGGATGACGGGGAAAAAAGCTGTGAGTCGGCTGTGAGCTGTTTACATTTTAATAGCAGGCTTCTGTCTGCTATACAACGTATCACAGCGAATGTTGGAACATCAGCAACAGCCTGGCTGTTACAATGTGTTATACAGCAGGGATCTGCCTGGCTTTTACAATGTAAGATGATGATTCACCTCGATACATTGTACAGCAGGAGGGAGAGATGCTGTAGTGTGAGGTAAAAACCTCCCAGTTGGGTATTTATTGCATTTACGTGATGATTCACCTCTATACATTGTACAGCAGGAGGGAGAGATGCTGCAGTGCGAGGTGAAAACCTCCCAGTTGGGTATTTACTGCATTTACGTGATGATTCACCTCTTGATACATTGTACAGCAGGAGGGAGAGATGCTGCAGTGGGAGGTAAAAACCTCCCAGTTGGGTATTTACTGCATTTACGTGACGATTCACCTCTTGATACATTGTACAGCAGGAGGGAGAGATGCTGCAGTGCGTGGTCAAAACCTCCCAGTTGGGTATTTATTGCATTCATGAATGCCGCCTCTCTATAGAGAGAGTCGCAATCCTTTTTTGCATGTGTGCTAAAATTAAAACAAACCTCTCACGAACTCTATATGCGGAAACTACGTGACTCGCCATTATTCTAAAATCCGCAGCGCCGCTGGCACAGCCCATCCAGCCTCTCCTAATAGACAGAGCAGATTATATCAGGTATATTTATCAAAGAGAAACTCCTAAAGTTATTTTCTTAGCGTGAGAGCGAGATATTAAGTGTGATTAGATGTCACAGGCGATGCGAGATGAGCGCAAGGACGCGTTTGATCTCTCGCTAGCTGAAGATTTTCACAGGGGCCTCGGAGCTCCTCGAGTGATGTACGGCCATCTTAGTTGGTGATATTACTTCAGCTAGATTACATCGCCGCCGATAACCTTCCTGTGATCATATTTAACCGCAGCTTGGAACGCCTTATACTGCGCCGCCCGTGAAATATTAGCGGGATGGAGGCAATTGCTCCAGGAATGTGTCGAGAAATTTTTCATTTGTTTAGATCGTCGATTGGAGCAACCTACAGTGGAGCCCGGGGGGACAATTCTAAGCCTTAGAAAAATTTTCTTGACGCGGCATTTGACATTTTATTATTTTTAGTATCAAAAACTTTTTAACTTTAAACCTTTATTTTAAGTATATCTTTCAAAGCTACCACTTGTGTAAAAGTTTGGTAGTGGCAAACTCCTGTGCCCTTGGGGTTATTTGAGGGCAGGCTTTGCAAACAGACTTAATGTTAAACAGCATTTAACTCTTCTCAATAAAGTAGTAAAAATACCATTTTGTGAATACTCACCTTGTAAAATGGGTATTATAAGTATGTCACACACCCCGCTTCAAGATATTCATAACGTGTGGGTATACTGACCTGAAGAGGGCGATCTGCCGAGATGATTGGAGGAAAGAAAGCCCCTCCCAGTCCATAAATACCTGGGACCTCCCACTCATTACCCAGTATAAAGAAAGCAGTAAGGAAAGGGACCAGGAAGAGCCAAATATAAGTCATAACAACGCAAAGTTCACAAAATGAAGGATCCAGAATACAAAAAGGGCGGGTTGAAGCGGGGTGTGTGACATACTTATAATACCCATTTTACAAGGTGAGTATTCACAAAATGGTATTATTCTAAGTATGTCACACACCCCGCTTCAAGATATTCATAACGTGTGGGACATCCAATAGCAGTGTCCATAAAGGGTGGGGATCCAAAACAAGGCATAAAGCACAACTTAAACTACTGCAGCCTGCAGAACTTTGCGGCCAAAAACAGCATCCGCTGAGGCCCGAACGTCAACCTTGTAAAACTTTGAAAAAGTGTGAACAGAAGACCAGGTAGCAACTTGCTCAACCGAGGCCTGGTGCTGAAAAGCCCAGGAAGCCCCAACCGCACGAGTAGAATGAGCTGTAACACGAAAGGGAGGATTTCTCCCCTTAGCAGAATAGGCCCCGACAATGGCCTGACGAATCCACCTGCTGATGGTAGACTTTGTGGGTGCTAGACCCTTCTTGGGCCCAAATGGCACCACGAAAAATGCATCAGTCTTGCGAAAGGCAGACGTTACCACCAAATAGTACTTCACAACACGAACCACATCCAAAGAATGCAGGGCCCTCTCCTTGTCATTGCTGGGATTAGGACACAGAGAGGGCAGAACAATATCCTGATTTAAATGAAAGGACAAAACCACCTTAGGAAGGAAATCCGTCTTAAAACGGAAAACCACTTTGTCCTGATGTCTTTCAAAATACGGAGCTTGAATAGACAGAGCCGCCAACTCGGAAACACGTCTAACAGAGGTGATAGCTACCAAAAATGCCACCTTCTGCGTAAGGGAAGACAAAGGAATATCATGCAAAGGCTCAAAGGGGGGACCCTGAAGTGCAGAAAGAACCAAGTTCAAATCCCAAACTGGAATCATAGGCTTCCTAGGAGGCCGCACATGTGTAACCCCCTGGAAAAAAGTCTTAACCAAAGGATGAAGCGCAAAAGACTTTTGGAAAAACACCGCCAGGGCAGACACCTGTCCCTTCAGAGTACTGAGTTGGAGCCCCAGGTCCAGACCATGTTGCAAAAACTCCAAAATTCTAGAAATAGAGAATTCCCTACAAGGGAAGGCCCTAGTTTCACACCAATCAATATAAGACCTCCAAGTCCTATAATACACAGACGATGAGGACCTTTTCCTAGTACTAATAAGAGTCCGAATCACAGCATCCGAAAGACCTTCCTCCTTCAAGATGGAGGTTTCAGCAGCCACGCCGTCAAAGCCAGCGTTGGTAAATTGGGGTAACGAAGATGACCCTGTGTGAGTAGATCTGGCAGCAGGGGTAGAACGAACTGATCTTCTGCCAACCTTACCACGTCTGCGAACCAGACCTGTCTTGGCCACCTTGGAGCCACCAGGATTGCTGGTGCTCTCTCCAGAGCAAGCTTACGCACTACTCTGGCCACCATGGGAAATGGAGGGAACAGGTACAGAAAACCCAGATCCCTCCAGTTCAGAGACATGGTGCCCGTCGCAAGAGCCAGAGGATCCTTCGCCAGAGACACAAATGACGGAAGTTTGTGATTGTGACGGGAGGCAAAGAGGTCCACCGCCGGTGACCCCCACCTGCGACAAATTGAGTGAAAGACCTTGGGATTGAGAGACCACTCCCCTTTTCGGGCTGACAGCCTGCTCAGAGAGTCGGCCTCCGTGTTCTCCACTCCCGGGATGTAAACTGCCGAGATGCAAGGGACATGGCTCTCCGCCCAGTCCAGAATCAGAGACACTTCCTTGAGGGCACCCTTGCTGCGGGTCCCTCCCTGGTGATTGATGTAGGCCACCGCTGTCCGATTGTCCGACCTGACCTGGACCGGCAAGCCTCGCAGTTGATGAGTCAAATGACAAAGAACCATCCTGATGGCCCTCAATTCCAGAACATTGATAGGCTCGTAGGCTTCCAGGGGACCCCACAAACCCTGAAATTGCAAATCCTTCCAGTAGCCCCCCCATCCCGAGAGGCTGGCATCCGTGGTGACTATCTCCCACTGGGGAGTCCGAAAGGATCTGCCCCTCAGCAGGTTGGTTGAGTTCAGCCACCACCGAAGCGAGCGGCGAACCCGGGGGGACATTTGAAAGAATTGATCCAGCGACTGAGGAGACCTGTTCCAGACCGACAACAGATGGAGCTGTAGTGTCCTTGTGTGAAACTGAGCAAAAGGGACTGCCTCGAAGGAGGCCACCATCAAACCCACCAGTCTCATCCCTAGCCGGATGGACGGTCAAGGAATGGACATGAGTGACCGAACCAACTCCTGAATCAGAAGGACCTTGGACTGAGGAAGGAACACTCTGGCCTGATCTGTATCCAGAGACATTCCCAGAAAGGATATTAACCTGGACGGGTAGAGGGAGGACTTGGGGTAGTTGATCACCCAGCCGAATCTCTCCAGAGTGGATAGAACCGTCCTGGTGTCCAATTCCGCTTGGCTGAATGACGATGCCAAGATGAGGAGATCGTCCAGATATGGCACTATTCGAATTCCTTGAGCTCTGAGAAGAGCCATCACCCCAGCAAGCACCTTGGTGAAAACCCTTGGAGCTGTGGTGAGACCGAAGGGAAGAGCTACAAATTGAAAGTGCCGATCCTCCAGTGCGAACCTTAGGAACCTCTGGTGCGCGGGAAAAATGGGAACATGGAGGTAAGCGTCCTGGATGTCTATGGACGTCATGAAGTCCCCCTGACGAAGAGACTGGATAGCGGAACGCAACGTTTCCATGCGAAATTTTCGCAGCCTGACGAATCTGTTGAGAATCTTTAGGTCCAGGATGGGCCGAACGGAGCCATCCTTTTTGGGGACCGTGAACAGATTTGAGTAAAAACCCCGACCCTGTACTAATGGGGGCACAGGGCAAATGACCGCCATTTCTAGAAGACTCGATACCGCCGTACAGGCAGTGCAGCCTGTGCCTGAGGAAACGTGGGGGGGGGGGCGGGACTCGAACTCCAGAATGTAACTGGAAGACACCACTTCCCGGATCCACTTGTCCGAGACCTCCCGAATCCAGACTTGGGAGAAGTGTCGCAGCCGCCCCCCCCCCACCCGCACGGGTGAGGGCGCCCCCTCATTGTTGAGAACCCCAACTGTATCCTGAGCGGGCGCGACCTCTGCCCCTATTCCAGGAATCTCCTCTTGTGGAAGGGAAGGCAAAACCTCTTCCCGCTCTGGCTCCCCGAAAGGAAGGGGTAAAGGAAGCCGCCCCTCGAAAGGGTCGACGTTGCTTCCTACGTTGAGGTAATTTTCCACCCTTAGCAACTGAGTCCAATTTATCTCCAAAAAGCCTGAGACCAACGAAGGGAAGAGATGTCAGAGATTTCTTAGACCCAAAATCTGCCGCCCACTGGCGCAACCAAATTGAACGCCTAATAGTCACCATTAAAGCAGAGGCCTGCTGCTCATCATCAAGGAATCATCCAGAGCAGCTAAAATGAAGGACAGAAAAACCTCACAATGTTTCAGTCCAAGAAATTCATCGCTGTCCGGATCCAAGCCGGACGAGGATAACAAATCCCTGACCACCTTTCTAGTAGCCACCACCAACAGTGATGAGGCACAAACTGGCCGTATGGCTTCCCCAATACTGGCAAAACCATGACAAGCCATCTGGTCAATGCGTTTATCCTCACCATCTTTAAGAGAGGAACAATCAGGGTTATTTAAAACGGCTGAGTTGGATAACCCCAAAATTGGGGCGTCCACTTCGGGGGGGGGGAGCCCAGCGCTTAACCGTGTCCGCGGGGAAAGGATACCTTCTATCCCAACTCTGAGGAATGCCTGGGAGCCGAGCTGGTCTCTCCCATTCCTTGGAAATAATATTATCAAAATGCTTTTGATTAGGAAATTCTAAACGCGGCCTGGATTCCTCATAAAATTCCCCCCTGTTGTTGAGGGGCCTCCGCCGGCGGCGAGATAGCCAATACCTCAAACATCTGAGCCAGAACATTAGGAGTGTCCGAGGAACCCCATGACCCCCGATCAGAATCAGCGCCAACAATTTGCTGATCCTCGGAATTATCCGAATCCTCAAATACCTCCCCTTCCTCTAGAGGGGAGTTTTCTGACCAATCCAAACCGTCCGCATCATCATATTCATAAGGAGAAACCGCAGACAAATGTTTTCTTTTGGCCGGTGCCTTCTTGGCTACTGTAGAAGAAATACATTTTTCAATACTGGCCAATCTGGCACATACATCAGATTGCGACTGCCCCCCCGTGACAACATCACATGGGGCACGGGTCATAATGAGGGGGGGAGGGGATGAAGCCGTCGGTGCTGGGGTCCTGACTGCCGCGAAATAGTCTGTTGTGCATAAGATATACATAAAAAGCAATCATCCCCAGTTAGGGATACCCCACAGCCCATGCACGTCCGGGATTGTCCCGAGGGGAGCCCGGTATCCTGGGATGCCTCCATAAGGTGAACTTGTAGCAAATCGCTATGACCAAGGGAATTACGCTAATAAGCGACCCGGGATGCCCTTTTAATGTCCCACGTGGGAGGATTTTAAAACTGAAAGCTAAATGACCCAGGTACTATAGGACCAGGAGGAAACCCCCTATTATTACTGTGGGTCCGCCTGAAAGACACAGAAAAGAACCATTGAAACAAACAGCATGACACACAAGGAAAAAATGAAAGGAGAGGGGGCCAACAGGCCACTCACAGAACCGCCATGTGCCGTAATGGCTCGCACCGAGAGGAGAAAACTGTGAGGAGAACTGCGTGAGGAGAAGGGGGCGTGGTCAGCACGGGCCGCGCGCGCCCTGCGTCATCACCTCCCACCTGGCCAGTGGAGACGAAGCTCCTCAGCGGCGCCGGAGATAGATGGGGGCGGGCCATCTATCAGCCCAGAAAAAAGAGCGCCAAAAGTCAGCGCTGTGGCATAAGAGACCGCGGTGCTGCGTGAACATACAGTCAAAGACACAGACAGAAGTGCTCTTCCCTGCCCGGCCGCAAAGACCAGGAGGGGCGGGCCCCGGCCTCGCGACGAAGTCCGGCCCCGCCCCCCCTCAACCACAATGTGTGAGGTAAATGTAAAACCTCAATGAGGGACCCTGAGCCGCCATTACCCGGCGCCACGGCCGCGGCGCTTGGTAGGGAAAACAAGCATACATTTAAAGGGCAACACACAACAAAACATTAAACATAATAAACATAAAAAATGTGAATAAAGGAGAGTGAAAACTACCTCACACCCCATCCCCCATAAGGAAGGGAGAATCTATAGTGGCCATCCTAACATTAAAACTAAGGGACAAGGCATCCCAAACCGGGGTCACCAACCCGGTGTACCGTCTACCCTATACCCTGTATAGGGTCTCACGGAGGAGCCTTGCTCCTGGGCACCAGAGGTGCCGAAATACCCTCGTCTAGACCAGCAGCCACAGCTGAGGAGGCATTTATCTTATAAGGAGAAAGGTCTGACGGAAATAGTTAAATAACTGGCCGGGAATTCTCCCGGCTACCTGAAAACTCCCCCTATGCAAGGAGGAGACATCATCTTCTGACTTGCTCGCCGTCCTGCAGAGATGAAGACTGGCTAATGAGTGGGAGGTCCCAGGTATTTATGGACTGGGAGGGGCTTTCTTTCCTCCAATCATCTCTGCAGATCGCCCTCTTCAGGTCAGTATACCCACACGTTATGAATATCTTGAAGCGGGGTGTGTGACATACTTAGAATAATACTATCTTCTGTCCGAGTGTGTTTGGACTCTGAACCAAACTGATGACAGAGCATATAGCTGAAATTTAGCTTATCTATTTGCTGATTAAATCTTCTAAAGTGCACATTAGTTTTAAATTTCATTTGAATCTAGGTAGCTGTCTTTACCGTTAGCAGACATTTTGATTCAAGTTCATAGGTAACGTAACCAACCAGGATTAAGAAGAGACAGTGGGATAGTGGGGTGAAGAAGAATTCGTAGCGGAGAGATAGGGGGAACGTCGGGTCTACACGGGTGTTCTGCAGTCCTATATGAAAAACACAAAATCATAGAGTGAGGCACTCAAGAAATTTATAAAACAAATATATTTTATTCCATATCACTAAATTAATCACTGCACAAAACCACTACACAATTAAAATCCCTGAAAAAACACATAATGAGACAATACATATAAGACAAACCAACATAGAAGTGTGTAGACGATGGGGAGAGCACTGGCACATATAAATATCAATCAGCATCTATATATAAAACACATAAACACAAGTGATCTAATCAGTGCAAATAACAATGTGCAAATCCTGCCTATGATCCGGATCCTATATCAAATAACTATAAAGTGCAACCAATCAATAGATACAAATAACAATGTGCAAATCCTGCCTATGATCCGGATCCTATATCAAATAACTATAAAGTGCAAAGTGCAACCAATCAATAGATACAAATAACAAGTTGCAAATCCTGCCTATGATCTGGATTCTATATCAAATAACTATAAAGTGCAACCAATTAATAAATACAAATAACAAGTTGCAAATCCTGCCTATGATCCGGATCCTATATCAAATAACTATAAAGTGCAAAGTGCGACCAATCAATAGATACAAATAACAATGTGCAAATCCTGCCTATGATCCGGATCCTATATCAAATAATTATAAAGTGCAAAGTGCAACCAATCAATAGATACAAATAACAAGTTGCAAATCCTGCCTATGATCCGGATCCTATATCAAATAACTATAAAGTGCAAAGTGCAACCAATCAATAGATACAAATACAATGTATAATCATAAAGAGAACCTACATAATTACCCAATACCTAAATGCCCTATAAGAAATATAAATGACCCCAAAATACCTCACCAATGTAGATGCTAGTATCAATCAACCATTAAATACCAAATGCAACGCAAAAATATATCCAACCAAAATATACTCAAGGTATCACAGGTATGCCAGTAAAGGGTCCCCTACCACCCACCTACAACACCAGGAGCCACGCGTTCCGTGGGTGAATGCCTCACTTCATGCAGTCCTATATGTTCCACTCAAGGGTCCCAGACAATCTTGAATTTTTCATATGCGTCCTTTGACGCTGCCGTGATCTTTTCTTTACATTGGGGCGACCACAATGGGGGCGGCCACACTTAATGTGAGCAATATCAAGGATACTTGGAACGGGAGCCCCACAACTCCCCAATGCCACCCTACCAAAAAAGATTCAGGTCTTTGTCCTGAGGAAGTGACGCGGAGTGTCGTCACGTAACGCGTAGATGCTTGGGAGGATGGGCGCCTTGTCCCTGGTCATGTAAGATTCTTTATTATTGTATTTGCATTTGTATTGTCTGTACCCGGCGGGTCCTTATATTGGGTTCAACTTTAGTATTTGGTATGTAGAGTATGCATTTTAGCATTGCCACTTGCGGTGTCACACCTTGTTTATTATGGGTCATTGTTGTTAGTTGTCATATGTATGTTATAGGTTATTAATTTTTTTGTGGTTTTATATTCACATGTTATCTATTGAGTCAGCACTTTGCACTTTATAATCACTAGGCCGGGATGATCATTTAGTGATATATTTTATATTATGATTGCATGACCATATAAAGAGTGGGGACCAGCCATTGTCGCCCCCTCCCCCTCCCTCCTTTCTGTCATTGATTGTTGTGTGTGTTTAATGTTTATTTTAATATGTCTATTTAGTGTAGAGACCATTTGTACAATAAATATTGATTTTTTAATGAAATTTTCAAACAGTGGTGCCAATATTTGGTAGGGTGCCATTGGGAGTTGTGGGGCTCCCGTTCCAAGTATCCTTGATCTTTTCTTTACACATTGGCCTCGATTCAATAAGAGTTGAAAAAAATTCTCATGGTAGTAAAAAATTTAGTTCATGAGAAAAAAGCCTGAGAATGTCACTGTTACTGAATCACCAGATAAAAAGACAATGAAAGTCAATGGCACTTTTTTACTCCTAAGAAAAGTAGAGAAGTGTTTCCTCCTTTCTACACTGTAGTAAAAGCTGCCCTTGACTTTCATTGTAGTTTTATCTAGTGATTCAGTAACAGTGACATTCTCAGGCTTTTTTCTAATGAATTGAATTTTTTACTACCGTGAGAATTTTTCTCAACTCTTATTGAATCAAGGCCATTGTATCTGAAATTCTATTTTGTATCTCCGGCCATGGAATAGTAGGGGTTTTCCAGCACCTTGCTATCGTAGTTCTCACTGCTGCTAGTATATGTAGTATATGGAGAGACAGACGCAACTCCGCCTTCGTGTACGTCCCAGATTTGAGTGAGAAGAGAGCTTCCCAGGGTTCCCCCCTCACTGATATGTGGAGGACATCCGAGATTACCCTGTAGGTCTTGTCCCATGTGGCGCGAGCAACTTGGCAATCCCACCAGATAAGCACCATAGTCCCCCTTTCCTGACAGCCTCTAAAACAGATTGGGGAGTCCGAGGAGGAGAATTTGTTAATTTGGTCTGGGGTCTCGTACCACCGGAATAGCACTTTGTAAGCGTTTTCCAACACCAGTGCGTTGCATGATATGATTTTGGTATGGCCCCAGATGCTCTGCCAAGCCTCCAGGGGTTAAAATTGATTTTATTCTTAAATCATTAGCATAGAGAGTATTAGTTGACCCTCCTTGGATATGGACAAATTTTTTTTTTTTGATAAAACAGAGAGGCAAATAAAACAAACTAGTTATTCTAATGCCAGTCTGATTATCTTCAGGCGCGCCCTTTTTTTTGTAGGATACTTTCAAGAGTCAGGATAAGAAAAAATAAATTAATTCTATCCTTTTATTGTGAAATAATGGTGTTGTATCCTTATTTTTATATTACTGCAAGGCGGATTATTTTGCAAATCAGCCTTTGCAGTTGAAGTGTAGTATTAGCTCTTAACTAGTACTTTTTACCTTGTTTGGAAACACAGATAAATTCCAAGACCAAACTGAGCATAAAACTGAAATTAAAAGTAAAATTAAAAGCTTACCGGCCAGGCCCGGCGGTTAATACCTGACCTGGGCCACTTTTAGTAAAGAGATATCCCGATGACTCATTCGAAATTTTCTTCTTTGATATCCAAAAAGAACTTCTTTATTGATAAGATAAGTAAAAATTCCAATGCAAATAATCTCAGATAGCAGGTGTATGTCCTTAAACTGAGGGCGGCGGCTCCTTTCAACCCCGCACGACTTTCCCTCAGCCACAGGTCTGTTTCACATATGTGAGCAACAAGATAGGAAGTTAAGCTCAATATCGCAGCTCCTAAAATTGCGTTCCTAAATGTGCGCTGTGGTGTGCGCTATAGTAATAGATGTCCTTTTAAAAACTCCTTTTAAAAGATCCAGTGCTGTATATGCAGCAGAGCTCAGGTGCCGGCAAAACAAATGCTGAGCTACTGCTGCGGGAAGTGAGGTCCGACGCGCGTTTCGATAATTTCTTTGTCAAGGTCCTCACTGCGCATGTGCGCAGCCTCTCTTTTATACGTTGGAACCGCTAAGGTTCATAGGAGTTGTAGTTTATTCTTGTAGTTTCTCCTAGAATAAACTACAACTCCCATTAAACTATGGTTAAATCTATTATTCCTTGTGTTGGCCACTCTGTAACTACTTCATTCTAGAAATGTGTCTCTTTTTCTTTACCTTTGAGTAGAGGGTCTTTTGCAGGCTGATTCATTACTAGCGCCAGGTAACATCAGATGAGCGTCTGTACAGCGGTGCTAAGAGTGACCGCTAGTGGTCGTTCTGATCGGCCGTAAGTCGCTATTACAGAGTCACCGTAGTAACCTGGCCGGCATTGATGAATTTGATGTGTGAGTCGCTATAACACCAGTACAGAGCTATATGGGAGCGAATGGTAGCGACTGGTTAGTGTGAGTGACTCAAACCATATCATAAAAAAAACAGCCTCACACAGCGCCGGCGCTCAAAATTGTGTCACTGTAGCATAGAGCACCAGACGCTGTGTGATTAAAGTCTGTTTTTGAACACATATCCACCAGTAACAAAGCGAAAACACATGGAATGACATTGTTATAATATTGTACCATTGACACTTTAGTGCCAGACCTGTAATGACAATTCTGCATAAAAATATTTAAAATCTCCAAAATTTTCAAATGGCCAGGAAAGGTCACACAATGATTTGAGAGAAAATAAAAAATAATCACATAATACCCTGTTTAAACAGAAGAAAAGGAACGTCCATTGAAATGTATGGAAGAGCGACAGGTAGCGACAGGTAATACCAGGCGCTATACGCTAATCCGCCTGTAATAAAACATGTGACGCTACCATGGCACTGTTAGAGGTGCTCACCAGATTCACTTTCATAAATGTAGCATTGTGTACAGCGCCCGGCGTTCACCAGGTGCTGCCTGCCGCTACGAGGTGCTACCTGGCGCTATCCCTTGATGAATAACCCCCATAGTTAACCCTCCTCGGTTATGGTCTTTTTTCAACCATATTAACTATCTATATGAAACTATGGTTACATCTACATTCTAGAAATGTGTCTCTTTTTCTTTACCTTTGAGTAGAGGGTCTTTTGGTCTCTTTAGGTCACAGAACCAGGACTGTTCTTCTTGTTCCCCAGCAGAGGGCGCCAGGGTTTCCCGTGCGCTCGCATATGCGCACTAGACATAGGGCCAGTAAGCATGTGCTCATGTGCTGTCGGCCGTAGCAGCACATTCTGTTGTTGCAGCGCATTATGCACGTGCATATGTGCAGCGTACGGTTCACAAGATGGTGCGCGTGTGTGATTATGCGCACACATGCGCATTGAAAACGCTTGCACAGGGGCCTTTAAATGCTTCACAATCCATTGAATCTTACGCTGCGCATAACAGATTTTTCTGCTACGGCCGACAGCCAGGGGCGGCCTGGCAGTAGGGCATACCGGGACAAATCCCGGTAGGCCGCAGCTAGTCCCACAATTGTGGGCCTCTATTTACCTTTGCTCCGGGTCTTGCAATGTGTTCCGCAGTGGAACACAGGTGAATGAAGTGCAGGTGCTGGTTATCTTTTTGCTTTAGGCACTGGATGCTGCAGCCCTTGATATCCGGGCTGCAACACAGGAAGCAGCATTGGTTCCGGATAGGTCGGAGGCCAGGGCTGGCACGGCGCATAAGGTTCAGCATGAAGCGAAGGAGAACACGTGGGTGGAACTGATGGTGAGGCAGAGAAGAGCGCGGCTGAGCATCGGCAGCAGGGTTCAGTTTCCTAAGAGGTCAGAGTCTGTCCTTTCCCCCTCTCAATCACCTGACCATGTCATCCCTGCATCAGCAGCAGGGGGCTTTTAATCTGATGTGCTGTGAATTAACCCTTCTAGGGACACCACTTTGAACACATTTAAAAAGTAAGCCAATTTTTTTGTCCTCTCTGATAAACTTTTTTTTCTGTAATGTGCAAGCTACTTCTACACAGAGATCCAGAAAATGTCATATCTTCTTCCTGCAGTTTTGCCTTTAGCCCTTAATGTTTTTCATAAAGCGGACCAAAACACAGGTTTTCTATTCACGTGGTTTTTGGTCTGATTAAAGTGGACCATTTCACAACCACAGCTGGCCCTAGAATCTAAGACTCCAGGTGTCCCTGGTGCCTCAAAATGGATGCTCCACTGTATGAACCCCTTACCATTCCAGTGGTCACTCACCACGATTGTGGCCCACGGCTGCATCCCTGGCATCCCTACAGCATCCGCCCAGCCATTTAGATAGGCCGGGAAGCGCGCTTCGTAGGGAAACCAGGGATGCGCCTGCTGCTCCCTATGCCAGCGTGGAGTCCAAAACAATGGCTTTACTGGACGAGCGTCTGCGCATGTGCAGTGGGACTGGTGGAAAGGTGAGTGGAGTGATCAATCTTGGGGGTTATACATGGCAGGGCATCCCAAATTGGGAGGCCCCTGGGGCAGGTACCTATCACCAGGATAATGAAAATCCTGTCTAGGTCCACTTTAAAGAGGAACACCCCCAAGATTTTCCCAGTAAAACCTACCTGACTACCAATGTAACGGCACATGCACCGAGCTAGAGGCCAGCAGTGATGTGGCCGGCAGCATGCTTGGCTCCATTCGACCCTTAGCCAACAAACATCCGTGCATGTGCCATTGGAAGGGCAGTCAGGTAAGTTTTACTAGTGATCCGTGTGGTTACCCCGGGGGCAAGGACCAATCCCAGGTTTTGGTATGGTTTAATATATAGAATATATTAATGTGACATTAATGCACTATACTGGGCTGTACAAAGTACAGCAGGGCCGTTGTGACCAAAAAGTCCCGGGCCATTTTATGACCCCAGTCCGCCCCTGCCGACAGCACACGCGCACACGCTTACTAGCCCTATGTCTAGTGCGCAAATGCGAGTGCATGGGAAAGCTTGGCGCCCTCTGCTGGGGATACACTATACCAAGTATTGGTATTAGAAGAATTGGGTATGCCATATAATATACATTATGACTCCCCTCTATGTGATAATCATGTCCTGCACATGTGCGGGGCTCTGTTTTGTCAGGGGAGTAATGTGGATGGCATAGCTTTGTCTCGCAGCCCTGGGTGCACATTAGAGTGGGCTGTAGCTGGCGTTTTCCACCTCCCTGGAAGGGAAGGTCGGGAGGAGTCTTGAATGACTCCTTCAATCAACTGAGACAGCTGGTCACTGCGGGGGGACGGATATTCACGCTGCGATGGCACACGCCTCATGAAGAACTAGTACATTTAAGCCGGCATGTTCACCCTGACTAGAGGTAAGACTAAGGGGTCCACAGCCACGAAACGCGTCACCCAACTCAGCCAGGGGCAAGTAGCCTTTCACATATATCTTGCACTGGTTATACAATATTTTTAAATGCATTAGTAAAAGTTATATTTTAAAGGGGATTGGTGAGCTGGATACATGTTCATAGCTCTCTGCTGGGGAACAACAGGAACAGTCCTGTTTCTATGACACTTTATCCCCTGTATATTAAGCTTAACATAGGTCTCTCCACATAGTGGCTTGCCTACTCACCAAGTCTCACCCCCCCCCCCCCCCATACAGCCAAATACTTTTGTCCCTGTGCTGACGTGGGCCACAAGCCCAAAACACATGTCCACAAGTGGTGCCGGCTTACCTGTCTCTACGGGTTCCAACACTGCTTTTGTTTTTCCAGGTTCTGTCCTTGCAAATGGTTCAAGAATGTGAGACATGCATTGTGTGATATCATAAATGGAGGCTGGCAAACTAAGAGCCCGTTGACGAGCACTCATGTGCGTAGATCCTCTGGGTCGCCACTGCCTCAGCTAAAGCCCAAGAACCTAATGTGATATTCTTACCTGATGCTATACTGTGTTTCTGCCAGTGGTTACTTATTGCCAACTCCTGCTACATCTGACCATCCCTGCTTGCCACCCACTGACCTACCTGACCTCGAGCTATTCTTGCCCTCTGGACACTGCAAACCCTCTGACCCTGTGGCTTTGACCCTCTGGCAATCCCTGACCATCAGTCTGCTCAATCCCAGTATTTTAGTTGCTTGGATGACTGATTCCCCGTGAGTGACCCCGGCTGTCCTGATTGTCCTCTCTGTTGTGCCCTTGGTTCATCCCCCTTCGCCTTGTCAGTTGGCAGCCTTTACGCTAAAATAAGACTTGGGGGCAATTGTTTCCGGTGAGGTCTGCTGGCATCCTGGCGAACAAGGAGTTGTCTAAAGGCAGAAGCAGTGGCGGAGATTGCGGGTTGCCAACTGACCAGAAGGAGAGACACTTCTGCATTCCAAAATCTAATGACTCCTCTGGTCTGCACTTGCCTACTCACCAAGTCTCACCCCCCATACAGCCAAATACTTTTGTCCCTGTGCTGACGTGGGCCACAAACCCAAAACAATGTGGGATGTGTATTGTTTGTTATCATCACTGGAGGCTGGCAAACCAAGTGGAGCTTTGTTGTCCTGATGTCAAGTACCTGTTGACGAGCACTCATGTGCGTAGATCCTCTGGGGCCGCACTGGCTCAGCTAAAGCCCAAGACCCTAATGTGAGATTCTTACCTTATCCACGGGGAAGCCCACAGCGCTTCTCTCCAGCCCCATCTGGGCTGCATCACCTTTGCTACCGAAACCAGGGCAGCAGGTCTCCCCATGCAGCTCCCAGGAGTCGGAGGACAAGCAAGCAGTACACGCCGCTGCCCCTGCTCCCCTTCAGCTGTTTGAGTGCCCACGTGCCTCACCGCTTGTGAAGATTTTCACCTTGAGGAGATGCTGCAGCGCTTGGGGCAGGTGGCACGGCCTCCGGGGGACCTGATCATCATTAGGGACTAGCCAATGCTCACTGGTCCCAGATCAGTTACCACTTACCAGCCCCTGGAATTAGGTTAGGGCCAATAGCCCTATGGGTTGTAGAAATGACCAATCCACTGGTGCTGACCAAACCCATCCACAGTTGCCATTGGTTGCTCACCCTTAAATACAGACCCAGACCTGATCACATTGCCCTTGATAGTGTTTATTGTGCTAGGGTTTACCCATTGCCAACTCTTGCGACATCTGGACGCTGCAAACCCTCTGACTTTGACCCTCTGGCAATCCCTGACCATCAGTCTGCCCAATCCCAGTATTTTAGAAGCTTGGATGACTGATTCCCTGTGAGTGCCCCCGGCTGTCCTGAATCTTCTCTCTGTTGTGCCCTTGGTTCATCCGCCTTCGCCTTGTCAGTTGGCAGCCTTTACGCTAAAATAAGACCTGGGAGCAATTGTTTCCGGTGAGGCCTGCTGGCTTCCTGGCAAACAAGGAGTTGTCTAAAGGCAGAAGCAGTGGCGGAGATTGCGGGTTGCCAACTGACCAGAAAGCAGGTGTTCCGCGAGCCATTACACCTACTGCCCAGAACCTAAGACACTTCTGCAGCCCAGAATCTAAGGACCCATCTGGTTTGCACTTCAGTCTCTCACAAGGGCAATTTGACATGGCTTGTTGAGGGGCCGCAGGTCAGCTCCGGGCGCAGTCAAGGAATATGGCAGGGAGACAGTGGTCGGTCTAGAGGATATAGATCGCCCCGCCGCTTGGGGAGGGTGGCCGAAAACCGCTGTGCCTTACTAAAGGTGGGGGCCGGGACACCCGAGGATCTGCGGAGCTGCGGGACTACGCATCCATGTCAGCTCCGCACGCATGCGCACTCCGCTACAACTGTACTTTACAGGTAAAGTAGAAATCTCCTCTAAGATGCATCACTGGGAAAGGCAAAATCCATTCGGCACCCCGCATCCTCCAACCGCCTCGAGGTCATCTGAATATTGAGCTCTACAATCCAAGATTTATGAAGAAAATTACAAAAGAAAAAAATATTATTTTGTTCTCGGCGGGAACATAATTAGCAAAATCATTTCTTCTCCTACAAAGTCCACAAAATTCATTCTATCCCTGTGTTGGATAGAACAAGCTCATCTAATATTTGTCCTGTAGCCATGACAATGAGTAAATGTCTCTGCTTTCCTCAAGGAAAAGTTTTATTAATGGAAAACAAAATAAAAGAGGACCAGCTGAGTTAATCTCTGATGAAAGGAAAATAAACACGAGACAAATATTCCAGAGCTCGCTTGCGGAGCAATTACAACGTGGAGAATCTCAAACGAAAAAAAAAGAAAATACGAGAAACAAATCCTGAAATTAGCAAAGGGTGTTGGGTGCCATTGGAATGAGAGTACACCTAGCTCTGATGTTTAGAGATGATGATGTCACTTGTTTCTGTTTTCAGAACCAAAGTTGAGCTCAACCCAAACTTCACCAGTTTAATTTGATTTAATCAAAACCCAATTTTGGAAAAATATGGCTAAAATGTTGCTTGAACTTTTATTTTTATCTACTGTTATGCCTAGTTCTAATATGTGAATATGATTAGGGATGGGCGAACCAGAACCACAAAGTTCGGGTTCGTATCGAACTTTGCGATTTTGTGTCCCTAGCAACCAGGGCTGTGGAATCGCAAAAAAGGTACCGACTCCGACACTAGCATATATAAAAAAAAAATCTTCCTAATATTGTATAATGACTACGATGTAACTTTCATAGAAAATTTAGAAACATTAATCATAAATATATTTTATATTCTTTCAATTTAAGCCTCTTATTTATAACAGTCATTGATGAGCAGCAGCAGCCGGGAGTTCTAGTGATGATAGATAATGAATTCTCCACTGTTACCCCTAGGTCCAATATGTGGATATGATTAGGGATGTGGACGGCCCCGAAACGCAAAGTTCTGAATCGTACTGATCTTTGCGAGTTCGGGTCCTTGAACCCGAACACAGACATCAAATTAAAATCCATTTGCGCGTTCGGCCCAAACACAGATGAAGGCCAATCAGCTTTCTTCCTCCCTAGCAAGCAGGGCTGTGGAGTCAGAAAAAAGGTACTGACTGCAAATCTAGCATATAAAAAAAATTATATTCTTCCTAATATTGTATAATTAATGTAACTTTCATAGGAAGTTTAGAAACATGAATCAAGTATATTTTATGTTCTTTCAATCTAAGGCTATTTGTAAGGAACTTACCTGGGGGTTTGTCCCGCGGCGCCTCCGCGCGTTCGCTGGCGGCTCTGCCCCTCCGGCGGCCACCCCCTCAGCGTCGGGCACACCGGCTGCCTCTTCCTCCTCCTCGGGAGGTGCGCGCACGAGCACGATCTTCTTATGCCCTCCGGCAGCGCTGCTCCCAGCGCATTTGCCGGGGGCTGGTTTAAAGGGACCAATCTTGGTCCTCCTTAGGTCCGGGAATCTCCTGCACCTGGGATGCCAGGGGCTGGACAGCCTGACTGGCCAGGGCGGTCCAGCCCCTGGGGTCATTTCCTATCAGAGGCAGGGTTGTCTGTTGCACCAGTCAGCACATTCCCTTTCCCATTGGCCAGTCACCATTTAAATATTCTCCTGCCCGGACCACCAGGGCCCGTTATAGCCTTTTCTAGCTTGGGTGTGCTTCTGAATTTTGTCTTAGTGTTTTGATCCAGCTTCGTCCTTGACTACCCCTGCCCGCTGCCTCAACCGACCTTCTGCCTGCCTGTCTGACTTCTCTTCTGCCTTACCCCTTGGATACCGCGCTTCTGTGATCACCCGGCCTTGACCCCTTGCCAGGCCTGACTACTCTTTGCCTAGCTCTCATGTTTTGGAATACCCCGCAGTTCATCCATCTTTATCGTAAGCCAGCATTCTTTGCGCCAGTAAGTCCTGGGGGCAACCGAGTTTGGAGAGACATAACTCATGTCTCCAGCAAATGGGGGCTTGTCTATAGGCACAAGAGGCGGCGGAGATTGGGGATTGTTGGCTTACGAAAGAGGGGTGTCTGGCGGTCCCTGACACTATTATTCATAACAATCATTGAAAGCAGCAGTGGCCAGATGTTCTAGTGATGATAGATAATGAATTCTCCAATCTTCCCTGCCCCTTAAACTCGGTGTCTTTACACTGCCCCAAGGCCCTTGGTTACAATGCCTAAAAATGACAGGAATTTGAATTACAGGAATTTCCAATAAATATACTTTATGTTCTATGTAAGTAGACCTATTGCTTATATAGTGATGAGAAAAAGCCTGTTATGATTTTACTACAGGAAATGTATTACTAATTATTGGGCATTTATAAAGTCGGAGTCGGAGCTGGAGTCAGTGCTTGATAAAATTGAGTCTGTGGCTTACCACCTCAGCCCTGGTGTCCAATGGTTCAAACCACTTGGGTGTCACTACTCCTTAATGCAACTTGCTCAAACCCCTTGGGTGTCACTACTTTTTAATACCAATTGTTAGTTGATTATCCACTGGTTCAGGGCATTTGTGTGTCACAACTGTTTAATACCACTTGCTTATACCACTTGGGTGCCACTACTCTTTAAAGTGGACCAACACCCACGGGTGATCGGCCCGGGAATCTATAAGATTCCCGGGCTGATCACCCCCCACCCCGCGGGACATCCGAGATCGGGATGTCCCGCGGGGTGAAACCCCCCCCCAAACACCCCAACTCACCTACCTTATCTTCTGCGGCGGCCGGCGCCGCCTCCCTCGCGCCCCTGTAGGCGTGCGCGCCTCCGCGCCGGCCGTCTGCGAATGGCCGGTGCGGGCGCGCGTCAAAAGTGACGCGAGGGAGGCGGCGGCGGCCGCCGCCGCTTAGACGTTCCAGATCTTCCCTTGTACGTCGGCGCTGGGAGCGGGGAGAGGTGAGTTTTTCGGGGGGTTAGGGGGGGTTTCACACAGCGGGGCACCCCGATCGGGGGTGCCCCACCGAAGTGGACCAAGACCCAGGATAGTCAAAATCCTGGGTGTTGGTCCACTTTAACACCACTTGCTCAAACCACTTGGGTGTCACGACTCTTTAATACCACTTGCCTATTTTTTTTTTAACTCTTTGAGGATAAACATTAATCTCATAGTTTCTAAGTGCTTGGAACTTAACAGTAGGAGAAGCAAAACAGACCTTGGCATTTAAAGGATTAATATCAAGTAATACTGGAACATAGGCCACTGTGCTGTCATTGCAGTTTAATATCAAGTAATAATGGAGCACAACATTGCTCAGACTGCTGTGCTGTACCAAACACCTGACAATACCAAACAACTGACAAAAAGGGAATTTTCCTTTAAACACCCCTTGCAGGGGGCCCAGGCTGTAGATGTTGGCGTATAAACCTTACTGTCCACAAAGTTGTCTATGTAGGCATCCCAGGACTTAGCAGCGGCAGGCTGTGGTAAAAGAGGATAGCTGTACCCACCACGTGCCTTCCTCTTCCTCCTCTTGTGCCACCATTTCATGACCTGAAGTGTTTTTTTTTGTAGCTGGCAAAGAATGGTATGGTGGTATGGTGGTATGGTAGCATATGACCATATTGGTGGTGTACTGGAAGCACTGCAGCACGGCACCAATGTCCCTCATGGAGGCCCACTCATTGGTGGTGCTGTTGGTCTGCACTTCGACTTACCTGGGCATTCTGTAGCTGGAATTCCACTATTGCCTGCTGCTACCCATACACCCTTTCAAACATATGTAAAGTGGTTGGGTGGGAAAGCCAAAGTTTCTCCACAGTGCAGATTGGCAAGCAGCGGCACAGTATGAATGCCAAAGGTGCACGCACACGACACACATACATAATTGTCCAGGACACGAGGAACAAAAAAGTTGAGTACATGCGCCAGGCAATAGATGTGCGTTAACCTGGCTCGGCCCAAGGATGCTACTAGGTTCCACACATCGGGCTTAAGGTTCAGCCACTCATCTGTCTCCTCCTGGATGCCATCCAAAGCTCCTGGGTGGTGTGGGGTCTTTCGCCCAGACAGAGTAGGTTCAGCACAGCCTGCTGCCATTTACTATTGACTCAAATGGGTGCTGCAGGTGATGTCCAGCAATCCTGGGTGGCTACTGCATTAACCCAGTGGGTAGTTAAAGAGATGTAACATGCTTAATTGTCCATATGTCAGTTGTAATGTTGACCTTGCACCATACAGCTTTGTACAGTGCACACTTTATTTTCTCCACAACCTGTTGGTGCAGGGCAGGAATGGCTTGCCGAGAGAAGCTGAAAGACTTGTGGCTGAGACGGCCTTGCTGAATTAAAGGGGGGTGAGATGGAGGGCTCTGCAGAAGTGGAGAGGGGTGAAGACAAAAATCGGCGGGAGGTGGAAAAAAAGGAAAAATACATAATAATAATACATAAATTGGTTTTATGTTTGCTTTGCAGGTCCCTGGTGAACTGGAACTTGAAGCACTGTGTGCCATTTAATCTATCAATGTCTCAACTTGGTCTGGCCTCATAATTTTGGCAGCGATATTGGGGCCTACAAGAATATGCTGCAAACCCTGGCGCCTGCTGACATCAGAGGAAGGCGTAGCAGGTGCAGATCTAACACGTCTTCTCCCTGCAGCACCAGCTCCATCACCAGCAGCAGCACCCCGGTCACGTCCCTTATTTGCTGATTTCTTTATTTTTTTGGCCTGTCCCCTTAGTATATCAGCCACCTGTCCCTGGAAGTGGCCTGTAAAGGACAATTAGCAGATGTTATTATCTCCCCTCATGAGCAGCTTGTCCCTGGAAGTGGCCCGAAAAGGGCAACTAGCAGAGGTTGCTTTGTCCCTAGCTGTCCCTCAGTATGTGAGCCACCTGTGCATGGAAGGGCAATGAAATGGACAATTAGCTTTGAAAGTGGATCCCCTCCCTCACTTATCCCGTCAATAAAATGCCTATTCTCTAATTTTTTAGCTTTCTGATATTATTTTGAGTACTTTCCCTAGCCCATTTTGTGCAGGGCAATGGCCCCCTTGCTACCCCCCCCCCCCAATTGGCAACTGAGTCCTGTGACACCTGTGAAATAATACCATTTTGTGAAATACTCACCTGTAAAATGGGTATTATAAGTATGTCACACACCCCGCTTCAAGATATCCATAACATGTGGGTAATACCGACCTGAAGAGGGCGTTCCTGCAGAGATGATAGCAAAAAGAAAGCCCCTCCCTGATCCATAAATACCTGGGACCTCCCACTCATTACCCAGTATAAAGAAGCAGTAAGGTAAGGGACCAGGAAGAGGCAAATATAAGTCAAAACAACGCAAAGTTCACAATATAAAGGATCCAGAATACAAGAAGGGCGGGTGAAGCGGGGTGTGTGACATACTTATAATACCCATTTTACAGGTGAGTATTTCACAAAATGGTATTATTCTAAGTATGTCACACACCCCGCTTCAAGATATCCATAACATGTGGGACATCCAATAGCAGTGTCCATGAAAGGGCGGGGATCCAAAACAAGGCAACAAGGTACAACTTAAACCACAACAGCTTGCAGAACTTTGCGGCCAAAAACAGCATCCGCTGAGGCCCGAACATCAACCTTGTAAAACTTGGAAAAAGTGTGAACAGAGGACCAAGTAGCGGCCTTACAAACTTGCTCAACAGAGGCCTGGTGCTGAAAAGCCCAGGACGCTCCAACCGCACGAGTAGAATGAGCAGTAACACGAAAAGGGGGATTCCTCCCCTTGGCAGAATAGGCCCCAATGATGGCCTGACGAATCCATTTACTAATGGAAGACTTGGCAGGAGCCAAACCTTTCCTAGGCCCAAAGGGCACCACAAAAAAAGCATCAGTCTTACGAAAGGAAGACGTAACCACCAGATAATATTTCACAACACGAACTACATCCAAGGAATGCAGCGCCCTTTCCTTGTCGTTGCTGGGATTAGGACAGAGAAGGCAGAACAATGTCCTGATTCAGATGAAAGGCAGAGACCACCTTAGGAATAAAATCCGGCTTGAAACGAAAGACAACCTTGTCCTGATGCCTTTCGAAGTACGGAGCTTTATTGGATAAGGCTGCCAACTCAGAAACACGCCTAACCGAAGTGATAGCCACCAAAAAGGCCACCTTTTGAGTAAGTGAAGACAAAGCAACCTCATTCAAGGGCTCAAACGGAGGACCCTGAAGAGCAGAAAGAACCAGGTTCAAATCCCAAACTGGAACAAAGGGCTTCCTAGGAGGCCGTACATGCGTAACTCCTTGGAAAAAGGTCTTGACCAAGGGATGAAGTGCAAAGGACCTTTGAAAGAACACCGCCAGGGCAGAAACCTGCCCCTTCAAGGTACTAAGTTGAAGCCCCAGATCCAGACCATGTTGAAGAAACTCCAGGATTCTGGAAATGGAGAACTCCCGACAAAAGAAAGACCTACTTTCACACCAGTCAATATAGGACCTCCAAGTCCTATAGTAAATAGTAGAGGAAGAGCGCTTCCTGGCGCTAATAAGAGTCTGAACCACCGCGTCAGAAAGACCTTCCTCCTTCAAGATGGCGGTTTCAGCAGCCACGCCGTCAAAGCCAGCGAAGGTAAATTGGGATAGCGTAGCCGACCCTGGGTGAGCAGGTCCGGCAGTAGAGGCAGAACGAACTGATCCTCTGCCAGTCTTACCAGGTCTGCGAACCAAACCTGTCTTGGCCACCTTGGTGCCACCAGAATCGCCGACGCACCCTCCATGGCCAGCTTGCGCACCACTCTGGCTACCATTGGAAACGGAGGGAACAGGTAAAGAAACCCCAGATCCCTCCAGTTCAGGGACATGGCATCCACCGCCAGAGCCAGTGGATCCTGCGAGAGAGAAACAAATATCGGAAGCTTGTGATTGTGACGAGAGGCAAAGAGGTCCACCGCCGGGAACCCCCACCTGAGGCAAATCGAGCGAAACACCTGAGGACTGAGAGACCACTCCCCCTGACGAGAGGAGGCCCTGCTCAGAGAGTCCGCCTCCGTGTTCTCCACTCCCGGAATGTAGACTGCTGAGATACACGGGACGTGGCTCTCCGCCCAGTCCAGAATCAAAGACACTTCCCTGAGGGCCCTCCTGCTGCGAGTCCCCCCCTGGTGATTGATGTAAGCAACCGCCGTCCGGTTGTCTGACCGGACCTGAACTGGCAGGCCCCGCAACTGATGAGTCAAGCGAAACAGAACCAACCTGATGGCTCTCAACTCCAGAACATTGATGGGCTCGTGAGCCTCCTGCGGGCCCCACAGACCCTGAAACTGGAGGTCCTTCCAAACACCCCCCCAACCTGACAGACTGGCATCCGTGGTGACTGTTTCCCAACACGGAGCCAGAAAAGATCTGCCCTTCAACAGATTGACAGACCCCAGCCACCATTGCAGGGATCGACGAACTCGGGGAGTCATCAGGAAGGACTGATCCAACGATAGAGGAGACTTGTCCCAAACCTTCAACAGATGAAGCTGAAGCGTCCTTGTATGAAACTGCGCAAAGGGAACTGCCTCGAATGAGGCCACCATTAACCCCACCAGCCTCATCCCTAGCCGGATGGCCGGACGAGGGGCCGACAAGAGAAGCCGAACTAACTCCTGAATCAAAAGAATCTTGGCCTGGGGCAGAAACACCCTGGCCTGCGAAGTGTCCAGAGACATCCCCAGAAAGGTCACTACTCTGGACGGAGAAAGAGAAGACTTGGGGTGGTTGATCACCCAACCGAACTTCTCCAGAGTGGACACCACCACCCTGACGAAGCTCCGGTGGGCGGAGCGAAACGCGCGTCGGCGGACGGCCGGCCCCTCCACGTGCAAGCCACCCCGCTCCCAGCTCTGCCTGTGCCCACAGCTCCTTCAAGCTATGTGTTGCGCAACACCAACAGTGACATAAGGACGGCAAGCGACTTGTGAAGATCACCAGGATGTGACAGCTAAGTACTCGCTCATGTGAGGTGTCCCAGTCCAGGGATGGCTTGTGTCCGTCTTGAGCCCCCAATGCGAGATATACATGCAGTGCCATTCGGCTATTGATACGGTGCTGAAGTGAGATAATCAGTGTGCGGTTGCATTCAGCACAGACTGTATTGGGCCCTGTGTCAAAGGGGCATTCTGAGACTTTTGAATAAACAGCGGGATCTCCACATGGCCACTATGTTTACAACTGTATTCATGATGGGAGCAACCCCAGCGAGGAGTTATGCCATTGACTCTGACAGCTAATTTAGCTTGCAAGTCCCTTAAAACAATATAGGGCAGTGTGTCATTTACGTTTAGGCATTTAGCAGCGCTGCTAGCGGGGTGTGCGTGCTGTGCGCGTGGTTGTGTGTGTTGAGTGCACGGTGGGCCCCCGTGATTTTAAAGCACTGTATGTTCATAACTTTTTACTGTCAGTATTGTCCCATGTGTGTGCTGATTTCTAGGTGCAATAAAATTGTTGTTTGCTCAGCAAAATCATAGTTGTCCAGCATCTTGCCAGTCCTACACTTAACCTGGTGTTTTGTATGTTTTTTGACCACCACCCTGGTGTCCAACTCCGCTTGGTTGAAAAGAAGAGGCCATGATCAGAAGATCGTCCAAATAGGGTACAATGCGGATACCCTGAACCCTGAGCAGAGCCATCACCCCCGCTAGTACCTTGGTGAACACCCGAGGAGCCGAGGTGAGACCGAAAGGGAGTGCCACAAACTGAAAATGCCGATCCTCCACCACGAACCTGAGAAACCTCTGGTGTGCTGGAAAAATCGGAACATGTAGATAAGCATCCTTGATGTCTATGGACGTCAGAGAGTCTCCCTGACGAAGAGAGTGAATAGCCGAACGCAGCGTTTCCATGCGGAATTTCCGCGGCCGGATGAACCTGTTGAGAAACTTCAGATCCAAGATGGGTCGGACCGATCCGTCCTTCTTGGGTACCGTGAACAGATTGGAATAAAAACCCCTGCCCTGATCTGAGGGGGGCACTGGGCAAATGACAGCCATGTCCAGAAGATTCTCTACTGCCACCAGGAGCCCCTGCGCCGCCAGAGGCTCCAAAGGCATCCGAGACCTGAAAAAACTGGAAGGGGGGCGGAGCTCAAACTCCAGCTTGTAACCGGAAGACACCACTTCCCGGATCCATCTGTCCGAGACCTCTTGATCCCAGATCTGGGAGAAGTGTCGCAGCCGTCCCGCCACCCGCATGGGTGAGGGCGCCCCCTCATTGCTGAGCTGGCTTAGTAGCCGGTTTGGGCTTAGAGCCCCAACTGTATCCTGGACGGGCACGTCCTCTGCCTCTGCTCCCAGAATCTCCTCTGGAAGAGGGGAATGCAAATCCCCTGCCAGATCTGGCCCCACGAAAGGAGGGGGTAAAAGAAGGCGCCCCCCGAAAGGGACGGCGTTGTTTCTTGCGTTGAGGTAACCTACCACCCTTGGTGACAGAGTCCAATGTCTCTCCAAAGAGCCGTAATCCAACAAAAGGTAGAGCCGTCAGTGACTTCTTGGACATAAAATCGGCCGCCCACTGGCGCAGCCACACCGACCGCCTAATAGTCACCAGCAGAGCCGACGTCCTACCACACATCATCAAGGTGTCATCCAAGGCTGTTAACACAAAAGATAAAAACAACTCACGAAGCCCGGAAGAAGTCAACAAGTCCCTGACCACAGACCTGGCAGCCAACACCATTAGCGCCGAAGCGCAAACTGGCCGCATGGCTGACCCAACGCTAGCAAAACCATGACAAGCCATCTGGTCAATGCGTTTATCCTCTCCATCCTTGAGGGTGGAACAATCAGGTCTATTTAAAACAGAGGAGTTGGACAACCCCAAAACCGGTGCATCCACCTCGGGGGGGGGATGCCCAGCGCTTAACCACCTCCGAAGAGAAGGGATATTTCTTATCCCACCCCTGAGGAATGCCAGGGAGCCGAGCCGGCCTGTCCCATTCTTTAGCAATAATTTTGTCAAAATGCCTTTGCGTAGGAAACTCCAAGCGCAGCCTGGATTCCTCAAACAACTCACCCTTCTGCTGTGACGCCTCATCAGGAGGGGAAATAGCCAGAACCTCAAACATCTGAGCCAGAGCGTGAGGAGTATCCGAGGATCTCCCCAAGTCACCAAGCTCGGCATCAGCGCCAAAAGACTGCTCATCGTCCGAAATATCTGAATCCTCATAAACCTCCCTTTCCTCTAGCGGGGAATAATCAGACCAATCGAGATTATTAACGTCATCAAGGTCATCCACCGGCGGAGCCGGCGACAAATGCTTTCTCTTAGCCGGAGCCTTACGGGCGACCGAGCTGGAGATAATTCTCTCAAGGTTAGCCAATCTGGCGCACATCTCAGATTGCAGCTCCCTGCCCATGACAACGTCACACGGGGTGCGTGTCAAGGTGGGAGGGGGAGATGAAGTGGCCGGCGGTGCTGACCCAGACGCCTGGGGTTCGGACTGCCGCGTAATAGTTTGCTGTGCACATGGTATACACAGAAGTACATCGTCCTCAGTAATGGATACCCCACACAACATACACTTCCGGGGATGCCCCGAAGGGGTCCCCAGCCCAGTATCCGGGGATGCCTCCATAAGGTGAACTTTTAATAGTCGCTATGACCCAGGGAATTACGCCAATAGACAACCCGGGATGCCCCTTTAATGTCCCGAGTGGGAGGATTTATGATCAATAAAATGAACCCAGGGACCTAGGACCGGGAGAGACCCCCTAAATACTACTGGAGATCCTCCTGATAAACCTCCGCCTGAAAAACACAGAAAGAACTTATGAGGGTAACAGGCAAAAAGGAACAAAAGAACATGCATACAAAGAAGGATGGGGGAGAGGGGGCCCACAGGCCACTCACAGTACCGCGGGAACGTGTAATGGCGACCAGACCGTGAGGAAGAGGCTTTTCTGACTAAGAAGAGGAGAAGGGGGCGTGGTCAGCGCGGGACGCACGTGACGCCAAGCTCCGCCCCCCCTCCTATGCCAGGCATTAGCTCCGCAGCGGCGCCAGAGATAGATGGGGGCGGGCTGCAGTGATGCGCCGCAAGACCGGCCACGCCCCCAAGAGGATAATCGTGAGGGGAGATTCCCCTCAGAGAAAAAGAGGCGCCAAAAACGGCTGCTCACCGCTGGCACAGAATACAAGGAGGGACGGACCCCGGCCCCGCGCCGAAGGTCCGGCCCCGCCCCCCCCACTACATGGCATCCATACAGTGCGTGAGGTAAACTACCTCCGCCATTATTAAAGAAGGAGAAAAGCCCAGCACCGCAAGGAGGCCTCCTCAAGAACGGCCACGGCGCTGACAATAAGGACAGTTAAAGAGACAAACACACCTGGAAAACTGTAGTAAAAGACAGAAAAGGTTAAGCATAATAAAGAGAATAATAAAGAGGAGACCCACACCCCCCATCCCCACAGTGGAAAGGGATCCTGGGAGGGCCATTCCAACATTAATACTAAGGGACAGGGCATCCCAAGCCGGGGTCACCAACCCGGAATAACCGCCTACCCTCTTGTATAGGGTCTCACGGTGGAGCATTGCTCCTGAGCACCTGAGGTGCTAATATACCCTCGCCTGGACCCACAGCCACGGCTGGGAGGCATATGTATTCTAGGGAAAAAAGGGTCCAGACGGAAATAATTAAGTAGCGGGCCGAGAATCATCCCGGCTACCTGAAATCCCCCTGTGCAAGGAGGAGCCATCATCTTCTGACTTGCTCGCCGTCTGCAGAGATGGAAAACTGGGTAATGAGTGGGAGGTCCCAGGTATTTATGGATCAGGGAGGGGCTTTCTTTTTGCTATCATCTCTGCAGGAACGCCCTCTTCAGGTCGGTATTACCCACATGTTATGGATATCTTGAAGCGGGGTGTGTGACATACTTAGAATAATTAATCTTCTATATATATTTTTAATTCATTTTTGTATGTATTTCTTGTTGTTTCTTTGTATGTTATCATTTTGAGTACTTTCCCCAACGCATTTTGTGCAGGGCAATCACTCTGGTGTTCCCCTTGATTTGCAGCCCTCTAACCTTTGCTAGCCCCATTTTACAGCCATTTTTGGGTGCCCAAGTTGAGGCTCAATTGACTTCAATGGGGTTCGGGTTGTGGCTTAACTTGTCGAATCTGACCTTCAGTGGGTTCTGGCTTAGTCTCTATTTACAAACTTAAACCGGACCTTCAGCGTGATTTACTGAAAAGCCCAAACTCTTAAAAAACGGTTCCCCAGCATCTAAAATTAATATATTTTACTTTTTTAGTCACTAACTTATTATTATTTCCCCCACTGGGCTGCAACTCTGTTCAGGAATTTAGGATACGGGCGCCGCCATCTTGACTCAAAAGCATCACACTTACTGAGGAGAGGAGAGTGGGATAAAGTACAGGGGGGGCAGGTTATAGCTGTGCTTTGCTCAGACAGAGCAGAGCTGGAGTCAGGTAACGGTCAGCAGTCCCAGAATGCAGAGCAGCACAGTCAGGAGGCACTTCCTGTTTGCAGGCTGCCTGATAAGATGGCGGCTTCCATAAGCCGCCATCTTGGATGTTTAAAGGCTCATAACATGCAGTAGATGCAGGTAGGATGATTTTTAATGTGGACAATCTGTATGTACAGGGTGTGGGAAACATATAAGATAGGCTCTTATTCAGGGTGAGGGTCTGGATTAATGTGGGCAATGTGTATGTACAGGGTGTGGGAAACATATAAGATAGACTCTTATTCAGAGTGAAGGACCGCTTTAAAGAAGGCTCCTAGACCATTAAAGTACTGTTTGATCCATTTCTTAGACAATACTGCCATCATGTGGTTTCATGACGCAATAGGCCTAAGAACTGCATCTCACAGGTTTAACTACTCTAATTAATGGTTCCTATACACTATCAGGGCCTACTCCACTGACAGGGCTCTAATGTTTTCCACTTTTAAGTGTTGCCCATGGTTTCCACCCGTCACATCCTCCCCTGCCTTAAATTAAAGCGTCCCCACTTTACAGGGTCACTCACCTGTGAGTTAGTCCAACCAAGAACACTACGGCTAGTTTAGGAGGTGAGTATCAGTCAAGCACCTTGTGTAGCTCCTGCCACTTTTACCTTGCACTGGTCTCATGAGACAGGTAAGTCTCTTGCTCCCGTAGCTTGCAGCGTCCAGGTTACCTACCTACAAGGTGTGTAAGGAATTACAAACAAAAATAGACAAAGCTAACTGGGCAGCACTAGCCAACTAACCACAATTATAAATTATGTCATGAACAGATAAATGTGTGCTCACTCCACCCTGGACTGCAATGTGGAAACTAAACAAAGAAAATGGGGGAACCCACCCTCCCCCAAAAAGAATCCCGGGTGCTTATTGAGTGGCACTACTCATAAATATACCAAAATATAAATAGTTTATTATTCCAACTAATTACACAGCAGTAACATACAAACAAAATTACACATACACAACATACAATAAAAACAGCCGGGGACGCCAGAGGTCTGCTATAATCATAATATAACCCTAAAGGCCTACCAAAAACAAATCAAATACTCCATATCAAATATGTGCAAACACTACAATTGATTGTGCAAATGTGCCATATATCAACATTATTAATAATCAGCTGTCAAGAACTACAAATATCATTCACATATAACAGGAAGACAGACCAGGGTGAACAAGTGAAAAATAGCTAGTGTACAAAAAATACCACAAAGAAAAAGTAACTGTGAGAGTATACAGACCAACCGGGGTACCCCAGGGGAGATAAAACGCCAACGCGTGTCGTAGTGACCGCGCACTACTTCATCAGGGCGAATGAGGGGGAGCCCCATATCAAATCCTTTATATGAACAAAGACATACCCATCCCCTAAGCGAGGGGACCAATGAGATCCCGCGCTGCAAAGAAGAAACCAAATGACCCTCCTCCCGCCCGTCCCGTATGGCCAGTTCATAACACCGCACAGCTGAAATCTAAAAGCCGGCAATATGACAAACAGATGCTGGGCCGGGGCTCGCGCATGCGCACTCCGGCCGGAAGTGCGCTACGCGAGCACCGCCCGCTGTAGCCAGGCAACGTAGGACGCGGGGAGCCACACTGAAACTGGCCAAAACGATTTTAGCAGTACCCAATCTCCCCCACCCTCCAAGCGGGAACCGCATCTCCAAAGGTTAAAAACAGCCCATATATGGCCCCCAGGAAGAGGTCGAGGAGCGCGCGCGTCACAGTCCCCAGTACCGTGAAGTCACCCGCGTCTCGGCCGCCACCACAAATGCAAAGCCCAATGCTGCCAGGATAACAAGGGAGACAGGGCACCTATGGAGACCCAAGAGAGCAGGCACAGATTGGAGGGTGGGAGGGGGGGCACACAGCAGTGTACAGGGAAGAAAAAAGGAAAAGAAAGCAGCGCGGGAGCACATAGTAAACCCACCACGGGGCGATGTAAATAAAAGTGTCAGTTCAGTGGGTAAGTGACTTATCATGAAGCGTGCTGTAGCACACAGCTGTCAGCCCACTAGCCACCGCAGGGATTGATATGGGGCCACCCCTACATATCCACACACAATCTTACACAACTTACAATAAGACGCTGTATTATCCAACACATTTAATTATTTATAATCACCTATATACAAAAGATCACATATCATAACATAAGGTCAATTCATTCCAACCAGTCCAGTATAGCACAATGCTGATTTTCTTGTGTAGCTCTAGATCAATAGTAGATCAGGGGAGTCGGTCAAGGCAATAACTCTAGGTGCAATGCACCCATTAATATAAAATAACATTTGTACAGAATATTTATTTATATTGCCAGGATAATCACTGTGTACTAGTCCAAAGTTCATCTCAACACCGGACCCTTGTACATATCTTCCTTCGTAAATAACACCAATCGGTGTCTGCTCCAGTGGAAAACTGCATTACCGAATAGACAAGGTACAGCCAAATGGTCCACCAGGTGACCAGACCACCCTCCAACAGGCCCAATGGGAGGCACAAGGGCACGGCAGCTGCAAGGTGGGCTCCATGGAGACATCGCAATCCTGCGGCGGGCAAACGCTGGCAACAACGGCATTCAGATACTCCTCATGCATCCTACGGGGGCATCCCGTTCCAGAAACACCAATCATGTGATCTTTTACGATTCCCTTGTGCAACCACTTCTCACCGTGTATCTCAAATGAGACGATCGCCTCAAAACGTGTACAGTGCCAATATTCCAATACTACATAAAAATAAATAATAATGGGTAATTAAAGAATTGAAAAACAAAATAATCAGCCGTGAATTAATGATAATACTTAAAAAACGTATACAAAAAAGGAGGAGGGGAGGGAGGGGGGGGGGGAGGGGGAGCGGGGAGGAAAGGGGGGAAAGGGAAAGAAAGGAGGGGGGGGAAGGGGAGGGAAAGGGGATGGGGGGAAGGGGGAAGGGGAAGGGGGGAGGGGAAAAAGGGAAAAGGGAGGGGAAAGGGGGGGGGAGAGGAAATGGGGGAGGGAGGGGGGGGAGGAAAGAAGGGGGAAGAAGAGGGGGGAGGGGGGGGGAAGGAAGGGCAGGGGGAGGAGGGAGCAGGGCCCCCTAAAGGGCATCTGTGTAACTCCTAAAAACCAAACCATTATATCACCGCATCCAAAAGTGTGAAAAAACTCTAAATGAACCACCTTAAACCCCCAAAAATGGTGTAAAAGAAACATCTTCGTTTAAACCCACAGGATGCTGAGAATTAAGTAGATGAATCCACCTAAGTTCTTGTTGGAGCAGTTTGCGTTTCAGATTGCCCCCCCTAGGGCCCATCACAACCTTCTCGATGCCCATGACCCTCAATAGACTGTAGTCTGAATTGTGGACCTGGAGGAAATGCCTGGCCACCGGGGTGATGATTTTCCCTTGTTCAACATGTCTCGCTGCCAGGCGTATACAAGAAATGTGCGCCTGCAGCCTAGCCTTCAGGCTGTTTCTAGTCTCCCCGACATATACTTTGGGACAGGAGCACCAGAGGGCATAAATAACCCCCGTGCTACGGCAGTTAATAAACTGTCTGATGTTAAACGTTTTGCCCGTAATTCTATTCTGTACCCTCTTATTCTTAACCATGTACTGGCACACGGAGCAACCACCACAGGCAAAATTCCCAGTGATACCGTGCTCCGCCAGCCAGTTCGAAGATTGCTTAAAGTGGCTAGGGCAGAGGAGATCCCTCAGATTGGGTGCCCGTTGTGCCACCAACCTGGGGCCCCCCGAAATCCATCTCGCCAAGTCCGGATCGGATTCCAGAATACTCCAATGTGAGTGCAGTATGTGTCTAAGTCTTCTCCAATCTCGGTTGTATTTAGTGCAAAATCTAATGTCATGTTTGCCCTGCCTTCTCTTCCTCGGAATTAAAAGGGTCTCTCTGGGTGTGGCAACCGCTCGTTCCCATGCCCGTCTGATTATTTGTTTCGGGTAACCCCTCTTTTCAAACCGAACACTAAGTTCACCTGCTTGTTGTTGGAAATTCACCTCTTCAGAACAGTTTCTCCGTACCCGTATGCTGTCCCAAAGTATATGTCGGGGAGACTAGAAACAGCCTGAAGGCTAGGCTGCAGGCGCACATTTCTTGTATACGCCTGGCAGCGAGACATGTTGAACAAGGGAAAATCATCACCCCGGTGGCCAGGCATTTCCTCCAGGTCCACAATTCAGACTACAGTCTATTGAGGGTCATGGGCATCGAGAAGGTTGTGATGGGCCCTAGGGGGGGCAATCTGAAACGCAAACTGCTCCAACAAGAACTTAGGTGGATTCATCTACTTAATTCTCAGCATCCTGTGGGTTTAAACGAAGATGTTTCTTTTACACCATTTTTGGGGGTTTAAGGTGGTTCATTTAGAGTTTTTTCACACTTTTGGATGCGGTGATATAATGGTTTGGTTTTTAGGAGTTACACAGATGCACTTTAGGGGGCCCTGCTCCCTCCTCCCCCTGCCCTTCCTCCCCCCCCCTCCCCCCTCTTCTTCCCCCTTCTTTCCTCCCCCCCCTCCCTCCCCCCTTTTCCTCTCCCCCCCCCTTTCCCCTCCCTTTTCCCTTTTTCCCCTCCCCCCTTCCCCTTCCCCCTTCCCCCCATCCCCTTTCCCTCCCCTTCCCCCCCCTCCTTTCTTTCCCTTTCCCCCCTTTCCTCCCCGCTCCCCCTCCCCCCCCCCCCTCCCTCCCCTCCTCCTTTTTTGTATACGTTTTTTAAGTATTATCATTAATTCACGGCTGATTATTTTGTTTTTCAATTCTTTAATTACCCATTATTATTTATTTTTATGTAGTATTGGAATATTGGCACTGTACACGTTTTGAGGCGATCGTCTCGTTTGAGATACACGGTGAGAAGTGGTTGCACAAGGGAATCGTAAAAGATCACATGATTGGTGTTTCTGGAACGGGATGCCCCCGTAGGATGCATGAGGAGTATCTGAATGCCGTTGTTGCCAGCGTTTGCCCGCCGCAGGATTGCGATGTCTCCATGGAGCCCACCTTGCAGCTGCCGTGCCCTTGTGCCTCCCATTGGGCCTGTTGGAGGGTGGTCTGGTCACCTGGTGGACCATTTGGCTGTACCTTGTCTATTCGGTAATGCAGTTTTCCACTGGAGCAGACACCGATTGGTGTTATTTACGAAGGAAGATATGTACAAGGGTCCGGTGTTGAGATGAACTTTGGACTAGTACACAGTGATTATCCTGGCAATATAAATAAATATTCTGTACAAATGTTATTTTATATTAATGGGTGCATTGCACCTAGAGTTATTGCCTTGACCGACTCCCCTGATCTACTATTGATCTAGAGCTACACAAGAAAATCAGCATTGTGCTATACTGGACTGGTTGGAATGAATTGACCTTATGTTATGATATGTGATCTTTTGTATATAGGTGATTATAAATAATTAAATGTGTTGGATAATACAGCGTTTTATTGTAAGTTGTGTAAGATTGTGTGTGGATATGTAGGGGTGGCCCCATATCAATCCCTGCGGTGGCTAGTGGGCTGACAGCTGTGTGCTACAGCACGCTTCATGATAAGTCACTTACCCACTGAACTGACACTTTTATTTACATCGCCCCGTGGTGGGTTTACTATGTGCTCCCGCGCTGCTTTCTTTTCCTTTTTTCTTCCCTGTACACTGCTGTGTGCCCCCCCCCCCACCCTCCAATCTGTGCCTGCTCTCTTGGGTCTCCATAGGTGCCCTGTCTCCCTTGTTATCCTGGCAGCATTGGGCTTTGCATTTGTGGTGGCGGCCGAGACGCGGGTGACGTCACGGTACTGGGGACTGTGACGCGCGCGCACCTCGACCTCTTCCTGGGGGCCATATATAGACTGTTTTTAACCTTTGGAGATGCGGTTCCCGCTTGGAGGGTGGGGGAGATTGGGTACTGCTAAAAACCCTATTTTGGCCGGTTTCAGTGTGGCTCCCCGCGTCCTACGTTCCGGCCGGAGTGCGCATGCGCGAGCCCCGGCCCAGCATCTGTTTGTCATATTGCCGGCTTTTAGATTTCAGCTGTGCGGTGTTATGAACTGGCCATACGGGACGGGCGGGAGGAGGGTCATTTGGTTTCTTCTTTGCAGCGCGGGATCTCATTGGTCCCCTCGCTTAGGGGATGGGTATGTCTTTGTTCATATAAAGGATTTGATATGGGGCTCCCCCTCATTCGCCCTGATGAAGTAGTGCGCGGTCACTACGACACGCGTTGGCGTTTTATCTCCCCTGGGGTACCCCGGTTGGTCTGTATACTCTCACAGTTACTTTTTCTTTGTGGTATTTTTTGTACACTAGCTATTTTTCACTTGTTCACCCTGGTCTGTCTTCCTGTTATATGTGAATGATATTTGTAGTTCTTGACTGCTGATTATTAATAATGTTGATATATGGCACATTTGCACAATCAATTGTAGTGTTTGCACATATTTGATATGGAGTATTTGATTTGTTTTTGGTTGGCCTTTAGGGTTATATTATGATTATAGCAGACCTCTGGCGTCCCCGGCTGTTTTTATTGTATGTTGTGTATGTGTAATTTTGTTTGTATGTTACTGCTGTGTAATTAGTTGGAATAATAAACTATTTATATTTTGGTATATTTATGAGTAGTGCCACTCAATAAGCACCCGGGATTCTTTTTGGGGGAGGGTGGGTTCCCCCATTTTCTGTGTGTAAGGAATTAGGCGGTGGATATCCCTTGTACGGGGTTGTGTCCTAAGCACAAGCATGGGTGTAATGGTGCAACGTTCCTTTACAACTACTTTACCTTAGAATCTTCACAACTTCCATTGAAGAGCTAGGCAGTATGAGCCAAGTGCCTGTAGCATCAGAATGCATGATAGGTTTTACCCTACGCAACATACTTGAGAAGGTTTCTTCTCTTACCTACTCCCGCAGGTTATTGCTTAGTTCCTAAGTGGTTCATTTATTAGTTACTACTAAAACATGACCATCAGCACACAGCAGGGCAGCATGAGCGGAGCACCTCTGTCAGGTTTTACCTCACTACACACTAGAGAGTAAGTGATCTCTTACCCTTTTGCGGTCAGATGTCATATTTAACATGTGTACAATATTTACAAGTTTCCTCCTTCTTAATGTAATTGTAAAAACAGCGTTCCATTTTCCAATCAACATTCTCTCCTCCATTTTTCTCCTTTTCTGTGCACTTTGTCCTTTAAACTTCGTTGCAACTACTTTTACACTGCTGACGCCTACCGACGTCTATTCTCTCGCACGGCACTCTCGTCTCACCGGCGTGGACCTATGAAAGCCGCAGATCAGCTAAGTCCTCTGGACCATTAGTAGTACCACCCTTCAGATTCTCTTTTCCTGGAGAGACAAACCAGTCTTACACTACATCCTCTGGCTCTCTCTCCCTTCTCGCAACCCTGTAGAGTTAGTGAGGACCCAAACTGCTAAACCAGTGACTCTGTCTCACGCCCCTCCACATTTTTGCCTTAATTCCAGTAATGACAGGTGTCTGCTAATGGCAGCAATATCTGTGTTACAAATCAAGGGGGCCAGACATCTGACTTACTTCTGCTCTTAATTCAGTAACTTCACTTACTACCACACTCCGGGAACACTTACGGCTGCTTCCACAGCGATGTGAACTCTTTCTGAAACACTTGCGGCTGTTTCAACACCCATGTGAACACTTCTGGAAACACTTGCGGCGGTTTCAGACCCAATTTGAATACTGCTTGAAACACTTGCAGCTGTTTCCATCCACTTTAAACACTACTCGAAACACTCGCGGCTGTTTCAGACCCATGGTTAACCCTTTACAAATCACTTTCTGTTGCAGTCTTAACTTAAGCGTTTTTACATGTAAACCTTTGCCACTCTTCCTCAAGGACCACTTGCTTGGTCAAGGGTTAGTACTGGTTGGGCTCCTTTAAGAGTGCTTCCCTTCACCAGACTGATGCCTAAATTCCTAGAGAGCCTCAGCCCGCAGCGGATCCAACTGCGTGCTGGAGTGACACCTTAAAACACACAATGACATAAGACATTTTCATAATTAACTACTTAAAGTGGACCAACACCCAGGGAGGATCGGCCCGGGAATCTATAAGATTTCCGGACCGATCAGATCCTTCCCCGCGGGGCATCCGAAATTGGGATGTCCCGCGGGGAGGAACCCCCCAGGAGGCCCACAAACCTTACCTCAGCCCCGTTCCATCTGCGCATGCGCGAGCCGCGGCCGCGTCTCACGCTTCCCTCTTAGCAGGGCGCGCACCTTCTGTGAATGGCAGGCGCAGGCGCGCTCCCTGTTAGAGGGAAGCGTGAGACGCGGCCTCCAGCGCTCAGAGCCGCTGAGCTGCTATGCGCGTCCAAGCAGCCTTGAACGCGCGCTGTGATTGGCTGGAGCGATCATGTGGGAGCGGGGAGAGATGAGTTTTTGGGGCGTTCTGGGGGGTTTCACACAGCGGGGTGCCCCACCGAAGTGGACCAAAACCCAGGATAGTCAAAATCCTGGGTGTTGGTCCACTTTAAAGTAAATCAAAAGTTCAAGACCCAGGTTGCTGTAAAACTTTTATTTACTGCCAAGCAGGAGTTTACACTAATGCAACCATCATGGATTCTTCAGCCAATGCTGCACAACAGTGAGGTACGGCGGCCACCCTCCCCTGCTTTTACAAGGGTGCTGGCGCCGTCAAACCTTTAAAACATAATTTACTTAAACCTCTATCTAAATAAAACTTTTCTTATTCACTATAAAAATAAAGTTTTCCTTATACTCTATACATGGTTATTACCAGGCAACATTATCAGCATAAACTGTTCTGTTTCAAACTCTTTTCAAAGCAGCAGCATTTTGAACCACGAAAAGGGTTAAACTTTGTCTGCACTAGGCCCAGGCTTCAGCCTCCAGCTTAAGGGTTATAGTAAGCGGGGTCAGGCAGCGTCACCAGCTTCTTCTCTCTCCAGCGGCTCACACTGTGGAACCTTGGTCCAGCAGTCGGGCTGACCACGGTCACCCGGTCCATATAAATGTTCTGGCCCATATGCATTTGGCGGTAAATGTCCTTGAACTTATCCCAGTCCTCCTGGCTTAGGTCATGCAGGGAAACTCCCTCTGGCAAATACATCTTTATTCTGATTTTGTCCTCAACCCAGGAATCACGGACCTCCTCCACATAAAGCATCCCCCCTTTGTCCAGGTAAGGGTACTCCATGCCAGTCTTGATGTCACATTGGACGTGGACCCAGCATTGGGCCTCAGACAGGCTGGATAACCTGGTCGGATCTCCTCACCCAGGCAGCACATAAGGGTTCTCAGAGCACACCGTGAAGTGCTTGTATTGGGGCCCCGGGCGGAATGGGTGAGGGCTGGCGGGAATATCCACCTTCCGCGGGCTCCCCGGGACAGGGCTGGGGCAGTCTCCCCATGGGCCAGGGTCAGCAGCAACATTACCTTTAGGATGCACCACAGCAGGGGGCGGCAACCTCAGTGGCAGCAGCGGCAGACCTCCTACTGGCATACTCGGCCCACTCATGGATCCTCGCAGCGGTACGGTAACCCGAGCCTCTCCGCGGCTTGACAAGGCTCGTAACCGTCAGCTCTGATTCTTCCTCCGAGGACTCAAACAGCGTGACGTCCAACAGCAGGGCTTGCTCCTCTGGGGCAGCAGTCTCCTCGTCGGTGGTGGCAGGCCTCACCTGCGTAGCAGCTTCCTGCACGACAACAGCAGCATCATCAGCACACTCCTCCTTGGCGGTCTCAGCGGCGGCAGCCCAGCAACGACCTCAGCAGCAACAGGCTCCACGGCGCCAGGCTCAACGACAGCCTCGACAGCTGCCTCGGCGGCTCCGCCCCCCTCGACCGGCTCCACGACCCCCGGCCCAGCAGTAGTCTCCACAGCTCCCACAGTCTCGGGCGGCGGCAGCGCGGGGTCGCTGGCGGCTTCCCACAGACATGGGGCTGGAAGACTCCATCTCTCCCCACGAACAGCAATAGCTGGTTGGTATTGTGGCGAGGCTGGCTGATCCACTGCTCTCTCTCTCGTGCTTCCTTCTCATCTTCTGAACGCCTCACCGAGCGGCCTCGTGGCGGCCTTTTTATAGCCCCGCCCCCTCCGTCTCCACCTGGGAAAGTCTCTAGCACGTGAGGTGAAAAGGGCGCGAAACGCTGAGGGAAAGCGGTGGCTGCACACTTAACCGCTTCAGCGCTGCAGTTCAGCGAAAATGTAATTTTGTTCACGCCGCCGGGATCCGCTGAGCCGTCTCTGACAATGAATTGGACGCTACATAGCGCTGTTAGAGTCGCTCACCAGAATCACTTTGATAAATGTGGTATTGCGTACACTGCCGTTGGCTACCTGCCGCTACGAGGCACTACCTGCCACCATCTCTTGATGGATAAAGCCCTACTTAAAGTGGACCAACACCCACAATTTTGACTATCCTGGGTGTTGGTCCACTTAGGTGGGGCACCCCGATTGGGGGTGCCCCGCTGTGTGAAACCCCCCCCCCGATCGCCGCAAAAACTCACCTCTCCCCGCTCCCACGTGACCTCGTCCGGCCAATGACAGCGCTCAGAGCCGCTCTGGTATGCGCGTCCAAAGCCGCTTGGATGCGCATACCAGAGCGCTGTCATTGGCTGCGTCTCTCGCTTCCCTCTAACAGGGAGCGCGCCATTCACAAAATGGCCGGCGCGGGAGCGCGCCCTGCTAGAGGGAAGCGAGAGACGCGGCCGCGTCTCGCGTATGCGCCGTTGGATCGCCGGTAAGGTAAGGATTGTGGGCCTCCTGGGGGGGTTCCTCCCCGCGGGACATCCCGATTTCGGATGCCCCGCGGGGAGGGATCTGATCGGTCCGGGAATCTTACAGATTCCCGGGCCGATCCCCCCTGGGTGTTGGTCCACTTTAAATAAGCTTCACAGTGACCTGCATCGGCACATAATGGCAGACAGAGATACATTTCAATTATACATGGAGGCTGATTTATTAATAGCGGCAGGTAGCGACAGTTGAGCGACTGTAGCGGCATTTTCAGAGCGCCCGCTAGTAGTCGCTGTGCTTGGCCGTTGTTCGGTAGTTGATAGCGACTCAGTCGGTTTGCCGTAATGTTGAATATTGGGTGAGGAGTCGCTATTTGACAGGTCCCGCGCTGTATGGGAGCGCATAATAGCGACTGGCCCTAACGACCGGGTCCCACCATATTCATTAACAAATCACGCTCAAAAAATTCTCACGCTGTAAAATGCTTGTTTAAACCCCAGAGCGCTGGCGGCGATGGGTTAAAAGTAGTTTTTTAACCCCCAAACAACCATATTTTTGGAAACCAAAAAAAACACGTTTTTTAAATAATTTAGTAATATGAATACATTAATATCAGACCTGTAATATCAATTCTGCGCATTTTTTTTTTTTTTTACCTTAAAAAAAATATCTAAAATGGCAGAAGTGGTCACAGAATTTTTCACATTTAAAAAAAAAAAAAAAAAATCATAACAATTAATTATGAATATTTAAAGATTGTTCCATTGAAATGCATTGGAGAGCGCCAGGTAGCGAGAGGTCATACCTGTCGCTGTTCAAGGTCGGACGCTGGCGCTGTGGGCTGAGGCTGGAATAATGATGAATGAGTCGCTATATGGCGCTATCTCAGTCGCTAAGCAGGATCGGCTTGATAAATGTGTGATTGTGGTGGGGAGCCGGCGTTCTCGTGGCGGTGAGCGTCATTACCGGCCGCTCACCAGTCGCTACCTGTCGCTATTCCTTCATAAGTAAGGGCCATAATGGCAGACGGAGATACATTTCTATTATACATAATGGCAGACGGAGATACATTTCTATTATAAAACATGTGTCAGTTGTTGGTGAAACTTTCATCGGGTCAGTTTTATAATGAACTTCCGCTTTAATCCATGTGTGTGTTATAAAAGTGTTCGCGTCTAATTAACAAAAATAACAAAAAAATTCTGGCACTGTGATTTTTTATTTCCCGGCTGCCGAGTTGAATTTCTTTTTTTAGGCCGACAGTTTCCTGTGGCAGATAGCGCAGATTGATGGGCTGATATAAAGGTAATTACGCCATAAGCCAATACTGATGGTGTATAAAACGAATGGATAAAAAATAGACTGTACATGTGCTGCGGGCAATGGCGGGTGTAAAAGAAACACCCGCTCAGAGGGTGCCGCCCCCCTCCCCCGCGCGCTGCACCATAAATTCATGTTACACTGTGAAATGGGAAATAAAATCACAACGTGCTCATTACCGCCATTTAAAACGGACCAAAACCCACATTTTTTACTCGCGCCCCCTGAGTCGCTCGCGCATGCGCTGTTGGGCTGGGAAAGAAGGTGAGTTTATGGGCGACCTGAGGGATTTCTCACATCCCCAATCCGGGAGTGCCCCGGGGAAAGTGAGTATGCCAGCCCTGGAGTCTCATAGACTCCAGGGTGGGTTTTGGTCCACCTTAAACCGAACCTTCGCCATGATTTATTGAAAAGCCCAAAGCCTTAAAAAACGATTCCCCAGCATCTAAAGTTAATATATTTTAAGTTTTTAGTCACTTATTTATTATTCTTTCCCCCACTGGGCTGCAACTCTGTTCAGGACTTTAGGATATGGGCGCCGCCATCTATGCCCTTATTCATCAAGCGATAGCGCCAGGTAGTGTCTGACGAGCGCCAGGTAGCGGCAGCTAACGGCGACTACCGACTCAAGTACGCCCGGCGGCGGTCACAATGACGCATTTATCAAGCAAAATGAGGCTAGCGCCGGCGAGAGCGACGGCTAGCGCGGCATTCATCATGAAGCCGCCTGGACCGAACAGCGCCGCTGCAAATTGCTTCACAGCGCCAGGTATGAGCTGTCGCTCCCTGGCGATGTCCAATGCATTTCAATGGAGCAATCTATAATTATTCATAATTAATTGGTATTAATTTTTTTTATTTTTTTTTTTAATGTCAAAAAATCGGAGACCACTTCTGCAATGTTAGGATTTATTTTTAAGTAAAAAAAAAATTTTTATAAAAATTTGTGCAGAATTGATCTAACAGGTCTGAGATTAATGTATTCATATTACAAAATGATTCTAAATACATGTATAATGTTACATTCAAAAAATATGGTTGTTTAGGGGTTAAAAACTAGTTAATACAGATCGCCGCCAGCGCTCTGGGGTTTAAACAAGGAATGGACAGCGACAGCACATTCGGAGCGTGATTTGTTGATGAATATGAAGCTAGCCGTTCGCTCTGGCCATTCGTTGTCAGGCGCTCACATACAACGCTGGACCTGTGAAACAGCGACCCCCCAGCCCGTATTCAACATTACCGCACACCGACTGAGTCGCTGTCATCAAGCTAACGCCGGCCAAGCACAGCGAATACTGGCTGCCGCTGAAAAAATCACGCTACAGTCGCTCATCTGTCGCTACCTGGCGCTATTAATGAATCGGCCTCCCCGATTCAGAAGCACATTTACTGAGGAGAGGAGAGTGGGATAAAGTACAGGGGGGTGGGTTATAGCTGTGCTTTGCTCAGACAGAGCAGAGCTGGGGTCAGGAAAAGGTCAGCAATCCCAGAATGCAGAGCGGCACAGTCAGAAGGCACTTCCTGTTTGCAGGCTGCCTGATGTTCCATGAGCCGCCATCTTGGATGTTTAAAGGCTCATAACATGCAGTAGATGCAGGTAGGATGATTTTTAATGTGGGCAATCTGTATGTACAGGGTGTGGGAAACATATAACATAGGCTCTTATTCAGAGTGAGGGTCCGGATTAATGTTGGCAATCTGTATATACAGGGTGTGGGAAACATATAACATAGGCTCTTATTCAGAGTGAGGGTCCGGATTAATGTGGGCAATCTGTATATACAGGGTGTGGGAAACATATAACATAGGCTCTTATTCAGAGTGAGGGTCCGGATTAATGTGGACAATCTGTATATACAGGGTGTGGGAAACATATAAGATAGGCTCTTATTCAAGGTGAGGGTCCGGATTAATGTGGGCAATCTGTATATACATGGTGTGGGAAACATATAAGATAGGCTCTTATTCAGAGTGAGGGTCCGGATTAATGTTGGCAATCTGTATATACAGGGTGTGGGAAACATATAACATAGGCTCTTATTCAGAGTGAGGGTCCGGATTAAAGCGGACCTTCACTCTAAATAAGAGTCTATCTTATATGTTTCCCACACCCTGTACATACAGATTGCTCACATTAAAAATCATCCTACCTGCATCTACTGCATTTTATAAGCCTTTAAACATCCAAGATGGCGGCTTATGGAAGCTGCCATTTTTGCAGGCAGCCTGCAAACAGGAAGTGCCTGCAAACAGGAAGTGACTGTGCTGCTCTGCATTCTGGGACTGCTGACCTTTCCCTGACCCCAGCTCTGCTCTGTCTGAGCAAAGCACAGCTATAACCTGCCCCCCTGTACCTTATCCCACTCTCCTCTCCTCAGTAAGTGTGATGCTTCTGAGTCAAGATGGCGGCGCCCGTATCCTAAATTCCCGAACAGAGTTGCAGCCCAGTGGGGAAAAGTATAATAAATTAGTGACTAAACATGTAAAATATATTAATTTTAGATGCTGAGGAATTGTTTTTTAAGAGTTTGGGCTTTTCATTAAATCATGGTGAAGGTCCGGTTTAATGTGGGCAATCTGTATATACAGGGTGTGGGAAACATATAACATAGGCTCTTATTCAGAGTGAGGGTCCGGATTAATGTGGACAATCTGTATATACAGGGTGTGGGAAACATATAAGATAGGCTCTTATTCAAGGTGAGGGTCCGGATTAATGTGGGCAATCTGTATATACATGGTGTGGGAAACATATAAGATAGGCTCTTATTCAAGGTGAGGGTCCTGATTAATGTGGGCAATCTGTATATACAGGGTGTGAGAAACATACAACATAGGCTCTTATTCAGGGTGAGGGTCCTGATTAATGTGGGCAATCTGTATATACAGGGTGTGGGAAACATACAACATAGGCTCTTATTCAAGGTGAGGGTCCGGATTAATGTGGGCAATCTGTATGTACAGGGTGTGGGAAACATATAACATAGACTCTTATTCAAGGTGAGGGTCCGGATTAATGTGGGCAATCTGTATATACAGGGTGTGGGAAACATATAACATAGGCTCTTATTCAAAGTGAGGGTCCGGATTAATGTGGGCAATCTGTATATACAGGGTGTGGGAAACATATAACATAGGCTCTTATTCAGAGTGAGGGTCCGGATTAATGTGGACAATCTGTATATACAGGGTGTGGGAAACATATAAGATAGGCTCTTATTCAAGGTGAGGGTCCGGATTAATGTGGGCAATCTGTATATACAGGGTGTGGGAAACATACAACATAGGCTCTTATTCAGGGTGAGGGTCCGGATTAATGTTGGCAATCTGTATATACAGGGTGTGGGAAACATATAAGATAGGCTCTTATTCAAGGTGAGGGTCCGGATTAATGTGGGCAATCTGTATGTACAGGGAGTGGGAAACATATAAGATAGGCTCTTATTCAAGGTGAGGGTCCGGATTAATGGGGGCAATCTGTATATACAGGGTGTGGGAAACATATAACATAGGCTCTTATTCAAGGTGAGGGTCCGGATTAATGTGGGCAATCTGTATGTACAGGGAGTGGGAAACATATAACATAGACTCTTATTCAAGGTGAGGGTCCGGATTAATGTGGGCAATCTGTATATACAGGGTGTGGGAAACATATAACATAGGCTCTTATTCAGAGTGAGGGTCCGGATTAATGTGGGCAATCTGTATGTACAGGGTGTGGGAAACATATAAGATAGACTCTTATTCAGGGTGAAGGTCCGGATTAATGTGGGCAATCTGTATGTACATGGTGTGGGAAACATATAAGATAGGCTCTTATTCAGGGTGAAGGTCTGGATTAATGTGGGCAATCTGTATGTGCAGGGTGGGGGAAACATACAAGATAGGCTCTTATTTAGGGTGAAGGTCCGGATTAATGTGAGCAATCTGTATGTGCAGGGTGGGGGGAACATACAAGATAGGCTCTTATTCAGGGTGAAGGTCCGGATTAATGTGGGCAATCTGTATGTGCAGGGTGGGGGAAACATACAAGATAGGCTCTTATTTAGGGTGAAGGTCCAGATTAATGTGGGCAATCTGTATGTGCAGGGTGTGGGAAACATACAAGATAGGCTCTTATTTAGGGTGAAGGTCCAGATTAATGTGAGCAATCTGTATGTGCAGGGTGGGGGAAACATACAAGATAGGCTCTTATTTAGGGTGAAGGTCCAGATTAATGTGGGCAATCTGTATGTGCAGGGTGTGGGAAACATACAAGATAGGCTCTTATTTAGGGTGAAGGTCCAGATTAATGTGAGCAATCTGTATGTGCAGGGTGGGGGAAACATACAAGATAGGCTCTTATTCAGGGTGAAGGTCCGGATTAATGTGGGCAATCTGTATGTGCAGGGTGTGGGAAACATACAAGATAGGCTCTTATTCAGAGTGAAGGTCCGCTTTAAGTCTCTCCTGATAATCGTGCAATGATTGCATACCTCTCTCACGTTGCATGAACAGCCTCCAGTGGCATCCCCAGCAACCCTGCGACTGATGCGCAACAGGTGCAAAAAGTTCCCTTTTGTGTAAAAATAAAACAGAAGGGTTTTCCTTATTTTTGCACCCGGTGCTGAATCGACGCTCGTACCTTAAATTTTAACAATTCAAACAATAAAAGGAAAATGTTTTTTTTTGTTTTTTTTTTGCCAAAAGCCAGGTCCTTCCCTTGGACGCGGAACATGGGAGCCGCGCGCCCACACACCCGCGCGCCCTGACCCAGATAATGCGCCTGCGACGTTCACTATCAATTTCCGAATTGGTCAGATCGCTCCAACGTTTCATCTTGACATTCTGGAAGCGTAATGTCACGTTTGATTTGTATCATTTTGTTATCACGATGACAATGTGCCGCGGCGGAGTCCTGCGCATCTATTATGTGAGCGCTCCGCAGGAACGTTCTGATGGAGCTCTCTGCGATCATTATAGTGTGTGCGCAGGTCTTTAAAGAGGAGCCAAATGAAGGGGGAGGCGGGAGGAGGGGGGTTATACACAATAGGTTAAAATAATAGGAAATGTTATTTGATTTTTCACAAGAGACAGCACAGAGCTCCGCTATTTCAATGTAGTTTTATGTCCCAAAAAGAAGCTTCAGTAATCTTGAAGTGTGAAAAAAACCACCCACGGTGCATGCACTTCCAGGATACAGTGCTGGTCTCACTCCTCCACCACCACATATAACTTCTTACCGAATTCATTCGAAAGGGTAAGCTTAGAACAAATGATTCCTCCATCGATAAAAAGCTCAAAGGAAACCCGGCTGAAAAAAGGAGCTTCTCCACCACAGTAATCAATGAATTCCAATAGCAATGCTGGTACAATGCTTCTGAAGCGTATTCTCAGCACATATAGGTGCCACACAACATGGAAAGGAAAAAAGGAAGCAGATCTTGCGTAATACCTTAAAAACTAATATTTTAATGTATAAAAATGCACTCACATGATAAAATACAAAGCGCGCGTATAAACTCCAAGGGGCGGTTCTCTCTCCAACTCCCTTCACATCAAAGACTGGCCAGATATAAAATAGATAAGAGTCCGCCGCCCGCCGCCACCGGCGCTCTGCTTACGATCTGAGATGCATACGATATGCTTCCTTTTTCCTTTCCATGTTGTGTGGCACCTATATGTGCTGAGAATACGCTTCAGAAGCGTAGAGGCCGATTCAGTAATAGCGCCAGGTAGCGACAGATAAGCGACAGTAGCGGTATTTTCACAGCGCCCGCTAGTATTCGCTGTGCTTGGCCGTTGTTCGGTTGTTGATAGCGACTCAGTCGGTGTGCGGTAATGTTGAATACGGGGTTAGGAGTCGCTGTTTGACAGGTTCCGCGCTGTATGGGAGCGCATGACAGCGAACGGCCATAGCGACCGGCTCCCATCCTATTCATTAACAAATCACGCTCAAAAAATTCTCGCGCTGTGAAATGCTTGTTTAAACCCCAGAGCGCTGGCGGCGATGGGTTAAAAGTAGTTTTTTAACCCCCAAACAACCATATTTTTGTTAAAAAAAAAAAAAAGTTTTCAAAACATTTTGTAATATGAATACAATAATATCAGACCTGTAATATCAATTCTGCACAATTTTATTTTTTTTTGTTACCTTAAAAAAAATATCTAACATTGCAGAAGTGGTCACAGAATTTTTGACATTTAAAAAAAAAAAAAAAAAAAAACATTAATAACAATTAATTATGAATATTTAAAGATTGCTCCATTGAAATGCATTGGAGAGCGCCAGGTAGCGAGAGGTCATACCTGTCGCTGTTCAAGGTCGCTCGTTGGCGCTGTGGGGTGAGGCTGGAATAATGATGAATAATTCGCTATCTGGCGCTCTGTCAGTCGCTAAGCAGGATCGGCTTGATAAATGTGTGATTGCGGACGGGAGCCGGCGTACTCGTGGCGGTGACCGTCATTACCGTTCACTCACCATTCGCTACCTGGCGCTATCCCTTATTAAATAAGGACATAGTATCAGCATTGCTATTGGAATTCATTGATTACTGTGGTGGAGAAGCTCCTTTTTTCAGCCGGGTTTCCTTTGAGCTTTTTATCGATGGAGGAATCATTTGTTCTAAGCTTACCCTTTCTAATCAATTCGGTAAGAAGTTATATGTGGTGGTGGAGGAGTGAGACCAGCACGGTATCCTGGAAGTGCATGCACCGTGGGTGGTTTTTTTTCACACTTCAAGATTACTGAAGCTTCTTTTTGGGACATAAACTTACATTGAAATAGGGGAGCTCTGTGCTGTCTCTGGTGAATGAACAGGACTCTATGGACAAAAGAGTTTTTACACGTTGAGCACCCATTTTATAAGAATTTTTTTAGGCTGAAACTGTTAGTAGAGCGCGGTAATTAGAATTGTATTTATTTGATTTTTTGCATTGAGACCTGCGATATTAGTCATCAGTGGTGTTACTGCTTAGATTCTGATATTGGACTATGGGGTTTATTCATGAAGGGATAGCGCCAGGTAGCGGCACGTAGCGGCAGGCAGCGTCTGGTAAACGCCAGGCGCTGTACGGGAAACATTTATGAAAGGGAATCTGGTGAGCGTCTCTAACAGCGCCATGTAGCGTCACATGCAGGGGCAGACTGGCCATAGGGCATACTGGGACAAATCCCAGTAGGCCGCTGCTTCCCATCTGGCCGCCACACCGAAGTCACTGCGGCTCCCCAGCCACTGCTGCGAAGACCCCGCGGCCCCTCGCCCACCTACTTGTACCCGCGGCTCCTGGATCGCCTCCTTTTCCTCCCCACCCGACGCGGCCAGCGAGGTGTGTGGCCTGTGTGCAAAATAGGGAACGGCAGACCATAAATCAGACCATAGCTGCGCCCCCATGTGCCCCAGCACCAAAACAGGTACAGAATCAGAACCGGCTCACAAAACCGCGCACGGGGATAGGTAATGGCGGGCTCAGCAATAAAGGAAAACCCGGAAAACAGAGATCTAAGGTTCTGACCCGCTTAGGGACCCCATTTTTGGACTCATCGGATGCCCCCCGTCCAGCACAATCGTTTGGTACTGCTTCCAAAGCCAAACGACCCCCCTGCTCCAAGTTATAACCCCTAAAGGGTTTTAGGGGCTGAAGCGAGCCCCAGAACAGTGGGAGGTGACAACCCGTCCCACAGAGGGGAGGGGGTGGAGGGGTTTCGCCCCATAAATAGGATAACCCTGAGCCAGTGTGGCCTGTGTGCAACTTCTTTTCCCGCCGGGCGGGGACAGAGCTGCACCATCTTAGTTCCCACACACGCTGTCCCCGACCAGGCGGGGAGAGAAGAAGCTGCTATGGCTCTGCGCATGCTCAGCAGACGAGCAGGGAGGGGGCTTGTGGGACACAGTAGAGGTGAGAAGGAGGCGAGAGGCGACCGCTGGAAGACAAATCATCTCTGTCTGGTAAGTACCATATTCTTTTGTTGTTGTTTTTTTTAGCTGTGGCACTGGCATCTCTGGGCTCTGGCATTCTGGGGGTATGTGCTCTCATGGACCAATCACCTCCACGGCTGGCCTAATAGGTGATTTGGGATGCCCTACTGTGTGGCCCCTTCCAGATCGTCCAGGAAACCCCTTACCTTTACCCTATTTCCCTTGTTTAATCCCTGCAGCTGTGTGCGCTCCTGCCCCTAGCCATTCAGATCGTGTGCGCGGGAGCACTCCACAAGGAAACCGGGGGTGCAGCTGCTCCCGTTCCCTATACCAACACACAAGCCAAAACAACGGCTCTGATTGGACAAATGCTGTGAGCGTGGGAATGGCTGAAAGTGAGTGAAGTAGGAGATCTGGGGGGCTTTCACACAATTAGGCATCCCAAATCGGGATACCCCCGGGGCAAAAGCTAATGACAAGGATAGGCACAATCCTGGTGATTGGTCTACTTTAAAGTTGACCAAAACCCAGGATTTTGACTATCCTGGGTTTTGGTCCTTGCACCCCGGGGCACCCCGATCGGGAATGCCCCACTGTGTGAAACTCCCCAGATCACCGAAACTAATTCGCCTCTTCCCGGACTCTAACGACACATCACTCGCAGTGATAGAAACATTGCTGTTACAGGGCCGGCTAGAAGTGGCGCTGCCTGCATGTAATGTAACATAGTTTATGGGGCCGGGCACAGTACAGAAGGGCCGATGTGACCAAAAAAGTCCTGGGCCGTTTTTGAATCCCAGTCCGTTCCTGGTCACATGTATTATTACGCTTTAACAAAGCACCAGGCACTGGAAGGCCTCCACAAGGGCACAACTCCAAAAATATATTAAAATATAATTTTATTAATTACATAACACAGGAATAAAAACATGCAAGACAAAGGGCTTTATTCATCTAGCCATAGCGCCAGGTAACGACTGGCAGCGACAGGTAACAACAGGTGGTGAACGGTGACCGCCGGGCACTGTACGCAATACCACATTTATGAAAGCAAATCTGGTGAGCGCCTCTAACAGCGCCATGTAGCGACAAATTCATCATCACAGGCAGCTCAGTGTATAGCGCAGGCGCTCTGGCTTCCAGAGCCAGGTGACTCACCTTCTCTCCCAGTCCAACGGGGTATGCGCAACCAGTGGCCGCATCCCTGCTATCCTTTAAGCAGTGTGCCCGTGCCAGGCATTCGTGAACGGCCAGTGTGGGCACGCTCCCTGTTAGAGGGAAGCGGGGGATGCGACTGTCAGCGCGCTCGGATCCGCTCACATTAGACGAGCTCCTGGAGGGAGGGGCTCGAGCGGATCCGATTGCGTTGATTGGACGAGAGGGCTGCACATGCGCCGTAGGACCAGGGAAGGGTAAGATCAGGTGACCTGGGGGGTTTCACACATCGGGGCAAAGACTACAACCCAGGATAGTGTAAATCCTGGGTTTGATTCACTCTAAGTTGGGGAGGCCGATTCATTAATAGCGCCAGGTAGCGACAGATGAGCGACTGTAGCGTGATTTTTTCAGCGCCAGCCAGTATTCGCTGTGCTTGGCCGGCGTTTGCTTGATGACAGCGACTCAGTCGGTGTGCGGTAATGTTGAATACGGGGTTAGGGGTCGCTGTTTCACAGGTTCAGCGTTGTATGTGAGCGCCTGACAACGAATGGCCAGAGCGAACGGCTAGCTTCATATTCATTAAAAAATGAGGCTCCGAATTTGCTGTCGCTGTCCATTCCTTGTTTAAACCCCAGAGCGCTGGCGGCGATGTGTATTAACTAGTTTTTAACCCCTAAACAACCATATTTTTTGATTGTAACATTATACATGTTTTTGGAATCATTTTGTAATATGAATACATTAATATCAGACCTGTAAGATCAATTCTGCACAAATTTTTTTTTTTTTTTTTTTTACTTTAAAAAAAAAACCGAACAATGCAGAAGTGGTCTCAGAATTTTTGACATTAAAAAAAAATATATATATATAATACCAATTAATTATGATTAATTAAACATTGCTCCATTGAAATGCATTGGACATCGCCAGGGAGCGACAGCTCATACCTGGCGCTGTGAAGGAATTTGCAGCGGCGCTGTTCGTTCCAGGCGGCTTCATGATGAATGCCGCGCTAGCCGTCGCTCTCGCCGGCGCTAGCCTCATTTAGCTTGATAAATGCGTCATTGTGACCGCCGCCGGGCGTACTTGAGTCGGTAGCCGCCGATAGCTGGCGCTACCTGGCGCTCGTCAGACACTACCTGGCGCTAGGCAGTGATAAATAAGGCCCTTAGTCAACTAGAACTATAGCAAAATTCAGGTCAAATGAATTATCAAAATATGTATTTAAAGCTTCTTGAAACCAGTAATTAATTTACTGAAACTGTCTCCTTAAAGCGGACCTTCACCGTGAATAGGAGCCTATCTTGTATGTTCCCCCACCCGTACATACAGATTGCCCACATTAATCCGGACCTTCACCCTGAATAAGAGCCTATCTTATATGTTTCCCCCACCCTGTACATACAGATTGCTCACATTAATCCAGACCTTCACCCGGAATAAGAGTCTATCTTATATGTCCCCCCCCCCTGTACATACAGATTGCCCACATTAATCTGGACCCTCACCCTGAATAAGAGCCTATCTTATATGTTTTCCCCTTGTACATACAGATTGCCCACATTAATCTGGACCCTCACCCTGAATAAGAGCCTATCTTATATGTTTCCCACACCCTGTACATACAGATTGCTCACATTAATCCGGGCCTTCACCCTGAATAAGAGCCTATCTTATATGTTTCCCACACCCTGTACATACAGATTGCTCACATTAATCCGGACCTTCACCCTGAATAAGAGCCTGTCTTATATGTTTCCCACACCCTGTACATACAGATTGCCCACATTAATCTGGACCCTCACCCTGAATAAGAGCCTATCTTATATGTTTCCCACACCCTGTACATACAGATTGCTCACATTAATCCGGACCTTCACCCTGAATAAGAGCCTGTCTTATATGTTTCCCACACCCTGTACATACAGATTGCCCACATTAATCTGGACCCTCACCCTGAATAAGAGCCTATCTTATATGTTTCCCACACCCTGTACATACAGATTGCTCACATTAATCCGGGCCTTCACCCTGAATAAGAGCCTATCTTATATGTTTCCCACACCCTGTACATACAGATTGCTCACATTAATCCGGACCTTCACCCTGAATAAGAGCCTGTCTTATATGTTTCCCACACCCTGTACATACAGATTGCCCACATTAATCTGGACCCTCACCCTGAATAAGAGCCTATCTTATATGTTTCCCACACCCTGTACATACAGATTGCTCACATTAATCCGGACCTTCACCCTGAATAAGAGCCTGTCTTATATGTTTCCCACACCCTGTACATACAGATTGCCCACATTAATCTGGACCCTCACCCTGAATAAGAGCCTATCTTATATGTTTCCCACACCCTGTACATACAGATTGCTCACATTAATCCGGACCTTCACCCTGAATAAGAGCCTATCTTATATGTCCCCCCCCCCCCCTGTACATACAGATTGCCCACATTAAAGTGGACCAACACCCAGGATTTTGACTATCCTGGGTGTTGGTCCACTTAGGTGGGGCACCCCGATCGCCGCAAAAACTCACCTCTCCCCGCTCCCACGTGACCTCGTCCGGCCAATGACAGCGCTCAGAGCAGCTCTGGTATGCGCGTCCAAAGCTGCTTGGACGCGCATACCAGAGCGCTGTCATTGGCTGCGTCTCTCGCTTCCCTCTAACAGGGAGCGCTCCTGCGCCGGCCATTCACAAAACGGCCGGCGCGGGAGCGCGCCCTGCTAGAGGGAAGCGAGAGACGCGGCCGCGTCTCGCGCATGCGCCGTTGGATCGCAGGTAAGGTGAGGATTGTGGGCCTCCTGGGGGGTTCCTCCCCGCGGGACATCCCGATTTCGGATGCCCCGCGGGGAGGGATCTGATCGGTCCGGGAATCTTATAGATTTCCGGGCCGATCCCCCCTGGGTGTTGGTCCACTTTAATCTGGACCCTCACCCTGAATAAGAGCCTATCTTATATGTTTTCCCCTTGTACATACAGATTGCCCACATTAATCTGGACCCTCACCCTGAATAAGAGCCTATCTTATATGTTTCCCACACCCTGTACATACAGATTGCTCACATTAATCCGGACCTTCACCCTGAATAAGAGCCTGTCTTATATGTTTCCCACACCCTGTACATACAGATTGCCCACATTAATCTGGACCCTCACCCTGAATAAGAGCCTATCTTATATGTTTCCCACACCCTGTACATACAGATTGCTCACATTAATCCGGACCTTCACCCTGAATAAGAGCCTGTCTTATATGTTTCCCACACCCTGTACATACAGATTGCCCACATTAATCTGGACCCTCACCCTGAATAAGAGCCTATCTTATATGTTTCCCACACCCTGTACATACAGATTGCTCACATTAATCCGGACCTTCACCCTGAATAAGAGCCTATCTTATATGTCCCCCCCCCCCCCCTGTACATACAGATTGCCCACATTAATCTGGACCCTCACCCTGAATAAGAGCCTATCTTATATGTTTTCCCCTTGTACATACAGATTGCCCACATTAATCTGGACCCTCACCCTGAATAAGAGCCTATCTTATATGTTTCCCACACCCTGTACATACAGATTGCTCACATTAATCCGGACCTTCACCCTGAATAAGAGCCTGTCTTATATGTTTCCCACACCCTGTACATACAGATTGCCCACATTAATCTGGACCCTCACCCTGAATAAGAGCCTATCTTATATGTTTCCCACACCCTGTACATACAGATTGCTCACATTAATCCGGACCTTCACCCTGAATAAGAGCCTGTCTTATATGTTTCCCACACCCTGTACATACAGATTGCCCACATTAATCTGGACCCTCACCCTGAATAAGAGCCTATCTTATATGTTTCCCACACCCTGTACATACAGATTGCTCACATTAATCCGGACCTTCACCCTGAATAAGAGCCTATCTTATATGTCCCCCCCCCCCCTGTACATACAGATTGCCCACATTAATCTGGACCCTCACCCTGAATAAGAGCCTATCTTATATGTTTTCCCCTTGTACATACAGATTGCCCACATTAATCTGGACCCTCACCCTGAATAAGAGCCTATCTTATATGTTTCCCACACCCTGTACATACAGATTGCTCACATTAATCCGGACCTTCACCCTGAATAAGAGCCTGTCTTATATGTTTCCCACACCCTGTACATACAGATTGCCCACATTAATCTGGACCCTCACCCTGAATAAGAGCCTATCTTATATGTTTCCCACACCCTGTACATACAGATTGCTCACATTAATCCGGACCTTCACCCTGAATAAGAGCCTGTCTTATATGTTTCCCACACCCTGTACATACAGATTGCCCACATTAATCTGGACCCTCACCCTGAATAAGAGCCTATCTTATATGTTTCCCACACCCTGTACATACAGATTGCTCACATTAATCCGGACCTTCACCCTGAATAAGAGCCTATCTTATATGTCCCCCCCCCCCCTGTACATACAGATTGCCCACATTAATCTGGACCCTCACCCTGAATAAGAGCCTATCTTATATGTTTTCCCCTTGTACATACAGATTGCCCACATTAATCTGGACCCTCACCCTGAATAAGAGCCTATCTTATATGTTTCCCACACCCTGTACATACAGATTGCTCACATTAATCCGGACCTTCACCCTGAATAAGAGCCTATCTTATATGTCCCCCCCCCCCCCTGTACATACAGATTGCCCACATTAATCTGGACCCTCACCCTGAATAAGAGCCTATCTTATATGTTTCCCACACCCTGTACATACAGATTGCTCACATTAATCCGGACCTTCACCCTGAATAAGAGCCTGTCTTATATGTTTCCCACACCCTGTACATACAGATTGCCCACATTAATCTGGACCCTCACCCTGAATAAGAGCCTATCTTATATGTTTCCCACACCCTGTACATACAGATTGCTCACATTAATCCGGACCTTCACCCTGAATAAGAGCCTATCTTATATGTCCCCTCCCCCCCCCCTGTACATACAGATTGCCCACATTAATCTGGACCCTCACCCTGAATAAGAGCCTATCTTATATGTTTTCCCCTTGTACATACAGATTGCCCACATTAATCTGGACCCTCACCCTGAATAAGAGCCTATCTTATATGTTTCCCACACCCTGTACATACAGATTGCTCACATTAATCCGGACCTTCACCCTGAATAAGAGCCTATCTTATATGTTTCCCACACCCTGTACATACAGATTGCTCACATTAATCCGGACCTTCACCCTGAATAAGAGCCTGTCTTATATGTTTCCCACACCCTGTACATACAGATTGCCCACATTAATCTGGACCCTCACCCTGAATAAGAGCCTATCTTATATGTTTCCCACACCCTGTACATACAGATTGCCCACATTAATCCGGACCTTCACCCTGAATAAGAGTCTATCTTATATTTCCCACACCCTGTACATACAGATTGCCCACATTAATCCGGACCTTCACCCTGAATAGGAGCCTATCTTATATGTTTCCCACACCCTGTACATACAGATTGCCCACATTAATCTGGACCCTCACCCTGAATAAGAGCCTATCTTATATGTTTCCCACACCCTGTACATACAGATTGCCCACATTAATCCGGACCTTCACCCTGAATAAGAGTCTATCTTATATTTCCCACACCCTGTACATACAGATTGCTCACATTAATCCGGACCCTCACCCTGAATAAGAGCCTATCTTATATGTTTCCCACACCCTGTACATACAGATTGCTCACATTAAAAATCACCCTACTTGCATCTACTGCATGTTATAAGCCTTTAAACATCCAAGATGGCGGCTCATGGGGCTTCGGGCAGCCTGCAAACAGGAAGTGTCTTCTGACTGTGCCGCTCTGCATTCTAGGATTGCTGACCTTTCCCTGACCCCAGCTCTGCTCTGTCTGAGCAAAGTACAGCTATAACCCCGCCCCCTGTACTTTATCCCACTCTCCTCAGTAAGTGTGATGCTTCTGAGTCAAGATGGCGGCGCCCGTATCCTAAAGTCCTGAACAGAGTTGCAGCCCAGTAGGGGGAAAGAATAATAAGTAAGTGACTAAAAACTTAAAATATATTAATTTTAGATGCTGGGGAATCGTTTTCTAAGGCTTTAGGCTTTTCATGGTGAAGGTCCGGTTTAAAGAGGAACTTCGGAAGCCCTGGATTGTAAAATACTCCTGGGTAGTCCGAGTTACTGTCCTTGGAGCTTCCTGAATTGGGATGCCCCACAGTGTGAACCCCCCCAGATGCCCAGATCTACTCACCTTCTCCAGAGCCCTCATCTTGTCTCTACGCTGTGGCCGCATCCCCGCACACCTCTAGCCGTGCACGTGCCCGGCCTTTCTGAAAGAGTGGCGCGGGCACGTCTTGGCTGCAAGGTGAGCGGGGGGTGCGGCTGGTGGCGCACTCGGCTTCCTTCAGAGCCGTTTGGGTGCTTAGCCGTCCGCGACACCGAAGGGAGCCGTGTGCCCACTCAGCCAATCAGCGCGCTCTCTTTCAGCTCGACCCTGCGGTGTGGGAGCGACTGGAAGGTGAGTTGATCAAGCAACCAACCTGGGGGGGGTTATACACAGCAGGGCATCCCCAATTTTTGCCACCGCAAAAATAAACCCCCCCCCCCAGGTCGCCCTTAAAAGCTATCGGCGGCAGTGGGGGCCCCCCACGTCTGGGCAGCAAAGCCGCCGCCAGCAACGCTACAGTGATGGGTGCAGAGCTGTCACTGCACATAAGCCACCAAGCACAGCCGCTGGCAGCTCAATGCAGGGAACCAGCCGGGCGACTACACTACCCCCCACCCAGAATGGCAAAGCAGCAGCACCCGCACAAGGGGGGCACAAGGGACTCCATCTGACCTTCCATTAAGTAGGCGGGTGCCAGACAACCACCAATCAGTTACTTGGCTGGACTATTATTTTATACTGTATCTGGGGCCTCCACCAGATTTTGTGCCCAGGGGCCTCCACCACAATTAATCCGGCCCTGGGCAGCACACATTACTCTGTTGAGCAAGCTCAGCAGGGCCGGCATTGGCACCCGGCAAACTCGGTCAGCTGCCTTGGGCCTCCCACTGGCAGCTGGCACAAATCTGTGAGCAAAAAAAAAAACAAAAAAACTTTTACTTACCTGCAGCCGCAATGCCTTGTATTTCGCCCTCTTCACACCACGAAGGAGCGGGGGGGGGGGGCATAGGAGGTCCCGCCAGTGAAGAGGACACCCCCCGGGCTCTTCCGTGGTGAGAAGAGGGCGAAATACCCCCTCCCCGGCGTATTCTATGACATCATCTCACACCCGCCCCAAGAGGCATGTTAGCGTCAGGTGAGTGGAGGTGAGAGGATCAATGACGGCTGCCGGGTGATCGGTGGAGGGGGGGCAAGTGATCACAGCCCCTCACCCCCCCCCTCCACCGATCACCCTGAAGGTGTCATCGGAGCGTCGCAGGACCGGAACGCCGGGGGACAGAGGAGGATTGGAGGTGAGTAAAGAAAAAAAAACGAATAAATGTCATTTTTATTCTCTGTTGTCAGTTGCCATTTTTTTTTTTTTACTGTTAACCCTTTGTGAACTAGTAAGGGATCAATTAGATCCCTATAGCAGTTCACAAGGCTTAGGGGCTAGCAAGTCATCTGCAGCTAGCAGGTGATTTGCCATTAACCCCTGGTACCCCCCATTACCTGCCTCCCCAAAGGCCAGGGGGGGGCACAAGAGCACAGACCCACAGAGGCCATGTGGGTTTGTAGCCAGCAGGGCCACCAAAGCTGATCCCTGCACCCTGTTCTACAAGCCCTGGTCCTGGGCTGGTTATGCTGGGTAGGGGGGACCCCATGTCATTTTTTTCTGGATTTTTAAGGGTTTTTAACACCTTCCCCCCCCCCCCCCCCCCCCCCAATGTGGGGCCCTATGTAAATTTTTTTTAATTAACCCCTTATGTTCTGTCAGCCAGAAGGTGTAAAAGGCTTCCAGCAGCAGCAGGAGTGCAGAAGCCAGAGTGATTGGCGAGGTACAGAGTGCGGGATGGATGGGAGGTAAGTATTAAAAAAACTAAGTAATTTTTTCTGTTTTTTTTTTTCTTTTACATTTAACCCTTTGTGAACTGGTAAGAGATCCAGGAGACCCCTATACCAGTGCACAAGGCATGGGAGGGGCTGGCAAGTGCAGGTTTGTAGCCTGCAGGGCGGGGGGGGCACAGAGGCTGGCCCTTGCACCCTGTTCTATGCCATGGAATTTATAGACCCCGGACCTGCAACTCTCCCCCGCAAAGGGGCCCACTGAAAACATTGCGCCCGAGGGCCCACATAAACCTGGAGCCGGCCCTGAAGCTCAGTATTACATGAACAAGCAAGGGTGCTGATGGGTGCCCAACACCAGGCCTTGGGTGTTACTATCTCCCTTTAGTTTCACAAAATAAATATTGCTAAAGCTCTGCAATAGGAGTGTCACTGGTCAGAGATAGAATGGCTAACACGTGTGTTTGGGATAGTAAGCGGCTGATTCATTAATAGCGGCAGGTAGCGACAGATGAGCGTCTGTAGCGGCATTTTCAGAGCGCCCGCTAGTAGTCACTGTGCTCAGCCGTGGGTCACTACTTCATAGCGACTCAGTCGCTGTTCAGTAATGTTGAATACATTGTGAGGAGTCGCTATTTGAACAGTACAGCGCTGTATGGGAGCGCATGTTAGCGACCGACTCACAACATATTCAGCAAAAAAACAGTTATGAAACTACACATGGGTATCCAGGGCTAACCCACATTTCTGTCCTCACCAAAAAGGCTGCACACTATAGCTCCATAAAATACATTTTATTCAAAAAAAGGAATCAACATATATGACATACATCACAATACAATATAACACTGAATACTAAACATACAAATCACAGATAAAAAACACATATAAAAACTCCAAGTGGGGAGGAACTCCAGGGCTAACCAGATTATTCAATGCACCAACAATGCTTACTATCAATGTTCATAAGGCTATATAGTCCATAAATTATAATATTATTTAAAACATTTAATTGTATCAAAAACATGTAATGACCGACGCTTATGAGATTAAAGTGCTAAGTGCATGTGCATTACTCCTATATGCTAAATGCATATATCGCCCCAATCCTCTCTACAAATATATCGTGCCCCATTTACAAATATCAACAGTAACAATGCATAAACTGTATGTGAAAAATAAAATAAAGTGCCAAGTGCTAGAAAGTGAACTGCAGCCTATGCCGCCTATAACATAACTACCGTATATACTCGAGTATAGGTCGACCCGAATATAAGCCGAGGCACCTAATTTTACCACAAAAAACTGGAAAAGTTATTGACTCGAGTATAAGCCTAGGGTGGGAAATGCAGCAGCTACCGGTAAATTTCAAAAATAAAAATAGATACGAATAATGTTTTTGAATACCGTATTTATTTCAAAGAAAAGACTTTTACGGGTACCGTACGGTATCTTTTGAGGCCTAATGCAGGCTGATATTACAGAAAGTGATGACATGACTGTTTGCATAGAGCAGCCTGTGTTAGGGCTCATAATATACATTCTACCAGTGTCCTGCCTGTGCCCATTAAATATACAGCCTGCCTGTGTCCATTAAATATAATGCCTGTCTGTGTCCATTAAAGGAAAACTGTCACATACGGTAAGCATAACCGCACTAACCAGTGGCCCAGGCTGGTAGTGCGGTTTATGCTGAGTAAATACCTGGCTCCTGCCGTTTGCCCAATCCGTTCTGCCGTTATACCGGTAGTTGATTCCCTCTATACACCCGGAAGCGGCCGCTCGCCAGGCTGGACTGAAGCTGCGCCGGCCGCTTCTGGGTGTACGCAGGAAGCGGCCGCGCAGTCCGGAGCCGCGCTGAAGAGGAAGGGGAGGACGGCGGATCACTGTACCAAAGGAGGCGGGACATCACTCCGGCGGCTGCACGGGACATCAGCATCATGAGGCCATTCACGAGCGTCACCCAGCGTTATGGCCCTGCCCCTTTTTCTCCTCCATTTCGGCCAAAATTTTCACTGACTGGAGTATAAGCCGAGGCGGCTTTTTTCAGCCCAAAAAGTGGGCTGAAAAACTCGGCTTATACTCGAGTATATACGGTACGTGCATGTGATAAGCGTCGCCCATACATGTACACAGTATACAAATCAATGACAATGATTAAGCCAATGGTAATGCCCGTTGTCCTCCCCACTTACCTCACCGACGCGCTGCGTGATCCTCCACCATTTCGCCTGGGTGCCAGAGACTCTGTGCTGCCTTTCTGCTTTCTGCTATATTCAGCAAAAAAACAGCCTCACAAATCTCTGGCGCTGAAAAATGCTTCTCTGAAGCCCAGAGCGCAGGAGGCTGTGTGATTAAAGTCTGTTTTCCAGCATCTATCCACCAGTAACAAAGCGAAAACATATGGAATTACATTGTAGCAACATTGTAACATGACACTTTAATGGCAGACCTGTAATGTCATTTCTGAAGAATTTTTTAAAAAGTCATAAAAATGTGAAAAAAACTGCTTTTTCAATGTCAGAAGAGGTCACAGAATTATTTGTGATTTTTTGGAAATAAAAAAAGAAGAAAAGGATCGTCCATTGAAATGTATGGGAGAGCGACAGGTAGCGAGAGGTCATACCTGGCGCTGTGCAAGGCTGAACGCTGGCGCTGTTCGCTGAGGCTGTGAAAATGATGAATCAGACGCTACATGGCGCTATCCCAGTCGCTAAACAGATTCTGCTTGATAAATGTGTAATTGCGTGCCGTGTCCGGTGTTCACCAGTCGCTATCTGTCGCTACCTCTCATTAACCAGGCGCTACCTGACGCTATCCTTTCTTAAATAAGGGCCTAAGTAGATAGTAGACCATACTATATAAGAACTGAAGGTCAAGCACAGGGCCCAGCCATCACATTATATATTATGGGGAGCCTAATCACATTATTGGCTGTGTAAAGTTTGCTCCCACCCATAACCTATAAGTGATGGCTGAGTCCTTAGTTTCAATTGGGCCCCAGCATTCATACTATATCATAGCTACCAACTTTACAGCGTGGGAAAGAGGGACATTTGTTAAATTAGACCACGACCCCTTATTGAGGGATGGATGAAGCCACACCCTCTCATTGAGGGATGGATGAAGCCACGCCCCCTCATTGAGGGATGGATGAAGCCACGCTCCCCCACTGAGGGATGGATGAAGCCACGCCCCCTCATTGAGGGATGGATGAAGCCACACTCCCCCATTGAGGGATGGATAGGAGATACATTGTAACAGTTACAACAATAGAAACACTTTTAATAGGCAAATGAATAATTTATTGATGCAGATCTGCATGTTACACCTGAAAGAGGGACAAATGAGAAGGGACAGGGGGACATGGACTCCAAAGACGTGTTACAGATTCCCGGGCTGATCGGCGTGGTTTTTGGTCCACTTTAAATAGGCAAATTAATCATTTATTGATGCAGATCTGCACGTTAAACTTCCAAGAGGGACAAATGAGAACAACAAGGGACAGGGGAACATGGCCCCAAAAGAGGGACAGTCCCCCCAAATCAAGGACACTTGGGAGGTATGGTTTAGATTAATTATTTTTAATAGATGAACAATCAAAAATCAATCTCAAATCTCGCAGCGATTGGTCAGTTTACAATAACAAGAATTTTGTGTATCCGATGCACATAATTGATCAAAACGCACATCAAATAAATAAACAAAATAAATAAACAAAATTATTAATAAATTTATAAACAAAAAGGTAGACGTCCGATCAATCTGAACGATCAATCAAAAACTATAGAAGAAAACATGTGGCTTCCTCCTGTGCAGAATCTGGGGATTTCTGGGTTAACACATCAGTCTGCTGAAGTTTTTTCCCTAAATACAGCGAGCTTCTGCCGCACATCCAGAGGTTCGGGATCAGCCGAATTCGCCCCGACAGGTGCCGTCATCACGATGATAAATCAAGCCTAAAAAGGACTCCAGAGCAGCCCGCGGCCATGTTGCTGTGAATGGCGCTGATCCCGGGAGACTGCAGCCACTTCGGGTCCCTACGGGCCTGCAGCATTGTATTATAATCAAGTCGTTTATGGAAATGTAAAATATAATTATCATCATCTTCCGGAACAAGCAACGTGCAGGCTGATTCATTACTAGCGCCAGGTATCGGCAGATGAGCGTCTGTACAGAGGCGCTAAGAGCGACCGCTAGTATACGCAGTGAGCGGCTATGGGTCGCTGTAACAGAGCGCCTCAGTCGCTGTAGTAACCTAGCCGACATTGATGAATGTTATGTATGTTGGGCATTCTAACACCAGTACAGTGTTGCAGGGAGCAAGAGGTAGCGCCAGCTCAGTGCGTCCGACTCTCAGCAACTAAGGCCCTTATTTATGAAGGAATAGTGACAGGTAGCGCCTGGTGAGCGACCGGTAATGACGGGCACTGCCACGAGAACGCCGGCTTCCCACCACAATCACACATTTATCAAGCCGATCCTGCTTAGCGACTGAGATAGCGCCATATAGCGACTGATTCATCATTATTCCAGCCTCAGCCCACAGCGCCAGCGTCCGACCTTGAACAGCGACAGGTATGACCTCTCGCTACCTGGCGCTCTCCAATGCATTTCAATGGAACAATATTTAAATATTAATAATTAATTTTTTTTTTTTTTTTTTTTTTTTTTTTTTTAAATGTGAACATTTCTGTGACCACTTCTGCCATTTTAGATAATTTTTTTAAGGGAAAAAAAATAAAAAAAATTGTACAGAATTGATATTACAGGTCTGATATTAATGTATTCATATTACTAAATTATTTTAAAAACTTGTTTTTTTTTTGTTTCCAAAATTATGGTGGTTTAGGGGTTAAAAAACTACTTTTAACACATCGCACGCCAGCGCTCTGGGGTTTAAACATGCATTTCACAGCGCAAGAATTTTTGGAGCGTGATTTGTTAATGAATATGCTGGGAGCCGGTCGCTAGGGCCAGTCGCTATCATGCGCTCCCATACAGCGCGGAACCTGTCAAATAGCGACTCCTCACTCAATATTCAACATTACGGCAAACCGACTGAGTCGCTATCAACTACCAAACAATGGCCAAGCACAGCGACTACTAGCGGGCGCTCTGAAAATGCCGCTACAGTTGCTCAACTGTCGCTACCTGCCGCTATTAATGAATCGGCCTCTAACACCATATTCAACAAGAAAAGCAGCCTCACACAGCGTGGGCGCTTTAAAGCTGGGCGCTATAGCAGAGAGCGCCAGATGCCGTGTGATTAAAGTCTGTTTTTGAACACATATCCACCAGTAACAAAGCAAAAACACATGGAATAACATTGTTGTAATACTGTAACACTTTAAGGCCAGACCTGTAATGACAATTCTGCATAAAAATATAAAAAAAATCTAAAAGGTTTTCAAAAATGACTCTTTCTAGGCCAGGAGACGTCACACAATTATTTAAGAGAAAACAAAAATAAAATACCCTAACAAACACAAAAGATAAAAGCACAGAGCTCATAAAAAAGTCCTTTGACGATCTTATAAAGTGAAATAACTTCCTCTTCATAGATGACTCATCACCAGGTGATCCTAGACAGATTTAGTGCACAATCCACCACCTAATATTAAAATGCTTACCAGATGTAGGTAAGAAAAACGCCTTTCACACCCAATAATAACGGTGCTCTTTTAGATAAATCATCCAAGTGCAGCCAGTTGCAGATTCCATAAATAATTCACCGTTTCTTTCAGCACATTAAGGCTTCCGCATTCAAGAGATTAGGGGGTATTACTCACCCACACCGAAAGAGTTGAGGTTCTGGATAGAGGACATGCGATATTATTACGAGTGCAAAGTGCACAGGAAAAGGCTGCGGCGGCCGCGGCTACAGTGGAGTCGATGTGGCGGGCTCGGGATCGCTGACTGAACGAAGCGGCGGGCGCGGCCTCCTTACGGCGAGCTCTACTGAGGCGGCTGACAGGGAAACACCAAGAGATGGGCAGCCAAGAGCGTCTTCGCACGAGCCTGAGGCGGCTTCTGGCTCCTAGCTTGCTATCGTATATACTCGAGTATAAGCCGAGTTTTTCAGCCCACTTTTTTGTCTTTTTTTTTTAAGTATAAGTTCCTAGCGGGCTTCGCGCATGTCATCGTCCAGCGCGCGTGCCCGGCGATCACGCACCCAGCCATCCTTGCTCCCTCCCTGTCTGCATTGTCCGCCCCCGGTCACCGTGTTATGCTGTGGCCGCGTCAGTGAATAGGAGAGCGGCCTGGCCAGCTCCGCCCTCCTGCCGTGACATCATCAGAGAAGGCGCGCGGGGGCTGCCGGCCTGCTCAGTACACCGGCAACCTAGGAGCGCCTGGTAACAGGTAAAGGAGGAGCGGGCAGGGATTCGGGGGGAGGGTGGACTGTCACTTGGGGGTTTAAAAAGAAAAATTAGATTATGTTGATGGGGGTTTGTACAGATTGTGTGTTTGTGTGTGCACATTGAATTTAAGATTAGAGGAGCAGGGCAGGGAGCAAGCTCACTAATTCAATGTTTTTTTTAAGTGGAACAAAACCATAAGAGGCCGGCCCTGGAATCTAAAAGATTGCAGGGCTGGCTGCTGGCCTTCTGCTTGGGCATCCTGATTTGGGATGCCCTTGGGAAGGCAAGCAGCCAGCCCTGGAATCTTTGAGATTCCAGGGCTGTGAAATCCCCCAGGTCATCCATAATCACTTACCTCTCCGGTCCAACGGCGCATGCACAGGCTCTGGTCCAGTGAGAGCCACCCACCAACAATATGTAATTCAGTAGACAGCTCTCAATTACATGAATGGGGAGCGCGTGCTGCCGCATTCCTGCCTGCCAAATTATGAAGTAATGGCCTGTGGCTTTCATTGGATCAGAGCCCGCGCATGCTCCGTTGGAGCCAGGGAAGGTAAATGTTTACTGGCCTTTCTGGGATGCCCCAGGACAAAGCCAGCAGCCAGCCTTGGAATCTTTCAGATTCCAAGCCAGACTCCGCTGGGTTTTGTTCTGCTTTAATTGAGTGTGTCTGTGCAGGCCAGGCGGTGGCAGCTGGTGTATTGGGGTGTATGTGTAGCTGCTGCATTTCCCACCCTAGGCTTATACTCGAGTCAATAACTTTTCCAGTTTTTTTGTGGTAAAATTAGGTGCCTCGGCTTATATTCGGGTCGACCTATACTCGAGTATATACGGTAAAACCCTGTTTAAAGAGAAGAAAAGGAACGGCCATTGAAATGTATGAGAGAGCGACACTGAGCGACAGGTAATACCTGGTGCTCAGGAAGCTAGAGCGTCGGCGCTATACACTGACCTGCCTGTAATAATACATGTGACGCTACATGATGCTGTTAGAGGCGCTATACACTGACCTGCCTGTAATAATACATGTGACACTACATGGCGCTGTTAGAGGTGCTATACACTGACCTGCCTGTAATAATACATGTGACACTACATGGCGCTGTTAGAGATGCTATACACTGACCTGCCTGTAATAATACATGTGACGCTACATGGCGCTGTTAGAGGTGCTATACACTGACCTGCCTGTAATAATACATGTGACGCTACATGATGCTGTTAGAGGCGCTATACACTGACCTGCCTGTAATAATACATGTGACACTACATGGCGCTGTTAGAGGCGCTATACACTGACCTGCCTGTAATAATACATGTGACACTACATGACGCTGTTAGAGGTGCTATACACTGACCTGCCTGTAATAATACATGTGACACTACATGGCGCTGTTAGAGGCGCTATACACTGACCTGCCTGTAATAATACATGTGACACTACATGACGCTGTTAGTGGCGCTATACACTGACCTGCCTGTAATAATACATGTGACGCTACATGACGCTGTTAGAGGTGCTATACACTGACCTGCCTGTAATAATACATGTGACACTACATGACGCTGTTAGTGGCGCTATACACTGACCTGCCTGTAATAATACATGTGACACTACATGGCGCTGTTAGAGACGCTATACACTGAGCCGCCTGTAATAATACATGTGACGCTACATGGCGCTGTTAGAGGCGCTATACACTGACCTGCCTGTAATAATACATGTGACACTACATGACGCTGTTAGAGGCGCTATACACTGACCTGCCTGTAATAATACATGTGACACTACATGGCGCTGTTAGAGACGCTATACACTGAGCCGCCTGTAATAATACATGTGACGCTACATGGCGCTGTTAGAGGCGCTATACACTGACCTGCCTGTAATAATACATGTGACACTACATGGCGCTGTTAGAGGTGCTATACACTGACCTGCCTGTAATAATACATGTGACGCTACATGGCGCTGTTAGAGGTGCTATACACTGACCTGCCTGTAATAATACATGTGACGCTACATGACGCTGTTAGAGGCGCTATACACTGACCTGCCTGTAATAATACATGTGAAGCTACATGACGCTGTTAGAGGTGCTATACACTGACCTGCCTGTAATAATACATGTGACGCTACATGACGCTGTTAGAGGCGCTATACACTGACCTGCCTGTAATAATACATGTGACGCTACATGACGCTGTTAGAGGTGCTATACACTGACCTGCCTGTAATAATACATGTGACGCTACATGGCGCTGTTAGAGGCGCTATACATTGACCTGCCTGTAATAATACATGTGACACTACATGACGCTGTTAGAGGCGCTATACACTGACCTGCCTGTAATAATACATGTGACGCTACATGGCGCTGTTAGAGGCGCTATACACTGAGCTGCCTGTAATAATACATGTGACGCTACATGGTGCTGTTAGAGGCGCTATACACTGAGCCGCCTGTAATAATACATGTGACGCTACATGGCGCTGTTAGAGGCGCTCACCAGATTCGCCTTCATAAATGTGGTTTTGCGTACAGAGCCCAGAAATCACCAGACGCTGCCTGACGCTACGAGGCGCTACCTGGCTTTAACCTTTGATGAATAAACCCCATACTAAACACTCTCCATTTTCTCCAATAAACAACTATGATTAACTCTTTCCAAGGCAGCTTCACCCCATTGGCCGGTGTGTTTAGAGCGTTGTGATTCTCGCAATAAATTGTCAGAAATCCTTTACATTGCGCTGGTGCGGCACAAGTTGTAAAACTTTTTGCATCGTTGTCCTTCCAGTTTTATCTCGATCCAGTCGGAGTAAAAATAATTAAAGCCGATTCCATCGGGTCAGCGTGTTTGTGTTGACTGCAGAGAAATGCCAAAGCTGCGACGCTGTTTACGCCGATTTATTGCGACGAAATGAAAGAAGATGGAGAAATATTATCTATTATTCATAGGCGGTCTGACCTTACAAAAATTTGTGTTCCCTTTTTACAGCCGTAATAAAAGGGAATCTTGTGTTATCGCTCGGAATATTACAGAGGCTTCGAATAAAATGTGTCTCGTTCGGCGCTGAGGCTGTCGCTTTTATTGGGCGGTAAAGCCGTTCGCTGTTGCCGGCTTAAAAACAGACTTTTTTATTGGTGAGCTATGGAAACGCGCTCTGAGGGTAACATCTGCCGGTTCACCTTTAATGTACACGGCAGCACCTGATGCCAGGCAGCAGCTTTGAAAGCTATGTTACAGTACTGTATCTATAAACAGGGCCGGCTTCAGGTTTGTGGGGGTCCTTGGGCAAGTGAGTCTTAGTGGGCCCCGAAGTAGTGTGTCAGATGAAGGCCCCTTTTTTAACTCTGCTGAATGTTTCATCTTCTGCTGCTGATCGCCCTCTAGTCCTTATTGCCTTCCCTATAGCCACCAATCATCCTCTAATCCTTATTGCCTTCCCTATAGCCACCAATCATCCTCCAGTCCTTATTGCCTTCCCTATAGCCACCAATCATCCTCCAGTCCTTATTGCCTTCCCTATAGCCACCAATCATCCTCCAGTCCTTATTGCCTTCCCTATAGCTACCAATCACCCTCCAGTCCTTATTGCCTTCCCTATAGCCACCAATCATCCTCTAATCCTTATTGCCTTCCCTATAGCCACCAATCACCCTCCAGTCCTTATTGCCTTTCCTATAGCCACCAATCATCCTCTAATCCTTATTGCCTTCCCTATAGCCACCAATCACCCTCTAGTCCTTATTGCCTTCCCTATAGCCACCAATCACCCTCCAGTCCTTATTGCCTTCCCTATAGCCACCAATCACCCTCCAGTCCTTATTGCCTTCCCTATAGCCACCAATCACCCTCCAGTCCTTATTGCCTTTCCTATAGCCACCAATCATCCTCTAATCCTTATTGCCTTCCCTATAGCCACCAATCACCCTCTAGTCCTTATTGCCTTCCCTATAGCCACCAATCACCCTCCAGTCCTTATTGCCTTTCCTATAGCCACCAATCATCCTCTAATCCTTATTGCCTTCCCTATAGCCACCAATCACCCTCTAGTCCTTATTGCCTTCCCTATAGCCACCAATCACCCTCCAGTCCTTATTGCCTTCCCTATAGCCACCAATCACCCTCCAGTCCTTATTGCCTTCCCTATAGCCACCAATCACCCTCCAGTCCTTATTGCCTTTCCTATAGCCACCAATCATCCTCTAATCCTTATTGCCTTCCCTATAGCCACCAATCACCCTCTAGTCCTTATTGCCTTCCCTATAGCCACCAATCACCCTCCAGTCCTTATTGCCTTCCCTATAGCCACCAATCACCCTCCAGTCCTTATTGCCTTCCCTATAGCCACCAATCACCCTCCAGTCCTTATTGCCTTTCCTATAGCCACCAATCATCCTCTAATCCTTATTGCCTTCCCTATAGCCACCAATCACCCTCTAGTCCTTATTGCCTTCCCTATAGCCACCAATCACCCTCCAGTCCTTATTGCCTTTCCTATAGCCACCAATCACCCTCCAGTCCTTATTGCCTTTCCTATAGCCACCAATCATCCTCTAATCCTTATTGCCTTCCCTATAGCCACCAATCACCCTCCAGTCCTTATTGCCTTCCCTATAGTCACCAATCACCCTCCAGTCCTTATTGCCTTTCCTATAGCCACCAATCACCCTCCAGTCCTTATTGCCTTCCCTATAGCTACCAATCACCATCCAGTCCTTATTGCCTACCCTATAGCCACCAATCACCCTCCAGTCCTTATTGCCTTTCCTATAGCCACCAATCATCCTCTAATCCTTATTGCCTTCGCTATGGCCACTAATCGCCCTCCAGTCCTTATTGCCTTCCCTATAGCCACCAATCACCCTCCAGTCCTTATTGCCTTCCCTATAGCCACCAATAGCCCTCCAGTCCTTATTGCCTTCCCTATAGCCACCAATCATCCTCCAGTCCTTATTGCCTTCCCTATAGCCACCAATCATCCTCCAGTCCTTATTGCCTTCCCTATAGCCACCAATCACCCTCCAGTCCTTATTGCCTTCCCAATAGCCACCAATCACCCTCCAGTCCTTATTGCCTTCCCTATAGCTACCAATCACCATCCAGTCCTTATTGCCTACCCTATAGCCACCAATCATCCTCTAATCCTTATTGCCTTCGCTATGGCCACTAATCGCCCTCCAGTCCTTATTGCCTTCCCTATAGCCACCAATCACCCTCCAGTCCTTATTGCCTTCCCTATAGCCACCAATAGCCCTCCAGTCCTTATTGCCTTCCCTATAGCCACCAATCACCCTCCAGTCCTTATTGCCTTCCCAATAGCCACCAATCACCCTCCAGTCCTTATTGCCTTCCCTATAGCTACCAATCACCCTCCAGTCCTTATTGCCTTTCCTATAGCCACCAATCATCCTCTAATCCTTATTGCCTTCGCTATGGCCACTAATCGCCCTCCAGTCCTTATTGCCTTCCCTATAGCCACCAATCACCCTCCAGTCCTTATTGCCTTCCCTATAGCCACCAATAGCCCTCCAGTCCTTATTGCCTTCCCTATAGCCACCAATCATCCTCCAGTCCTTATTGCCTTCCCTATAGCCACCAATCACCCTCCAGTCCTTATTGCCTTCCCTATAGCCACCAATCATCCTCCAGTCCTTATTGCCTTCCCTATAGCCACCAATCACCCTCCAGTCCTTATTGCCTTCCCTATAGCCACCAATAGCCCTCCAGTCCTTATTGCCTTCCCTATAGCCACCAATCATCCTCCAGTCCTTATTGCCTTCCCTATAGCCACCAATCACCCTCCAGTCCTTATTGCCTTCCCTATAGCCACCAATCATCCTCCAGTCCTTATTGCCTTCCCAATAGCCACCAATCACCCTCCAGTCCTTATTGCCTTCCCTATAGCTACCAATCACCATCCAGTCCTTATTGCCTACCCTATAGCCACCAATCACCCTCCAGTCCTTATTGCCTTTCCTATAGCCACCAATCATCCTCTAATCCTTATTGCCTTCCCTATAGCCACCAATCACCCTCCAGTCCTTATTGCCTTTCCTATAGCCACCAATCATCCTCTAATCCTTATTGCCTTCCCTATAGCCACCAATCACCCTCTAGTCCTTATTGCCTTCCCTATAGCCACCAATCACCCTCCAGTCCTTATTGCCTTCTCTATAGCCACCAATCACCCTCCAGTCCTTATTGCCTTCCCTATAGCCACCAATCACCCTCCAGTCCTTATTGCCTTTCCTATAGCCACCAATCATCCTCTAATCCTTATTGCCTTCCCTATAGCCACCAATCACCCTCTAGTCCTTATTGCCTTCCCTATAGCCACCAATCACCCTCCAGTCCTTATTGCCTTTCCTATAGCCACCAATCATCCTCTAATCCTTATTGCCTTCCCTATAGCCACCAATCACCCTCCAGTCCTTATTGCCTTCCCTATAGCTACCAATCACCATCCAGTCCTTATTGCCTACCCTATAGCCACCAATCACCCTCCAGTCCTTATTGCCTTTCCTATAGCCACCAATCACCCTCCAGTCCTTATTGCCTTTCCTATAGCCACCAATCATCCTCTAATCCTTATTGCCTTCCCTATAGCCACCAATCACCCTCCAGTCCTTATTGCCTTCCCTATAGCTACCAATCACCATCCAGTCCTTATTGCCTACCCTATAGCCACCAATCACCCTCCAGTCCTTATTGCCTTTCCTATAGCCACCAATCATCCTCTAATCCTTATTGCCTTCGCTATGGCCACTAATCGCCCTCCAGTCCTTATTGCCTTCCCTATAGCCACCAATCACCCTCCAGTCCTTATTGCCTTCCCTATAGCCACCAATAGCCCTCCAGTCCTTATTGCCTTCCCTATAGCCACCAATCATCCTCCAGTCCTTATTGCCTTCCCTATAGCCACCAATCACCCTCCAGTCCTTATTGCCTTCCCTATAGCCACCAATCATCCTCCAGTCCTTATTGCCTTCCCTATAGCCACCAATCACCCTCCAGTCCTTATTGCCTTCCCAATAGCCACCAATCACCCTCCAGTCCTTATTGCCTTCCCTATAGCTACCAATCACCATCCAGTCCTTATTGCCTACCCTATAGCCACCAATCACCCTCCAGTCCTTATTGCCTTTCCTATAGCCACCAATCATCCTCTAATCCTTATTGCCTTCGCTATGGCCACTAATCGCCCTCCAGTCCTTATTGCCTTCCCTATAGCCACCAATCACCCTCCAGTCCTTATTGCCTTCCCTATAGCCACCAATAGCCCTCCAGTCCTTATTGCCTTCCCTATAGCCACCAATCACCCTCTAGTCCTTATTGCCTTCCCTATAGCCACCAATCACCCTCCAGTCCCTATTGCCTTCCCTATAGCCACCAATCATCCTCCAGTCCTTATTGCCTTCCCTATAGCCACCAATCACCCTCCAGTCCTTATTGCCTTCCCTATAGCCACCAATCATCCTCCAGTCCTTATTGCCTTCCCTATAGCCACCAATCACCCTCCAGTCCTTATTGCCTTCCCAATAGCCACCAATCACCCTCCAGTCCTTATTGCCTTCCCTATAGCCACCAATCACCCTCCAGTCCTTATTGCCTTCCCTATAGCCACCAATCACCCTCTAGTCCTTATTGCCTTCCCTATAGCCACCAATTACCCTCCAGTCCTTATTGCCTTCCCTATAGCCACCAATCACCCTCCAGTTCTTATTGCCTTCCCTATAGCCACCAATCACCCTCCAGTCCTTATTGCCTTCCCTATAGCCTTCAATCATCCTCCAGTCCTTATTGCCTTCCCTATAGCCACCAATCACCCTCCAGTCCTTATTGCCTTCCCTATAGCCACCAATCATCCTCCAGTCCTTATTGCCTTCCCTATAGCCACCAATCACCCTCCAGTCCTTATTGCCTTCCCTATAGCCACCAATTATCCTCCAGTCCTTATTGCCTTCCCTATAGCCACCAATCATCCTCCAGTCCTTATTGCCTTCCCTATAGCCACCAATCATCCTCCAGTCCTTATTGCCTTCCCTATAGCCACCAATCATCCTCCAGTCCTTATTGCCTTCCCTATAGCCACCAATCATCCTCCAGCACTTATTGCCTTCCATCCTCTAGTTCTCTTTTGCCACCAAGCACCCTTTAGCACTTACATCTTGAGCAATCTGTATGTACAGGGTGGGGAAACATACAAGATAGGCTCTCATTCAGGTGAGGGTCCGTATTAATGTGGGCAATCTTTATGTACAGGGTGGGGAAACATACAAGATAGGCTCTTATTCAGGGTGAAGGTCCGGATTAATGTGGCCAATCTTTATGTTCGGGGGGATATACAAGATAGGTTCTTATTCAGGATGAGGGTCCGGATTAATGTGGGCAATCTGTATGTACGGGGGGGGGGGGCTTACAAGATAGGCTCTTACTCAAGGTGAAGGTCCGGATTAATGTTGGCAATCTGTATGTACGGGGGGGGGAACATACAAGATAAGCTCTTATTCAGGGTGAAGGTCCGGATTAATGTGGGCAATCTGTATGTACAGGGTGGGGGAAACATATAAGATAGACTCTTATTCAGGGTGAGGGTCCGGTTTAAGTGGAGAACTCTTTACATATTAGTGATGTAAGCTCAAGGCTCATGTTGTCCTTCATTGTTATGCCTATTGCACGTGCCAGCCATCATCCCACCCACCCCCGTCGGCCAGACATTTATCTGGAGTGGCCATTATTTCATACCATTTGTTTTAGCCGAGTGAAAATCTCATTACGTCGGGCATCTCCGGCACTCGGAATAATCTCATTTTCCGCCGCACGACTGGTGCCTGAACTTTCTCCTTCTCCGAGTTACATCTGAATGTCGGACATTTTAATTTGCAGAGGTCGCGGCTGCGAGCCCGACGCTGGATAATCTCATTGTGTTTCTGAATCCCGTATTTATTGTTTTAAAATCTATTTCTCGCTTCGGTGTACGGAGCAGGTGCACCGGGCGCGACGCCGGGCTCGGGATCCGGCTTACGTCGCGTTTCGCTCTCTCTCTCCTTTTTTTTTAATCATTTTTGGAGCGTAGCGTTAGTTGGAAATGGAAACGTAAAGAGCATCGTAAAATTAATGCGGTGTGTAATTAGCCGCGCGAGGTGAGCCAGGCGGCTTCCTTAATTGTACTTAATAATTTCTAAATGAGAGAAATAATGAAAAAAGCCTCAGACGAAGCTGACCCAACATCACCGCTTCCTTGGGGAAAGGCGCGGGAAAATTCAAGTGGAGCTTTACTGAAAGTCCGCTTACTCCCCCGACCCCAGGGCATCTTAAAAATTGGAAAAAACCTGCTTTCACTTTCCATAGCTGGTGGCAGCCTACCTAGAGATATTCTCACCAATTGTTGCCAAGCTATTTTGTAAGCATTTTGCACTATATGTTTAACTGTGAGTTTTGCAGGGCATTTCAGGGTAGAAATAATGTAAAAAGCCTCAGACGAAGCTGACCCAACTTCACCGCTTCCTTAGGGAAAGGCATGGGTAAATTAAAGCGGGGCTTCCGTCAAAAATCACCGGAAGTCAGCCCACTTTCACTTTCCATAGGTGGTGGCAGCATCTGGATAGCACCATCACTGCTCCGCCAGCGTTTTTTGCAGGGCATTTCAGGGGAGAAATAATGAAAAAAAGCCTCAGACGAAGCTGACCCAACTTCACCGCTTCCTTAGGCAAATGCATGGGTAAATTAAAGAGAGGCTTCCATCAAAGATCACTAATAGTCCGCTTACTCCCCGAACCCCAGGGCATCTTCATTTGGGATCCCAAAAATTGGAAAAAATCAGCTTTCACTTTCTATAGCTGGATGCAGCCTCTGGCTAGAACGATTACTGCTCCGCCAGTGACAAAACTAATTTGCAGGGGGGGGGGGGGGTCTGAACGTTGTCCCCATTCTTGATTGGGTGCTAAAATGGGTGAGGAGGCGTCAACCCAGTGAGCGATTTTTACTTTTTTGGGGCTTTGCCAGCCACCATCTGGAGATATCCATATGTTTAACATGCACTATATGTTTAACTGTGATTTTTGCAGGGCATTTCAGGGGAGAAATAATGAAAAAAGCCTCAGAGGAAGTTGACCCAACATCACCACATCCTTGGGGAAAGGCATTGGTAAATTAAAGCAGATCTTCTGTCAAAGATCACTGAGAGTCCGCTCATTCCCCCGCCCCCGGGGCATTCTGGTTTAGGATCCCAAAAACTGGAAAAATCCCGCTTTCACTTTCCATAGCTGGTTACAGCCTCTGGATAGCACCATCACTGCTCTGCCAGTGACAAAACTAATTTGTTGGGCGGGCCTCAACGTAGCCGCCATTCTTGATTGGGCGCTAAGGAAGCATCAACCCAGTGAGCAATTTTTTCTGCCAGCCTACCTAGAGATTTTGTCTCCGATTGTTGCCGAGCTATTTTGTAAGCATTTTGCTTTATACATGTTTAACTGTGACTTTTGCAGGGCATTTCAGGGGAGAAATAAGGAAAAAAGCCTCAGACGAAGCTGACGCAACATCACCGCTTCCTAGGGGGAAGGCGTGGGTAAATGAAAGCGGGGCTTTCGTCAAAGATTACCGGAAGTCCGCTCACTTCTCCCGCCCCCAGGGCACCCCAAAAATTGGAAAAACTCTTTTTCACTTTCCATAACTGGTGGCAGCCTCTGGCTAGTACGATCACTGCTTCATCAGTGACAAAACTAATTTGCTGGGTGGATCTGAACGTAGTCCCCATTCTTGATTGGGCGCTAAGATGGGTGAGGAAGCGTCAATCCAGTGAGCAATTATTTCTGTTTTTGGGCTTTGCCAGCCACCATCTGGCGATATCTGTGTTAGGTTTAACCCTATAACAGTCAGCCTGCAAAGAGATTTTGTTACCAATTGTTGCAGAGCGATTTTGTAAACATTTTGCACTATATATGTTTAACTGTGATTTTTGCAGGGCATTTCAGGGAAGAAATAATGAAAAAAAGCCTCAGACGAAGCTGACCCAACTTCACCGCTTCCTAGGGGGAAGGCATGGGTAAATTAAATTATCACTGAGAATCCACCAACTCCCCTGCCCCCAGGGCATCTCAAAAATTGGAAAAGAAACCTGCTTTCACGTTACATAGCTGGTGGCAACCTCTGGATCCGCCAGCGACAAAACTAGCTGGGAGGGCCTCAACGTAGCCGCCATTCTTGATTGGGCGCCAAGATGGGTGAGGAAGTGTCAACCCAGTGAGAGATTTTTCCGGTTTTGGGCTTTGCCAGCCACCATGTAGGAGATATCCATGTTAAATTTAACCCTTTATCTGCCAGTCTACCTAAAGATTTTGTCACCAATTGTTGCCAAGCTATTTTCTAACCATTTTGTACTATATGTTTAACTGTGATTTTTGCGTGACATTTTAAGGGAGAAATAGTGAGACTAAGCTGACCCAACATCACCGCTTCCTTGGGGGAAGGCTAAGGGCGCTAAGATGGGTGAGGAAGCGCCAACCCAATTTGTCCTGTTTTTCGGCTTTGCCAGCCACCATCTGGAGATATCTGTGTTAGGTTTAACCCCATAACTTCCAGCCTACCTAGAGATTTTGTCACCAATTGTTGCCGAGATATTTTGTAAGCATTTTTCACTATATGTTTTACTGTGATTTTTGCAGGGCATTTCGGGGGAGAAATAATGAAAAAAGCCTCAGACGAGGCTGACCCAACATCACCGCTTCCTAGGGGGAAAGGCATGGGCAAATTAAAGTGGGGCTTCCCTCAAAGATCACTGAAAGTCCTCTCACTCCCCATCCCAAAAATTGGAAAAAGCACGCTTTCACTTTCCATAGCTGGTGGCAGCATCTTGATAGCACCATCACTGCTCCGCCAGCGACAAAACTAATTTGTTGGGTGGGGCCTCAACTAGCCTCCATTCTTGATTGGGTGCTAAGATGGGTGAGGAAGCGTCAACCCCGTGAGCATTTTTTTTCTGTGTGGGCCTCAACTAGCCTCCATTTCTGATTGGGCGCTAAGATGGGTGAGGAAGTGTCAACCCAGTGAGCAATTTTTCCTATTTTTGGGTTTTGCCAGCCACTATGTAGAGATATCCATGTTAGGTTTAACCCTATAATTGCCAGCCTACCTAGAGATTTTGTCACCAATTGTTGCCGAGCTATTTTGTAAGCATTTTGCACTATATATGTTTAACTGTGATATTTGCAGGGCATTTCAAGGGAGAAATAATGAAAAAAGACTCAGATGAAGCTGACCCAACCTCACCGCTTCCTAGGGGAAAGGCATGGGTAAATTCAAGTGGAGCTTTACTGTCCGCTCACTCCCCCGCCCCCGGGGCATCCTCCTTTGGGATCCCAAAAATTAAAAAAAAAAACTGCTTTCACTTTCCAAAGCTGTGATCTGGATAGCATGATCAATGCTCCGCCAGTGACAAAACTCTTGTGGGATTTCGGGCAACCCCATTGCATCCCATTCATGGGCACTGCACAAGCGCAAGATCAGGGGCTGCGCGCAATGCCTTATGGGAACCGAGGGGCCAAGACGATGGATCCTTTGGCGAGGTGAGTAAAGAATTCTGGAGGGAGGGAGGTTTTAACCTCCCCCAATGTTCCTCTTTAAGGCTTGCATATCCCATGTGATCCTATGATGGAGCTACTGATCATCTGCCATCCATTGGCTGCAAAGCATAATTGGCCAACAGCCAGAGGAATTATTTCCCTGTACTGGTACCTGAATTACCAGCGTCTGAGAATAACATGGTGGAGTCAATTAGGGCTGAGCGCATAACAGAGGCCAGAGACGCGTAATTCTTTTTGATGTGGCACCTCAATGACAAGCACGCCCGCGCAATTATCGCGATTTAAGGAGATAAAAATATGACTTTGAAAGGTTTCTAATGTGTTTTAACAAATTAGATGCGATTCGCCGGCTGATAACACGAGATGAAAAGTCTTCATGTGTTTCCTCTGAGCTGTTACTAAAGATGCTGAAGAAGTAATTACTGTGCTCTCAATGTATTCGGCAGCCACTACAAAACGAGACGTAATTTAAGGTTGTCCCTAAATCTTCTGGTTAGGGAAAGTGCCGGGTTCGAGTGTCAAGGAGAGGGGAAAATTCAATGCAATTATAAGTGAGCTTTCCCATATGAATCGGGGCAACCAATCAACAGCCGGTGACACTATAGGGTTTTGTTCCCACTCTCGTATGAGTGTGCGAGCGATTCTAAGCATGCATCGTAAGCCTTCAGTAAAGTATCAGTCCGTTCATATGAAAACGAGAATGTCATTTTCAAGCTTTCGTTTTCCTTTTATGTCACTCATGTTACAACGTAGGCTTTCGTTTTTGCCCTTTTTCCATCGTCTCCTCCCACGAATCATTTACATTTCCTATTAGATTCAGATTTCCTTTTTCTATAAATAATCGTCCAGACGAAAATCCTTACGACCTTACGCCTGCGCACTACAAACTTAACTCATTAATGTGCTCGCCTACATATTTGGTTCACTCACTTGTGCTACAATGCTTAGCTAAATCACTTCGCGGTCAGTTTATTCTTCCATTTCCCACCCCTGTGACCCCTTCGCGGTCTCACACCTAAAGCTTACCTAAATCACTTTGCGGTCTCATTCGTCTTCCATTTCTCACACCTAAAGCTTACCTAAATCACTTTGCGGTCTGGCGAATCTTCATATCTAAATTTAGGCCCTTATTTAACAAGGGATAGCGACAGGTAGCGACTGGTGAGTGACCGGTAATGACGGGCACCGCCACGAGAACGCCGGCTCCCCACCACAATCACACATTTATCAAGCCGATCCTGCTTAGCAACTGAGATAGCGCCATATAGTGAATCATTCATCATTATTCCAGCCTCAGCCCACAGCGCCAGCGTCCGACGTTGAACAGCGACAGGTATGACCTCTCGCTACCTGGCGCTCTCCAATGCATTTCAATGGGACAATCTTTACATTTTAATATTAATGTTTTTTTTTTAAATGTGCAAAATTCTGTGACCACTTCTGCCATGTTAGATATTTTTTTTAAGGTAAAAAAAAAAAAAAAAAATTGTGCAGAATTGATATTACAGGTCTGATATTAATGTATTCATATTACAAAATGTTTTTAAAAACTTGTTTTTTTTGGTTTCCAAAATTATGGTTGTTTGGGGGTTAAAAAACTACTTTTAACCCATCGCCGCCAGCGCTCTGGGGTTTAAACAAGCATTTCACAGCGCGAGAATTTTTTGAGCGTGATTTGTTAATGAATATGGTGGGAGCCGTTCACTATGGCCAGTCGCTGTCATGCGCTCCCATACAGCGCGGAACCTGTCAAATAGCGACTCATCACCCAATATTCAACATTACTGCACACCGACTGAGTTGCTATAAACAACCGAACAACGCCCAAGCACAGCGACTACTAGCGGGCGCTGTGAAAATACTGCTACAGTCGCTCAACTGTCGCTACCTGCCGCTATTAATGAATCGGCCTCTTAGTGTTTTGCATTCGTTTTGTGGTAACCAACCCTTAATAAATGCATTTAGAAAAGGAAATGACACCAAGACAATTTTTTTTGTTTTTTTAATAATCTTAAATGGCATTTTTCAGGTTTTTTTTTATTAAAGTAAAATTGTTTCCACAAATTAAACTTTGTTTAATATTTTTTATTTTTTTTTGAAAAATATAAAACTTTTAACATATTTTAAATTTTTTAAATAACATACATTTTTGTATGTGTGGGTTACCAGACAACCACAAAATGCTTCTGCCCAAAAGAAGTATATGCCGCACACTAAGAATGCTATATCAATTACAAATATTTATTGGCGTAATTCTACATAATCAACATATACTATACACATTTAAAAAATATATCTAAAAGCCCCATATGTCTGGGGTAGGATGGGTCTCTAGTAATCAATTGTATTCAAAAGGTAATAATATGTTCCCTGTTTATCTAGAAATGTTAATCACGCCAATAGATATTTGTAATTGATATAGCATTCTTAGTGTGCAGCATATACTTCTTTTAGGCAGAAGCGTTTTGTGGTTGTCTGGTAACCCACACATACAAAAATTTAGATACAATACTCCTTTGTCGAGGTGCTCTGCCCTTGCCAGAACCTTTCCTTATATACCAAGCGGTGCAGGGTCTTTCTTTTGTTGTCTTAGTGATAAAATAACATAAAACGTAGTAAAATATATACATAGCAATGGCAGGCCACAGAACATTATTCTTCATCTGTGGTCCCCGAGTCGCGCAGCTCCTGAATCTCGCCCGCCAACTGAAGGACCCTGGCACTCAGTTGTGCCACGTGTGGTCCCTGTTAAAATACGTAAAATAAATTATTGGTTTTAACCTTGTTGGGGTCATACTGCAGTGCCCCCCCCCCCCTGTATGGTCCAAACACCTAAATCTGGACTTCAAAAGCCCGAAGGCCCTCTCCACAACGGCCCGGGTTTTGCAGAGGGCCCGATTATAGAACTCCTGCCCCACATTCTGCGGGCGAAGAACGGGCGTCAGGAGCAAGGGCAGGAGCGGATATCCAGAATCCCCTGAAAGAATGTTAAAAAACTAACATAAAATACACATTCTAAGCAACAATATTATTTGACATGTCATCAAGGGCTAAAAACAGCCATAGACATGAGTCATCAACTATATTCATTGCCATACAGTGAAAATGGATTGATGGAATGTGAGCAAACTTACCCAGGAGCCATCCACCAGATAATTCTCCTGACTCAAACTGACGAAATAAGCTGGAGCTCTGCAATATATAAGCATCATGGGACGACCCTGAATGCCCTGCAAGAACACTGAGGAATCGCATATCCGGACCAAACACTGCTTGTATGTTGTGCGAGTGGCACATCTTGCGGTTCCTGCAACCAAATATAAAATAATTACACAAAGCAAAGGTAACCGACTAAAACAATAACTCCTACAACAAATTAAGATTCATGTTCAACAATCCAAATATAAATAACTAAGGACATAAGTCTAAAAAAATATAGCAATTATATGGATGTGTGGGAAAATAAAGGTTTACATGCTAAGGACTAATTAAGGTCTGCATTAAAATGCTTCTATAAGGCATACATGAAATATATTAATTCAGGTGTGCATTGCTATACAATTTATGGCCTCGGCCATGCTGATACATGCAATGCCTTGGTGCTAAAGGCGCGCAGACTCCTCCACATAGCCACAAAACATGTTCAACAATAGCAATCCGAGCCCTCAAAGGTCCCGTAAGTGGACCGTTTTATAGGGCGGAGGTCCATCGGCAATCAGGTCTCTGAATCACACGGAAACCCATCCCAGCAACGGAAGTTATCTGAAGTAACGCAAAATATCAGATTTAGATCCGAAAATGAGCCGAACTAACGCAAATGATCAGATTTAGATTCGTCCATCAAAAGCGCATATACGCATTAGCGCGAACGAACGTACGAATTGAAAATGGAACGAAAAAAACAAAAAAAATTACAAACACACACAAATACATACACAGACAGCTACGAAAGTCCAGACGAATGTGTCTCTGAATTGAGCCTATTATACAGAGGAGACAATCTTTACGCGGAGGTTGATTTACTACTGGCGCCACGTATCGGCATGTTAGCATCTGTATAAAGGCGCTTAGAGCGACTGCTAGTAAATGCTGTAAGCGTGTGTTGGGCGCTGTAACCTAGCGTTGCGGTCGCTGTAGTAACCTGTCCGGCATTGATGAATGTGATTTGTGTTGGGCAAAAGTAAAATGCTGCAGCGAGCAAGAGGTAGCACCAGCTCGGTGCTCAACACTATACTTGAGAAAAAACTATACATGAAGTAAGAAAAGAGATTTATTAAGTGTTTGATTTTGTCCCTCTCGTTTTATCCCAAAGTGCCCTTGTTTTGAATTTTTCAGTTATTATTAGGGATGAGCGAATCGATCCGGACGAACCCGGATTCGATCCGAATTTCAGGAAAAATTCGATTTGGATCGAATCCGAATTTCCCCGCGATTCGATCACTCGAAGTTTTCCTTTAACATCCATTCATTTACATTTACAGGCATTCTAAGATGGCGGACGGGACATGTCTGGACATGTATCCCGCGCCAGTGCAAGCTGGGGCAGTCACATGCAGCCTATCAGCAGCCAGCAAGCCCGGTGACGTCACACAGCGGTATTTAACGGCGGCCATCTTGCTTTTCCTCATTTCTCTATTGCATTCGTGAGAGACAGAACGCTGTGTAGCTGAGGGACAGACAGTTAGACAGGCAGGGGCAGACAGGGACAGGCTGGAGACAGGCAGGAGACAGACAGGAGACAGACAGAAAGCCAGGGAAAGGTAGGAAAAAACGGAGGCTGTGACAGGGAGATTTTTTTTTTTTTTCATCCAGCCTGAGTGTTACTAGCTGGCTGACAGGCTTTGTTAGCGTTTTCAGGCTGCTTATAGTAACTAACTGTGCATATATACTGAACTGATCTTAAGTCTGCTGTGAGGCATCCCATTCTGTGACTACAGCAGCCTCTGTTTAAGACCATATAAGCATTTGCTCTTATCATATTTGAAATTAGGCCTGATAAAGACACTTTTGCTGGGCATAGCACTACTGGACCCTGCCAGGTGCACTCCTATTTGGGGCATCCCATTCTGTGACTACAGCAGCCTCTGTTTAAGACCATATAAGCATTTGCTCTTATCATATTTGAAATTAGGCCTGATAAAGACACTTTTGCTGGGCAAAGCACTACTGGACCCTGCCAGGTGCACTCCTATTTGGGGCATCCCATTCTGTGACTACAGCAGCCTCTGTTTAAGACCATATAAGCATTTGCTCTTATCATATTTGAAATTAGGCCTGATAAAGACACTTTTGCTGGGCAAAGCACTACTGGACCCTGCCAGGTGCACTCCTATTTGGGGCATCCCATTCTGTGACTACAGCAGCCTCTGTTTAAGACCATATAAGCATTTGCTCTTATCATATTTGAAATTAGGCCTGATAAAGACACTTTTGCTGGGCATAGCACTACTGGACCCTGCCAGGTGCACTCCTATTTGGGGCATCCCATTCTGTGACTACAGCAGCCTCTGTTTAAGACCATATAAGCATTTGCTCTTATCATATTTGAAATTAGGCCTGATAAAGACACTTTTGCTGGGCAAAGCACTACTGGACCCTGCCAGGTGCACTCCTATTTGGGGCATCCCATTCTGTGACTACAGCAGCCTCTGTTTAAGACCATATAAGCATTTGCTCTTATCATATTTGAAATTAGGCCTGATAAAGACACTTTTGCTGGGCATAGCACTACTGGACCCTGCCAGGTGCACTCCTATTTGGGGCATCCCATTCTGTGACTACAGCAGCCTCTGTTTAAGACCATATAAGCATTTGCTCTTATCATATTTGAAATTAGGCCTGATAAAGACACTTTTGCTGGGCATAGCACTACTGGACCCTGCCAGGTGCACTCCTATTTGGGGCATCCCATTCTGTGACTACAGCAGCCTCTATTTAAGACCATATAAGCATTTGCTCTTATCATATTTGAAATTAGGCCTGATAAAGACACTTTTGCTGGGCAAAGCACTACTGGACCCTGCCAGGTGCACTCCTATTTGGGGCATCCCATTCTGTGACTACAGCAGCCTCTGTTTAAGACCATATAAGCATTTGCTCTTATCATATTTGAAATTAGGCCTGATAAAGACACTTTTGCTGGGCAAAGCACTACTGGACCCTGCCAGGTGCACTCCTATTTGGGGCATCCCATTCTGTGACTACAGCAGCCTCTGTTTAAGACCATATAAGCATTTGCTCTTATCATATTTGAAATTAGGCCTGATAAAGACACTTTTGCTGGGCATAGCACTACTGGACCCTGCCAGGTGCACTCCTATTTGGGGCATCCCATTCTGTGACTACAGCAGCCTCTGTTTAAGACCATATAAGCATTTGCTCTTATCATATTTGAAATTAGGCCTGATAAAGACACTTTTGCTGGGCAAAGCACTACTGGACCCTGCCAGGTGCACTCCTATTTGGGGCATCCCATTCTGTGACTACAGCAGCCTCTGTTTAAGACCATATAAGCATTTGCTCTTATCATATTTGAAATTAGGCCTGATAAAGACACTTTTGCTGGGCAAAGCACTACTGGACCCTGCCAGGTGCACTCCTATTTGGGGCATCCCATTCTGTGACTACAGCAGCCTCTGTTTAAGACCATATAAGCATTTGCTCTTATCATATTTGAAATTAGGCCTGATAAAGACACTTTTGCTGGGCAAAGCACTACTGGACCCTGCCAGGTGCACTTCTATTTGGGGCATCCCATTCTGTGACTACAGCAGCCTCTGTTTAAGACCATATAAGCATTTGCTCTTATCATATTTGAAATTAGGCCTGATAAAGACACTTTTGCTGGGCAAAGCACTACTGGACCCTGCCAGGTGCACTCCTATTTGGGGCATCCCATTCTGTGACTACAGCAGCCTCTGTTTAAGACCATATAAGCATTTGCTCTTATCATATTTGAAATTAGGCCTGATAAAGACACTTTTGCTGGGCAAAGCACTACTGGACCCTGCCAGGTGCACTCCTATTTGGGGCATCCCATTCTGTGACTACAGCAGCCTCTGTTTAAGACCGTATAACCATTTTCACTTATCATATTTGAAATTAGGCCTGATAAAGACACTTTTGCTGGGCATAGCACTACTGGACCCTGCCAGGTGCACTCCTATTTGGGGCATCCCATTCTGTGACTACAGCAGCCTCTGTTTAAGACCATATAAGCATTTGCTCTTATCATATTTGAAATTAGGCCTGATAAAGACACTTTTGCTGGGCAAAGCACTACTGGACCCTGCCAGGTGCACTCCTATTTGGGGCATCCCATTCTGTGACTACAGCAGCCTCTGTTTAAGACCATATAAGCATTTGCTCTTATCATATTTGAAATTAGGCCTGATAAAGACACTTTTGCTGGGCAAAGCACTACTGGACCCTGCCAGGTGCACTCCTATTTGGGGCATCCCATTCTGTGACTACAGCAGCCTCTGTTTAAGACCGTATAACCATTTTCACTTATCATATTTGAAATTAGGCCTGATAAAGACACTTTTGCTGGGCATAGCACTACTGGACCCTGCCAGGTGCACTCCTATTTGGGGCATCCCATTCTGTGACTACAGCAGCCTCTGTTTAAGACCATATAAGCATTTGCTCTTATCATATTTGAAATTAGGCCTGATAAAGACACTTTTGCTGGGCAAAGCACTACTGGACCCTGCCAGGTGCACTCCTATTTGGGGCATCCCATTCTGTGACTACAGCAGCCTCTGTTTAAGACCATATAAGCATTTGCTCTTATCATATTTGAAATTAGGCCTGATAAAGACACTTTTGCTGGGCATAGCACTACTTGTCCCTGCCATGGCATCCCATTCTGTGACTACAGCAGCCTCTGTTTAAGACCGTATAACCATTTTCACTTATCATATTTGAAATTAGGCCTGATAAAGACACTTTTGCTGGGCAAAGCACTACTGGACCCTGCCAGGTCCATTCCTGTTGGGGCATCCCATTCTGTGACTAAAGCAGCCTCTGTTTAAGACCATATAAGCATTTGCTCTTATCATATTTGAAATTAGGCCTGATAAAGACACTTTTGCTGGGCAAAGCACTACTGGACCCTGCCAGGTGCACTCCTATTTGGGGCATCCCATTCTGTGACTACAGCAGCCTCTGTTTAAGACCGTATAACCATTTTCACTTATCATATTTGAAATTAGGCCTGATAAAGACACTTTTGCTGGGCATAGCACTACTGGACCCTGCCAGGTGCACTCCTATTTGGGGCATCCCATTCTGTGACTACAGCAGCCTCTGTTTAAGACCATATAAGCATTTGCTCTTATCATATTTGAAATTAGGCCTGATAAAGACACTTTTGCTGGGCATAGCACAACTTGTCCCTGCCATGGCATCCCATTCTGTGACTACAGCAGCCTCTGTTTAAGACCATATAACCATTTGCTCTTATTATATTTGAAATTAGCCTGATAAAGACACTTTTGCTGGGCATAGCACTACTGGACCCTGCCAGGTGCACTCCTATTTGGGGCATCCCATTCTGTGACTACAGCAGCCTCTGTTTAAGACCATATAAGCATTTGCTCTTATCATATTTGAAATTAGGCCTGATAAAGACACTTTTGCTGGGCATAGCACTACTGGACCCTGCCAGGTGCACTCCTATTTGGGGCATCCCATTCTGTGACTACAGCAGCCTCTGTTTAAGACCATATAAGCATTTGCTCTTATCATATTTGAAATTAGCCTGATAAAGACACTTTTGCTGGGCATAGCACTACTTGTCCCTGCCAGGTGTACTTACTGCTGGTTTTTAGGGCATCCCATTCTGTGACTACACCAGCCTCTATTTAAGAACCTAACCATTTGCACCTATTCTAATTGAAATTAGGCATGATAAAGACACTTTTGCTGTGCATAGTCTTACTGCTGCCTGCCAGGTGCTCTCTGGTTTTTGGGACATCCCATTCTGTAACATACCATTAGCCTCTGCATTAACTGTAAGCTGCACAGTTATTTAAAGAAATTTGGCCTGTATGAGCCTGCTAACACACTGCTGCTGTGTGCATATATACTGATCTCAAGTCAGCTTTGGGGCATCCCATTCTGTAACATACCATTAGCCTCTGCATTTACTGTAAGCTGCACATTTATTTAAAGAAATTTGGCCTGTATGAGCCTGCTAACACACTGCTGCTGTGTGCATATATACTGATCTCAAGTCTGCTTGGGGCATCCCATTCTGTAACATACCATTAGCCTCTGCATTTACTGTAAGCTGCACATTTATTTAAAGAAATTTGGCCTGTATGAGCCTGCTAACACACTGCTGCTGTGTGCATATATACTGATCTCAAGTCTGCTTGGGGCATCCCATTCTGTAACATACCATTAGCCTCTGCATTAACTGTAAGCTGCACAGTTATTTAAAGAAATTTGGCCTGTATGAGCCTGCTAACACACTGCTGCTGTGTGCATATATACTGATCTCAAGTCTGCTTGGGGCATCCCATTCTGTAACATACCATTAGCCTCTGCATTTACTGTAAGCTGCACATTTATTTAAAGAAATTTGGCCTGTATGAGCCTGCTAACACACTGCTGCTGTGTGCATATATACTGATCTCAAGTCAGCTTTGGGGCATCCCATTCTGTAACATACCATTAGCCTCTGCATTAACTGTAAGCTGCACAGTTATTTAAAGAAATTTGGCCTGTATGAGCCTGCTAACACACTGCTGCTGTGTGCATATATACTGATCTCAAGTCAGCTTTGGGGCATCCCATTCTGTAACATACCATTAGCCTCTGCATTTACTGTAAGCTGCACATTTATTTAAAGAAATTTGGCCTGTATGAGCCTGCTAACACACTGCTGCTGTGTGCATATATACTGATCTCAAGTCTGCTTGGGGCATCCCATTCTGTAACATACCATTAGCCTCTGCATTAACTGTAAGCTGCACAGTTATTTAAAGAAATTTGGCCTGTATGAGCCTGCTAACACACTGCTGCTGTGTGCATATATACTGATCTCAAGTCAGCTTTGGGGCATCCCATTCTGTAACATACCATTAGCCTCTGCATTTACTGTAAGCTGCACATTTATTTAAAGAAATTTGGCCTGTATGAGCCTGCTAACACACTGCTGCTGTGTGCATATATACTGATCTCAAGTCTGCTTGGGGCATCCCATTCTGTAACATACCATTAGCCTCTGCATTAACTGTAAGCTGCACAGTTATTTAAAGAAATTTGGCCTGTATGAGCCTGCTAACACACTGCTGCTGTGTGCATATATACTGATCTCAAGTCTGCTTGGGGCATCCCATTCTGTAACATAACATAACCTACCTACCATACTAAGCAGCTCTCTTATTTAAACTAAGCAGGCCTCTTGGAGGCTGAGTGTCCACTTTTGGGTGTGCATTTATATTCGGTTTCATATACAGTGGGGTATCCCAATTTGTAAGATAACCTACCCCAACCATGTAAACTAAATAGGCCTGTTGCAGCCTGAGTTTCTCTGCTTGCGTATGGCCTGCATTACAATCTGTCTCTTTCAATGACACTGCTGCCTGGGGTATCCCAATTTGTAAGATAACCTACCCCAACCATGTAAACTAAAGGTTACGTCCTTCCAGAAGGAAAACTTATGCCGAACACTATTTTTGTTAGGGGCATTGACCTTTGGATTGATCGGCATGAAATTAATTTTTTTTTTTCAAAGTATGGCGCTGTGAAGAAGGTCAAAATGATGTCTCATACTTGGATTATTGTTACTTTTTGTTCAGCTTGAAATATAACAGGCCACACGGGCATCCCAAGGCACATGCTATTTTAAACAAAATCTGTTATACAACATAAGCGTTGATCAGGCTACTTCAGTTTGCACTTGTTTTTGACTGATTTTAATAAACCAGGCCGCAGGGCACCCCAAAGCTGCACCTTGCACCCTATCTGGTATACAACATAAGCGTTGATCAGCATCAGCTTCATTAAGCTACTTCAGTTTGCACTTCCTTTTTGACTGCTTTCATTTAACCAGGCCGCAGGGCACCCCAAAGCTGCACCTTGCACCCTACCTGTTTATACTAAATAAGCATCTACAGCCTCAGCTTTATTAAGTTATTGCATTTTGAATTGGTTTTGGTCTGCTTTAAATACACCAGGCCGCAGGGCATCCCAAACCTGCATGTTGCACCCCATCTGTTATACTAAATAAGCGTTGATCAGCATCAGCTTTATTAAGCTATTGCATTTTGCATTGGTTTTTGTACTGCTGCCAAAACACTAGCCCATATGGGCATCCCAAACCAGCACATGTCACCCTATCTGTTATACTAAATAAGCTTCTACAGGCCCTTTTTTTATTTATTTATTTTTATTTATATAGAGCTGCAATAGCTTATATTGTGAGGTTAATTTGCCATTTTGCAGCATAATATAGAGCAGCCCCTGTGTAAATCTGAGGGGCAATAGCTTATATAGTGAGGTAAATTTGCCATTTTGCTTCGTTATATAGAGCAGCCCAGTTGCCATCTAAATCAACTACTGTCCGGCCAGTACAGATTTTCCAGGGCAAACTCTGCTAGTTGCGGGCACAAGTCAAGTTTGGCTTCCCAGCAAATCCAGTGGATCTTGAAGGTGTGTTGGCATGGTCATGTCAAGGTATGACATGACCTGCTGTTTGAGGTCCAGCTCCAGGTCTTCCTGCTGCTCATGAGTAGACTCACTATGCGGGTGTAGAAAGCTACTCACTAGCGACTGAAGACTGAGGCTGCTGCTGATGGAGCTGCTGCTGCTGCTCCTTCCACCCCCCCAGCAGCCATGGCAGTGGAAGGTGATCGCAGACTTCCCCCCGAGTCAGACCTGCGGGAGTATGGGCCATGGCGCAGATAGACATCGCCCAACTGACTACGTGGGATGTCTCTGTAGTAGGTCAGTTTGTCCTCCCTATCAGTGGGCGTAAAAAATGCCCCCATTTTGTGCCGGAAGCGAGGGTCCAATAAGTTGGAGAGCCAGAAGTCTTCCCGCTGACAAATGGAGACAATTCTGCGCTCACTAGTACGCATGCATGTGAGCATGCATCGTGCCATTTGTGCAAGTGACTCGGAGGGACTACCTGTCTCCATCTCCACTGTAAACTGCCATGGTGTGTCTGGGTCCTCTGTCTCGCCTTACTCACAACCCTCTAGCTCCTGTGGCTGCTCCTGCTCCTCCTCTCCTGTCAGATGACTAGATAAAATGGTCATTTTGTGAAACCTAAACTGTGGTTTGCTGTGCCCCACCCCCTCCTCCTCCTCCACTTCAGCCCCCACAGGCTTCATGTGGCTGTGAAATGTATGTGCCATGTCTCCAGTGCCCTGACCAGCCATGCTTTCCAACATGTGTTGTAGTACATGAAGCAGTGGAATCTCATCGTTCATCTCATAGTCCTGGCAACTGACTAATAATGTAGTTTCCTCAAAGGGCCTGAGCAAACGGTCGGTGTCACGTATGAGCTGCCAATGGTTTACATTGAATTTACACAGGGGTGTCCCCCTATCCGTTTGGATCATCCAGAAATCCGTGATGGCTTTTCTCTGTTCCTATAGTGCAGTGGTCCTCAACCCTGTCCTCAAGGCCCACCAACATGTCATGTTTTTTGGATCTCCAAATAGCCAGCTCTATTGCTCTGCAGCTGCACTAATTACTCCCCCTGAGCATCTTTGTGGAGATCTGCAAAGCCTGGCCTGTTGGTGGGCCTTGAGGACAGGGTTGGGGACCACTGCTATAGTGGATCCTGCATATGGAGGGTGGAATTCCAACGGGTGGAAACATCGCAAATCAGACTATGGTGGGGTACACCGTTGTGACGCTGAGGCTCAATAAGGTTGTGCTTGGTGGTGTAGGAGTGCCAGAAGTGCATGCTAACTTTCTTTCCTGTTGTTCGGATGTCTTTCAGATGGGGGCAAGACTTCAAAACTAGACTGAACACGTGTGCCATGTCAGGACGCATGACTCTGGCTTCCTTGTCGCAGCGCAAACAAGATGTTCTTCCAAGTGTCAGTCACCATGGGTCCAAATTTGCAGTTTTCGTGGATTAAGCAATGCTTTCATGGATTGAGTTCTCATTTTTAGTAGTTCCTCCCATGTGTGACTCTGATGGTCAAGGAAAACCATGTGAAGAACAGCGTGAAACCACAATCACCAAGGGGGCCTAAAAGGATATATATTGTCCACCATGAGTCTATAGTTACAGCTCCAGGCGTAGACAACACTGTGCACTTTGGTACACACTGACAGGCTAAAGGACTGGCCCACCTTCTGTTCAACAACCATGCCATGTGACTCTCCACCTCGGCTCGGCACAAGCCATCAGTTCTCTGAAAGGTCCACCACTGGGTAATGCAGCAGGCTGGACTTATGGTGACGCTGTCTGAGAGGAGAAATCCCTCAGACATCAAGATTAAAAATTCCAAGAATTTTTGAGGGCTAATTATTCAGAGGCAAATGATAGCTAGTTGTTTCTGATTTAATTGCAAGGTGGAAACACACCCTCAAACAAAACTTCACTTTCGCAATACTATTGCATTTGTCTATTCATAATTTTATGTATATACACTAACTAACCTACTTTTTCTCCACAGGATGCTGCATGGAACACTGCCACATCGCTGAGTAGCTGATTTTTCCTACCAACAGTCCGCAATAATTCGCTGCTGCTGCCGCCGCCACCGCCGCAGACTCCAGGGACCCTCTTCCACTACCTCGGCTTGCAACACCTCCTCCCACGACACTCTCCTCATCACTAATTGCCGGATAGTGGAAGAAGAGACGAGTGTCTCCTCCACTTCTTGGCTGGGCAGTAGCTGCTGAATTTTATGATTATCAGATCTTGGATATCAGATCAATGGATAGTGGAGCTGAACCCAAAGCATAACAGACAGACAGTTGACTGGGGGTGTCAGATGCCACTTGTGATGCAGTGGACTGCTTTTGCAGCACTTCGAGACAAAGTTGCTTCATTGGCTGACACAATGACTGGTAAAGCTGTGGAACATATGGTTGAAAAGCAAGAATAACCATTTGTTTTTATATGAAAAAGACCCTGGTTTATACAGACTTTTTTTTTCCAGAGACTGCCCTGCGTGGAAATGAATGGCGCATGGATCAGCCAAGCTTTCCTCCCAACAATGCCTGATGTATTCCAGTAGATTGATGACGGGGCCAGACCAAGAAAGATGGATCGTGCAAAACATATTTAAGGCGCTGCTCTCCAGTTACAGACATTCCTCCGCATCGGACCACAAGTAAGTATTGATAAAAAATCCTTTACGTTACTCTTACTTTTTATTAATATTCTTCGGATAAGACGGATCAGACATGATTCCAGATTAAAAATTCCAAGAATTTTTGAGGGCTAATTAGTCAGAGGCAATGATACCTTCTTGTTTCTGATTTAATTAAAAGGTGGAAACACACCCTCAAACAAAACTTCACTTTGGCAAACTTTTGCATTTGTTTATTCATAATTTTATGTAGATATTACTAACTAAGCTACTTTTTCTCCACATGACTCTCCACAGGGTGTGATTCATCCAATTTTTGGGCTCCTGAAGCCAACCCCAGGGTCTGTTTAAAGTAATGTTTGGGCTCCTGCTGCTGCTTGCAACTCCAGGGTGTGATTCATCCAATTTTTGGGCTCCTGAGGCCAACCCCAGGGTCTGTTTAAAGTAATGTTTGGGCTCCTGCTGCTGCTGCTGCCAACTCCAGGGTGTGATTCATCCAATTTTTGGGCTCCTGAAGCCAACCCCAGTGTCTCTTTAAAGTAATATTTGGGCTCCTGCTGCTGCTGCTGCCAACTCCAGGGTGTGATTCATCCAATTTTTGGGCTCCTGAGGCCAACCCCAGGGTCTGTTTAAAGTAATGTTTGGGCTCCTGCTGCTGCTTGCAACTCCAGGGTGTGATTCATCCAATTTTTGGGCTCCTGAGGCCAACCCCAGGGTCTCTTTAAAGTAATGTTTGGGCTCCTGCTGCTGCTTGCAACTCCAGGGTGTGATTCATCCAATTTTTGGGCTCCTGAAGCCAACCCCAGTGTCTCTTTAAAGTAATATTTGGGCTCCTGCTGCTGCTGCTGCCAACTCCAGGGTGTGATTCATCCAATTTTTGGGCTCCTGAGGCCAACCCCAGGGTCTGTTTAAAGTAATGTTTGGGCTCCTGCTGCTGCTACTGCCAACTTCTGCCAACTCCAGGGTGTGATTCATCCAATTTTTGGGCTCCTGAGGCCAACCCCAGGGTCTCTTTAAAGTAATGTTTGGGCTCCTGCTGCTGCCAACTCCAGGGTGTGATTCATCCAATTTTTGGGCTCCTGAGGCCAACCCCATGGTCTCTTTAAAGTAATATTTGGGCTCCTGCTGCTGCTGCCAACTCCAGGGTGTGATTCATCCAATTTTTGGGCTACTGAAGCCAACTCCAGTGTCTCTTTAAAGTAATATTTGGGCTCCTGCTGCTGCTGCTGCCAACTCCAGGGTGTGATTCATCCAATTTTTGGGCTCCTGAGGCCAACCCCAGGGTCTCTTTAAAGTAATGTTTGGGCTCCTGCTGCTGCCAACTCCAGGGTGTGATTCATCCAATTTTTGGGCTCCTGAGGCCAACCCCAGGGTCTCTTTAAAGTAATATTTGGGCTCCTGTTGCTGCTGCCAACTCCAGGGTGTGATTCATCCAATTTTTGGGCTACTGAAGCCAACTCCAGTGTCTCTTTAAAGTAATATTTGGGCTCCTGCTGCTGCCAACTCCAGGGTGTGATTCATCCAATTTTTGGGCTCCTGAGGCCAACCCCAGGGTCTCTTTAAAGTAATGTTTGGGCTCCTGCTGCTGCCAACTCCAGGGTGTGATTCATCCAATTTTTGGGCTCCTGAGGCCAACCCCAGGGTCTCTTTAAAGTAATATTTGGGCTCCTGCTGCTGCTGCCAACTCCAGGGTGTGATTCATCCAATTTTTGGGCTACTGAAGCCAACTCCAGTGTCTCTTTAAAGTAATATTTGGGCTCCTGCTGCTGCTGCTGCCAACTCCAGGGTGTGATTCATCCAATTTTTGGGCTCCTGAAGCCAACCCCAGGGTCTCTTTAAAGTAATATTTGGGCTCCTGCTGCTGCTGCTGCCAACTCCAGGGTGTGATTCATCCAATTTTTGGGCTCCTGCTGCTGCTGCTGCTGCCAACTCCAGGGTGTGATTCATCCAATTTTTGGGCTCCTGAAGCCAACTCCAGTGTCTCTTTAAAGCAATGTTTGGGCTCCTGCCCCTCATAGTGATGCCACTTCAACTCTCTTGAATTCAATTGTGCCGCTCTGCGATTCTATTAGCGATGCCTCTGATCTGCATGTGATATTTATTCAAAGTATTATTTAACTAACCCAGCACGCATCCTGTGCGTGTTACAGCAAGGCAGAATGGTTTACAACCCTATTGAGGCTCTAGGAGGCTCAGAAATAGCCGTTTTTAATAGCGATTCGTCGCGAATTTATTCGGGTCGAAACGATTTTTGTCGGAAAATTCGGCGAATCAGTCGAATCGAATTTTTCAAAAGTTCGCTCATCTCTAGTTATTATTCTTCTTTATAATTGATTGTGATTGTTGCACTTTGGATTATTTGCAAATAGTATTGGGAAATAGCACTTGCACTTTATTAGTATAGTGGGTCGTGGGGCATTTAAAAAGAGGGAACGTAACATCTATATACATATATATTGTTTGGGCCAGCGCCCCCTAGGGTGTCTTGCTGGGTGTTGTATATGTTTTTTAAAGGTTTTTAATGAGTCCATTGTGTTAGTTTGCATATTTAATAAAGCTTTACCTTATTGTCACACAGCAGTGGTGCTGAACTCATTTCTCTGGTTATTTGGGGCCTGGGGAACCCCAATTTTTCTTGTTTCATGTATGGTGTTAGCCAGAGTGTTGCACACTTATGTTATTAAATACTGGTGCAGACATTAGCTTTGTAACAAAACACTACACACACACAAAGAGTCGACACTCTAAAGCTGGACGCTGTAGCATAGAGCGCCAGACGCTCTGTGATCAAAATCTGTTTTTGAACACATATCCACCTGTAACAAAGTGAAAACACGTGGAATGACTTTGTTATAACATTGTGACATTAACACTTTAGTGCCAGACCTGTAATGACAATTCTGCATAAAAATATAAAATATCCAGAAAATGTATAAAAGTGTTTGTTTGCAGCCAGGAGATGTCACACAATGATTGGAGCAAAAAAATAAAAATTGTCAAACATGCAGTTTTAACACAACCAAATGAAGGCTCATTGAAATGTATGGGAGAGCGACAGGTAGCGACAGGTAATACCTGGCGCTCTGGAAGCTAGAGTGCTGGCACTATACACTGAGCCGCCTGTAATAATACATGTGACGCTACATGGCGCTGTTAGAGGTGCTATACACTGACCTGCCTGTAATAATACATGTGACACTACATGGCGCTGTTAGAGGCGCTATACACTGACCTGCCTGTAATAATACATGTGACACTACATGGCGCTGTTAGAGGCGCTATACACTGAGCTGCCTGTAATAATACATGTGACGCTACATGGCGCTGTTAGAGGCGCTATACACTGACCTGCCTGTAATAATACATGTGACACTACATGGCGCTGTTAGAGGCGCTATACACTGAGCTGCCTGTAATAATACATGTGACGCTACATGGCGCTGTTAGAGGCGCTATACACTGACCTGCCTGTAATAATACATGTGACACTACATGGCGCTGTTAGAGGCGCTATACACTGACCTGCCTGTAATAATACATGTGACACTACATGGCGCTGTTAGAGGCGCTATACACTGACCTGCCTGTAATAATACATGTGACGCTACATGACGCTGTTAGAGGCGCTATACACTGACCTGCCTGTAATAATACATGTGACACTACATGACTCTGTTAGAGGCGCTATACACTGACCTGCCTGTAATAATACATGTGACGCTACATGACACTGTTAGAGGCGCTATACACTGAGCTGCCTGTAATAATACATGTGACGCTACATGGCGCTGTTAGAGGTGCTATACACTGACCTGCCTGTAATAATACATGTGACACTACATGGCGCTGTTAGAGGCGCTATACACTGACCTGCCTGTAATAATACATGTGACGCTACATGACGCTGTTAGAGGCGCTATACACTGACCTGCCTGTAATAATACATGTGACGCTACATGACGCTGTTAGAGGCGCTATACACTGACCTGCCTGTAATAATACATGTGACACTACATGGCGCTGTTAGAGGCGCTATACACTGACCTGCCTGTAATAATATATGTGACACTACATGACGCTGTTAGAGGCGCTATACACTGACCTGCCTGTAATAATACATGTGACGCTACATGACGCTGTTAGAGGCGCTATACACTGACCTGCCTGTAATAATACATGTGACGCTACATGGCGCTGTTAGAGGCGCTATACACTGACCTGCCTGTAATAATATATGTGACACTACATGACGCTGTTAGAGGCGCTATACACTGAGCTGCCTGTAATAATACATGTGACGCTACATGGCGCTGTTAGAGGCGCTATACACTGACCTGCCTGTAATAATACATGTGACGCTACATGACGCTGTTAGAGGTGCTATACACTGACCTGCCTGTAATAATACATGTGACGCTACATGGCGCTGTTAGAGGTGCTATACACTGACCTGCCTGTAATAATACATGTGACACTACATGACGCTGTTAGAGGCGCTATACACTGACCTGCCTGTAATAATACATGTGACGCTACATGACGCTGTTAGAGGTGCTATACACTGATCTGCCTGTAATAATACATGTGACGCTACATGGCGCTGTTAGAGGCGCTATACACTGACCTGCCTGTAATAATACATGTGACACTACATGACGCTGTTAGAGGCGCTATACACTGAGCCGCCTGTAATAATACATGTGACACTACATGCCGCTGTTAGAGGCGCTCACCACAATCGTTTTCTTAAATGTGGCTTTACGTACAGCGCCCGGCGTTCACAGACACTGCCTGTCGCTACCTGGCGCTATCCTTTCTTAAACCGGACCAACACCCGGTTATACTTTAATGGGTGTTGGTCCCTCTCTCTGCTGAAGAACCTTGGGGGGGATGGGGGACACCCAGAACTCCCCTCGCATTTAACCTCACAGATTAATGAGAATATTCACCTTCATTATGAGCCAGCACCAGGAAAGGAGTCCCGCGATTGGCCGCCGGGCGATCACGTGGGCCATAGTCGTATCCTCTGTGCTGGCTGCCGACAGGACCTGCCCGGCGGCAAACCACAGGACTCCTTTCCCGGCGCTGGCGCATAATGAAGGTGAGTATTCTCAGCGTTCTGTGCAGTTAGGTGCAAGGTTCTTGCTATCAGCAGAGAGAGGGACCAACGCCCGTTAAAGCAATAACGGGTGTTAGTCTGATATAAATAACCCCCAAAGTCTTCTCCATCCCACAGTACGATGCACATATCAAATTGCACTGCAAGCTATCTAAATTCCAATATTAGGCTCATGACTGCTTTAGAACGTATCACAGTTGATTACAATAGAAACAATTAAGATAAGTAAATTGCTATTTGGCTTGAATACAAATAAATATATAAACACAATGGATCTCTCAGCAAGGAACTGGCTGACTTTTAAGAATGACTTATCTTGTTTGTTACAGTCTCAGCAGGTGGGAGAGACAGCCCATCCCAAGGTTTTTCCTCCCATCCCAATATATGGCCTCTGAACTTTGTCCCCTCTATAAGTCCATTTGGGTTCAAAAGTGGAGTGGCAACCGCTGATAAGGATTTATGTATAACTAACCTGGAGGGTGCACAGGAGCAGGGCAATTAGAATACACAAATCTTAGGATTCGAGCCACGGCACTAAAGCCTGTCAGCTCACAAACAATCCCATAATATGTCTGTAAAGCTGTTCTTGACTGACACACATCTGCAGAAGTAGCTAAAGCTGCACCACAAAAACGCCAAGGTGCCTCTGTGGGGTGCATCCTAATTCTAATCTATGAGAGACTCCTTTGGGACATACAATGCAAAGGATAAATTGGGAGCAGGCTTACCTGAGGTTGCCCTATAACCTAAAGTGCCGCACATGGGGTTGAAAGCCTCCCCCATACATCTTAAGACCCTGCAAAATATTCAGCCTCTGCATTTGCACTGGGTGAAATAATTATGTGCCTGTAAATATACATCTAAATGGTTGTGCTTGCTTTTGTTATTAACTGGCCCTTTAAAGTGGACCAAAACCCAGGATTTTGACTATACTAAGTTTTGGTCCACTTCAAAGGGCCAGTTAATAACAAAAGGAAGAACAACCATTTAGATGTATATTCACAGTATATTTAACCCTGGTCGGGGGTGCCCCACTACCCCCCAGAAATCGCGCATTAACTCACCACGTCCCGGTCCTACAGCGCATGTGCGGCAGCGCATCCAATCAGCTCACTTAGAGCCGCTGAGCTATGGATGTCTAACCCGACGTCTTAGCTCAGCTGCTCCAAGCGCGCCGGCGGGCGCATATCGCACTTCCCTCTAACAGGGAGCTTGCCTGCGCCCTGCTAGAGGGATAGCGCGGATGCGACCACGGCCCGTGCATGCACCGTTGGACCGGGATTAAGTTAAGTGTAGCGGGCGACCTGGGGGGTTTCACACAGTGGGGCAACCTGATTTCTGATGCCCCGGAGGGATGGAATGGATCGGCTTGGGAACCTTATAGATTCGCGAGCCAATCCGGCTGGGTTTTGGTCCACTTTAAAGGCAACCAAAATACTGAATAATGACCTTACTGAAAATGAGCTTGACACCCCTAAGGGTATACAATATAGGCTGTACTGGTGGTCATCGGGGTTAAAGTGGACCAAAACCCACGGAGATCGACCCAGGAATCTAAAATATTCCCGGGCCGATTCACCCCCCCCCCCCGGGGCACCCAAAAAAGATGCCCCACTGTGTGAAAGCCCCCAGGTTGCCCATAAACCCACCTTCTTTCCCGGTCCAATGGCGCATGCGCGAGCTGCGACCACATCCCCACTATCCCTCTAGCAGGGCCATGCATTTGTGAATGGCACGCTCCCGGTTAAAGGGTAGCAGGGTCAAAATACAAATCCAGGGGTCATGGGCTGGCAGCAAGCAGGGTAACTAGAAGCAAAGCAATGCAGTCAATTGGATCCAATCATTTTCACCGTGGTACCAGGAAGCTCTCTTTAAAGGCCTATGATAATTCTTGGTCATGACATGTGCATGGTAATTACATAGTTACATAGTTAATACGGTTGAAAAGAGACACATGTCCACCAAGTTCAACCAAGGGCGTTGGGGTAGGGGAAGTTATTTTTTTTATTTGATTTTTTGTTTGATTTTTACTGATAACCGCTAATTGTAACTGTTAATGGTATTTTATTCTAAATAATCATCTAATCCTTTTTTGAAGCGTTTGATGCCGTGGGAGGCTATTCCGCAGATTTATAGTTCTTATGGTAAGTGGAAGGGAAAGCCACCTTGTCTTTTGAGAGGATTTTACCTGAAATAAGAAAAAAAAAAAAAAAAAAAAAAAACAGTAACACAATGCTTTTTTTTTTTTTTCTTTTCCTCTCCCTTAATGAAAAGTCCCCTCACTGATAACACAACCTCACTTGAAAATACAAGCAGAACTCGCTTTAGACAATCTTATTTACAGCAAAATAATACTTCCCTTCACCAGTGTCAGTCTCTGTCTGATTTGGCAAACAGTCAGAAGGCTGGCCCCAGGTTAAATAAATAGGCTTCGATTAGGCAGCAACAACCCCACCCAGTTAACTCTGCTCTCTATCAAATGCTAGACAACCAATGTATTTTAATGCAGGGCTAAACCCAGCAATACAAGAGAGGAATTAAATGACTTAATGAAAAGTCCCCTCACTTATAATACAACCTCATGATAAAATGTAATACGTAATACGCTAGAGCATAAATCAAACCTATAACAATTAGCTCAACGTGTAAGACTTAAGTCCCAAAATGATGTCCAAAGAGAAAAACCACAGAGCTTCTTAATAATCCAGGTGATCAGATCATCCCAAATCACACGCACCTTTTCACCGTTTGGTGCCCGCCACCGCTAAGTGCCAGACTCTTACCAAATGAAATTATGCAAATGGCATTCATATAAGAATGATCTAATGAAGTGAGGAGACCTCCAGATAGGAAAAAAGGGTCCCGCGCTTCCAACGCGTTCCGATGCTCTAAGGCGACTTTAACTAGGATCTAAGGCGACTTTAACTAGGATCCTAGTTAAAGTCGCCTTAGAGCGATGAAACACGTTGGAAGGTCTCCTCACTTCATAGAAGGGACACCTTGTGGATATCGAGGCCGTATGCGATTGGTAGCGGTAAGAGCGGTCTGCACTTTTACATTTGTCAAGCGCTTTACAATTCGTTTGTTTGTGTTTTTTTTAACTCTTTATTTAGGTTTATTCACCGTTCTGTGCCCACCACCAATAAGTATGGTATGACTAAGGGCTGGTAACAGCCTGAAACGCGTTACCTGGTCCCATTGGTGGAGGGGAGCACTTTCTGACATACAAGACGGTTGATGGCTGTGTGTGTTTATAATTGGAATTATCCTTATTTTAAGCTATGAAGTAAAAGTTAAGTTTTAACCATTCTCAAGCTGGACATTGCAACTGGAAACACCACCAATAAGTGCCAGACTCTTACCAAATGAAATGATGCAAATGGCATTCATATAAGAATAATCCGGTCATACAATCTCGAATTGTGCCAATCTTCCCTTAAGTGGGTTGTATAGTTTTAAGGCATCAGACTCCACTTTTAATTAACTCAATGATAGCCTAAATTTCTCCTCATTAGATTCCATACAAATGGGAAAGAGAAAAGAAAAGGAATCTAGTGCAACACTGCCATATTCAATGGAAAGCTTTAGTCTCTGTATTGAAAACACTCACAAACATGGTGAGGGAGGATCCTCCAATGAGGGTCATTTCACAGATCTACCAGTACTATACCCCGGGGCGCTTAGCGACGTTCACGCCGGGGATATCTTCGGCTTGTTGGAGGTGCATGGAGGCAGTGGGTTCGCTCTTCCTTATATACCCGAAAATTGATTCCTTTTGGTCAGAAGTGGTACCAATCATGAAGGAAGTGACGGGCCTGCAATCCCGAAGTGCCCGGCGCTTATGCTGTTGCACCACGCAGGTAGTAGTTTAAAAAAGTATAGAGGCTCACTGCTAATGCATCTGGAAGTCAGAATGTTCACCCTCAGTGAGAGACTGGTTTCGGGAGGTAAGTAGAGTGAAAGAGATGGAGGAATTGACAGATGCCACCCATGAAAGAGAGGAGCGGTCTCGGGTGGTGTGGACCCCCTGGTATCTGTTTCAGAATTCGGCGACCTTCAGGCAGGTTGGCCTCCCCTTGACCCATCCTCGACCATGTTCTTAGTCTCTATCTCGGCCCTGGCCTTGTCTTCCCCCCCTGCCTTTGGTCCTATCTTCAGGGCCCCAAGAGCCGCTGAGCTGGGTCTTCACCATATATCATAAACATTCAGCCCTCTCTGACGGGCTCCGGACTGCCTCCCTCTAGGCTTGTCATCGTGTGGCCCCATCCTACCCGCCTGAGGATGAGCACAAGCTCAGAGATGCGGACGGTTGGGGAGGGGGGTGCCCGTCCCGACAGTTGCTAGGTGGAAGCTAATGAACAGGAGCCGACTTCTTGCGGGATCGGTCGTCGGGAGGGGTGTGGGACTGTCGGGAGAGGGGTGGGACCTTCGGGAGGGGGGTGCGGTGGCCTCCCCGACCCTCCCCGACTCTCCCCAAACGACTCCCCAGGAAATAATATCAGGGGGCTTGTTGGGAGCGGGGTTTGGATTGGGAACATGATACTCACCGAATTTGCCTAAGTGACATGTTTACTTGACTTGCCTTATTCCCTTCCTCATGTCTTTATCTGTGTATTGTTTTTCTTAAAACTTGAATAAACCTAAATAAAGAGTTAAAAAAAAAAAAATACAAACAAACGAATTGTAAAGCACTTGACAGTGCAGACCGCTCTTATCGCAACCAATCGCATACGGCCGCGATATCCACAAGGTGTCCCTTCTATGAAGTAAGGAGACTTTCAGATAGGAAAGCATTTAGTCGCTCTAAGGCGACTTTAACTAGAATCCTAGTTAAAGTTGCCTTAGATCCTAGTTAAAGTCGCCTTAGATTCTAGTTAAAGTCGCCTTAGAGCGACGTTGGAAGTGCGGGACCCTTTTTTCTAATCTGGAGGTCTCCTCACTTCATAGATGGGACACCTTGTGGATATCGAAGCTGTATGCGATTGGTAGCAGTGAGAGCGGTCTGCACTTTTAAATTTGTCAAGTGCTTTACAATTAGTTTGTTTGTGAGTGTTTTTAATACGGAGACGGGGAGGCCGATTCATTAATAGCGCCAGGTAGCGACAGATGAGCGCCAGTAGCGTTATTTTCACAGCGCCCGCTAGTATTCGCTGTGCTTGGCCGTTGTTCGGCTGTTGACAGCGACTCAGTCGGTGTGCGGTAATGTTGAATACGGGGTTAGGAGTCGCTGTTTGACAGGTTCCGCGCTGTATGGGAGCGCATGACAGCGAATGGCCATAGCGAACGGCTCCCAGCATATTCATTAACAAATCACGCTCCAAAAATTCTCACGCTGTGAAATGCTTGTTTAAACCCCAGAGCGCTGGCGGCGATGGGTTAAAAGTAGTTTTTTAACCCCCAAACAACCATATTTTTGGTAAAAAAAAACATGTTTTTACAAATATTTGGTAATATGAATACATTAATATCAGACCTGTAATATCAATTCTGCACAATTTTTTTTTTTTTTTACCTTAAAAAAAATATCTAACATTGCAGAAGTGGTCACAGAATTTAAAAAAAAACATTAAAAAAAAAAAAACATTAATTAATATGAATATTTAAAGATTGTTCCATTGAAATGCATTGGAGAGCGCCAGGTAGCGAGAGGTCATACCTGTCGCTGTTCAAGGTCGCTCGCTGGCGCTGTGGGGTGAGGCTGGAATAATGATGAATGATTCGCTATCTGGCGCTCTTTCAGTCGCTAAGCAGGATTGGCTTGATAAATGTGTGATTGCGGAGGGGAGCCGGCGTTCTCGTGGCAGTGAGCGTCATTACTGTTCGCTCACCATTCGCTACCTGGCGCTATCCCTTGTTAAATAAGGGCCTAAAGCTTTTCATTGAATATGGCAGTGTTGCACTAGATTCCTTTCCTTTTCTCTTTACCATTTGTATGGAATCTAATGAGGAGAAATTTAGGCTATCATTGAGTTAATTAACAGTGGAGTGTAATGCCTTAAAGCTATACAACCGATTTAAGGGAAGATTCCAGATTATATGACCGGGTTATTCTTATATGAATGCCATTTGCATCATTTCATTTGGTAAGAGTCTGGCACTTAGTGGTGGCGGGCACCAAACAGTGAAGAGGTGCATGTGATTTGGGATGATCTGATCACCTGGATTATTAAGAAGCTCTATGTTTTTTCTGCTGTTCGTATAATACAACCTCACTTGAAAATACAAGCAGAACTCGCTTTAAACAACCTTATTTATAGCAATGTAATACTTCCCTTCACCAGTGTCAGTCTCTGCCTGGTTTGGCAAACAGCAATTAGTTTGTGCACACACGCTATGGGGTTTATTCATCAAGGGATAGCGCCAGGTAGCTCCTCGTAGCTCCTGGTGAACGCCGGGCGCTGTACGCAAAAACCACATTTATGAAGTCGATTCTGGTGAGCGCCTCTAACAGCGTCATGTAGCGTCACATGGATTATTACAGGCGGCTCTGTGTATAGCGCCGGCGCTCCAGTTATTACCTGTCGCTACCTGTCGCTCTCCCATACATTTCAATGGACGTTCCTTTTCTTCTGTTTAAATAGGATATTTCGTTTTTTTTTTTACGTTTTTTTTTCTCTCAAATAATTGTGTGACCTCTTCTGGCCTAGAAAAGGTAATTAAAAAAAAAAAAAAATTATATGATATTTTTTTATATCTTTATGCAGAATTGTCATTACAGGTCTGGCACTAAAGTATTAATGTCACAGTGTTATTCCATGTTTCATTCCATGTGTTTACGCTTTGTTACTGGTGGATATGTGTTCAAAAACCACACATCGTCTGGCACTCTATGCTACAGCACTCAGATCCAGAGCGCCGACGCTGTGTGTGTGTTTATTTGTTGAATATGGTGTGGAGTCGCTGAGAGTCGGTCGCACTGAGCTGGCGCTACCTCTTGCTCCCTGCAGTACTGTACTGGTGTTAGAGCACTCAACACATATCTTATTCATCAATCCCAGGCCTAGTTACTACAGCGACTGAGGCGCTTTGTTACAGCGCCCGATACCCGCTTACAGCGCCTACTAGCGGTCGCTCTAAGCGCCGCTATACAGACGATCATCTGCCGATACCTGGCGCTAGTAGTGAATCAGCCTCCCCGAGCATAACTTGCTCATGCATACTAACATCATTGAGTAGAAATAGCTTGTGCCCTGTCTGGGAAGCACATTGGTACCAGGTCTCCACCACTCAATGGCTGATTTTATATCCATTCCTGGATATAGGCGTTGGTATTCATGGGTGAAGACAATGGCTGATTTCAAAAAGACATTATTCAAATAGAACGGGTCCAAAGGCCGGCAACAAAAATGGTGGAAGGACCAAAACGTAAAACTTATCAGGAGAGACTTAAAGGACTTAATTTGTACAGTCTGGAGGAAAGAAGGGAGAGAGGGGACATGATGGAGACCTATATATATGTGACAGGAGGGAATAAGGTTCAGGAGGGAAGTGTTTCTAAGAAGAAACTTAATGATAGAGCAAGGGGCACAACCTGAAACTAGTCGGAGGGAAGATCAGGAGCAATGTTAGAAAATATTATGTTACAGAAAGAGTAGTAGATGCTGGGAACAAACTTCCAGCAGAGATAGATGAAACATTGTCAGTCAGTGAATTTAAACATGTCTGAGATAAGCCTCCATATATCCTAAGATAAAGAGAACATTCAGTATATACATAAGATACAGAGGACATACAGTATACACATAAGATACAGAGAACATACAGTATACACATAAGATACAGAGAACATACAGTATACAAATAAGATACAGAGAACATACAGTATATACATAAGATACAGAGAACATACAGTATATACATAAGATACAGAGAACATACAGTATACACATAAGATAAAGAGAACATACAGTATACACATAAGATACAGAGAACATACAGTATATACATAAGATACAGAGAACATACAGTATACACATAAGATAAAGAGAACATACAGTATACACATAAGATACAGAGAACATACAGTATACACATAAGATACAGAGAACATACACTATACACATAAGATACAGTGAACATACAGTATATACATAAGATACAGAGAACATACAGTATACACATAAGATACAGAGAACATACAGTATACACATAAGATACAGAGAACATACACTATACACATAAGATACAGTGAACATACAGTATATACATAAGATACAGAGAACATACAGTATACACATAAGATACAGAGAACATACAGTATATACATAAGATACAGAGAACATACAGTATACACATAAGATACAGAGAACATACACTATACACATAAGATACAGTGAACATACAGTATATACATAAGATACAGAGAACATACAGTATACACATAAGATACAGTGAACATACAGTATATACATAAGATACAGAGAACATACACTATACACATAAGATACAGTGAACATACAGTATATACATAAGATACAGAGAACATACAGTATACACATAAGATACAGAGAACATACAGTATATACATAAGATACAGAGAACATACAGTATACACATAAGATACAGTGAACATACAGTATATACATAAGATACAGAGAACATACACTATACACATAAGATACAGTGAACATACAGTATATACATAAGATACAGAGAACATACAGTATACACATAAGATACAGAGAACATACAGTATACACATAAGATACAGAGAACATACAGTATATACATAAGATACAGAGAACATACAGTATACACATAAGATACAGAGAACATACAGTATACACATAAGATACAGTGAACATACAGTATACACATAAGATACAGAGAACATACACTATACACATAAGATACAGTGAACATACAGTATATACATAAGATACAGAGAACATACAGTATACACATAAGATACAGAGAACATACAGTATATACATAAGATACAGAGAACATACAGTATACACATAAGATACAGAGAACATACAGTATACACATAAGATACAGAGAACATACAGTATATACATAAGATACAGATAACATACACTATACACATAAGATACAGAGAACATACAGTATATACATAAGATACAGAGAACATACAGTATACACATAAGATACAGATAACATACAGTATACACATAAGATAAAGAGAACATACAGTATACACATAAGATACAGAGAACATACAGTATACACATAAGATACAGAGAACATACAGTATATACATAAGATACAGAGAACATACAGTATACACATAAGATACAGAGAACATACAGTATATACATAAGATACAGAGAACATACAGTATACACATAAGATACAGAGAACATACAGTATATACATAAGATACAGAGAACATACAGTATATACATAAGATACAGAGAACATACAGTATATACATAAGATACAGAGAACATACAGTATATACATAAGATACAGAGAACATACAGTATACACATAAGATACAGAGAACATACAGTATACACATAAGATACAGAGAACATACAGTATATACATAAGATACAGAGAACATACAGTATATACATAAGATACAGAGAACATACAGTATACACATAAGATAAAGGGAACATACAGTATACATATAAGATACAGAGAACCTTCTATGTTTCCATGTTATGACATGTTGTTGCAGCTTCTGAGCCCTGGAGGTACCTGTTCCCTACACTTGATGTGGCAGACTGGTAGCCCTAGGAGGGTGGCTGCAACATTTGTTTTTTTCGTATTTTAAATATAGATTAGGAATGAACTGATCTAAACCCCAAATTAATCATATAATCATCTTGAATCAGACCTGAAGCGAAAATTTGCTCATCACAAGTAGAAAAACTTTTTTCCACCGAAGCTATTACAATGTAATGAGTAGATATGGCTTTCCAGAAGCCAATGAGCATTGTCACTTCCAGGGAGTAATCACAGCTGCGTACAACGGTTATTAGTGTTCATTAGAAATTGACTGTAATTAAATACTTACGCCTAAATTGTTTGCGTTCTTCATGAACTGATTGCCCTGAAGACATTTATGTTGAAATTGTTTCGGTTCTTTTGTTTCAACTCCACTGGTCGGGTCAATAAACTCACTTTATCTACAGATTTGACGAATGGGAAGAACGTTACTTTATTGAAATGGAAATCTATGATTTATACGCAAAACAATTGTTTTCATCCCCCTGAGGAGGAGAGGGGAGGTTTGCAAGATTTACACCCTACAAGAAGTAAGTGGATATTCTGTGGTCATTTAAAGAGGAAGTAAAGTCAAGTCAGCACATGTTCACCACTTCCTCATTCATTGTGTGTCTGCCGATCATGTGACTGCCAATGACCAAACAGGTCTTGCATATCAAACCTAAATGAATGCCGGTGGTCACAGGATTGGCTCTCATTCACTGCCATATACCACATTTTCGCCCTATAAGACGCACCCAGGATTTGGAGGAGGAAAATAAAAAAAAATAATAATTTTAACCAAAAACACACCATTACAAACAGTGTGGCATTTCCCCATTCCATTCCTCATGGGCAGTGTGGGATGCCCCCATTCCATAGGCAGTGTGGTTTTCCCCCATCCCATTCCCCATATAGGCAGTATAGCATTCCCCCTCCTATTCCCATAGACCTTGTGGGATACCCCAATGCAATAGGCAGTGTGTCATTCCCCTGCTCCCTTTCCCTATATAGGCAGTGTGGCAACCCCCCTCCCATTCCCCATATAGGCAGTGTGGCATCCCCCTCCTATTCCCATAGGCTGTGTGGGATATCCCAATGGCATAGGCAGTGTGTCATTTCCCCCACCCATTCCCCATATAGGCAGTGTGTCATTCCCCCCTCCCATTCCCATATAGGCAGTGTGTAATTCCCCCCTCCCATTTCCCATATAGGCAGCATGGCATCCCCCTCCTATTCCCATAGGCTGTGTGGGATATCCCAATGGCATAGGCAGTGTGTCATTTCCCCCACCCATTCCCCATATAGGCAGTGTGGCATTCCCCACTCCCATTCCCCATATAGGCAGTGTGGCACCCCCCCATTCCCCATATAGGCAGTGTGGCATTCCCCCTCCCATTCCCCATATAGGCAGTGTGGCACCCCCCCATTCCCTATATAGGCAGTGTGGCATTCCCCCCTCCCATTCCCCATATAGGAAGTGTGGCATTCCCCCCTTCCCATTCCATTAGGCAGTGTGGCATCCCCCTAGAAGTAAAAAGAAAAAAAAAGTAAAACTCACCTCTCTGCTGACCCAGCTCCGCTGAGCGTCCTGCTTCTTGAATCGGGTGGCCATGGCCTGCGTGCCCACCCGATTCATGGAGCTGGGCAGTAAGAAGCAGTGGCGGGGATGGGGATAGCGCCCACCGCTCCTCCCCCTTAAGATGTACCTGCCCATAAGACGCACCTAGGATTTGGAGGAGGAAAATAAGAAAAAAAATATTTTAAACCAAAAGCACACCATTACAAACAGTGTGGCATTCCCCCATTCCTCATGGGCAGTGTGGGATGCCCCAATTCCATAGGCAGTGTGGCTTAAGGTAATCACTGAAAACAAGGTCTGGATGGTTAATGAGGAAGCTTTAACAGGTCGCCTTAAAATTGAGTCACCTTTAATTGATTCTGTACCTGATTGAAACTGCTTGGTCCAGAGCTTGACTTGTTAGTAAGAAGGTGCATCACCACCATATACAGCAATCATCCTTTCATGGTTTTATTAGTGGTGCTTTCCTTCCCAATAAGGAATTTAATCACAGAAGACTTCAAATGAACAATGTAGTACACTTCCCATCCTGTCACTTCCAGTGCTGTCATAAGAGTGAACAGCTGCTATCGTATTGCGTGTCCATAGACAAGCTCAGCTCTCTAACACTGATGGCACATACTGGGTTAGATAACTTATTAAACATCCCCTGTACGCTGTTACACAAGGTCTTTTTCTGGGTTTTTAATTAAATCTTGTGTAAAGGGGCTGTCCAGGCAAAGGGTTACATGAATATGGCTAATCTTTACCTGATGCCTATAACTGCTGTCTCACACTGTGGCAGGAGATAGGAATCTTTGAATTTCCCTTTCTTACTCAACATTCTCAGCATCCCTGTCTCCAGAGAAAGTGCTGTTAATGAATAGAAGGAGGTCAAGGGACGCTGAGAATGTGATCAGGAAGAAAGTAAAACTTTAAAGCTGCTTATCTCCTGCCCTGACGTGAGCAAGGCAGATGCACGCAGGCAACAGTTACAGGCATTGGGTAAATATTAACCACATGGATTTTACCGATTACCTGGACAGTCCCTTTAATGATAAAATAATTAATGTCTTATGTCATAAATTTTGTTCTGCTCAATTGATTAGTTGCATTCTTTAGGGGTTTGGGGGATATGTTTTGGCACCCAGAATCCAGCACTCTGTGTGTAAGGGACTTGAAGTTGCCTGTTTTGGGGGCATTCAGTATATGTGAATGGCTCTAAACAAGACTTTCCCCCTCATCCTGCGTAATTTCCCTTCCGTCGTTAATGGGCAACGATTGCGACCACTTATTATATGAGCCGACCAGAGATACGAGCCGACCAGCCGCTTTCTCTAACACAAAAAAATCATGTTTAAAGGGACTGTCCAGGCAAAGGGTTACATGAATATGGCTAATCTTTACCTGATGCCTGTAACTGCTGTCTCACACTGTGGCAGGAGATAGGAATCTTTGAATTTCCCTTTCTTACTCAACATTCTCAGCATCGCTGTCTCCAGAGAAAGTGCTGTTAATGAATAGAAGGAGGTCCAGGGACGCTGAGAATGTGATCAGGAAGAAAGTAAAACTTTAAAGCTACTTATCTCCTGCCCCAACGTGAACCAGGCAGATGCACGCAGACAACAGTTACAGGCATTGGGTAAATATTAACCACATGGATTTTATTGCCTGGACTGTCCCTTTGTTAATAAAATAATTGATGTCTTATGTCATATATTTTGTTCTACTCATTTGCTTAGTTGCATTCTTAAGAGGTTTAGGAGTTGTGTTTTTTGACACCCAGTTCGGCATGCCTGCAGAATCCAGCACCGCGCGCGAGGGACTAGAAGTTGCCTGTTTCGGGGGCATTCGGTCTATGTGTAGCTCGCCCCCTCATCCCGCGTAATTTCCTTTCCGTCGTTAATGGGCAACGATCGCGACCACTTATTATATGAGCCGACCAGAGATACGAAGCCGACCAGCCGCTCTCTCTAACACAAAAGACGGGAGCTGTGGATCAATATTCTAATAACAGTCTCTATCATGGGCCCGGTGAACCGGTTGCCTCCTGAACAATTGGAGATCATACTTATTCTGCGCTTTCCACCGACGAGCTGTTTGGGCTTCTCTTCATTTCGCATCGATTTGACAGAGCGCAAGATAATAATACCGAACATTTTTAAGCAACTTCCAACATTTGCCATTAAGGCGCCCGCTCCGCCTACTCTACAATTTTGACATTTTAATGGATTCTATTGATTGACGACCACTTTTGGTTATATTACTTTGTTGCAATATTATCATCTGTATTATTTTACTTGTATTTTTAATACATTATAAATCCTTTTTTTTTTTCGAGGAATCATACCTACATTTAAGGGACAACTGTAGGCAAAATTAGGAACCTCAAGCCCCTTTAAACTTTCTATTTTGTTCTAGTTTTGACAGTGTACAGGTCTTCTTTAGAAAGTCAGTTTATTCTCGATATTCAACAATGCAAAAAATATAGACACTGTAATCCCGCGCTTAAAAATTTTTCTTCCTAGAAGTTTTTTATACTGTAATACAATCACAATGCCTTAATTTATGCTCAAAGTGTATAGAACTCCACTATCCCAATAAGTGCAGATTGCCAATATCCAACATATAAAACACAGAGCAAATAATTTTTTTGAAAGAGTAACAACACACCTAAAATAAAATATGTGATTAAAAAAATCCAAAGACGTAATTCAATCTTTCAAATTAATAGGTGGAAACGTCTGTGTTTCATTAGGATCCTTCATAGTTACAACCAGTGACCCACAAGGAGGGAGCAGCTATCTATCACAAGAGCCGGTGCCAGCAGAACCTATACGTGGGTTATGCAGCCATTCAGCACATGTTGCCTGATTTTGCACTGAGAAGGAGGATGTAAATAGTAGTCTATAAGATTGTCTCTTCTGGTTTCTGGATTGTCTCTTCTGGTGTTCCTTTCTGTATAAGACCTCCAGACGTGCTCAAGCTTGCAGCCCAATTCAGCAGTCTGAAGATTACACCTCATAGCATAGCTTCGTAATTCAGAAATTCGTCTGGCTTTAATTTTCGTGACACCGAAACGGGAGAGACATAACCTCAGAGGCCCTGGGTGAGAAGTGAACCCCCGGGCCGCGGTGAGGCAAGATCTCTTTTGAATGAGGAGCTTTTAAAATAATTACCTCCATGTGCAAAAAGTATTTGATTGAAGAAGACCTAAAGTATCTGGCGAGGAGAGATTGAGGCCCCTATTTGAAAAGCTTAATTGGCATAGCCATCTGGTAAGAGTAAGCAATCTAGGTGGTGGGCACTTGGTGGATTAATTGTAGTCACACCCAGTACTTCTTCTCTTTTGAATTTCTACTCAACGGCACCGTCAAAACAGAAAACAGTTTCCACCTATGAAAGATTGAATTACGTCTTTGGATTTTTTTAATCACATATTTTATTTTAGGTGTGTTGTTACTCTTTCAAAAAAATTATTTGCTCTGTGTTTTATATGTTGGATATTCTCGATATTCAGCTCTTTTTTTTTTATATCAATCTTTATTTATTAGTGTTTAAAAAGGTAATTGTTCCACCGAGACCTTCTGACGATTTAGAGTTCTGACCTGACTGCTATTAGGCTTGGAGGAGGCCTGGAACCCATTCTGCTTTTCTTTTCCTTCTCTTTTCTCTTTCCTTTCTTCCCCTATCTTTCATTTGTTACACCATATGAAAGGTCAGCTCTACCTTAAATCCACAGTCATCCCAGATAAACTCACGGACCCTCTGCAACAGCTAAGAGAGCTCCACTTCAATGATCTTCCTGGTAAAAAAGAAAAAGTTGCGAGCCAGGTAATCCAGTGCAAAAAATCGTATCCAAACTTTATTGTATTAAAACAGCATTAAAAAGCCAAAAGCCCAGTATTCCAGAGAAGAAAACACTTGAAGAGCGTCTACGCATTTTGAACCGACACGCGGCCCTTAATCATGACATATGCATCACATAATGAAATGCCTTATATCTGTTAACTATCGGCACCACCCTGCTCTGGGCGGTAACATTCAACATCACACATAATAAATCAATTGAGCATAAATGGCGAACTTTTCGACCTGTCACAGGCATTGTATTCAACACAGGCATTGTATTCAACTTCAAAAAATCCTTCAGGTTGGGGCTTATTAACTGTTTCAGAATCCAAGGGCACAAAAATGAAATTAAAAATAAACCACCCACATGATCTATTCATAAGAGGTCTTAATCCATATACAACGCAATATATCCCCGCTTTTTTGTTTAGAAACAGCGGAGCCTCATTTAGAATGATGAAACATATAAACTCCGATGGCACATATTAAAGGAAATAACTGTAGAGGGGATAAATTTGACTTATACTGTGTATGTAAAACCGCAGCCAGAGGCGCACAAGAGCCCTAGGTGATACAACAGTTAATATCTGCAATATTGTATCACTATGTATCCAAATTGATACATACTAAATAGAAGAAAATATATGCACTGCAGTTAGAAGGCTTCACATGTATTATATCCAGTACTGAAATAATTCATTAAATTTCATATTAAAATGGAATGGAAAAATATCTCCACCACCACCACAACCATCTGGAACAAAAATTAATTAAACATAATATAGATAGAAAATAATAATTAAATACATTGCAATCTCTTTCATTTGTGCATTATTTTTCCTTTCGCTGTCTTTGGTTTTTCTTCTAGTCCTACCTTTTGATCCAATGTCTCGCACCCTCTCCCCCAGTACTGCGTGAGTCAGTGGGATTTTGTGCTTTATTCATCAAGGGATAGCGACAGGTAGTGCCTTGTAAGCGACAGGTAGCTGCAGGTAGCAGCAGGTGAACGACGGGCGCTGTACGCAATACCACATTTATGAAGGCGATTCTGGTGAGCGCCTCTAACAGCGACATGTAGCGTCCGATTCATCATAACAGACGGCTCAGCGGCCTGGCTTTCAAAGCGCCTGGTATTACTTGTCGCTACCTGTCGCTCTCCCATATATTTCAATGGAAGTTACTTTCCTTCTCTTTAAACAGGGTTTTCTTTTAATATTTTTTTTTTTGTATCTAATCATTGTGTGACCTCTCCTGACCTATTTAAATACAGTTTTGAAAACCTTTTTGATTTTGATTTTTTTTATGCAGAATTGTCATTACAGGTCTGGTATTAAAGTGTTAATGTCACAATGTAATAACAATGTAATTCCATATGTTTTCGCTTTGTTACTAGTGGATATGTGTTAAAAAAAACGGATTTAATTGTACAGCGTCTGGCGCTATGGGCTACAGCAACACAATTTTGAGCGCCGATGCTGTGTGAGGCTGTTTTTTTTATAAATATGGTTTGAGTCATTAACACTGACCAGTCGCTACCGTTCGCTCCCATATAGCACTGTACTGTAGTTAGAGCAACTCACACATCAAATTCATCAATGCCGGCAATGTTACTACAGCAACTGAGGCGCTCTGTAATAGCGACTCACAGCCTATCGGAGCGACCACTAGCAGTCGCTCTTAGCGCCGCTGTACGGACGCTCATCTGCCGTTACTTGGCGCTAGTAATGAATCAGCCTGCCCGTCTTTTTCTCCCCCTCCCTAGTCCACGGAGATCCATACCTCGGTCCCGGTTGGGCGGGAGGGTAATTGAGTGGAGAGTGGCTGGGGAGTCGGGACATGGTTCTGTTGGTTGTTTGCACTAGTTATTCCGCAGAGGTATTCCATTCTTGTATTCCTTATATGTCTCGATATCAATGTTTTACCTTGTGAACAAAAACTATTGGATGTTTATTTGCGATGTATTATCTTTATTCTTGCAATAAAAACTATTGTTCGAAAAAAAAAAAAAGTAATTGTTCCATACGCATTTATATACAGCTTTAACTTTCCACCTATCTTAGATCTTCGGTGTTATTAAGCCATTAATTCAATGCACCTATACTTTAACACTACATAAATATTAACATGCATTTCCAAGCAGAGAGAAACATTACGCTTATCGTAAATTACCTTTCCCATGTCTCCAGACTAAGATTCCGCTTACTTCTACCAGCGACCTAAGTTACCCTCAGCCATTAATCGCTCTTCTAAGAATTCTTAGAAAACTTAAAGCCTCATTTTTTAAATAGCATCCCCTGAATTGCTCTCCCCATGAAGAGGACCGTTTGCCAATTCTCACTGCTCCTGCTTCACTCTGCTTCAAGGAGGAGTAGGTGGGCGCAGACACTTACCTTCACCTGTATTCTCCCAGATCTGGCCACCCAGGAGCATCAGTAGCACTAGCACGGTCAGGGGCCCCATCTGCACTGCTGATCCTCTGCCAGTGCGGCGAATGCAGGGAGATCGGGTGATCTCAGCAGGAAAACCCTGTGCAACCAAATACTTTTAGAAAAATGTGCTCACGTCAACAAGCTTGTTAAACCTAGAAAGCTTAAGGGATCTGTGATTTAAGAATTGGAGGATTATACCTGACTGGTGGATATTGCTCTAAGGTGTTTGTTTTGAAGTATACATGGTAAGCAAACATCTAAAAGGTGGTGGGCAGGCGTGCTGAGAGATTTGAAAATTGACGTGCATGCACCGTGGGATGCTTCATAAAAATTCAAGCTATTGTTTTAAAAATTATTAACCGTTTTGCTCTGTGCTTTGATAACACATTTTGGACTCTAATCCCAGATAATAGTGCCTCCTCCATTCATTGTCGCTGTTGAGTGTGGTGATGATGTCATTGCTGCACCTATGCAATGATTACAGAGATGGACAGCAAAAAATAAAGCGTTCCAGGGCAATTCGAAAAGTCACAATTGACGACCACTTTTGGTTATATTACTTTGTTGTAATATTGTCATCTGTTTTTTCTATTATTATTTTACTTGTATTTTAATACATTATAAATCCTTTGGGGGGAATCATACCTATATTTAAAGTGGACCAAAACCCAAGATTTTGACTATCCTGGGTTTGGTCCTTTCCCCCGGGGCACCCCGATCGGGAATGCCCCACTGTGTTAAACCCCCCAGATCGCCCGAAGAAACTCACCTCTTCCCAGTCCTATGGCACATGCGCAGCCGCTCGTCCAATCAGCGCACTCGGAGCCATCTAGGATGCCGCCTAAGTCCAGCGGCTCTAAGCACGCTGGCAGCCGCATCCTCCACTTCCCTCTAAAAGGAAACCTACAAATAGAGGGAGTGCCCTTAAACCCCCAAAGAAGCCTGCCCTTACACCAAAGACTGACAATTGCACTACCCTATAACTGTGTAAAAGTATAAGTACTTTATTAGGGCAAAAAGACGAACTCTACAATGTTAAAATATCCATTAAAAAACATATAGCACACACAGTAACACTATCTGCCACAAGGGGGTGCTAGGCCTGATGCTGCTAATACAAATCCAAATTAATATAACACGGTCATTTATATCCTTACATATCTCACCCTTATAAACATCTATTTTCTATAAAGTGCACGTGCCCAGAAAAAGTGCATCCATTTCTAACATTACATCCTACTATAAAGTGCTTTCAAGAACATTTTTTTTATATATACAAGAAAAAAGGTACACGTCACAAAAGTGTACACTTACATGTTACATCATTACTATGAAACCCTGCAGCGTCCAAACACCCGACAAGAGCCAACGTGTTTCGTGACAATCTCTTGTCACTTTCTCAAGTGTGTAGACGCCCTGCTAGATGGATAGCGGGGATGCTGCTCGCGCATGTGCCAATGGAGCAGGAACAAAGGTAAGTATATGGGTGACCTGGGGGGTTTCACACAACCAGGCATCCTGATTTTGGATGCCTCGGGGGGAGGGAATTGAGGCCGATCAAGCTGGGTTTTGAGCCACTTTTAGGGACGACTGTAAGCAAAATTAGGAACCTCAAGCCCCTTTAAACATTTTATTTTGTTCCAGTCCTCTTTAGGAATCTAGGAAGTTTATTCTCGATATCCAGCTCTTTTTTTAATATCAATCTTTATTTATTAGTGTAAAAAATGTAATTGTTCCATACGCATTTATATACAGCTTTAACTTTCCACCTATCTTAGACCTTCGATGTTATTAAGCCATTAATTCAATGCACCTATACTTTAACACTACATAAATATTAACATGCATTTCCAAGCAGAGAGAAACATTATTCTTATTGTAAATTACCTTTCCCCCATCTCCCGACTAAGATTCCGCTTACTTCTACCAGCAACCTAAGTTACCCTCAGAAATTAATCGCTCCTCTAAGAATTCTTAGAAAACTTAAAGTGGACCAAAACCCACATTTTTAACTAGCATCCCCTGAATTGCTCCAACCTATGAAGAGCAACGTTTGGCAATTCTCACTGCTTCCGATTCACTCTAATCCCAGATAATGGCGCCTGTTTTAGCTGCAAAGCTCCGCCTCCTCCATTCATTGTCACTGCTGTGTGTGGCGATGATGTCATTGCCACACCTATGCAATGACTGACAACCTGTCATCTTACAGAGATGGACAGCAAAAAATAAAGTGTTCCAGGGCAATTTGAACAGAGAAAATAACCATTTCTAGTTCTACACCCTCAGAATGGAGTATCGGCAGGGGCTTTGGCCAAATGTATTTCACAAGTTCAGTGGGTTTTGGTCTTTTGGGCTTTAGGCTCTAACAATTTGTTGATGGGGTAAAGATAAACATCCCTCCCCCTATCCCCGTATTTTAACCCACCCCCAGCCCAACTCTCCTACAGATGACCCAGTTGAATTGGCAGAGGCAGGCAATAGGGCAGAAGTTGTCAGGTCTCACACGTATTGTCAACAGGGCAGCAGGGCAGGTGTGGTTGCGCTTGACACAGGTCAGATTTGATAGGTATCTTACCGATTTAAGTCCGGTTCACCCCCTCCTAGTTAGGGTCAAGATCATTTCAAATCATCCAGCAAGCAATCCAGCTCATAGCTTGCTGGATGATTTGAACTGATCTTGAGGATTATTTCAGGAGTTACATTTTGTACCTACTTGATTACCCAACAATGTCAATGTCAGCACTCATTTTTTCCATCTACACTTGGGTGCATTAAAAATGGGCCCCTTTAATAGCCAGGCTGCAGAGAGCTCTTCCCCGACTGTCCAGAGCTACCTGTCAGGATGACTAGCAAAGTCAGTAACAAGAGTAAGGGTGACCTCTGTGAACTAGTGGATAACAGGAGTATGGGCAGCTTTGGAGCCCCACATCTGATAACAAAGCAGATCCGTCAGGACACTCAACTGGGGAAACCCAGAATATAAGGCCCACTCATGCCCTCACTGGAGACCCTGCAGGGGAAAACAGACTTAGCTGCAGGAAGGGTCCAGGTCGTGAGATGCCTAAATGCTAGGATGAGTGTTTGCAGCGGATTATACACGACACTCTTCTTGCACGTTGGAACAGCAGCTGTTTATTCAGCAACAATCAGGAACATAAATATGTACAGGATACATCAGCAACGCATCTCTGGTAATGGAGAAAAGGAAACAGTTCCTTTCTGTAGTCAGGCTAAACACAGTATGCATACAGTCACATGGTCTGCCTAGGATTTGGTTTTCTTTTAAACTAACTTTATTAATAGCATAACAAGCAGACAGTCACTGTCAGGTCTGGAGTTCCTCCACAGCTTGAGTTCCCTTGCTGTATGCCACTTCACCAGCAGATAGCGCTGTTCTGCAGATTTCCTGAGAATCAGCTTGCACCTGTGACATTGCCTGGCCTATATAAGCTGATCCACACATGGCCTCAGTGGATCAGCATTGAATTTGTCTTTTGAACCTGGACACTGGAACTCTGTAACCTGAACTCTGTACCCAGGACTCCTGCCTTAGCCTTAGCCTCAGTCATAGCCATAGCCATAGCATCAGCCATTGTTGGACTTGTTTTTTCTGACTTCACAGCAATCTGAGTGTGTTTCATGCTTCCCAGTTTATCTATGTGTATATATGTATATAGCAGCTTGGTTGGTGTGTACTCACTGTTTGTTATTATTAAACGCGGTTTGTCGTATATCCGCCTCTGTCCCTCAATCTCATTCTGGTCATTTACTACTATTGGGATTTCTCCAATGAGAAATCCATGATAGTCACATACAGTATTTAGTTGTTGCATTAAACCTATTTCAACAATGAGTTAACACAGTATCCATTGTGCTGGAAGTTGGATTCTCCATTTATCTCTATTGTCTGAACAGGAAAAACTAGACTACACCATCAGTGCCAGTGCCAGGTTCTTCTGATATACTGGTAAATTACTCTAGTTTGGGCAGAACGACCCTGAAGGGCAGGTTTTTGTTTTTAAACACAGGATAGGTTGGTGGAAACTGAAGGAAACAAGAGGATACTGGCAAGTGTTGGAGTTGGGCAGGGGTTCTCAAATCTCCTCCTTGAGGGTCAAAACAGGCCAGGTTTAACAGCTCTCCACACTAATGCCAATTACAAAACAATTAGTGCTTAGAGAGAGCTATAGCCCCAATTATTAGTCAGTGTGGAGCAGGGCCAGATTATAGGCAGGATCCAAGGGGCAGAAGCTCCTGGGCCTCTGCCAGTTGCTATGTCAAGAGGCCTCCACCACTCGTACATTGTGGTTATTGGGTGGCCACAGCAGGAAGGATGCCAATAGCGGCATGCCTGCAACTGTAAAACAGTGAACATCATACAGTGATGATAGGAAGGGATCCTGCTTATAGTCCTAGAAACAGCTTCCACTACACAGCAGCAAGAGCACCAGGATCAGCAGGGATGAGCCTTTTTAACCTGCAGCACAGGCAAGGAGTGTGCAGGTGACCAGGAATGTGGACTCCACAAGGTGGAACAAAAATGCTTCTACAGTAGCTTGTTCTTCCCACCCTCGTAGAGGAAGCATTGGAAATAAGCATCCAGCATCTCTTCAGTCAGAGCAGGCCCAGAGGCAGAGAAGAAAACGTTTGGTGGCTAGGGCAGTAGGATTCTTCAGATCAATACAGACGGCAGGTGGCACCATGACAGGCATGTTCAGGGGGGCTACTAACTGTGGTTTGCTCTGGACTTTTAAAGGATCATGGGTCCCTACCAGAATTTCTGAAATCCAGCCCTGGTTTGGAGAGCTGCAATTCCTGACCTGCTTTATCCCTGGAGGTAGAGGTAAGAGAATCACTGGCATAAGGGTTCGTAAATAAGCCTAATTAACTGTCAAAAAACTTCTTCCATCCCTATCTTCTGACTGTGGTTCATCTGCTACATTGTAGCCCCTGTGAGTCAAGTCTGAATCAATTTTCCAACCACAAAACCAAACCCCACAATGCAATTTTGTAAGCAAAACACAATATGTTCCCTTTATTTTTATCCGAAGGTCTTTCCAGACATCTGCTGAGGTTGAAATAACATTGCTACATTGGAACACAATAGGATCCATTATTGATTTTATATTTCGAAGAGAACAAAAAAAAAAAAGCAAACCATACGCTGCTTGAATCATTGGATGAGCTGCGCTTAGGTTGTTTTCTTGTATTTAACAATAGCAATTTAGAAATAAAGGTGTTTATAATTCTAATCATTGAAAACATTTACTTTATGGCTTAGAGACACAATGGCCTTGATTTGGCGAACGTGATGACAACATTTCCTGTGAAAAAAATATACATAGACCCAATTCAAAGAAGCAATCAGGAAATGGACACATAAACTGGCCTACAAAAAGGTCGCTAATTGGTGTGTTGTACTTTAAGGGGGCACTTTCAGAAATCACCTCTTACTGGCTATATACTTACAGGTATTTTTCCAAAACCAACCAGAGATGCAAAACCAAATGAGCCAATCTTCCCTTTGATTGTCCACTCCCTGGGAATAGAAAAATAAACCCTCCCTGACATATTGTAAACCCTGTTTTGGCTTTTGCCATATTCCTAGAGTCCTTCTCCATCAGAAAGAAGCTCCTGTGAGGAATACAATTCATATACAGATGTAGCCACCTCTACTCTTTCTCATGGCTGAAAACAATTGGTTACGTGAAACTAGTTCAGATAACTTACCTCACTATTGTGTTGAAACTGGATACGTGCCAAATTGGGATAGGCTGCTATGCAAAAATTAGGGGGAGTTTGACCTGTCAGTACTAAAACAGACACACTATCCTCATTTCATTCCGTTACTACTGTATTCCTTTAAAAGTCTGTGTTTTTTATTTTACGTTAGTGAATGTGTCTTTTATGGAATCAGTTTTCAGTACATGCAATCTGCTGCTATTGGCAACCGTACACCTAAATGTACAAGAAGAGAGATGTAAGTCCTGTACCCACAGAACATTGCTTCTGAGCTCCCTCACCTCAGAAGCAGCCATAGCAGCAGGGTTGTGGTCCGATAGGGGCATGCTTCTCTGCAGGTCACATATTTTTCCTGCCCACTAAATCCAGGATTTTCACTTACACAAGTTATGTTCTTCCTGCTGGGGGAATCTCCCGGGATTGCACACAAACTCACCTTTTCCTCTCTCCCTCGGTGCACGCAGCAGCCGCTCAGTCAGTTACAGTCCCACATTTCATTAATGCTAAAAAGGAAAAAAGAGACTGCACTGGGTTTAAACTATTAATATGTAGCGTGCACAAAGGGGGTGAACACAACTAAGTACCAAAAGAACTGGAAGGTCCCACCCCTTCCAAACACCCTCTATAATATATGGCACCACTACTATATATATCTGAAAAAATCCATGTTTATTTACAAAAATCTATAATTCACTATACACACTAAAGACTCATTAAAAGACACAAAAGACATTACATTTGTCAATGAAGGAAGGCAAAAACAAAACATTGGAGGGGAGAGGAACTGGCGGGTGGTACAGTATTAAATAACAAAAATCAACTACAGTTATACATAAATTAACCTACCCAACCGGTATATATCAAAGTGCTATAGTGCATCAATATTCCACTTAAATGAGCGCCACAGTGTAACAATATGTAAAGAACCTAATTAAAGTGCACGTGCTGACCTAAACTAACCTATGACCTATAGATACCTAATTAATGCTAATAACAGTGAGCACCAGCCGGGGGGAACACAGAAATGACAATCCAAATATAATAATAGCTTACATAGAGAACAACCACCAGCCCACTGCCCCAACGTCAAACATGTCATTAATATACATGGCACACAGTGCTTATTAGCCAATTCATATTAGGATATTAATGCACGGCACACAATGCCATATTTGATGAAAGCTCCATTATAGTAAGCAGGCACACTTCCGGCCTTCCTGTAGGTCTTTGGTATGTTCTTGTGGCCAACCTCTTTGAATAGCTGGTCACCGGAGAGCAGCTTAGCAGAGCAGATGCCGGGGATTTGCCCGCAGCCTTCGAGTCCAGCATGGGAATGCCTGAAGGTAAGTCAATTTTGGGGCGATTGCGGAGGCTACAAAGTGGGGCTTCCAAAATTGGTATGCCTTAGGGGGGCTTGAATGACTGACTCTGCACAGCATATAGTGCTGATTAGATGAGAGATAAGCATGCACTGTGGGACTGGCAGAACGTTTTAGGGTGTTCCGGTGGGGTTCATTCAGGGGGGAATCCAAAATAGGACAAAAACCGAGGATGGTTAAAATTCTAGGAAGTAAACCTTACATGTAGACCAGTGGGAATAGCACTGTGCTCTATTATTTACAGACATTTTCTAATTTATAGAATAAAATATAATGATAATGATTATATATATATATATATATATATATATATATATATATATATATATTTTTTTTTTTTTTTTTTTTTTTTCTAATCAGACCAATACCGTCCACTCACTAGAAAATTCCTAGGGGAATATGGGCATAGTGATTTGGAATGCCCTGCTGTGTATATCTATTGGAATTGTCCGTAAACCCAGCTTTTGCTTGTTTCCGCTTTGCCAATCGCCGGCTCACATTCCATCTGAATGGCACCCTGCTAAAGGCATGCCAGGACTTCCTCCACAGAGAGAGATGAGACAAGGGATCATTGAAGAGGTGAGTGGATTAAGGTCTTATAGGCTCAAAGGGGGTGTTGCTCCTCTTTAAGAACAGGGATTTCGACCATTGCAGGTTTTAGACCACCTGCCTGAGACACCCTAATTTGGTATGTAAAAAAAATATTTTTTAAAGAAGGCCTAAACCCAGGGGCGTAGTGTGGGAGGGCTGCCGACGTGGGTGCTGAGTTGTCAGTGGGGTGCCCCAGCGCAAATTAGATGGCAGGGCAACAGCGCTGTGTGAGGGCAGCATGAAGGGCAAGCCAAGCTGCCTGATTGATCATGCTCTACCCCCCAGAGGCATCATTGCTCTTCTGCCTAGTCTCACGGGCTGTGAGGAGAGAGGAGGAAGTTCTGTTGTAGCGCTAAGAAGCTTCATATACCAACATAGAGTCTGAAAAACTTCAGGGTGGGGTAAAAGCCCTCTCCAACGGCATCCTAATTTGGAATGTTTTGGAACTGTCAAACCCCCCCAGAATCACTGCAAACCCCTGCCAGGAATAACTGAATGGCCAGCAGGTGTGCACACAGGCCGCAGAAGATGCTCCAGAATAAATTTCACTATTATGCATGGCGATCTATTCTGATTGGAGAAAAGTCTGAGCATGCGTGCCATGGGAGCACAGAATGAGGTAAGATTTGTGGCTATCCAAGGGGTGTCACATGCAGGGGCATCCCAAATCAAGGTGCCCTTGTACAGCAGACAAAAACCCAGCAGGGTGAAAAACAAGAGTTTTGGTCCACTTTAATAGACTCATCTACTGTATATGCTGTACATATATTGGTCATGTTGACTATATTGGCTATGTATTTTTCCATGGGATAAAGTAGTTTCCAATTACTATGTCTAGGTTTACTTACCTCTTCTCCCCTGCATCGGCTTCAGCAATATCCAGATTTTTAACACTTACCCAATACTAGATAAATTTAAGATGGGGCGGCACCAACATAATTGATAAAGCTAATGTAACAGGTGTACAATGCCTAGACCAATGTCCCCCAATAATTGAGATAAAGAAAACACAGACATGCTGCCTTGAGAAAGTGATGGTTTATCCTGTCACAAAACGCGTTGGCTTCTCTCGGGAAGGGGGGGTTGTGGATCTCTGGACCCTAATCACACGTAAGATTGATGATGGTCATTTTTTGTGACATGCACATTTTTTGAATTTAGTATAATGAGCACTTTAATAGAATGATAAGCTGTAAATAGATGCACTGTTTTGCCCATGCACTTTATGGACTATATATTGATTGATTTAACATAGTCATAATTTTAGGGATTTAAATTCATGAATTAGAATACATCCTCTTATGTGAAGCAGGTTCAGCACCCCCTGGGGTGCTCAGGGAATGCTGAATGAATGTTTTTAAGTGTATTTTAAAGGTGTAGTTTGATGTTTTTGCCTAAATAAAATCATGTATGTTTGTATCAATACGGTAGTGCAATTGTCAGACCTTGACTAGAGTACATTCCCCTCTGGGGGGGGGGTCTTGTTGTTGGGGCACCTCCCTATATTTTCCTTACCCAATACTAAGATTAGGTTCCCCAGCTTCCACGCACACTCCCTCCATTGCAGTGAATAAAGTGAGCAGTACATGTCACAAGTGGATGGGTGGAATCCCCGGGTACATGCACATTGTGGTACCTTTTTTTGGGAGGTGTATTCCGACAGATATTAGTAACACAGTAACATAGTAACATAGTATGTGCGGCTGAATAAAGACTTTAGTCCATCCAGTTCAGCCTGTTTAACTCCTTCCAGTGGTCTAGTAGCCATAGCTGGTAATGTTATTACATGTACAGAGGGCATCCCGGCCACTATAGATCTCCTTCCAGTGGTCTAGTAGCCATAGCTGGTAATGTTATTACATGTACAGAGGGCATCCCGGCCACTATAGATCTCCTTCCAGTGGTCTAGTAGCCATAGCTGGTAATGTTATTACATGTACAGAGGGCATCCCGGCCACTATAGATCTCCTTCCAGTGGTCTAGTAGCCATAGCTGGTAATGTTATTACATGCAAGGAGGGCATCCCGGCCACTATAGATCTCCTTCCAGTGGTCTAGTAGCCATAGCTGGTAATGTTATTACATGCAAGAAGGGCATCCCGGCCACTATAGATCTCCTTCCAGTGGTCTAGTAGCCATAGCTGGTAATGTTATTACATGCAAGAAGGGCATCCCGGCCACTATAGATCTCCTTCCAGTGGTCTAGTAGCCATAGCTGGTAATGTTATTACATGCAAGGAGGGCATCCCGGCCACTATAGATCTCCTTCCAGTGGTCTAGTAGCCATAGCTGGTAATGTTATTACATGCCAGGAGGGCATCCCGGCCACTATAGATCTCCTTCCAGTGGTCTAGTAGCCATAGCTGGTAATGTTATTACATGCAAGGAGGGCATCCCGGCCACTATAGATCTCCTTCCAGTGGTCTAGTAGCCATAGCTGGTAATGTTATTACATGTACAGAGGGCATCCCGGCCACTATAGATCTCCTTCCAGTGGTCGAGCAGCCATAGCTGGTAATGTTATTACATGTACAGAGGGCATCCCGGCCACTATAGATCTCCTTCCAGTGGTCTAGTAGCCATAGCTGGTAATGTTATTACATGCACGGGGGGCATCCCGGCCACTATAGATCTCCTTCCAGTGGTCTAGCGAGTTCCATAGTGTCACTGCTCTTACAGAGAAGAATCCCCTCCTATGTCGGTGGAGAAAGCACCTTTCCTCTAACCTTAGTGGATGCCCTTGGGTTATAGTTACACTCCGGGGTATAAATAGATTGTGGGACAGATCTTTGTATTGACCCCGAATATATTTATACATAGTTATTAGATCACCCCTCAGGCGTCTTTTTTCTAAACTAAATAAACCCAACTTTGACGATCTTTCAGGGTACTCTAGTCCCCGCACTCCTTTTATTAACTTTGTTGCCCTTCTTTGAACGCGCTCCAGTTCTGATATGTCCTTCTTAAGCCAAGGGGCCCAGAACTGTACACAGTACTCCATATGGGGTCTGACCAGTGACTTGTACAGGGGTCACATGATGCTCTGGTCATGGGCACCTATGCCCCTCCTGATGCCCCCCATGATCCTATTTGCTTTGGCAGCAGCTGCCTGGCATTGATTACTACAGTTGAGCTTATTGTCAACTAAAACCCCTAGGTCCTTTTCCATTGTTGTTTTACCAAGCATTTGTTTATTTAGTGTGTAATCATGGTACAGATTTCTCCTTCCCATGTGCATAACCTTACATTTATCTGTGGTAAACTCCATTTGCCATTTAACTGTCCATGCTTCCAATTTATCTAAATCTGTTTGTAGCTGCCTGCTGTCCTCTTTTGTTTTAATTACTTTACACAGCTTAGTATCATCTGCAAAGATTGAGACTTTACTGTTTAATCCATACCCAATGTCATTTATATATATATTGAAGAGAATTGGTCCCAGAGCTGACCCTTGTGGTACTCCACAAGTAACAGTGACCCAGTCTGAGTGTGTACCATTGATAACCACCCTCTGCTTCCGATCATTAAGCCAATTTCCCACCCATCTGCACACGTTTTCCCCTAGTCCAAGCGAAACAAAACCAACCAGCAGCCGGACTAGAATCTAAAAGATTTCAGGGCTGACCGCTGGCTTTTCTCTGGAGCATCCCGAATCAGTATACCCTGCTGTGTGAAACCTCCCAGGATGCTGGTAATAACTCACCTCACCCTGGTCCAATGGCACATGCGCGTGCTCTCATCTAATCAAAGCCGTTTCGACAAATGGCTTTGATTGTTTACACTGGGGAGAACGCGCTGCCGCATCCACAGTGGCCTGCAAAAGGCAATCAGAACCCTTTGCCAAAGAATGTGAACACGGCAAAGGGCTCTGATTGGATGAGAGCCCGTGCATGTGCCGTTGGACCAAGGAGAGGTGAGTTTTAATGGGCGAACTGGGGGGTTTCACATAGCGAGGTACCCCAATTCAGGATGCCCAGGAGCACGGGAAAAAACCCGAAATAGTAAGTTGGTCGAGGGGCAATTCAACATGAGCTTGTTTGGGGGGGGGGGGGTGCGCGCTATTATGAATCTTTGCCCCGGTGCAGAAAAGTCTAACTACGCCTCTGCCTAAACCCTCTCATTCTGGCCCCCTAAACCCAGGATTTTCACTTACCTTGGTCCTGTTATTCCTGATGGGGACACGTTGTGCAAATCTCCTGGGATCGCCTGTAAATAACACTTTCCTCATACTCAGAATGCCTGCACGGGAGGCTCAACCAAACACCAGCCTGTATTTCATTCAGCCAATCACCGTCTTGCAAACAGCAGGTCATCCCCATAAAGAGGTATGTCAACCCCCCCACCTAAAAGAGTCTTGTAGGCTTGGGGAGGGTGTTGCTTCTCTTTTACAGTGCTCTTCTTTACAGGTGACTTCATCATCAGCTTTGGCTAAACCAAGCGGCGGTAATGACCTCCCCAGGTGAAAAGATCCAAATAGCTTGTGCACACTTACAAAGCCTGTAGAGATGGGTGCCAGGGCCGTGGTGGCGCCTCTTTAAATCCAAAGTATGTACAAAGGCCAGCACACCAGATGTGGTGTGCTGGCCTTTGTACATATTTTGGACCTCCCCACGTGAAAACGCTGAGAGTATTAGTTACTGGAACACAAAATTGTAATCACCCATCTGGAGAAGCTGAATTACAGCAGGAGGGGTTTAAAGTGGACCAACACCCAGGATTTTCACTATCCTGGGTTTTGGTCCCCCGATCGGGGGTGCCCCGCTGTGTGAAACCCCCCAGAAAGCCCCAAAAACTCACCTGACCCCGCTCCCACGTGACTCGCTCCACCAATCACCACCGACGGACAAGCGAGGTCTGTCAATGGACAAGGTGAGAGCGCCCGCTGCCGCCTCTCGCGCGTCCCTCTTACAACGTTTGTGAATGGCCGGCGCGGGTGCGCGCCCTGCTAGAGGGATGTGCGAGAGGCGGCGGCGGCCCGCGCATGCGTAGTTGGAACGAGGAACAGGTAGGATTTGCGGGCGTCCTGGGGGGTTTCACACAGCGATCGGGGTGCCCCGCAGGCGGGGAGCTGATCTATAAGATTCCCGGGCCGATCAGCGGTGGGTGTTGGTCCACTTTAAAGTGGACCAACACCCAGGATTTTCACTATCCTGGGTTTTGGTCCACTTCCGATCGGGGGTGCCCCGCTGCGTGAAACCCCCCAGATCGCCCTAAAAAACTCACCTCACCCCGCTTCTACGCGAGCGCTCATCCAACCAGAGCGCTCAGAGCCGCTGTGGTATGTATGAACAAGCGACGGAGAACCACAGCTGCTCTGAGCACGCTGGAGGCCGCATCTCGCGCTTCCCTCTAACAGGGAGCGCGCCCGTGCCGGCCATTCATAAACGGTGCGCGCCCTGCTAGAGAGAAGCACGAGATGCGGCTCGCGCATGCGCCGTTGGAACGAGAATAAGGTAAGGTTTCTGGGCGTCCTGCGGGGTTTCCCACAGTGGGGCATCCCGATTTCGGATGCCCGGCGGAAGGGATCTGATCGGCCCCTGATCCCCCCTGGGTGTTGGTCCACTTTAAGCCGTGAGCTCAGGAGTGTGAAGCGTCGCTTCTGCCTCTAATGGTTAGTCAAGAAGTTTTTTTAGGAAAAGGTGGTAGTGGGCCTCCCCATACCCTTGGTCCCATTGACCACTCTATACACTCAATCACAATAATAATTATCTTTAATAAATTGTATTATTTTTCTAGGCTGGCACTGCCTACTATATCATAGAAAAAAAGCTACAATACAATATGACAAACATTTACACATTATAAAAAAACCTTATTGCACAATGTTGTTGTTTAAATATACAGAACTGGCCCATGCTGTGTATCTTCATCAGTGCCAGAGCTCAGGAGCAAACTGCAAAGCATACATAAATTATAACGCTATTGATTTATTCATATGCATATCAATACATTTTTTATGGTATCAAATAACTAAAATGAATCAATAACATATTTACTCTATATGTACATATCAATACATTTTTGTACGATATATGATAATTAGGACAGGCTGATTCATTACTAGCGCCAGGTATCGGCACATTAGCGTCTGTACAAAGAGCGACTGCTAGTAGACGCTGTGATCGGCTATCAGGCGATGTAACAGAGCGTCTCAGTCGCTCTAGTAACCTGGCCGGCATTGATGAATGAGATGTATGTTGGGCGCTCTAACACCAGTACAGCGCTGCAGCGAGCGAGAGGTAGCACTAGCTCATTGCAACCGACTCTAAGGCCCTTATTCATCAAGCGATAGCGCCAGGTAGTGTCTGACGAGCGCCAGGTAGCGGCAGCTAACGGCGACTACCGACTCAAGTACGCCCGGCGGCGGTCACAATGACGCATTTATCAAGCAAAATGAGGCTAGCGCCGGCGAGAGCGACGGCTAGCGCGGCATTCATCATGAAGCCGCCTGGACCGAACAGCGCCGCTGCAAATTCCCTCACAGCGCCAGGTATGAGCTGTCGCTCCCTGGCGATGTCCAATGCATTTCAATGGAGCAATCTATAATTAATCATAATTAATTGGGATTAATTTTTTTTTTTTTTTTTTTTAATGTCAAAAAATCGGAGAACACTTCTGCAATGTTAGGATTTATTTTTAAGTCAAAAAAAAAATTAAAAAAAATATGTGCAGAATTGATCTAACAGGTCTGAGATTAATGTATTCATATTACAAAATGATTCTAAAAACATGTATAATGTTACATTCAAAAAATATGGTTGTTTAGGGGTTAAAAACTAGTTAATACACATCGCCGCCAGCGCTCTGGGGTTTAAACAAGGAATGGACAGCGACAGCACATTCGGAGCGTGATTTGTTGATGAATATGAAGCTAGCCGTTCGCTCTGGCCATTCGTTGTCAGGCGCACACATACAACGCTGGACCTGTGAAACAGCGACCCCCCAGCCCGTATTCAACATTACCGCACACCGACTGAGTCGCTGTCATCAAGCTAATGCCGGCCAAGCACAGTGAATACTGGCTGGCGCTGAAAAAATCACGCTACAGTCGCTCATCTGTCGCTACCTGGCGCTATTAATGAATCGGCCTCCCCGTGACTCACACCATATTTAACAAAAAAACAGACTCACACAGCATCGGCGCTCTGGATCTGGTTGCTATAGCATAGAGCGCCAGACGCTGTGTGATTAAAGTCTGTTTTTGAACACATATCCACCAGTAACAAAGCGAAAACATTGTCATCGTTGTAACATTGTAACATTAACACTTTAGTGCCAGACCTGTAATGACAATTCTGCATATAAAAAATCAAAAAAGTTTTCAAAAATGACTCTTTCTAGGGCAGGAGAGGTCAAAATATTTGTTGGGGGCTAGGCACACCCACACACAAGAAGAAGACACCTTTGAGGCTAACCACGCCTATTACATATAATATTACAAATATTCATTGCATAATGTTCATTCATCACTGATTTTTATTAGACAAATATGTCAACGTTTGCTAGAATGCCTTTGGGTGTGGCCACATGCCACAGGCACCAGCAACGAAGTTCTTTTTAAAAAACTTCATATACATTTGAACAACAATAATCACATGGAAAAACACTATTACAAAGTTAAAAAAACAATACAAATATCAAGAATAGGCAGCTCGTAGTGGCACCCGTCTGGGGCACCCAGACTTTTTAGGGCCAAGGATGGACTAGTTTCGCCCACTTCAGGGCTTTCTCAACATCAGATGCCCATTTAGGCCCTTATTTATGAAGGAATAGCGACAGGTAGCGACTGGTGAGCGGCAATGACGGGCCCCGCCACGAGAACGCCGGCTCCCCACCACAATCACACATTTATCAAGCCAATCCTGCTTAGCGACTGAGATAGCGCCATATAGCAACTCATTCATCATTATTCCAGCCTCAGCCCACAGCGCCAGCGTCCGACCTTGAACAGCGACAGGTATGACCTCTCGCTACCTGGCGCTCTCCAATGCATTTCAATGGAACAATCTTTGAATATTCATAATTAATTGTTATTGTTTTTTTTTTTTTAAATGTGAAAAATTCTGTGACCACTTCTGCCATTTTAGATAATTTTTTTTTAACAGAAAAAAAAAAAAAAAAAAGATTGTACAGAATTGATATTACAGGTCTGATATTAATGTATTTATATTACAAAATTATTTTAAAAACTTGTTTTTTTTGGTTCCCAAAAATATGGTTGTTTGGGGGTTAAAAAACGACTTTTAAACCATCGCCGCCAGCGCTCTGGGGTTTAAACATGCATTTTACAGCGCGAGAATTTTTTGAGCGTGATTTTTTAATGAATATGGTGGGAGCCGGTCGCTAGGGCCAGTCGCTATCATGCGCTCCCATACAGCGCGGAACTTGTCAAATAGCGACTCCTCACCCAATATTCAACATTACGGCAAACCGACTGAGTCGCTATAAACAACCGAACAACGGCCAAGCACAGCGACTACCGCTACCTGCCGCTATTAATGAATCGGCCTCCCCGTTCCTTAGTCACAACATACAATTTGCCTAGATATAACTGTTGTTTTCTGTTCCACTACAAAAAAAAAAAAATATAAAAAATATATGTTGTATAAAAGTGGTGTATATAATTAAACATTTTGGTACATATCCAGATTTCACATAAATAAAAAATAGTTTACCTGGAGGTCTTAAAAGGAGAGGGACACCCAAAGAGACCCTCCTATAGGCTACTTTTTACTTCTCGATGTATATTCAAGCAGCATGTGCTGAATGGCTGCATAACCCACGTATCTGTAATGTGAGTAATAGCACAGCTAACTATCTCTTAAGGTCTCCTGAAATCCCATACATTGGGTCAAAGATAAACATATTAAGAAAAGATGTTTCTCACAAGTTATGCTGGCAGGGGCTCTTATGGTGTATGACTGCTCCCTCTTGGAGGCCACTAGTTGTTTCTGTGAAGGATCCTGTAGAATGAACCAAAGACACGTGGAGCTGATATAGACATCCCCCCGCCCACAAAACCAGCGTGTCTATTGGACCATCAATGAGACCTATGAGGTCTCATTATGAGAATATCGCCGAAGAGACGTGGGGTTCCACCCCTCATACCTGTGAGGGGGAGAGGGGAGAGCACGAGGGAGGAAGGGGAGGGGTGGAGAGCGCGCCCCACTGACACCGCGCGTCCATCCCCATCCCATACGACGTGCGCGCGACCGCGGCCCCCGGCCAGACTGCGGGTATACGCCCCCCGGCCTGGCCATACTGCGAGGCGTATGTGCGTGCGTGCACATCAAAGGAGAGTAACTCCTTCAGGAACAAGCCTACCCGCACTATAAGGGGGCCGGAGTCACCAGCTGTCATCAGGCTGGCGGCTCCGCCCCCCGACCCAGCAACACAGCGAGGCACGCCGTCCCACACTCCCATTCCTGTGCTCGCCCCCCCCCCCACAGAGCCCAGAACCCCCCAAGCTGGGAACGGGCAGGGTGCCCTTCATAGCACCCTAAGGGGCATAGATGACCCCCTGCTCCCCCCGCCCAGCGCCATTGGCGATATCCCGGGTATTCCCTATGATATGATAAGTTGGTCCTATAAACCATGTGACAGACTCTCTGCCTTTTGGATTTCACCACTATTCAATTGCCCACCGGGTCGTTCATGGGATGCCCACTGTTCCTTTTTCTATATGGCCCATGGGACCCTACTTGGGCATATTGGATTTTAAAGGCACTGTTTCTGCCCCTTGGACTTTACATAGATTCATTACTTTCATTTTCTTAAGCATGTTCCAGACAATGTCATTGTGTTGTTGATTGTGTTACAGACTGCCATTGTGTTGCTGATTGTGTTACTGGCAGAGTTGAGGGATTGTGTGGCCTGCTCCCATTGGTCTGTGCGTTTGTCATGCAGTTCTCCATCAGGTCCACAGGGGAGGTCCCCTTGCATGGAGACTTGCACATAAGGCCCAGGGTGGCACTAATAAAACAAGGTCATCTTCACCCTCAATACTGAGTTCCGTCTCTTATTGGGGGAAACGCTATATCGCAATTCACTAGCCCTTGTAAGAGCTGTTCCTGTTTTCCTCACGGAAGACTCTGGAATTCCTGCAGCACCTCTCACCATTGGGAAAAGGACTTCTCTGGCGGGGAAGCCCTCCAGCGATAAAGGTTATCGCTACAAACCATAAAAGGTAAGTCAACCATTGATCCGGTCCCCATATATTGGAACCCCATATTCCACGTGGAAGATCAAAAGCTCATTCGTAATCCCTATCAGACTAGCTGCTACCCCGAATAGAGATTAGAGAAAAATAGAGAGTGTATATGGCGTATATTACATTAATCAAATTGGATTATATTGTTTGGGCATACCTCCATTACCTTGAATCAATATATATGATACATACTAAGTACACTTAAATCCATCCAATTTCTAGCCAATCAGTATTTTTTGTACTGTGCTAATAATAAATACAAAGACGGAAATGGCACACCTATCAGATAGTATTATATGTATAGTGGGTGCAATCACACTTAGGGCCTCCACCCACCTCAGCCCCCTCACAACTCAAAATAAATAAATAATGGATGCACACCACAACACTATTTAAGTTGCAAATTCAAAAATTGTATTTTAGCAAATTGCACACATAATAAAAAATCTGTACAGCATATACATTAGATAAAGGATACAGTAGGTAAACAATCCATGTGCCCAATCAATCAACAGGAGAATGGTGCCCCTAAACGACTATAAGCAAATGAACACATGAACTCCTTAGCAGTAAGCTTATACAAAAAGAAAAAATGACAGTAGGTAAAAAATTACCATATATACTATAAAGGTGGTCACCATATATCTCCTGCAGATCATCAGTCTACATAAAGCAAAAATGATTGTGTGATACCTGCTGCTGGTATTATACTGGGTCAAGGAATATACAGGCATCGCTGCCTTGAGAAAGGGGCTGTAGGCCCTGAAACGTCGGCTTTATAAACGCGATCACAACCGTGCCTTCTTTGAGGGGTATAATGTTCCTTGCATTTATTCATGCTCATGCTTTATTGTGCTCTTTGGTGTGTTATCCTGTCTGGTGATTTTGGATTTCTTGATTAACATGCATGATATTGTATTCATTTTCATGAGGATTGTTTATGATTTGTAAAAAATCTTGTATATTCCTTGACCCAGTATAATACCAGCAGCAGGTATCACACAATCATTTTTGCTTTATGTAGACTGATGATCTGCAGGAGATATATGGTGACCACCTTTATAGTATATATGGTAATTTTTTACCTACTGTCATTTTTTCTTTTTGTATAAGCTTACTGCTAAGGAGTTCATGTGTTCATTTGCTTATAGTCGTTTAGGGGCACCATTCTCCTGTTGATTGATTGGGCACATGGATTGTTTACCTACTGTATCCTTTATCTAATGTATAATTTATCTAATGTATATGCTGTACAGATTTTTTATTATGAATTTGCAACTTAAATAGTGCTGTGGTGTGCATCCATTATTTATTTATTTTGTACTGTGCTAATAATGAAAAATAAATAAATAAAAAAAAAAAAAAAAAACAATACCTATAAGAAAGACAGAAAACGTATGGACTCATTAGGGCCTGGGGCCGCATCAGCTTTTAATCGAGAAATCCAACGGGTTTCTCGCTGTAAGGTAATTTTCTCAATATTACCCCCTCTGGGCGATGGGTGGACACGGTCCAAAACTTGAAACATCAGACCCTTCGGATCATGAGTATGGCACTGGAAAAATGGCGGCCAATCAGGAGAGGAGAGGTCACACAATGATTTGAGAGAAAAAAAAATTAAACACAAAAAACCCTGTTTAAACAGAGGAAAAGTAACGTCCATTGAAATGTATGGGAGAGCGACAAGTGGCGACAGGTAATACCTGGCTCTCTCGAAGCTAGAGCACCAGCGCTATACGCTGAGATGCCTGTAATGATGAATCGGACGCTACATGGCGCTGTTAGAGTCGCTCACCAGAACACCGCCTGCCGCTACGAGGCGCTACCTGCCGCTATCCCTTGATGAATAAATAAAAGTTTAGTGGATGCTATTTTCACAGTGCTATTATCCCTATTATATTGGGCCCCATAATATGGGTTTTTACCTTAGCTCAATTAACAATACGCTTATAATCATCAAGACATATAATAGTATAATAGTATAATATTCAGTGGGCATTTGGTGTCAGTTATTCCCATTAGAGATGAGCGAACTTTTGAAAAGTTCGATTCGGCCGATTCGCCGAATTTCACAAAGAAATTCGGGTTCGGCCGAATCGAACTTTTATGAAGTTCCCCATCAAAAATGCCGGCATTTAAAAAACAAAACAAAAAAAAAAAAAGCATTTTTGCCAGCATGGTGGGAGCGGGCCGGCCGGCTCCCACCATGCCGGCAAAAATGCTTTTTTTTTTGTTTTGTTTTTTAAATGCCGGCATGGTGGGAGCGGGCCGGCCGGCTTTACCGGCCCGCCGGCCGGCTCCGCTCCCACCATGCCGGCATTTTTTTTTTTTTATTTCAGGAAAAATTCGATCGGCACGAACCACAAAATATTCGGGTTCGTGCCGAATCGAATATTTCCTGAAATTCGGAGCGAATTCCGGTTCGTCCGAACCGGTTCGCTCATCTCTAGTTCTCATGTTTATCATGGATATCGCTATTCTAGGTTCGCATGAAACATATCTGTTAGATTTCTGTGCTTATATACATCTGAAACGACTCAGAGCAGGGAACATGAAGATGGCGAATTGCCTTAAAAGGCCTGGCGTGAGTTTTTTTCTGACGCTAACAAAGGAACTGGTAGCGCGTTGCCCTCAGAAACGTTCACCGTCCAATAGTTGAGCGTTTGCAGTCGGTACGTCAGATGCCAGCGCTCTTCCCGTCCTGTTTTTAACGGAGTTATTTTATATAACGTGTAAATTGTTTGTCATATTGTATTGTTGTTTTTCTTTACGATATAGTAGGCAGCGCTATCCTAGAAAAATAATAAAATGTGTTAAAGATTATTATTATTGTGATTGAGTGTATAGCGGGGTCAATGGGACCAAGGGTTTGGGGAGGCCCACTACCACCTTTTCCTAAAAAATACTGTTATGTGCAAACCCACCATTGACCAGCTTTACAGTTTAAATAAGTATATATCACATGTGGAGGTTGGTCCATAGTCTATTATTTTACCGCCTTCCATCGTAGAGGTGTAATTAGGACTTTAAGACATAATGCAGGGGCCCTTATTTAACAAGGGATAGCGCCAGGTAGCGAATGGTGCGCGAACGGTAATGACGCTCACCGCCACGAGAACGCCGGCTCCCCACCGCAATCACACATTTATCAAGCCGATCCTGCTTAGCGACTGACAGAGCGCCAGATAGCGAATCATTCATCATTATTCCGGCCTCACCCCACAGCGCCAGCGAGCGACCTTGAACAGCGACAGGTATGACCTCTCGCTACCTGGCGCTCTCCAATGCATTTCAATGGAGCAATCTTTAAATATGCATAATTAATTGATATTAATGTTTTGTTTTGTTTTTTTGTTTTTTTTTAATGTCAAAAATTCTGTGACCACTTCTGCAATGTTAGATATTTTTTTTAAGGTAAAAAAAAAAAATTGTGCAGAATTGATATTACAGGTCTGATATTAATGTATTCATATTACTAAATGTTTTGAAAAACATGTTTTGTTTTTTTTAATCAAAAAATGTGGTTGTTTGGGGGTTAAAAAACTACTTTTAACCCATCGCCGCCAGCGCTCTGGGGTTTAAACATGCATTTCACAGCGCGAGAATTTTTTGAGCGTGATTTGTTAATGAATATGGTGGGAGCCGTTCGCTATGTCCATTCGCTGTCATGCGCTCCCATACAGCGCAGAACCTGTCAAACAGCGACTCCTAACCCCATATTCAACATTACCGCACACCGACTGAGTCGCTGTCAACAGCCGAACAACGGCCAAGCACAGCGACTACTAGCGTGCGCTGTGAAAATACCGCTACTGTCGCTCATCTGTCGCTACCTGGCGCTATTAATGAATCGGCCTCAGAGTTGCAACAAATAGTAAAGAATAAAAATAACAAATAAGCTCTGCACCTTGAGACCATCATTTTTGCACACACTAATGTAAACTTTCAAAAAGGCCATTGAAAGTGGAATTACCCGGAAAAAGCTGATAGCCTTACCCTATTAGTGTGCCCAACAGCAATGTGTCCTACTGGGAGTTCTCCTAGGCCTTCCTATGGCCAGTCCGCCCCTGCCCGCAGTCCATACCCTATTCTTCTGAAATGTTATCTATATATCCTCGCCCACCATACATTCATCACATGGACCCATTTAGCCTCGAGCACAGAGATTGCCAGGAATTCGCGCCTATATCCATATTTCAGTTTTTCTGCCGAACCTTAATTTGCATAACATATTGTTATGTTTTTAGCATTAGAGCAAATTGTTAGCAGCTGATTTACGGCAGCAAATTACTTTCTGGTAACGCGGCTTTTGTAACAACTCGATGACTTGTCTCAAGTAGCGATGAGGAATTTTCATTCTAAAATCTCCGGCGAATACTAATTAGCTTTATTGCTAAACGGATTTTATTTTCCTGTGTGTTGCTTGGCCCATAACACGGGGTTCTTACAAATGTCACAATGAATTATATATTGAGGTGCGATTCCAGGGGTTTGTTTTGGAGTGTTGCAGATGAAAGGCGAGCGTTGCGGAGGAACCCGAGCGACTCGGCTAGACGCTTCATTAGTCCCCAAGTGCGAAACCTTTCAAAACATTTGTCATAATGTTTAACGCTAAGAGGCCGATTCATTAATAGCGGCAGGTAGCAACAGTTGAGCGACTGTAGAGGCATTTTCAGAGCGCCCGCTAGTAGTCGCTGTGCTTGGCCGTTGTTTGGTAGTTGATAGCGACTCAGTCGGTTTGCCGTAATGTTGAATATTGGGTGAGGAGTCGCTATTTGACAGTTTCCGCGCTGTATGGGAGCGCATGATAGCGGCTGGTCCTAGCGACCGGCTCCCACCATATTCATTAAAAAATCACGCTAAAAAAATTCTCGCGCTGTGAAATGCATGTTTAAACCCCAGAGCGCTGGCGGCGATGGGTTAAAAGTAGTTTTTTAACCCCCAAACAACCATATTTTTGGAAACCAAAAAAAACAAGTTTTTTAAATAATATAGTAATATGAATACATTAATATCAGACCTGTAATATCAATTCTGTACAATTTTTTTTTTTTTACCTTAAAAAAATTATCTAAAATGGCAGAAGTGGTCAAAGAATTTTTCACATTTAAAAAAAAAAAAAAACAATTAATAACAATTAATTATGAATATTTAAAAATTGTTCCATTGAAATGCATTGGAGAGCGCCAGGTAGCGAGAGGTCATACCTGTCGCTGTTCAAGGTCGGACGCTGGCGCTGTGGGGTGAGGCTGGAATAATGATGAATGAGTCGCTATATGGCGCTAAGCAGGATTGGCTTGATAAATGTGTGATTGTGGTGGGGAGCCGGCGTTCTCGTGGCGGGGCCCGTCATTACCGGCCGCTCACCAGTCGCTACCTGTCGCTATTCCTTCATAAATAAGGGCCTAAGTATTAGCAAGATGCAACCTGAAAACGATTTACTGCGAATCTGTCTGGAGGTCCTCCCACCCCACCACAGGGTCAACCCAATTAGGGAGGCTCCTTTTACACTAGCACGATCGCAGTTCGCTAGGGCTTGCAATCGTCCTTGAGTAGAGTGCTAACGCAAGCGATCTTGACGCAAATTTGTGGCATGCAAGACTTTTATCAGGGAGATTGCGATCACACAGCACGTGCCAAACATCCATGTGAAAGGGCCCATAGGTAGTAATGAGCTGGAGCTGGAACTACAGTATCTAGTCCATAGCCCTCCACTGAATTAGTCCCCAGCCTCCAGCATTTGGTACTTCTTCATTAGAGATGAACGAACCAGTTTACTTTGAATTTCAGGGTAAGTTTGATTTTTTTTCTTCTACATATTTAAGTGTTTAACCCTTAATAATAACAAAACACAACACAGGATCCCCCTCCTTAGAGTTAAAGTGGACTGAAACTGAGCCCTGATCGGCCCGGGAATCTATTAGATTCCCGGGCCGATCCGTTCCCTCCCACCGGGGCATCCAAAATCAGGATGCCCCGCTGTTTGAAACCCCCCCCAGGATGCCCGCTACACTTATCTTACTTCCCGGTCCAACATCGCATGCGCGCCCCCGCTATCCCTCTAGTTGGGAATGTCACAAATGGACGGCGCAGGCCTGTTAGAGGGAAGCGTGTGATGCGGTCGCCAGCGCGCTCAGAGTCGCTGTGCTAAGTTGTCTTTTAGACGTGCATAGCTCAGCAGCTCCGAGTGCGCTGATTGGACGAGCGGCCGTGCATGTGCCATAGGACCGCGGTGAGGTGGGTTGATGTGGGAGATCTGGGGGGTTTCACATAGCGGGGCATCCCCGATTGGGGTGCCCCAGAGGGAAGGACCAAAACCAAGGATCGTCAAAATCCTGGGTTTTGGTCCACACTTAAAAAAATTAAATAAAGGTGTGGGATCCCCCCTATGCTGTAAAACCAACCCGGGCACCAGCTATGGGGGCAGAAAGACCAAGACTACCAGCCTGCATAGCCCATGGGCAGCGGGCTTTTTCGCCCCCTGGGCTTTGGCGAGCTAAGCAAAGGGTTATGGCAAGTCAACCGCTTGCTGGCAGGTGACTTGCCAGCTCCTCCTGCACTGTGAACTGTTATAGGGCTCTTAAAGTGGACCACAACCCAGGATTTTGACTATTCTGGGTTTTGGTCCCAGATGGCCTGACTGAACTCACCTCTTCCCGGTCTTAGGGCGCATGCCCAGCCGCTCGTCCAATCAGCGCCTAAGCCTTCGTCTAAGGCCAGCGGCTCCGAGCTCCCTGACGGCTGCATCCCCCGCTTCCCTCAAACAGGGAGCATGCCTGCGCCGGCTATTCACAAATGGTTGGTGCTTGTACGTGCCCTGCTAAAGGGATAGCCGAGATGTGGACGCTGTTTGCGAATGAACGGTTGAACCGGGAAATAAGGTGAGTTTCCGGGCGACCTCGGGGGTTTCACACAGCGGAGCATCACGGTTTTGGATGCCCCGGGGGGGGGGGGGAAATCGAGTGGCCTGGGAATCTTATAAATTCCCTGGCTGATTGCGGTGGGATTTGGTCCAACTTATCAGTTCACAAAGAGTTTAACGTAAATAAAATACACACACACAGAAAGAAAAATATTTCCCCGCCCCCCCTATACTTACCTCTAATCCATCACTGGTCTCTAAAGTTATCCAATGCTGTGTCACACGCCGATCTGCCACTGCTGTCACTAAATGGTGCCGATCCCTCCGTCTGTCAGTTACAGCTCGGCTCTCCAACGCGGGTAGGGGTTATTTTCCATTATAAATGCCCCTACAGTGGGGGGGGGGGGGATGTTGGGAGCCGGCTGCTAGATGCTCTGGAGACCGGTGCCAAATGATGAGGACATTGCCTGACGCTGGAAGGGGGGGGGGGGGGGGGGTTACGCTTATTTTTGAGCGAGTCTGTTAAACGTTTGGTATGGATTAACCCAGATTTTTTAGGAGAATTGGGCGAAACAGTTTGATTTAAAAAGTTCGCTCTTCTCATATTCCTAATGCCAATACAATTGCTCTGGCTAACACTACACTGTGTACTGGTTTAGGGGCCCCTAGGAAAAATAAATTAAAAATAAATAAATACATAAAAAATAAATAAATAAATAAATAAAATAAAAATAAAATTCACCTCAAAGTGGACCAACACCCAGGATTTTGACTATCCTGGGTATTGTCAAAAGTCATATATATATATATATATATATGAATACACAGAGCTCTTATTAATCCACCGTGATGTAGGCAAATCCACGCATGTTCACACACTAGACAGGCCGCCACCAATCATTAAAGCCTCTTACCAGATGCCCATTTCAAATCGGCAAAACAAGTATGGTTTCTCAATTGGATCCAGGTCTCCTTTAATTTATTCCTGATCTCCAACAAGGCCTTCAACTATTCACGTTTGACACACAGACTTGTGCTGGAAAATCATCATCCTCTAATCCAAGCCAATGCTCACAAAATAGGACTCCCAATCAATAATTCAGCAGTGGTTCAAAAATGATTAGCCATAAAAGAAAAAGTAAGAATATACATAGTGCAGATTGTCTAAAGCATGGAAAAAAAATTTTAATGGACAAGTATTGCACTCACAAAGGAATCAGTAAAAAAGCGCATGTTACATCAACAGCTGTAATGTCAGTAGTAGCTCTCACCACACGGACATCCCGGTTCGGCATGCACTCAGGTTTAAAATCATATGCTGGTATTCCAACGCGTTTCACCCTCTCAGGGCTTTAACTAGGATATCCAGCTTTAAAATCAAGTCCCATTTATAGCAATGTAATCCTCTAAGTGGGCGGTCGGGTGTGGCTAGGTAACCCGGAAGTGATATTAGCATAAAGTTTAATAAAATACTTTAAACCAAGTGAAAGTGATGCACCATATTTCTTAATAAAGTCAATCATCTCAAGTTAATCATCTCTTAAAAATAACTAGGGTGGTCCTATTTTGCAAGTACAGGTAACGAAATATACTTAATACCTGGAGACAGATGTCGGCACATATCTCGGGTCGTGGAGCGCATTTTCAACCTGAAATGCATCACTTCTGAGGTCCGCAAGATGGAACGCAGAAACTACACTGCGTTCCGGAAATGACGTGCCTCACATTCTCACTCATGAGGCGCCCTTGGCTGCGTTCCAAGGGATAAGCCTTTAACATCCCAGCTCTTAATATATTCCAACTATGGCGCTTTATGCGTCTTCTACTAATAAGGCACACATGGCCCGGGCGGCTCCCCCTTCAATCACTAAAAACCGGAACTACGTCTCTTCAGAGGACCACAAGGTGGAACGCAGAAACTACACTGCGCTCCGGAAATGAAGCACCTCACGTCCTTACTCATGAAGCGCACTAAGTACCTTCAGCGTTGCGTTCCAAAGGCTAAATCTTATGCGTCCCAGCTCTTAATGTATTCCAACAGTGACGCTTTATCCGTCCCTACTAGTAAAACGCATACATCCCGGGCAACTCCCCCTTCTATCATGCCCACACGCCAGCCAATCACCTCTATCTAAAAGTGACATTCCCGGGTCGATCAGGGGAGGGTGTTGGTCCACTTTAAGGGTTCTTCCTTCTCCTTTCACCTGCCAGACCGCGTCCTCTCTGTAGGCCCATCGGGTCTGGAGCTCTCTCTTGGACCCGGCGGGCTATCATCTTCTAATCTCAAGAAGCAGCTATCGGTAAGCAAGGAAGCCCCTGGTCTCGGGTCTGGTTGAGTCCAACAAAGTGGATTTCCTGTTTAAGCCGGACCAAAACCCAGGATTTTGACTATCCTGGGTTTTGGTCCTTGCCCCCAGGGCACCCTAATCGAGGATGCACCACTGTGTAAAACCCCCCAGGTTGCCCGAACTAACTCATCTTTTCCCGTGTTCTACGACACATGCGTGGCTGCTCATGTCTATGCCAGCCATTTACAAATGCCTGGTGCAGGTACGCGCCCTGCTAAAGGGATTGCAGGTATGCGGCCGCTGCTCGTGCATGCGCAGTTAGACCAGGAACGAAAGTGAGTTTTGGACGACCTGGGAGATTTCACACAGTGGGGCACCTCCGATCGGGGTACCCCGGGGGGAGAGAGTATGCCTGCCCTGGAGTCTCATAGACCAGCATTAAGTTACCAGCATCCACTTTCGCCACACTCCCGTCATTTCTCATTGATTGTTAATTGAATGGAGTATATGGCCCTTATTTAACAAGGGATAGCGACAGGTAGCGACTGGTGAGCGGCCGGTAATGACGGGCCCCACCACGAGAACGCCGGCTCCCCACCACAATCACACATTTATCAAGCCAATCCTGCTTAGCGACTGAGATAGCGCCATATAGCGACTCATTCATCATTATTCCAGCCTCAGCCCACAGCGCCAGTGAGCGACCTTGAACAGCGACAGGTATGACCTCTCGCTACCTGGCGCTCTCCAATGCATTTCAATGGAACAATCTTTAAATATTCATAATTAATTGTTATTATTTTTTTTTTTTTTTAAATGTGAAAAATTCTGTGACCACTTCTGCCATTTTAAATAATTTTTTTACGGTAAAAAAAAAAAAAAAAAAATTGTGCAGAATTGATATTACAGGTCTGATATTATTGTATTCATATTACCAAATTCTTTAAACATTTTTTTTTTGGTTTCCAAAAATATGGTGGTTTGGGGGTTAAAAAACTACTTTTAACACATCGCCGCCAGCGCTCTGGGGTTTAAACAAGCATTTTACAGCGCGAGAATTTTTTGAGCGTGATTTTTTGATGAATATGGTGGGAGCCGGTCGCTCTGACCAGTCGCTATCATGCGCACCCATACATCGCGGAACCTGTCAAATAGCGACTCGTCACCCCGTATTCAACATTACTGCACACCGACTCAGTCGCTATCAACAACCGAACAATGTCCAAGCACAGCGACTACTAGCGGGCGCTGTGAAAATACTGCTACAGTCGCTCAACTGTCGCTACCTGCCGCTATTAATCGGCCTCCCCGCGTAAAGTGCTGGCGCTCTAGCTTCTAGAGCCAGGTATTACCTGTCGCTACCTGTCGCTCCCCCATACATTTTAATGAATGTTCCCTTTCTTCTCTTTAAACGGGGTTTAATTTAATTTTTTTTTTTTTATTATCAAATATTTGTGTGTCCTCTCCTGGCCTAGAAAGAGTCATTTTTGAAAACTTTTTTGATTTTTTTAATATTTTTATGTAGAATTGTCATTATAGGTTTGGTATTAAAGTGTTAATGTCACAATGTAATAACAATGTCATTCCATATGTTTTTGCTTTTGCTTTGTTACTGGTGGATATGTGTTCAAAAACAGACATTAATCACACAGTCTCTGGCGCTCTGGGCTACAGCGACCCGATTTTGAGCGCCAGCATTATGTGAGGCAGATTTTTTTTTTTTTTTTTTTTTTTGTGCAATATGATTTTATTGAATGTTAACAAGCAAGTACATACAAAGCAATACATACAGGAAAAGGAATGCAGAACGGGCGAGCATGACAGCAATTATTAAAGGATATACGTTACAACTATGCTCTACATCAATGATTCACGGGTCATAAGCCAGCAGGATGCTATTTGATACCTGTAGGGTGGGGCGAGCCTCCCCAGCCGGGTCGTCCAAACTAGGTTTCCAACGATCGCTAATGCAAAACTTGACGCCGGTAGGAGAGATCCGGACCCCCACCCTCCCTCATGTGTCCCTTATAGGTTACCCATGGTCAAACACTGCTCCAGAAGCCCTGTCCGTCTACCGGAGAGAAGGAGGGTAGACGGTCTGCCCGAGAGAAAGAAAAACAGAAATATGTGAGAAAGGGGGAGGGAAAAAGAGGAGGAAAGAGAGGAAAGAAAGAGAAGGAAGAAAAGTTGATCCACGACCCCAACACAACCACTGTCACGTCACCTAGACCCACCTCCACTTGTCTCGTCCCGGCTCTCATACACCCACCCCTAAGCATTCTTTAAGAGGCTCTGAAAGTCCAGGGATTCCTTAGCGACCTCCCAAACCGACCACGTACCCAGGTACCTCTCTGTTGCGCCATCCATTTTTTCTGACACCAGATCTTCCATCCTCCTTATGTTCTCCACTTCTCCATACCATTCCAGCAGGGAGGGGGTGGTATTAGACCGCCAGTGACGAGGGATCACCACCCTGGCCGCTGTAAGGAGGTGTCTCAGTAAACCCCTGCCGCCCGCGGCGACCGACCCCGGGATCATAGACAATAGAGTCACCTTAGGGTGATTAGGTATGCTCTCAAGCGTCAAGAGTTTGTAGATCCCCAGTATCCTCTCCCAGAAAGTGTTGACCGCCGGGCACTCCCACCAAATATGGGTAAGGGTCCCGGGGGCATTATTGCATCTCCAACACTCCCCGGATTCCGATCCACCAAACTTAATCAAGTCCGCTGGACACCTGTACCATCTGGACAAAATTTTGTAGTTTTTCTCCTGAGCTCTGCACGCCATAGAGAATTTGTGTGTCAAAGCAAAAGATTTCCCCCATTCGTCGGCCTCGAATGATTGACCCAGCTCCCCCTCCCACCTCCTACAGAAATGGGGCAGCTCCTCCTCCTCTCCTCCCTCCTGGAGGATCTTGTATAACCTAGAAACTGTATGTGTGGGGGGGGTTGGGTCCCTAAGCATCCTCTCAAACGTTGTAAGGGGGCGAGACAAGATTGACCCAGGGGAGAATGATTTAACAAAGGCCACTAGCTGAGCATGCAGGAACCATGATAGGCCCCCTCCCCCGCTAAGCTCCCTCAGGTCTGTAAGAGCGGGGACCCCAGACCCAGAGATCACATCACCCAGTCTTGGATCCTGAGAAGCGCTCCACACAAGGAAAGCAGGAGTGCGCATTCCAGCAGGGAATGCCGGGTTATCGAATAGGGGGGTAAGGGGACCCGGTCTGTGTGATATGATGTCTTTTTTTATAAGCTTGTCCCACAGGGTCAGCAGGGGTCCCACCAGAAACGGGAGCTCCTGTCTCCTGGGGCGGTGGGATGGCTCCACCCAAGGCAAGGCCGTCAACCCAAGTGGAGAGATGTCCTGTTCAAGAGCGATCCATCGCTTACTATCCTTATGGTGGAACCAGTCAGTGAGACGCACCAGGACCGCCGCCGCATGGTACACCTTAAGATCCGGGACCCCCAGTCCTCCCTCGGCCCTGGGTCTACACAGGGTAGCTCTTCTAATCCTGGGTTTCTTGTTACCCCATATAAACTTAAAGAAGGCCTCTTTTATTGATTTAAAGAACCCTCGCTCCGGAATAATCGGCAGGGCCTGGAACACATACAGGAAGCGGGGGAGGATATCCATCTTTAAGATGTTGATTCGCCCCAACCATGAGTGCTTCCCCTTCCCGTAAGCTAGAAGGTTACTCAATGTGGTATTCAGGAGCGGGGCGTAGTTAAGTCTATACAACTTCCCTAGCTCTGTAGGTATCTTGACCCCCAGGTATGTGATTGCCTCCTTCTGCCACTTGAAAGGAAAATTCGCTTCCAATAATTGCCGAGTCTGTGCTTCCAAAGAAATATTCAACACCTCTGTTTTAGACAAGTTTACTTTGAAATTACTCAAGCTACTGAAGCGGTCGAATTCCGCCATAATAGAAGGTAGGGATGTATGGGGGGAGGTGATATACAAAAGCAAGTCGTCGGCAAAAAGTGAGAGCTTATATTCCCCCTCCCCGCTGGTTAACCCCTTAATCGAAGTGTTGGCCCTAAGTGCATTAGCGAGATGCTCCATTACTAGCACATATAATAGAGGGGACAAGGGGCACCCCTGTCGTGTTCCATTTCTGATTTGGAACGTCTCCGATAATGCACCATTAATTTTGACCCTAGCCGTGGGGTCCTGATACAGGGCCATAATTCTCTCTACCATCACTGGGCCCAGTCCCACTTGAGTCAGAGTGGCCTTTAGAAACCCCCAGTGAACCCTGTCAAATGCTTTTTCAGCATCAACCGCTAATAAGCAAGCAGGTATCCCCCGGGACTGGGCATAGTGCATCAGGGAAACAGTCTTAATAACATTGTCTCTAGCCTCCCTTCCCGTGATGAACCCCACCTGATCCAAATTAACTAGTGAGGGAAGCAGAGGTTGTATCCTGTTAGCGATAATTTTGGCGTACAATTTAACATCAATGTTGATTAGCGATATTGGTCTATAGTTCCCGGGTAAGGATCCGTCTTTACCTGGCTTCGGGATAACTGCGATGTGCGCTTCTAGGGCCTGTCTCGGGAAAGGGGCATTACTAGAGACTGAGTTAAACACTTTCATTAGAAAAGGGGTGACCAGGGGCCCCATGACTCTATAAAACCGAGGGGTGAACCCATCTGGGCCCGGGCTTTTCCCAACGGGGGTCTTGCCTATGGCGTCCGCCACTTCCTCTAGTCTGATGGGATCTTCCAGGGCCTCACTCTCCTCCCGGGGTATGACTGGTAAGGCAGTTTCCTCAATATATTCGTCAATAGAGGCGACTGAGTCCTGGCGCGTCCCACACCCGGCCGGTCCTTTGATATTATAAAGTTCTGAATAGAAGGTCTGAAAAACATCAGCGATCAGAGGGGTTTTGTGAACCTCCTTCCCTCCCACTGTTTTAATGCTGGGGATATACGTGCATCCCTGCCTTGGATGGAGAGACCGGGCTAACAACCTTCCACATTTATCTGAGTGCTCATAGAAGTAAGCCTTACCTCTGTCCCGAAATCTGAGGTAACACTGGTCATAAAGGCCTTTTAGCTTTTGCCTGGCCTCCAGCAGTTCTCTCAGCTCTGCGTGTCCAGAGGAGGCCTTGTGTTTGCTTTCAAGTTCCCCTATTCGATCCAGAGTGACCCTGATCTGCTGCGTCCGTTCCCTCTTGAGCCTAGCTCCATGTTTAATAAAAATCCCCCTCAGTACACACTTAAGCGCCTCCCACTGCATTGGCAGCGAAGTGCTGTCACTACAGTGGTCTAGAAGAAAACCGTTCACAGTGGCCTTGGCTTCAGCCAAACAAGCCTTGTCTTTTAATAAATTGTCATTGAGGCGCCACGTGCATTGCCTTGGGGTCGCGTTAAGGATCGGAAGGGTCAGGAAAACGGGCGCATGATCAGACCAAAGTATCTGCCCAATTGACGTTGTCGGGTCCCGAGCAAGAGCGTGATGACTAAGGAACAAATAGTCCAATCTACTATATGAGTTGTGAGTGTGGGAGAAAAAGGTGTAATCTCTCTTCCCCCCGTGTAGCACTCTCCAGGCGTCTACCACCTGAAGGGATTGGAGGGCCTTGCGAATTCTGTTAAGTTTAGCGTGGGGGATTGCAGATCTACCCTGGGACGAATCCACCCTTGGATCCAAAGCTATATTAAAATCTCCCCCCAGGATTAGAGTACCCTCAACAAACTCCTCCAGTGTTCTCAACATCCCCAAGCCCGCCTCCACCTGCCCCTGATTTGGCAGGTACAGATTGGCCAGGGTGTATCTGGCCTCACACAACACAAATTTAAGGAATAGGAATCTACCCCTCGGGTCAGTCTGAATCTCCAATTGCTCCAGGGGAACGCCCTTATGTACAGCGATAGATACTCCCTTAGATTTATTTTCTGGGTTGGGGCTGTGGAACCACCTGTCGTAGTACTTGTTTTTGATCTCTGGGATCTTCCCTTGGCAGAAATGTGTTTCTTGGAGCATAACTATGTCCACTCGTTCCTTGTGGAAGCCATATAAAATTTTTGCCCTTTTCTCGGGTACATTGAGCCCCTTAGCGTTAAACGTGCATATTTTTAAATCGGTCATGGGGGGCTAGAGGTGGGTGGGGCAAACACTCAGCCGTTCGAGACGGCGGTGCCCCGAGCGATACTACTGGACCAGGTGCTCCGGGGCCTAGGTCGGGCCTGGCTTTTCTTCAAAGAGAAAGATGAGAGATAAGAGAAGAGGGAAATGGAAAGAGAGAGAAGGGAAAAAGATAGTAGGAAAGACGTTGAGTAAATTGTCTCCCCGGTCTATGTCGGGTGAGACCTAAACCTTAGAAATTTTTGAGAACTTTAGGAAGCCTCCCTATAGGGGGGGGGGCAATTAAACTAACAGGGGCTAAACCCCTTTGCCTTGCGGATCCTGACAGGCCTAAACCCTACAGGATGACGCGGCACTCTATTGGGGGAAGTGACCTTGCGACACCAGAGGACCTTCCAGTAACCCAACACTGAACCGTAAGTGAATTTCCAACCATACGCTAGTCGTCTAGGCCGATAGATGGTTATCTTGTTAGCCGGACGAATATCTACATAGTGCAAGAACCGACCCCCACGTCAGCACCTATATATTCTCTTAACTAAACTAACCTACAGTAAATTAACAAACCCACACTTTAACACTAGGATGACGGATAAACGTCAACAATCGGTGTGGACAATCCACCCTCCCCAAACTACTCATCCAGCTCCGTAATCCCCCAGTCCCCGGCCAGGGAAAACAAAGTGGGATGAACGGATCTCCGTCCACCCCAGGGCCAGGAACCTGGGTATAACCTATAGACCAATAGCAAGTCCACTTAGGAAGTTTCCTGCCCCGTCAGGACTCCTCATCTCCGACAACGAACCGTGGACGCACAGCGGCCTCTAAGAGCCGCTCAGTGAGGAGCCCAGAAGGGGCACAAGAGCATGAGAAGCGGCGTCCAAGGGTAATCTAATGAACCGGATTCCTCCGGGGCCCGCCCCCTCCCCGCTCTCGGATCCATCGAGGCCGTCTGGGGACTCTCTGTGGGAGCGGGGGAGAGCGATCAAGATCAAGCCAGTCCGGTATCAGGAACGGCTCCATTCCCAGGAACTCGAACATGTTCGGCAGGTCCGTCTTGTTACGTAGGGCAAAAGTGGAATTGTCCTTCCGGATTATAAGATGAAATGGGTGTCCCCACTTGTAGGAGGCCCCCACCTCCCGCAGCTTATCAAGGAGTGGTCTCAGGATCCGTCTCATCTGGAGGGTACGGCGGGAAACATCTGGTAGGATTGTGATCTGTGAACCTCTCCAATTAAATCCACCTCTCTCCCAGGCCCGTCGGAGGATGTCCTCCTTGACTGTGAAAAAATGAATTCTGCATAATACGTCTCTGGGAGCCTGAGGGTCACCCGCCGGGCGCCCAGATACCCTGTGGATTCGATCTATGACCAGTTCAGAGCCCTGCGGGCGCTCCAGCAAGGAATTGAACAGTTCTGTAGCCGATGAACGCAGAGCCTCGGATTTCACGGACTCGGGAATACCACGAATCTTAAGGTTGTTGCGCCTATTTCTGTTTTCGTGGTCATCTACTTGTAACCAAATCTCGTTTATCTGTTGTTGGTGTGCCTCTTGCGATCTCTCCAGGTTTGCCAAACGCGTCTCGTGGTCTGCTCGGGAGTCGTCGAGGGCGGCAACCTTTGTTTCCAGCGCGGAGGATTTCTGTTGAATATCTTCAATCTCCCGGCGTAACGCCCTCTCAATCCTGATCGCCACCGCTTCCAAATCTGCTTTAAGCTCTGTTTTAGTCGGTAGATATTGAAGGATGGTCTGGATGTTGGGGTCAATAGGCGGATCCGGGGGCATCCGGTCTCCGGAGTCATGCGACATGAGAGAACTCGGTGAGGGGCTGGCCAAGCGGGCGCTCACACATTCGGGCCCCCCCTGATCCCAGGAGCAGGGACCGCGTTCAATCCCCCGGCCAAGCAGAATGTTACAGCCTGGGCTCTCATTTGAACCGGAGGACCATTCAAGATCCAGTGTCCCCAAGCGACCTCCCGCGGACCCCGATGGTAGACAGGAGGGGTCCGGGGCAGCGTGCACCAAAGCCCGCACCACCTTGAGGGCAGGGGCCGATTCCCTCTCTGCATCCCTCCTGAGCAAATCCGTGAGAGCCGGGGGTTCCCCCACAATCGGGGAGATGTGATATGGTGGTCCCCCAGCAGGGAGGCTGTCTTCTCCACTCTTCTCCATAGCTTCTGTGTGTGGCATAGGGCTAAGGTGAGCTGGGGACAGACTGCAGGGGAAGCTGTCAGCAGAGCTGCTATTGCCATCTGCAGCCGCGGAGCTACTGAGGGACGCAGCCTGGTGTGACATTGTAGCTGGGGGCCCGGCTGTTTCGTCGCCCCAGCCCATCTGCCTCCCCCCCCGGCTCCCGACGCTCACCTTCGGTCCGCCGCCGCCTCTGACAGAACCTTCTGTGCCCTGGATACAACAGTCCTCGGCAGCGTGACCTCGCGTCGGCTGCCAGCTGTCAGTTCTCCGCTGTTCCCCGCAGACTCCGGGCTTCTCTCGCGGGCCTTCACCCTCCGCCGCCTGTGACACAGCGGGGACCGGGCTCACCTCCTCTAGCTCATCGAGGGCAGATCTTGGTGAGGCAGATTTTTTGATGAATTTGGTGTGAGTTGGTCACACTGACCAGTCAGTACTGTTCACTCCCATATAGCGCTGTACTGGTGTAATGCTGGGCAGTGACTGACAGGCTGATTCATTACTAACGCCAGGTAGCGACAGATGAGCGTCTGTGGAGCGGATTTCAGAGCAACCGCTAGTAGTCGCTGTGCTCCACCATGGATCATTGTTTCAGAGCGTCTCAGCCGCTGTCCGGCATTGATGAATATGATATGTGAGTCGCAATACTACGCTGTATGGGAGAGAACCGTAACGCCAGCTCAGTGCGACTTACTCACACCACATTCATCAAAAAAACAGCCTCAAACATCGCCGCCACTCAAAATCATGTACTTGTAGCCCATAGCGCCAGACGCTGTGTGATTAAAGGCTGTTTTTGAATACATATCCACTAACAAAATGAAAACATAGGGAAAGACATTGGTATTACATTGTAACATGAACACTTTAATACCAGACATGTCAGGACAATTCTGCATAAAAATATTATCAATCAAAAAACATTTCAAAAATGTCATTTTCTTGCCCAGAATACATGTCAGAAGTTTTGTGTTTTTTTTTTAGGGAAAAAAAAAATTGGGATCAGGAAAGGGATTTAAGGGTCGTCCATAGAAATGTATGGGAGAGCGCCAGGTAGCGAGAGGTAAGACGTAGCGCTCTGCAAGGCTGAACGCCGGCGCTGTACGCTGAGCCTGGGATAATGATGAATCGGACGCTACATGGTGCTGTTCCAGTCGCTCACCAGATTCGGCTTTATAAATGTGTAATTGCGTGCCGTGTCCGGCGTTCGCCTGCCGCTACGTGGCGCTGCCTGCCGCTATACAGGCACTACCTTGCGCTATACCTTCATGAATAAGGCCCTGAGGTGCTCGGTAACAGCGAACCATGGCCGAGCACAGCGACTACTAGCGGTCGTTCTGAGCGCCTCGCTACAGGCGCTCATCTGCCGATACCTGGCGCTAGTAATGAATCAGCACGCCTGTTTTAATTCTCATCGGGTTGACAAACTTGCAATTATTATTTGCGTACAACTGTTTCCACTGACGTCCTATTGTTCGCCCTGATTCCCTTTCCGCTTCTTTTCATTCCGCGCATAGCCTGCAAAGTTTTACTCACTAATTATTTTATTGAGCAGCGTTGTCTCGATGAGTTGGAAGTCCTCCTGCTAATTCTCAATTACATTTTCCTGAAAAAAAAAGAAATAAAAAAAAAAAAATAATATATATATATATATATATATATATATATATTAAAATATTCCGCGGAGCCACTCGATTTGGTTTTGTATTCCTTTCTCGTGTTTCACCCCGATGCTCGCCCCGGTGGAACGTTCATGGAGAGCTGACATTGATTACTCAGAGGGTACCTGCCGGCTCCTGCAGATAGCAGTTGGGGTTTTCTCAACTTTAAGTTTCTAGCTTAAACGGGGAGGCCAATTCATTAATAGCGCCAGGTAGTGACAGATGAGCGCCAGTAGCGTTATTTTCACAGCGCACGCTAGTATTCGCTGTGCTTGGCCGTTGTTCGGCTGTTGACAGCGACTCGGTGTGCGGTAATGTTGAATATTGGGTGAGGAGTCGCTGTTTGACAGGTTCCGCGCTGTATGGGAGCGCATGACAGCGAATGGCCATAGCGAACAGCTCCCACCATATTCATTAACAAATCACACTCAAAAAATTCTTGCGCGGTGAAATGCTTGTTTAAACCCCAGAGCGCTGGCGGCGATGGGTTAAAAGTAGTTTTTTAACCCCCAAACAACCATATTTTTGGTAAAAAAAAAACATGTTTTTACAAACATTTGTAATATGAATACATTAATATCAGACCTGTAATATCAATTTTTTACCTTAAAAAAAATATCTACCATGGCAGAAGTGGTCACAGAATTTTTGCCATTTAAAAAAAAAAAAAAAAAACATTAATAGCAATTAATTAAGAATATTTAAAGATTGTTCAATTCAAATGCATTGGAGAGCGCCAGGTAGCGAGAGGTCATACCTGTTGCTGTTCAAGGTCGCTCGCTGGCGCTGTGGGGTGAGGCTGGAATAATGATGAATGATTCGCTATCTGGCGCTCTGTCAGTCGCTAAGAAGGATCGGCTTGATAAATGTGTGATTGCGGAGGGGAGCTGGCGTTCACGTGGCGGTGAGCGTCATTACCGTTCGCTCACCATTCGCTACCTGGCGCTATCCCTTGTTAAATAAGGGCCTTAACTTTGAAAATCTCATACTGATGAAAATATGAGTGTCCCAAATGTGTTTCAATTAATTGCTGAAATATAAACCATGGAGGCGAGCGGAGAAAACTTTACAATTGAGAAAAATTTCAACCATAAAGATGAGTGAGGCCAGGGGCGGACTGGGATTCAAAAACGGCCCAGGACTTTTTTGGTCACACCGGCCCTTCTGTACTGTGCCCGGCCCCATAAACTATGTTACATTACATGCAGGCAGCGCCACTTCTAGCCGGCCCTGTAACAGCAATGTTGCTATCACTACCGAGTGATGTTGCATTACACTGCTTACGTTGGCACCAGCCGGGGCAACTTTAAAACCGGGAAGAGGCGAGCTAGTTTTGGCGACCTGGGGGGGCTTCACACAGTGGGGCATCCCCAATCGGGGTGCAAGGACCAAAACCCAGGATAGTCAAAATCCTGATTTTGGTCCAATTTAAAGTAGACCAATTGTGTAAGGACTGTACCGGACACCTTTCTGTCTTAAGCTGATAATCCCCAATCTCCACCGCCTCTTCTGCCTATAGACAAGTCCCCGCTCGCAGGAGACGCGGATTATGCCTCTCCTGACTCGGTTACCCCCAGGACTTAATGGGCGCAAAGATTACCAGCTTAAGGTGGAGACTGATGAACGGCAAGGAGTCCCAAATGAGGATGCCGGAAGGCGGAAGTCCAATAAACTAGCCGAGGTCAAAACCGGGAGATCACGAAGCGAGGTATCCAATGTAGGTAGCAAAGAGGAGTCAAACAAGCCGAGGTCAATCCAGAAGGTCACGGGGCGAGGTATCAGAAGGGTCAGGCGATAATCGTGGTCAGGCAGGCAAAAGGTCGGGGCAGGCAGCAAGCAAGAATAGTCAGAAGTAACAAGCCGAGTATAACTGAGATAGCACAATCTATAACGCTCCCAACAACCCAGAGGCTATAACGGGCACTGGCAAAATGGAGCAGTCTGAATATAAAGGGGATACTGGCCACTAGGGAAGGGGGCAAATGGAGGGAAGGACGGTGATTGGTGCAACTGTAAAAAACGGGAGCGGTCCCAGGAACTGGACGGCCCAGGCCAGACAGGCTGACCAGTCCCTGGGTCCGCTCCCCAGGAAAACATCAGGGATAGGTTACTTTAAATCTGCCCCCGGCAGGCGCGCTGGGGGAAGCGCCGCCGGGAGGCATAAACAGGACGTGCTCGCACGCGCGCCAGAGGGAGGAAGCGCCGCACTAGGAGGAAGCCCGGCGGGGCCGCCCAGCCGCGCAGAGCGGGCTGCGGCACGGCCACCCGCACCACCCAACGCCGCCGACCCCCGGTCCCCACAGCAGCGCCGAGGGGTCGGCACGCCAGAAGACCGCCGGGCAGGAGACGGCCGCGTGCCACCCGACGACGCGCCGCGGGACCAGGGACGGCGAGGAGGTAAGAGCCTAACGAATTGCCAGGATTTTGCCTATCCTTGTCATTAGCTTTTCCCCGGGGGTATCCCGATTTAGGATGCCTAATTGTGTGAAACCCCCCCCAGATCTCCTACTCCACTCACCTTTCAGCCATTCCTGTTCTCACGACGTTTGTCCAATCAGAGCTTTAGGCCGTTGTTTTGGCTTGTGTGTTGGTATAGGAAGCGGGAGCAGCTGCATCCCCGGTTTCCTTGTGAATGGCTTGGAGCAGGAGCGCGCTTAGCTGCAAGGATTAAAGTGGACCAACACCCAGGATTTTGATTATCCTGGGTTTTGGTCCACTTCCTCGGGGGACCACGCTGCGTGAAACCCCCCAAAACGCCCTATTCAACTCACCTGACCCCGCTGCTACGGCGCATGCGCGCCCGCACGTCCGATCAGCGCGCTCGGAGTCGCAGAGGTATGCGCGTCAATGCGACGTCTTACCTCTGCGGCTCCGAGCACGCTGGCGGTCGCATCTCGCGCTTCCTTCTAACAGGGAGCGTGCCCTTGCCGGCCATTCACAAACGGGCACGCGCCCTGCTAGAGAGAAGCGCGCCTGCGCATGCGCCGTTGGACCAGGAGTCAGGTAAGGTTTGCTCACGTCCTTGGGGGTTTCACACAGCGGGGCATCCTGATCTTGGATGCCCCGCAGGGTGGGGTGGGATCGGTTGATCCTCCTGGGTGTTGGTCCGCTTTAAGCAAGGGAAATAGGGAAAGGTAAGGGGTTTCCTGGACGATCTGGAAGGGGCCACACAGTAGGGCATACCAAATCATCTATTTGGCCAGCCATGGAGGTGATTGGTCCATGAGAGCGCATACCCCCCACCATGCCAGAGCCCAGAGATGCCAGTGCCACAGCTAAAAAACAAAAGCAAAAGAAAATGGTACTTACCAGACAGCGATGATCAGTTTTCCAGCAGTGGCCCCTTGCCTCCTCCTGAACTCTACTGTGTCCCACGACCCCGCCGGGCCGGAGACTCACTGCTCGTCTGCTGAGCATGCGCAGAGCAGTAGCAGCTTCTTCTCTCCCCGCCTGGTCGGGGACAGCGTGTGGGGGAACTAAGATGATGCAGCTCTGTCCCCGCCCGGCGGGAAAAGAAGTTGCACACAGGCCACACACCTCGCTGGCCACGTCAGACCGGGAAGAAAAGGAGGCGAGTCGGGGGCTGCGCGGACAGGCAGGTGGGCGAGGGGCCGCGGAGTCAAGCAGGTGGGCGAGGGGCCGCGGAGTCAAGCAGGTGGGCGAGGGGCCGCGAGGACTTCGGTGTGGCGGCCCGACGGCAAGATGGGAAGCAGCAGCCTACCGGGATTTGTCCCGGTATGCCCTATGGCCAGTCCGCCCCTGAGTGAGGCTATAAAAAATGAAATTGCACCGATTAAAAGCGCAACAAAAAACACAACGGGGCTGACCCTGGAATACAAAAGAATATAAAACATGGCCCAGCCACTGGCCTTCCCCTGGGGAACTTCACCTCCGGGTCACTGCAAAACTCACCTTCTTCCTGGTTCCTTTGCTGATGTAAACGTCTACAGACGGCTGTAGCTGTTCAGACTGGGAATGGGAGCGCACCTGCGTCTGGGGATGCAGACGCTCTCGCTTCACATTGCCGCGCACAAAGCCATTTGGCGAGAAGAAAAAAATGGGGACTTGCTCTAGACCCTATTCAATCTGTAGAGGTGCCGCTCCCAAAGCTGCAAAAGAGCTCAAACCAGGAACAAAAAAAAGCCATGTAGGGAGGCTCTCAACTCATAAATTGATCAAAAAAATACATTTTTATTAATTACATATTTATAATCACTACATACAATACACTCAACATATTAAAATCCCTTAAAAAACACATAAATCAAACAATAACACACAGGACAAACCAACATAAAGGTGTGTAGGCGATGGGGAGAGTCTCACCACACTAATTGATATCAATGCCTAAATATATATGTGCTAAATCATTCAACATAGTGTTCCAACAGTGCAACTGAGCATGCGCAAATCCTGCCTATGATCCGGATCACTATCAAATCTATATATTTATAAAGTACTAAACATGTGCAAATCCTGCCTATGATCCGGATCACTATAAAATCTATATATTTATAAAGTACTAAACATGTGCAAATCCTGCCTATGATCCGGATCACTATAAAATCTATATATTTATAAAGTGCAAGTGCTACCAGTTAAACAATGAATTAAGAATTAATATTCCCAACCATAACAACTCATAAACATATAAACATATCAATCTACTCTATTCACCAATTAAAGAATAATATGAAGATATAATCACCTGTATATATTATTAGGCATCCCAAATCACAATACCAAATCCAGAAATTAAATCACAAATCTATCACAAAAAAAATCACCAGAAATAAAGCCAAGGTATCATGAAAATAACATGTGTGAAGTCTCCCCATCGCCAACCGCACCAGAAGCCACGCATTGCGTGGGCACATCACCCGGCTGGGCACATCATCAGGCTGAAGCCAAGGCCATTTGGTGAGCATTAATATGCATGGGGAGAGCCCACGTACGTGTTGTAGGTTTGGGAAATGGTACGTTTTAACTGGGCGATCTGGGGTTTCACCCACTTTAGTATGCTCACAGGAAGGTAACAAAGCCCGGGATAGTCAAAATTCTTTTTTTTCTTCCGCTTTAAACCGGACCAACACCCGTTTTGACTTTAACGGGTGTTGGTCCCACTGTTTGGTGATCGCGAAATGCTCGGAGGGGCATCCAGAATTCTGGAGCCCCCCTCGCAGGTAACAGCACATTAAGCTCGTAATACTCACATTCATTACGAGCCCGTGGCGAGAACGGAGTCCCACAATTGGCTTCCAGGTGGTCACGTGACCACCCGGTGGCTGATCACGGGACTCAGCGATTCTGGATGCCCCCTGAGCTTTTTCCGACCCCCAAACAGCCGGATCAACACCCGTTAAAGTAAAAACGGTTGTTGGTCCAGTATTCAAATCTGGGCAGTTCCATTCCAAAGAAGAAACCTAATCATTCTACTACTAGACTGATCTCTTGACTCGACCTTTGCTAGTTCTACCTTGTGTGAACACTGGCTGCCTGCCCTGACTTTGGCTCTGCTGTTCCTGAATTTGTGACTTTGTGACCTCGGCCCATTTTGAGGATGCTTCTGTTTAAGTTTTAAGCCCCTTTCAGGATTGCATCATCCTCAGGAGGACAACCGGATTTTCCCTAAAGTCCGATCATAGCCGTCTGAGGGAATCATCATGTAAGACTTGGGTTATTCAGACCTATAGAGGTGACACATCTCACAGTGCAATATATTGGGATGAGATTTTAAAAATATTGGGATGCATTACCCCCCCCCCCTCCTGCTGTGGCTATAACAAACAAGATGTGTCATTCTGGAAAGTCTCCAAGCTCCCTGGTGAGTATTATATCCATGCCGGGATATAAGAGATTACATCCATGCCGGGATATCAGAGATCCATTCCACATCCCGGGTCCTCTACAGGTTTTTCCCCTACTCACAGGTCTTCCCAGGTGATGAGACTAATTGAAGGATGGAAGCCCTATAAAAGGAGCTGCTGAGGTTTCCAGTGTGGAGATGGAGAGGCTGGGATGAGGAGCCTGTGCCTTGCTGCTCCCAATACTGACAGTGCTGAATTGCATCTGAAGGACTTTATGTGTTATCTGTTCTTGGAACCTGTGGATTAACAGCCTGGACTTGTATCCCCCCGAAAGAGGACCTGTGATATCAAGGACTTGCCATACGCTGTAATTATCCTACACTGAACATTGCTAAAGTTGGTGAGGTAACCGCTTGCTGTACTACATTGTATCCTGCATCATACTCTGAAGTTAAGAGATTTTGTCTGTTGGACTTTATTTTCAATAAATCGCTTATTATTTGACTAAGAACTGTCTTCAGAGTCATTGCCATTGGCCCCATATCCTGACACATTGTTATAGCCAAGAAGTAGTTGATGTATCATCATTTTTTATATTGTAATCAGCTGGGAATTCTAAAACGTCTGCCAGCTCCCTGGTGAGAGTTACATTGTTATATGTTGTTGTACCCAAGGAGCAGTTAATGTATCATCATTTTTATATTGTTATCAGCAGGGAATTCGAAAATGTCTGGCAGCTCCCTGGTGAGAGTTATATTGTTGTACATTGTTATAGTCAAGAAGCAGACGATGTATCATAATTGAAAAGATAGCAATCAGCTATTAAATCAATAGCCGCACTCTTAAAAAGGTAGGTACTAGTCATAGTAGTAGTACAAATATGCAGTTCAATAGTGTTATCAGAGTGTGCTGTTATGTATTTTTTCAAAAAGAGTTCAGATGTGAGTGTGTGTTTGGTGCTTAAAGTGATACTGCAGACAAAGGTAAGTGTTGCACCATTGCGTCAGGGTTACATTTGGCGCTGTCCTAAACTGTTTTCCGTTTTTACATTGAAGCAAACATTTCCGAGATGTCAGGTTTACAGGTTCAGCCAATGACATTCTCTTTTTCATCCCGTCCCACAATCAGCAGTACAGGATTGCTTGCTCCACTCCTCCCTCGTCTCCTCATCCACCTCCCCATCCACCTTCTCCACCAGATTCATCACATTGCTGTCGGGTCAGAGAGCTGATTATTATGCATCATCACAGATCTAAGGGCCACACCCCCTTTTTTCAGAAGAAAAATCATACGCTGAACCTGTAAACCTTGATATTCCGGCCATTTCTTCTGGAAAACAATTTAGGATGACGCCAAATGTAGTATGACACAATGGTGTAAACAATTGCCTGCAGTAGCACTTTAACCTGTACATACACATATATATAACTATATATAAAAGTTCAGGGAGCTATATATTAAGATGGGGGATCACCTGTAGCTGCTCCTGGACTTCTTCATTGCCTTCTGCCTGCTGACCTGTGTGTCCAGCTGCTAAGTGCCCTGTGGAGAGCTTCAACTACGCTGAATGTCTGATCATCAACCGCTGCATGTCAAGAGTGCTTCCTCTCTTCGAGTCAAGATCAGGGGCCCCTGCAGCTTTCATCCTGTGCTGACTTTCTCCTGGCTCCTTAGCTATAGACTATCTATATAACCGGGTATGTGCACAGACTAACTAAAGCCCCAGCTGGGCCTGTCATTGTGTTATACTGTGTATGATCCATTTTTATTGCCAAGTTACCCTTTACTACATAAAGTTTATAGAACTTGACTGTATCAGTGAGAGACTTAGGTAAATGGTTGCTGGGAGCAGTAGTCCCTCTGCTCCAAATGTATTGTTTTTCTTAGACAACTTGATCTATTTCCCATAAAGGTGTATCAGTTGCAAGGGCCCGATTCTGGGTGGAGGCACTGGCACACAAAACATTAAACCCACTCTTCCACTCAGCGAAGTCTCAGCTTCTCTTTGTTAGCAACAGGTTAGCGCCATAGCCTGTCTTGAGTGGGATGTTTACCATGAACCCCCCAAAACAGCCCTACACCTCGGTAGCATAATACTTTGTGAAGCGGTGCAGGCAATATGTGCCCCCCAGGCTGGCTTTCCCCACCAGACTCATTGTGTCCTCTCTCTAGTCCTTGTCCAATTTTTCATCATCCTCTAGTTATCTGTATGGCGCCGAGTCCCCCACCTGGCTGGCTCGCCCCACCAGGCTCATTTTGTCCTCTCTCTAGTCCTCGCCCAATTTTCCATCATCCTCTAGTTATCTGTATGGCGCCGAGTCCGCCACCCAAGCAGCCACCCCACCAAGCTGGCTCGCCCCACCAGGCTCATTTTGTCCTCTCTCTAGTCCTCGCCCAATTTTCCATCATCCTCTAGTTATCTGTATGGCGCCGAGTTCCCCACCCAAGCAGCCACCCCACCAAGCTGGCTCGTCCCACCAGGCTCATTTTGTCCTCTCTCTAGTCCTGGCCCAATTTTCCATCATCCTCTAGTTATCTGTATGGCGCCGAGTTCCCCACCCAAGCAGCCACCCCACCAGACTCATTTTGTCCCCTCTCTAGTACTCGCCCAATTTTCTATCATCCTCTAGTTACAGGTATGGCGCCAAGTCCCCCACCAGGCTGGTTTGCCCCACTAGACTCATTTTGTCCTCTCTCTAGTCCTCACCCAATTTTCCATCATCCTCTATTTATCTGTATGGGGCCGAGTCCCCCACCTAAGCAGCCACCAACACCCAAGCATCCACCCACCACCACCAAAACTTTTCACATTAGCATGTCGAGATTATCTGGAACATGTTGTGATTTGTTGCATATTTCTTCTCATCCCCAAATTGTCCGACCCCCTGACCTCCATTTCAGCAGACGATGTTACGTCGTTGTTTTATGGAGCAGCCGTTCATTATTCCAAATTGTATTTTTAAAAAGTAGGAAGTGAGCCTCCGAGTGTGTAAATAAGCAGAATAATGATCTCCGTGAAGATTTGTGTTCATTATTAAATCGATGTGGCCGCATTATCTGCTTTCTGAAAAATAAACTGAAAACAAACATGATTTATGTCCGCACTTTCGGCTGCCTATTGTACTGGGGAAGAAACAGCATCGCTCCACCGTTTGAGTGATAACACCGCTCCTACGCGGCACAGTCGGAGACTCCGGTGGCTGGGCCGGATCTCGGCAGATCCGTATATTAGCGCACTGGAAGGGGCAAGCCGCCATCTTCTCCAAAATACCCCATTTTTACGGTAACGTTTTATTGGAGGCTGGGGAATAAAACTATGCGAGCGCATAAAATGTTACTCGATGTTATTTTAAATGTTGTAAACATTTCGTCATTTTAATTTCAATAGATATCAACATTGCAAATCTGTTCTATCCAGAAATTATCGCTATATATTTTCGGAAACAAAAGTTTTGATGCTTAAGGTGGACCAAAACACATGGTCAATGGCTCCGGAATCTATAAGATACCAGGGTCGCCTGTTAACCTCCACTTTGTGGGACCCCCCCTAGTCCCCTAAAAAACCCTATCCCTGATTCATGGCCCCTTCAGCTATGCCTTTTAACAGGACGCGAGCCCACGCTAGGCATTTGTGAATGGTCAACACGGTGACTGACACTGTTAGAGGGCAGGAGGGATGCGGGCGCTGGTGCGCGCGGCTCCGATCGGCTAGCTGAGACAATATTGATGAGCACAGCCAAGCCCACTGATTGGACGAGAGCCTGTGTGGGGTAAGCTGAGTTTTACAGGGCGATCTGGGGGGTTTCACAAACCGAATCAAGATGCACTGGGGGCAACGACCAAAACCCAGGATAGTCAAAATTTCGGGTTCTGGTCCACTTTCAGTTCAGTTAAGTTTATTATCGGATCAAAAGATTCGGGATGACCCACTGTGTGAAACCCCCTTAGCCCCCTGTAAGGCTTACATGGAATTCAATTGTGTACATTTGATGGCCAAGGACAATTTACAAGCTATATACCTGAACTGGTAATGTGTGTCGGGTCTGGAGTTCCTCCACAGCTTCAGAGCGTGCCTCTGTTTAGAACTGCTTCTGAATGGCCTTTTCTGGAACTTTCCCCTGCAATATGCTGCTCCACCAGCAGATGGCTCTGTCCTGCAGAGGTGCTGGTAATCAGCCAGCACATGTAACTACCTGGCCTATATAAGCTGATCCACACATGGAGCCAGTGGATCAGCATTGAATTGTCACCTTGAACCCAGAACTCTGAACCCAGATTCCAGGAACCCTGTACCCTGAGCCCTGAACCCAGGACTCCTGCCTCAGCTATTGTGTTTTTGCTTCTCCTATCTCAGCTGTGTTTCTGCCTTGGATTTTCGACTTTCTTTGGATTCTTATGCGTGCATGTTTCTTGACTCCATCTTGTGTAGATTCAGCTAGATTGTGTTTATGTTTTCCGGGTTACCTACCTTATATTTCTGTATAGCAGCCGTAGTACTCTGTGATCACCTGTATTCTTGTATAGTTTCCTTATATATATATGTTTATATGTTTCACTTGTAATCTGTACAGCAGTCTGCTTGAAGTGTGCTCTGTTGACTTATCACTGTTTATTAGTATTAAACACGGGTTACCACATATCCGCCTCTGTCTCGCAGTTCTCAATTACTGGTCATTTTACAATTGGGATTTCTCCGTTGAGAAATCCGTGACAATGTTGTGCCAAATCACTGTGACCTGGCACAGGTAGGCACCTCCCAACACATACACACACACACACACACACACACACACTTCCATGCAATTAATATATTGTGTAATTCATACACAATTGCTGCTAGTGTAATTAGTGTAATTAGTGTATAATAAATCAATTATGTTCTGCTTAGTCAGCTGTTATATTACATTATGTTACATTATACAGCATTATACAGTAGGTACAAAAAATTAGGCTTTACATGATGAGGTCATTAGTGAGGGCAAAATCAGTCACAAGTCAGTCAAGAAAAATAATGTGTAGGAACCCCATCCCCGGGTGCATGGCCACATTCAACAGCCAACCTACCTAGAGATTTTGTCACCCTCCTTCTGTTGCCAGACTATTTTAACTGTTTTGCACTATACATGTTTAACTATGATTTTTGGGATTTCCAGGAATTTCCTAGGAAAAATATATTTTGTTTTTTTTAGAGTTCACCCGATGCTACGTGCCGCTAGGTAGCATTACCTGGCGCTATCCATTCTTAAATAACCCCCTTTGTACTGACATTTGCCATCTTGTGTGCTACTCAAAGCTTCCTCTTCCAAGCTAGGAGAGGCAACAGGCGCTGCCTAACAAAATTCAGTTCATGAGACAATTCATGAGACAATTTACCCAAAAGGGGCATTAGTCCCATCCTAACACTAGTCCTGGCTCAAATTAAGATGACATAGATAACGCGATATTTAATATATATATATATATATATATATATATATATATATATATATATATATATATATGGGGGTGGAGAGGGGGGAGGGGTTAGCACATCTAGCAGGAATAAGGGCAATATACAAAATTATCAAAATTGTCATAAGCATTTGAAATGCATGCTTACAAATGCTAGAAGCTTGACTAATAAAATGGATGAACTAGAACTGATAATAACAGAAGAACAATATGATATAGTGGGGGTAACAGAGACCTGGCTGGATGAAAGCTATGACTGGGCAGTAAATTTACAGGGATACTGTGTGTTTAGGAGGGACCGTAACAAACGCAAAGGGGGTGGAGTCTGCTTAATTGTAAAATCCTCTCTACAGCCTGCTCTGCGGGAGGATATATGTGAGGGGAATGACCATGTGGAGTCGGTATGGGTAGAAATACATGGAGGGAGAAACAAAAATAAAATACTGATGGGGGTTTGCTAGAAACCTCCAGATATATACGAATCCATAGAAAATATGATGCTAAGGCAAATAGATATAGCCGCTAAAATAAATGAAGTAGTGATTATGGGGGACTTTAACTACCCAGATATAGACTGGGACGCTGAAACATGTGTTTCGCATAAAAGTAATAGTAAAACAAAAGATGGCTACCTTTCCCAACAAGTACAAGCTCCAACAAGGGGGAAAGCCATATTGGACCTAATACTAACCAATGTACCAGACAAAGTAATAAAGGTACAGGTTGGGGGACACCTTGGAAGCAGTGATCATAATATCATTAATTTCCAATTAGCAGTCACTAGGGTGCCTTATCAAGGAGTCACAAAAACGCGGGACTTCAAAAAGGCAAAGTTTGACCAACTTAGAGATGCCCTACACTGCATTGACTGGGAAAATGCCCTTAAAAACAAAAGCATGGACGCTAAATGGGATACTTTCAAAGGAATACTTAATTTTCAGTGTGACAGATATATACCTTACAGGAATAAAACTATTAGACACACATGTAAACCGATGTGGCTAAATAAAGAGGTTAAGGGGGCAATAAACAACAAAAAAAAAGGCATTTAAACGTTTAAAGCAGGAAGGGACAGCGGAAGCGTTAAAAAACTATAAAGAAGAAAATAAACAATGTAAACAACAGATAAGGGCAGCTAAGCTGGAGACAGAAAGACTGGTCGCGAAAGAGAGTAAAACTAACCCCAAATTATTCTTTAGCTACATAAACCGTAAAAGGTACAAACCTGAGGGTGTGGGCCCCCTGAAAAGCAAGGATGGGACCCCTATAGAGGGAAATGAGGAGAAAGCTAATTTGCTTAACAACTTCTTTGCTTCTATATTCACAAAAGAATTTGACATGCCCAGTGAAATGCAGGGGAATAACCGAAACCCTCCATTAAATGTCACTGGTCTAACCAAGGAAGAAGTCCGGCACCGTCTCAAGCAGATGAAAATCGATAAATCACCGGGACCAGATGACATACATCCTCGTGTTTTAAGGGAGTTATGTACAGTAATAGACAAGCCGTTATTTCTAATATTTGTGGATTCCATAACTACAGGGTTTGTTCCGATGGATTGGCGCTTGGCAAATGTGGTGCCAATATTCAAAAAGGGATCTAGGGGGGAACCTGGGAACTACAGACCGGTAAGCTTAACATCTGTGGTGGGCAAGCTGTTTGGAGGTTTCTTAAGGGATACTATCCTGGAGCACCTTGGGGAAAATGACCTTATTACTCCATATCAGCATGGATTTATGAGGAATCGCTCCTGCCAGACAAACCTGATCAGCTTTTATGAGGAGGTAAGTTCAAGACTGGATCAGGGGGAGTCATTGGATATCTTATATCTTGACTTTTCTAAAGCATTTGATACTGTGCCACATAAAAGGCTGGTACAAAAGATGAGAATGCTTGGACTAGGGGAAAACATGTGCAGATGGGTGGGAAAGTGGCTTAGTGATCGGAAGCAGAGGGTGGTTATCAATGGTACACACTCAGATTGGGTCACTGTTACTAGTGGAGTTACACAAGGGTCAGTTCTGGGACCAATTCTCTTCAATATATATATAAATGACATTGGGTATGGATTAAACAGTAAAGTCTCAATCTTTGCAGATGATACTAAGCTGAGTAAAGTAATTAAAACAAAGGAGGACAACAGGCAACTACAAACAGATTTAGATAAATTGGAAGCATGGGCAGTTAAATGGCAAATGAAGTTTAACACAGATAAATGTAAGGTTATGCACATGGGAAGGAGAAATCTGTGTCATGATTACACACTAAATAAAGAAACACTTGGTAAAACAACAATGGAAAAGGACCTAGGGGTTTTAGTTGACAATAAGCTCAACTGTAGTAATCAATGCCAGGCAGCTGCTGCCAAGGCAAACAGGATCATGGGGTGCATCAGGAGGGGCATAGGTGCCCATGACCAGAGCATCATGTGACCCCTGTACAAGTCACTGGTCAGACCCCATATGGAGCACTGTGTACAGTTCTGGGCACCTGTGCTTAAGAAGGACATATCAGAACTGGAGCGCGTTCAAAGAAGGGCAACAAAGTTAATAAAAGGAGTGCGGAGGCTAGAGTACCCGGAAAGATTGTCCAAGTTAGGCTTATTTAGTCTAGAAAAAAGACGATTGAGGGGTGATCTAATAACTATGTATAAATATATTCGGGGTCAAAACAAGGATCTGTCCCACAATCTATTTATACCCCGGAGTGTAACCATAACCCGAGGGCATCCACTAAGGTTAGAGGAAAGGTGCTTTCTCCGCCGACATAGGAGGGGATTCTTCTCTGTAAGAGCAGTGAGACTATGGAACTCGCTGCCAGAGGAGGTAGTAATGAGGGATACATTAAAAATGTTCAAAAGTGGCCTTGATGCCTTCCTGGCATGTAATAACATTACCAGCTATGGCTACTAGACCACTGGAAGGAGTTAAACAGGCTGAACTGGATGGACTAAAGTCTTTATTCAGCCTTACATACTATGTTACTATGTTACTATATATATATATATATATATATATATATATTTTTTTTTTTTTTTTTAAATATCAAGCAGACAGAAGCGCAATCCAGGGAAAAGTTTGGGGCAGAAAGACATTATGAGGTATCTGGGGGGGTCAAGATAGGTTCATGGAAAGACAGGCAAAGGTCAGTACAGGTAGAAAGCTGGGATAGTAGGACCTCAGCCACAACCAATCAAAGCACAATAGTAAACCCACCCTAGCAGTAAGAAGGCTCCAACGGGCTTGGACTAAGTTGGCATCTGTATTCAAACCCTGACCCATTGTCTTAGGCAGAGCAGGACAACATCTAAAAGGATTGAAATTTGTTGACAAGTTTCTATTACTTTAATGCCTTTTTAATGTTTCTTTCTTATTGATGTTTTTTGATTCCGTATGAGAATATTGGCTAATATACATTTAAATGACCCGTTAGGCTGGATATTTTTTCATTTGAATTTGATGAGGCAGCATGAGATTTATCAATTATTTTGATTCGAGATTTTCAAAGAACGAGATTGATTAAATTTAAACCAAAAAAGAAACGTCGTAGCAAATGATTGATTTTCTTTTGTTTTCTTATAATTTCAATAGCAAACAAAAAAGGCAAACCGCATGCGGCGCCATCAAAGGAAATACTGCCGAAATCAATCGCGTTTTACATTGCAAAACAAAAACGGAAGTATGTGAAGCCTGTATAAAAAAGACACTAGCCGGAGAGTTTCTTAACTCTTATTTAAACGCGACAGAAGATTTAATGAGCAACTGGAGCGCCCCAACATAGGGTGCATGCCTGGGGGGGGGGCAGTGGCAATGGACTGGGAGGTAGTGGTGAGTATGGCCCTTTCAGCACGCCACAGGTGAGCGCTTTACCTGTGGTGCTCATAGACGTCTATGGGCCAGCATTCGAGTTGCGCTGCAGGCAAAGCACTGCATGCATCATTTTTCAAACCGCAGATGGGACAAAGTTAAAGGGTCCTGAGATACCCCTGTCTAAGCAAACAAATGCCATTGAATAGCATTGGAGATTTCAAGACAGCATTGTTTACTTAAAGTGGACCAAAACCCAGGATTTTGACTATCCTGGGTTTTGGTCTTTTCGCTCGGGGTGTTCCGCTACATGAAACCCCCCAGATCGCCGATGCCAACTCACCTCTTCCCGGTCCTATGGTGCATGTGCGGCCGCTCGTCCAATCAGCGCTAGTAGTCGCTGTGATCGACTACGAGTCGCTGTTACCGAGCGCCTCAGTCGCTGGCCGTCATTGATGAATTTGATGTGTGAGTCGCTATAACACCAGTACAGCGCTTTATGGGAGCGAACGGTAGCGACTGGTCAGTGTGAGCCACTCAAAACATATTCATAAAAAAAAACAGCCTCACACAGCGCCGGCGCTCAAAATTGGGTTTCTGTAGCCCAGAGCGCCAGACGCTGTGTGATTAAAGTCTGTTTTTGAACACATATCAACTAGTAAACAAAGCGAAAACACATGGAGTTACATTGTTATAACATTGTGACATTAACGCTTTAATACCAGACCTGTAATGACAATTCTGCATAAAAATATAAAAAATCAATAAAGTTTTCAAAAATGACTTTTTCAAGGGCAGGAGACGTCACACAATTATTTGAGAGAAAAAAACCAAAACAAACAAAAAAAAAACCCTGTTTAAAGAGAAGAAAAGTAACGTCTATTGAAATGTATGGGAGAGCGACAGGTAGCGATAGGTAATACCAGGCGCTCTGAAAGCCAGATCCGCTGAGCCGCCTGTGATGATGAATCGGTCGCTACGTGATGCTGTAAGAGTTGCTCACCTGAATCTCTTTGATAAATGTGGTATTGCGTACAACGCCCCGCGTTTACCAGACGCTGCCTGCCACTACCTGCCGCTTACAAGGCACTACCTGCCGCTATCCCTTGATGAATAAAGCCCCTAGATTTTAATGGATTCAATACACAGGGAGGCAGGACATAAGACCGGGAAAGAGGGATTATTTTAAAACACAGTCGCAAGTGCGAACGCAAACAAAAGCAAACAATATATGTGAACGCAGAATGGAATTCCTGGTGCAAAACGCGTACAGATGTGAACGTAGCCATAGATATTTTATAAACTACAGATGTATCTGACTGCTCCTGATCATATTTGATCATAATAATTCCACTATAATTCCAGACCTGTCTGTCTAAAACGTTCCTTTGCGAAAATAACAGGTAAGAGCGCGTACAAGATCAGCAAAATTAGAAACATTCAATCCAAAAACAAAGCCTCAAACTGGGGCAAATCAGTTTACACACAGGAGGTTTGTAAATGAACCTTTAGCGGAAGTGCTTCATTAATTATTTCAGGTCTAAATCAGAATTCATTATTCATTATTAGCATCACATTACAGAGCAGAGCTGGGAATTATGAGCCCGAGTCCCCGCCGAAGCCAAAAAGGTGTCCGCTGACGTCAGAATCCATCAGCAAAACAATTAGAAAATCACTTCCTGAGATTTGCAAAATGCTTCCATTAGGAGCCTTGAAAAAAATAAAGCCCTTAAAAAAATCAATAAAGCTGAAACGTGCACACAATCGGGTTTGCGAAGCTAAAGAGGTTAGAGAGCGTTAACAAAGGATCGGCCTCGGCGGTGGGAGGAGGGAACAGACTTCGACCTGGACTTTAAGAGAAGTGGTTGCACAGCCACTCATCTCAAAGATCAGTGATTGATTTCTGTTTTACAGCGTAGAGGGATCGTTCCCAGCCTCCAAAACTTAAAGCGGACCAAAAGTTAAAAAAAGAAAGAAGGTTTAGCAAATTTGAGAGGCCTTAAAGTGGACCAACACCCAGGATTTTGACTATCCTGGGTCTTGGTCCCGATCGGGGTGCCCCGCTGTGTGAAACCCCCCCGATCACCCGGAAAACTCACCTCTCCCCGCTCCCACGTGGCCGCGGACAAGCGATCTGACAGTCCCGGACAAGCGGCTCCTCCGCCGCCGCCTCCCGCGCGTCCCTCTTGACACGCGCACCCGCGCCGGCCGTCTGTGAATGGCCGGCGCGGGCGCGCGCGTCAAGAGGGACGCACGGGAGGGGCGCGAGGGAGGCGGCCGGCGGCCGGCTGCTGCCGAAGATAAGGTAAGGGGGTTTGGGGGGGTTTCACCCCGCGGGACATCCCGATCTCGGATGTCCCGTGGGGAGGGAGGTGATCGGCCCGGGAATCTTATAGATTCCCGGGCCGATCACCCGTGGGTGTTGGTCCACTTTAAACGGGACCTTCACCCTGAATAAGAGCCTATCTTATATGCCCCCCCTCCGTACATACAGATTGCCCACATCAAAAATCATCGTAACTGCATCTACTGCATTTTTGGAGCCTTTAGACATCCAAGATGGCGGTACATGGAGTCTCAGGCTGATAGCCTCATTTTAAAAATCGTTTAAAATAAAATCGTGGCTCGGCTTCAGCCTTAGCCATTCACTTGCCCCCATGGCTGTGAGTTGCAGTTGACAGCAAAAGAGAGAGCAAAATAAAATAATGTAGTATAAAGAACAAATAAAATGACAACTAATGGTGGCACTCGGCTATAAACGGTTAATACTCACCTCTCTTTATACAATCAAGATTTAAAAAAAAAAGTCATAGAGGTTATCTCATTTGAACGTGGAAAATGATAAATGGCAAACAGCGATATTTTTTACAATTACGTTTTCCGAAGCTGGTAGATGAGAGGCTGGGATCTCTCCTCAAGGCGACTTCCCCCGAGATGAATTCTCAGGAGGTGTTGCGCTCCATCTTCCTTGGCTCAGAAATACAGAGGCGACAAAGCTCACGGAGCCATATATTGAGACGGGATGTTGGGACCTTGGAATGGGCTATCTCTCTCTCTCTCCTGCTGATGCTATAACAAACAAGATGAGTCAGGCTAAAAAGCCTTCCAGCTCCCTGCTTAAAGGCCTATTGCGTTATATTATAGAGGTCAAATAGCAATTTATTTATCTTATTTGTTTCCATTGTAATCAGTTGTGATATTTTCTAAAGCAGTCATGAGCTTATTATTGGAATGTAGATAGCTTACAGTGCAATATGATGCGTGCTATGGGATGAGAAGGACTCTCTGATGACTGTTTTCTCCTCTCCAAATCAGCAATTCTGCAAGAAAGCAAAATGCATAAACTGTCAGTCACCTCATCATGGCTGTGCTTTCCCTTCCTGCCAGAACACAGCTGCTACTGAAAGTAGAAACAAGGCAAAGAGTAGTGGCACACCCCCTGAATTCCTTTGCCAAAGACCACCAATCATAGGCCAAACCAAATTGACAAGGGGCACAAGAAAGGGGCACAACTGCACAAATACCACAAAATAATAATATTTTATTAAGTGTTACACTATAGCAAAAATAAAAACACACATGCAACACAAAGACACTGTTAGAATAAATTCATCCACTATTCCTGTGATGCTAAAATACTTAGCAATCCATATTATAGAAGACCACAAGGTATCAAAAAGTACAAATATAAATCAGTATTAAATAGCTCCACAAACAGCCCAAGGGAAAAATATATATATATATATATATATATATATATATATATATATATATATATTTCTAATTACTCAAGTAACTCCACTATACAAGTATAAAAGGTAATTACTACAAATAATTCATCAAGACCATAAACCTGTGCAAGCCATCAAATCTAAAGTGCAAATGCTAGATAAGAAGGCTATATTCACCAAGTAAAGCAGGGGATGAGACCCCCAATGCAAACCCAATACACAAAAGTGCTGTTAGTGCCGGGCTGTTTAAGGGAGCTGAGGTAGTAAGCAATCACTGGAAAGAAAAAGTAAAGATCATACTGTCCTTGTGGTCAAACGTGACTAATCATCAGGCAGTGGATTGAAGGCAGGAGACCCTACGCGTTCCGCCGATCCGCTACGGCTTCTTCAGGGGTGCTGTCTCTTTGAATGGTGTCTCCTTTTTTGAGCATCATGGTATGTCTACCGCCCTGAATTTGAAAAAGAGTGTTGGAATATATTGCCTATGGATTGAATTATATGCATGGTATCAATACGGTTACAAACTGCCGGGCATGCAATATTGTAATACGGTGCTACATTATTTGAGCATCATGTTATGTCTACATATGTGCATTTCTCTGCTATGAGTTTTGCTTTTTAATTCTGCTGTATAAATAAAATATATCGCTTTTAGTATATTTAAGTGTATACAGTTTACTTTACGGCGGGATTTGGTAAACCGGAGCTATGGTGCTTATCAGTAGGGGTACCCAATAACCCCATTTTTCTTTTTTTTTGTGGCATGGAAGAGCATCAGGCCACCCTCCCCCCCCCCCAGTGCGAGGTGTAACTCCTGCTCCCTGACGCAGCGCGTCCGATTGGACGAGGACGCGCCCGTCAACTGTAGTGATGGGCGGCGGTTTTGCACCATATGTGCAGCCGAGCCCCCTCTCAGCAAGATCAAATCAATCAATCCTGGCTAGCCGTCAGCTGGCAGAGCCCGCCCCCCCATGATGACCCGGCCGGTGTCATCGGCTAAAGAGGAGGGGCTGGGCTCCACCAGCATAACAGCCCGGACTTCAGAGAGGAAGGCAGCACATAGGATTGGGGAGGGGATGGAAGGAGGCAGATATCTCTGCTCAGCCATGCTACCAAGGTCAACTATAAACAAAGTGTAACTCAACTATTTACATGGTATACAGCTATTCAAGTCACTCACTACATAATAAAATTGTACTGGATCTAAATATATATTCAAGAAGCATGTGTTGTCTTATTTCTCTGTACAAAAACAGACATAGTTAAATATGCATAGTAGCCATCTATTCAGGTCCGCCTGCCCTTTTATACATATATGTAAAATACCAGAGATGCCTCCATAAGCATCCCTCTATATATATGACCCATACAATAAGGTTAAATGTAATGGATCTTTGGGATGTTATAACGACCTTAAAATAATTGCAGGAGTCAACCTAACTCATGTGGGCCTAAACAAAAAAAGAAAAAACACACACACACACACACACACACACACACACACACACACACACACACACACACATTTTTCATATATTGTATCCAAGGTATCTGGGTCCTAGTTTCAGGGCTCGTCTTCTGTCACCGACCGCTATCCAAACACAAGAAGAGAGAATGAAGTTGTGCAGAGGGCATCCCACGCTCGCACACTGAATCCAACACAGTCGTGAACCATGCCATTGTTCTGTAAACCCTATAGGTTAAAAAAAAAAATATGGTGACGATCATGTGTACAAAAAAAACAACAAAGTGCAACTCAAACTACAACTTAAGTGCTGTATATGCTGAAACAAACATGTGATAGCAAAAGTGGAAAAGGAAGACCCCAAACATCATGGGGATATAAAGTGCACCCCCAACTATAAGATCAGTAACAAGGCTTGTGGGATAGGCCTAATAAGCAAGCACAATTCAAGCCAAAAATGGCACAAAGCTTACATCTTCGTTTAGGCCAATGGGTGCCTCTGCATCCAGCTTGTGAATCCATTTCATCTCTTCTTTTAGCAATCTCCCTTTCAAATGGCCCCCTCTGATACCCATCTGTATTTTCTGTACCCCCACTACTCTCATATTTCTTGGCGATCCGCCATGTTGGAGCAAAAAATGTCGTGCCACTGGGGTTAATTGCTTACCTGCTTGTTCATCACCCGCAGCTAATCGAATATTAGAGAGATGGGCTTGTATCCACATACGTAGAGTGTTTTTGGTCTCTCCAACATAGATCTTGTTGCACGGGCGTTGCAGGATATTAATTAGGGATGAGCGAATCGGTTCTAACGAACCTGAAATCGCTCCACAAACAGCCCAAGGGAAAAAAAAAAAATATATATATATATATATATATATATATATATATATATTTCTAATTACTCAAGTAACTCCACTATACAAGTATAAAAGGTAATTACTACAAATAATTCATCAAGACCATAAACCTGTGCAAGCCATCAAATCTAAAGTGCAAATGCTAGATAAGAAGGCTATATTCACCAAGTAAAGCAGGGGATGAGACCCCCAATGCAAACCCAATACACAAAAGTGCTGTTAGTGCCAGGCTGTTTAAGGGAGCTGAGGTAGTAAGCAATCACTGGAAAGAAAAAGTAAAGATCATACTGTCCTTGTGGTCAAACGTGACTAATCATCAGGCAGTGGATTGAAGGCAGGAGACCCTACGCGTTCCGCCGATCCGCTACGGCTTCTTCAGGGATGCTGTCTCTTTGAATGGTGTCTCCTTTTTTGAGCATCATGTTATGTCTACCGCCCTGAATTTGAAAAAGAGTGTTGGAATATATTGCCTATGGATTGAATTATATGCATGGTATCAATACGGTTACAAACTGCCGGGCATGCAATATTGTAATACGGTGCTACATTATTTGAGCATCATGTTATGTCTACATATGTGCATTTCTCTGCTATGAGTTTTGCTTTTTAATTCTGCTGTATAAATAAAATATATCGCTTTTAGTATATTTAATTGTATACAGTTTACTTTACAGCGGGGTTTGGTAAACCGGAGCTATGGTGCTTATCAGTAGGGGTACCCAATAACCCCATTTTTCTTTTTTTTTTGTGGCATGGAAGAGCATCAGGCCACCCTCCCCCCCAGTGCGAGGTGTAACTCCTGCTCCCTGACGCAGCGCGTCCGATTGGACAAGGACACGCCCGTCAACTGTAGTGGGCGATGGTTTCGCACCATATGTGCAGCCGAGCCCCCTCTCAGCAAGATCAAATCAATCAATCCTGGCTAGGCCTCAGCTGGCAGAGCCCGCCCCCCCATGATGACCTGGCCGGTGTCATCGGCTAAAGAGGAGGGGCTGGGCTCCACCAGCATAACAGCCCGGACTTCAGAGAGGAAGGCTTGCACATAGGATTGGGGAGGGGAGGGAAGGAGGCAGATATCTCTGCTCAGCCATGCTACCAAGGTCAACTATAAACAAAGTGTAACTCAACTATTTACATGGTATACAGCTATTCAAGTCACTCACTACATAATACAATTGTACTGGATCTAAATATATATTCAAGAAGCATGTGTTGTGTTATTTATCTGTACAAGAACAGACATAGTTAAATATGCATAGTAGCCATCTATTCAGGTCAACCTGCCCTTTTATACATATATGTAAAATACCAGAGATGCCTCCATAAGCATCCCTCTATATATATGACCCATACAATAAGGCTAAATGTAATGGATCTTTGGGATGTTATAACGACCTTAAAATAATTGCAGGAGTCAACCTAACTCCTGTGGGCCTAAACAAAAAAAGAAAAAAAAAAAAACACACACACACATTTTTCATATATTGTATCTAAGGTATCTGGGTCCTAGTTTCAGTCATCCAGCGGGCTCGTCTTCTGTCACCGACCGCTATCCAAACACAAGAAGAGAGAATGAAGTTGTGCAGAGGGCATCCCACGCTCGCACACTGAATCCAACACAGTCGTGAACCATGCCATTGTTCTGTAAACCCTATAGGTTAAAAAAAAAATATGGTGACAATCATGTGTACAAAAAAAAAACAAAGTGCAACTCAAACTACAACTTAAGTGCTGTATATGCTGAAACAAACATGTGATAGCAAAAGTGGAAAAGGAAGACCCCAAACATCATGGGGATATGAAGTGCTCCCCCCAACTATAAGATCAGGAACAAGGCTTGTGGGATAGGCCTAATAAGCAAGCACCATTCAAGCCAAAAATGGCACAAAGCTTACATCTTCGTTTAGGCCGATGGGTGCCTCTGCATCCAGCTTGTGAATCCATCTCATCTCTTCTTTTAGCAATCTCCCTTTCAAATGGCCCCCTCTGATACCCATCTGTATTTTCTGTACCCCCACTACTCTCATATTTCTTGGCGATCCGCCATGTTGGAGCAAAAAAAGGTCATGCCACCGGGGTTAATTGCTTACCTGCTTGTTCATCACGCGCAGCTAATCGAATATTAGAGAGATGGGCTGGTATCCACATGCGTAGAGTGTTTTTGGTCTCTCCAACATAGATCTTGTTGCACGGGCGTTGCAGGATATTAATTAGGGATGAGCGAATCGGTTCTAACGAACCTGAATTCGTTCCGAATTTCAGGGAAAATTCGATTCAGCACGAACCCGAATTTTTAGTGGTTTGTGCTGACCGAATTTTCCCTGAAATAAAAAAAAAAAATGCCGGCATGGTGGGAGCGGGGAGACCGGCTGCGCTGTCAGCGGGCGGCGGAAGCCGGCTTCCGCCACCCGCTGACAGCGCAGCCGGCCTCCCCGCTCCCACCAGAGATGAGCGATTCGCAAAAGTTCGATTCGGACGAACCCAAATTTCTTTGAGAAATTCGGCGAATCGCTCGAATTGAATTTTTGAGAAGTTCGCTCATCTCTAATATTAATCACTGCGGTGGTGCTGCAGTTGACAAACGAATGCAGAAGAAATTTTTTTCCTGTATGAGGGTTACATATTTCAATTTACTAACAAAGGAGTGCACCGCCCAAATTTGACTATATTGTATTATCTATATGTGTGCTCACCTGCAACAAATTAGAAATCTACAAAACCTGCGTGCAATATACACACCTCTCTCCCAAAGGAAGCACCACTACAATCAGCAATGAATATTTAATACTTTATTAGTAAAAAAAAACAAAAAATTAAAAATGACATACACCACAAGACAAGTTAAAAACAACCAGTATGGCCAAAGGACCTAAATCAATATATATGGCCCCAAAGGGCCTATTAAATTAATGCCCTATGAGTGAACAATATAAGTTTATACCTAAAAGGCTATAGCCAATCTTTTTGTGCCGGCACAAAAATTCTATATATATATATATATATATATATATATATGTGTACAAATTCATAAATATAACACTACTTTGAGAAGTTCGCTCATCTCTAATATTAATCACTGCGGTGGTGCTGCAGTTGACAAACGAATGCAGGGGAAATTCTTTTTCTGTATGAGGGTTACATATTTCCATCGTCTTTTCCACCAAGGGAGAGATGGAACAATGTCCACATGGCGAGCCACCCTTCACGTTTCTCGGAGGCAACCAAGATGTCTGTTGGCTTTCAAAATGGCTATGGCATAGCCTGTCACATAGATTTCGGGCTCGTTTGGATATCATCTTTGGCCCTTCTGGTAGCCAAGGACAAATATCGACGTTGCTCTTGAGGACGTTCCAGTGGCGTTCTAGGATTGTATATAGATCCCTTCACTCTCGGGTCGTCTTCGGCTATGTAGAAGTTGATTACGATCTGCGTGTTTCGCCCTATTCAAGGTCCTATGTATTACTTGCCGTGGATAGCCTCGATCTGAGAACCGCTGTGATAGTTTAGTTGCTTCTTTATCAAAGTCCTAATCTTCCGAGCAGTTCCGCTTAATCCGAAGAAATTCCCTTTTTCAAAGACACTTGATGGAATGATTGGTAATGTAAGAGGCTATTGCAGGACGTGCTTTTCCGATATAAGGAAGTCCCGAGGGTATCATTCTCCAACACTCTTATAGTTAAGTCCAGAAAATACACCTGAGAAGCAGAGATTTCGGAGGTTACCTTTATGTGCAGATCATTGGAATTGAGGTCAGAGACAAATTGTTCACATTCAGGGGTAGACCCCTGATATAAGATGAAGATATCATCTATGAACCGATACCAGGTGATGATATTTGGGTTGATTCAAAGAAACATGTAACAGCTTGGATTTGGGTGCCGATCATCCTATTTTTCACGTCCGCTCGTGCGTTCGTATGAACTTGCGAGTGATTCTATAAGCAAATACGTTTCTATCCTAAAATATACGTCCGTTCGTATGTTATCTCCCGAACTTGCCTCAGTCAGTTGACAATCGTAAATTTCACGTTCATGTGCTCACCTGTTGCGGCGGCAGCCTGTTTTTTCTGCTGCTTCCATCGTCCACCTCTTCCAATTACTTGCGTTTGCCTCTGGTTTTCATTGGTTTTTGGCCTCTTAGATTCGTGCGTTCGTATGTTTATAAGATCTTGCGCATGCGCACCCTCAACCAGAAACTTACCTAAACCCGTTAGCGCCTGCATCCAACTTCATTTCTCGGTCCCTAAAACTTACCTAAACCCCTTAGCGCCTGCATCCAACTTCATTTCTCGGTCCCTAAAACTTACCTAAACCCCTTAGCGCCTGCATCCAACTTCATTTCTCGGTCCCTAAAACTTACCTAAACCCCTTAGCGCCTGCATCCAACTTCATTTCTCGGTCCCTAAAACTTACCTAAACCCCTTAGCGCCTGCATCCAACTTCATTTCTCGGTCCCTAAAACTTACCTAAACCCCTTAGCGCCTGCATCCAACTTCATTTCTCGGTCCCTAAAACTTACCTAAACCCCTTAGCGCCTGCATCCAACTTCATTTCTCGGTCCCTAAAACTTACCTAAACCCCTTAGCGCCTGCATCCAACTTCATTTCTCGGTCCCTAAAACTTACCTAAACCCCTTAGCGCCTGCATCCAACTTCATTTCTCGGTCCCTAAAACTTACCTAAACCCCTTAGCGCTTGCATCCTTCTTCATTTCTCGGTCCATAAAACTTACCTAAACCCCTTAGCGCTTGCATCCTTCTTCATTTCTCGGTCCATAAAACTTACCTAAACCCCTTAGCGCTTGCATCCAACTTCATTTCTCGGTCCCTAAAACTTACCTAAACCCCTTAGCGCTTGCATACACCTTCATTTCTCGGTCCCTAAAACTTACCTAAACCCCTTAGCGCCTGCATCCAACTTCATTTCTCGGTCCCTAAAACTTACCTAAACCCCTTAGCGCTTGCATCCAACTTCATTTCTCGGTCCCTAAAACTTACCTAAACCCCTTAGCGCCTGCATCCAACTTCATTTCTCGGTCCCTAAAACTTACCTAAACCCCTTAGCGCCTGCATCCAACTTCATTTCTCGGTCCCTAAAACTTACCTAAACCCCTTAGCGCCTGCATCCAACTTCATTTCTCGGTCCCTAAAACTTACCTAAACCCCTTAGCGCCTGCATCCAACTTCATTTCTCGGTCCCTAAAACTTACCTAAACCCCTTAGCGCCTGCATCCAACTTCATTTCTCGGTCCCTAAAACTTACCTAAACCCCTTAGCGCTTGCATCCAACTTCATTTCTCGGTCCCTAAAACTTACCTAAACCCCTTAGCGCCTGCATCCAACTTCATTTCTCGGTCCCTAAAACTTACCTAAACCCCTTAGCGCTTGCATCCAACTTCATTTCTCGGTCCCTAAAACTTACCTAAACCCCTTAGCGCCTGCATCCAACTTCATTTCTCGGTCCCTAAAACTTACCTAAACCCCTTAGCGCCTGCATCCAACTTCATTTCTCGGTCCCTAAAACTTACCTAAACCCCTTAGCGGCTGCATCCAACTTCATTTCTCGGTCCCTAAAACTTACCTTAACCCCTTAGCGCCTGCATCCAACTTCATTTCTCGGTCCCTAAAACTTACCTTAACCCCTTAGCGCCTGCATCCAACTTCATTTCTCGGTCCCTAAAACTTACCTTAACCCCTTAGCGCCTGCATCCAACTTCATTTCTCGGTCCCTAAAACTTACCTTAACCCCTTAGCGCTTGCATCCAACTTCATGTTGACGACCCTAAAACTTACACAAACCACATAATGTGCATATGTCTATATGTTTCTAAGCGTGTTTTTTCTTGTTTGTGTAATTTTTTTTGGGTGCGCATATTAGAAAAGACACATTTATGAAGGCTTAAAATATAATTTATTTAAATTATTTTGATTTTTGTTTTTTTTTTTCGTTTAAACATATTTTTTTTTTTTTTTTGGTTTTGTTTAAAACATCTTAATTTTTTTTTTTTTTTTTTTTTACAAACACATTCAAACTTTTTTTGGGGGGGTTTCCAAACAGTTTAAATTTTTTTTTTTTTTGGGTTAAAAACATAGTTAAAAGTTTTTTTTTGTTTTTTTTTTTTTAAAAAAACTAAAAAATTAGTAAAAATTCAAAACTGTTAAAAACATTTAACAAAAGTAGCCAGGACCAAGGGCACTAATCCTCCTCCTCTTCTTCATCTGTTGGCCCCAACGTCGCCTGTATGGCCAGCAGCTCGGCCACCAACTCCTGGATTCTTTTTTTTTTACCAGCCAATGTTTTTGGGATCATCCCTGTAACCAATAGAGAAATAAACATAAATAGGAGTCCCAGACCGGTTTGTATGCTGGAAATAGATTTGGGGTTAATCAAATACATGTAAATGCATGACATATGTCATTCTTCCAAGGGATAAAGTTAATGCATTTCCCACAGGTAAGTCTTTAAACTCCTTAAACCGGACCTTCAACATTATTTAATGAAAACCAATAACTATTCCCAAATGATTCTGCACCAGATCAAAGTACATTTGGGAGGTTTTTTGATTACAGCGCCGCCATCTGGACTCTGAAGCATAACACTTAATGAGGAGTGGAGAGTTGGATAAAGTACAGGGGAGTAGGTTACAGTGGTGCGTTGGGAATCCAGAGCATAGCTGGGTTGAGGGAAAGGTCATCAGTCCCACAATGCATGGCAGCACCTTACTTTTTTCAATCTCTATCCCATGCTGCCTGTAAATATTGCGCATTCCATAATCAGCAATATTGGTTTTTTTCAGTCTACTAACATGCATTAGATGGCTGAAGGGTGTTTTTCAATGTTTCAAATCTGTAGGTACAGTGTGTTGGCTAATTATTATGTTCTTAATACAAGTTAGGGTCCGCTTTAAGCTAACGAAGTGCCCACATGAAAGTGTTAACTACACATTGGCTACGCCTTTAGTTATGTGTGTGTTATTAGCTAACAAAACATTAATATGAATAATGGCATGGAGACTTACGGAGTTGGTGGCCGACAGATGGCTGGTTGGGGCCAACAGGCTGCCCTTGGTCCTGGCTATGCTGTGAAGAAGTCCCTGGAGAAACATGTGACATTTGGTTAGTACTTGTATAGAGTCACTATTCCCAACATATCTGGCTCCCAGTCTGGCTGACATCACTCACCTTCGCCAGGATCGACTTCCAGCATCTCTGCTGCCTCCTCCTCCACTATCTCACCCGCACCAGAAGCTTCTACAAATACATAATAAAGGATAACTTAGTTTTTGGCCTGCCATGTATATCTTTGTGCCTATACATGAAGAGTGACATACCAGAGCCTTCCCCATGCCTGGCCGGGCATGACTCCACGCCCACGCGGTTGGGCCCCTCCTCTGTGGTAAGGTCCAGGGGCTGGTCTGAGGAGGCCACAGAGGAGGGGTAGGTCCGTCGCCCGGGAGATCCACCACCTTCACTCACAGATGCAGACTCATGCAGCACTGGTCGGCCTGTACGCCTCCGGGTGCGGCGAATTCTGAAATCCATTTCCAACACTACCAAAGAAAAGTCATTATAAATAAAGGCATAACTTATACATTTGGAACATATACCATGCAATTGCTTTGTACTTACTTGGGAAATGGATCCCAAAAAACCTCCGCACCCGGGGCATGTGCAGACGTTTCAGGTCCGACCAATGCTGCATTATCTGGGTGTGAGTGAAGGTGGTGCTAGTCACACGGTGTATTTCCGCGATGATCTCCCGGGCGATGTCCCTTTTTTCACACACATTGGGCGCGAAGTCATACCGGCGCTGAAGCATGATCTGAAAAACATAATGGACACAGAGCTTTTACTTTTACACACAGACCCATATGTGTTGCATCACAAGTTGAGAATTTCATGTCATTAACACACACATTTAGAGTGGCAGCCATTTTTGGGGAGTGCCTTAAAGCGGACGTTGACTGTGAATGAGAGTCTGGTCTTATGTTATATGTATCACACACCATGTACATACAGATAATAGCCAACATCAAAAATCAGGCCACCTGCATCTATGGCATGTTAGGATGGTTTAAACATCCAAGATGTAGGCTTATGCTTAGGCTTTTGGACCACGTGTGTGGCTTCCCGTTGTGTTTTTATGGCTTAGGAAAACAGTGTTCCTCAAACATCCGCATCAAGGTCCGAGACAGGCCAGGTTTGGCAGCTAGCCCCGCTACTCCACAGGTTAATTAACTGTTGCTAAGCCGGAGCAATTGGCCGAATTAGGACATCAGCATAGACAGGTGAAAACGTGGCCAGGCTCGGCCCTTGAGGATGAAGTGTGAGGAGCCAGTTATTAAACATTAAGAGACCCCAAACTAGTTCCAAACGCATCATTTACATTTAGGCCATCATTGACTATTACATTAAAATGCAGAGGCAGGCACTTACCAGCATGAGGATCTCTTCCTGTTGACGGGTGAAGATAGTGGGCGCCATCTTTATGCTTCTTCAAGGCAGCAGATAAGTGAAACCCCAGCGGTTTCCTGGTTCCGCTCGAACGTACGTCCGTACGAGCGCGTAGTCGTGCGCATAGGCGTCACACGCTGGGCTCATTATTTAAAGGTCCCTGCACCCAAAGCTCATTCTCTTTGAGCATTTGTGGAAGATGGCACCTAAAAAGGCAATCTCCAAACGAGCCCAGCAAAGCCAGACCTCGGAGGGCCCAACCACCAGGTCCCAGCAAGGTAGGAAAAAGCTGCGATCCCAGACTACTACCTCTGCCCCACCAAGGGACACTGGACCCTCTGGAAGCCAAAAAAGGGGCCCCAAGGCACGTGCCCCTGCCGCAAAAAAACAGGCAACAGCAGCACCCACCACCTCTGCCCCCAGAAGAGGCCGCCCAAGGGAGCCCACACCGCCCATGGGTTCAAGTAGGGCAGTTCGGCAACCCAGGCCCCGCAGCAGGGCCCGAACCCCATCCAGGGCCCGAACCCCATCCAGGGCCCGAACCCCATCCAGGGCCAGAAGCCCAGCCAGGGCCCGAACCCCATCCAGGGCCAGAAGCCCAGCCAGGGCCCGAAGAACATCCAGGGCCCGAACCCCATCCAGGCCCAGAAGAACATCCAGGGCCCGAACCCCATCCAGGGCCAGAAGCCCAGCCAGGGCCCGAACCCCATCCAGGGCCAGAAGCCCAGCCAGGGCCCGAAGAACATCCAGGGCCCGAACCCCATCCAGGGCCAGAAGCCCAGCCAGGGCCCCAACCCCATCCAGGGCCAGAAGCCCAGCCAGGGCCCGAACCCCATCCAGGGCCAGAAGCCCAGCCAGGGCCCGAACCCCATCCAGGGCCAGAAGCCCATACAGGGCCCGAACCCCATCCAGGGCCAGAAGCCCATACAGGGCCCGAACACCATCCAGGGCCAGAAGCCCATACAGGGCCCGAACACCATCCAGGGCCAGAAGCCCATACAGGGCCCGAACACCATCCAGGGCCAGAAGAACATCCAGGGCCCGAACCCCATCCAGGGCCAGAAGCCCATACAGGGCCCGAACACCATCCAGGGCCAGAAGCCCATACAGGGCCCGAACACCATCCAGGGCCAGAAGAACATCCAGGGCCCGAACCCCATCCAGGGCCAGAAGCCCAGAAAGGCGAGGCCGGAGGACAAGAACCCCAGCAAGGGCCCGCAGCAGGGCCAGAAGCCCCTACAGGCCCCGCAGCAGGGCCAGAAGCCCACGACCTGCCACCAGCCGGGAACAGAGCCCCCGACCTGGCACCAGCCGGGAACATAGCCCCCCAAGAGGGCCCAGAATGTCCACCATGACCACATCTACACCTGGAAGTTCGGTGGCCAGCCACGCAAGAACACCCAGTCCCTTGGCCAGTCCAGTCCAGTCATTGGGAAGCCAACAATCCGTCCAGTCCCCTACCCAGCCCCAGGCCATAATGTCACCACATGTGTCTGCACACATGGAGGAGCAGCCAAGCCAACCATCTGGCCGCACATTGCGCCGCGGCCAGTTGAGTGGGAGATTCTCCCATGACCAAAATATGGCATTGGCTAGTGGCCTTACATTATACTATGACGAGCTCTATGGGAGCAAATCAAAACACACCACAAAGCAGCGCAAGATGGAATTGTTTGAAACCATCCTACGACAAGTAAATGCAGCGGGGGAAGAGAGGAAAGATGTGTCCCAAATTCAGAAGAAAATCTCGGATCTGAAATATGCTGTACGGCAAAAAGAAATTAAAAGGCATAATTACAGGTAAATAAATGATGTCTCCAAATATAAGGATTAGGATGTACTGTATGCACATTTTCTGAGTACCAAACGATTTTCTCTTTTCAGCATGAAAACTGGAGGTGGATTTCCTACCAAACTGGAGTTTACCCCTGCTGAGGAGATTGTGCTGGGACTTCTCCATCCGGTCGCGGTCGGTGGACATGCTGGTCTAAGGGACACGGACTCACCGACCCGTACCCACGGTGAGTACTCTTAAATCTGCATGTTTGCCTGTTTGCTAAATAATCTAAAGTTCACTAGTAACAAGATGACGGGATGGCCCTATGGTTTGGCTTGCTTGGCCTCGTACTACTGTGCCTGTTTGTGTCCTCTTTTGGTCCCTGTGAATCACACATTTAGGACCACATCCATTATGGCAAAGATCCAATTTCCAATTTTATTGGTCAAGTAATGAAGTTTATCATGAAAAGTGATATATTTGGAATCAATCACAAAACACACATCATTATGGATGGGTTGTCTATTTGTTGTGTGAGTTGTGTTTGAGTTAACAATTTAATTACCCACCCCCAAACATATCTGACCTAGAGCAGCGAGACTCAACTGGCGGCCCGGGGTCCCAATGCGGACCTTGGCACCAGATTCCAGGACCCCAGGCCAGACAGCCCTGCACTCAGTTACTTCTGTGTTGACGTGCTCAGAGCTGCCCCCTTGATCGGCGATGTAGTGGTTGCTCTCCTGCCCAATGTCATGGCTCCCTGAAACATAGCATTGCAATATGAAGTACTGCACAGGAAGTGGCATTGCAAGGTACACAGTAACTTGGTACATCTTTCTCTTGGCACAATCGTGTCCCGCTGCCCCAGCTCTGCCCCATCTGCCACAGTCCCCCCATGTCCCCCCCCCCACATAAGCCCCATACATTTGTAACAGATTTGCTCCATCCATCCCATCACCATCAATTCGTGAACTCCCCCCTTTAGCCATCCAATCCCTGTCCCCTCAGCTCTGCCCCATCCAGCCCAGCAAGGGCAAGCAGCCTTTATTAGTTTGCACTTTGAAATCTCAAGCCCCTCCACCAGTGTGTTTATTTCTAACTAGACACCCCCTGCGTCAGCCCCATGGCCAGACATTCACCTCTCACCACATACCTTTAAATGGACCTTTACAAGAAGTGTTTGAGTACCCCGGACCGAGCGAATGGTAGTCTTTAATCCAAAATTTTGCGTTGCAAGTTGTATGCTGACTGGGTACACTTCCTGACTTAGAACTGAGGTCAGTTAGCAGTTTTCTCGAGGCATTGCACCTATCTAAAATTGCGTGTCTTTTAACAAATGTCCCCATTGCTGTAGAGTTGCTTAATATTACAAATAGTGGTTTATTTGATTACCTATAAAAAAAATGGTTATGTGTGTGTTTACCTTGTTTGTTTTTCTCTTCTTCAGCCCAGCATGATCCCTCAGCAAGGGTAAACTCACCCCCCAGTTTGCTTATGCCTACCAGGTCCGTACAGCATAGGAGCCCAGATCCGAGATTTCCGGTAAGTTAATTTAGTACCATAAATACTACCAAGTGCTTAAGCATGTGTTAAACTGTGGGAATCCCAAATTTGGACGCCAACTTACACTTTTTTTTTTATATGTCCCTACAGACCCGCACACTCATGGAAGAGATCCAGGAAATGGAGGAAGCTGATGTCTCCATGCAGGGCACGTCCGATGACCTCCCCCTGGGTCCCAATTTGGAACTGCTCCATAATGTTTCTCCGGCCAATCCTCAGCAGCAGAGTGAATCTCCATCCATTGTGCATGCACATGGGGAGACTGACACAACAGTCCCCAGTGTTCACTCTGCTGCTGAGGATTTGCAAAGCAGGCCTGTTGCTGTTGAGGGGACGACACCACGCGGCAGGGCACGCCCAAGAGCCAGGGTAATTGTGCGGCGGACTCCATTACGCCGCCCCACAATTTCCCAGGGGAGGCAGAGTGCCCTGCTTCAATTATGGACCCAAGAAAGGGACTCTTATGAGGCACAGCTCGCTACAGAGCGTGAGGAAAGGCATGCCGACATGGTGAACATCAATACCAGCTTACAGGGCATCCTCGCGGAGTTGCGTACCCTCAACAGCAACATGGTAACTGCAAGTAATGGCATCCAGTCAGCCATGGCTGAGATGACCAATATGCAGAGAAACATTGTGGAGCAGTTTCAAATTCACAATGCTGCCATGGCCCAGGCTAGGTCCCATTCACATGGACCTCCACCTGGGTATTATGGGCAGCCACCCTATTAAGCCATGATTGTGTGGGACATCTTTTCTCTTAACCCCCACTGTATTTACTTGTCCTTTGAGGTTTCAAACAATCCATTTTGTGTTGCTCTGGCAGGTTGTGTTTTGTATTTGCTCCCATATAGCTCCTTAGAGTAATGCTTAAGGCCACTAGCCAATGCCATAGGTCTATGTGGAGTGTATCTGGCCACTTATGGCTTGAAATATGTATTTGGTTTGTGCTCCTCCTGTTTGCAGACATGTTTGTGTGACATTATGGCCATGCCCAAATATCCCTGGGCACAGGCAATATTAATGACTGGACTAGGCTGGCCTTTGGACTGGGTGTCCTTGTTTGGTTGTGCCACTCACTTCCAGGTGTAGCTGTGCTCGATGTATTTTTTGTTATCTCATCCATTTGTAACCACAGATGTATGTGGAATGTTTTCTGTTAAGCACAATAATTTTAACTTTCCTAAGTAAAAAAATATTCTCACTTACAATACTTGTGGCGTTTTTAGTGGGAACACATTTTAAACAGCTTGGGCTAAACCAGATAATTTTTGTTTTAAGAGGTGTAACAATGCAAATATCAAGCTAAGGAAACTACATGAAATACATTAGGCAACAATTAAGGGAAAAATGTTTTAATTTGAGGTAATGCCACATTACGGCAAAACAACATATTTAACAAAAAGGCTAACACAGACACACAGAATGTGGATACACGAAATAAAATTAACTAAAATGCTGCAATATCAAGTTTGCTCTAACTGATTGGGCAGACTCACTGGGTGGCCCAACAAAATTATCTCCATCATCCTCTAGGGCTGGAGAGGGCAGGCTATCCACATAACGTGGGACACGTTCGAGTATAGCAAAATTGTGCAAAACAGCACATGCCATGATTATGTCGATCACTTTTTTGGGATCATATTGCAGGGCGCCCCCAGTATGGTCCAAGCAACGAAAACGGGTCTTCAACAGCCCAAAGGCCCTCTCCACAACAGCCCTGGTCTTGCGGTGCGCACGGTTGTACGCTTCCTGAGAGGCATCCTGGGGCCGCAGCACAGGCGTCATGAGCCAGGGTAGAAGTGGGTACCCGGAATCACCTTAAACAGACAATTAAATGTAATAAAAATTAAAAAGGCAACACAACAAACACAAAGAATTTTACATATATCATAATGATGTAAGGTAAAGGGCAAAAAAAAACACCCAGGGCACATTAGCAAAATAACTATTGCCACTAATGTAGTACATAATTAAAAATGGCACTTCAATATACCAATTAATTAACAAACATCTGCACGGCCAAGGGTAGTTGGAATTTAAATATAATTTTAGTTTTCTGACATGTTACAATTAGGATGCTGCTGAGGGGCTATCCACATTTATATGAAAACTACAATGTATGCAGTTTAAGTCCACTTTGACATTTAAAGACCAATACTACAAAAGGAGCAAAAGCTCACAGATACTTGGGTATAAACTCCCATCCAATATATTTAGGGACATGGAACTTACAGACATCCTAACTAAAGGGAAAACATTCTGAAGGACAAAGCGAGGCAAGCATTTTGGTTTGGAGTTCATAATATATGACCCAACAAAAAGGCAGTTTCTGGCTTATGTAAAGAATTCAAATACAAAAATATCAACAAATACAAGATTAATCCCACATTTAATAGCACACAAATAGGACACACTTACCAAGCAGCCATGCACCCGAAAATTCACCTGCCTCAAATCTCCTAAACAACCCAGATCGCCTGAGGATATAGGAGTCGTGCGGCGATCCTGGGTAGCCGGCAAGGACACTCATAAAACGCATGTCCGGACCAACCACGGCCTGGACATTAAGGGAGTGTCCCATTTTTCGATTCCTTAAGGCAAAAACATACAAAAAGGGTAATTGATATTTGTAAAAATGAAAAAAAAAAACATGTCTGCACTATTGGGAAATACTAATGAAAAGCCTAGATAAAGCAGCTACACAAATGAGGGATAAAAAAATATGCTGCCGCAAAGGAAAACAGGTTACATTACACGTTGGCCAACATAATAACCAATCTCAATACCTATATATATACTCGTCGGCAGCCCTAGGTACGAGTGCCACATGTGTGCAGTCAATAGCACCAATAACGTTGGGCATGTCGGCCACATTATAAAAACCAAGCTTAATGGCGTTTCTGGCTGCCATATCATCCGGAAAATAAATATATTTTTGAGTTATGGCAGCCATGCCTTCCAAAAATTTAGACAGTGCGCGGCTCAGCGTAGGCTGTGACATCCCCACAGAGAGGGCACCCAGCCTCTGGAACGAGCCGTTCGCCAAAAATTGCAGGCAGCCAAGCATCTTGGTCATACCTGAAATTGCATGCCCCTTCCTTGTGGTGCGGGCTAACCATGGCCGCAGCTCACTATATAATTTATGGAGGGAAGCGCGATTAAGCCTGGTCAGCTCGAACAGCTCAACATCATTCATGCTATCGATGTTCATGCGACGACGCAGGGGCAATCTGCTCTCAGACATCTGGATCAACTCAATGCCAAAAAGCATAAGCCCTTGATGTGCCACAAACTCGCTCCTCTCCATCCTACTCCCGAGGCCAAATAGCTGCCGGCAAACATTTCGTAAAGCAGATCTTTAATGGGCTTCAAAACAATTAGCAATCACCTCTCTGAATTGGTCGCAAGCCCATGTGAAGGACGTAAAAAATAGGATCTGACGCAAATAATACGATTTGGACGGGAAAAACACACGAACTAACGCAAAATATACGATTCCCGTACGAAATGCGTATGTTCATATACGTCTATGCGCGAACGATCGTGCGAATACGAAATGGGCAAAAAAACAAGAAAAAATGACAAACACCCACCCAAACTTACGATTCTCGATACGAAATCAATTAACTTTTGCTCTTTGAATCGAGGGGATTGTCTTGGTATCGGCTCAAGGGGTCCCCAAAGACCAACTCTCTCTCCCACCAACCCAAAAACAGGTTGGCCACTGAGGGAGCACAGCGGGCCCCCATGACCACCCCCATCTTCTGCCTATAATGTCTACCATTAAATACAAAATGGTTATAGCCCAAAATAAATTGTAACAACTGGACAATGAAGGTTTGTTTGGCCATTGAGGTACCAGATCCCATGTTTAGAAAATATTTTGTCGACCTAATAGCATACTCGTATGTGATATTCGAGTACAGTGCCTCTACGTCACAGGTGACCAATAAACAGTTTTTGGGAAGCTGGACCATATCTAATTTCTTAAGCAGATCTAATGAGTCGCTAAGATAGGAGGTCAATCCAGTTATTTTTGCTATAGTGTAACACTTAATAACATATTATTATTTTATGGTATTTGTGGAGTTGTGCACCTTTCTTATGACCCTTGTCAATTTGGTTTGGCCCCTGTTCTAGTAGCTTGACGGGTCGGGCACCACGCTCAGTTTTCAATATTAAAAGCTGTGCCTGCTATTTTATATAAGTAACCACCAATCATAGGGTTAAGCTGGTGGTCTAAAGCTCTGCATCATCAGACAGTGGACACTGGGAGAGAGGGAGAACAGCCAGGGTGATGAGAACGCCTGTCTTAGAGACCCTATCCTTTATGCAGATTATTATACAGCATTACAGGGCCAAGGGCCACGCCCACTTGCTTCAGTAGTGAAATCATAAGTTGTGAAACTGTAAACCTCGATCTCGGCCTTTGCCTTTGCCTTTTGTATCACTTTAATGGTCTTGATTCATTAAGATTCGAGAAACTTTCTCATGGTAGTAAAAAATTCACTTAATGAGAAAAAAGCTTGAGAATTTCACTGGCACAATGAAAGTCAATGGCACTTTTTACTGCAGCTCTGAGCCTGAGGAAGTTGGCCTTCTTAAAATTCAGTGTTTTTGCCCTCCCAGGCAGAAAATCTTTCTTACAGTTTATGTTGAATACAACTATATTGTTGTCACTGTTCCCAAGATTTTCACAGACTGCTACCTTCCCTATCAGGTCATCATTATTTGAAATTACTAGAAAATCATCACCCTTGGTAGGTGCCTCCACGAACTGATCCATATAGTTATTTTGTAGCAAGCTGAGGAATGCTCTCCCCTTTACAGTTGAACCGTGTCTCCAGTCGATTCCTGGGTAGTTGAAGTCCCCCATCACCACCACTGTACCAGCCTGTGACGCCCGCTCTATCTGCTTATGCAGCTGACCCTCTATTTCATTAATTAGGTTTGGGGGTCTATAGATAACACCAAACTGTATTTTAACATTGTCACCCCACACTTCTACCCACAAGAATTCTACATCCTAGTATCCCCTCATTAATATATGCTTTGAATTCTTGCTTTACATAAAGACACACTCTGCCCTCTTTCCGAAAGAGAGCAAAATTTAAAGATTGACAGTCCAGTCATGTGTGGAATCCAGCCACACCTATAACATCAATATTTTCTTCCAGTACTAGAGCCTTAAGCTCCCCCACTTTACTTGCCAGACTTCTGCTGTCATTTGTGAACATACACTTTAAGTTTCTATCTAGTTTGACACATTGAGATTTAGTACTAGCTTCTGTAGTAATGCATCCACCTAATTTTTCACCGCTGCTTTGCACCACATGGATCTCCTTATCCATCATAGCTGTCCTCCCCCTTCTAATTATTCACCCACCATCGTATGCTGTCCCCTAAGTAACCTGTTATCCCCTTTGTTTTCTCTCTTGCCCTCCCCCCTCATCTCTAGTTTAAATACCCCTCCGCTCCTTCTAGTATCCTCTTACCCAGCACAGCAGCCCCCCTTCCATTCAGGTGCAAATTATCTGTAGAATACTGTTTGTACCCCAATTAAAAGTCAGCCCAGTGCTCTAGGAACCCAAATCCTGCACCAGGACTTGAGTCATGAGTTTAACTCTCTAAGCTCCCGCTGTCATTCATGTGTAGCGCATGGCACAGGCAGTATTCCAGAGAATACAATCTTGAAGGTCCTTCTCTTTAACTTGGTGCCTAATTCCTTAAATGTATTCTTAAGGATCCTCCATCTCCCATTAATTTTGTCATTGGTCCCCATGTGGAACATGACAGCTTGGTCATCCCCAGCCCCTCCACAAATTTAACATCCCTTTCCACCACATGCCAAACCCTGGCACCAGGGAGACAGTAAACCATTTGGTTGAGGTGGTCTTGAGGACAAATTATTCTATCAGTCCGCCTGATAATAGAATCCCCTATGACCACTAACTGTCTAGTCCTATTGGCAATCCCAACCACCTGCTCACTAGCTGGGCTGTGCTCCCGGCTGATAGGGAGAGCAGTATCCACTAAGGCTGCCATTTCTCTGACTGACCTAACCTTAAACAATGTAACCCTTTAAGTCCTTGGGCGCAGCAATATTAGCACTAACACAAATCCAGACATCATTTGCTTTTGCTTACCACTCTTTTGCTAATAACTATGGCCAGTGACTGAGGCCAAAAATCAGCCCGGGAATTTTCAGACCCTTTATCCAGTCCTTGATCAGACCCTGAGCCCCCCCATTGTGCCTCCAGGCCAGGTATAGACATGGGTAGACGTGGGTAGGGCTGGTACTGAAGCTTTAGTATTGTAGACCCAGGCAATGGTGTGGGAGTGACTGTGGCCCCCTACAATCATGATGAATCTTTCTCTCTTATCTATCTCTCTTAAAGATTCCTAGGCCGATCGCCGTAGCTTTTGGTCCACTTTATTACAGAAAAAAAGAACATTAGAACATTGCCAAGTGTTGTCTTTTTGATTATGCCCGGACAATGACTTTAAAGCGGACCTTCAGCATCATTTAATTAAAAGCCCAAACCCTTGAAAAACTATTTCCAGTATCTAAAAGTATTATATTTAATGTTTTTAATCACCTACTTTTTATTCTTTCCCCCACTGGCCTGCAGCTCTGTTCAGGACTCTAGAATAATGACGCTGCCATCTTGGCTCAGTTGCAACACATACTGAGGAGGGGAGAGTGGTCAAAAGTGCAGGGGGCGGGGTTATAGCTGTGCTTTGCACAGACAGAGCGGAGCTGGGGTCAGGAAAAGGACAGCAATCCCAGAATGCAGAGCAGCACAGTCAGAACAAATTTCCTGTTTGCAGGCAGCCTGAGCATCCATAAGCAGCCATCTTGGATGTTTAAAGGCAGATAGCATGCAGTAGATGCAGGTAGGATGATTTGGAATGTGAGAAATCTGTATGTACAGGGGGGGGAAACATATAAGATAGGCTCTTATTTAGGGTGAAGGTCTGGATTGATGTGGGCAATCTGTATGTACGGGGGGGGGGGAACAAAATAGGCTCTTATTCAGGGTGAGGGTCTGAATTAATGTGGCCAATCTGTATGTACAAGGGGGGGACCATAAAATAGACTCTTATTCAGGGTGATGGACCAGATTAATGTGGTTAATCTGTATGTACAGGAGAAGAAACATACAAGATAGGCTCTTATTCAGGGCGAGGGTCCAGATTAATGTGGGCAATCTGTATGTAAAAGGGGATGGAAACATATAAGATAAGCTTTTAATGATGGTGAAGGTCCGGATTATTGTGAGCAATCTGTATGTACAGGGGTGAACATACAAGATAGGCTCTTATTGAGGGTGAAGGTCCGGATTAATCTGAGCAATCTGTATGTACAGGGGGTGAACATACAAGATAGGCTCTTATTCAGGGTGAAGGTCTGCTTTAAGCTTGGACTTTTGTGCAACAAAATTCATTTTAGAGAGCCAGATTTTTTTCTGCCTTTTCTATATTTCAGTCTAACCTCTGACCAAGGCTGACTTCCCCAAGATGTTTGCCACGTACCTGTAACTCTTCCGACAGGTGGCCCATGAACACCCAAAGTCTGTATTTAAATGACTAATTTTCCGCTATAAGGCTTTACAGACAGCCGGGGCCCCGCTCGCTGGCGCCCGCCTCGCAGCTCCGCAATAGGTTTCCAGCCACTTAACGAAACGCGCGGAAAAGGTTGCCTGTTTATTCTGCATAATTGTTTTCCCTCTGAAGGTCAGAATCTTAATATCCGGCCAAGTGAAATGAATTTTTGTTTTTTTTTCTTTTCCCTTTCGGCTGGACATCCCGCGTCTCGCCGCGGCCGCCGAGATTTAACCAGGTGCGCGCATCTGGCCACCAAAATGGAATCCGGCCTTTTGAATCGGAAAGGCTCCACTGGAAGCCCTTTATTAATAAACGCCAAACTAAATTCCGTCATTACCCGCGCGGCTGCCGGCCGATATTAAAGCTGCGGAATAATAATAACAAATAGTCAAGGCTGCTCGGCAATTCAGCGCGTAAGCTCTTTCCTCTTCGATATATATATATATATATATATATATATATATATATATATATCTATGCAGGAACAATGCCACGCTCCTATTATTGGGGATGTTTAGAATTCTAAGCCAAAGTGGTCTTTCAGGACACAGAGGCTTTTTTATTACAACCCTGAGCAAAGGCTGTAAACGCTGTAAAGCGGGAAAGCTTTCAGAGGTGACGTCAAACAAGAACGGGAATCAATTCCTACAAAAGCTCAGGAAGGAGAAGAGAATTTCACTTAGGGCCTTATTCATGAAGGGATAGCGCCAGGTAGTGCCTGTGTAGCGGCAGGCAGCGGCAGGTAGCGGCAGGTGAAATGCTGGACACGGCAGCAATTACACATTTATGAAGCCGAATTTGGTGAGCGACTGGAACAACGCCATGTAGCGTCCAATTCATCATTATACCAGGCTGAGCGTACAGCGCCGGCGTTCAGCCTTGCAGAGCGCCACGTCTTACCTGTCGCTACCTGGTGCTCTCCCATACATTTCTATGGACGATCCTTAAATCCCTTTCCTGATCTCAATTTTTTTTTTCCCTAAAAAAAATCTCAAAATTTCTGACATGTATCCTGGCCAAGAAAATGACATTTTTGAAAACTTTTTGGATTAATAATATTTTTATGCAGAATTGTCCTTTCATGTTGCAATGTTATAACAATGTAATTCCATATGTTTTCGCTTTGTTACTAGTGGATACATGTTCAAAAGCAGACTTTAATCACACAGCCTCGGGAGCTCTTGAGCTCCGGCGATGTTTGAGGCTGTTTTTTTGATGAATGTGGTGTGCGTCAGTCGCACTGAGCTGGCGTTACGGTTCGCTCCCATACAGCGTAGTATTGCCACTCACATATCATATTCATCAATGGCGGACAGCAACTGAGGCGCTCTGAAACAATGATCCATGGCCGAGCACGGCGACTACTAGCGGGCGCTCTGAAATCCGCTCTACAGACGCTCAACTGTCGCTACCTGGCGTTAGTAATGAATCAGCTTGCCCCAGTGGACCAAAACCCAGGATTTTGACTATCCTGAGTTTTGATCCTTGTCCCTTTCTCTTTCTACCTTCACCCTTCCCCGGTCCGACAGCCCTCTCGTCCAATCAGAACGCTCGAGTGAATCCGAGCACACTAGTGGTTGCATCCCCACTAACCTCTAACAGCGAGTGTGTCTGCCGGGCAGGGAAAAAGAAAAGGTAGACCCCAAGAGGTGACTTCTTTTTTAATGTATTTGTTTATTTTCTTAACAATCTGTTAAGGTTAACAGACCCCTATACCAGTCCACATGTTGGGGTGGCCGGCACCGGTGGGTGGTGACTTGACCTGTATCCAGGATGCGGGGACTGGACTACACAAGATCCGGGTTGAATCTAGTTTCGGAGCCCATAACTGATAAGGACCAAGTTTGACCCAATAGGGGTACAAATTACACCACACATATCCACAGTAATATAGCAGGAAGATGTTACCCCATCTGGGCACCAAGAGGTAACAGAATATTGAACTGTGAACTGGTAAGAGGTCCAAGGGACTCCTATACCAGTCCACATGTTGTGGTGGCCGGCACCGGTGGGTGGTATGCCAGATGATTTGATCCGTATCCAGGATGTGGGGACCAGACTCTGCAAGATCCCGGTTGAATCTAGTTTTGGCCCGGATCTGAAGCCCATAGCTAATAAGGATCCCCTATACCAGGCAACATGTTGTGGTGGCTGGCACCGGTGGGTGGCATGCCAGATGCTTTGACTCGTATCCAGGATGTGGGGACCGGACACAGCAAGATCCCGGTTGAATCTAGTTTAGGCCCGGATCTGAAGCCCCATAACTGATAAGGACCAAGTTTGACCCAATAGGGGTACAAATCACACCACACATGACAACAGTAATATAGGAGGAAGATGTTACCTCATCTGGGCACCAAGAGGTAACAAAATATTGAACTGTGAACTGGTAAGAGGTCCAAGGGCCCCTATATCAGTCCACATGTTGTGGCGGCCGCCACCGTTGGAAGGCATGACAGAGTATTTGACCCGTATCCAGGATGTGGGAACCAGACTCTGCAAGACCCGGGTTGAATCTAGTTTTGCCCCGGATCTGAAGCCACATAAATAATAAGGACCAAGTTTGACCCAAAAGGGGTACAAATCACACCACACATATCCACGGTAATATAGGAGGAAGATGTTACCCCATCTGGGCACCAAGAGGTAACAGAATATTGAACTGTGAACTGGTAAGAGGTCCAAGGGTCCCTATATCAGTCCACATGTTGTGGTGGCCGCCACCGTTGGAAGGCAGGCCAGAGTATTTGACCCGTATCCAAGATGCGGGGACCGGACTCTGCAAGATCCCGGTTGAATCTAGTTTTGCCCCGGATCTGAAGCCACATAAATAATAAGGACCAAGTTTGACCCAAAAGGGGTACAAATCACACCACACATATCCACGGTAATATAGGAGGAAGATGTTACCCCATCCGGGCCCCAAGAGGTAACAAAAATATTGAACTCTGAACTGGTAAGAGGTCCAAGGGACCTCTATACCAGTCCACATGTTGTGGTGGCCTGGACCGGTGGGTGGCATGCCAGATGATTTGACCCGTATCCAGGATGTGGGGACCAGACTCTGCAAGATCCCGGTTGCATCTAGTTTCGCCCCTGATCTGAAGCCACATAAATAATAAGGACCAAGTTTGACCCAATAGGGGTACAAATCACACCACACATATGCACAGTAATATAGCAGGAAGATGTTACCCCATCTGGGCACCAAGAGGTAACAAAAATATTAATCAAAAGGAATGAGATATACTGCCTGATTTTCTTGCGGCACTACAATAAAATCTCATGAGGAGGTCCACCTAGGACACAGAGAAAGGAAAAAAAACGTCTTTTTTGCGCCAACTGTTCTATGTAAGCTGATCATTAAACTCACCTCCATAGTCTACCTGCTGAGCCTTTAAATCGCAGAACTTGTAGGGGAAGTCATCTGTTTCATTTCTCTGGTTATCCAATTAACATTCACAGTCACACGGGGTTTGCACTGTACAGATATTTCTTTGCCATACAGAAACTTGAGTGATACGACAATGAGAACAATCATTTTTATCATGCTCAGCATGGAGTTACGCCGCTCATGCAGAAAGGTGTTGAGGCTTGGTGCTAATAATCGACAGTACTAAGTGGCGCTAAGACGGGTTTGGTGCCACTCTCTCCTTAACTTTCCATTATAATGTAAATGGCATTTTTTTTTTGCTTCTTATCAAACCTATTTAAAGAAACCCGTAAATGCAGAGTGTAAAATCAAAGCATAGCATGCTTACCGTACCTCCAGACAGTAATTTATTTTATTTTAAAAAATGAAAACAATACCCCACCCGGGCTGCTAATCCTGCATACCAGGCATATAAAGTGGTATCCCCAGGACTCAGAGACCTCCGGCCATTATGGCATACCAGACCCCATGTCCTTTGCCATAGGTCCCTGTGCATAGCTAGAAGGGTTCAGGTAAGGTAAAAGGAAGGATAAATGTCAGCACTGGTCCCCAAGTTGAACATTAAAAGGTCAAGATGGCCACTGTGGCACACGTTTGAAGCCCTACAGGCTCAAATAAAAGGTAAGGTGGTATAAAGGTAAGTATACAGGTAATAAGATAGGGAAGACTATATGTCAAGTCGATGAATTGCTTACCCTTAACCATGCCAAGAGGATGACTTGCTGCACTTAAACTTTGAACTGTTATAGAAGTCCCTTGGACCCCCTTATTAGGAGGGGTGCCACTCAAAAAAAGGAAAATAAGTTAAAGTTAAAGTTTTAATGAATGTAATTAGGGATGAGCGAATCGATCCGGACGAACCCGGATTCGATCCGAATTTCAGGAAAAATTCGATTCGGATCGAATCCGAATTTCCCCGCGATTCGATCGCTCGAAGTTTTCCTTTAACATCCATGCATTTACATTTACAGGCATTCTAAGATGGCGGACGGGACATGTCTGGACATCTATCCCGCGCCAGTGCAAGCTGGGGCAGTCACATGCAGCCTATCAGCAGCCAGCAAGCCCGGTGACGTCACAGCGCTATTTAAGTCGGCCATCTTGCTTTTCCTTCCTCATTTCTCTATTGCATTCGTGAGAGACAGAACGTTGTAGTGAGAGAGAGAGGCAGTTAGACAGGCAGGGACAGACAGGAGACAGACAGAAAGTCAGCGAAAAACAGTTAAAGGTAGGAAAAATCGGAGGCTGTCACAGGGAGATTTTTTTTTTTTTTTCATCCAGCCTGAGTGTTACTAGCTGGCTGACAGGCTTTGTTAGCGTTTTCAGGCTGCTTATACTAACTAACTGTGCATATATACTGAACTGATCTTAAGTCTGCTGTGAGGCATCCCATTCTGTGACTACACCAGCCTCTGTTTAAGACCATATAACCATTTGCACTTATTCTAATTGAAATTAGGCCTGATAAAGACACTTTTGCTGTTCATAGCACTACTGGACCCTGCCAGGTGTACTTACTGCTGGCTTTTAGGGCATCCCATTCTGTGACTACAGCAGCCTCTGTTTAAGACCATATAACCATTTGCACTTATTATAATTGAAATTAGCCCTGATAAAGACACTTTTGATGTTCATAGCACTACTTGTCCCAGGTTCACTGCTGGGTTTTTAGGGCATCCCATTCTGTGACTACAGCAGCCTCTGTTTAACACCATATAACCATTTGCACTTATTCTAATTGAAATTAGGCCTGATAAAGACACTTTTGCTGTGCATAGCACTACTTGTCCCAGGTTCACTGCTGGGTTTTTAGGGCATCCCATTCTGTGACTACAGCAGCCTCTGTTTAACACCATATAACCATTTGCACTTATTCTAATTTAAATTAGGCCTGATAAAGACACTTTTGCTGTTCATAGCACTACTTGTCCCAGGTTCACTGCTGGGTTTTTAGGGCATCCCATTCTGTGACTACAGCAGCCTCTGTTTAACACCATATAACCATTTGCACTTATTCTAATTGAAATTAGGCCTGATAAAGACACTTTTGCTGTGCATAGCACTACTTGTCCCAGGTTCACTGTTGGCTTTTTAGGGCATCCCATTCTGTGACTACAGCAGCCTCTGTTTAAGACCATATAACCATTTGCACTTATTATAATTGAAATTAGGCCTGATAAAGACACTTTTGCTGTTCATAGCACTACTTCTCCCAGGTTCACTGCTGGGTTTTTAGGGCATCCCATTCTGTGACTACAGCAGCCTCTGTTTAACACCATATAACCATTTGCACTTATTCTAATTGAAATTAGGCCTGATAAAGACACTTTTGCTGTGCATAGCACTACTTGTCCCAGGTTCACTGCTGGGTTTTTAGGGCATCCCATTCTGTGACTACAGCAGCCTCTGTTTAACACCATATAACCATTTGCACTTATTATAATTGAAATTAGGCCTGATAAAGACACTTTTGCTGTTCATAGCACTACTGGACCCTGCCAGGTGTACTTACTGCTGGTTTTTAGGGCATCCCATTCTGTGACTACAGCAGCCTCTGTTTAAGATCATTTAACCATTTGCACTTATTCTAATTGAAATTAGGCCTGATAAAGACACTTTTGCTGTGCATAGCACTATTTGTCCCAGGTTCACTGCTGGGTTTTTAGGGCATCCCATTCTGTGACTACAGCAGCCTCTGTTTAAGACCATATAACCATTTGCACTTATTCTAATTGAAATTAGGCCTGATAAAGACACTTTTGCTGTGCATAGCACTACTTGTCCCAGGTTCACTGCTGGGTTTTTAGGGCATCCCATTCTGTGACTACAGCAGCCTCTGTTTAAGACCATATAACCATTTGCACTTAATATAATTGAAATTAGGCCTGATAAAGACACTTTTTCTGTTCATAGCACTACTTGTCCCAGGTTCACTGCTGGGTTTTTAGGGCATCCCATTCTGTGACTACAGCAGCCTCTGTTTAACACCATATAACCATTTGCACTTATTCTAATTGAAATTAGGCCTGATAAAGACACTTTTGTTGTTCATAGCACTACTTGTCCCAGGTTCACTGCTGGGTTTTTAGGGCATCCCATTCTGTGACTACAGCAGCCTCTGTTTAACACCATATAACCATTTGCACTTATTATAATTGAAATTAGGCCTGATAAAGACACTTTTGCTGTGCATAGCACTACTTGTCCCAGGTTCACTGCTGGGTTTTTAGGGCATCCCATTCTGTGACTACAGCAGCCTCTGTTTAACACCATATAACCATTTGCACTTATTCTAATTGAAATTAGGCCTGATAAAGATACTTTTGCTTTGCATAGCACTACTTGTCCCAGGTTCACTGCTGGGTTTTTAGGGCATCCCATTCTGTGACTACAGCAGCCTCTGTTTAAGACCATATAACCATTTTCACTTATTATAATTGAAATTAGGCCTGATAAAGACACTTTTGCTGTGCATAGCACTACTTGTCCCTGGTTCACTGCTGGGTTTTTAGGGCATCCCATTCTGTGACTACAGCAGCCTCTGTTTAAGACCATATAACCATTTGCACTTATTATAATTGAAATTAGGCCTGATAAAGACACTTTTGCTGTTCATAGCACTACTTGTCCCAGGTTCACTGCTGGGTTTTTAGGGCATCCCATTCTGTGACTACAGCAGCCTCTGTTTAACACCATATAACCATTTGCACTTATTCTAATTGAAATTAGGCCTGATAAAGACACTTTTGCTGTGCATAGCACTACTTGTCCCAGGTTCACTGCTGGGTTTTTAGGGCATCCCATTCTGTGACTACAGCAGCCTCTGTTTAACACCATATAACCATTTGCACTTATTCTAATTGAAATTAGGCCTGATAAAGACACTTTTGCTGTGCATAGCACTACTTGTCCCAGGTTCACTGCTGGGTTTTTAGGGCATCCCATTCTGTGACTACAGCAGCCTCTGTTTAAGACCATATAACCATTTGCATTTATTCAAATTGAAATTAGGCCTGATAAAGACACTTTTGCTGTGCATAGCACTACTTGTCCCAGGTTCACTGCTGGGTTTTTAGGGCATCCCATTCTGTGACTACAGCAGCCTCTGTTTAAGACCATATAACCATTTGCATTTATTCTAATTGAAATTAGGCCTGATAAAGACACTTTTGCTGTGCATAGCACTACTTGTCCCAGGTTCACTGCTGGGTTTTTAGGGCATCCCATTCTGTGACTACAGCAGCCTCTGTTTAAGACCATATAACCATTTGCATTTATTCTAATTGAAATTAGGCCTGATAAAGACACTTTTGCTGTGCATAGCACTACTTGTCCCAGGTTCACTGTTGGGTTTTTAGGGCATCCCATTCTGTGACTACAGTAGCCTCTGTTTAAGACCATATAACCATTTGCACTTATTCTAATTGAAATTAGGCCTGATAAAGACACTTTTGCTGTTCATAGCACTACTTGTCCCAGGTTCACTGCTGGGTTTTTAGGGCATCCCATTCTGTGACTACAGCAGCCTCTGTTTAACACCATATAACCATTTGCACTTATTCTAATTGAAATTAGGCCTGATAAAGACACTTTTGCTGTGCACAGCACTACTTGTCCCAGGTTCACTGCTGGGTTTTTAGGGCATCCCATTCTGTGACTACTGCAGCCTCTGTTTAACACCATATAACCATTTGCACTTATTATAATTGAAATTAGGCCTGATAAAGACACTTTTGCTGTGCATAGCACTACTTGTCCCAGGTTCACTGCTGGGTTTTTAGGGCATCCCATTCTGTGACTACAGCAGCCTCTGTTTAAGACCATATAACCATTTGCACTTATTATAACTGAAATTAGGCCTGATAAAGACACTTTTGCTGTTCATAGCACTACTTGTCCCAGGTTCACTGCTGGATTTTTAGGGCATCCCATTCTGTGACTACAGCAGCCTCTGTTTAACACCATATAACCATTTGCACTTATTCTAATTGAAATTAGGCCTTATAAGGACACTTTTGCTGTGCATAGCACTACTTGTCCCAGGTTCACTGCTGGGTTTTTAGGGCATCCCATTCTGTGACTACAGCAGCCTCTGTTTAACACCATATAACCATTTGCACTTATTATAATTGAAATTAGGCCTGATAAAGACACTTTTGCTGTTCATAGCACTACTGGACCCTGCCAGGTGTACTTACTGCTGGTTTTTAGGGCATCCCATTCTGTGACTACAGCAGCCTCTGTTTAAGACCATATAACCATTTGCACTTATTATAATTGAAATTAGGCCTGATAAAGACACTTTTGCTGTTCATAGCACTACTTGTCCCAGGTTCACTGCTGGGTTTTTAGGGCATCCCATTCTGTGACTACAGCAGCCTCTGTTTAACACCATATAACCATTTGCACTTATTATAATTGAAATTAGGCCTGATAAAGACACTTTTGCTGTTCATAGCACTACTGGACCCTGCCAGGTGTACTTACTGCTGGTTTTTAGGGCATCCCATTCTGTGACTACAGCAGCCTCTGTTTAACACCATATAACCATTTGCACTTATTATAATTGAAATTAGGCCTGATAAAGACACTTTTGCTGTTCATAGCACTACTTGTCCCAGGTTCACTGCTGGGTTTTTAGGGCATCCCATTCTGTGACTACAGCAGCCTCTGTTTAACACCATATAACCATTTGCACTTATTCTAATTGAAATTAGGCCTGATAAAGACACTTTTGCTGTGCATAGCACTACTTGTCCCAGGTTCACTGCTGGGTTTTTAGGGCATCCCATTCTGTGACTACAGCAGCCTCTGTTTAAGACCATATAACCATTTGCACTTATTCTAATTGAAATTAGGCCTTATAAGGACACTTTTGCTGTGCATAGCACTACTTGTCCCAGGTTCACTGCTGGGTTTTTAGGGCATCCCATTCTGTGACTACAGCAGCCTCTGTTTAACACCATATAACCATTTGCACTTATTCTAATTGAAATTAGGCCTGATAAAGACACTTTTGCTGTGCATAGCACTACTTGTCCCAGGTTCACTGCTGGGTTTTTAGGGCATCCCATTCTGTGACTACAGCAGCCTCTATTTAAGACCATATAACCATTTGCACTTATTATAATTGAAATTAGGCCTGATAAAGACACTTTTGCTGTGCATAGCACTACTTGTCCCAGGTTCACTGCTGGGTTTTTAGGGCATCCCATTCTGTGACTACAGCAGCCTCTGTTTAAGACCATATAACCATTTGCATTTATTCTAATTGAAATTAGGCCTGATAAAGACACTTTTGCTGTGCATAGCACTACTTGTCCCAGGTTCACTGCTGGGTTTTTAGGGCATCCCATTCTGTGACTACAGCAGCCTCTGTTTAACACCATATAACCATTTGCACTTATTATAATTGAAATTAGGCCTGATAAAGACACTTTTGCTGTTCATAGCACTACTTGTCCCAGGTTCACTGCTGGGTTTTTAAGGCATCCCATTCTGTGACTACAGCAGCCTCTGTTTAACACCATATAACCATTTGCACTTATTCTAATAGAAATTAGGCCTGATAAAGACACTTTTGCTGTGCATAGCACTACTTGTCTCAGGTTCACTGCTGGGTTTTTTAGGGCATCCCATTCTGTGACTACAGCAGCCTCTGTTTAAGACCATATAACCATTTGCACTTATTATAATTGAAATTAGGCCTGATAAAGACACTTTTGCTGTGCATAGCACTACTTGTCCCAGGTTCACTGCTGGGTTTTTAGGGCATCCCATTCTGTGACTACAGCAGCCTCTGTTTAAGACCATATAAACATTTGCACTTATTATAATTGAAATTAGGCCTGATAAAGACACTTTTTCTGTTCATAGCACTACTTGTCCCAGGTCCACTGCTGGGTTTTTAGGGCATCCCATTCTGTGACTACAGCAGCCTCTGTTTAACACCATATAACCATTTGCACTTATTCTAATTGAAATTAGGCCTGATAAAGACACTTTTGCTGTTCATAGCACTACTTGTCCCAGGTTCACTGCTGGGTTTTTAGGGCATCCCATTCTGTGACTACAGCAGCCTCTGTTTAACACCATATAACCATTTGCACCTATTATAATTTAAATTAGGCCTGATAAAGACACTTTTGCTGTTCATAGCACTACTTGTCCCAGGTTCACTGCTGGGTTTTTAGGGCATCCCATTCTGTGACTACAGCAGCCTCTGTTTAACACCATATAACCATTTGCACTTATTCTAATTGAAATTAGGCCTGATAAAGACACTTTTGCTGTGCATAGCACTACTTGTCCCAGGTTCACTGCTGGGTTTTTAGGGCATCCCATTCTGTGACTACAGCAGCCTCTGTTTAAGACCATATAACCATTTTCACTTATTATAATTGAAATTAGGCCTGATAAAGACACTTTTGCTGTGCATAGCACTACTTGTCCCAGGTTCACTGCTGGTTTTTAGGGCATCCCATTCTGTGACTACAGCAGCCTCTGTTTAAGACCATATAACCATTTGCACTTATTATAATTGAAATTAGGCCTGATAAAGACACTTTTGCTGTGCATAGCACTACTTGTCCCTGGTTCACTGCTGGGTTTTTAGGGCATCCCATTCTGTGACTACAGCAGCCTCTGTTTAAGACCATATAACCATTTGCACTTATTATAATTGAAATTAGGCCTGATAAAGACACTTTTGCTGTTCATAGCACTACTTGTCCCAGGTTCACTGCTGGGTTTTTAGGGCATCCCATTCTGTGACTACAGCAGCCTCTTTTTAAGACCATATAACCATTTGCACTTATTCTAATTGAAATTAGGCCTGATAAAGACACTTTTGCTGTGCATAGCACTACTTGTCCCAGGTTCACTGCTGGGTTTTTAGGGCATCCCATTCTGTGACTACAGCAGCCTCTGTTTAAGACCATATAACCATTTGCACTTATTATAATTGAAATTAGGCCTGATAAAGACACTTTTTCTGTTCATAGCACTACTTGTCCCAGGTTCACTGCTGGGTTTTTAGGGCATCCCATTCTGTGACTACAGCAGCCTCTGTTTAACACCATATAACCATTTGCACTTATTCTAATTGAAATTAGGCCTGATAAAGACACTTTTGCTGTGCATAGTACTACTTGTCCCAGGTTCACTGTTGGGTTTTTAGGGCATCCCATTCTGTGACTACAGCAGCCTCTGTTTAAGACCATATAACCATTTGCACTTATTCTAATTGAAATTAGGCCTGATAAAGACACTTTTGCTGTTCATAGCACTACTTGTCCCAGGTTCACTGCTGGGTTTTTAGGGCATCCCATTCTGTGACTACAGCAGCCTCTGTTTAACACCATATAACCATTTGCACTTATTCTAATTGAAATTAGGCCTGATAAAGACACTTTTGCTGTTCATAGCACTACTTGTCCCAGGTTCACTGCTGGGTTTTTAGGGCATCCCATTCTGTGACTACAGCAGCCTCTGTTTAACACCATATAACCATTTGCACCTATTATAATTGAAATTAGGCCTGATAAAGACACTTTTGCTGTGCATAGCACTACTTGTCCCAGGTTCACTGCTGGGTTTTTTAGGGCATCCCATTCTGTGACTACAGCAGCCTCTGTTTAAGACCATATAACCATTTGCACTTATTATAATTGAAATTAGGCCTGATAAAGACACTTTTGCTGTGCATAGCACTACTTGTCCCAGGTTCACTGCTGGGTTTTTAGGGCATCCCATTCTGTGACTACAGCAGCCTCTGTTTAAGACCATATAACCATTTGCACTTATTATAATTGAAATTAGGCCTGATAAAGACACTTTTTCTGTTCATAGCACTACTTGTCCCAGGTTCACTGCTGGGTTTTTAGGGCATCCCATTCTGTGACTACAGCAGCCTCTGTTTAACACCATATAACCATTTGCACTTATTCTAATTGAAATTAGGCCTGATAAAGACACTTTTGCTGTTCATAGCACTACTTGTCCCAGGTTCACTGCTGGGTTTTTAGGGCATCCCATTCTGTGACTACAGCAGCCTCTGTTTAACACCATATAACCATTTGCACCTATTATAATTGAAATTAGGCCTGATAAAGACACTTTTGCTGTGCATAGCACCACTTGTCCCAGGTTCACTGCTGGGTTTTTAGGGCATCCCATTCTGTGACTACAGCAGCCTCTGTTTAACACCATATAACCATTTGCACTTATTCTAATTGAAATTAGGCCTGATAAAGACACTTTTGCTGTGCATAGCACTACTTGTCCCAGGTTCACTGCTGGGTTTTTAGGGCATCCCATTCTGTGACTACAGCAGCCTCTGTTTAACACCATATAACTATTTGCACTTATTATAATTGAAATTAGGCCTGATAAAGACACTTTTGCTGTGCATAGCACTACTTGTCCCAGGTTCACTGCTGGTTTTTAGGGCATCCCATTCTGTGACTACAGCAGCCTCTGTTTAAGACCATATAACCATTTGCACTTATTATAATTAAAATTAGGCCTGATAAAGACACTTTTGCTGTGCATAGCACTACTTGTCCCTGGTTCACTGCTGGGTTTTTAGGGCATCCCATTCTGTGACTACAGCAGCCTCTGTTTAAGACCATATAACCATTTGCACTTATTATAATTGAAATTAGGCCTGATAAAGACACTTTTGCTGTTCATAGCACTACTTGTCCCAGGTTCACTGCTGGGTTTTTAGGGCATCCCATTCTGTGACTACAGCAGCCTCTGTTTAACACCATATAACCATTTGCACTTATTCTAATTGAAATTAGGCCTGATAAAGACACTTTTGCTGTGCATAGCACTAATTGTCCCAGGTTCACTGCTGGGTTTTTAGGGCATCCCATTCTGTGACTACAGCAGCCTCTGTTTAACACCATATAACCATTTGCACTTATTCTAATTGAAATTAGGCCTGATAAAGACACTTTTGCTGTGCATAGCACTACTTGTCCCAGGTTCACTGCTGGGTTTTTAGGGCATCCCATTCTGTGACTACAGCAGCCTCTGTTTAAGACCATATAACCATTTGCACTTATTATAATTGAAATTAGGCCTGATAAAGACACTTTTGCTGTTCATAGCACTACTTGTCCCAGGTTCACTGCTGGGTTTTTAGGGCATCCCATTCTGTGACTACAGCAGCCTCTGTTTAACACCATATAACCATTTGCACTTATTATAATTGAAATTAGGCCTGATAAAGACACTTTTGCTGTTCATAGCACTACTGGACCCTGCCAGGTGTACTTACTGCTGGTTTTTAGGGCATCCCATTCTGTGACTACAGCAGCCTCTGTTTAAGACCATATAACCATTTGCACTTATTATAATTGAAATTAGGCCTGATAAAGACACTTTTGCTGTGCATAGCACTACTTGTCCCAGGTTCACTGCTGGGTTTTTAGGGCATCCCATTCTGTGACTACAGCAGCCTCTTTTTAAGACCATATAACCATTTGCACATATTCTAATTGAAATTAGGCCTGATAAAGACACTTTTGCTGTGCATAGCACTACTTGTCCCAGGTTCACTGCTGGGTTTTTAGGGCATCCCATTCTGTGACTACAGCAGCCTCTGTTTAAGACCATATAACCATTTGCACTTATTATAATTGAAATTAGGCCTGATAAAGACACTTTTTCTGTTCATAGCACTACTTGTCCCAGGTTCACTGCTGGGTTTTTAGGGCATCCCATTCTGTGACTACAGCAGCCTCTGTTTAACACCATATAACCATTTGCACTTATTCTAATTGAAATTAGGCCTGATAAAGACACTTTTGCTGTTCATAGCACTACTTGTCCCAGGTTCACTGCTGGGTTTTTAGGGCATCCCATTCTGTGACTACAGCAGCCTCTGTTTAACACCATATAACCATTTGCACTTATTATAATTGAAATTAGGCCTGATAAAGACACTTTTGCTGTGCATAGCACTACTTGTCCCAGGTTCACTGCTGGGTTTTTAGGGCATCCCATTCTGTGACTACAGCAGCCTCTGTTTAACACCATATAACCATTTGCACTTATTCTAATTGAAATTAGGCCTGATAAAGACACTTTTGCTGTGCATAGCACTACTTGTCCCAGGTTCACTGCTGGGTTTTTAGGGCATCCCATTCTGTGACTACAGCAGCCTCTGTTTAAGACCATATAACCATTTTCACTTATTATAATTGAAATTAGGCCTGATAAAGACACTTTTGCTGTGCATAGCACTACTTGTCCCAGGTTCACTGCTGGTTTTTAGGGCATCCCATTCTGTGACTACAGCAGCCTCTGTTTAAGACCATATAACCATTTGCACTTATTATAATTGAAATTAGGCCTGATAAAGACACTTTTGCTGTGCATAGCACTACTTGTCCCTGGTTCACTGCTGGGTTTTTAGGGCATCCCATTCTGTGACTACAGCAGCCTCTGTTTAAGACCATATAACCATTTGCATTTATTCTAATTGAAATTAGGCCTGATAAAGACACTTTTGCTGTGCATAGCACTACTTGTCCCAGGTTCACTGCTGGGTTTTTAGGGCATCCCATTCTGTGACTACAGCAGCCTCTGTTTAAGACCATATAACCATTTGCATTTATTCTAATTGAAATTAGGCCTGATAAAGACACTTTTGCTGTGCATAGCACTACTTGTCCCAGGTTCACTGTTGGGTTTTTAGGGCATCCCATTCTGTGACTACAGCAGCCTCTGTTTAAGACCATATAACCATTTGCACTTATTCTAATTGAAATTAGGCCTGATAAAGACACTTTTGCTGTTCATAGCACTACTTGTCCCAGGTTCACTGCTGGGTTTTTAGGGCATCCCATTCTGTGACTACAGCAGCCTCTGTTTAACACCATATAACCATTTGCACTTATTCTAATTGAAATTAGGCCTGATAAAGACACTTTTGCTGTGCATAGCACTACTTGTCCCAGGTTCACTGCTGGGTTTTTAGGGCATCCCATTCTGTGACTACAGCAGCCTCTGTTTAACACCATATAACCATTTGCACTTATTCTAATTGAAATTAGGCCTGATAAAGACACTTTTGCTGTGCACAGCACTACTTGTCCCAGGTTCACTGCTGGGTTTTTAGGGCATCCCATTCTGTGACTACTGCAGCCTCTGTTTAACACCATATAACCATTTGCACTTATTCTAATAGAAATTAGGCCTGATAAAGACACTTTTGCTGTGCATAGCACTACTTGTCCCAGGTTCACTGCTGGGTTTTTTAGGGCATCCCATTCTGTGACTACAGCAGCCTCTGTTTAAGACCATATAACCATTTGCACTTATTATAATTGAAATTAGGCCTGATAAAGACACTTTTGCTGTTCATAGCACTACTTGTCCCAGGTTCACTGCTGGGTTTTTAGGGCATCCCATTCTGTGACTACAGCAGCCTCTGTTTAACACCATATAACCATTTGCACTTATTCTAATTGAAATTAGGCCTGATAAAGACACTTTTGCTGTTCATAGCACTACTGGACCCTGCCAGGTGTACTTACTGCTGGTTTTTAGGGCATCCCATTCTGTGTCTACAGCAGCCTCTGTTTAAGACCATATAACCATTTGCACTTATTCTAATTGAAATTAGGCCTGATAAAGACACTTTTGCTGTTCATAGCACTACTTGTCCCAGGTTCACTGCTGGGTTTTTAGGGCATCCCATTCTGTGACTACAGCAGCCTCTGTTTAACACCATATAACCATTTGCACTTATTCTAATTGAAATTAGGCCTGATAAAGACACTTTTGCTGTGCATAGCACTACTTGTCCCAGGTTCACTGCTGGGTTTTTAGGGCATCCCATTCTGTGACTACAGCAGCCTCTGTTTAACACCATATAACCATTTGCACTTAATCTAATTGAAATTAGGCCTGATAAAGACACTTTTGCTGTTCATAGCACTACTTGTCCCAGGTTCACTGCTGGGTTTTTAGGGCATCCCATTCTGTGACTACAGCAGCCTCTGTTTAACACCATATAACCATTTGCACTTAATCTAATTGAAATTAGGCCTGATAAAGACACTTTTGCTGTGCATAGCACTACTTGTCCCAGGTTCACTGCTGGGTTTTTAGGGCATCCCATTCTGTGACTACAGCAGCCTCTGTTTAAGACCATATAACCATTTGCACTTATTCTAATTGAAATTAGGCCTGATAAAGACACTTTTGCTGTTCATAGCACTACTTGTCCCAGGTTCACTGCTGGGTTTTTAGGGCATCCCATTCTGTGACTACAGCAGCCTCTGTTTAAGACCATATAACCATTTGCACTTATTCTAATTGAAATTAGGCCTGATAAAGACACTTTTGCTGTTCATAGCACTACTTGTCCCAGGTTCACTGCTGGGTTTTTAGGGCACCCCATTCTGTGACTACAGCAGCCTCTGTTTAACACCATATAACCATTTGCACTTATTATAATTGAAATTAGGCCTGATAAAGACACTTTTGCTGTTCATAGCACTACTGGACCCTGCCAGGTGTACTTACTGCTGGTTTTTAGGGCATCCCATTCTGTGACTACAGCAGCCTCTGTTTAAGACCATATAACCATTTGTACTTATTCTAATTGAAATTAGGCCTGATAAAGACACTTTTGCTGTGCATAGCACTACTTGTCCCAGGTTCACTGCTGGGTTTTTAGGGCATCCCATTCTGTGACTACAGCAGCCTCTGTTTAAGACCATATAACCATTTGCACTTATTCTGATTGAAATTAGGCCTGATAAAGACACTTTTGCTGTTCATAGCACTACTTGTCCCAGGTTCACTGCTGGGTTTTTAGGGCATCCCATTCTGTGACTACAGCAGCCTCTGTTTAACACCATATAACCATATGCACTTATTCTAATTGAAATTAGGCCTGATAAAGACACTTTTGCTGTGCATAGCACTACTTGTCCCAGGTTCACTGCTGGGTTTTTAGGGCATCCCATTCTGTGACTACAGCAGCCTCTGTTTAACACCATATAACCATTTGCACTTATTCTAATTGAAATTAGGCCTGATAAAGACACTTTTGCTGTGCATAGCACTACTTGTCCCAGGTTCACTGCTGGGTTTTTAGGGCATCCCATTCTGTGACTACAGCAGCCTCTGTTTAAGACCATATAACCATTTTCACTTATTATAATTGAAATTAGGCCTGATAAAGACACTTTTGCTGTGCATAGCACTACTTGTCCCAGGTTCACTGCTGGTTTTTAGGGCATCCCATTCTGTGACTACAGCAGCCTCTGTTTAAGACCATATAACCATTTGCACTTATTATAATTGAAATTAGGCCTGATAAAGACACTTTTGCTGTGCATAGCACTACTTGTCCCTGGTTCACTGCTGGGTTTTTAGGGCATCCCATTCTGTGACTACAGCAGCCTCTGTTTAAGACCATATAACCATTTGCATTTATTCTAATTGAAATTAGGCCTGATAAAGACACTTTTGCTGTGCATAGCACTACTTGTCCCAGGTTCACTGCTGGGTTTTTAGGGCATCCCATTCTGTGACTACAGCAGCCTCTGTTTAAGACCATATAACCATTTGCACTTATTCTAATTGAAATTAGGCCTGATAAAGACACTTTTGCTGTTCATAGCACTACTTGTCCCAGGTTCACTGCTGGGTTTTTAGGGCATCCCATTCTGTGACTACAGCAGCCTCTGTTTAACACCATATAACCATTTGCACTTATTCTAATTGAAATTAGGCCTGATAAAGACACTTTTGCTGTGCATAGCACTACTTGTCCCAGGTTCACTGCTGGGTTTTTAGGGCATCCCATTCTGTGACTACAGCAGCCTCTGTTTAACACCATATAACCATTTGCACTTATTATAATTGAAATTAGGCCTGATAAAGACACTTTTGCTGTTCATAGCACTACTTGTCCCAGGTTCACTGCTGGGTTTTTAGGGCATCCCATTCTGTGACTACAGCAGCCTCTGTTTAACACCATATAACCATTTGCACTTATTCTAATTGAAATTAGGCCTGATAAAGACACTTTTGCTGTGCATAGCACTACTTGTCCCAGGTTCACTGCTGGGTTTTTAGGGCATCCCATTCTGTGACTACAGCAGCCTCTGTTTAACACCATATAACCATTTGCACTTATTATAATTGAAATTAGGCCTGATAAAGACACTTTTGCTGTTCATAGCACTACTGGACCCTGCCAGGTGTACTTACTGCTGGTTTTTAGGGCATCCCATTCTGTGACTACAGCAGCCTCTGTTTAAGACCATATAACCATTTGCACTTATTCTAATTGAAATTAGGCCTGATAAAGACACTTTTGCTGTTCATAGCACTACTTGTCCCAGGTTCACTGCTGGGTCTTTAGGGCATCCCATTCTGTGACTACAGCAGCCTCTGTTTAACACCATATAACCATTTGCACTTATTCTAATTGAAATTAGGCCTGATAAAGACACTTTTGCTGTGCATAGCACTACTTGTCCCAGGTTCACTGCTGGGTTTTTATGGCATCCCATTCTGTGACTACAGCAGCCTCTGTTTAAGACCATATAACCATTTGCACTTATTCTAATTGAAATTAATCCTGATAAAGACACTTTTGCTGTTCATAGCACTACTTGTCCCAGGTTCACTGCTGGGTTTTTAGGGCATCCCATTCTGTGACTACAGCAGCCTCTGTTTAACACCATATAACCATTTGCACTTATTCTAATTGAAATTAGGCCTGATAAAGACACTTTTGCTGTGCATAGCACTACTTGTCCCAGGTTCACTGCTGGGTTTTTAGGGCATCCCATTCTGTGACTACAGCAGCTTCTGTTTAAGACCATATAACCATTTGCACTTATTCTAATTGAAATTAGGCCTGATAAAGACACTTTTGCTGTTCATAGCACTACTTGTCCCAGGTTCACTGCTGGGTTTTTAGGGCATCCCATTCTGTGACTACAGCAGCCTCTGTTTAAGACCATATAACCATTTGCACTTATTCTAATTGAAATTAGGCCTGATAAAGACACTTTTGCTGTTCATAGCACTACTTGTCCCAGGTTCACTGCTGGGTTTTTAGGGCATCCCATTCTGTGACTACAGCAGCCTCTGTTTAACACCATATAACCATTTGCACTTATTATAATTGAAATTAGGCCTGATAAAGACACTTTTGCTGTTCATAGCACTACTTGTCACAGGTTCACTGCTGGGTTTTTAGGGCACCCCATTCTGTGACTACAGCAGCCTCTGTTTAACACCATATAACCATTTGCACTTATTATAATTGAAATTAGGCCTGATAAAGACACTTTTGCTGTTCATAGCATTACTGGACCCTGCCAGGTGTACTTACTGCTGGTTTTTAGGGCATCCCATTCTGTGACTACAGCAGCCTCTGTTTAAGACCATATAACCATTTGTACTTATTCTAATTGAAATTAGGCCTGATAAAGACACTTTTGCTGTTCATAGCACTACTTGTCCCAGGTTCACTGCTGGGTTTTTAGGGCATCCCAATCTGTGACTACAGCAGCCTCTGTTTAACACCATATAACCATTTGCACTTATTCTAATTGAAATTAGGCCTGATAAAGACACTTTTGCTGTGCATAGCACTACTTGTCCCAGGTTCACTGCTGGGTTTTTAGGGCATCCCATTCTGTGACTACAGCAGCCTCTGTTTAAGACCATATAACCATTTGCACTTATTATAATTGAAATTAGGCCTGATAAAGACACTTTTGCTGTTCATAGCACTACTTGTCCCAGGTTCACTGCTGGGTTTTTAGGGCATCCCATTCTGTGACTACAGCAGCCTCTGTTTAACACCATATAACCATATGCACTTATTCTAATTGAAATTAGGCCTGATAAAGACACTTTTGCTGTGCATAGCACTACTTGTCCCAGGTTCACTGCTGGGTTTTTAGGGCATCCCATTCTGTGACTACAGCAGCCTCTGTTTAAGACCATATAACCATTTGCACTTATTATAATTGAAATTAGGCCTGATAAAGACACTTTTGCTGTTCAAAGCACTACTTGTCCCAGGTTCACTGCTGGGTTTTTAGGGCATCCCATTCTGTGACTACAGCAGCCTCTGTTTAACACCATATAACCATTTGCACTTATTCTAATTGAAATTAGGCCTGATAAAGACACTTTTGCTGTGCATAGCACTACTTGTCCCAGGTTCACTGCTGGGTTTTTAGGGCATCCCATTCTGTGACTACAGCAGCCTCTGTTTAAGACCATATAACCATTTGCACTTATTATAATTGAAATTAGGCCTGATAAAGACACTTTTGCTGTTCATAGCACTACTTGTCCCAGGTTCACTGCTGGGTTTTTAGGGCATCCCATTCTGTTACTACAGCAGCCTCTGTTTAACACCATATAACCATTTGCACTTATTCTAATTGAAATTAGGCCTGATAAAGACACTTTTGCTGTGCATAGCACTACTTGTCCCAGGTTCACTGCTGGGTTTTTAGGGCATCCCATTCTGTGACTACAGCAGCCTCTGTTTAAGACCATATAACCATTTGCACTTATTCTAATTGAAATTAGGCCTGATAAAGACACTTTTGCTGTTCATAGCACTACTTGTCCCAGGTTCACTGCTGGGTTTTTAGGGCATCCCATTCTGTGACTACAGCAGCCTCTGTTTAACACCATATAACTATTTGCACTTATTCTAATTGAAATTAGGCCTGATAAAGACACTTTTGCTGTGCATAGCACTACTTGTCCCAGGTTCACTGCTGGGTTTTTAGGGCATCCCATTCTGTGACTACAGCAGCCTCTGTTTAAGACGATATAACCATTTGCACCTATTATAATTGAAATTAGGCCTGATAAAGACACTTTTGCTGTTCAAAGCACTACTTGTCCCAGGTTCACTGCTGGGTTTTTAGGGCATCCCATTCTGTGACTACAGCAGCCTCTGTTTAACACCATATAACCATTTGCACTTATTATAATTGAAATTAGGCCTGATAAAGACACTTTTGCTGTGCATAGCACTACTTGTCCCAGGTTCACTGCTGGGTTTTTAGGGCATCCCATTCTGGGGCTACAGCAGCCTCTGTTTAAGACCATATAACCATTTGCACTTATTCTAATTGAAATTAGGCCTGATAAAGACACTTTTGCTGTTCATAGCACTACTGGACCCTGCCAGGTGTACGTACTGCTGGTTTTTAGGGCATCCCATTCTGTGACTACAGCAGCCTCTGTTTAAGACCATATAACCATTTGTACTTATTCTAATTGAAATTAGGCCTGATAAAGACACTTTTGATGTGCATAGCACTACTTGTCCCAGGTTCACTGCTGGGTTTTTAGGGCATCCCATTCTGTGACTATAGCAGCCTCTGTTTAAGACCATATAACCATTTGCACTTATTATAATTGAAATTAGGCCTGATAAAGACACTTTTGCTGTGCATAGCACTACTTGTCCCAGGTTCACTGCTGGGTTTTTAGGGCATCCCATTCTGTGACTACAGCAGCCTCTGTTTAAGACCATATAACCATTTGCACTTATTCTAATTGAAATTAGGCCTGATAAAGACACTTTTGCTGTTCATAGCACTACTTGTCCCAGGTTCACTGCTGGGTTTTTAGGGCATCCCATTCTGTGACTACAGCAGCCTCTGTTTAACACCATATAACCATATGCACTTATTCTAATTGAAATTAGGCCTGATAAAGACACTTTTGCTGTGCATAGCACTACTTGTCCCAGGTTCACTGCTGGGTTTTTAGGGCATCCCATTCTGTGACTACAGCAGCCTCTGTTTAAGACCATATAACCATTTGCACTTATTATAATTGAAATTAGGCCTGATAAAGACACTTTTGCTGTTCAAAGCACTACTTGTCCCAGGTTCACTGCTGGGTTTTTAGGGCATCCCATTCTGTGACTACAGCAGCCTCTGTTTAACACCATATAACCATTTGCACTTATTCTAATTGAAATTAGGCCTGATAAAGACACTTTTGCTGTGCATAGCACTACTTGTCCCAGGTTCACTGCTGGGTTTTTAGGGCATCCCATTCTGTGACTACAGCAGCCTCTGTTTAAGACCATATAACCATTTGCACTTATTATAATTGAAATTAGGCCTGATAAAGACACTTTTGCTGTTCATAGCACTACTTGTCCCAGGTTCACTGCTGGGTTTTTAGGGCATCCCATTCTGTGACTACAGCAGCCTCTGTTTAACACCATATAACCATATGCACTTATTCTAATTGAAATTAGGCCTGATAAAGACACTTTTGCTGTGCATAGCACTACTTGTCCCAGGTTCACTGCTGGGTTTTTAGGGCATCCCATTCTGTGACTACAGCAGCCTCTGTTTAAGACCATATAACCATTTGCACTTATTCTAATTGAAATTAGGCCTGATAAAGACACTTTTGCTGTTCATAGCACTACTTGTCCCAGGTTCACTGCTGGGTTTTTAGGGCATCCCATTCTGTGACTACAGCAGCCTCTGTTTAACACCATATAACCATTTGCACTTATTCTAATTGAAATTAGGCCTGATAAAGACACTTTTGCTGTGCATAGCACTACTTGTCCCAGGTTCACTGCTGGGTTTTTAGGGCATCCCATTCTGTGGCTACAGCAGCCTCTGTTTAAGACCATATAACCATTTGCACTTATTATAATTGAAATTAGGCCTGATAAAGACACTTTTGCTGTTCATAGCACTACTTGTCCCAGGTTCACTGCTGGGTTTTTAGGGCATCCCATTCTGTGACTACAGCAGCCTCTGTTTAACACCATATAACTATTTGCACTTATTCTAATTGAAATTAGGCCTGATAAAGACACTTTTGCTGTGCATAGCACTACTTGTCCCAGGTTCACTGCTGGGTTTTTAGGGCATCCCATTCTGTGACTACAGCAGCCTCTGTTTAAGACCATATAACCATTTGCACTTATTCTAATTGAAATTAGGCCTGATAAAGACACTTTTGCTGTTCATAGCACTACTTGTCCCAGGTTCACTGCTGGGTTTTTAGGGCATCCCATTCTGTGACTACAGCAGCCTCTGTTTAAGACCATATAACCATTTGCACTTATTCTAATTGAAATTAGGCCTGATAAAGACACTTTTGCTGTTCATAGCACTACTTGTCCCAGGTTCACTGCTGGGTTTTTAGGGCATCCCATTCTGTGACTACAGCAGCCTCTGTTTAACACCATATAACCATTTGCACTTATTCTAATTGAAATTAGGCCTGATAAAGACACTTTTGCTGTGCATAGCACTACTTGTCCCAGGTTCACTGCTGGGTTTTTAGGGCATCCCATTCTGTGACTACAGCAGCCTCTGTTTAAGACCATATAACCATTTGCACTTATTCTAATTGAAATTAGGCCTGATAAAGACACTTTTGCTGTTCATAGCACTACTTGTCCCAGGTTCACTGCTGGGTTTTTAGGGCATCCCATTCTGTGACTACAGCAGCCTCTGTTTAACACCATATAACTATTTGCACTTATTCTAATTGAAATTAGGCCTGATAAAGACACTTTTGCTGTTCATAGCACTACTTGTCCCAGGTTCACTGCTGGGTTTTTAGGGCATCCCATTCTGTGACTACAGCAGCCTCTGTTTAACACCATATAACCATTTGCACTTATTCTAATTGAAATTAGGCCTGATAAAGACACTTTTGCTGTGCATAGCACTACTTGTCCCAGGTTCACTGCTGGGTTTTTAGGGCATCCCATTCTGTGACTACAGCAGCCTCTGTTTAAGACCATATAACCATTTGCACTTATTCTAATTGAAATTAGGCCTGATAAAGACACTTTTGCTGTGCATAGCACTACTTGTCCCAGGTTCACTGCTGGGTTTTTAGGGCATCCCATTCTGTGACTACAGCAGCCTCTGTTTAACACCATATAACTATTTGCACTTATTCTAATTGAAATTAGGCCTGATAAAGACACTTTTGCTGTGCATAGCACTACTTGTCCCAGGTTCACTGCTGGGTTTTTAGGGCATCCCATTCTGTGACTACAGCAGCCTCTGTTTAAGACCATATAACCATTTGCACTTATTCTAATTGAAATTAGGCCTGATAAAGACACTTTTGCTGTTCATAGCACTACTTGTCCCAGGTTCACTGCTGGGTTTTTAGGGCATCCAATTCTGTGACTACAGCAGCCTCTGTTTAACACCATATAACCATATGCACTTATTCTAATTGAAATTAGGCCTGATAAAGACACTTTTGCTGTGCATAGCACTACTTGTCCCAGGTTCACTGCTGGGTTTTTAGGGCATCCCATTCTGTGACTACAGCAGCCTCTGTTTAAGACCATATAACCATTTGCACTTATTATAATTGAAATTAGGCCTGATAAAGACACTTTTGCTGTTCAAAGCACTACTTGTCCCATGTTCACTGCTGGGTTTTTAGGGCATCCCATTCTGTGACTACAGCAGCCTCTGTTTAACACCATATAACCATTTGCACTTATTCTAATTGAAATTAGGCCTGATAAAGACACTTTTGCTGTGCATAGCACTACTTGTCCCAGGTTCACTGCTGGGTTTTTAGGGCATCCCATTCTGTGGCTACAGCAGCCTCTGTTTAAGACCATATAACCATTTGCACTTATTATAATTGAAATTAGGCCTGATAAAGACACTTTTGCTGTTCATAGCACTACTTGTCCCAGGTTCACTGCTGGGTTTTTAGGGCATCCCATTCTGTGACTACAGCAGCCTCTGTTTAACACCATATAACCATTTGCACTTATTCTAATTGAAATTAGGCCTGATAAAGACACTTTTGCTGTGCATAGCACTACTTGTCCCAGGTTCACTGCTGGGTTTTTAGGGCATCCCATTCTGTGACTACAGCAGCCTCTGTTTAAGACCATATAACCATTTGCACTTATTCTAATTGAAATTAGGCCTGATAAAGACACTTTTGCTGTTCATAGCACTACTTGTCCCAGGTTCACTGCTGGGTTTTTAGGGCATCCCATTCTGTGACTACAGCAGCCTCTGTTTAAGACCATATAACCATTTGCACTTATTCTAATTGAAATTAGGCCTGATAAAGACACTTTTGCTGTTCATAGCACTACTTGTCCCAGGTTCACTGCTGGGTTTTTAGGGCATCCCATTCTGTGACTACAGCAGCCTCTGTTTAACACCATATAACTATTTGCACTTATTCTAATTGAAATTAGGCCTGATAAAGACACTTTTGCTGTGCATAGCACTACTTGTCCCAGGTTCACTGCTGGGTTTTTAGGGCATCCCATTCTGTGACTACAGCAGCCTCTGTTTAAGACCATATAACCATTTGCACTTTTTCTAATTGAAATTAGGCCTGATAAAGACACTTTTGCTGTTCATAGCACCACTTGTCCCAGGTTCACTGCTGGGTTTTTAGGGCATCCCATTCTGTGACTACAGCAGCCTCTGTTTAACACCATATAACCATATGCACTTATTCTAATTGAAATTAGGCCTGATAAAGACACTTTTGCTGTGCATAGCACTACTTGTCCCAGGTTCACTGCTGGGTTTTTAGGGAATCCCATTCTGTGACTACAGCAGCCTCTGTTTAACACCATATAACCATTTGCACCTATTCTAATTGAAATTAGGCCTGATAAAGACACTTTTGCTGTGCATAGCACTACTTGTCCCAGGTTCACTGCTGGGTTTTTAGGGCATCCCATTCTGTGGCTACAGCAGCCTCTGTTTAAGACCATATAACCATTTGCACTTATTATAATTGAAATTAGGCCTGATAAAGACACTTTTGCTGTTCATAGCACTACTTGTCCCAGGTTCACTGCTGGGTTTTTAGGGCATCCCATTCTGTGACTACAGCAGCCTCTGTTTAACACCATATAACCATTTGCACTTATTCTAATTGAAATTAGGCCTGATAAAGACAATTTTGCTGTGCATAGCACTACTTGTCCCAGGTTCACTGCTGGGTTTTTAGGGCATCCCATTCTGTGACTACAGTAGCCTCTGTTTAAGACCATATAACCATTTGCACTTATTCTAATTGAAATTAGGCCTGATAAAGACACTTTTGCTGTTCATAGCACTACTTGTCCCAGGTTCACTGCTGGGTTTTTAGGGCATCCCATTCTGTGACTACAGCAGCCTCTGTTTAACACCATATAACCATTTGCACTTATTCTAATTGAAATTAGGCCTGATAAAGACACTTTTGCTGTGCATAGCACTACTTGTCCCAGGTTCACTGCTGGGTTTTTAGGGCATCCCATTCTGTGGCTACAGCAGCCTCTGTTTAAGACCATATAACCATTTGCACTTATTATAATTGAAATTAGGCCTGATAAAGACACTTTTGCTGTTCATAGCACTACTTGTCCCAGGTTCACTGCTGGGTTTTTAGGGCATCCCATTCTGTGACTACAGCAGCCTCTGTTTAACACCATATAACCATTTGCACTTATTCTAATTGAAATTAGGCCTGATAAAGACACTTTTGCTGTTCATAGCACTACTTGTCCCAGGTTCACTGCTGGGTTTTTAGGGCATCCCATTCTGTGACTACAGCAGCCTCTGTTTAACACCATATAACCATTTGCACTTATTCTAATTGAAATTAGGCCTGATAAAGGCACTTTTGCTGTTCATAGCACTACTTGTCCCAGGTTCACTGCTGGGTTTTTAGGGCATCCCATTCTGTGACTACAGCAGCCTCTGTTTAACACCATATAACTATTTGCACTTATTCTAATTGAAATTAGGCCTGATAAAGACACTTTTGCTGTGCATAGCACTACTTGTCCCAGGTTCACTGCTGGGTTTTTAGGGCATCCCATTCTGTGACTACAGCAGCCTCTGTTTAAGACCATATAACCATTTGCACTTATTCTAATTGAAATTAGGCCTGATAAAGACACTTTTGCTGTTCATAGCACTACTTGTCCCAGGTTCACTGCTGGGTTTTTAGGGTATCCCATTCTGTGACTACAGCAGCCTCTGTTTAAGACCATATAACCATTTGCACTTATTCTAATTGAAATTAGGCCTGATAAAGACACTTTTGCTGTGCATAGCACTACTTGTCCCAGGTTCACTGCTGGGTTTTTAGGGCATCCCATTCTGTGACTACAGCAGCCTCTGTTTAAGACCATATAACCATTTGCACTTATTCTAATTGAAATTAGGCCTGATAAAGACACTTTTGCTGTTCATAGCACTACTTGTCCCAGGTTCACTGCTGGGTTTTTATGGCATCCCATTCTGTGACTACAGCAGCCTCTGTTTAAGACCATATAACCATTTGCACTTATTCTAATTGAAATTAGGCCTGATAAAGACACTTTTGCTGTGCATAGCACTACTTGTCCCAGGTTCACTGCTGGGTTTTTAGGGCATCCCATTCTGTGACTACAGCAGCCTCTGTTTAAGACCATATAACCATATGCACTTATTCTAATTGAAATTAGGCCTGATAAAGACACTTTTGCTGTGCATAGCACTACTTGTCCCAGGTTCACTGCTGGGTTTTTAGGGCATCCCATTCTGTGACTACAGCAGCCTCTGTTTAAGACCATATAACCATTTGCACTTATTATAATTGAAATTAGGCCTGATAAAGACACTTTTGCTGTTCATAGCACTACTTGTCCCAGGTTCACTGCTGGGTTTTTAGGGCATCCCATTCTGTGACTACAGCAGCCTCTGTTTAAGACCATATAACCATTTGCACTTATTCTAATTGAAATTAGGTCTGATAAAGACACTTTTGCTGTGCATAGCACTACTTGTCCCAGGTTCACTGCTGGGTTTTTAGGGCATCCCATTCTGTGACTACAGCAGCCTCTGTTTAACACCATATAACCATTTGCACTTATTCTAATTGAAATTAGGCCTGATAAAGGCACTTTTGCTGTTCATAGCACTACTTGTCCCAGGTTCACTGCTGGGTTTTTAGGGCATCCCATTCTGTGACTACAGCAGCCTCTGTTTAACACCATATAACTATTTGCACTTATTCTAATTGAAATTAGGCCTGATAAAGACACTTTTGCTGTGCATAGCACTACTTGTCCCAGGTTCACTGCTGGGTTTTTAGGGCATCCCATTCTGTGACTACAGCAGCCTCTGTTTAAGACCATATAACCATTTGCACTTATTCTAATTGAAATTAGGCCTGATAAAGACACTTTTGCTGTTCATAGCACTACTTGTCCCAGGTTCACTGCTGGGTTTTTAGGGCATCCCATTCTGTGACTACAGCAGCCTCTGTTTAAGACCATATAACCATTTGCACTTATTCTAATTGAAATTAGGCCTGATAAAGACACTTTTGCTGTGCATAGCACTACTTGTCCCAGGTTCACTGCTGGGTTTTTAGGGCATCCCATTCTGTGACTACAGCAGCCTCTGTTTAAGACCATATAACCATTTGCACTTATTCTAATTGAAATTAGGCCTGATAAAGACACTTTTGCTGTTCATAGCACTACTTGTCCCAGGTTCACTGCTGGGTTTTTATGGCATCCCATTCTGTGACTACAGCAGCCTCTGTTTAAGACCATATAACCATTTGCACTTATTCTAATTGAAATTAGGCCTGATAAAGACACTTTTGCTGTGCATAGCACTACTTGTCCCAGGTTCACTGCTGGGTTTTTAGGGCATCCCATTCTGTGACTACAGCAGCCTCTGTTTAAGACCATATAACCATATGCACTTATTATAATTTAAATTAGGCCTGATAAAGACACTTTTGCTGTGCATAGCACTACTTGTCCCAGGTTCACTGCTGGGTTTTTAGGGCATCCCATTCTGTGACTACAGCAGCCTCTGTTTAAGACCATATAACCATTTGCACTTATTATAATTGAAATTAGGCCTGATAAAGACACTTTTGCTGTTCAAAGCACTACTTGTCCCAGGTTCACTGCTGGGTTTTTAGGGCATCCCATTCTGTGACTACAGCAGCCTCTGTTTAACACCATATAACCATTTGCACTTATTCTAATTGAAATTAGGCCTGATAAACACACTTTTGCTGTGCATAGCACTACTTGTCCCAGGTTCACTGCTGGGTTTTTAGGGCATCCCATTCTGTGACTACAGCAGCCTCTGTTTAACACCATATAACCATTTGCACTTATTCTAATTGAAATTAGGCCTGATAAAGACACTTTTGCTGTTCATAGCACTACTTGTCCCAGGTTCACTGCTGGGTTTTTAGGGCATCCCATTCTGTGACTACAGCAGCCTCTGTTTAACACCATATAACCATTTGCACTTATTCTAATTGAAATTAGGCCTGATAAAGACACTTTTGCTGTGCATAGCACTACTTGTCCCAGGTTCACTGCTGGGTTTTTAGGGCATCCCATTCTGTGACTACAGCAGCCTCTGTTTAAGACCATATAACCATTTGCACTTATTCTAATTGAAATTAGGCCTGATAAAGACACTTTTGCTGTTCATAGCACTACTTGTCCCAGGTTCACTGCTGGGTTTTTAGGGCATCCCATTCTGTGACTACAGCAGCCTCTGTTTAACACCATATAACTATTTGCACTTATTCTAATTGAAATTAGGCCTGATAAAGACACTTTTGCTGTGCATAGCACTACTTGTCCCAGGTTCACTGCTGGGTTTTTAGGGCATCCCATTCTGTGACTACAGCAGCCTCTGTTTAACACCATATAACCATTTGCACTTATTCTAATTGAAATTAGGCCTGATAAAGACACTTTTGCTGTGCATAGCACTACTTGTCCCAGGTTCACTGCTGGGTTTTTAGGGCATCCCATTCTGTGACTACAGCAGCCTCTGTTTAAGACCATATAACCATTTGCACTTATTCTAATTGAAATTAGGCCTGATAAAGACACTTTTGCTGTTCATAGCACTACTTGTCCCAGCTTCACTGCTGGGTTTTTAGGGCATCCCATTCTGTGACTACAGCAGCCTCTGTTTAACACCATATAACCATTTGCACTTATTATAATTGAAATTAGGCCTGATAAAGACACTTTTGCTGTGCATAGTCTTACTGCTGCCTGCCAGGTGCACTTCTGTTGAGGCATCCCATTCTGTAACATAGCATACCCCTCTTTATTTACACTAAGCAGCTCTCTTATTTACACTAGGCAGGCCTGTTGGAGGCTGAGTGTTACTGCTCACTTTTGGTGTGCATTATATTCTGTTTCATATAGACCCGCCGCTGCCTGGGGGTTCTTAAAATATCACCTACTACCACGCCAGTTAGACTATGTCGGGCAGACAAGTGCCTGGAAGTGAAAAGAGGAGTGGCAGAGGCCAAGATTCCGCAGGCAGAGCTCGCAGCAAACTGGGGGCCAGTAGCAGCAGGAGTCACGCTGAGAGACCTAATCTGCCAGTATCTGCTAGCGGTCGGGTCTCCACCAGTAACGCATCTGCCGTGGTTGAATGGTTGACGCGCTCATCAACAACATCATCACAACTTACGTCTGAGACCCCCAGTCTAGGGTTGGTAGGTTCCTCTGACACAACCCTGAGTTGGCATGCCCCGAGAGCAGTCCCTGTCCTCCCATTGCCTCTGTCCTACGCCGTTCCCTCCCCCAGCGACGTATCCTATGCTTTGGGTTCAGCTCCTCTCTTTAGTGAGGAGGACGATCAGATAGAGGACAGTCAGCAGCTACTGCCCAGCCAAGAAATGGAGGTGGCTTCTTCAGCTAGGCAGACAAGTAGTGAAGTGGACAGTGTCGTGGGTGCTGCGAGCGTTCCAGCTCCTGCGCCAGACACTGTTGACGAATCCACGAACATCAGTGACGTACAGCCACAACTCGGTGATAATGATGATGACGATGAAGCCTATCGCACTTGGGAGCCGGGTGATGAAGGGGCTTCATCGTCATCATCAGGAGAAGAGGGGCGCATGTTGCCCCGGAGTCAGCAGCTCAGGCAGCAAGGTGGCAGCAGCATGGCTGGCAGGCAGCATGGGGGCACAATTGTAAAGCCTGGAGCCAAACGGGGCCGGGGCCGGGGTAGAGCACCTGCTGCACGGCAGGCTATCTTATCGGGAGGTAGTGGGTCAGGGGTTCCTGGAGTTGGCAACAGCAGCAGCGAATCAGTGAGGCCTGTTGGTGGAAAAAGTAGCTACTCGGCAGTGTGGCAGTTTTTCCTGAAGCATCCGCAGGAGGGTAACATGGCCACATGCAAGATATGTAGGCAGAAGGTGAAGCGTGGCCAGGGTCCAAATGTTGGCACCACGGCCCTGCGTCAACATATGCAGCGTCACCATAAAGAGGCCTGGGAGAACCTAGGCTCCGGAGAGGTGGGCCAGACTGCTTCCTCACCGAGTGGCACGCCGCTCCCAATTTCTGCCAGCCAAGGCTCCAGCACCTCAGCCGAAGGCAGCTGTGTGTCATACCCATCCTCTGTCGCTCCTGCTCCTCCTCCTCCTCCAAGTCATGCATCCCGCCAGCAATCCATCAGCGAAGCCATGTCCAAGAGACAGCAGTATGCGCCCACTCATCCTACGGCGCAGAAGCTGAATGGGCTCCTGTCCAAGTTGCTGGTGCTGCAGTCGCTCCCTTTTCAGGTGGTGGAATCTGCACCTTTCAGAGAACTGATGGCTTGTGCCGAGCCGAGGTGGAGAGTCCCAAGCCGTCATTTCTTTGCCAAGAAGGCAGTACCAGCGCTGCACACTTTTGTTGAACAGAAGGTGGGCCAGTCCTTGAGCCTGTCGGTGTGTAGCAAAGTGCATGGCAGCGCCGACATCTGGAGCTGTAACTACGGTCAGGGACAGTACATGTCGTTTACGGCCCACTGGGTGAATGTGGTCCCTTTGCAGCAGCAGCAGCAACTTGGACAGGTCACGCCGCTTCGGCCTCCGCGCTCCCTGCCCGTTGGGCCTGTGACACCGTGCGACTCGGCCTCCTCATCCTCCGCCATCTCCTCACCCTCCACTGTAGGCTCAAGTCTCAGTGCCCCTCCAGTCTACCATGTGTGCAGGGCACAGAGGTGTCACGCAGTGCTTCACATGGTTTGTCTTGGCGAACGGAGTCACACAGGGGAGGAACTGCTTAAATGTATTCATCAGGAAATCCAAACATGGCTTACTACGAGAAAACTTAAAATGGGAATCATGGTTACCGACAATGGGAAGAACATTTTGTCTGCGCTGCGCCAAGGAAGCCTGACCCATGCCCCCTGCATGGCTCACATCTTCAATCTGGTTGTCAAGCGGTTTCTGAAGTGTTCCCCCCATCTGCAAGACATCCTAACAACTTCAAGGAAACTTTGCATGCACTTCAGCCACTCCTACACCACCAAACACACCCTTCTTGAGCTACAGCGTCAGAATGGTATCCCCCAACATAGTCTGATTTGCGATGTTTCCACCCGTTGGAATTCCACCCTTCACATGTTGGACCGATTATATGAACAGAGAAAAGCCATCACGGATTTCCTGATGATCCAAGCAGATAGGGGGACTCCCCTGTGTAACTTCAATGTCAACCAGTGGCAGCTCATACGTGACACCTGCCGTTTGCTCAGGCCCTTTGAGGAAGCCACTTTATTTGTCAGTCGGCAGGATTACGGGATGAACGACGTGATTCCACTGCTTCATGTACTACAGCACATGTTGGAAACCATGGCTGGTCAGGGCACTGGAGACATGGCGTTTACATCTTACGGCCACATGAACCCCGTTGGAGCTGAACTGGAGGAGGAGGAGGAAGAGGAGGAGGAGGAGTTGCCCAGCGAAACACAGTTTAGGCTTGGCGAAATGGCTGGTTTATCTAGTCAGCGGACAGGAGAGGAGGAGCAGGAGCAGCCAGAGGAGCTAGAGGTTTTTGAGGAAGGCGAGACAGAGGACCCGGGCACACCGTGGCAGTATGCAGTGGAGATGGAGACAGGTAGTCCATCCGAGTCACTTGCGCAAATGGCACGAAGCATGCTCACGTGCTTGCGTAGTGACCCCAGAATTGTTTCCATCTGTCGGCGGGATGACTTCTGGCTGTCCACCTTATTGGACCCTCGCTTCCGGCACAAAATGGGGGCATTTTTTAAACCCACCGAGAGGGAGGACAAACTGAACTACTACAAAGACATTCTACGTAGGCAGTTGGCCGATGCCTATCTGCGCCATGGTCCATACTCTCGCAGGTCTGACTCGAGGGAACCTCTGCGCTCACCTTCCACTGCCATGGCCGCTGGGGGGGTTGGCAGGAGCAGCAGCAGCAGCTCCATCAGCAGCAGCAGCCTCAGTCTTCAGTCGCTAATGAGTAGCTTTCTACACCCGCATAGTGAGGCTACTCATGAGCAGCAGGAAGACCTGGAGCAGGACCTCAACCAGCAGGTCATGTCATACTTTGACATGACCATGCCAACACACCTTGAGGATCCGCTGGACTTCTGGGCAGCCAAACGTGATTTGTGGCCGCAACTAGCAGAGTTTGCCCTGGAAAAGCTGTCCTGCCCGGCAAGTAGCGTGCCATCTGAGCGGGTGTTTAGTGCGGCGGGGGCCATAGTTACGGCGAGGAGAACTCGTCTGTCAACTAAAAATGTGGAGAGACTCACCTTTGTCAAAATGAATCAGGGATGGATCAGCCAGGATTTCCACCCACCAATGCCTGATGCATGCGACTAGATTCAGCATGGTGCCACGTTTTACACTTTCCAAATGGTGCAAAACATATTTATGTCTTTAGGCCAATTTTTGGGCTCCTGCTGCTGCTGCTGCCAACTCCAGGGTGTGAATCATCCAATGTTTGGGCTCCTGAAGCCAACCCCAGTGTCTCTTTAAAGTAATATTTGGGCTCCTGCTGCTGCTGCTGCCAACTCCAGGGTGTGATTCATCCAATTTTTGGGCTCCTGAAGCCAACTCCAGTGTATATTTGGGCTCCTGCTGCTGCTGCCAACTCCAGGGTGTGAATCATCCAATTTTTGGGCTCCTGAAGCCAACCCCAGTGTCTCTTTAAAGTAATATTTGGGCTCCTGCTGCTGCCAACTCCAGGGTGTGATTAATCCAATTTTTGGGCTCCTGAAGCCAACCCCAGGGTCTCTTTAAAGTAATGTTTGGGCTCCTGCTGCTGCTGCTGCCAACTCCGGGGTGTGATTCATTCAATTTTTGGGCTCCTGAAGCCAACTCCAGTGTATATTTGGGCTCCTGCTGCTGCTGCTGCTGCCAACTCCAGGGTGTGAATCATCCAATTTTTGGGCTCCTGAAGCCAACCCCAGTGTCTCTTTAAAGTAATATTTGGGCTCCTGCTGCTGCCAACTCCAAAGTGTGATTCATCCAATTTTTGGGCTCCTGAAGCCAACCCCAGTGTCTCTTTAAAGTAATGTTTGGGCTCCTGCTGCTGCTGCTGCCAACTTCTGCCAACTCCAGGGTGTGATTCATCCAATTTTTGGGCTCCTGAAGCCAACCCCAGTGTCTCTTTAAAGTAATGTTTGGGCTCCTGCTGCTGCTGCTGCCAACTTCTGCCAGCTCCAGGGTGTGATTCATCCAATTTTTGGGCTCCTGAAGCCAACTCCAGTGTATATTTGGGCTCCTGCTGCTGCTGCTGCCAACTCCAGGGTGTGATTCATCCAATTTCTGGGCTCCTGAAGCCAACCCCAGTGTCTCTTTAAAGTAATGTTTGGGCTCCTGCTGCTGCTGCTGCCAACTTCTGCCAACTCCAGGGTGTGATTCATCCAATTTTTGGGCTCCTGAAGCCAACTCCAGTGTATATTTGGGCTCCTGCTGCTGCTGCTGCCAACTCCAGGGTGTGATTCATCCAATTTTTGGGCTCCTGAAGCCAACCCCAGTGTCTCTTTAAAGTAATATTTGGGCTCCTGCTGCTGCTGCTGCCAACTCCAGGGTGTGATTCATCCAATTTTTGGGCTCCTGAAGCCAACCCCAGTGTCTCTTTAAAGTAATATTTGGGCTCCTGCTGCTGCTGCTGCCAACTCCAGGGTGTGATTCATCCAATTTTTGGGCTCCTGAAGCCAACCCCAGGGTCTCTTTAAAGTAATATTTGGGCTCCTGCTGCTGCTGCTGTCAACTCCTGCCAACTCCAGGGTGTGATTCATCCAATTTTTGGGCTCCTGAAGCCAACTCCAGTGTCTCTATAAAGTAATCTTTGGGCTTCTGCTGCTGCTGCTGCTTGCAACTCCAGGGTGTGATTCATCCAATTTTTGGGCTCCTGAAGCCAACCCCAGTGTCTCTTTAAAGTAATGTTTGGGCTCCTGCTGCTGCCAACTTCTGCCAACTCCAGGGTGTGATTCATCCAATTTTTGGGCTCCTGAAGCCAACTCCAGTGTATATTTGGGCTCCTGCTGCTGCCAACTCCAGGGTGTGATTCATCCAATTTTTGGGCTCCTGAAGCCAACCCCAGTGTCTCTTTAAAGTAATATTTGGGCTCCTGCTGCTGCCAACTCCAGGGTGTGATTCATCCAATTTTTGGGCTCCTGAAGCCACCCCCAGTGTCTCTTTAAAGTAATATTTGGGCTCCTGCTGCTGCTGCTGCCAACTCCAGGGTGTGATTCATCCAATTTTTGGGCTCCTGAAGCCAACCCCAGGGTCTCTTTAAAGTAATATTTGGGCTCCTGCTGCTGCTGCTGTCAACTCCTGCTAACTCCAGGGTGTGATTCATCCAATTTTTGGGCTCCTGAAGCCAACTCCAGTGTCTCTATAAAGTAATCTTTGGGCTCCTGCTGCTGCTGCCAACTCCAGGGTGTGATTCATCCAATTTTTGGGCTCCTGAAGCCAACCCCAGTGTCTCTTTAAATAATGTTTGGGCTCCTGCTGCTGCTGCCAACTTCTGCCAACTCCAGAGTGTGATTCATCCAATTTTTGGGCTCCTGCAGCCAACTCCAGTGTATATTTGGGCTCCTGCTGCTGCTGCTGCCAACTCCAGGGTGTGATTCATCCAATTTTTGGGCTCCTGAAGCCAACCCCAGTGTCTCTTTAAAGTAATATTTGGGCTCCTGCTGCTGCTGCTGCCAACTCCAGGGTGTGATTTATCCAATTTTTGGGCTCCTGAAGCCAACCCCAGTGTCTCTTTAAAGTAATATTTGGGCTCCTGCTGCTGCTGCTGCTGCCAACTCCAGGGTGTGATTCATCCAATTTTTGGGCTCCTGAAGCCAACCCCAGGGTCTCTTTAAAGTAATATTTGGGCTCCTGCTGCTGCTGCTGTCAACTCCTGCCAACTCCAGGGTGTGATTCATCCAATTTTTGGGCTCCTGAAGCCAACTCCAGTGTCTCTATAAAGTAATCTTTGGGCTCCTGCTGCTGCTGCTGCCAACTCCAGGGTGTGATTCATCCAATTTTTGGGCTCCTGAAGCCAACCCCAGTGTCTCTTTAAAGTAATGTTTGGGCTCCTGCTGCTGCTGCTGCCAACTTCTGCCAACTCCAGGGTGTGATTCATCCAATTTTTGGGCTCCTGAAGCCAACTCCAGTGTATATTTGGGCTCCTGCTGCTGCTGCTGCCAACTCCAGGGTGTGATTCATCCAATTTTTGGGCTCCTGAAGCCAACCCCAGTGTCTCTTTAAAGTAATATTTGGGCTCCTGCTGCCGCTGCTGCCAACTCCAGGGTGTGATTCATCCAATTTTTGGGCTCCTGAAGCCAACCCCAGTGTCTCTTTAAAGTAATATTTGGGCTCCTGCTGCTGCTGCTGCCAACTCCAGGGTGTGATTCATCCAATTTTTGGGCTCCTGAAGCCAACCCCAGGGCCTCTTTAAAGTAATATTTGGGCTCCTGCTGCTGCTGCTGTCAACTCCTGCCAACTCCAGGGTGTGATTCATCCAATTTTTGGGCTCCTGAAGCCAACTCCAGTGTCTCTATAAAGTAATCTTTGGGCTCCTGCTGCTGCTGCTGCTGCCAACTCCAGGGTGTGAATCATCCAATTTTTGGGCTCCTGAAGCCAACTCCAGTGTCTCTTTAAAGTAATATTTGGGCTCCTGCTGCTGCTTGCAACTCCAGGGTGTGATTCATCCAATTTTTGGGCTCCTGAAGCCAACCCCAGTGTCTCTTTCAGCCAATGTTTGGGCTCCTGCTGCTGCTTGCAACTCCAGGGTGTGATTCATCCAATTTTTGGGCTACTGCTGCTGCCAACTCCAGTGTCTCTTTAAAGCAATGTTTGGGCTCCTGCCCCTCATAGTGATGCCACTTCAACTCTCTGCAATTGTGCCGCTCTGCGATTCTATTAGCGATGCCTCTGATCTGCATGTGATATTTATTCAAAGTATTATTTAACTAACCCAGCACGCATCCTGTGCGTGTTACAGCAAGGCAGAATGGTTTACAACCCTATTGAGGCTCTAGGAGGCTCAGAAATAGCCGTTTTTAATAGCGATTCGTCGCGAATTTATTCGGGTCGTAACGATTTTTGTCGGAAAATTCGGCGAATCAGTCGAATCGAATTTTTCAAAAGTTCGCTCATCTCTAAATGTAATTTTAATTATTTAGAAAAAAACTAAAATGGTGGAATACTTTTGGCCTGATGCAGAGCCTCCTTGTTCAGCTATCCCGTACGTTTTCCCGTTGTTTTTGGTCTGTGATCGGGTCATTAAAGGGTGCTCCGTTGCTTTTTGTGTGCGTGTATGCGTTCAGGTGTTCCTGCGCGCGCCTTTACGTGTGTCGGCTCGCAAGAAGCAGAACTCTGTGAAAACGGACTGGCCGTTGATTGTTCAGTTTTTCAAACTGATTCCAAGCCTTGTTTCCGATTGAAATCAGCCCAATAAAACGGGGGTGTGGGCGCTCAACTTACGGCCAGTGTTAGCAGCCGTATCTGTGTTCCGTGATGCATTCTGCTGTGCGCGAGCATCAAGGAGGCCGGCTACGCGGCCTGGTCCGTTTGAGCATGGCAGAAACCCGGCTGCACCGCACACGTCTAGACATCGATGGCATGCATGACCTTGAGCTATTCGAGCTCACCCGCCTTAACCGTGTTTCTCTCCAGGACTTGTATAGGCAGCTACGCCCCAGACGCCCTGTTGGCCGCAAGCCTTGTAAGTTTGTTCAATATATCATACATGTAGTTTAAACTCCTGCCCAAAACAACAAAAACATGGTCCAAGACACATTAATAAAATAACTTTGGCCCACATTAACCATAAAAATGTCCCAAACCAAAACCCCTAGATAAGCAAGAAATACTTACAAGGCAAAACTGATGATGTTTTTCATTCACAGATCAAAGACAAGGGCCAAAATGAGGAAACAGAAGACCCTCCTGGGTGGCTGAGCCCAATTGTATTTTTTTAATACATTTTAAAAATGTACAGTTTGATTTAAAAAACACAAAAAAAATTGTGTGGTGTGTTCTCTTTCCTGGCACTGTCCGTTCTCACAACATAACCATACAGTTACATGTCCCAAAAGGTAAGTATATGGGACAAGGAATAGGAAGAAGAAGAATAAGAAGAAGAAAAAGAAGAGATTAAGGTAAGCATTAAACACAGGGAGGAGGAAGAAGAAGATGAAGAAGGATATTAGTTTAAGGTAAGTTTTGGTGTTGCTAAAAGTGTCAGTTTATTGTATGAGGAAAGCTTGAGGGAGGACGAGGGATGTGCGCTTGCGTGGACCCAGATTGTCAACAGGAAATCCATGGCAATGTAAGTATACATGGAAAACAATCGGAATCGGGGTGAAAACGGAAACAAACGGCAAGAAGCTACGTTTGGAAAAGCATTAAAAAGGAGGCAAAAACGGATCGTCCGTGTGAACGGCAACGGAACCCACGACCACACGGAAAGCACCCGAGAGGGGAAAAAACACTTTCCGAATGAAGACACATAAACGGATCAGTAACGGAGCTCTCCCGACGGCGGCTCTGAATCACATTTGGACCTCGAGACAAACGGAAGGAAAACGGGCCATAGGAAAAACGGAACAAAATAAGGTCCGATCGGGGGAGGCGCTGCATCAGGCCATTTGACCTGAATTTCACCTCTGCTTTCCTCTGGCTAAGCCAAACCCAATAGGCAAAAATTCAGGTTAAACATATCTATTTTAATGTTTGACCACCAGAGTAGGGGGCATTGGCTCTGATACGTTAATGATAAGACAAAACATCTTAAAGCGGAACAACGGTCAAAAATAACTTAAACCGGACAAACAAACCAATAAGAGGAATGAAGGATCTTACTTATTTAGTCTGTTTAGTCTTGAGAGGAGACGGCTGAGGGGGGACATGATTAACTTGTATAAATATATAAATGGCCAATGCAAAAAATATGGGGAAACACTATTTCAGGTAAAATCCTCTCTAAATACAAGGGGGCGCTGCCTGCACCTGGAAAATAAAGAAAGATTCAATCTCCAGAGGTGACAATCATTTTTTACCATAAGAACTATAAATCTGTGGAATAGCCTTCCACAGAAGCTTGTTACAGCATCAACTGCTGACAGCTTCAAAAAAGGATTAGATGCTCATTTAGAAGAAAATAACATTAACAGTTACTATTAGTGGTCATCAGTAAAATAAATAAATAAATAAATAAATAAATAAATAAAATAAAACATAACTTCCCCGACCCCAACACCCTTGGTTGAACTTGATGGACATATGTCTTATTTCAACCGTATTTACTATGTAACTATGTAACAAACAGTGCTCATATGCATCCCTCCTCAGGACAATGTAGATTGCTGCATATAAAAATTGATTTACCTTTTTCCTGCAGTGGTAAAATTTAGAATCAAAATGGTGGCTGGTGTATCTGCAGGCTGCCTGCAAACAGAAAGTGCTGCTGGGTTTCCTGTTACTGTGCATTGTCAGTTATGTCAGTTGAACCCGTTCAGCAAGACGGCTGAGATGCCGGGAGAGGAAGCTCCAAAATGGCCGCTACCACTAGAAAATCAGCGAGGCGACGTTTCAGCTTTCAGAGGATGCAGGAATAAATGTAAGTGCTGACAATGCTTCAGTATCATGCATGCAGATGGGGCAAGGGAGTTTGGGGGAGTTTGTACCGTTATAACCATTACTTTTTTTATTCACCCCTACTTGGTAAGCAAATCCTTCATTTACAAATAATAGTGATCGCAAAACAATATTTTTACGCAGTTAAAGTGATTTTCCAGACATAGATAATAAAAATGTATACTCTCCCTTTGTCCCTCACAGCTCTTCCAGCTTCTGGTGTTTTAAAGTAGACCAAAACCCAAGGAGATCGGCCTGAGAATCTATACGACTCCAGGGCCTCTTGATTCCCTTCCCCCAGGGCATACAAAAATCGGGATGCCCCACTATGTGAAACCCCTCAGGTCGCCCATAAACTCACCTTCTTTCCCGGTCCAAAAAGTCGGGGGGAAGATCAGGAGCAATGTTAGAAAATATTATTTTACAGAAAGAGTAGTAGATGCTGGGAACAAACTTCCGGCAGAGGTAGTTGAAAAATCAACAGTCACTGAATTTAAACATGTCTGGGATAAGCCTCCATCTATCCTAAGATAAAGAGAACATACAGTATACACATAAGATATAGAGAACATACAGTATACACATAAGATACAGAGAACATACAGTATACACATAAGATACAGAGAACATACAGTATATACATAAGATACAGAGAACATACAGTATATACATAAGATACAGAGAACATACAGTATATATATAAGATACAGAGACCATACAGTATACACATAAGATACAGAAAACATACAGTATATACATAAGATACAGAGAACATACAGTATATACATAAGATACAGAGAACATACAGTATACACATAAGATACAGAGAACATACAGTATACACATAAGATACAGAGAACATACAGTATATACATAAGATACAGAGAACATACAGTATATACATAAGATACAGAGAACATACAGTATATACATAAGATACAGAGAACATACAGTATACACATAAGATATAGAGAACATACAGTATACACATAAGATACAGAGAACATACATTATATACATAAGATACAGAGAACATACAGTATACACATAAGATACAGAGAACATACAGTATGCACATAAGATACAGAGAACATACAGTATATACATAAGATACAGAGAACATACAGTATACACATAAGATATAGAGAACATACAGTATACACATAAGATACAGAGAACATACAGTATACACATAAGATACAGAGAACATACAGTATATACATAAGATACAGAGAACATACAGTATATACATAAGATACAGAGAACATACAGTATATATATAAGATACAGAGACCATACAGTATACACATAAGATACAGAAAACATACAGTATATACATAAGATACAGAGAACATACAGTATACACATAAGATACAGAGAACATACAGTATACACATAAGATACAGAGAACATACAGTATATACATAAGATACAGAGAACATACAGTATATACATAAGATACAGAGAACATACAGTATACACATAAGATATAGAGAACATACAGTATACACATAAGATACAGAGAACATACATTATATACATAAGATACAGAGAACATACAGTATACACATAAGATACAGAGAACATACAGTATGCACATAAGATACAGAGAACATACAGTATATACATAAGATACAGAGAACATACAGTATACACATAAGATACAGAGAACATACAGTATATACATAAGATACAGAGAACATACAGTATACACATAAGATACAGAGAACATACAGTATACACATAAGATACAGAGAACATACAGTATACACATAAGATACAGAGAACATACAGTATATACATAAGATACAGAGAACATACAGTATACACATAAGATACAGAGAACATACAGTATACACATAAGATACAGAGAACATACAGTATATACATAAGATACAGAGAACATACAGTATACACATAATATACAGAGAACATACAGTATACACATAAGATACAGAGAACATACAGTATATACATAAGATACAGAAAACATACAGTATACACATAATATACAGAGAACATACAGTATACACATAAGATACAGAGAACATACAGTATACACATAAGATACAGAGAACATACAGTATATACATAAGATACAGAGAACATACAGTATACACATAATATACAGAGAACATACAGTATACACATAAGATACAGAGAACATACAGTATACACATAAGCTACAGAGAACATACAGTATACACATAAGATACAGAGAACATACAGTATATACATAAGATACAGAGAACATACAGTATACACATAAGATACAGAGAACATACAATATACACATAAGATACAGAGAACATACAGTATATACATAAGATACAGAAAACATACAGTATACACATAATATACAGAGAACATACAGTATATACATAAGATACAGAGAACATACAGTATATACATAAGATACAGAAAACATACAGTATACACATAATATACAGAGAACATACAGCATATACATAAGATACAGAGAACATACAGTATACACATAAGATACAGAGAACATACAGTATACACATAAGATACAGAGAACATACAGTATACACATAAGATACAGAGAACATACAGTATACACATAAGGGCAGAGACTAGATCGAGCGAATGGTCTCCTTCTGCAGTGTTTCTATGTTTCAATGGCTCATGCACAAGCAGCGGTCGCATCCCCGTTCCCTGTCTCCCTGTTAGAGGTTAGTGGAGGATGCGGCCGCCAGCACAAGGCGTAGATGAAGGTCCTGGAGCGTATACATGCACGCTGATCGATTGGACAAGAGGCCGCGCATGCACCATAGGACAGGGAAGAGGTGAGTTTGTTGGGGTTACCTGGGGGGTTTCACACAGCGGGACGTCCCTATCCCGATTAGAGTGCCCGGGGGGGCAACCCTGAGGATTCTCCGATGCGTATTTATTTATTTTTTACTTGATTTTTTTTTGTCACATCCCGGCGCGGGTGAAAGCCGGGGACGCTGTATAATAAAGCGCCATCGTTCACTCGTATTGCCGGATAGGATCCATTATTTAAAGCGACCTTGGAGCGGTGGCCATTCAGTGCCGAGAGGGGGATTCGCAGGCTTTCGTATGTGACAAGTCTCGCTATTAGCGACAGCGATGGTTATTTAAAGATACAGCGACGGGCCTAGAGCTCCGCATTTACTTTTTCATCAGTTCTACATGTGATGCATTTCATTATTTCCTCTGTATCCAATACCTACTAATGTCCCATGTGAACTGGCAGGCTGATTCATTACTAGCGCCAGGTATTGGCAGATGAGCGTCTGTACAGAGGCACTAAGCGCGAGCGCTAGTAGACACTGTGATCGGCTATCGGGCGCTGTAACATAGCGCCTCAGTCGCTCTAGTAACCTGGCCGGCGTTGACGAATAAGATGTATGCTGGGCTCTCTAACACCAGTACAGCGTTGCAGGGAGCGAGAGGTAGCGCCAGCTCAGTGCGACCGACTCTCAGCGACTCACACCGTATTCAACAAAAAAGACTCACACAGCGTCGGCGCTCCGGGTCTGGGCGCTGTAGCATAGAGCGCCAGAGGTTGTGTGATTAAAGTCTGTTTTTGAACACATATTCACCAGTAACAAAGCGAAAACAAAAGCAAGAACCAAAACTCAAAACCAAAACCCAGGATAGTCTCTTTGGTTCACTTTAAAACGTACCAACTGTCTAGTGCCCGCCTCCATTCATGAGCCAATGGCTTTTCCTCCAAGATAAACCCCCCTCTGCATCCTTAGTCATTGCGAAACCACATTTTTAAAGGCGAATCTGGTGAGCGACTCTAACAGCGCCATGTAGCGTCCGATTCATCATTACAGGTGGCTCAGTGTATAGCGCCAGAGCTCTAGCTTCTAGAGAGCTAGAACAGTGGGGTGGACTGCCCCAAACTGAAGCAGCACTTTGGGAGAATGTCAGTTAAAATACAGCAATGCTATGCGCACCTTGCAATTTTTCAAGAATAACAACCCTTTACATTTAAATTACCCCACACAAACTATATATATACTCTGGAAGTATGCACTTCAAGCTTTCTAGGTGCAGCAGGCTTGTTGGCGTAAGCACAGTTTTCTGAAAGTAATCCCTCAATGGATTCTTTGGTTGCACAATAAAAAAGAAGAATCAAAACAACATTTTCCAATTTAAGAATTGCTACATCTGTAGTTTCTTGGATCTCCTCTTTGCTTTTTGCGTTTTAAAACCCCATAGTGAAAGTTCACAATGGGGTTTATTCATGAAGTGATAGCGGCAGGCAGCGCTTCGCAGCGGCAGGCAGCGTCTGGTAACCGTCGGGCGCTGTACGCAATACCACATTTATGAAGGCGAATCAGGTGAGCGACTCTAACAGCGCCATGTAGCGTCCGATTCATCATTACAGGTGGCTCAGTGTATAGCGCCAGAGCTCTAGCTTCTAGAGAGCTAGAACAGTGTGGTGGACTGCCCCAAACTGAAACAGCACTTTGGGAGAATGTCAGTTAAAATACAGCTATGCTATGCGCACCTTGCAATTTTTCAAGAATAACAACCCTTTACATTTAAATTACCCCACACAAACTATATATACTCTGGAAGTACGCACTTCAAGCTTTCTAGGTGCAGCAGGCTTGTTGGCGTAAGCACAGTTTTCTGAAAGTAATCCTTCAATGAATTTTTTGGTTGCACAATAAAAAAGAAGAATCAAAACAATATTTTCCAATTTAAGAATTGCTACATCTGTAGTTTCTTGGATCTCTTCTTTGCTTTTTGCGTTTTTAAAACCCCATAGTGAAAGTTCACAATGGGGTTTTTCATGAAGTGATAGCGGCAGGCAGCGCTTCGTAACGGCAGGCAGCGTCTGGTGAAAGCCGGGCGCTGTGCGCAAAACCACATTTATGAAGGCGAATCGGGTGAGCGACTCTAACAGCGCCATGTAGCGTCCAATTCATCATTACAGGTGGCTCAGTGTATAGCGCCAGAGCTCTAGCTTTTAGAGAGCTAGGTATTACCTGTCGCTACCTGTCGCTCTCCCATACATTTCAATGGACGTTCTTTTTCTTCTGTTTAAACAGGGTTTTTTGTTTTTCTCTCAAATCATTGTGTGACGTCTCCTGGCCTAGAAAGAGTTATTTTTTGTAAACTTTTTTGACTTTTTATATTATGTAGAATTGTCATTACAGGTCTGGCAAAGTGTTATTGTCACAATGTTACATCAATGTCATTCCGTGTGTTTTCGCTTTGTTACTGGTGGATAGGTGTTCAAAAACAGACTTTAATCACACAGCGTCTGGCGCTCTATACTAAGGCGCCCAGATCCAGAGCGCCGACGCTGTGTGAGTCTTTTTTGTCGAATGCGGTGTGAGTCGCTGAGAGTCGCTGGCGCTACCTCTCGCTCCCTGCAACGATGTACTGGTGTTAGAGCGCCCAACATACATCTCATTTAGGGATGAGCGAATCGGTTCTAACGAACCTGAATTCGCTCTGAATTTCAGGGAAAATTCGATTCAGCACGAACCCGAATTTTTAGTGGTTCGTGCTGACCGAATTTTCCCTGAAATGAAAAAAAAAAAAAATGCCGGCATGGTGGGAGCGGGGAGACCGGCTACGCTGTCAGTGGGCGGCGGGAGCCGGCTTCCGCCGCCCGCTGACAGCGCAGCCGGCCTCCCCGCTCCCACCAGAGATGAGCGATTCGCTAAAGTTCGATTTGGACGAACCCGACTTTCTCTGAGAAATTCGGCGAATCGCCCGAATCAAATTTTTGAGAAGTTCGCTCATCTCTAATCTCATTCATCAATGCCAGCCAGGTTACTACAGCGACTGAGGCGCTGTGTTACAGCGCCCGATAGCCGATCACAGCGTCTACTAGCGCTCGCTCTTAGTGCCTCTGTACAGACGCTCATCTGCCCATACCTGGCGCTAGTAATGAATCAGCCTGCCAGTTCACATGGGACATTAGTAGGTATTGGATACAGAGGAAATAATGAAATGCATCACATGTAGAACTGATGAAAAAGGAGATGCAGAGCTCTAGGCCCGTCGCTGTATCTTTAAATAACCATCGCTGTCGCTAATAGCGAGACTTGTCACATACGAAAGCCAGCGAATCCCCCTCTCGGCACTGAATGGCCAGCGCTCCAAGGTCGCTTTAAATAATGGATCCTATCCGGCAATCCGAGTGAACGATGGCGCTTTATTATACAGCGTCCCCGGCTTTCGCCCGCGCCGGGATGTGACAAAAAAAATCAAGTAAAAAATAAATAAATACGCATCGGAGAATTCTCAGGAGCGGTGAAAATTGAAAGCTGATTTGACAGTGAGAAAGAAGTGGCGTCAGATTTTCCAATTGTTCCTATCAGGCTGGAGCGTTATTGAAAAGCAGGAGCCGGTAAATAAGGAGGTTAGAGCGCCGCGCCTGATGACTCACCGGGGAAATACAACGGCGACACAGGAACAAGCTCGCGGTAAATCAATGAATAAAGCGAATATGGAAAAGACTGTTTGCACAAACGGCTTGCTGAATCACATTCAGGGGTCATGCTGCTCGCGGTGTTAGATTGGCGCTAAAGTTGACTTATGGCAGCCGGGGACGCAGGAATAATTTGCTTGTTATGAAATATGATACAGCCGCTAATGAGACCTAACGTCACATTATAAAGGTTTATGGGGATCTGATGGAGTATTGCGAGTAACCATGGGGGGGGGGGGGGGACTGACCATAGGGAGAACCTGCGACTACTTCCAATGGACCCCACTGTGATTTCTGACACCTGCATCCAGGGTCCACGTCAGTACTGAGCTTAACAGGGCAGGGGCTGGGGGACCTCCCACATAGTGGTCATGTGACACACATCTTCCCCTAGGAAACCCCTATGCAGGACACAGAGGCATGCAGCAAACAGGACTGGGCACCAGCTAAGGGCAGACTGGATTGTTTCTTTCTTTCTTAATATGTATTTTCTTTTTTTCTTTCTTTGTCATTCGTTTGCTTCTTGTTCGTTGTTTCTGTTGCCTTTTTTCCCTGTGTCATTTCTTTCTTTCTCTCTCTCTTTCTTTCTCTCTCTTTCTCTCTCTCTTTCTTTCTCTCTCTTTCTTTCTCTCTCTCTCTCTCTCTTTCTTTCTCTTTCTCTCTCTTTCTTTCTCTCTCTCTCTTTCTCTCTCTCTCTTTCTTTCTCTCTCTTTCTCTCTCTCTTTCTTTTTCTTTCTTTCTTTCTTTCTTTCTCTTTCTCTCTCTCTTTCTTTCTTTCTCTCTCTCTCTTTCTTTCTTTCTTTCTTTCTTTCTTTCTCTATCTCTCTTTCTTTCTCTCTCTCTCTCTTTCTTTCTCTCTCTCTCTTTCTCTCTCTCCCTCTCTCTCTCTCTTTCTTTCTCTCTCTCTTTCTTTCTCTCTCTCTCTTTCTTTCTTTCTCTCTTTCTCTCTTTCTCTCTCTCTCTCTTTCTCTCTCTCTTTCTTTCTTTCTTTCTCTCTCTCTCGTTCTCTCTCTCTCTCTCTCTCTCTCTCTCTCATTTCTCTCTCTTTCTTTCTCTCTCTCTCTCTCTCTTTCTCTCTCTCTATTTCTTTCTCTCTTTCTTTCTCTCTCTCTCTTTCTTTCTCTCTCTCTCTCTCTTTCTCTCTCTCTATCTTTCTTTCTCTCTCCCCTCTCCTCTCTCTCCCCTCCTCTCTCCCCCCTTTCTCTCCCCCCCTCTCTCCCCCCCTCTCCCCCTTTCTCCCCCCTCCTCTCTCCCCTCTCTCTCCCCCCCTCTCTATCCCCCTCTCTCTCTCCCCCTCTCTCTCCCCACTCTCTCCCCCCCTCCCTCTCCCCCCCTCTCCCCCCTCTCTCTCCCCTCTCTCTCCCCCCCCCCTCTCCCCCCTCTCTCTCCCCCCTCTCCCCCCTCCCCCCCTCTCTCCCCCCTCTCCCCCCCTCTCCCCCCCTCTCTCTCTCTCCCCTCTCTCTTCCTCATTCCTTCTATTCTTTCCTTTTCTGAGGCTGTTTCTATTGTTTCATTCCCTCTATTCTTTCTTTTTGTTTCCTGTTCTTGTTAGGTAAGGCAGCTATGCCAGGATGGGGGGGGGGGTAAAACCTTGAGCTTCTTTTTTTTAACAGGAAAACCTGTAAAGGGAAAGAAAAAAATAAATAAAAAGGTAAGATCGCATAGTGACACCAAGTTGGCAGGTAAGTGGTCACCTTGGGCTTGTTGTCACTATCTGCTCTGAGGTCTTTGGGGAAAGTCTTTGAAAGCGGACTTTCTCCATTAGGGGGAACTGCAAAGGGAGCAATATCCACCACACCTGCAGTTTTACCGCCATGGGTGTCAAAACACAACATAAAGGGGCCCAATGGAACTCTGTCATCCAAGGGCCCACATAACCCTGGAGCCGGCCCTGTCTCCATTGAACCTCTACCTCCCTGGAGCGATAGAGCATAGAAGCAGGTGAAAGGTCCAGTAAGCAGGCGAGGCTTGTGCCCCTGTGGCAGCCTCGAACTGAGCGCTTTGGGGGAAGTCAACTTTAAAGTGGACCAACACCCAGGGGTGATCGGCCCGGAAATCTATAAGAGATCGGGATGTCCCGCGGGGTGAAACCCCCCAAAACCCCCCCAAAAACCTTACCTTATCGGCTGCGGCCTTATCGGCTCCCGGGCGCCCCTCTAGACGTGCGTGCGCCTGCGCCGGCCGTTTGTGAATGCGCCCTGTAACAGTGACGTGCGGGATGCGGCGACGCGCTGTCTTGTCCGTCGCTGTCACCCGCTTGTCCGTCGGCGGGAGAGCGTGGGAGCGTGGTGAGGTGAGATTTGGGGCTTTCAGGGGGTGCCCCGCAGAAGTGGACCAATACCCAGGATAGTCAAAATCCCAAAGAAAATTATTTGAGCAGGAGGAGCACTGGCTTTCATGGCATTGACGGTGGTAGTGGTGCCGCCATGGCCAACTTTGAGATGAATGGTCACGGACCCCCCTTTACCCTGTCCCATTTCCCATGTAACAGTTTGGTAGACTCCCCCAAACTGAAACAGCACTTTGGGAGAATTTCAGTTAAAATACAGCTATGCTATGCGCACCTTGCAATTTTTCAAGAACAACAACCCTTTACATTTGAATTACACCACACAAACTATATATACTCTGGAAGTACGCACTTCAAGCTTTCTAGGTGCACCAGGCTTGTTGACATAAGCACCGTTTTCTGAAAGTAATCCCTCAATTAATTCTTTGGTTGCACAATAAAAAAGAAGAATTTTCCTAAAAAAACAATATGCAAACAAGAAAAAACAAGGTAAATCTGAAAAAGTTTTGGGGCAGAGAGAAAAGGCAAGGGACAGGCAGGAAGGCACCCTCACTCGATGGTGGTGACTTCCCGCTGCTCCTCCCTTTCTATTTGCACCCTCTTGGCCTAAGGTTAAGGAACCCTTTAGTTTAACGTATTAAGGGGGAGAGACTGCGCATCCTGACCGTCCGAGGACGGTGCAGTTAACCCAGATAAAGTGTCAGGCAGTGACAGGCAACAAAGACAAAGTAAGTACATTAACCATATACAAAAGCTATCTAAAGCAGCAAGTTGGTATAATAGAATACTTATAGACATATATGGTTGTCTTATAGGTCCATTTTGCACCGGGCATAGCTAGAAGCAACGTAAGCTCAACACTTATCAATATAATATAAATATAAATCTATTGAAACTCCAATTAATAAAGGTCCAAATGTTTATATATTTTTATATATTCGTATAGATTTCACACAAGATCGCATAAATTTAGCAACACAAGTAATGTGTGTGGTGGACTCCCCCAAACTGAAACAGCACTTCGGGAGAATTTCAGTTAAAATACAGCTATGCTATGCACACCTTGCAATTTTTCAAGAATAACAACCCTTTACATTTGAATTACCCCACACAAACTATATATACTCTGGAAGTACGCACTTCAAGCTTTCTAGGTGCAGCAGGCTTGTTGACGTAAGCACAGTTTTCTGAAAGAAATACCTCAATGAATTCTTTGGTTGCACAAGAAAAAGAAGAATCAAAACCACATTTTCCTAAAAGAAAAATCAAGATGCAACAAGAAAAAACAAGGTAAATCTGAAAAAGTTTTGGGGGGGGAGAGAAAAGGCAAGGGACAGGCAGGGTGACTTCCCGCTGCTCCTCCTTTTCTATTTGCACCCTCTTGGTCTAAGGTTAAGGAACCCTTTAGTTTAACTTATTAAGGGGGAGAGAGTCTGCGCATCCTGACCGTCCGAGGACGGGGCAGGTAACCCCGATAAAGTGTCAGGCAGTGACAGGCAACAAAGACAAAGTAAGTACATTAACCATATACAAAAGCTACCTAAAGCAGCAAGCTGGTATAATAGAATACTTATAGATATATTTGGTTCTCTTATAGGTCCATTTTGCACCGGGCATAGCTAGAAGCAACGTAAGCTCAACACCTATCAATATAATATAAATATAAATCTATTGAAACTCCAATTAATGAAGGTCCAAATTTTTATATATTTTTATATATTCGTATAGATTTCACACAAGATCGCATAAATTAAGCAACACAAGTAATCTGAAAAGTAAGTGCACTCACAATTCTGATCAATGTTAATGAAATAATGAACACCAAAACAAGTTTAGAAATGATATGATGTCTCTATGTTATAGTAATATTGGTGTACTGAAGAAGCATGTGAACTGCGAAACGCATCTACACCGCATTATGGGTACAAACACCTTGCTACAAAATTGAGCAATACTTGCTATAAACGAAACTACTTGCTACAAGCTGACCCAAACAGAAAATTGTATCACCCTTTGTTGAATAAGACACTATTTATATGACCATTGAAAGAATGCTAAAGATGATATGGCTATGATTGTATATATCTAAAAACTAATAGAGGTACAAGGTTATTTAAAAAGGACCCAGCTTTATTGAATTTCCCAGGGGAAGACGGAAGGGAGGAAGCAAGGGAAACTCTCTCCCCCTTAAAAAATCTGAAAAATGCAGTTCCTCCGAACAGAACAATACCCAACATGCATAGGTACTGTCAAGGGAAGGGTTGCCAAACACCCCAAAGTAACGCATGCACTTAACAGTAATTTTACTTGAAAATGCCAGCTCTGTAGACAAAGTGCGCACCTTGCGCTTTTTATACCGAAACAACCCTTTACTTTTGGAATACCCCCCACAAATCATTCCCTGAAAGTACACATGTTAAGCTTTCTAAGCGTACCCAACTTGTTGTAGTGAGCTCATCTTTCTGGACGTAATCCCTCAAGGATTCTTAGGTTACACAGGGTTTCCCTAAGAAAATTTATAAAAAGTAGAATAAAAAACATGTTTTCCTGAAATAACAATATGCAAAAAAGAAAAAACAAGCTAAATCTGAAAGTGCAAAGTCCCCCGAGCAGAACAATACCCAACATGCATAGCTAATTTTAACCTTTTAAATTGCCAGCCTACTTGAAATTTTGTCACCCTCTGTTGACAGGTCATTTTTCACAATTTTTTGCTATGTTTAACTGTGATTTTTGCAGGAATTTCCAGTAAAATTATATATATATATTTTTTTGCGGCAGAGTTTAACATGAAATGTCTTTTACAGTTTCTTTTTAATATTTTTGAGTAAAAAAGGAAAATTGTCTCCTCTATTTTAAATAGAACATTTGTTTTATTAAAGAAAACCATATTGCATGTGAGAGCCCCATTTCTCCCGATTACAACGGCACCACATATGTATCGATAGCCCCCCCATTCTTGTCCCGGGGACCCCCCAAACTGAAAAGAGTACTTTATATCATTTACAAATAAAATACAACTACTATCCACACTATAAAGGGTTAAACCCCCCCCCCAAAAGGCATTTTTTTTTGCGAATTTCAAGGCTTCAAAATCCAGCTATGCAGGGCTTGTAGAACAGGGCACAGGGCCAGCTTTGGTGACCTGGCCCTGCCGACTACAAACCTGTAAAGCCTAAATGGCCCTGGGCTCTTCTGTTCCCCCCCCGGGCTTTGGGGAGGCAGGTAATGGGGGGGCTGGGGTTAATGGCAAGTCAACCGCTAGCCGTAGGTGACTTGCCAGCCACTGAGCCTTGTGAACTGGTATAGGGGTTTCATGGATCCCTTACCAGTTCACAAAGGGTTAACAGTAAAAAAAGACACCACACAAAAATTACATTTATTGTTCTTTTTTTTTTCTTTACTCACCTCTAGGGATGAGCGAATCGATCCGGACGAACCCGGATTCGATCCGAATTTCAGGAAAAATTCGATTCGGATCGAATCCGAATTTCCCCGCGATTCGATCACTCGAAGTTTTCCTTTAACATCCATTCATTTACATTTACAGGCATTCTAAGATGGCGGACGGGACATGTCTGGACATGTATCCCGCGCCAGTGCAAGCTGGGGCAGTCACATGCAGCCTATCAGCAGCCAGCAAGCCCGGTGACGTCACACAGCGGTATTTAACGGCGGCCATCTTGCTTTTCCTCATTTCTCTATTGCATTCGTGACAGACAGACAGAACGCTGTGTAGCTGAGGCAGTTAGACAGGCTGGAGACAGGGACAGACAGGGACAGGCAGGAGACAGGCAGGAGACAGACAGGAGACAGACAGAAAGCCAGGGAAAGGTAGGAAAAACGGAGCTGGCTGACAGGGAGATTTTTTTTTTTTCATCCAGCCTTTGTTAGCGTTTTCAGGCTGCTTATAGTAACTAACTGTGCATATATACTGAACTGATCTTAAGTCTGCTGTGAGGCATCCCATTCTGTGACTAAAGCAGCCTCTGTTTAAGACCATATAAGCATTTGCTCTTATCATATTTGAAATTAGGCCTGATAAAGACACTTTTGCTGGCCAAAGCACTACTGGACCCTGCCAGGTCCATTCCTGCCCAGGGCATCCCATTCTGTGACTACAGCAGCCTCTGTTTAAGACCATATAAGCATTTGCTCTTATCATATTTGAAATTAGCCTGATAAAGACACTTTTGCTGGCCAAAGCACTACTGGACCCTGCCAGGTCCATTCCTGCCCAGGGCATCCCATTCTGTGACTAAAGCAGCCTCTGTTTAAGACCATATAAGCATTTGCTCTTATCATATTTGAAATTAGGCCTGATAAAGACACTTTTGCTGGCCAAAGCACTACTGGACCCTGCCAGGTCCATTCCTGCCCGGGGCATCCCATTCTGTGACTACAGCAGCCTCTGTTTAAGACCATATAAGCATTTGCTCTTATCATATTTGAAATTAGCCTGATAAAGACACTTTTGCTGGCCAAAGCACTAATGGACCCTGCCAGGTCCATTCCTGCCCAGGGCATCCCATTCTGTGACTAAAGCAGCCTCTGTTTAAGACCATATAAGCATTTGCTCTTATCATATTTGAAATTAGGCCTGATAAAGACACTTTTGCTGGCCAAAGCACTACTGGACCCTGCCAGGTCCATTCCTGCCCAGGGCATCCCATTCTGTGACTACAGCAGCCTCTGTTTAAGACCATATAAGCATTTGCTCTTATCATATTTGAAATTAGGCCTGATAAAGACACTTTTGCTGGCCAAAGCACTACTGGACCCTGCCAGGTCCATTCCTGCCCGGGGCATCCCATTCTGTGACTACAGCAGCCTCTGTTTAAGACCATATAAGCATTTGCTCTTATCATATTTGAAATTAGGCCTGATAAAGACACTTTTGCTGGCCAAAGCACTACTGGACCCTGCCAGGTCCATTCCTGCCCGGGGCATCCCATTCTGTGACTACAGCAGCCTCTGTTTAAGACCATATAAGCATTTGCTCTTATCATATTTGAAATTAGGCCTGATAAAGACACTTTTGCTGGCCAAAGCACTACTGGACCCTGCCAGGTCCATTCCTGCCCAGGGCATCCCATTCTGTGACTACAGCAGCCTCTGTTTAAGACCATATAAGCATTTGCTCTTATCATATTTGAAATTAGGCCTGATAAAGACACTTTTGCTGGCCAAAGCACTACTGGACCCTGCCAGGTCCATTCCTGCCCGGGGCATCCCATTCTGTGACTACAGCAGCCTCTGTTTAAGACCATATAAGCATTTGCTCTTATCATATTTGAAATTAGGCCTGATAAAGACACTTTTGCTGGCCAAAGCACTACTGGACCCTGCCAGGTCCATTCCTGCCCAGGGCATCCCATTCTGTGACTACAGCAGCCTCTGTTTAAGACCATATAAGCATTTGCTCTTATCATATTTGAAATTAGGCCTGATAAAGACACTTTTGCTGGCCAAAGCACTACTGGACCCTGCCAGGTCCATTCCTGCCCGGGGCATCCCATTCTGTGACTACAGCAGCCTCTGTTTAAGACCATATAAGCATTTGCTCTTATCATATTTGAAATTAGGCCTGATAAAGACACTTTTGCTGGCCAAAGCACTACTGGACCCTGCCAGGTCCATTCCTGCCCAGGGCATCCCATTCTGTGACTACAGCAGCCTCTGTTTAAGACCATATAAGCATTTGCTCTTATCATATTTGAAATTAGGCCTGATAAAGACACTTTTGCTGGCCAAAGCACTACTGGACCCTGCCAGGTCCATTCCTGCCCGGGGCATCCCATTCTGTGACTACAGCAGCCTCTGTTTAAGACCATATAAGCATTTGCTCTTATCATATTTGAAATTAGGCCTGATAAAGACACTTTTGCTGGCCAAAGCACTACTGGACCCTGCCAGGTCCATTCCTGCCCGGGGCATCCCATTCTGTGACTACAGCAGCCTCTGTTTAAGACCATATAAGCATTTGCTCTTATCATATTTGAAATTAGGCCTGATAAAGACACTTTTGCTGGCCAAAGCACTACTGGACCCTGCCAGGTCCATTCCTGCCCAGGGCATCCCATTCTGTGACTACAGCAGCCTCTGTTTAAGACCATATAAGCATTTGCTCTTATCATATTTGAAATTAGGCCTGATAAAGACACTTTTGCTGGCCAAAGCACTACTGGACCCTGCCAGGTCCATTCCTGCCCAGGGCATCCCATTCTGTGACTACAGCAGCCTCTGTTTAAGACCATATAAGCATTTGCTCTTATCATATTTGAAATTAGGCCTGATAAAGACACTTTTGCTGGCCAAAGCACTACTGGACCCTGCCAGGTCCATTCCTGCCCAGGGCATCCCATTCTGTGACTACAGCAGCCTCTGTTTAAGACCATATAAGCATTTGCTCTTATCATATTTGAAATTAGGCCTGATAAAGACACTTTTGCTGGCCAAAGCACTACTGGACCCTGCCAGGTCCATTCCTGCCCGGGGCATCCCATTCTGTGACTACAGCAGCCTCTGTTTAAGACCATATAAGCATTTGCTCTTATCATATTTGAAATTAGGCCTGATAAAGACACTTTTGCTGGCCAAAGCACTACTGGACCCTGCCAGGTCCATTCCTGCCCAGGGCATCCCATTCTGTGACTACAGCAGCCTCTGTTTAAGACCATATAAGCATTTGCTCTTATCATATTTGAAATTAGGCCTGATAAAGACACTTTTGCTGGCCAAAGCACTACTGGACCCTGCCAGGTCCATTCCTGCCCGGGGCATCCCATTCTGTGACTACAGCAGCCTCTGTTTAAGACCATATAAGCATTTGCTCTTATCATATTTGAAATTAGGCCTGATAAAGACACTTTTGCTGGCCAAAGCACTACTGGACCCTGCCAGGTCCATTCCTGCCCAGGGCATCCCATTCTGTGACTACAGCAGCCTCTGTTTAAGACCATATAAGCATTTGCTCTTATCATATTTGAAATTAGGCCTGATAAAGACACTTTTGCTGGCCAAAGCACTACTGGACCCTGCCAGGTCCATTCCTGCCCGGGGCATCCCATTCTGTGACTACAGCAGCCTCTGTTTAAGACCATATAAGCATTTGCTCTTATCATATTTGAAATTAGGCCTGATAAAGACACTTTTGCTGGCCAAAGCACTACTGGACCCTGCCAGGTCCATTCCTGCCCAGGGCATCCCATTCTGTGACTACAGCAGCCTCTGTTTAAGACCATATAAGCATTTGCTCTTATCATATTTGAAATTAGGCCTGATAAAGACACTTTTGCTGGCCAAAGCACTACTGGACCCTGCCAGGTCCATTCCTGCCCGGGGCATCCCATTCTGTGACTACAGCAGCCTCTGTTTAAGACCATATAAGCATTTGCTCTTATCATATTTGAAATTAGGCCTGATAAAGACACTTTTGCTGGCCAAAGCACTACTGGACCCTGCCAGGTCCATTCCTGCCCGGGGCATCCCATTCTGTGACTACAGCAGCCTCTGTTTAAGACCATATAAGCATTTGCTCTTATCATATTTGAAATTAGGCCTGATAAAGACACTTTTGCTGGCCAAAGCACTACTGGACCCTGCCAGGTCCATTCCTGCCCGGGGCATCCCATTCTGTGACTACAGCAGCCTCTGTTTAAGACCATATAAGCATTTGCTCTTATCATATTTGAAATTAGGCCTGATAAAGACACTTTTGCTGGCCAAAGCACTACTGGACCCTGCCAGGTCCATTCCTGCCCAGGGCATCCCATTCTGTGACTACAGCAGCCTCTGTTTAAGACCATATAAGCATTTGCTCTTATCATATTTGAAATTAGCCTGATAAAGACACTTTTGCTGGCCAAAGCACTACTGGACCCTGCCAGGTCCATTCCTGCCCAGGGCATCCCATTCTGTGACTAAAGCAGCCTCTGTTTAAGACCATATAAGCATTTGCTCTTATCATATTTATATTATAAGACACTTTTGCTGGGCATAGGCTTACTGCTGCCTGCCAGGTGCACTTCTGTTGAGGCATCCCATTCTGTAACATAGCATACCCCTCTTTATTTACACTAAGCAGCTCTCTTATTTACACTAAGCAGGCCTGTTGGAGGCTGAGTGTTACTGCTCACTTTTGGTGTGCATTATATTCTGTTTCATATAGACCCACCGCTGCCCGGGGTTTTTTTAAATATCACCTACTACCACGCCAGTTAGACTATGTCGGGCAGACAAGTGCCTGGAAGTGAAAAGAGGAGTGGCAGAGGCCAAGATTCCGCAGGCAGAGCTCGCATCAGACTGGGGGCCAGTAGCAGCAGGAGTCACGCTGAGAGACCTAATCTGCCAGTATCTGCTAGCGGTCGGGTCTCCACCAGTAACGCATCTGCCGTGGTAGATTGGCTGACGCGCTCATCAACAACATCATCACAACTTACATCTGAGACCCCCAGTCTAGGGTCGGTAGGTTCCTCTGACACAACCCTGAGTTGGCATGCCCCGAGAGCAGTCCCTGTCCTCCCATTGCCTCTGGCCTACGCCGTTCCCTCCCCCAGCGACGTATCCTATGCTTTGGGTTCAGCTCCACTCTTTAGTGAGGAGGACCATCAGATAGAGGACAGTCAGCAGCTACTGCCCAGCCAAGAAATGGAGGTGGCTTCTTTAGCTAGGCAGACAAATAGTGATGTGGACAGTGTCGTGGGTGCTGCGAGCGTTCCAGCTCCTGCGCCAGACACTGTTGACGAATCCACGAACATCAGTGACGTACAGCCACAACTCGGTGATGATGATGATGATGACGATGAAGCCGATCGCACTTGGGAGCCGGGTGATGAAGGGGCTTCATCGTCATCATCAGGAGAAGAGGGGTGCAGGTTGCCCCGGAGTCAGCAGCTGAGGCAGCAAGGTGGTAGCAGTCAGCATGGGGGCACAATTCCAAAGGCTGGAGCCGGCCGGGGCCGGGGCCGGGGTAGAGCACCTGCTGTGCGGCAGTCTACCTTATCGGGAGGTAGTGGAGCAGGGGTTCCTGGAGTTGGCAACAGCAGCAGTGAATCAGTGAGGCCAGGGGGTGGGAAAAGTAGCTACTCGGCAGTGTGGCAGTTTTTCCTGAGGCATCCGCAGGAGGGTAACATGGCCACATGCAAGATATGTAGGCAAAAGGTGAAGCGTGGCCAGGGTCCAAATGTTGGCACCACGGCCCTGCGTCAACATATGATGCGTCACCATAAAACGACCTGGGAGAACCGAGGCTCCCAAGGGGTGGTCCAGTCTGCTTCCTCACCAAGTGAGCTCCCAATTTCTGCCAGCCAAGGCTCCAGCACCTCAGCCGAAGGCAGCTGTGCGTCATACCCATCCTCTGTCGCTCCTGCTCCTCCTCCTCCAAGTCATGCATCCCGCCAGCAATCCATCAGCGAAGCCATGTCCAAGAGACAGCAGTATGCGCCCACTCATCCTACGGCGCAGAAGCTGAATGTGCTCCTGTCCAAGTTGCTGGTGCTGCAGTCGCTCCCTTTTCAGGTGGTGGAATCTGCACCTTTCAGAGAACTGATGGCTTGTGCCGAGCCGAGGTGGAGAGTCCCAAGCCGTCATTTCTTTGCCAAGAAGGCAGTACCAGCGCTGCACACTTTTGTTGAACAGAAGGTGGGCCAGTCCTTGAGCCTGTCGGTGTGTAGCAAAATACATGGCAGCGCCGACATCTGGAGCTGTAACTACGGTCAGGGGCAGTACATGTCGTTTACGGCCCACTGGGTGAATGTGGTCCCTTTGCAGCAGCAACTTGGACAGGTCACGCCGCTTCGGCCTCCGCGCTCTCTGCCCATTGGGCCTGTGACACCGTGCGACTCGGCCTCCTCATCCTCCGCCATCTCCTCACCCTCCACTGTAGGCTCAAGTCTCAGTGCCCCTCCAGTCTACCATGTGTGCAGGGCACGGAGGTGTCACGCAGTGCTTCACATGGTTTGTCTTGGCGAACGGAGTCACACAGGGGAGGAACTGCTTAAATGTATTCATCAGGAAATCCAAACATGGCTTACTCCGAGAAAACTTAAAATGGGAATCATGGTTACCGACAATGGGAAGAACATTTTGTCTGCGCTGCGCCAAGGAAGCCTGACCCATGCCCCCTGCATGGCTCACGTCTTCAATCTGGTTGTCAAGCGGTTTCTGAAGTGTTCCCCCCATCTGCAGGACATCCTAACAACTTCACGGAAACTTTGCATGCACTTCAGCCACTCCTACACCGCCAAACACACCCTTCTTGAGCTACAGCGTCAGAATGGTATCCCCCAACATAGTCTGATTTGCAATGTTTCCACCCGTTGGAATTCCACCCTTCACATGTTGGACCGATTATATGAACAGAGAAAAGCCATCACGGATTTCCTGATGATCCAAGCAGATAGGGGGACTCCCCTGTGTAACTTCAATGTCAACCAGTGGCAGCTCATACGTGACACCTGCCGTTTGCTCAGGCCCTTTGAGGAAGCCACTTTATTTGTCAGTCGGCAGGATTACGGGATGAACGACGTGATTCCACTGCTTCATGTACTACAGCACATGTTGGAAACCATGGCTGGTCAGGGCACTGGAGACATGGCGTTTACATCTTACGGCCACATGAACCCCGTTGGAGCTGAACTGGAGGAGGAGGAGGAGGAAGAGGAGGAGTTGCCCAGCGAAACACAGTTTAGGCTTGGCAAAATGGCTGGTTTATCTAGTCAGCGGACAGGAGAGGAGGAGCAGGAGCAGCCAGAGGAGCTAGAGGTTTTTGAGGAAGGAGAGACAGAGGACCCGGGCACACCGTGGCAGTATGCAGTGGAGATGGAGACAGGTAGTCCATCCGAGTCACTTGCGCAAATGGCACGAAGCATGCTCACATGCTTGCGTAGTGACCCCAGAATTGTTTCCATCTGTCGGCGGGATGACTTCTGGCTGTCCACCTTATTGGACCCTCGCTTCCGGCACAAAATGGGGGCATTTTTTAAACCCACCGAGAGGGAGGACAAACTCAACTACTACAAAGACATTCTACGTAGGCAGTTGGCCGATGCCTATCTGCGCCATGGTCCATACTCTCGCAGGTCTGACTCGAGGGGACCTCTGCGCTCACCTTCCACTGCCATGGCCGCTGGGGGGGTTGGCAGCAGCAGCAGCAGAAGCTCCATCAGCAGCAGCAGCCTCAGTCTTCAGTCGCTAATGAGTAGCTTTCTACACCCGCATAGTGAGGCTACTCATGAGCAGCAGGAAGACCTGGAGCAGGACCTGAACCAGCAGGTCATGTCATACTTTGACATGACCATGCCAACACACCTTGAGGATCCGCTGGACTTCTGGGCAGCCAAACTTGATTTGTGGCCGCAACTAGCAGAGTTTGCCCTGGAAAAGCTGTCCTGCCCGGCAAGTAGCGTGCCATCTGAGCGGGTGTTTAGTGCGGCGGGGGCCATAGTTACGGCGAGGAGAACTCGTCTGTCAACTAAAAATGTGGAGAGACTCACCTTTGTCAAAATGAATCAGGGATGGATCAGCCAGGATTTCCACCCACCAATGCCTGATGCATGCGACTAGATTCAGCATGGTGCCACGTTTTACACTTTCCAAATGGTGCAAAACATATTTATGTCTTTAGGCCATTTTTTGGGCTCCTGCTGCTGCTGCTGCCAACTCCTGCCAACTCCAGGGTGTGATTCATCCAATTTTTGGGCTCCTGAGGCCAACTCCAGTGTATATTTGGGCTCCTGCTGCTGCTGCTGCCAACTTCTGCCAACTCCAGGGTGTGATTCATCCAATTTTTGGGCTCCTGAGGCCAACTCCAGTGTATATTTGGGCTCCTGCTGCTGCTGCTGCCAACTTCTGCCAACTCCAGGGTGTGATTCATCCAATTTTTGGGCTCCTGAGGCCAACTCCAGTGTATATTTGGGCTCCTGCTGCTGCTACTGTCAACTCCTGCCAACTCCAGGGTGTGATTCATCCAATTTTTGGGCTCCTGAGGCCAACTCCAGTGTATATTTGGGCTCCTGCTGCTGCTGCTGCCAACTTCTGCCAACTCCAGGGTGTGATTCATCCAATTTTTGGGCTCCTGAGGCCAACTCCAGTGTATATTTGGGCTCCTGCTGCTGCTACTGTCAACTCCTGCCAACTCCAGGGTGTGATTCATCCAATTTTTGGGCTCCTGAGGCCAACTCCAGTGTATATTTGGGCTCCTGCTGCTGCTGCTGCCAACTTCTGCCAACTCCAGGGTGTGATTCATCCAATTTTTGGGCTCCTGAGGCCAACTCCAGTGTATATTTGGGCTCCTGCTGCTGCTACTGTCAACTCCTGCCAACTCCAGGGTGTGATTCATCCAATTTTTGGGCTCCTGAGGCCAACTCCAGTGTATATATGGGCTCCTGCTGCTGCTGCTGCCAACTTCTGCCAACTCCAGGGTGTGATTCATCCAATTTTTGGGCTCCTGAAGCCAACTCCAGTGTATATTTGGGCTCCTGCTGCTGCTGGTGTCAACTCCTGCCAACTCCAGGGTGTGATTCATCCAATTTTTGGGCTCCTGAAGCCAACTCCAGTGTATATTTGGGCTCCTGCTGCTGCTGCTGCCAACTTCTGCCAACTCCAGGGTGTGATTCATCCAATTTTTGGGCTCCTGAGGCCAACTCCAGTGTATATTTGGGCTCCTGCTGCTGCTGCTGCCAACTTCTGCCAACTCCAGGGTGTGATTCATCCAATTTTTGGGCTCCTGAAGCCAACTCCAGTGTATATTTGGGCTCCTGCTGCTGCTGGTGTCAACTCCTGCCAACTCCAGGGTGTGATTCATCCAATTTTTGGGCTCCTGAGGCCAACTCCAGTGTATATTTGGGCTCCTGCTGCTGCTGCTGCCAACTTCTGCCAACTCCAGGGTGTGATTCATCCAATTTTTGGGCTCCTGAGGCCAACTCCAGTGTATATTTGGGCTCCTGCTGCTGCTGCTGCCAACTTCTGCCAACTCCAGGGTGTGATTCATCCAATTTTTGGGCTCCTGAGGCCAACTCCAGTGTATATTTGGGCTCCTGCTGCTGCTACTGTCAACTCCTGCCAACTCCAGGGTGTGATTCATCCAATTTTTGGGCTCCTGAGGCCAACTCCAGTGTATATTTGGGCTCCTGCTGCTGCTGCTGCCAACTTCTGCCAACTCCAGGGTGTGATTCATCCAATTTTTGGGCTCCTGAGGCCAACTCCAGTGTATATTTGGGCTCCTGCTGCTGCTGCTGCCAACTTCTGCCAACTCCAGGGTGTGATTCATCCAATTTTTGGGCTCCTGAAGCCAACTCCAGTGTATATTTGGGCTCCTGCTGCTGCTGGTGTCAACTCCTGCCAACTCCAGGGTGTGATTCATCCAATTTTTGGGCTCCTGAGGCCAACTCCAGTGTATATTTGGGCTCCTGCTGCTGCTGCTGCCAACTTCTGCCAACTCCAGGGTGTGATTCATCCAATTTTTGGGCTCCTGAGGCCAACTCCAGTGTATATTTGGGCTCCTGCTGCTGCTACTGTCAACTCCTGCCAACTCCAGGGTGTGATTCATCCAATTTTTGGGCTCCTGAGGCCAACTCCAGTGTATATTTGGGCTCCTGCTGCTGCTGCTGCCAACTTCTGCCAACTCCAGGGTGTGATTCATCCAATTTTTGGGCTCCTGAAGCCAACTCCAGTGTATATTTGGGCTCCTGCTGCTGCTGGTGTCAACTCCTGCCAACTCCAGGGTGTGATTCATCCAATTTTTGGGCTCCTGAAGCCAACTCCAGTGTATATTTGGGCTCCTGCTGCTGCTGCTGCCAACTTCTGCCAACTCCAGGGTGTGATTCATCCAATTTTTGGGCTCCTGAGGCCAACTCCAGTGTATATTTGGGCTCCTGCTGCTGCTGCTGCCAACTTCTGCCAACTCCAGGGTGTGATTCATCCAATTTTTGGGCTCCTGAAGCCAACTCCAGTGTATATTTGGGCTCCTGCTGCTGCTGGTGTCAACTCCTGCCAACTCCAGGGTGTGATTCATCCAATTTTTGGGCTCCTGAGGCCAACTCCAGTGTATATTTGGGCTCCTGCTGCTGCTGCTGCCAACTTCTGCCAACTCCAGGGTGTGATTCATCCAATTTTTGGGCTCCTGAGGCCAACTCCAGTGTATATTTGGGCTCCTGCTGCTGCTACTGTCAACTCCTGCCAACTCCAGGGTGTGATTCATCCAATTTTTGGGCTCCTGAGGCCAACTCCAGTGTATATTTGGGCTCCTGCTGCTGCTGCTGCCAACTTCTGCCAACTCCAGGGTGTGATTCATCCAATTTTTGGGCTCCTGAAGCCAACTCCAGTGTATATTTGGGCTCCTGCTGCTGCTGCTGCTGCCAACTTCTGCCAACTCCAGGGTGTGATTCATCCAATTTTTGGGCTCCTGAGGCCAACTCCAGTGTATATTTGGGCTCCTTCTGCCCCTCATAGTGATGCCACTTCAACTCTCTGCAATTGTGCCGCTCTGCGATTCTATTAGCGATGCCTCTGATCTGCATGTGATATTTCTTCAAAGTATTATTTAACTAACCCAGCACGCATCCTGTGCGTGTTACAGCAAGGCTGAATGGTTTACAACCCTATTGAGGCTGTAGGAGGCTCAGAAATAGCCGTTTTTAATAGCGATTCGTCGCGAATTTATTCGGGTCGAAACGATTTTTGTCGGAAAATTCGGCGAATCAGTCGAATCGAATTTTTCAAAAGTTCGCTCATCTCTACTCACCTCCAATCCTCTTCTGTCCCACGAAGCTCCGATGACAGCTGCCGGGTGATCGGTGGAGAGGGGGCTGGGGGGGGCAAGGGATTACATCCCTTTGCCCCTCCAACCCTCTCACCTCCGATCACCCAGTGCTACTGAGTGTTTTAGGTCGAGTGTGGGATGACGATGTGGATGACATAGATTATGTCAGCTGCCCCACCCACAAAAGGCGGTGCTAGTGGCCAGGCGACTGAGGAAGTGCTTGAGAAGGCCTTTTTCACCCCCCTGGGCCTTGAATTTGACGCATATGCTTTAACCCTTCTAGTGCCAGCTACGTGAGTCTCACGCAGTTGCCTCTCCTACCGTTAAGTGGAGAGGCATGCTGTCATTTACAGACAGCTAACCTGGTGGCAGGGGGTGAGGATCGAGCCTTGAAGCAGCCGGATGTCGTCACAGAAGGCAAGCGGCAACATCTAAAAGGTAAGTAGGGGCCGATGGGGGGGTTTGCCCCCTATTTATTTTTGGTCTGATGTTCCTCTTTAAACAAGCTCAGGTCAGCTCAGGTAGCTTAAGAATAATGGAGGACAAAACCGTCTGGTAGGTTAGAAATGGAATTATAGATTCAGCAACAGCCAGACAGACCAAGGTTGGTTCATAAATATGAAGCGGCCTGAGCTTGTTACAGGCATCTTACATTAACAGACAAAGAAGCAAGCCAAGGTCAGCTCAGGCAGTTTAAAGCCAGAGACAGTAAAGCTGGCTGGTGTATACTTGCGATCCATTCACAAGTAGCAAAATACAGCCAGGCTGGTAGAGGAATGGGGCTCAATTCAACAAAGTTTGTAACAAGAAATTAGTCTGTTTTATGAGAAAAAAAATCTAGTTTTTACTTTTTCAGATTCTTGTGATTCAACAAAAAACAACAAGTTTCATTTTCTACACTCATTTTTTTTTCACTTGTCTTCTCTCATAAAGTCTAAAGTAAAAAAAATAAAACTGAATTTTTCAATTGTAAAAAAAAAAGTTTGATTCAGCAATGCTTTGACTCTAGTTTTTACTGCTCTTTTGAACAAATTATTTACAGCTGCCCAGAGCAGTTACCCAAAAACGCCAGGTCAGCAACTGCCAGCAGGTTTTTATCAGTGCAAAAGACATGCGGAATTAACTTTTTTTTTAAGACTGTTTTAATTTAAAACTGCCGACACCCTAGGCAGAGCACCAAACCTGGGCCAAAGGCTAAAGGGTCTAGTGAGTTTCCAGGACCTGACGGGTGCACTAGCCTGGTAATTTGGAGGGAGGGGCCATCAATTTGTTTTCATTTAAATTGAAACAATAAAAATAAATAAATGTTACCTCCAGTAGGTTTGCAGGAATAAATCTACGCAATTGCAATAACTGTGTTTTTTTTACCTTGATATGTTTCACAAGAGCTGAATTCACACATACATCCACTGGTGTCAGGGATTTCTCAGCGGAGAGATCCTGATTGTAATAAGTGACCAGAAATTGAGACTGAGAGACAGATGTATATGTGGCAAACCGTGTTTAATAGTGATAAACAGTGATAATACACTTCAAGAGACTGCTGTACAGATTACAAGTGGAACATATAACATGAGTAAGGAAACTATACAAGTATACAGGTGGCCACAGAGTGCTACAGCTGCTATGCAGAAATATAGGTAAATTGGAAAACACGCTCTGGCTGTACATACACAAGATGGAGTCCGGCAACAAGCATGCATAAGGATCAAAGGAAAGTCCAAGTTCCAAAGGCGGAAACACGGCTGAGCTAGGGGAAGCAAAACACAAGAGCTGAGGCAGGAGTCCTGGGTTCAGGGTTCAGAATTCAGATTTCAGGGTACCTGGGATCTATGTACAGCATTCTGGGATCAAGATGACAATACAATGCTAATCCACTGCCTGAATGAGCTGATCAGCTTATATAGGCTGAGAAGTCACAGGTGCTGGCTGATTACCAGCACCTCTGCAGGACAGAGCCATCTCCTGGTGGAGCAGCATATTGCAGGGGAAAGTTCCAGAGAAGGAGCCAGCCAGAAGCAGTATAAACCAGAGGCACGCTCTGAAGCTATGGAGGAACTCCATCCCTGACGACTGGGATGAATAACAAAACATGTGGAGCAAAGGAAAACAGGAAGTCTGGTTGCCTTAATATATTACTCAATACAATTTTATATATTCTATTCTCTCTCTCTTTCTTTGACATCATTTCAGCCATCTTGCTGCCTAAATAAATTTAGACTTAGAGTTTTACTTTAAGCTTTGTGGTGTACGTGTGATTTTGAGGCTTGGTACAGCGAGAGCATTTCATGCACCCAAGGTTAAGATAAGTAACGCCTTAATGCCAAGTGCGAGATAACATTATTCTGTGTTATGTGAAAATTATGTTTCTCACGAAGGAGGGGCGCGCTAAAGCTCTGCTTGGTCTTTATAAGATACATCCTTCCTTCAATAAAGACAGAGTCATGTGTTGAATTGTCCCGCTGTACATGTCTCTCTCTAAATTTAAACACATGTTTCTCCAAATGGTTGTTAAAGGATGAACAATACAAAGGTTGAGTCAGAGAGGCCAGACAAGACTTATCAGGGGGTCCGAGCTACCCCCCCCCCAACATTTTTTAATTACTGTTTTAATAAAACACTAAAGCTGACACCCCAGGAAAAGTTCTAAACCTTGGCCAAAGGCCTTGGGGCTGGAGAGTTGCCAGGACCAGGGGCAGGCTGTTCGGCTTTTTGACACTGGGCTTTTTTTCATTGTATTTGAAACTGTTACAAAATAAATAAATAAAGTTAACTCCTGCACATCTGTAGGAATTAATCTATGCAACTGCAATAGCATTTTTTTCTTACTTCAACACATTTCACGCATCATCCAGCTACCTTTCCTAAAAGTGGGATGAGCTTGGGTCCCCAAATTAGAGCACAGACTTTTTCCATCCATGGCCTAACCCGGTAACAGGGAAGCTTGTTGATTAATAGGGCAGCTATGGCATAGAGGTAGGGAAGCAGGCTTGTCACTGGAGGGTGGCAAGTTAAATTTCCAGCCAAGAGACATGATGGAAGTGCCCTTGAGCAAGGCACCTAACCTCCAATTGCTCCCCGAGTTTAGAGCTGGGCACGTGTGCACTTCAGTGCCTCTTTGTGTGTAGTCACTCATATGTTGTGTCAGACCCTGAGAATACCTGTCTTCATTGTGAGCCTGCAACCCCCAATCTCCACAGTCAGCTTCACCTACAGACAAGCCCCCATTTGCCGGGACGCTATAAACGCCTCACCGGACACGGTTGCCCCCAGGACTTGATGGCTCAAAGATTGTAGGCTCACGGGGAGTGAGGACAGGTAGACCGAAGGTCAGACTGGACGAACTAGGTAAGTACTGGAACAATGCGGGTGCTCTGGAACAGGTAAGTACTGGAACAGTTCGGGTGCTCTGGAACAGGAAAGTACTGGAACACTGGAGAACTCTGGGGAATTCAAGCAAAGTCGGAAGTCAAGCAAGGAGGTCAGAGAGCTGCGCAGTACAAAGGGATGAGACGGAGACGTGGTCGAGATTCAAGCAGTTGGTCAATAACGATATGTACAGGAAATCACAGGAGAAATCACAAAGCCAGCTAAACACTATCACGGACACTGACACACTGAAGTGGTAATCTCTTTATGGGACTGAACCCGACCGGATTGGACAGGGAGGCAGTGACTGTGTTTGGTGCACTTCGGATCCGTGGGTTGATTGGTGCACTTGGAGACCTCTGGGCTGATTGCCCCATCTGAACTTTAAAGGCGTCCCTCCCAGAACTGGGCCTCCTAGGATTGGCTGTGTGCAGCGCCGCCGGAGGACATGACAGAGGGTGAGGGAAGAGGGCGCGCCTGGCGCCAGCGCCTGAGGTGGAAGCGGCTGCCGGGCAGAAGAAGCCCCGGACAGCCACCTAAGGACACCACAGGCAGGGACTGAAAGTAAATCATGTTGTTTATTCACTGATGTGTATAGTAATTAATATAGTGTTTATTTATTGGTGTGTTGAGAGAAATGTGTTCTTCATGGATGAGAAAATGCAGAGGAAAAATTCCATTGGCTAATGCCCACTATTTGCACTATTATTGACTGTTTAGAATACAATCAACAAGCTTTTTCTTACAATTCATAACCAAAGCCATGCACATGGAAGGCCTGGCTGTGATTAACCAGGCAGAACACGTGACCCCGCTCTATAAAAAACAGGACACGTGACCCCGCCCTATAAATGATGGCACCGTGCATCACACCGATGGCATTCCAGCGCTGTTTGAATAGAGAGAGTTGCTGCTGTTGAGTCATAAACAGATAGGGCTGCGAATTAGGAGCACTCTTTGTGATTTTGAGCACACATAGGAGGGGAGAGGAGGCTGGCTGCATCTCAAACTGTTCTTATCAGGACACGTAGCTGGGGAGAGCGGACACCGTCAATGAGGGACAGATCTGCCTGTTCTCAATGCACCCTGAGGACGGGCTGCGGCACATTCTGGGCATGTAGTACAGCTCATCTGTGGGCACACCTGGCCTTTTGCCATTTTGGCCTGGCACTAGACCCTTCTGAGCTTTGATAAACTAGTTACTTGTGGGCACACCTTGCATTATACTCTTTTGAGCTTTGATTGAGAGGTCTGGGTTGCTCCACAATATGAGCTGACCTGTATTGGTATTAGCTGGCTCTATTTCCTGTATTGGTATTAGCTGGCTCTATTTCCTGACCCCCCCCCCCTCTCCCGTGCTATGCTGCTTCCCCAAAAGGTGACCCTCTGAAGTGCTGGTGATCAGTGTTTTGGTGCACCTTAATGTACAGCCTCTTGGTCTTTGATAAACCACTTACTTGGCCCAACTTAAGGTGCACTGCCGATAGCTTTGTTGCTGGCCCTGTAGCCCGTCAGACCAAAGACTGAAAAGCCTCCTGGACCAGACCATAACCCAAAGGTTGGTGGAGGCCCCCTTTGCAGGACCCGTCAGACCAAAGACTGAAAGTCCTCCTAGACCAGACCATAACCCAAAGGTTGGTGGAGGCCCCCTTTTCAGGACCCGTCAGACCAAAGACTGAAAGGCCTCCTAGACCAGACCGAGGTTGGTGAAGGCCCCCTTTGCACAGGCCTATACGGCCCAAATCCTTCCTCATTTCTCATTTCCTCATATTAATATTTGATGCCCATCGTGTGAACAGTAGCTTCTCTACATTGCTTGGTATCATACTTGATTTAAGCTATAGTCATGTATTGGGTTGGAATATTGCACCAAGATCAAGAATATAAGTTTCCTTTTCTTTCACAACGCATTCCTGATGTGCGGCAGATAATTCTATTGCTTGTAAAAACTTCATTTATTTTGTTAAGCTTCGTGTTCCTTATCAAGCAGAGAAGAAAACCGTCTTGCATTAAATATACATTTGTGTGTGTCGCTGCATGAAAAACGCAAGAGTCGCTTTAATTCATTTTAGGGATTTGCTATCTAGACACCATCGTGGAAATTCCTCTTCTCCGAAGTCAGGTGCAGGGACTATTTGCTCAGTTACAACGTTGTCGAGATAAACTTCATTGCGGTCATTCTTCTTAGACACACAGACTTGATATGTTTTATGTAACGCTAAAGCAGAACAGAAATCATTGGTGGTTAAAAAGACAGAAAATCAAGACATTTTGTACTGTAAAAATGAGATATTTAAGCAATATAACAATATAGTACAAGGAAAATGTTGGCATTATACAGATGCAGCATTCTTTGAAGATGCATTTAGCTATCTTGAAATCTAGTTACTCAATGAATTTTTTAGAAAACTTAGGGGGTTATTCATGAAGGGATAGCGCCAGGTAGCGCCTCGTAGTGGCAGGCAGTGTCTGGTGAACGTCGGGTGCTGTACGCAAAACTACATTTATGAAAGCGATTCTGGTGAACGCCTCTAACAGCGCCATGTAGCGTCACATGTATTATTACAGGCGCCTCAATGTATAGCGCTGGCACTCTAGGCTCAGGGGCACCATGTAGTACATTTCGCTCAGTGTCGCTCTCCTATACATTTCAACAACCATTCATTTGTTTGTGTTTAAAGTGGACCAACACCCAGGATTTTCACCACCCTGGGTGTTGGTCCACTTCCGCGGGGCACCCTGATCGGGGGTGCCCCGCTGTGTGAAACCCCCCAATAAAGCCCCTAAAAACTCACCTCACCGTCGACGGACAAGCTGAGGCCGCTGGAGGCCACCTCTTGCGCGTCCCTCATACAGGGAGCGCACCTGCGCCGGCCATTCACAAACGGCCAGCGCGGGTGCTAGAGGGACGTGCGAGAGGCGGCGGCGGCCCACGCATGCGCCGTTGTAACGGGGAGAAGGTAAGGTTTGTGAGCGTCCGGAGGGTTTCACACAGCGGGGCATCCCGATTTCGGATGCCTCGCGGGGAGGGAGCTGATCGGCCCGGGAATCTTTAAGATTCCTGGGCCGATCAGCGGTGGGTGTTGGTCCACTTTGAACAGCGTGTTTGACATTTTTTTACTCCAATCATTGTGTGACGTCTCCTGGCTCCAAACAAACACTTTTAGACACTTTTTGGACTTTTTATATTTTTATGCAGAATTGTCATAACAGGTCTGGCACTAAAGTGTTAATGTCACAGTGTTACAACAATGCCATTCCATGTGTTTTCACTTTGGCCCTTATTTATCAAGGGCTAGCGCCAGGTAGTGTCTGACGAGCGCCAGGTACCGCCAGCTATCGGCGGCTACCGAATCAAGTACGCCCGGCGGCGGTCACAATGACGCATTTATCAAGCTAAATGAGGCTAGCGCCGGCGAGAGCGACAGCTAGCGCGGGATTCATCATGTAGCCGACTGCAACGAACAGCACCGCTGCTAATCCCATCACAGCGACAGGTATGACCTGGCGCTCCCTGGCGTTGTCCAATGCATTTCAATGGAGCAATCTTTAAATATTCATAATTAATTGCTATTACTGTTTTTTTTTTTTTTTTTTTTAATGTCAAAAATTCTGTGACCACTTCTGCAATGTTAGGTTTTTTTTTTAAAGTAAAAAAAAAAAAAAAAAAAATATGTGCAGAATTGATATTACAGGTCTGATATTCATGTATTCATATTACATAATGTTTAGAAAAACTTGTATAATTTTTACATATAAAAAAAAAAGGTTGTTTGGGGGTTAAAAACTACTTTACACACATCGCCGCCAGCGCTCTGGGGTTTAAACAAGGAATTCACAGCGCGAGAAATTTTTAAGCGTGATTTTTTAATGAATCTGCAGCAAGCCGTTCGCTCTGGCCATTCGCTGTCAGGCGCACCCATACAAGCGGAACCTGTGAAACAGCGACCCCTAACCCCGTATTCAACATTACCGCACACCGACTGAGTCGCTGTCAACAAGCAAACCCCGGCCAAGCACAGCGAATACTAGCTGGTGCTGTGAAAATCACGCTACTGGCGCTCATCTGTCGCTACCTGGCGCTATTAATGAATCGGCCTCCCCGTTACTGATAGATATGTGTTCAAAAACAGACTTTGATCACACAGCATCTGGCGCTATATGCTACAGCGCCCAGCTTTAGAGCGCTGTGTGTGTCCTTTTTTGGTGGTGTGGAGCGATGAGAGTCGGTCGCACTGAGCTTGCGTTAGTAATTAATCAGCCTCCACGTATTATAACCTCGCCTGCATGTTTGGTAGTTATTATTATTATTGTTTATTTATATAGCGCCATCAACTTCCGTAGCGCTTTACATGGTATGATTACAGACAGGGTAAAACATATAGTACAGAGAACAATACAAAATTTTATGCCACAGGTTAAAACCAAGGCCCTTATTTAAGAAGGGATAGCGTCAGGTAGTGGCTGGTTAATGAGAGGTAGCTACTGGAGAACTTCGGACACGGCAGCAATTACACATTTATCAAGCAGAATCTGTTTAGCGACCGGGATAGCGCCATGTAGCGTCTGATTCATAATTTTCACAGCCTCAGCGAACAGCGCCGGCGTTCAGCCTTGCACAGCGCCAGGTATGACCTCTTGCTACCTGTCGCTCTCCCATACATTTCAATGTATGGGAAACTTTTCTTCTCTTTTTTTCCAAAAAATCACAAATAATTATTTGACCTCTTCTGGCATTGAATAAGCAGTTTTTCTTATTTTTTTCATTTTTTATATATTTCCTCAGAAATGACATTACAGCTCTGCCATTAAAGTGTTCATGTTACAATGTTGTTACAATGTAATTCCATATGTTTTTGCTTTGTTATTAGTGGATAGATGCTGAAAAACAGACTTTAATCACACAGCCTCCTGCGCTCTGGGCTTCAGAGAAGCATTTTACAGCGCCAGAGATTTGTGAGGCTGTTTTTTTGCTGAATATGGTGTGAGTCGGTCGCTATGAGCAGTCGCTAACATGCGCTCCCATACAGCGCTGTACTGGTCAAATAACTCCTCACAATGTATTCACCATTACTGAACAGCAACTGAGTCGCTATAAAGTAGCGACCCACGGCCGAGCACTGCGACTACTAGAGGGCGCTCTGAAAATGCCCGCTACAGACGCTCATCTGTCGCTACCTGGCGTTAGTGATGAATCAGCCTCTAAGGCCCTTATTTATGAAGGAATAGCGACAGGTAGCAACTGGTGAGCGGCCGGTAATGACGGGCCCCGCCACGAGAACGCCGGCTCCCCACCACAATCACACATTTATCAAGCCGATCCTGCTTAGCGACTGAGATAGCGCCATATAGCCACTCATTCATCATTATTCCAGCCTCAGCCCACAGCGCCAGCGTCCGACCTTGAACAGCGACAGGTATGACCTCTCGCTACCTGGCGCTCTCCAATGCATTTCAATGGAACAATCTTTAAATATTCATAATTATTTTTTTTTTTTTAATGTGAAAAATTCTGTGACCACTTCTGCCATTTTAGATAATTTTTTTAATGTAAAAAAAATAAAAAAAATTGTGCAGAATTGATATTACAGGTCTGATATTAATGTATTCATATTACAAAATTATTTTAAAAAATTGTTTTTTTTGGTTTCCAAAAATATGGTTGTTTGGGGGTTAAAAAACTACTTTTAACCCATCGCCGCCAGCGCTCTGGGGTTTAAACAAGCATTTCACAGCGCGAGATTTTTTTTAAGCATGATTTTTTATTGAATATGGTGGAAGCCGGTCGCTAGGGCCAGTCGCTATCATGCGCTCCCATACAGCGCGGAACCTGTCAAATAGCGACTCCTCACCCAATATTCAACATTACGGCAAACCGACTGAGTCGCTATCAACTGCCGAACAACAGCCAAGCACAGATTTTTATTTTATACTTTCTGCATAGTATATTATTATTCTGTCATTGCTTTTTTTTTACAGCCATAAAAGAGTATTTCACTGCACGTCCTACTGTGTAGGTTTGTGTATGAAACCAATAAAACTTGATGTGATTTGATTTACTGTCTCTATTCAAGCATCAAAGTATTTTTTTTTTTAAAAAACCTCCAAAAGAATAAATAAAAAATCCTGTGCAAGAAGTTTCAGATTTCTTTGGGAATGTTATATAGGCCGCAGTTCAAAGCATATGGCTCTCTACAGCCGGAGCTGACAGTTTGCGCTTTGAAATGCGGGATGGTGAAGCGCGTGTCAGTTCTCAGCTTTGGCTGAAAGTTAAGATTTACTGTACGTTCAGCTCGGTTCTATAGCTAAAGACAAGCGCACGTCGAGGTTTTTTGATGCGCCCGCTATAAGGAAATCGCAAACATTAGCACGTTTTTGGTGGTGACGGTTCGCTTTAATATCAGAAATGTGCTGCACCCTCAACACTGACGAGGCTTCATTTCAGATGCGCGCGTTCTTTTTACGACTTCACATTGTGAATTGATTTGAGAACGTTAGACGTTTCCTTCCCGTAATGAACATGACATCAGATGACAAGGAGCAGAATAATAAACGCATCTGCTAGTACCTGCATGGCTGGAAAATAATTTCTATGCAGTATATATATATATATATATATATATATATATATATATATATATATACAGCAATACCTCCGGCTGCCTGCGTGAGAGTTTAATAACATGGCCACAGAATCACCCTGGGGATACAATAAATAATAAAATGTGACATTTAATTTTGATAGGCAATGGGGAAATAATTGGGAATAGAAAGCTGTGTACACATCTCAGAGGCTGAAGGGGACAGATGATACAGTGTGTAAAGCAACGTACAGGGTAACCAATCGGCGCATATTGACAAGCAGCATCTGACAAATTATTGTAAAAAGTGTTTTCTAGTTTCTTTCAGTTTATTACGGTCAAGAGGGCCTGAATTAGCAAGCACTATGGCGGCGTGAACAGCAGCGGTGCTGTACATCGTCATAGCCAAGGCTGTAATCGCTCGCGGAGGCTGATTCGTTACTAGCGCCAGGTATAGGCAGATGAGCGTCTGTACAGAGGCGCTTAGAGCGACTGCTAGTAGACGCTGTAAACGGGTATCGGGCACTGTAACTGAGCGCCTCGGATGCTGTAGTAACCTGGCCGGCATTGATGAATGTGAAGCATGTTGGGCGTTGTAACACCAGTACAGCACTGCAGGGAGCGAGAGGTAGCGCCAGCTCAGTGCGACCGACTCTCGGCGCTCCACACCATACTTAGCAAAAAATATACACACACACACACAGCCTTGGCGCTCTAAAGCTGGGCGCTGTAGCATAGAGCGCCAGACGCTGTGTGATTAAAGTCTGTTTTTGAACACATATCCACCAGTAACAAAGCGAAAACACATGGAATGACATTGTTATAACACTGGGACAATAACACTTTAGTGTCAGACCTGTAATGACAATTCTGCATAAAAAACATAAAAATCAAAAAAGTTTTCAATAATTACTTTTTTCTAGGCCAGGAGACGTCACACAATGATTTGAGAGAAAAAAAACAAAAAAAAAACCCTGTTTAAACAGAAGAAAAGTAACGTCCATTGAAATGTATGGGAGAGCGACAGGTAACACCTAGCTCTGGAAGCTAGAGCGCCGGCGCTATACGCTGAGCCACCTGTAATAATACATGTGACGCTACATGGCGCTGTTAGAGCCGCTCACCAGATTCGCTTTCATAAATGTGGTTTTGCGTACAGCGCCCGGCGTTCACCAGACGCTGCCTGCCACTACGAGGCGCTACCTGGCGCTATCCCTTCATGTCACACGTCTTAGTGCGGGAAGGAGAAAAATATACCCCTCCTCATCCAAGTTATGGTGCTGCTGCTGTTCCATAGCGGTATGCATATACCCTCCAACGCCCCCATTGAGGAATGGATGAAGCCACGCCCCCTCATTGAGGAACGGATAGAAAACAGGATGTAACAGTTACAACAATTTAAACACTTGGAAAAGGCAAATTAATAATTTATTAATGCAGATCTGCATATTACACCTCAAAGAGGGACAAAAGAGAACGACAAGGGACATGGACTCAAAAGAGGGACAGTCCCTCCAAATCAGGGACACTTGGGAGATATGGGTATGTGAGGAGGGCTGAGGGGCTCTGGCATAGGGTCGGCACCATCATGCCTCCCAACTGTCCCGATTTTCCCGGGATTGTCCCGATTTTTGAGAAGAATCCCGCGGTCCCGGAACATTACCAAATGTCCCGGGACGCCCTGCGCTGTGACAGTGTACTGTGCCCAGGGCCGCAATGACACCGGCGCGAAGATAACTTCCTGGCGCATGGGGTGAGAGAGTGGGGCGGGCGCACGGGGGTGGGTGGGCAGGCGCACGGGGTGGGGGGGCGGGCCGTATGCTGGGTTGGGGATACGTACGCATGTTGACATTGCTGGAGCTGGAGAGCGTGACGGGGGCGTGGCCTGGGCGTGACGGGGGTGTGGCCGGGGCGTGACGGGGGTGTGGCCGGGGGCATGGCTTGTCCCGCTTTCACGTTTTCAGAAGTTGGGAGGTATGGGCACCATAAATAGTGACCCTGACCCGTTGCATAAAGGAGTATGGCTGGAATAAAGATGTCTCCCCCCCCCCCCCAATACACAAAGGCCTTGGCACCCACAGGAATCACCCTGCTTGCTCTCCCCCAGTCATAGGCAAAAAGCAGTATACACATAAGATACAGTAAACATACAGTATACACATAAGATACAGAGAACATACAGTATACACATAAGATACAGAGAACATACAGTATACACATAAGATACAGAGAACATACAGTATACACATAAGATACAGAGAACATACAGTATATACACATAAGATAAAGAGAACATACAGTATAAACATAACATACAGAGAACATACAGTATAGACATAAGATACAGAGAACATACAGTATACACATAAGATACAGAGAACATACAGTATATACATAAGATACAAAGAACATACAGTATATACATAAGATACAGAGAACATACAGTATATACATAAGATACAGAGAACATACAGTATACACATAAGATACAGAGAACATACAGTATATACATAAGATACAGAGAACATACAGTATATACATAAGATACAAAGAACATACAGTATATACATAAGATACAGAGAACATACAGTATATACATAAGATACAGAGAACATACAGTATACACATAAGATACAGAGAACATACAGTATATACATAAGATACAAAGAACATACAGTATATACATAAGATACAGAGAACATACAGTATATACATAAGATACAAAGAACATACAGTATATACATAAGATACAGAGAACATACAGTATATACATAAGATACAGAGAACATACAGTATATACATAAGATACAAAGAACATACAGTATATACATAAGATACAGAGAACATACAGTATATACATAAGATACAGAGAACATACAGTATATACATAAGATACAGAGAACATACAGTATATACATAAGATACAAAGAACATACAGTATATACATAAGATACAGAGAACATACAGTATATACATAAGATACAAAGAACATACAGTATATACATAAGATACAGAGAACATACAGTATATACATAAGATACAGAGAACATACAGTATATACATAAGATACAAAGAACATACAGTATATACATAAGATACAGAGAACATACAGTATATACATAAGATACAGAGAACATACAGTATACACATAAGATACAGAGACCATACAGTATATACATAAGATACAGAGAACATACAGTATATACATAAGATACAGAGAACATACAGTATATACATAAGATACAGAGAACATACAGTATACACATAAGATACAGGGAACATACAGTATACACATAAGATACAGAGAACATACAGTATACACATAAGATACAGAGAACATACAGTATACACATAAGATACAGAGAACATACAGTATACACATAAGATACAGAGAACATACAGTATAGACATAAGATACAGAGAACATACAGTATACACATAAGATACAGAGAACATACAGTATACACATAAGATACAGAGAACATACAGTATAGACATAAGATACAGAGAACATACAGTACACACATAAGATACAGGGAACATACAGTATACACATAAGATACAGAGAACATACAGTATATACATAAGATACAGAGAACATACAGTACACACATAAGATACAGGGAACATACAGTATACACATAAGATACAGAGAACATACAGTATATACATAAGATGCAGAGAACATACAGTATACACATAAGATACAGAGAACATACAGTATACACATAAGATACAGAGAACATACAGTATATACATAAGGGCGGCTGGACCGTATGGTCTCCTTCTGTCGTCACCTTCTATGTTTCTATGTTTCATGATGTCACTGGATGGGAGGGAGGTTCCCCAGGAAGGAGGCGGGCAGACCTGTGTCTCCCCACACTCAGATGCCAGTTGGGCGGCTGCAATAGCTGTTTCACATCAGCAGCAGACCGGGGCCCGCTGGACTAGGTGGGAGCCCCCGACCCGGTGGATCTGCAGAGATGATGACGCCCACTTCAGGGCAATAAATAATACAAGGATGGGCACATGTAGGGGACCGCTTACCAGCAGCTAAAAGTTGCAAATGTCCACTTGTTATTTTTAAATGTTCACCAATTATTTGCTCGTAACAATTCACGTTTTTCATTCTAAATTCCTACTTTTTGGAAAAGGCATATTGTAAGAGTGTGTCATGAACACATGTACCTATCCACATCACTCACCCCCTTATTGTTCCAAATTACAACACTCATCCACAGGGCCGGATTATGAGAGGGGTGCAAGGGGCGCGTGCCCCTGGGCCTCCACCACTTGCCTTGCAAAGGGGGCCTCCACCAACCTTTGGGTAATGGTCTGCAAACCTGCAGCCAAAGCCACCGCAGGGCAGGACGGAGAGTCTAGAGCAGCAAAGCCGCCGCCAGCAACGCTACAGTGATGGGTGCAGAGCTGTCACTGCACATAAGCCACCAAGCACAGCCGCTGGCAGCTCAATGCAGGGAACCAGCCGGGCGACTACACTACCCCCCCCCCCAGAATGGCAAAGCAGGAGCACCCGCACAAGGGACTCCATCTGACCTTCCAGTAAGTAGGCGGGGCCAGACAACCACCAATCAGTTACTTGGCTGGACTATTATTTTATACTGTATCTGGGGCCAGCATCTCACTTAAACCGGACCTTCAGCATGATTTAATGAAAAGCATCTCAAATTAATATATTTCATGTTTTTAGTCACTTACTTTTTATTCTTTCCCCCACTGGGCTGCAACTCTGTTCAGGACTCTAGGATACGGGCGCCGCCATTAGGCCTCAGAAGCATCTTATATTCAGGAGAGGAGAGCAGGATAAAGTACACGGGTGGGGTTATAGCTGTGCTTTGCACAGACAGAGCAGAGCTGGGGTCAGGGAAAGGACAGCAATCCCAGAATGCAGTGCGACACAGTCAGAAGACACTTCCTGTTTGCAGGCTGCCTGATGTTCCATGAGCCACCATCTTGGATGTTTAAAGGTTCATAACATGCAGTAGATGCAGGTAGGATGATTTTTAATGTGAGCAATCTGTATGTACAGGGTGTGGGAAACATATAAGATAGGCTCTTATTCAGGGTGAAGGTCCGGATTAATGTGGGCAATCTGTATGTACAGGGTGTGGGAAACATATAAGATAGACTCTTATTCAGGGTGAGGGTCTGGATTAATGTGGGCAATCTGTATGTACAGGGTGTGGGAAACATATAAGACAGACTCTTATTCAGGGTGAGGGTCCGGATTAATGTGGGCAATCTGTATGTACAGTGTGTGGGAAACATATAAGATAGACTCTTATTCAGGGTGAGGGTCTGGATTAATGTGGGCAATCTGTATGTACAGGGTGTGGGAAACATATAAGATAGGCTCTTATTCAGGGTGAAGGTCCGGATTAATGTGGCCAATCTGTATGTACAGGGAAGAAACATATAAGATAGACTCTTATTCAGGGTGAAGGTCCGGATTAATGTGGCCAATCTGTATGTACAGGGGAGAAACATATAAGATAGACTCTTATTCAGGGTGAAGGTCCGGTTTAATCCGGTCCTGCTCATCCACCTCCATTTAGCTGCTATTTGCTGAGCTATGACAACTTGCATCCTATTGGCAGCTCAACACTGAACCCCACTATGGATTCAAAATGGGAATCCACAAGGACCTCAGGGCATCCCAAATACATCACACAGACACCAACCAGTGAGGGGGAAGCAATGGAGGCCAGGGGACTTATAGAGCGCCATGTGAAATACCGAAACTCAGTCCCTTATTTATGAAGGAATAGCGACAGGTAGCGACTGGTGAGCGGCCGGTAATGACGGGCCCCGCCACGAGAACGCCGGCTCCCCACCACAATCACACATTTATCAAGCCGATCCTGCTTAGCGACTGAGATAGCGCCATATAGCGACTCATTCATCATTATTCCAGCCTCAGCCCACAGCGCCAGCGTCCGACCTTGATGTATGACCTCTCGCTACCTGGCGCTCTCCAATGCATTTCAATGGAACAATCTTTAAATATTCATAATTAATTGCTATTAATGTTTTTTAATTTTTTCTTAAATGTGAAAAATTCTGTGACCACTTCTGCCATTTTAGATAATTTTTTTAAGGGGAAAAAAAAAAAATGTGCAGAATTGATATTACAGGTCTGATATTAATGTATTCATATTACTAAATTCTTTAAAATTTTTCTTTTTTTTTTTGGTTTCCAAAAATATGGTTGTTTGGGGTTAAAAAACTACTTTTAACACATCGCCGCCAGCGCTCTGGGGTTTAAACATGCATTTTACAGCGCTTGAATTTTTTGAGCGTGATTTTTTGATGAATATGGTGGGAGCCGGTCGCTCTGACCAGTCGCTATCATGCGCACCCATACAGCGCGGAACCTGTCAAATAGCAACCCGTCACCTTGTATTCAACATTACTGCACACCGACTGAGTCGCTGTCAACAACCGAACAACGGCCAAGCACAGCGACTACTAGCGGGCACTGTGAAAATACCGCTACAGTCGCTCAACTGTCGCTACCTGCCGCTATTAATGAATCGGCCTCTAAGAAACTCAGAAGGGGACAGCTCCAAAAATGAAACAAACATAGGAGCAGAGCCGTATGAAAAAAAGTAATCAATGAAGTGAGGGAACGAAAAACCAAAAGGCAAGGATAGACAATTGCTGGGCAACAGCTTATTCCAACCAGCAGCTCTCGTCCCATCAGTCAGCACCAATCACGAGGCACTACAAAAATGTCCTCAGACTCATATCGGTATTGAGCGCCATGGCAGCCATTGTTCCTATCCTGAATAGAGACCCATGTGGGATTAAAGGGATCGAAAAGCCCTCAATTGTAGGTGCAAGGCAGAAAATGCTTTCCTAAAATGGAGAGTGTCTGTCAGTACCTGGGGCGGCCTGGCCATAGGAAGACCCAGGACAATGCCCGGTGGGGCGCGTTGGGGTAATTCCCTGGGGTATCCTGCACCCCTGCCTGTTGAATGTCTGCCGCTGAGAAATCCCTGCGTAGCAAGGCTAGGAACTCATATGATGCGCAGATAGACAGCGAATACAACAGCTTTCATCATACAAGTTCGAAGTTTATTATTGGGTGCGCAGAATATGGGGAGGCCGATTCATTAACAGCGGCAGGTAGCGACAGTTGAGCGACTGTAGCGGCATTTTCAGAGCGCCCGCTAGTAGTCGCTGTGCTTGGCCGTTGTTCGGTAGTTGATAGCGACTCAGTCGGTTTGCCGTAATGTTGAATATTGGGTGAGGAGTCGCTATTTGACAGGTTCCGCACTGTATGGGAGCGCATGATAGCGACTGGTCAGAGCATATTCATTAACAAATCACGCTCAAAAAATTCTCGCGCTGTGAAATGCTTGTTTAAACCCCAGAGCGCTGGCGGCGATGGGTTAAAAGTAGTTTTTTAACCCCCAAACAACCATAATTTTGGAAACCAAAAAAACAAGTTTTTAAAATAATTTAGTAATATGAATACATTAATATCAGACCTGTAATATCAATTCTGTAAATTTTTTATTTTTTTATGTTTTTACCTTAAAAAAATTATCTAACATGGCAGAAGTGGTCGCAGAATTTTTCACATTTAAAAAAAAAGAAAAAAAATAATAATTAATTATGAATATTTAAAGATTGTTCCATTGAAATGCATTGGAGAGCGCCAGGTAGCGAGAGGTCATACCTGTCGCTGTTCAAGGTCGGACGCTGGCGCTGTGGGCTGAGGCTGGAATAATGATGAATGAGTCGTTATCTGGCGCTATCTCAGTCGCTAAGCAGGATCGGCTTGATAAATGTGTGATTGTGGTGGGGGGGCGGCGTTCTCGTGGCGGGGCCCGTCATTACCGGCCGCTCACCAGTCGCTACCTGTCGCTATTCCTTCATAAATAAGGGCCTAAGTATACACAGGAGCACTCTTCGCCCCCCTCCCATCGGGGATAATTAAAGCCGGACGTTCTTACATGAACAAAAACATGAAAATATAAACATAAATCAGACACTTCTGCAAAACAGGGAGGAATGTGTGCGGTCGGCGGTTGGAGTCCTGGAGTCGAGGGGGTGAGGACATACACATAAGATTCACAAGCAATCACATCTCGTTACTCTAGGTTCTAATAACAAGTATTTCTTCTTTTTTACGGTAAATGAATATCTTAAGACATAACTCTCAGCCTCTATTCTAGGCTTCAAGTGGACCAACACCCAGGATTTTCACTATGCTGGGTTTTGGTCCACTTCGGTGGGGCACCCCGATCGGGGGTGCCCCGCTGTGTGAAACCCCCCAGAACACCCAGAAACACTCACCACGCTCCTACGCGGGCGCTCGTCCAATCAGAGAGCTCAGAGCCGCTGTGGTATGCACGTACAAGCGGCTTCCAACCACAGTGGCTCTGAGCGCTGGAGGCCGCGTATCGCGCTTCCCTCTCACAAACGGCCGGCGCGGGTGCGCGCCCTGCTAGAGGGAAGCTCGAGACGCGGCCGCGGCCCGCGTATGTGCCGTTGGAACGGGGTTAACCCCCCTGGCGTTATGATAGAGGCAAATGTAATGGTAACGAAAGCGTTACCATTACATTTGTCTCTGACGCACGGCTCCGCCCCCATGAGCCTCTGCGGCTCACAGAGACGGAACCAGGAAGTGAGACGGACGCCGCAGCCGCGGCTCTCACCTGCGATCGCAGCGGGGACATCGCTGGATCGCAGGGAGAAGGTAAGGAGACTGCGCCGCCCTGCTCCTCTGCCAAATAGATCCCGAGCGTGACTCGGGGTTACTGCTACTTACAGCGCAAATTAACCCCGAGTCACGCTCGGGATCACCGCTAAGGAGGTTAAGGTAAGGTTTCTGGGCTTCCTGGAGGGTTTCACCCCGCGGGCCATCACGATTTCGGATGCCCTGCAGGGAGGGATCTGATCGGCCCGGGAATCTTATAGATTCCCGGGCCGATCCCCCCTGGGTGTTGGTCCACTTTAAGCAAGCTTGGCATATAGTGGGTTAAATTCCCCCCCCTCCCCTTTTAGGCCGCACTGATTGGGGCCAGTTGTGCTGCTGCTTTTAACATCCTTATTCAATCCCTGACCCCCCGTCTCCCTCTAAACCCCTGTATCCAGATCCACTGTACGCACAAGCCAGAGAACCCTAGTACCTAATGCTATATCCCCGGCATCATGGTTGGGGGCCTCAGCAAGGATATATCGGGCCGGCCAGGGGCTTGTAATATCCAGGGCTGGTCAGTACTGTGACGCCATGAATGTTTCTTGGACCCCAGGCGACCATATCCTCCCCCCCACCCCAATACTTTTTCAGCCCTTTTTTTTTTTCTCATTTTTACTTGTACAATATTATATTCCCCCGTTGCCAGGCGTATGATGCAGTCGGATGACATTAAGCCAATTCTTTATTGTGCATTACAAGTATGGCTCCTGGCTTATGAGCTGACATTATCTGGAACACCTGCGCCATGTTATCTCTACATACTGCTTAATATACAAATGCTCTCCAGCGAGCATAATATCCGAGCTATCGGAACATTCACTCGCTCTGACGCGGCCAGATTTCATCCCCCGCTGGCTATGTGAGCCGCGCTGACTTCAAGAGAACCGCAATTTAATAAGAAGCCATTTTTCTGTCGTTGTAGAGTGGCCTGTCGCACTTCCACTTTGCTTTGATGCTAAAGGAAGTCTAATACAAAAACATGTCTTAAAGAGGAATAAAATCCAGGATATTGAGGGGTTTATGCATTAAGGGATAGCGGCAGGTAGCGCCTCGTAGCGGCAGGCAGCGTCTGGTGAACGCTGGGCGCTGTATGAAATACCACATTTATGAAGGCGATTCTGGTGAGCGACTCTAACAGCGTCATGTAGCGTCACATGTATTATTACAGGCGGCTCAGTGTATAGCGCCTCTAACAGCGTCATGTAGTGTCACATGTATTATTACAGGCAGATCAGTGTATAGCGCCTCTAACAGCGCCATGTAGCGTCACATGTATTATTACAGGCAGGTCAGTGTATAGCGCCTCTAACAGCGTCATGTAGCGTCACATGTATTATTACAGGCAGGTCAGTGTATAGCGCCTCTAACAGCGTCATGTAGCGTCACATGTATTATTACAGGCAGGTCAGTGTATAGCGCCTCTAACAGCGTCATGTAGCGTCACATGTATTATTACAGGCAGGTCAGTGTATAGCGCCTCTAACAGCGCCATGTAGCGTCACATGTATTATTACAGGCAGGTCAGTGTATAGCGCCTCTAACAGCGCCATGTAGCGTCACATGTATTATTACAGGCAGGTCAGTGTATAGCGCCTCTAACAGCGCCATGTAGCGTCACATGTATTATTACAGGCAGGTCAGTGTATAGCGCCTCTAACAGCGCCATGTAGTGTCACATGTATTATTACAGGCAGGTCAGTGTATAGCGCCTCTAACAGCGTCATGTAGCATCACATGTATTATTACAGGCAGGTCAGTGTATAGCGCCTCTAACAGCGTCATGTAGCGTCACATGTATTATTACAGGCAGCTCAGTGTATAGCACCTCTAACAGCGCCATGTAGTGTCACATGTATTATTACAGGCAGGTCAGTGTATAGCGCCTCTAACAGCGTCATGTAGCGTCACATGTATTATTACAGGCAGGTCAGTGTATAGCGCCTCTAACAGCGTCATGTAGCGTCACATGTATTATTACAGGCAGGTCAGTGTATAGCGCCTCTAACAGTGTCATGTAGTGTCACATGTATTATTACAGGCAGGTCAGTGTATAGCGCCTCTAACAGCGCCATATAGCGTCACATGTATTATTACAGGCGGCTCAGTGTATAGCGCCGGCGCTCTAGCTTCCAGAGCCTGGTTTTACCTGTCGCTACCTGATGCTCTCCCATACATTTCAATTGGCGTTCCTGTTCTTCTGTTCAAACAGGGTTTTTTTTTTCTCTCCAATCATTGTGTGACGTCTCCTGGCCTAGAAAGACTCATTTTTGAAAACTTTTTAGATTTTTTATACTTTTATGCAGAATTGTCATTACAGGTCTGGCACTAAAGTATTAATGTCACAGTGTTATAACAAAGTCATTCCACGTGTTTTCGCTTTGTTGCTGGTGGATACTGGTGGACTTTAATCACACACGCTCTATGCTATAGCGCCCAGATCCAGAGCGCCGATGCTGTGTGCGTCTGTTTTTTTGTTAAATATGGTGTGAGTCGCGGAGAGTCAGTCACAATGAGCTGGCGCTACCTTTTGCTCCCTGCAGTTCTGTACTGGTGTTAGAACGCCCAACATACGTCTCATTCATCAATGCCGCTCTGCTACAGCGCCTCATAGTCGATCACAGCGTCTACTAGCGGTCGCTCTTAGCGCCACTATGCAGACGCTCATATGCCAATCCCTAGCGCTAGTAATGAATCAGCCTGCCCGTGTCTACATCCCTGAGGATCGCAGGCTAAATAACATCATGCAATGCCAAGCAGCTGCTTCCAAGGCCACCAAGATGAGCCAGGGAGGCTGATTCATCACTAACGCCAGGTAGCGACAGATGAGCGTCTGTAGCGGCATTTTCAGAGCGCCCGCTAGTAGTCGCAGTGATCGGCAGTGGGTCGCTACTTTATAGCGACTCAGTCGCTGTTCAGTAATGTTGAATACATTGTGAGGAGTCGCTATTTGACCAGTACAGCGCTGTATGGGAGCGCATGTTAGCGACTCACACCATATTCATCAAAAAAACAGCCTCACAAATCTCTGGTGCTGAAAAATGCTTCTCTGAAGCCCAGAGCGCAGGAGGCGGTGTGATTAAAGTCTGTTTTTCAGCATCTATCCACCAGTAACAAAGCGAAAACATATGGAATTACATTGCAGCAACATTGTAACATGAACACTTTAACGCCAGACCTGTAATGTCATTTCTTAGGAAATATATAAAAAATGAAAAAATTATGAAAAAAACTGCTTATTCAATGCCAGAAGAGGTCACAGAATTATTTGTGATTTAAAAAAAAAAAAAAAAAAAAAACCCGTTTAAAGAAAAGAAAAGGTTCATCCATTGAAATGTATGGGAGAGCGACAGGTAGCGAGAGGTCATACCTGGCGCTGTGCAAGGCTGAACGCCGGCGCTGTTCACTGAGGCTGTGAAAATGATGAATCAGACGCTACATGGCGCTATCCCAGTCGCTAAACAGATTCTGCTTGATAAATGTGTAATTGTGTGCCGTGTCCGGCGTTCACCAGTCGCTACCTGTCGCTACTTCTAATTAACCAGGCGCTACCTGGCGCTATCCCTTCTTAAATAAGGGCCTTGGTCTCTGCCCCTAGCAGTGGCTAGATAAATCCTAAATGTCTTCTTACTTTCAGTCGCATAATTGTAAGTCACAACCAACACGGATTCACTAAGGGCAGAAGCTGCCAGACTAACCTGATCGGCTTCTATGAGGAGGTGAGTAGAAGCCTGGACAGAGGGCGGCTGTAGATCTGGATGGTGCAGTGTGACACTGTCCCCCATAGACGCTTATTGGGGAAATTGAGATCTTCAGGATTCGTAAATACACTTTGTAACTGGATTGAAAACTGGCTGAAGGATCGTGTGCAGAGAGTTGTGGGTAATGATCCCTACTCTGAATGGTTACTGGGTGTAAGTGGTGTACTCCAGGGTTCAGTGCTGGGCCCCACTATTATTCAACTTGTTTATATACGACATAGAAGATGGGATTAATGATTTTTGCAGATGACACAAAGATATGGAGCACAGTGCCGTCTATTAAAGATGGTCACAAGCTTCAGGCTGACTTGGACACTTTGGCCCTTATTTATGAAGGAATAGCGACAGGTAGCGACTGGTGAGCGACCGGTAATGACGGGCCCCGCCACGAGAACGCCGGCTCCCCTCCGCAATCACACATTTATCAATCCAATCCTGCTTAGCGACTGAGATAGCGCCATATAGCGACTCATTCATCATTATTTCAGCCTCAGCCCACATTGCCAGCGTCCGACCTTGAACAGCGCCAGGTATGACCTCTTGCTACCTGGCGCTCCCCAATGCATTTCAATGGAACAATCTTAAAATATTAATAATTAATTGTTATTAATGTTTTTTGTTTTTTGTTTTTTTTAAATGTGAAAAATTCTGTGACCACTTCTGCCATTTTAGATAATTTTTTAAGGGAGAAAAAATTTTAAAAAAAATTGTACAGAATTGATATTACAGGTCTGATATTAATGTATTCATATTACTAAATTATTTTAAAAACTTTTTTTTTTTGGTTTCCAAAAATATGGTGGTTTGGGGGTTAAAAAACTACTTTTAACACATCGCCGCCAGCGCTCTGGGGTTTAAACAAGCATTTCACAGCGCTTGAATTTTTTGAGATTGATTTTTTGATGAATATGGTGGAAGCCGGTCGCTCTGACCAGTCGCTGTCATGCGCCCCCATACATCGCGGAACCTGTGAAATAGCGACTCATAACCTTGTATTCAACATTACTGCACACCGATTGAGTCACTATCAACTACCGAACAACGGCCAAGCACAGCGACTACTAGCGGGCGCTGTGAAAATACCGCTACAGTCGCTCAACTGTCGCTACATGTCGCTATTAATAAATCAGCCTCTTTGAGTGTCTGGGCTCCACTCGGCAAATTAAGTTCAATATGGAAAAATGTAAAGTCCTGCACTTGGGGTCTAATAACCTGAAGGCCACATATGTCCTCGGGGGAGTAAAACTGGGAGAGTCACTTGTTGAGAAGGATCTGGAGGTACTGGTAGATCACAGGCTAAATAACAGCATGCAATGCCAAGCAGCTGCTTCCAAGGCCACCAAGATATTCTCATGTATTAATAGAGGCCTGGAATCACAGGATAGGTGAGTAATTTTGCCTCTTTACAAGGCACTGGTGCACCCTCACCTGGAATATTCCGTCCAGTTCTGGGCACGCGTTCATAGAAAGGACGCTCTGACTATGGAAAGGGAGCAGAGGAGCCACCAAACTAATAAGAGGAATGAAAGATCTTAGTTATGAGAAAAGATTATGGGAAATAAATATTTTTAGTCTTGAGAGGAGACGACTGAGGGGGGACATGATTAACTTGTATAAATATATAAATGGCCAATACAAAAAATATGGGGAAACACTATTTTACTGCGCCTCGAAAAAAACAGATAGAAGCTCCGGAGGCGACAATCATTTATTACCATAAGAACAATAAATCTGTGAAATAGCCTCTCACAGAAGCTTGTTATGGCATCAGCCGCTTTAAAAAAAAGATTCAATGCTTTTCTAGCAGAAAGTAACATTAACAGTTATTATTATCTATATTTGTATATGTGGAATTACCGGACAAACCACAAAAACGCTTCTGCCCAAAAGAAGTATATGTCGCACACTGAAGATTCTATGTTAATTATAAATGTTTATTAGGCGTAATTCTACATGACCAACATATAATACACACATTTAAAAAACATAAATAAAACCCCCATATATCTGGGGAAGGACGGATCTCTAATAGTCAATAGTCTAATAGTTAATAGTCAATAGTCAAGTTATTATTATCTGTTATCCCAACCCCGACCGTTGGTTGAATTTGATGGACATATGTCTTTTTTTAACCGCACTAACTATGTAGCGATGTAAGTTATCACTGTGATCAGTGTGTCCATTTGGACTCTGGGCACACATTAAAGTGGACCAAAACCCACATTTTTAACTAGCATCCCCTGAATTGTTCCCACACTACTATTAAAGGAGCACTATCGCGAAAAAATGGCCCAATGATAAAAATCCATATAAATATGCGGGATGGTGGGAGGAGGGGTCACTTATACACCTGACATCAGGAAATATACAGCCAGGCTTGTTTTTTTTTATTTTAATGGAAGGAAAAGGACATCCAGGGTGACAGGCTCTGTCACCCCTCATAGACTAAACCTGTGACCCCTAGATTTTATTCCTACCAGGGGAAGAAAACCACAAGCTTGGTGGGAGTTTTATTTGGTTCGGGTGTATGAGTGACCCCTCCTCTCATTAGCCCACGTGTTTATATGGATTTTTCGTATTACACAATTTCGTGATAGTGCTCCTTTAACTTTTTCCTATTTTTACTGCTCCTGCTTCACTCTAATCGCAGATAACGGCGCCTGTTTTAGCTGTAAAGCTCCGCCTCCTCCATTCATTGGCATTGCTGTGTGTGGCAATGATGTCATCGCTACGCTTATGCAATGGCTATGCAATCACCTGCAATCCTACAGAGAAGGACAGCAAAGAAAAAAGCGTTCCAGTGCAATTCGATAAGCGAAAATATCCCTTTCTAGTTCTACACCCTAAGAAGGGAGTATCGGCAGGGTGCTTTGGTCAAAAGTATTTCACAGGTTCGTTGGGTTTTGATCCGCTTTAATACCATGTGAGAGAGATGTGACACTATTTAAGCGCTGCGCAGGTAACCTCTTATATTGCTGCCTTGATAAGGGAGCCGTGCGCTCCACAACGTAGGCTTGAAACTTAGAGGCCGATTCATTAATAGCGGCAGGTAGCGACAGTTGAGCGACTGTAGCTGCATTTTCAGAGCGCCCGCTAGTAGTCGCTGTGCTTGGCCGTTGTTCGGTAGTTGATAGCGACTCAGTCGGTTTGCCGTAATGTTGAATATTGGGTGAGGAGTCGCTTTTTGACAGGTTCCGCGCTGTATGGGAGCGCATGATAGCGACTGGCCCTAGCGACCGGCTCCCACCATATTCATTAAAAAATCACGCTCAAAAAATTCTCGCGCTGTGAAATGCTTGTTTAAACCCCAGAGCGCTGGCGGCGATGGGTTAAAAGTAGTTTTTTAACCCCCAGACAACCATATTTTGGAAAACAAAAAAAAACAAGTTTTTTAAATAATTTAGTAATATGAATACATTAATATCAGACCTGTAATATCAATTCTGCACATTTTTTTTTTTTTTTTTTTTTACCTTAAAAAATCTAAAATGGCAGAAGTGGTCACAGAATTTTTCACATTTAAAAAAAAAAAAAAAAATTAATAACAATTAATTATGAATATTTAAAGATTGTTCCATTGAAATGCATTGGAGAGCGCCAGGTAGCGAGAGGTCATACCTGTCGCTGTTCAAGGTCGGACGCTGGCGCTGTGGGGTGAGGCTGGAATAATGATGAATGAGTCGCTATATGGCGCTATCTCAGTCGCTAAGCAGGATTGCCTTGATAAATGTGTGATTGTGGTGGGGAGCCGGCGTTCTCGTGGCGGGCCCGTCATTACCGGCCGCTCACCAGTCGCTACCTGTCGCTATTCCTTCATAAATAAGGGCCTATTTTAGCACTGCGCAGGTAACCTCTTATATCGATGCCTTGATAAAGGAGCCGTGCGCTCCGCAACGTAGGCTTGAAACTTAGCGATCACCTTTCTTGCTTATCTGCCTGGTAGCACAATTGTAACCCTATTTAATCAACTGTTTACTTTATCTATGATGTGTCACGTTATGATTACCATACTATTGTAAACTGTATATTGTACGAGGTTTTCTCTGGTGTGATGAATGCTGTTTAAAACTGACCAGAGCATTAAGGTCAGATACTGTTCTTTCATGCTGATTATTATCCTTAACCTGTGCCTCACATTGCCTGAGCATATGGGCGCACTAATCGTCAGGAATGCCACTTATGCACCTCTTAGATCTACATGGTAAAGGTTTTTTTACCTTACTATAGTCTCATTTATAGATACAGTTAGAGTTACTATTATCATCACTTGTCTTCTATTGTTTCTGAGGACAATCCTGATGACGGACGTGTTGTCACACAGGGATTCCCCTCCATATATCCTTTTTTTGGGGTGTTATACCCTGGTGTTAGACATCATAATTATATCTGTTTACCATATAGCACTGATTTATGTTATTATTTCCTTATCTGTATCAATACTCTTTTCTGCATTACAAGAAAATTTGGTTGGTGTGCATTCTTTCCACCTCTTCACATAACTTTAATAATTGAGGTACAATGTGGTGGGGTACCTCGGAACGCTTGCACCCACAGTAGATAACTCTTGATTTACCCGGGGTGGCTGATTCATTAATAGCGCCAGGTAGCGACAAATGAGCGTCTGTAGCAGGCATTTTCAGAGCGCCCGCGCGTAGTCGCTTTGCTTAGCCGTGGGTCGCTACTTCATAGTGACTCAGTCGCTGTTCAGTAATATTGAATACATTGTGAGGAGTCGCTATTTGACCAGTACAGTGCTGTATGGGAGCGCATGTTAGCGACTGCTCATAGAGACCGACTCACACCATATTCAGCAAAAAAACAGCCTCACAAATCTCTGGCGCTGAAAAATGCTTCTCTGAAGCCCAGAGCGCAGGAGGCGGTGTGATTAAAGTGTGTTTTCAAGTATCTATCAACTAGTAACAAAGCGAAAACATATGGAATTACATTGTAACAACATTGTAACATGAACACTTTAATGCCAGAGCTGTAATGAAGACATTTTTAATAAATCATAAAAATGTGAATAAACAGCTTTTTCAATGTCAGAAGAGGTCACAGAATTATTTGTGATTTTTGGGGAAAAAAAAACCCGGTTTAAAGAGAAGAAAAGGTTCGTCCACTGAAATGTACTGGAGAGCGACAGGTAGCGAGAGGTCATACCTGGCGCTGTGCAAGGCTGAACGCCGGCACTGTTCGCTGAGGCTGTGAAAATGATGAATCAGACGCTACATGGCGCTATCCCGGTCGCTAAACAGATTCTGCTTGATAAATGTGTAATTGCGTGCGTGTCCGGCGTTCACCAGTCGCTACCTGTCGCTACCTCTCATTAACCAGCCGCTACCTGGCGCTATCGCTTCTTAAATAAGGGCCTAAGTGTATATATACCCTGGTGTGCTTTCTACCTAACTATTTACTTATCCGCTTTAAGAGCAAACACCACTCCTATCCTGAGTTCTCTGGATCTCAGCCCCTGGGCTTCTGTGCATGATGGGAGACCTATGTACGCATGCGTTATAATCTCCAGTCATTCAGGTTATTTGTAATATACATGAGATTTTCATAATTCAATGTACAGTACTGATGCCAGTGGATCTGTAGGATTTCTTTGAAGTTGCCCCCGTTGGTGCAGCTTCCTGGCCGCGGAGGCGTCTGCTGGCCAATCATGGGGCTGCCCAGGCTATAGAGGTGTGAGCGGCACCAGGAAGATCCTTTGAAGTGAGGTCTCCTGCAGCAGCACTTCACGACCCCGATTGAGGCTCGCATTGAAATGAGCTCTTTTGTTTTTCAGACATGAGCAGGTCAAACCTGGAAATAATATCTATATTTTTTCCATAACAAACACTGTTTATTTACAAAAAATAAAAATAATATATAAAATGTGAAGGTCGCGCTATTACATGCAAAAAAAATATTTTCATATACAAAGTTTAAAGTGGACCAACATCCAGGATTTTCACTATCCTGGGTTTTGGTCCACTTCCGCAGGGCACCCCGATCGCCCTAAATAACTCACCTCACCCCGCTGCTACGCGACAACCACAGAAGCTCTGAGCGCGCTGGAGGCCGGGTCTTGTGCTTCCTTCTAACAGGGAGTGCACAAATGGCCGGCGCAGGTGCGCGCCCAGCTAGGAGGAAGCGCGAGATGCGGCCGTAGCCCGCGCATGCACCGTTGGAACGGGGATAAGGTAAGGTTTCTGGGCGTCCCGATTGGGGATATAGCTGTGCTTTGCACAGACAAAGCAGAGCTGAGGTCAGGGAAAGGACAGCAATCTGAGAATGCAGAGCGGCACAGTCAGAAGACACTTCCTGTTTGCAGGCTGCCTGATGCTCCATGATCCACCATCTTAGATGTATAAAGGCTCATAGCATGCAGTAGACGCAGGTAGGATGATTATTAATGTCTGCAATCTGTATGTACAGGGTGTGGGAAACATATAAGATAGACTCTTATTCAGGGTGAAGGTCCGGATTAATGTGAGCAATCTGTATGTACAGGAGGGAAACATATAAGATAGACTCTTATTCAGGGTGAAGGTCTGGATTAATGTGAGCAATCTGTATGTACAGGGGGGGAAACATACAAGATAGGCTCTTATTCAGGGTAAAGGTCTGGATTAATGTGGGCAATCTGTATGTACAGGGGGGGTAACATATAAAATAGACTCTTATTCAGGGTGAAGGTCTGGATTAATGTGAGCAATCTGTATGTACAGGGGGGGAAACATATAAGATAGGCTCTTATTCACGGTGAAGGTCTGTATTAATGTGGGCAATCTGTATGTACAGGGGGAAAGATACAAGATAGGCTCTTATTCAGGGTGAAGGTCTGGATTAATGTGAGCAATCTGTATGTACAGGGTGGGGGAAACATATAAGATAGGCTCTTATTCAGGGTGAAGGTCTGGATTAATGTGAGCAATCTGTATGTACAGGGTGTGGGAAACATATAAGATAGGCTCTTATTCAGGGTGAAGGTCCGGATTAATGTGAGCAATCTGTATATACAGGGTGTGGGAAACATATAAGATAGGCTCTTATTCAGGGTGAAGGTCCGCTTTAAATAGTCCACTCGCTGGGAGTGAAGAACCGCAGCCACAACAGTTCAGGTTACATAGTATATAAGTGTATAGTATATGTATATATGTATATAGTAAGTGTCTTATATAACACACTTATATAGGTGGGATTCCAGAGCTACCCCACCTCAATATTCCTACTAATTAGGCTGCACACCAAACATAAATTTCAAATGTTTATTAAATCAAACAATATATATATATATACACTGATCATATACAAGAGAAAACAACATATACCATGATATAAATCATATATTAACCCCCCCCCCCCCCAAGTGGGGAGGACCTGTGAGGGCTAAATCAATGAGGCACTATAATGTAAATGTGCCCCCCAATCAGAGTCAAATTTGAAATATTATAATATATAAGGCTTTCACAATATGATCATATGTATGCCAACGCTCATGCAATGAATTCTAAAGTGCCTTTGCAGTCCCTACTCTACTTCATAGATATAATAATGATTATTTATCAATGCTACTCAAAGAGTAATTATATATATATATATTAAAAAAATATAAGTGTCTTATATATACTACTTCGCGGGACAAGACAAAAAAATTGTCCCCAGGACTTTATAGCTCAAAGATTGTAAACTCACAGGGGTGAGTTGGTAAGGAGTGAGTTTAGGGACGGATGAATGGAAGGTAAGGCTGGGCATTAAACAAAGGTAAATAGTCCTCGCGACTCGCAGCTCCGAGGGAGAAACACGGGAGGGGTCAAAGGTCAAGCCAAGGGTCGAACTGGGTAATCAGAGAGCTCGCAGTACAAGGGATGAGACGGGTCCGCAGTCGGGATCCTTGCATGGGTCGGTTAAACTCACAGGGGGAAGACGGAAGAACCGAAGGTAAGGCTGGGCATTAAACACAGGTAAATAGTCCTAGGAGGAGTCAAAGGTCAAGCCAAGGGTCGAACTGGGTAATCAGAGAGCTCGTAGTACAAGGGATGAGACGGGTCCGCAGTCGGGATCCTTGCAGGGGTCGGTTAAACTCATAGAGTGAAGATGGAAGAACCGAAGGTAAGGCTGGGCATTAAACACAGGTAAATAGTCCTCGCGACTCCAAGGGAGACACATGGGAGGGGTCAAAGGTCAAGCCAAGGGTCGAACTGGGTAATCAGAGAGCTCGCAGTACAAGGGATGAGACGGGTTCGCAGTGGGGATCCTTGCAGGGGTCGGTTAAACTCACAGGGTGAAGACGGAAGAACCGAAGGTAAGACTGGGCATTAAACACAGGTAAATAGTCCTAGGAGGAGTCAAAGGTCAAGCCAAGGGTCGAACTGGGTAATCAGAGAGCTCGTAGTACAAGGGATGAGACGGGTCCGCAGTCGGGATCCTTGCATGGGTCGGTTAAACTCATAGAGTGAAGACGGAAGAACCGAAGGTAAACACAGGTAAATAGTCCTCGCGACTCCAAGGGAGACATATGGGAGGAGTCAAAGGTCAAGCCAAGGGTCGAACTGGGTAATCAGAGAGCTCGTAGTACAAGGGATGAGACGGGTTCGCACTGGGGATCCTTGCAGGGGTCGGTTAAACTCACAGGGTGAAGATGGAAGAACCGAAGGTAAGACTGGGCATTAAACACAGGTAAATAGTCCTAGGAGGAGTCAAAGGTCAAGCCAAGGGTCGAACTGGGTGATCAGAGAGCTCGTAGTACAAGGGATGAGACGGGTCCGCAGTCGGGATCCTTGCATGGGTCGGTTAAACTCATAGAGTGAAGACGGAAGAACCGAAGGTAAACACAGGTAAATAGTCCTCGCGACTCCAAGGGAGACACATGGGAGGGGTCAAAGGTCAAGCCAAGGGTCGAACTGGGTAATCAGAGAGCTCGTAGTACAAGGGATGAGACGGGTCCGCAGTCGGGATCCTTGCAGAGGTCGGTTCAGGCAGCAGTCATGGAATGTTCAGGAGTCTCAGGAACAATAGCACTCAGCTATACGATATCACGGGCAGTGAGAGAGTGAGGGATAAAAAGCTTTATAAGACAGGAACGTATGGGATTGGACAGAGGGGAACTGAGCTCATTGGTTAACTGAACAACATATGGGCCGATTGCCCGGATTAAACCTTTAGGGCGTTTCGGGCTCATTGGCCCTTGTCTTGCTTGGGCGTAATTTTATCTAAAATTTTACGAGCATATTTGTCGCCCTCAAACATATAAGGAAACTTTAGAGCTTAAATACATGTATATCTCTAAAGTTACGCCTCGTTTGTCTAATATGTTCATTTGCCAGTGATCTCCAAGGAAAAATGATGCACTTTAAAGTTATTTTATATACCTTACAAAAATGTACATACACAATACACCCTGTCAAGCACAACCCCAAGAATACACCGGGAAATAAGAGTGTGCCAATACCGGCATCCCAAACTGATACAACAATACACCAAAGAACTTCTGCGGTTCCAGCAATCCGCAGAAAGGGGACTAATACCAAGAAGGCACCACTCTCACCCTAATAATAATTCAATAACACCATTAGAACTTGATATCCAACTATTTAATTCATCCAAAAAAAAAAATTTCTTAAAAACGCATTAAGAACAATACAACATTACTACAAACATTTAAAAAACATATACAAGACCAACCTCAGCAGGAGTGACCTAATCAATCCCCATTATTCACATTATACCTAAATCATTCCTCCTATTACAACATATATATAGCCTATCAAAAATTAATAAAGTGCCAATGTGCAAAGTGTCATAAGTGCAAAGCAGATCAAATGAATATACAAATCAAATATACATATGAAAAAACACAAACTACCGGGGAGGCCGATTCATTAAAAGCGCCAGGTAGCGACAGATGAGCGACTGTAGCAGTATTTTCACAGCGCCCGCTAGTAGTCGCTGTGCTTGGCCGTTGTTCGGTTGTTGACAGCGACTCAGTCTGTGTGCGGTAATGTTGAATATTGGGTGAGGAGTCGCTATTTGTCAGGTTCCGCGCTGTATGGGAGCGCACGATAGCGACTGGCCATAGCGAACGGCTCCCACCACATTCATTAACAAATCACGCTCAAAAAATTCTCGCGCTGTGAAATGCTTGTTTAAACCCCAGAGCGCTGGCGGCGATGGGTTAAAAGTAGTTTTTTAACCCCCAAACAACCATATTTTTAGAAACCAAAAAAAAAACAAGTTTAGAAAAACATTTTGTAATATGAATACATTAATATCAGACCTGTAATATCAATTCTGCACAATTTTTATTTTTATTTTTTTTTTGCCCTTAAAAAAAATATCTAACATTGCAGAAGTGGTAACAGAAATTTTCACATAAAAAAAAAAAAAATATTAACAATTAATTATGAATATTTAAAGATTGTTCCATTGAAATGCATTGGAGAGCGCCAGGTAGCGAGAGGTCATACCTGTCGCTGTTCAAGGTCGCTCGCTGGCGCTGTGGGCTGAGGCTGGAATAATGATGAATGAGTGGCTATATGGCGCTATCTCAGTCGCTAAGCAGGATTGGCTTGATAAATGTGTGATTGTGGTGGGGAGCCGGCGTTCTCGTGGCAGTGACCGGCATTACCGTTCGCTCACTAGTCGCTACCTGGCGCTATCACTTGTTAAATAAGATAACTTCACCTCTGTGTAAAATGATCCCCTCCTGCTGAGCAAAGTATGAAATTCACCCACGCGTTCCGTGACCGACTGTCACTTTCTCAAGGTGCAAAAATGTACAAAAAAAAAAAAAAATACTACAATCGGTGTTAAAAACTTAGAAAGACTAACAGGGCAAAAGCATATATATATATTTAAATGGATTACTCATCTGTTTTAATTGGTTCCAAGCAGATATCAACAGGCCACGTCCAATCTTCAAACAAGATGGCTGCTGTACTTGGCTTCACAATGCAGGTCTCTCTACCCAAGGCAAAATCTCATCATCGTCTGTCTGTCCGTCATCTAGTCAAGTCTCACCAGCACGTCCTTTCTGCAGCTGCCCTCCAAGCAAAAATCTCCTACTCTCGCTCCAATCTACTGTATTTTATCAAGCGGAACCTTTGTTCCATTTGAATCCGCAAGTTATCTCTGATTGGCCCAGGCAAAAACTCCAAGGTGATACTAAAGCCCAGATAAATCTATCACAGCTTAATTTGCATACAAATGCACACACTGAAACTGAAGCTACAGAAAACCAGTCTTCAAAGAACAAAGGGGGTTTCCCAACATGCTGCCAATTAATTAAGAGTCAAACCAAAGGGATCATCCTATATATAGATTTTTTACAATTTCTTTGGGAACAAAATATATAACAATATCATAGCTTCACAGCCCTTTAAACTAACCTCCGGCGGCCACGCTGAGTGCAGTGCCGCAGACGGCATAAATCAGCTCGTGAGCAGAGGAGTGAGGGATGTGGCTGGGAGAGGAGGAGGCAGAAGCGTTCGGCGCCGCTCGAGCCGACACCCGCTGTCGCTGCGGCTGCCGGGCAGAGGGGAACCCGGCCTGCCGTCCGAGTCTGCGCCGCCCCGAAGACGACGTGCTATTGTTTTTGAGACTCCGGAATAGGGATGAGCGAATCGGTTCTAACGAACCTGAATTCGATTCGAATTTCAGGGAAAATTCGATTCAGCACGAACCCGAATTTTTAGTGGTTCGTGCTGACCGAATTTTCCCTGAAATTAAAAAAAAAAATGCCGGCATGGTGGGAGCGGGGAGGCCGGCTGCGCTGTCAGCTGTCATCAGAGGACGCGTCATCAGAGGAAGCCGGCTTCCTCTGAAGACGCGTCCTCTGATGACAGCTGACAGCGCAGCCGGCCTCCCCGCTCCCACCATGCCGGTAAGTGTTTGCTGTATAGTGGGAGCGGGGAGGCCGGCTGCGCTGTCAACGGGCGGCGGAAGCCGGCTTCCGCCGCCCGCTGACAGCGCAGCCGGCCTCCCCGCTCCCACCAGAGATGTGCGATTCGCTAAAGTTCGATTCGGACGAACCCGAATTTCATTGAGAAATTCGGCGAATCGCCCGAATCGAATTTTTGAGAAGTTCGCTCATCTCTACTCCTGACCATTCCATGACCGCTGCCTGAACCGACCCCTGCATAGATCCCGACTGCAGACCCGTCTCATCCATTGTACTACGAGCTCTCTGATTACCCGTTTTGACCCTTGACTTGACCTTTGACCCTTCCCATGTTTCTCCCTCGGAGCTGCTAGCCGTGAGGACTATTTACCTGCGTTTAATGCCCAGTCTTACCTTCCATTCATCCGTCCCTAAACTCACTCCTTACCAACTCACCCATTGGATTTACAATCTTTAAGCTATAAAGTCCTGGGGACAACCGTGTCCGGTGAGGCATTTAAAGCATTCCGGCAAACTCCATGACCGCTGCCTGAACAGACCCCTGCCTGGATCCCGACTACGAGCCCGTCTCATCCCTTGTACTTACCCAGTTTGACCCTTCCCGTGTTGTGACACATTAACTGGTGCATTTGATGTAAAGATCAGAGACTTCATCACTCTGGCTTCCTAGTTATCTGATTAGATAGGGACAACAGGTTTAACTCATTCTGCTGTAATTCAACTTATTCAGATAAGGGGAAACCACAGGAAACCCACTCCCACTTTAGGATCATAGACACACAGGAATATAGGAAACTTGGAAACGGCGTGCACAATGCTAACACATATGATTATCCTGCTTTCCCGAAGAGGAAAACAATAAGGGGTTATTTAAGATGGGATAGCGGCAGGTAGCGCCTCGTAGCGCCAGGCAGCGTCTGGTGAACGCCGGACGCTGTACGCAAAACCACATTTATGAAAGCGATTCTGGTGAGCGCTTCTAACAGCGCCATGTAGCGTCACGTGTATTATTACAGGCGGCTCAGTGTATAGCACCTCTAACAGCGTCATGTAGCGTCACATGTATTATTACAGGCAGCTCAGTGTATAGCGCCTCTAACAGCGCCATGTAGTGTCACATGTATTATTACAGGCAGGTCAGTGTATAGCACCTCTAACAGCGCCATGTAGCGTCACATGTATTATTACAGGCAGGTCAGTGTATAGCGCCTCTAACAGCGTCATGTAGCGTCACATGTATTATTACAGGCAGGTCAGTGTATAGCGCCTCTAACAGCGCCATGTTGTGTCACATGTATTATTACAGGCGGCTCAGTGTATAGCGCCTCTAACAGCGTCATGTAGTGTCACATGTATTATTACAGGCAGGTCAGTGTATAGCGCCTCTAACAGCGCCATGTAGCGTCACATGTATTATTACAGGCAGGTCAGTGTATAGCTCCTCTAACAGCGCCATGTAGCGTCACATGTATTATTACAGGCAGGTCAGTGTATAGCTCCTCTAACAGCGCCATGTAGCGTCACATGTATTATTACAGGCAGGTCAGTGTATAGCACCTCTAACAGCGCCATGTAGCGTCACATGTATTATTACAGGCAGGTCAGTGTATAGCACCTCTAACAGCACCATGTAGTGTCGCATGTATTATTACAGGCAGGTCAGTGTATAGCTCCTCTAACAGCGCCATGTAGCGTCACATGTATTATTACAGGCAGGTCAGTGTATAGCACCTCTAACAGCGCCATGTAGCGTCACATGTATTATTACAGGCAGGTCAGTGTATAGCACCTCTAACAGCACCATGTAGTGTCGCATGTATTATTACAGGCAGGTCAGTGTATAGCGCCTCTAACAGCGTCATGTAGCGTCACATGTATTATTACAGGCAGGTCAGTGTATAGCTCCTCTAACAGCGCCATGTAGCGTCACATGTATTATTACAGGCAGGTCAGTGTATAGCACCTCTAACAGCGCCATGTAGCGTCACATGTATTATTACAGGCAGGTCAGTGTATAGCTCCTCTAACAGCGCCATGTAGCGTCACATGTATTATTACAGGCAGGTCAGTGTATAGCTCCTCTAACAGCGCCATGTAGCGTCACATGTATTATTACAGGCAGGTCAGTGTATAGCACCTCTAACAGCGCCATGTAGCGTCACATGTATTATTACAGGCAGGTCAGTGTATAGCACCTCTAACAGCACCATGTAGTGTCGCATGTATTATTACAGGCAGGTCAGTGTATAGCGCCTCTAACAGCGTCATGTAGCGTCACATGTATTATTACAGGCAGGTCAGTGTATAGCTCCTCTAACAGCGCCATGTAGCGTCACATGTATTATTACAGGCAGGTCAGTGTATAGCACCTCTAACAGCGCCATGTAGCGTCACATGTATTATTACAGGCAGGTCAGTGTATAGCGCCTCTAACAGCGTCATGTAGCGTCACATGTATTATTACAGGCAGGTCAGTGTATAGCGCCTCTAACAGCGTCATGTAGTGTCACATGTATTATTACAGGCAGGTCAGTGTATAGCGCCTCTAACAGCGTCATGTAGCGTCACATGTATTATTACAGGCAGGTCAGTGTATAGCGCCTCTAACAGCGCCATGTAGTGTCACATGTATTATTACAGGCAGGTCAGTGTATAGCGCCTCTAACAGCGCCATGTAGTGTCACATGTATTATTACAGGCAGGTCAGTGTATAGCACCTCTAACAGCGTCATGTAGCGTCACATGTATTATTACAGGCAGGTCAGTGTATAGCGCCTCTAACAGCGTCATGTAGTGTCACATGTATTATTACAGGCAGGTCAGTGTATAGCGCCTCTAACAGCGTCATGTAGTGTCACATGTATTATTACAGGCAGGTCAGTGTATAGCGCCTCTAACAGCGTCATGTAGTGTCACATGTATTATTACAAGCGGCTCAGTGTATAGCGCCTCTAACAGCGTCATGTAGTGTCACATGTATTATTACAGGCAGGTCAGTGTATAGCGCCTCTAACAGCGTCATGTAGCGTCACATGTATTATTACAGGCAGGTCAGTGTATAGCGCCTCTAACAGCGCCATGTAGTGTCACATGTATTATTACAGGCAGGTCAGTGTATAGCGCCTCTAACAGCGCCATGTAGTGTCACATGTATTATTACAGGCAGCTCAGTGTATAGCGCCTCTAACAGCGCCATGTAGTGTCACATGTATTATTACAGGCAGGTCAGTGTATAGCACCTCTAACAGCGTCATGTAGCGTCACATGTATTATTACAGGCAGGTCAGTGTATAGCGCCTCTAACAGCGTCATGTAGTGTCACATGTATTATTACAGGCAGGTCAGTGTATAGCGCCTCTAACAGCGTCATGTAGTGTCACATGTATTATTACAGGCAGGTCAGTGTATAGCGCCTCTAACAGCGTCATGTAGTGTCACATGTATTATTACAAGCGGCTCAGTGTATAGCGCCTCTAACAGCGTCATGTAGTGTCACATGTATTATTACAGGCAGGTCAGTGTATAGCGCCTCTAACAGCGTCATGTAGTGTCACATGTATTATTACAGGCAGGTCAGTGTATAGCGCCTCTAACAGCGTCATGTAGTGTCACATGTATTATTACAAGCGGCTCAGTGTATAGCGCCGGCGCTCTAGCTTCCAGAGCCACGTATTACCTTTCACTCAGTGTCGCTCTCCCATACATTTTAATGGACGTTCATTCGCTTTTGTTTTGTTTTTTGCTCCAATCATTGTGTGACGTCTCCTGGCTGCGAACAAACACTTTTAGAAACTTTTTAGACTTTTTATATTTTTATGCAGAATTGTCATTACAGGTCTGGCACTAAAGTGATAATGTCACAGTGTTATAACAATGTCATTCCATGTGTTTTCCCTTTGTTGCTGGTGGATATGTGTTCAGAAACAGAAACAGACTTTCATCACACAGCGTCTGGCGCTCTATGCTACAGCGCCCAGCTTTAGAGCGCCATTGCTGTGTGTGTGTCCTTTTTTGCTAAGTATGGTGTGGAGCGCCGAGTGCCGGACGAACTGAGCTGACGCTACCTTTCGCTTGCTGCAGCGTTCTACCGGTGTTAGAACGCCCAACACTCATCACATTCATCAATGCCGGGCAGGTTACTACAGCGTCTGAGGAGCTCTGTTACAGCTCCCGATGCCCGCTTACAGCGTCTATCAGCGGTTGGCTCTAAGCGCCGCGATACAGACGCTCATCTGCCGATAGCTGGCGTTAGTAGTGAATAAGCCTCTAAGGCAGAACGCTGAAAACTCTGACAAAAGGGAAGTTTTCCTCCTTATCTTCCATTATCATGAAGCAAAGACTTTTTTTATGTAAACATTGTATTTAGTCTTTTTTGTTTCCTTCCATTTGCTTTTATTATATATTTTTTTTTCCTCAGGAGACGTGGGTGGCGGAGGAGACTACAGCGTGACTTACATCTAAAAAGTACAAATAAATCCTTTATTGACACAACTCTTTAAAACATATTTAAAATCATTTAAGGACAATCACACACTGAAGCGACGCTTGCGAGAGACATAATAATAAATAAGAAACTCAGGGCCACCATTTAATACCCATTACTTACCGGAGGGTATAATAAAAACGTGTCTTCACTACGCGATTTCATCTTCCGGGGACTCGTCTGGGGAGCTTTTTTATACGCCGGTAATTTTTTCTTCAGTTATACGAGGCGTGTTCGATAAGTTGTCTTCACCAGTATATTCTGTTACTGTTAGTGAGCCGAGCTTGTATGTGCAGGTTGTCTCAGCATCTGGACATGCAACACGCAGGGTAGCAGCTGGCAGGCTGATTCATTACTAGCGCCAGGTAGCGACAGACGAGGCTTTGAGAGCGCCCGCTAGTAGTCGCTGTGCTCGGCCATGGTTCGCTTTTTTAGAGCGTCTCAGTCGCTGGCCGGCATTGATGTACATATTGTGGGGGAGGCTGATTTATTAATAGCGACATGTAGCGACAGTTGAGCGACTGTAGCGGTATTTTCACAGCGCCCGCTAGTAGTCGCTGTGCTTGGCCGCTGTTCGGTTGTTGACAGCGACTCAGTCGGTGTGGCGTAATGTTGAATACGAGGTTACGAGTCGCTATTTGACAGGTTCCGCGCTGTATGGGAGCGCATGATAGCGACTGGTCAGAGCGACCGGCTCCCACCATATTCATCAAAAAATCACGCTCCAAAAATTCTTGCGCTGTGAAATGCATGTTTAAACCCCAGAGCGCTGGCGGCGATGTGTTAAAAGTAGTTTTTTAACCCCCAAACAACCATATTTTTGGAAACCAAAAAAAAAAAAGTATTTTAAATAATTTAGTAATATGAATACATTCATATCAGAGCTGTAATATCAATTCTGTACAATTTTTTTTTTTATTTTTTTTACCTTAAAAAAATTACCTAACATGGCAGAAGTGGTCACAGAATTTTTCACATTTAAAAAAAAAAAAAAAAAAAAAACATTAATAACAATTAATTATGAATATTTAAAGATTGTTCCATTGAAATGCATTGGAGAGTGCCAGGTAGCGAGTGGTCATATCTGTTGCTGTTCAAGGTCGGACGCTGGCGCTGTGGGCTGAGGCTGGAATAATGATGAATGAGTCGCTATCTGGCGCTCTCTCAGTTGCTAAGCAGGATCGGCTTGATAAATGTGTGATTGTGGTGGGGAGCCGGCGTTCTCGTGGCGGGGCCCGTCATTACCGGCCGCTCACCAGTCGCTACCTGTCGCTATCCGTTCATAAATAAGGGCCTAAGTCGCTCTAACACCAGTACAGCGATGTATGGGAGCGAGAGGTAGCGCCAGCTCAGTGCGACCGACTCACACCGCATTCATCAAAAAAATAGCCCCACACAGCGCCGGCGCTCAAAATTGGGTCGTTGTAGCCCAGAGCACCAGAGGCTGTGTGATTAAAGTCTGTTTTTGTTTTTGTATCCACTAGTAACAAAGCGAAAACATATGAAATTGCATTGTTATTACATTGTAACACTTTAATACCAGGACAATTCTGCATAAAAATATTATAAATCTAAAAAAAAATTACAAAAATGACTTTTTCTAGGCCAGGAGAGGTCACACAATTATTTGATCATTAGAAAAAAATAATAAATAAAAGAAAACCCTGTTTAAAGAGAAAAAAAGGATCGTCCATTGAAATGTATGGGAGAGCGCCAGGTAGCGACAGGTAAGACGTGGCGCTCTGCAAGGATGAACGTCGGCGCTGTATGCTGAGCCTTGGGTAATGACTACATGGCTACATGGCGTTGTTCCAGTCACTCAACAGATTCGGCTTAATAAATGTGGTATTGCGTACAGCGCCCGGCGTTCACCTGCCGCTACCTGTCGCTATCCCTTCATGAATAAAGCCCTTAGACTGATGAAAGCATTGGAAGAGACAAGATGGCAAGTGCAGTACAATGTGGATTCATAGCCTTGTTCCGTGATTAAAGTGGACCAAAACCAACGGTTTTGGCGATTGGCCCAGGAGTCTTAAGATTCCCGGGCTGATCAATTCCCTCCCCCCAGGGTATCCAAAATCGGGATGGCCCGCTGTGCGAAACCCCCCAGGTCACCCCATACACTTACCTTCTTTTCTGGTCCAACAGCGCATGTGCGAGCCGCAGCCTTATCCTCACTATCCCTCTATTAGGACCTGCCAGGCATTTGTGAATGGCCGGTGCGGGCACGCTTCCTGTTAGAGGTTAGCGGGGATGCGGCCCTTAGCGCGCTCGGAGACTCTCGCCATAGACGAAGGAACGCCAGTGGAACCAAGCACGCTGATTGGACGAGCGGCTGTGCATGCGCCATAGGACTGGGAAGAGGTGAGTTTGTTTCGGTGATCTTGGGGGGTTTCACAAAGCGGGGTATCCCCAATCGGGGTGCCCTGGGGGCAAGAACCAAAACCCAGAATAGTCAAAATCCTGGGTTTCACTTTAAAAGAAAGAAGTAAGTCCATGAAAAGATGATTGTTGTATATGGTGATGCTGCACCTTCCTACTACCAAGTAAAGTTTTGGCCCAAGCAGATTTAATATGGTAAGGAATCAATTAACCCCTGATCGGGGGGCCCTGGGGGCAAGAACCAAAACCCAGGATAGTCAAAATCCTGGGTTTCGATCCACTTTAAAAGAAAGAAGTAAGTCCATGAAAGGATGATTGTTGTATATGGTGATGCTGCACCTTCCTACTACCAAGTAAAGTTTTGGCCCAAGCAGAATAAATGTAGTAAGGAATCAATGAACGTTTTCTCCAGTTTACAGCGACCCTTTGAAGCCTCTTCAGAGGAAATGTGCGGTAAACCATTATTTTGGAAGATAGTCGGGTCACGGTGCAATAGTTCAAGAATTCCGCATTTCAGTTGGAAGTTGAGTTACCGTATCATCGATGATGTTTTGATGATGTCACACGTCAGTTCCAAGTTTGTGCTATGAATATTGATGCCTCAATAAGAAGCATGTCCCCAACAATTTAGCCAAGAGAGTGTTTAGGAGGCTTCTTGAATCCTTATGGGTAATGAAACATGGGTCCACCACCATGTTTAGATACAGAACAAGATGTCATGCAATGGAAGCCAGAGGGGTCAGGGGGCGTAGCTAGGGGAGGAGCATGGGGAGCACTTTCTCTGGGCGCAGCAGGTCATGGGAGCGCCAAAGCGGGGCCTGAGAACAGGTGGGAATCTTTGTCCCGGGTGGCAGAAAGCCTAGCTACTCATCTGCTAAGAGCCATCAACTCTAAGACATTCAAACAGAAATACAGAAATTCCCTAAGACCGTGCAAACAAATACCAGCTTATATTATAATCCAATCGCTACGAGCAGCGGGCTGCTGTCACATCCAGTCCCCAGTATAACTCCAAATATATATATAGCACAAAGTCTGTATAAGGGCTCAGCGAGATATCTCGATAAAGCGCAGTATTTGTTCACCAAGTGATTCTATTGTTTTCTTTTAAATCCAGTGCGGCGTTCCCATCACCTATAAATAAAATAAGGCACCAACTTTCCTTTAGGGAGATAGCTTCAGATTCAGGCCCTTATTTATGAAGGAATAGCGACAGGTAGCGACTGGTGAGCGGCCGGTAATGACGGGCCCCGCCACGAGAACGCCGGCTCCCCTCCACAATCACACATTTATCAAGCCGATCCTGCTTAGCGACTGAGATAGCGCCAGATAGCGACTCATTCATCATTATTCCAGCCTCACCCCACAGCGCCAGCGTCCGACCTTGAACAGCGACAGGTATGACCTCTCGCTACCTGGCGCGCTCCAATGCATTTCAATGGAACAATCTTTAAATATTAATAATTAATTGTTATTAATGTTTTTTTTTTTTTTTTTAAATGTGAAAAATGCTGTGACCACTTCTGCCATTTTAGATAATTTTTTAAGGGAAAAAAAAAATTGTGCAGAATTGATATTACAGGTCTGGTATTAATGTATTCATATTACTAAATTATTAAAAATATATATATTTTTGGGGGGTTTCCAAAAATATGGTGGTTTGGGGGTTAAAAACTACTTTTAACCCATCGCCACCAGCGCTCTGGGGTTTAAACAAGCATTTCACAGCGCTTGAATTTTTGGAGCGTGATTTTTTGATGAATATGGTGGAAGCTGGTCGCTCTGACCAGTCGCTATCATGCGCACCTATACATCGCGGAACCTGTCAAATAGCGACTCGTAACCTTGTATTCAACATTACGGCAAACCGACTGAGTCGCTGTCAACAACCGAACAATGGCCGAGCACAGCGACTACTAGCGGGCGCTGTGAAAATACCGCTAGAGTCGCTCAACTGTCGCTACATGTCGCTATTAATAAATCAGCCTCCCCATCTCAGTTTTGCTCCACTTTAATGGCTTCAACCTCTACACATAGCAGATACTTGTAACTACCCAATGCTTTAATATGTTGCTCTTAGCATGGGATTTTCCAATATATCCAAGATAAAAACGCTTTCAATCAGAATGAATAAAAACCCCTCAAGGTTTATTTAAGCAGGACACCATAAAAGAGAAATGCACCAATAGCGTTTATTTCGCAGAACTATACATAAAACACTGGCCTGCGGTCCTTTGCAACGCCGCTTACCAGATAAATAAAATGAACAAGCATATACAAATATAAAAGCGAGGGCAAGGCTTACGCTTCCTGGAACCTCCGATCACCAAATACCTCCGACATCCAAAGCACGTCTTTCCCCCTGGCTGCGGGTACTGGCGCTCTTTGGCTAACACTGATCACGTGATCGTACTTAGCTCCGCTCAACGCGTTTCGTTATCAGCGACTTATTCATTGGGCTACGCAGAGCACTCACAATCACGGTAAATAACTTTATTCGGACACATGACTTTCAGTGATTATGCCTTGCAGTTAATGCTCTTTCAATGCTTTTTTCTAATTAGAACTCCCAGTGTATTATTGTTCAAAACTATTTCAGAAAAGGTAAGATCGCTCTGCATGTAGCTCTTACAATACATCCTTAAAATATACATATTATTCCAAAAACACAGAGCAATCAATGATAAAACAACACACTTTAGGTCAGCTTAGGCGACCGGCTCCCACCATATTCATCAAAAAAATCACACTCCAAAAATTCAAGCGCTGTGAAATGCATGTTTAAACTCCAGAGCGCTGGCGGCGATGGCTTAAAAGTAGTTTTTTAACCCCCAAACCACCATATTTTTTGAAAAAAAAAATAAACAAGTTTTTATAAACATTTTGTAATATGAATACATTAATATCAGACCTGTAATATCAATTCTGCACAATTTTTTTTTTTTTTTTTTACCTTAAAAAAAATATCTAACATGGCAGAAGTGGTCACAGAATTTTTGACATTTAAAAAAAAAAAAAAAACATTAATATCAATTAATTATGAATATTTAAAGATTGCTCCATTGAAATGCATTGGAGAGGTCATACCTGGCGCTGTGATGGGATTAGCAGCGGCGCTGTTCGTTGAAGTCTGCTACATGATGAATCCAGCGCTAGCTGATGCTCTCGCCGGCGCTAGCCTCATTTAGCGTGATAAATGCGTGATTGTGTTCGCAGCCTGGCGTTCTGGAGTCGGTAGCCGCCGATAGCTGGTGATACCTGGCGCTAGTGAGACACTACCTGGCGCTATCCCTTGATAAATAGGACCCCTAAACCTCCTAGTGCAAAAATCTGCCAGTAAAATGAATAGTACGTTAAGCACTTTATATTATCAGATTGTTGGTTTAGATTGTTGGTTGGGTCCGTCTTTTTTGTTTGCATAGCACCTGTACTTTAAAGTTGTTTGCACAGCGCATAGTGGTCATCACATAGTTATTTATACATATATTATATATAAATTAATTGATATAAAAAAGATATCATTTTTTTTTTCTGGGCCATTAGTTCAGCTGGTTTACTTCTATAATTGTGGTCTCTGATTTTTTGGGTTACGGGGAGGCCGATTCATTAATAGCGCCAGGTAGCACCAGATGAGCGACTGTAGCGTGATTTTTTCAGCGCCAGCCAGTATTCGCTGTGCTTGGCCGGCGTTAGCTTGATGACAGCGACTCAGTCGGTGTGCGGTAATGTTGAATACGGGCTTAGGGGTCGCTGTTTCACAGGTTCAGCGTTGTATGTGAGCGCCTGACAACGAATGGCCAGAGCGAACGGCTAGCTTCATATTCATTAACAAATCACGCTCCGAATGTGCTGTCGCTGTCCATTCCTTGTTTAAACCCCAGAGCACTGGCGGCGATGTGTATTAACTAGTTTTTAACCCCTAAACAACCATATTTTTTGAATGTAACATTATACATGTTTATAGAATCATTTTGTAATATGAATACATTAATCTCAGACCTGTTAGATCAATTCTGCACAAATTTTTTTAACATTTTTTTTGACTTAAAAATAAATCCTAACATTGCAGAAGTGTTCTCCGAATTTTTGACATTAAAAAAAAAAAAAAAAAATTAATACCAATTAATTATGATTAATTGTAGATTGCTCCATTGAAATGCATTGGACATCGCCAGGGAGCGACAGCTCATACCTGGCGCTGTGAGGGAATTTGCAGCGGCGCTGTTCGGTCCAGGCGGCTTCATGATGAATGCCGCGCTAGCCGTCGCTCTCGCCGGCGCTAGCCTCATTTAGCTTGATAAATGCGTCATTGTGACCGCCGCCGGGCGTACTTGAGTCGGTAGTCGCCATTAGCTGCCGCTACCTGGCGCTCGTCAGACACTACCTGGCGCTATCGCTTGATGAATAAGGGCCTAAGAATTCTAGCACTCCAGGAGTAGTGGATGTATTGATTTTATTGTGGTGTTGTTGTGTTGTATGTTTTTATATAAACAATAGAATAACCGCGCACAAACAGTATGTACTAATAATAAGCTCAACGTGTGCAAAGTCCCTTAAAACATATGCAAATTCCAAATATCAATAATAACACAGAGCTGTCTTAAAAATCGGTAAATCCAGTGCGTCCCACGGTGCGTGCTCCTAATACAATCCTGGAGTGAAAACGCCACCGGGCACCCAAAATTCTTACCAGATGTATCGTGGGCAAATTGCACCACACATTCGCATGTAAAATCCAAATGTAGAATGTGTCTTCTCACATATATAAAAATATTCAGTGCTCCATAAAAGGCGACTTCCAGAAACAGAAATAAATATGCGTAATAATTATCTAATATTTGTTTCCAGGTTAAACTTCCTCCAAATGCGTTCCATAGCACCATGTGGGAGAAAAGCACAAGGAAACCGCACTAGTGTAATATGTTCTTAAAAGCACAAGCTATTTAATAGTATAAAATTGCACTCACAAACAACAATAAAAAAAGCGCTTATCCAGTACAAGAAGTCCAGCAATCCTCACCGCCAAGGAACTCCTTCCTCCAAGTGATAAGGCTACCAATAAAGCAAGTATGTTTTTAGTATACTTTTTGTGCAACATTAATAAAGTATGAGTATTTTTATGTAAATTCTTGGAGCTGAGCCTCATTTTTTGGATTCATGTCAATTTGGTTCGGCTGTTTGCTTGCATATATTTTTTAACTTAGGCCCTTATTTAACAAGGGATAGACCCAGGTAGCGAATGGTGAGCGAACGGTAATGACGGTCACCGCCACGAGAACGCCGGCTCCCCTCCGCAATCACACATTTATCAAGCCGATCCTGCTTAGCGACTGAGATAGCGCCATATAGCGACTCATTCATCATTATTCCAGCCTCACCCCACAGCGCCAGCGAGCAACCTTGAACAGCGACAGGTATGACCTCTCGCTACCTGGCGCTCTCCAATGCATTTTAATGGAGCAATCTTTAAATATTCTTAATTAATTGCTATTAATGTTTTTTTTTTTTTTTTTTTTTTTTGTAAATGTCAAAAATTCTGTGACCACTTCTGCAATGTTAGATATTTTTTTTAAGGTTATAAAAAAAAAAAAAAAAAAATTGTGCAGAATTGATATTACAGGTCTGATATTAATGTATTCATATTACAAAATGTTTTGAAAAACTTGTTTTTTTTATCCAGAAATATGGTTGTTTGGAGGTTAAAAACTACTTTTAACCCATCGCCGCCAGCGCTCTGGGGTTTAAACATGCATTTCACTGCGCGAGAATTTTTTGAACGTGATTTGTTAATGAATATGCTGGAAGCCGTTCGCTATGGCCATTCGCTGTCATGCGCTCCCATACAGCGCGGAACCTGTCAAATAGCGACTCCTCACTCAATATTCAACATTACGGCAAACCGACTGAGTCGCTATCAACTACAGAACAACGGCCAAGCACAGCGACTACTAGCGGGCGCTCTGAAAATGCCGCTACTGTCGCTCATCTGTCGCTACCTGAATCGGCCTCTTATTGTACCTCGTCTTACAGGGGAGTGCAAAAGCATGAATACACTTGAAAGGGAGTTCTTTATTATTTATTTTATATTATTTTGTTAATAAATGATGTCCTTTATTGTTTTGCTTTCTTTTTTAACCATGCCGGGTAATGAAAACAATAAGCAATAATAAAACTTAATACCTACTTGTCTGACGATGCTGCACTTATGCTGTCTGTGGGTTACCCATATTTCCTTCTATGTTTGATGTAAATCTCGAAAATGACAAATAAAAAATATATATAAAAAAAAAAAAAAAAACGTAATAGCTACTTTTGCATCCTCGCCCCCATATATATTTATGAACTTTCAGATGCTGGACCAGGGGGTGACAGGCCTAAGGCAAGGTAACTTTTCTTGTGTCTTCATTTTCAGGAGGCCAAGGCGACGGGATTCCTTCAGGGTGGTAACTGTCACTGCAGGAAACCTGGGAAGTGGTCTTAGAAATAAAGTGAAAGCCTGCGCACAAAAAAAAAAAAAAAAACTGTACATTTTAGCAGCCACGTATCTGCATTCAAGGAATGTAAAAAAAAAAGATGCAGGCCACAGCTGGATTTCTTGCTTCCCAAGTCATTCAGACAGGCTGGGGGCGGGAGTGCGGCTTAAATTAGAGAGCGCGGCAGGGGGCCCATCAGGCACATTTGAGATCATCCAATTGTTAATTTCAAATCTGCTGACTGGGTGTGGCTACAGCAGCGAAAAAAAGCGTATTGCTTTTTCCAACCCTACAGCGTCATCCAGGGTACTTGGGGTGGGGGGAGGTCACTTGAAAGGGTTTTGGTCCAAAACCCACACCCCAACGGCCCTGGAATCTATAAGATCCCAGGGCTGCTAGATTACCCCCCAGCATCCATCATCCATAATCTGCTCTGCTATGTGAAACACCCCAGGTCGCCTGGAAACGTTCCCGATCCAACAGCGCATGCGCAAGCAGCGGCCGCATCCCCGCTATCCTTTTAGTAGGACACATGCCCGTGCCAGACATTCGTGCATGGCCAGTTCAGGCACGCTCCATGTTAGAGGGTAGCAGGGAATGCGGCCGCCAGTGCGCTCGGTTTCCGAGATGAGCTTCAGGATGAAGGGGCGGGAATGGATTCGAGAGCACTGATTGGACAAGAGGCCACGCATGAGCCGTAGGACCGGGGAAGGTGGAGTCAGATCAGGCAACCTGGGGGGTTTCACCCCGATCCCTGGGGGCAAGCAACAAACCCAGGATAGTGAAAATCCTGGGTTTTGGTCCACTTTAATATTGATTTTTCGGCTACATCTTATCTATACACAATTTTTTATTTATGATTTTTTTACATAAATGTAAATACGTAACATGTGGAGGCGGATTCATTACTAGCGCCAGGTATCGGCAGATGAGCTTTTGTATAGCTGCGCTTAGAGCGGCCGCTGGTAAACATTGTGATTGGCTATCGGGCGATGTAACTGAGCGCCTCAGTCGCTGTAGTAACCTGGCCGGCATTGATGAATGAGATGTGTGTGGGTGCTCTAACAACAGTACAGCGCTGCAGTGAACGAAGGGTAGCGCCAGCTCAGTGCGTCTCAGCGACCATATTCAACAAAAAACAGATCCACACACAGCGTTGGCACTCTGGATCTGGGCGCTGTAGCATAGAGCGCCAGACGCTGTGTGATTAAAGTCTGTTTTTGAACACATATCCACCTGTAACAAAGCGAAAACACATGGAATGACATTGTTGTAACATTGTAACACTTTAGTGCCAGACCTGTAATGACAATTCTGAATAAAAATATAAAAAATCTAAAAAGTTTTCAAAAATGACTCTTTCTAGGCCAGGAGACGTCACACAATGATTGGAGAGAAAAAAAAAAATCCTGTTTAAACAGAAGAAAAGGAACGTCCATTGAAATGTGTGGGAGCGACACGTAGCGAAAGGTAATACCTGGCTCTGGAAGCTAGAGCGCTGGCGCTATACACTGAGCCGCCTTTAATAATACATGTGACGCTACATGGCACTGTTACAGTCGCTCACCAGATTCGCCTTCATAAACGTGGTTTTGCGTACAGCGCCCGGCGTTCACCAGACGCTGCCTGCCGCTACGAAGCGCTACCTGGCGCTATCCCTTTATGAATAACCCCCTTAGTCATTTCTAATTAATTCGAATAAATAATTATATTGAAATCCAATCAATCAAATATGTTACATTAGAATCAATACGTGATGTCACCATATGCATCAACGGCAGCGACTTTTATATATATATAATGCAGAGCAGAAACATCGCATTAGGATATAATTAATGGGGAAAATCTGCGCCGCTCATTATGCTGCTGCATCTGTTTCTCTAATAATAGCACCTTCTTTTTATCTCAACTATAAATTATAACATTACATTTATAACATATGCATATTAAAGCGAACCCACAACTAAAAGTTGCGTTTTTTTTTTTTAAAGCTTAACAAAACACTCACAAAGTGATAATGTACTTAAAGGAGCACTAGCGCGAAATTGTGTAATGTTAAAAATCCATATAAACACATTGGCTAATGAGAGGACAAGTCACTTATACACCCGAACTGAATAAAACTCCCACCAAGCTTGTGGTTTATTCTCACATGGTAGGAACAAAATCCAGGGGTGACAGGTTTAGTCTATGAGGGGTGACAGAGCCTGTCACCCCGGCTGCCCTTTTCCTTCCATCAAAATAAAAGAAACAAGCCTGGCTGGATATTTCTTGATGTCGGGTGAATAAGTGACCTGTCCTCTCGCCACCCTGCATATTTATATGGATTTTTATCACTGGTCCATTTTTTCGCGATAGTGCTCCTTTAAGCAGCATGTAAAGAGTACAAAACTGATATCATCATTTCTGTATTATAGTAATATGAGGCTCGATTCAGAGACACACAAAAAAACTTCCGTTTTCGTGCCGATCTGTTTTTTGGGTGAAATGTTTCCGTTCTTGTATGAGCGTATGAGCGATTCTATGCATGCATTGAAAACCTTCTGTAAAGTTTCCGTCGGTTCGTACGGCAGATTACGAATACGAGGATGTCATTTTCCATCCAGACTTTTCCGTTTCATTTCCACATGTTACAACGTAGGCTTTCGTTTTTGCCCTTTTCCCATCGTATCCTCCCACAAATCCTTTATGTTTCCCGTTCGATTCTGTTTCCCTTTTTCAATAAATATTCGTCCAGACGGAAATCCTTACGATCTTGCGCCTGCGCACTACAAACTTAACTCATGAAAGTGCTCGCCTACATATTTGCCACCCTCACTTCTACTACAATGTTTAGCTAAATCACTTAGCACTATCCTCCATCTTCCCTTTTGGAACCTTAAAGCTCACCCAAATCACTTCTCGGTCATTTGAATATTCATCTTTAAATATTTCTGGGCCCATTAGTTTTGTGTTAATGCATTTTGTAAATGAAATGACACTGTTACATTTTTTTGGGGGGATTCCATCATAAAATAAAAAATGTATAAAAATTTTAAAAAACAAAATACATAGCAATGGCAGGCCACGGAACATTATTCTTCATCTGTGGTCCCCAACGAGTTGCGCAGCTCCTGCATCTCGCCCACCAACTGAAGGACCCTGACACTCCGTTGTGCCACTCTGGCACATGTGGTCCCTGTTAAAAAACGTAAATTAAAATATTGGGATAACCTTGTTGGGGTCATACTGCAGTGCCCCCCCCCCCCCGTATGGTCCAAACACCTAAATCTGAGGCCCCTCGCCACCACGGGCCGGGTTTTGCATAGTGCCCGATTAGAGAACCCCTGGCCCGCATTCTGCAGGGAAAGAACGGACATCAGGAGCAAGGGCGAGTGGCACATCTTGCAGTTCCTGCAACCAAATATAAAATAATTACACAAAGCAAAGGTAACCGACTAAAACAAGAACTCCTACAACAAATTAAGATTCAAGTTCAACAATCCAAATATAATTCACAAAGGACATAAGTCTAAAAAAATATAGCAATTATATGGATGTGTGGGAAAATAAATGTTTACATGCTAAGGACTAATTTAGGTCAGCATTAAAATGCTTCTATAAGGCATACATGAAATGTATTGATTCAGGTATGCATTGCTATACAATTTATGGCCTCGGCCATGCTGATACATGCAATGCCTTGGTGCTAAAGGCGCGCAGACTCCTCCACATAGCCGCAAAACATGTTCAACAATAGCAATCCGAGCCCTCAAAGGTCCCGTAAGTGGATCGGAAATGAAACGGATTTATAGGGTAGTGGTCCGTCGGAAATCAGCTCTCTGAATCAGACAGAAACCATCCCAACAACGGAAGTTATCTGAACGAACGGAAAATTTCCGATTTTGTTTGGAAAATGATCCGAACTAACGGAAATGTTCCGATTTGCTTCCGTTCATCGAAAGCGCATTCCCGAACGTTCGTACGAATGAAAAATGAACGAAAAAAAGCAAAAAAATGACAAACACCCACCAAAACTTTCACAGACAGCTACGGAAGTCCGGACGAATGTGTCTCTGAATCGGGCCTATGGTGTACTGAGGAAGCACATTAGTGCAAAACTCGTGTACACTTTATTGGCTATTAACCACTTGCTACAACTGTGAAACGCTTGCTACAAACCGCTATACTTGCTACAAAGCTGACCTGCAACAGTGAAATGTAAAAAAGCTATAGGAAATAAACGGAAAGTTGAGATTCCAATTTTGCTGCAATTGAAATTAATTATTATTCTTACTCGACATTATGAAACGAATACTGTGATTTAGCAATATGTATTGCATAGTATGTGTACCTAGCCAGTAAGAGACACACTGTGGTAATCAACACAAGTTATAGAGAAAAAAACCCAACTTCTTATGCTCTAGCCTGACCCGAAATTAAGGTCAGGAAAGAGAAATAACCCCCCAAAAGCTTAACAAAACCCAACTTTTTGACTATTCCGTTTTTTTTTCCCTGCCCTGGGGGGACGCTGATTTGGGATGCCCTGCTGTGTGAAGTAGGGATGAACCTGAAATTCGCTCCAAATTTCAGGGAAAATTCGATTCAGCACGAACCCGAATTTTTAGTGGTTCGTGCTGACCGAATTTTCCCTGAAATAAAAAAAAAAAAAATGCCGGCATGGTGGGAGCGGGGAGACCGGCTGCGCTGTCAGCTGTCATCAGAGGTCGCGTCATCAGAGGAAGCCGGCTTCCTCTGATGACACGTCCTCTGATGACAGCTGATAGCGCAGCCGGCCTCCCCGCTCCCACCAGAGATGAGCGATTCGCTAAAGTTCGATTCGGACGAACCCAAATTTCTTTGAGAAATTCGGCGAATCGCCTGAATCGAATTTTTGAGAAGTTCGCTCATCTCTAGTGTGAAGCTAGTGCCCAGTAAAATGGACCTTTTCCTCGTTCCTGCAACACATGTGCGGGCTGTCGTCCAATCAGAGCTGATTGCCATGCATATTAAAAGAGGAACATCGAGGAAGGTTAAAACCTCCCCCAAACCTCAGCGATTTGCTGCCCCCTCCTCTGATTTTACCTTTGGGCACTAAATACTCACCTCGCCGGGGAATCCATCATCTGGGTCCCTCGGATCCTGGGTGACCTCTTGACGGAAAACCATGTTGCATCCCATCAGGCACTGCACGCGTCCCCTGATCTTGCACCTGCGCAGTGCCCATGAATGGGATGCAATGGAGGCGCCCGAAATCCTACGAGACTTCACTGATTGGTGCGGGACTGTGAAGAGCACGGCTAAAGCTGTGCAGTCACTAACAGACGGTTATGCCGGGGCGGTGGGCAGCAATCGGGCCCTGAAGCAGACGGATGTCACCGCAGCAGACAGTGGCCACATCCAAAAGGTAAATAGGGGCCTATGAGATGAATCTGCCTCTTTTTCAATTCAATTTATTGTTCGCCAAGTACATGGTGAGATGAACAAGGAATTCTTTTTGGCATATACACAGTGCAACAGATAACTAAAGTTTACATAGAAAAGGGAACAGAGAAACAGAGATACAGATGCTCTTCCATAGGGCAATTGATACCGGCTTTGAGCCTGAGCCTATGACGCTTGTTTTTTGTTCAGGATGCAGACAGCCAAAGGAAAGAAACCATTCATAGATCTAGAAGTCCTGCAAGCTGGTACCGCGAGATGCCGCCCAGATGGTAGATACTGGAATAGGGCGTGTCCAGGGTGGGAGGGGTCCCAAAGTATCTTTTCTGCCCAAGTCTTGATTCTGTGGTTGTGCAGTTCCTGCAGGGATAGTAAGGGGGCTCCAATTATTCTTTCTGCTGTCTTTATTGTTCTTTGGAGTCTACACTTGTCTCTTTTAGTAGCTCCCTCAAACCAGACAGAAAAGGAAAAACATAGTACAGAACCTATGACAGCATTGAAAAAGAGCACTAGCAACCTTTTTGAAAGACCAGCCTTCTTCAGTTGCCTCAGTAATAACAGTCTCTGGTGTGCTTTCCTCAGTAGAGCCGAGGTGTTCCTTTCCCAGCTGAGGTTGTTGGAGATGGTCACACCAAGAAAGATTTAGGCCCTTATTTAACAAGGGATAGCGTCAGGTAGCGACTGGTGAGCGGCCGGTAATGACGGGCCCCGCCACGAGAACGCCGGCTCCCCACCACAATCACACATTTATCAAGGCAATCCTGCTTAGCGACTGAGATAGCGCCATATAGCCACTCATTCATCATTATTCCAGCCTCAGCCCACAGCGCCAGCGTCCGACCTTGAACAGCGACAGGTATGACCTCTCGCTACCTGGCGCTCTCCAATGCATTTCAATGGAACAATCTTTAAATATTCATAATTAATTGTTATTATTTATTTTTTTTTTTTTAAATGGGAAAAATTATGTGACCACTTCTGCCATTTTAAATAATGTTTTTAAGATAAAAAAAAAAAATGTACAGAATTGATATTACAGGTCTGATATTAATGTATTCATATTACAAAATTATTTTAAAAACTTGCTTTTTTGGTTTCCAAAAATATGGTTGTTTGGGGGTTAAAAAACTACTTTTAACCCATCGCCGCCAGCGCTCTGGGGTTTAGACAAGCATTTTACAGCGCGAGAATTTTTGGAGCGTGATTTGTTAATGAATATGGTGGAAGCCAGTCGCTCTGACCAGTCGCTATCATGCGCTCCCATACAGCGCGGAACCTGTCAAATAGCGACTCCTCACCCAATATTCAACATTACGGCAAACCGACTGAGTTGCTATCAACTACTGAACAACGGCCAAGCACAGCGACTACTAGCGGGCGCTCTGAAAATGCCGCTACAGTCGCTCAACTATCGCTACCTGCTGCTGTTAATGAATCGGCCTCCCCGTCTCACTCACTCTTTTTCCACCCCCTTGATGAACAGGGCTGACATGGACGTAGGATTCCTCCTGAAGTCTACTACCATCTCTAGAGTTTTTGAAGGATTTATAACCAGATTGTGTCTAGTGCACCAACTGACAAGCTCCTCCACTGCTCCTCGGTAGGTTTCCTCTTTGCCGTTCTTGACCAAACCTATGACGGTTGTGTCATCTGCAAACTTTACAATTCTCACAGAGTTGGCCAAGGAGGTGCAGTCGTTGGTGTAGATGGAGAACAGGAGAGGTGACAAAATGCAACCCTGAGGAGCACCAGTGTTAGTGTGCCTGACACTGGATCGCAATGGTCCAAGCCTAACTATTTAGGATCTATCTGTAGGAAAGCTTCCTATCCACGCACAGATATTTTAGGGAATGTTGAGCCTAGACATCTTTTCTGCCAGCAGCTTCGGACTTATAGTGTTAAATGCCGAACTAAAATCCACAAAGAGAACTCTAACGTAAATGTTTGGGATATCCAGATGCTCGTACATATAGTGAAGGGCCATATTCACAGCATCGTCGGAAGACCTGTTTGCCTTGTAAAATTGCAAATTGCATTTGGCTGCCAGTGGTTGCCAAAAAGAATTCCTTGTTCGTCTCACGATGTACTTGGCGAACAATAAATTGAATTGAATTGAATTGAAATTTGTATTTTTGGTCCGATGTTCCTCTTTAATGCTCAGCAAATATCTCTGAAGATCAGGAGCGCTAGCAGCCCACGCCCCCATCAGCGGACGCGCTCCTGTCCCCAATCTGAATGGCTGGGGACGGGAGCACTCACAGCTTAAAGATGCGAGGGATGCGCCCGCCGATATTTACATCAGTGAGAGAGCCAGGAGGAAGGTAAGTTTTGCGCCTCTCCGAGGGGCGAATGGGGTTCACACCCCCATTTGGGATGACCCAGGGAAGGCCAGTGGCCGGCCCTGGAATCCTTTAGTTTACAGCGCCAACTCCATTGGGTTTTTTCCTCTTTAAAGTTGACCAACACCCAGGATTTTGACTACCCTGGGTTTTGGTCCACTCCCCCGGGGCACCCCGATCGGAGGTTCCCCGCTATGTGAAACCCCCCAGATCGCAAGTTACAACTCACCTCACCCCGCTCCTATGGCGCATGCGCGGCCACTCGTCCAATCAGCGCGCTCGAAGGCACTGAGCTATGCGCGTCAAGGCGGCGTCAAAGCTCAGAGGCTCCGAGCACGCTGGCGGCCGCATCTCGCGCTTCCCTCTAACAGGGAGCTCGCCCGCCACGGCCATTCACAAATGGCCGGCGCGGGCACGCGCCCTGCTAGAGAGAAGCGCGAGATGCGTCCGAGGCCCGCGCATGCGCCGTTGGATCGGGATCCAGGTAAGGTTTGTTGGCATCCTGGGGGGTTTCATACAGTGGGGCATCCCGATTTTGGCTGCCCCACGGGGAGGGATTGGATCGGCCTGGGGATCTTATAGATTCCCGGGCCGAACAGGCTGGGTAACTGTTGGTGAACTGTTGCAAGCGATTTTATTTTTTTAAAATATATATTTGAAACACTGTTTGTGTCATATGATCAGTGTTATATGGGGAAGGGATACAGTGTGGCTTATTTGGCCACATATTAGCATTCAAACTTGATACAAAAAGGAATTACTTATTGGGGGTCAAGACTCAGAACTACTACTACTACTATTGACTATTGTCTTTATCTTTTACCATGACAGTCACGAAACACCATGTGGAGAGACCAGGGATGGATTGGTGGAGGCCCCTGTGCACAAAATCTGCTGGAGGCCCCAGATACAGTAATTTTTTTCCTTTAAAATAATAATCCAGCCAAGTAACTGATTGGTGGTTGTCTGGCCCCGCCCACTTACTGGAAGGTCAGATGGAGTCCCTTGTGCCCCCCTTGTGCGGGTGCTGCTGCTTTGCCATTCTGGGTGGGGGGTAGTGTAGTCGCCCGGCTGGTTCCCTGCATTGAGCTGCCAGCATCAATCCATCCAGTGACAGTTTGGTTGAACCTGATGCGGGGGCTCTGTTCCCCTGCCCCTCACCCCCGGCTCCGCCCATCACTTTTGGCTTTTGTTTTCAGCCTGGGACTGAATTGGAGGTAAGCAGATCATTGGATTTTTAATAAATAACTTTTTTGTGTTGTGCGTTTTTTTTTTTATTTTACATTTAAACCAGATCTTCACCTTAAATAAGAGCCTATCTTGTATGTTTCCCCCCTGTACATACAGATTGCCCATATTAATCCGGATCTTCACCTTGAATAAGAGCCTATCTTGTGTGTTTCCCCCCTGTACATACAGATTGCCCATATTAATCCGGATCTTCACCTTGAATAAGAGCCTATCTTGTGTGTTTCCCCCCTGTACATACAGATTGCCCATATTAATCCGGATCTTCACCTTGAATAAGAGCCTATCTTGTGTGTTTCCCCCCTGTACATACAGATTGCCCATATTAATCCGGATCTTCACCTTGAATAAGAGCCTATCTTATATGTCCCCCCCTGTACATACAGAGCGCCCACATTAATCCGGACCTTCACCCCGAATAATAGTCTATCTTATATGTTTTCCCCCGTCCCATACATACAGATTGCTCACATAAAAAATCATCCCACCTGCATCTACTGCATTTTCTGAGCCTTTAAACATCCAAGGCGGCACGTGGAGTCTCAGGCTGTCTGCAGACAGGAAGTGTCTTCTGACTGTGCCGCTCTACATTCTGGGATTGCTGTCCCTTTCCTGACCCCAGCTCTGCTCTGTCTGTGCAAAGCACAGCTATAACCCTGCCCCCTGCACTTTTCACCCCTCTCCTCTCCTCAGTATGTGATGCTTCTGAGGCAAGATGGCAGCACCCACATCTCAGAGTCCTGAACAGAGTTGCAGCCCAGTGGGGGAAAGAATAATAAGTGACTAAAAACGTAAAATATATAATGTGGTCTAGTAGCTTTCATGGCTCAGATTGAATCCAAGGGGATTAGGTACAGGAAAGGGTCTAAATCTTAAAAAAAACAGCTTTTTTTCAGCAGCATTCTGCAGGTAAGTAGTTGTTTTTTACGCTTAGCCTGGACAATCCCTTTAATATATAAGAATACAAATAGGTTTATTCCTTATTCGTGTGCACAAGTCAGGGGCTTAACTAGGGTGGAGCAGAGGAGGCAGATGACCTGGGTGCAGCAGGTCTGGGGGGGCACCAAAGGGGGGCCTGACAACAGGTGGGGGCGCCATTTTGAATCTTTGCCCCAGGTGGTAGAAAGCTCAGCTACGGAAATGGTGCTTTAAATAAAATAACCTCCCATTTAAAAGTTTTATATTACCTAGAGTTTTATTCTTTAAAGTTGCTCTTTGTGTTTTTATATTTAATTACCTTTTATGTTTCAAGTTTGTTTGCTGTAATTTAGGTCAAGTCTAATTTGTCATTGTTATGCAAAATGCTAATTATCGCGTAGGGGGAGGGGCTCCTCCGCAATTTATTTTGACCCGGGGTGAAATCGGAGGAGCCGCTGAAATTTTTCTCAAACTAAATTAATAACGACTGCAGCGAGAGACGGGAGTTTTAACCCCGCCGACCCCTATTTATACATCACTAATATATTCCGCCGGTCTGCCGCCTCGAACGCCGCACGTTTTTATTCAGTAGATAAACTGCGCCGGTCCTATGGGATTAGTACTAGGAAACATTGACGTGCTCTGAAAATTGCAGTAAACAAGACGGTTTATTAGCATAGCGTATGTCATGTGGCGACCATCATACTCCCGATCGGCCTATGAGAACTATACAGACGTGTCCGTCCTTAGCATAGCTTGATAATGAACAACTGTTGTTGGGTTTCCGATTTGGGGTCAAAGGTAAATTCAACCTGATCGGTTCGGCTAAAGCGTAATACTGGGAAAATTGGAGTCTAATTCAAGCAACTATGAGGCCGATTCATTAATAGCAGCAGGTAGCGACAGTTGAGCGACTGTAGCTGCATTTTCAGAGCGCCCGCTAGTAGTCGCTGTGCTTGGCCGTTGTTCGGTAGTTGATAGCGACTCAGTCGGTTTGCCGTAATGTTGAATATTGGGTGAGGAGTCGCTATTTGACAGGTTCCGCGCTGTATGGGAGCGCATGATAGCGACTGGCCCTAGCGACCGGCTCCCACCATATTCATTAAAAAATCACGCTCAAAAAATGTAAAATGCATGTTTAAACCCCAGAGCGCTGGCGCCGATGGGTTAAAGTAGTTTTTTAACCCCCAAACCACCAAAATTTTAGAAACCAAAAAAAAAAAGTTTTTTATATAATTTAGTAATATGAATACATTAATATCAGACCTGTAATATCAATTCTGTACAATTTTTTTTTTTTTTTTTTTCCCTTAAAAAAAATATCTAACATGGCAGAAGTGGTCACAGAATTTTTCACATTTAAAAAACAAACAAACAAAAAAAAACATTTATATCAATTAATTATTAATATTTAAAGATTGTTCTATTGAAATGCATTGGAGAGCGCCAGGTAGCGAGAGGTCATACCTGTCGCTGTTCAAGGTCGCTCGCTGGCGCTGTGGGGTGAGGCTGGAATAATGATGAATGATTCGCTATCTGGCGCTCTGTCAGTCGCTAAGCAGGATCGGCTTCATAAATGTGTGATTGTGGTGGGGAGCCGGCGTTCTCGTGGCGGGGCCGTCATTACCGTTCGCTCCCCATTCGCTACCTGGCGCTATCCCTTGTTAAATAAGGGCCTATGTTTTTTGGGGTAAAATAAATACATAGCTTCCCAACTGGGCAACACTTTATGTTGATGTGGCCCTACTTCCTTATGAGAGTGGCTGGTACGAGCACAAGGCTTCATATAATTCCCTGTACAGTTTCATTTGGCATAGGCAGGTCCCTATCCTTCGAACTTGACCCCATCTGAAATAATCAAAAATTGGGTATATTCTAGTCTCTAAAAATTTCATACATTTATTAATAAGAATATTTTTAGTATCCAAAAATAAGAACAATCATGGACAATATATGTTTTCGACATTAAAATTTACATATACCGTATAAACATATCACATAGTGATTGGTCAATATCAGAGGAAGGCAATAGCTTCTTGCATAGGGGTATGATGAATACTGGGCGTACTAGTTTCGCCTATGCTTGTATGGTATATTGGATCCAGAATAATATAATAAAAATAGAATACAAGTCAATTTACACTGTGTGAAGTATTGACGAACGCCACTGCGGAAGCCAGTTTGGGAAAATTGGGGTCTAATTCAAGCGACTATGTTTTTTGGTCAAATAAATAAATAGCTTCCTAGTTGTGTTGATCCCAACTGGGCAACACTTTATGTTGATGTGACCCTACCTTCTTATGAGAGTGGCTGGTATGAACACAAGGCTTCATATAATTCCCTGTAAAGTTTTATCGGGCATAGGCAGGTCCCAACTGTGTCACATTAGCCTTCGAACTTGACCCCGCCTGAAATAATCAAAAATTGGGTATATTCTAGTCTTTAAAATAAATACAATTATTAATAAGAATATTTTTAATATCCAAAAAATAAGAACAATCATGTACAATATATGCTTTCGACATCAAAATTTACTTATACCACATTAACATATCACAGAGTGGCTGGTATGAACACAAGGCTTCATATAATTCCCTGTAAAGTTTTATCGGGCATAGGCAGGTCCCAACTGTGTCACATTAGCCTTCGAACTTGACCCCACCTGAAATAATCAAAAATCTTAAAGATTCCTAGGCCACTAGCCTGTCCTACAGCAGGATGCCCTACTATGTAAAACCCCTGGGGTCACCAGTAAACTAAACTTTCCCGGCAACCCAGTTAGCCAGCCCCGAATGCCCAGCTTCCCTCTAGCTTTGCGCGGCCCTGCACCCAGCCCTTCTGAATAGCAGCTGCGCCCAGCATTCAACCAGGTGGCGTTGCGCATCACCTAACACCTTTGAGATCAGATGTGTGTGTGTGTGTGTGTGGGGGGGGGGGGCAACATAATAAGTGGAGCAACCAGAATTGGCCTTTGCTCTACTTTAAGGAAGAGCAACACCCAAGAAATTGCATCTTTTAGATTCCAGGGCCTCCAATCTTCCTCTTTAAGGTACGACCTGGTGCTGGATTGTGGTAATTTTGGATGTCTCGCTCACTCCTACACTCTCGCCCACTTCCACTCACATCGTGACAGGTCTTATTATTACGACGTAATTTTCAGCAATCACTTTCAATATACAAGTCTCATTTAATGAGGTATTGTTAATTCAGATTCAATACAAACACAGATCGTTCAAATTACAGAACTCTCATTTTCTATGATATGCCTCGTATTGTCTTCACCACCTACTCAAATAACAATATGAAAAAATAAAAATATATATATATATTTTTTCTTTGTGTTCTAGGAAGTATCAGAAATAGTTGTTATTGGCGTTTATTCTGTTGCTTTTTCACAACCTCGAGCTCAGGTGTACGGGAGACGGTGAAAGAAAAACAAAATATTGGCCTTGATTCACTAAGAGTTGAAAAAAATTCTCATGGTAATAAAAAATTCAATTAATGAGAAAAAGCCTGAGAGGCTGATTTATTAATAGCGCCAGGTAGCAACAGTTGAGCGACTGTAGCGGTATTTTCACAGCGCCCGCTAGTAGTCGCTGTGCTTGCCCGTTGTTCGGTTGTTGATAGCGACTCAGTCGGTGTGCAGTAATGTTGAATACAAGGTGATGAGTCGCTATTTGACAGGTTCCGCGCTGTATGGGAGCGCATGATAGCGAATGGCCATAGCGACCGGCTCCCACCATATTCATTAACAAATCACGCTCCAAAAATTCTCGCGCTGTGAAATGCATGTTTAAACCCCAGAGCGCTGGCGGCGATGGGTTAAAAGTAGTTTTTTAACCCCCAAACAACCATATTTTGGGAAACCAAAAAAAAACAAGTTTATAAAAACATTTTGTAATATGAATACATTAATATCAGACCTGTAATATCAATTCTGCACAAATTTTTTTTTATTTTTTTCTTACCTTAAAAAAAATATCTAACACGGCAGAAGTGGTCACAGAAATTTTCACATTAAAAAAAAAAAAAAATTATTAACAATTAATTATTAATATTTAAAGATTGTTCCATTGTTGCATTGGAGAGCGCCAGGTAGCGAGAGGTCATACCTGTCGCTGTTCAAGGTCGCTCGCTGGCGCTGTGGGGTGAGGCTGGAATAATGATGAATGAGTCGCTATCTCAGTCGCTAAGCAGGATCGGCTTGATAAATGTGTGATTGTGGAGGGGAGCCGGCGTTCTCGTGGCGGGGCCCGTCATTACCGTTCGCTCACCAGTCGCTACCTGGCGCTATCCCTTGTTAAATAAGGGCCTGAGAATTTCACTGTTTGAATCACCAGATAGGAAGACAATGGAAGTCAATGGCACTTTTTTACTCCTGAAAAAAGTATTGAACTTTTTAACCCCTTTTACCTGTAGTAAAAAGTGCCATTGACTTTCATTGTCTAACTGGTGATGCACTAACAGAGAAACTTTCAGGCTTTTTTCTCATTAATTGAATTTTTTACTACAATGAGAGTTTTTTCAACTCGTGAACTCGTTCAACTTGTGAATCGAGGCCATTGTATTGTAAAGGAAGTCTTTACAATGACTAATAGTGATAGGAATAGTGATAGAAAAAGGGTTTCAGATTTGGGACAAATTAAAATTTTGTCAATTCGATTTGATTTTCGCCAAACAATTCTGATAGCTATATACCTACACAAATATATATATATATATATATATATATATATATATATATATATTATTTTTATTTTCTTTTTGTTCTAGGAAATATCAGAAATAGTTGTTATTGGTGTTTATTCTGTTGCTTGTTCACAACCTTGAGCTCAGGTGTACGGGAGATGGTGAATGAAAAACAAGATATTGCATTGCACAGGAAGTCTGTTGACTAATCAGTATCTTGATCACCTTGATTAATTGTGATAAGAATAGGGATTCAGATTTGGGACAAATAAGAATTTAGTCATTTCGATTTGATTTTCCCCAAACAATTCTGATAGCTATATATATATATATATATATATATATATATAGTTATTGAATTTTACTGAATCGCTAAGTAAAAGGAAGGACCTGCTATTTCCCCTGTAAACTGGTGTCCAGCATGTCCAAGATGGGGGATATATATATATATATATATATATATATATATATATATATATAGCTATAAGAATTGTTTTGGGAAAATCAAATCGAACCGGCAAAATTCATTCTCTCTCTCTCTCTCTCTCTCTATATATATATATATATATATATGTAAAGCACTTCAGTAGTTTGTCTGATAAAAATAGCTGGGTCACCATTAATCAAGGAATGAATCTAAAAGTGGAAGAAGAAGGAAGGACAATTACAGTACATCACTTCTAGAAATTTCTTTCGGGAAAACTCCATTCACTGAAATAGCCTGAGAAATTTGGGTTTGCACGTATCGAATTTTACAGAATTGCTCAGTAAAAGGAAGGACCTGCTATTTCCCCTGTGAGCTGGTGGCCAGCAAGTCCAAGATGGGGGATAATTGGTTCGCTCTATTCCAGGTGACCGGGGGCAAAGGGAGAATGGAGTTTAGGTGATCCGCGCTCCATGTACATGGACTTTTAAGGTTTGCTTAACTTTTGATGGAGATGATTGGATTCAAATAAATACTGTGATTTTATTGTAAGAGGAGTGTGGATCGCCTTATTTCCTTCTGTTTGCAGGGGATTGAGATTGCCCAGGATCGTGCACCCTGACTGCATGGTTGAGCACATACATACCATTTCACAGGGAGAATGGGCCTGCTTCCCACAGCAGCTGAATGATGGTTCCAATGATGACCAGCTCTCTCACCCCTTCCCAGGGGCAGGAACAGGCTCCTATGGATGGAAGGGTGGATGCAGTGACAGTTTACAGCTCTGCAGCTGAGCTACTGCCACAGGGAGGTGTTTTTATAGTGTGAGGAGATAGTTTTCGGGAAAGCCCTTTACGTCCCCTGCGACTCACAGTGACTTCAGGGGGGCTATAAAGAGCCCACCTGCCTCAGGGAGTGAGCTGGTGGGAGCCCAGTGTAGGGCAGATGGTCTGTGTCCTCCACCCAGCTGCCGAGTGAGAAGCAGCATGGGACACCAAAAGATAACGAGGAGGTGAGTTTGTTGGAGATTTTTTTATCATTCTTAGAAGTAAATTTATTGCCAATAATGTGGCCCCCAAAAATTTGATTATGAATTTATGATGAAATTTTGATGGAATTTTCCCTGGTTTGCTCATCAGAATCAATGCTACCTCTGATTGCAGTTAGGCTGTTTGGAGCTATTATGGTTGATTCATGAACTTTTTTACTCATGTTTCTTGAAAATAAACACTTTTTCTTTAGATTTTTTTTCCTCAGTTCAGCACCATATTTTGCTATGCAATTTGAAAAAAAATGCAAAGCTAAATATGGTGCTGAATTTCACTTAGGGAAAAATTTAAAAGAAAGTGTTTACTCTACAAAAACGTGAGTAACAAAATTACTCATGGTCATGAATCAACCCTTTTATCCTTTTAAAAGGCTGAGGTGGCAAGTTCCACGGCTGTGCAGAAGAAATGAAGCCTGATTCAGAGCATTTCGCAAATGCATTCCTGCAGACGAGAGTGGTTGTTTTTCTCGGTTATGCATGTATATGTACCTCGTGCAATTCAATAGAGGCCTTTTTGTGATGGCTTTTTTTCAGGAAATTTTGTTTTGCATATGCTCAAATGAGTGTTAGGTGGCCTAATATGGTTTTAGTGAGTTTTCCCACTGAAAATTCCGGCAGAACGTTCCAAATTGAATGATTCTGAGCCTATTTTTCACGAGATAAGGCGCCTGGCAAAGTTGTTAAAACTCATGCCACCAACGACCCAGTTTAAGTGCGGAAAACCCACAGATACAAGTCCGGAGTTTCCCTTTATTTCCCCCTGTTAAGGCTTCCTAGTCATAAATGCACAGGTCCTTATCTCCAGGAAGGGGAATTAGCATTTGGGGGTTAAGCAGGGCAGATCACAGACTCCCTGCTGGTTTTCTCACACCTCCAGCCTGAGAAGGCTCCAGTGGGTCTGGAGGTGGTAGTTCCACTGGCTGTGAATTCGTCACATCAAAGATGAGAGCCGCGGGCAAGCAGCACCAACACAAATCAGACCATAGCTGCACCACCATGTGTCCCAGCACCAGGCCAGGTACAGAACCAGAACCACCTCACAAAACCGCACTCGGAGATAGGTTACTCCTGGCTCTGCGACATAGAAAAACTTGAAAAATTAGAAAAAAAAAAATAGAAAAAAAGAGATCTAAGGTTCTGACCCATTTAGGGACCTCATTTTTGGACTCATCAGATGCCCGGCATCTAGCCCAATCTTTTGGTGCCGTATCCAAAGCTATATGACCTCCCTGCTCAAAGTTATAACCCCTAAAGGGTTTTAGGGGCTAAAGCAAGCTCCAGAACAGTGGGAGGTGACAATGCATCCCACAGAAGGGAGGGAGGGAAAGGAACCCCAGGCATAAAAGGGATGACCCTGGGTCAGGCTTTTGTCACTCCTGGAGAGGTCACGATTCCTGCGTGTTTGAGGTGTCCATCACCAAGCTTGCCACTTACCTCTTGTGGGAGCTCTCATCACCACTACTCTGCAACTGCATATTAAGGTAACTGACTATTGTCTCTCTGTGTAACTCACTGTAACCTGTAACCCACTACTCAGAACAGCATTTGTATTATTTCATATTCCATCAAAGCTAAATGTTTGTTATCACTGCTTATATCATTAAAACTTATATTTACCTTGAGCGATCTTTTTGCCTTAGCCAAGAATCTGTGTGTCCGGATCCCGTGCCCTGCGGTTCCTTGACAATAGAATTACATTTGTTCACTTATAATTTACAGTTTTTTCTTTAGATATTATTTTAATATTACTAAAATATGTTGGACAATTTTATTTAAATGCACTTCCGTGATTCGCTTGACGCAGAGGTTCTGGACCAAGGCGGAAGAGACAATCAGCACCACAGCATCATGCCTATTTACGACCCACGAGCAAAAAGGTTATATGGGAATCGTCTAAACCAAGTTTAAGGTATGTGGATCAGGTTACCCTCAATAACCAAACATCAAATATTGCATAAAAAGAAAGGTGATACACATGCCAAAGATCCTGCTTGCGGGGGGCTCGTCCCCGCGTTTAATAGGTGCTTCAATAGAAATGTAACAAGTTTTAGAGCCATGTGCTAAAGTAAAAGCTTAGGTGAAACACTTGATCTTGCGTACACCTGGTCGAGAAAATCTCAGAAGCGGTTGAGAATAAGTAGAGATGAGCGAACTTTTGAAAAGTTCGATTCGGCCGATTCGCCAAATTTCACAAAGAAATTCGGGTTCGGCCAAATCGAACTTTTACGAAGTTCCCCATCAAAAATGCCGGCATGGTGGGAGCGGGCCGGTTAAAAAACAAAGAAAAAAAAAAAAAAAAGAAAAAATGCCGGTATGGTGGGAGCGGGCCTGACAGCGGAACCGGCCGGCGGGCCGGTAAAGCCGGCCGGCCCGCTCCCACCATGCCGGCATTTAAAAAACAAAAAAACAAAAAAAAAAAAGCATTTTTGCCGGCATGGTGGGAGCGGGCCGGCCGGCTCCGCTGTCAGCGGAACCGGCCGGCCCGCTCCCACCATGCCGGCATTTTAGAAAAAAGGCAAACACTTACCTGCAGGTCCGGAGCGTGGAGGCCGGCGCCGCTCTCAGCTGTCATCTGAGGGTGCTTATTTTTTTGGTTTTTTAAATGCCGGCATGGTGGGAGCGGGCCGGCCGGCTTTACCGGCCCGCCGGCCGGTTCTGCTGTCAGCGCGGAACCGGCCGGCCCGCTCCCACCATACCGGCATTTTTTCTTTTTTTTTTTTTTTTCTTTGTTTTTTAAATGCCGGCATGGTGGGAGCGGGCCGGCCGGCTTTACCGGCCCGCTGGCCGGCTCCGCTCCCACCATGCCGGCATTTTTTTTTTTTCATTTCAGGAAAAATTCGATCGGCACGAACCACAAAATATTCGGGTTCGTGCCGAATCGAATATTTCCTGAAATTCGGAGCAAATTCCGGTTCGTCCGAACCGGTTCGCTCATCTCTAAGAATAAGATAAAAATAAAAGAAATCGCAAAATCCCAGTCTGCGAGTTTGTTTTGCACGGAGAGGCTTAGAATCAGGCTTATAGCTAGTGACGGAATACGCAACGGGGGTTTGGCACCTTCTTCTCCTTCTAAAGGCTGATTGGGTCTTTTCCAATGCAGATGAAAACTCAGCGAGAAAACGTGTCCAGACCCCCGACCCATCTTCCAGGAGGATACTTCAGCAGACTTCAGTGATATGTCTGCAGGGATTTCTCATCATAATAATGTACCAAAATCGAGGCTGGTGATGCAAATGGCCAAATCATTGAAGTCGGCTGAAGTATTCTCCTGGGAAGAGGTGAAGAATTTGATCTCTTAATGTGCCTTTTGGTTTATTGATAAGGTTGGGATACTTTAGATTGGTGTGGTTTGCAGTTTAACCTATTGATATGTGCATATTTTATTACTGTATTTGTATATTATTACCATGTAGGTATGATACCCTTATGAGCTACTATGGTGATCTCATACATTTTTGTACTTTCATAGTATTTACTTTTTATTCTTTATTGTAGAAAATATACCCATGAGGGAACGCCAGTAGCATTATGTAACCCACACGCCACACCAGGGCCGGCTGACATGCGGGGCAAGCTGTCGCGAGTTCTTGGAATCTTGAGGGATGATTGGGATATGGCCTGGTGGAGTCACCACACACTGCAAATGTCTTTCAAAACTTTATTTAAGCAACCACACTTCCAACTTTAGCAAAGCACTTCAGCATACATAGCAAACAGGCTCACAGGATCCCGGGGTCACTCTAGGGGCTTGGTACTATGCTACTGGCACCTTGTATGTGTCGGTCCTCAGTACACTCCTCTCTGCTCCTCCTAGGCCCACACGGATGTCTCTCTCTGTTGTATCTCTCTGTCTTGCTCTGCACACTGTAGCTCTTTCTCCTGTGTGTAGCTCTCCTTCTCAAAAGGGTTAGTAAGCTCCATTCTGTACTGCTCACTACAGACTCCTCTGCATGGCTATCTCCATGGCTCTCTCTCAGCAATCCGTGTTATCTCGTCTCAGTACAAGTGACAACTCTAAACTGACTCTTCTAGAATGTGTCTATTTCATATATAACCTCTGTTGATGATGTCACTCTCCCACAGCAGCCTCTAGTGGTTAACTCCGGCACTGCTGTTATGGATTATGCAGCTAGGCTGTGTTATACAGGGTTTTCTATGAGAGATTAGGTAACCCCAGTTTTTACCTGGGCCACAATTATATAACTATATTTCCAAAGCATCTAATCTTCAAACTGATATAACTTCCGAGAGGAGATGATAAAAATAAAAGAGTGTTGTCCCTGCAGTTGGGATGAACGCTCTATTAAATATCTGGGAATCAGACTACCGAAAGACCAGAGCCTTCTATACAAACAACATATTTAACTATTATTAGAACATTTACTGCATGGGCGAATACACAAGTAACATTACGACGAATTAGAGCATTAGACGAATTAGAGCATTTAAAAAGTTCCTATTACCTCAATTGTATATATGAGCCAGGATTTACTGATACATTTGCCAAGCCAATTCTTTAGACGTATGAGAGAGATATTGAGGAAGTTTCTATGGAGGAATCGGAAACATGGTATCTCTTACCAAAACTTAAAGTGGACCAAAACCTAGGATTCTGACTATCCTGGGGTTTTGGTTCTTGGCCCCGGGGTAGCCCGATCAGGGATGCCGCACTCGTCGCCTGAACTAACTCACCTCTCCCCGGTCCTACGGTGCATGCACTGCCTCCTGTCCAATTAGCGCACATGGATACGCTCCCGCCCACTCGTCTAATGATCGTCTAGGACTTAGCTCCAGCCGCAGGCGCACACCCTGCTGGAGGTATAGAAGGGAGTGGAACCGATCAAGCAGGCGACAACAAGGAGATATCCGCACTCTCGTCCAGTAGGGTGCACGATCTGGGGCAGTCTGAAGCCCCACAAATAGCAGCAGAAAGAATAGGTGGTGGATCCGCACTTCCTTAAAATCGTATCTTTATCATGTAAAAGTTAAAATCATCTTCATCCAAAAATGGTGCAAATGGCAGCAGCAGCAAGAAATAAAATCCAATACAGACTCGGGCACAATGAAGTGTGTGGTCCTCTGACGCGTTTCAGGTCTTTAGAGGCCCTTAGTCATACGACTTAGTCTATGACTAAGGGCCTCTAAAGACCTAGAATGGGTAGAGGATGCGGAAGCATATCATAAGGCGAATCAAATAAAAAGGATGTTTCTGTGGAGACAAACGACCCAACACGTACCCTGGACTGATATAGAAAGTAATACGTGTAATTAATCTAATAGACATAAAAAGAAATATGAAACAGACAAATCATCCATTTGTTGATGATGTATTCAAAGTGCGGTGCGATAGTATGGGGAACCTGTAACTAGTAGCATACCCGGATAGACGAATGTCCATATATCTGAGTATGGGGTGAAAGGATCTGACATATAATCCTAGTGGATCCATAAGAGTAATAGACATCTGACAGCCAGAAGTAGGGAGCCCAGCGTTAAAGGTGGGGCCACAAAAGAATTTTCTAGCAACGACGCAACTTAGGAGTATAGTTAGAAAAGTATTACAGGTTTTGAAATATGAATAAGAAATTTAGAACACAAGTGGGAGATATATAAAGAGGCTAATTCAAGACTAGCGCCACGTATTGCCATGCGAGTGTCTAGGTAGCAGCTCTTAGAGCGTCTGCAAGGAGTCGCTGCAAGCAGGTGTCTGACGCTGTGACCAAGGCCCTTATTTATGAAGGAATAGCGACAGGTAGCGACTGGTGAGCGACCGGTAATGACGGGCCCCGCCACGAGAACGCTGGCTCCCCACCACAATCACACATTTATCAAGCCGATCCTGCTTAGCGACTGAGATAGCGCCATATAGCGACTCATTCATCATTATTCCAGCCTCAGCCCACAGCGCCAGCGTCCGACCTTGAACAGCGACAGGTATGACCTCCCGCTACCTGGCGCTCTCCAATGCATTTCAATGGAACAATCTTTAAATATTCATAATTATTTGTTATTAATAATTTTTTTTTTTTTTTTTTTAAATGTGAAAAATTCTGTGACCACTTCTGCAATGTTAGATAATTTTTTTAAGGGAAAAAAAAAATTGTGCAGAATTGATATTACAGGTCTGATATTATTGTATTCATATTACTAAATTATTTAAAAATATTTTTTTTTTGGTTCCCAAAAATATGGTGGTTTGGGGGTTAAAAAACTACTTTTAACACATCGCCGCCAGCGCTCTGGGGTTTAAGCATGCATTTCATAGCTCGAGAATTTTTTGAGGGTGATTTGTTAATGAATATGGTGGGAGCCAGTCGCTATGGCCAGTCGCTATCATGCGCTCCCATACAGCGCGGAACCTGTCAAATAGCGATCAAGTCGCTATCAACTACCGAAAAAACGGCCAAGCACAGCGACTACTAGCAGGCGCTCTGAAAATGCTGCTACAGTCGCTCAACTGTCGCTACCTGCCGCTGTTAATGAATCGGCCTCCCAGCTTAGCAGGCGGACATGTGACGTTGTAGTATCCTGTCCAGCATTGATGAATGTGAGGTCTGTAGGGCGCTATAGAAGCGATCTCAACACATATCCACCAGCACCAGAGTGAAAACACATGGAATGACATTGTGTAACACTGTGACACTGACACAGCAATGGCCGACCTGCACATATAATTCTGCATGAAAATTTTTTTTAAAAAAATCACAATAAAAGTGTTTGGTTGCCGGGCAGAAGAGGACACACAATGATTTACCCCAAAAATTTAGAACATTACTTTAACAAAACGCTATTTATACACAACCAAATGAAACACCATTGAAATGTATGGGAGAGCGATACTGAGCGACAGGTAATACATGGCGCTGCTGAACATAGCGCGCCAGTGCTTTACACTGAGCCACCATTAGTGATACATGTGACGCTACATGGTGCTATTAGAGGCGCTCACCAGATTGACTTTCATATATATGTTTTTCACATACTGCGCCCGGCGTTCACCTGACGCTATGTGGCACGATATATGAGCAACTTTCCAAATGATATGAGAGAACGATCTTCAAACTGAGCTAATATCAGAGATGCGGAAAGAGGTGTTTATATCAGTAACGTTATTCGCTAATGACCTTTTTGTATCAAGTACATGACCAGATACTATACAGCTGATCATAATGCTACATTCCCCCAATATAATTGTGGTGGCGTGGGGTGGAGATAGCAACAATGTAACATTTATGGTGGGGGTTGTACCTTTGTACAGAGTGTATGGGCCCAAATGAAAAAAAGTATTAGAATGATAGGATAGATAGGGGGGATAACACCCCAACTGGCACTACTATGGGGGTTACTTAAGAAGGGATAGCGCCAGGTAGCGCCTCGTAGTGGCAGGCAGCGTCTGGTGAACGCCGGGCGCTGTACGCAAAACCACATTTATGAAAGTGAATCCGGTGAGCGCCTCTAACAGCGCCATGTAGCGTCACATATATTATTACAGGCGGCTCAGTGTATAGCGCTGGCGCTCTAGCTTCCAGAGCCTGGTATTACCTTTCGCTCAGTGTCGCTCTCCCATACATTTCAATGGCCGTTCATTTGCTTGTGTTTAAACAGCGTGTTTGGTAATGTATTTATTTTTTTGCTCCAATCATTGTGTCCCCATTTTGGATGCCCTGGGGGGAGGAAATCAATCAGCCTGGGAATCTTATAGATTCCTTGGCCGATCTCCATGGATTTTGGTCCACTTTAAAGAGGAACAGCAGACTTTTTTTGATGTTGCTCTCTAAACATTCCTTCCTCATCGCCTTTTAGATCTGGGAGCTATCTAAAACGCCGTCATCCGACAGCATTCCTGACCCCTTTGCACCCCCCTTAGCCGTCACTAACTGATCACAGCAGGCTTAGCCTTACTCCCCTCTAGTCATCCTCTCTTCGAAACTCGCACGCCGCTCCTCAGATCTCGCACTCTTCTGCGCTGATCTTTGCAGCCTATGCAGGGACACCGCGCATGCGCGAGATCTGAGGGGCGGTGCAGTGCAATGTGGGGCTGCAAGATGGAGCTGCCCGATGAACCGAGGGATGTCGGAGCGCGATGTAACCGGACAGGTAAGTTTAAAGTTGTGAATTGTGAAAGAAACTGGAGGCACAGGGGAGGCGAGCAATCCAGGTTTGGGGGGTTTTTATTTACTCCCCGATACCTGAAATGTTCTTTTTTAACTGATGAATTTACATGGACTAATGCTGGATGCCTGGCTAGGACAATAGATGCGAATATAGGTGAGAGAAGATGGGGGGATGAACAGCCGAAGGAGAAGTGAGGGGTGGTTGTTGGAGGGAATGGTGGTGAAGGAGGGGAGGACAAAGGGGGGAGAGGAATGAAGGGAGAGAGGAGGAAGGGGGATAGGGGGAAGGGGGGAGGGGTAGAGAGAGAGAGAGGAGGAAGGGGGAGGGGTAGAGAGGGAGAGAGGAGGAAGGGGGAGGGGTAGAGAGGGAAAGAAGAGGAGGGGAGGTAGAGGGGAGAGGGGGAAGGTGTAGAGAAGCAGAGAGGAGGAAGGGGGAAGGAGGGGAGGTAGAGGGGGGAGTAGAGAGGGAGAGAGGAGGAAGGGGGAGGAGGAAGGGGGAAGGGTAGAGAGGAGGAAGGGAGGTAGAGGGGGAAGGTCGGAAGGGTATAGAGGGAGAGAGGAGGAAGGGGGGGAGAGGAGAAAGGGGGAGGGGTAGAGAGGGAGAGAGGAGGAAGGGGGGAGAGGAGGAATGGGGGAGGGTAGAAAGGGAGAGAGGAGGAAGGGGGAGGGGTAGAGAGGGAGAGAGTAGGAAGGGGGAGGGGTAGAGAGGGAGAGAGGAGGAAGGGGGAGGGGTAGAGAGGGAGAGAGGAGGAAGGGGGAGGGGTAGAGAGGGAGAGAGGAGGAAGGGGGAGGGGTAGAGAGGGAGAGAGGAGGAGGGGAGGTAGAAGGGGGAAGGGTAGAGAGGGAAAGAAGAGGAGGGGAGGTAGAAGGGAGAGGGGGAAGGTGTAGAGAAGCAGAGAGGAGGAAGGGGGAAGGAGGGGAGGTAGAGGGGGGAGTAGAGAGGGAGAGAGGAGGAAGGGGGGAGGAGGAAGGGGGAAGGGTAGAGAGGAGGAAGGGAGGTAGAGGGGGAAGGTCGGAAGGGTATAGAGGGAGAGAGGAGGAAGGGGGGGAGAGGAGAAAGGGGGAGGGGTAGAGAGGGAGAGAGGAGGAAGGGGGGAGGGGTATGAGGGACATAAGAGAAAGGGGGGAAGAGGAGGAAGGGGGAAGGTGTAGAGAAGGAGAAAGAAGGAAGGGGGGATGAGGAAGGGGGAGGGGTAGAGAGAGATAGGAGGAAGGAGGGACAGGGGGAAGGGAAAACGAAAGAAAGGGGTTGAGAAATGAAAAAAATAATTAAATAAACTCAATTTGACAAAAATATTGACATTCAGATGATGCAAAAATTTGAATTAAGACCAAAAGAGTTTCGATGAAGCCTAGTTTTAAGACTTAAACCGGGCCTACATAGTTTTTTGTTAAAGTGGTGTTGGCCCGGCTGCCAGCTCGGGGGGAGGGCATCCAGGATGCTGAATTCCCCTGCACATAACACTGTAGAACACCCGTAATCCTCACCTTCACTACGAGCCAGCATCGGGTAAATAGTCCCACCATCGCAGCCAATCAAGTGAGTGAATTGCCGAAGCCCCCACCCCATTACCTGCATCACCACAGCCCGGGGGGTTGCAGAAGAGCCCGCAGCCCCTGGTCTACCATTCCCCATAGGAACCCCACAACATTTTTCTTTTAATGTGTAAGAGTAGAAGGGGCCCCGTTGTTATTTGTATACATTTAGAAGGGTTTAAAGTGGACCAACACCCAGGGGGGATCGGCCCGGGAATCTATAAGATTCCCGGGCCGATCAGATCCCTCCCCGCGGGGCATCCAAAATCGGTATGTCCCGTGGGGTTAAACCCCCCAGGAAGCCCACAATCCTACCTTTTCCACGTTCCAGCGGTGCATGCGCGTCCGCCGCCGCCTCCCGCGCGTCCCTCTAGCAGGGCGCGCTCCCGCACCGGCTGTTTGTGAATGACCGGCGCAGGTGCGCTCTCTGTAAGAGGGACGCGTGGGAGGCGGCGGCGGAAGCGCTCTGCTTGTCCGGCGCTGCCTCTCGCTTGTCCGCCGGCGGGGATTGGCTGCAGCGGTCACGTGGGAGCGGGGAGAGGTGAGTTTTCGGGGGCTTTCCGGGGGGTTTCACACAGCGGGGCACCCCCGATCGGGGTGCCCCACCGAAGTGGACCAAAACCCAGGGTAGTCAAAATCCTGGGTGTTGGTCCACTTTAAGCACATCGTTATCTCTTTAAATGCATCCATATCAGGCTAAACAAAGCATTAAAACAGCTCTAGCCCTTTCCCATGATATAAAAGCCCTTTCCCATGGTATAGAAGCCCTTTCCCATGGTATAAAAGCCCTTTCCCATGGTATAAAAGCCCTTTCCCATGGTATAAAAGCCCTTTCCCATGGTATAAAAGCCCTTTCCCATGGTATAAAAGCCCTTTCCCATGGTATAAAAGCCCTTTCCCATGGTATAAAAGCCCTTTCCCATGGTATTAAAGCCTTTTCCCGTGGTATAAAAGCCCTTTCCCATGGTATAAAAGCCTTTTCCAATGGAATAAAAGCCCTTTCCCATGGTATAAAAGCCCTTTCCCATGGTATAAAAGCCCTTTCCCATGGTATAGAAGCCCTTTCCCATGGTATAAAAGCCCTTTCCCATGGTATAAAAGCCTTTTCCCATGGTATAAAAGCCCTTTCCCATGGTATAAAAGCCCTTTCCCATGGTATAAAAGCCCTTTCCCATGGTATTAAAGCCTTTTCCCGTTGTATAAAAGCCCTTTCCCATGGTATAAAAGCCCTTTCCCATGGTATAAAAGCCTTTTCCCATGGTATAAAAGCCCTTTCCCATGGTATAAAAGCCCTTTCCCATGGTATAAAAGCCCTTTCTCATGGTATTAAAGCCTTTTCCCGTGGTATAAAAGCCCTTTCCCATGGTATAAAAGCCCTTTCCCATGGTATAAAAGCCTTTTCCCATGGTATAGAAGCCCTTTCCCATGGAATAAAAGCCTTTCCCATGGTATAAAAGCCCTTTCCCATGGTATAAAAGCCTTTTCCCATGGTATAAAAGCCCTTTCCCATGGTATAAAAGCCTTTTCCCATGGTATAAAAGCCCTTTCCCGTGGTATAAAAGCCTTTTCCCATGGTATAAAAGCCCTTTCCCATGGTATAAAAGCCCTTTCCCATGGTATAAAAGCCTTTTCCCATGGTATAAAAGCCCTTTCCCATGGTATAAAAGCCTTTTCCCATGGTATAAAAGCCATTTCCCATGGTATAAAAACCTTTTCCCATGGTATAGAAGCCCTTTCCCATGGTATAAAAGCCCTTTCCCATGGTATAAAAGCCCTTTCCCATGGTATAGAAGCCCTTTCCCATGGAATAAAAGCCTTTTCCCATGGTATAAAAGCCCTTTCCCATGGTATAAAAGCCCTTTCCCATGGAATAAAAGCCTTTTCCCATGGTATAAAAGCCCTTTCCCATGGTATAAAAGCCCTTTCCCATGGTATAAAAGCCTTTTCCCATTGTATGAAAGCCCTTTCCCATGGTATAAAAGCCCTTTCCCATGGTATAAAAGCCTTTTCCCATGGTATAAAAGCCCTTTCCCATGGTATAAAAGCCTTTTCCCATGGTATAAAAGCCCTTCCCATGGTATAAAAGCCTTTTCCCATGGTATAGAAGCCCTTTCCCATGGTATAAAAGCCCTATCCCATGGTATAGAAGCCCTTTCCCATGGAATAAAAGCCTTTTCCCATGGTATAAAAGCCCTTTCCCATGGTATAAAAGCCCTTTCCCATGGTATAAAAGCCCTTTCCCGTGGAATAAAAGCCTTTTCCCATGGTATAAAAGCCCTTTCCCATGGTATAAAAGCCCTTTCCCATGGTATAAAAGCCTTTTCCCATGGTATAAAAGCCCTTTCCCATGGTACAAGAAAGTAAAGAAAAAAACTAAAGTGTTTGTAGCAGAGTTTAGCCGTGTGTTAAGTTTTAAACAGTATTACAACTTCTGAGCGCGGTGACCCGTCTGAAGAAGCGACGCTTTGGAATTGATAGCGCACTTTGTCATTATGTCCAATCATTTTAAAAGCGATCATTATCTGTAAAGCTTCTGGCTCCTGGTTTTGACACCGTCATTATTTTAAAAGTATCTTGAAATGTAACAAGCGCTAAAAACCCTGAGCGTACGCATGCAATGTTAACGATGAACAGCTCGCCCTGGCACCGTGTCCTGGTTTACAGGAGATTTGCTTTCAGTCGGAAGAGGAAAATACGCTGGCGTGGATATAAACTTGGGGGTTTACTCATCAAGGGATAGCGGCTAGGGATGAGCGAATCGATCCGGACGAACCCGGATTCGATCCGAATTTCAGGAAAAATTCGATTCGGATCGAATCTGAATTTCCCCGCGATTCGATCGCTCGAAGTTTTCCTTTAACATCCATTCATTTACATTACAGGCATTCTAAGATGGCGGACGGGACATGTCCAGACATCAACCCCGCGCCAGTGCAAGCTGGGACAGTCACATGCAGCCTATCAGCAGCCAGCAAGCCCGGTGACGTCACAGCGCTATTTAAGGACGGCCATCTTGCTTTTCCTGCCTCATTTCTCTATTGCATTCGTGAGAGACAGAACGCTGTGTAGCTGAGGGAGAGAGGCAGTTAGACAGGCAGGGACAGACAGGGACAGGCTGGAGACAGGCAGGAGACAGACAGGAGACAGACAGAAAGTCAGCGAAAAACAGGGAAAGGTAGAAAAATCGGAGGCTGTCACAGGGAGTTTTTTTTTTTTTTTTTCATCCAGCCTGACAGGCTTTGTTAGCGTTTTCAGGCTGCTTATACTAACTAACTGTGCATATATACTGAACTGATCTTAAGTCTGCTGTGAGGCATCCCATTCTGTGACTACACCAGCCTCTGTTTAAGACCATATAACCATTTGCACTTATTATAATTGAAATTAGCCCTGATAAAGACACTTTTGCTGGGCATAGTACTTCTGGACCCTGCCAGGTCCACTTCTGTTGTGGCATCCCATTCTGTGACTACAGCAGCCTCTGTTTAAGACCATATAACCATTTGCACTTATTATAATTGAAATTAGCCTGATAAAGACACTTGCTGGGCATAGTACTTCTGGACCCTGCCAGGTCCACTTCTGTTGTGGCATCCCATTCTGTGACTACAGCAGCCTCTGTTTAAGACCATATAACCATTTGCACTTATTATAATTGAAATTAGCCTGATAAAGACACTTTTGCTGGGCATAGTACTTCTGGACCCTGCCAGGTCCACTTCTGTTGTGGCATCCCATTCTGTGACTACAGCAGCCTCTGTTTAAGACCATATAACCATTTGCACTTATTATAATTGAAATTAGCCTGATAAAGACACTTTTGCTGGGCATAGTACTTCTGGACCCTGCCAGGTCCACTTCTGTTGTGGCATCCCATTCTGTGACTACAGCAGCCTCTGTTTAAGACCATATAACCATTTGCACTTATTATAATTGAAATTAGCCTGATAAAGACACTTTTGCTGTGCATAGACTTACTGCTGCCTGCCAGGTGCACTTCTGTTGGGGCATCCCATTCTGTAACATACCATACCCCTCTTTATTTACACTAAGCAGCTCTCTTATTTACACTAAGCAGGCCTGTTGGAGGCTGAGTGTTACTGCTCACTTTTGGTGTGCATTATATTCTGTTTCATATAGACCCACCGCTGCCCGGGGGTTCTTTAAATATCACCTACTACCACGCCAGTTAGACTATGTCGGGCAGACAAGTGCCTGGAAGTGAAAAGAGGAGTGGCAGAGGCCAAGATTCCGCAGGCAGAGCTCGCATCAGACTGGGGGCCAGTAGCAGCAGGAGTCACGCTGAGAGACCTAATCTGCCAGTATCTGCTAGCGGTCGGGTCTCCACCAGTAACGCATCTGCCGTGGTAGATTGGTTGACGCGCTCATCAACAACATCATCACAACTTACGTCTGAGACCCCCAGTCTAGGGTCGGTAGGTTCCTCTGACACAACCCTGAGTTGGCATGCCCCGAGAGCAGTCCCTGTCCTCCCATTGCCTCTGTCCTACGCCGTTCCCTCCCCCAGCTACGTATCCTATGCTTTGGGTTCAGCTCCACTCTTTAGTGAGGAGGACCATCAGATAGAGGACAGTCAGCAGCTACTGCCCAGCCAAGAAATGGAGGTGGCTTCTCTAGCTAGGCAGAAAATTGTGATGTGGACAGTGTCGTGGGTGCTGCGAGCGTTCCAGCTCCTGCGCCAGACACTGTTGACGAATCCACGAACATCAGTGACGTACAGCCACAACTCGGTGATGATGATGATGACGATGAAGCCGATCGCACTTGGGAGCCGGGTGATGAAGGGGCTTCATCGTCATCATCAGGAGAAGAGGGGCGCAGGTTGCCCCGGAGTCAGCAGCTGAGGCAGCAAGGTGGTAGCAGTCAGCATGGGGGCACAATTCCAAAGGCTGGAGCCGGCCGGGGCCGGGGCCGGGGTAGAGCACCTGCTGTGCGGCAGTCTACCTTATCGGGAGGTAGTGGAGCAGGGGTTCCTGGAGTTGGCAACAGCAGCAGTGAATCAGTGAGGCCAGGGGGTGGGAAAAGTAGCTACTCGGCAGTGTGGCAGTTTTTCCTGAGGCATCCGCAGGAGGGTAACATGGCCACATGCAAGATATGTAGGCAAAAGGTGAAGCGTGGCCAGGGTCCAAATGTTGGCACCACGGCCCTGCGTCAACATATGATGCGTCACCATAAAACGACCTGGGAGAACCGAGGCTCCCAAGGGGTGGTCCAGTCTGCTTCCTCACCAAGTGAGCTCCCAATTTCTGCCAGCCAAGGTTCCAGCACCTCAGCCGAAGGCAGCTGTGCGTCATACCCATCCTCTGTCGCTCCTGCTCCTCCTCCTCCAAGTCATGCATCCCGCCAGCAATCCATCAGCGAAGCCATGTCCAAGAGACAGCAGTATGCGCCCACTCATCCTACGGCGCAGAAGCTGAATGTGCTCCTGTCCAAGTTGCTGGTGCTGCAGTCGCTCCCTTTTCAGGTGGTGGAATCTGCACCTTTCAGAGAACTGATGGCTTGTGCCGAGCCGAGGTGGAGAGTCCCAAGCCGTCATTTCTTTGCCAAGAAGGCAGTACCAGCGCTGCACACTTTTGTTGAACAGAAGGTGGGCCAGTCCTTGAGCCTGTCGGTGTGTAGCAAAATACATGGCAGCGCCGACATCTGGAGCTGTAACTACGGTCAGGGGCAGTACATGTCGTTTACGGCCCACTGGGTGAATGTGGTCCCTTTGCAGCAGCAGCAGCAACTTGGACAGGTCACGCCGCTTCGGCCTCCGCGCTCTCTGCCCATTGGACCTGTGACACCGTGCGACTCGGCCTCCTCATCCTCCGCCATCTCCTCACCCTCCACTGTAGGCTCAAGTCTCAGTTCCCCTCCAGTCTACCATGTGTGCAGGGCACGGAGGTGTCACGCAGTGCTTCACATGGTTTGTCTTGGCGAACGGAGTCACACAGGGGAGGAACTGCTTAAATGTATTCATCAGGAAATCCAAACATGGCTTACTCCGAGAAAACTTAAAATGGGAATGGGTTACCGACAATGGGAAGAACATTTTGTCTGCGCTGCGCCAAGGAAGCCTGACCCATGCCCCCTGCATGGCTCACGTCTTCAATCTGGTTGTCAAGCGGTTTCTGAAGTGTTCCCCCATCTGCAAGACATCCTAACAACTTCAAGGAAACTTTGCATGCACTTCAGCCACTCCTACACCGCCAAACACACCCTTCTTGAGCTACAGCGTCAGAATGGTATCCCCCAACATAGTATGATTTGCGATGTTTCCGCCCGTTGGAATTCCACCCTTCACATGTTGGACCGATTATATGAACAGAGAAAAGCCATCACGGATTTCCTGATGATCCAAGCAGATAGGGGGACTCCCCTGTGTAACTTCAATGTCAACCAGTGGCAGCTCATACGTGACACCTGCCGTTTGCTCAGGCCCTTTGAGGAAGCCACTTTATTTGTCAGTCGGCAGGATTACGGGATGAACGACGTGATTCCACTGCTTCATGTACTACAGCACATGTTGGAAACCATGGCTGGTCAGGGCACTGGAGACATGGCGTTTACATCTTACGGCCACATGAACCCCGTTGGAGCTGAACTGGAGGAGGAGGAGGAGTTGCCTAGCGAAACACAGTTTAGGCTTGGCGAAATGGCTGGTTTATCTAGTCAGCGGACAGGAGAGGAGGAGCAGGAGCAGCCAGAGGAGCTAGAGGTTTTTGAGGAAGGCGAGACAGAGGACCCGGGCACACCGTGGCAGTATGCAGTGGAGATGGAGACAGGTAGTCCATCCGAGTCACTTGCGCAAATGGCACGAAGCATGCTCACGTGCTTGCGTAGTGACCCCAGAATTGTTTCCATCTGTCGGCGGGATGACTTCTGGCTGTCCACCTTATTGGACCCTCGCTTCCGGCACAAAATGGGGGCATTTTTTAAACCCACCGAGAGGGAGGACAAACTCAACTACTACAAAGACATTCTACGCAGGCAGTTGGCCGATGCCTATCTGCGCCATGGTCCATACTCTCGCAGGTCTGACTCGAGGGGACCTCTGCGCTCACCTTCCACTGCCATGGCCGCTGGGGGGGTTGGCAGGAGCAGCAGCAGCAGCTCCATCAGCAGCAGCAGCCTCAGTCTTCAGTCGCTAATGAGTAGCTTTCTACACCTGCATAGTGAGGCTACTCATGAGCAGCAGGAAGACCTGGAGCAGGACCTCAACCAGCAGGTCATGTCATACTTTGACATGACCATGCCAACACACCTTGAGGATCCGCTGGACTTCTGGGCAGCCAAACTTGATTTGTGGCCGCAACTAGCAGAGTTTGCCCTGGAAAAGCTGTCCTGCCCGGCAAGTAGCGTGCCATCTGAGCGGGTGTTTAGTGCGGCGGGGGCCATAGTTACGGCGAGGAGAACTCGTCTGTCAACTAAAAATGTGGAGAGACTCACCTTTGTCAAAATGAATCAGGGATGGATCAGCCAGGATTTCCACCCACCAATGCCTGATGCATGCGACTAGATTCAGCATGGTGCCACGTTTTACACTTTCCAAATGGTGCAAAACATATTTATGTCTTTAGGCCATTTTTTGGGCTCCTGCTGCTGCTGCTGCCAACTTCTGCCAACTCCAGGGTGTGATTCATCCAATCTTTGGGCTCCTGAAGCCAACTCCAGTGTCTCTTTAAAGTAATATTTGGGCTCCTGCTGCTGCTGCTGCTGCCAACTCCAGGGTGTGATTCATCCAATTTTTGGGCTCCTGAAGCCAACCCCAGTGTCTCTTTAAAGTAATATTTGGGCTCCTGCTGCTGCTGCTGCTACCAACTCCAGGGTGTGATTCATCCAATTTTTGGGCTCCTGAAGCCAACCCCAGTGTCTCTTTAAAGTAATATTTGGGCTCCTGCTGCTGCTGCTACCAACTCCAGGGTGTGATTCATCCAATTTTTGGGCTCCTGAAGCCAACTCCAGTGTATATTTGGGCTCCTGCTGCTGCTGCTGCCAACTCCAGGGTGTGAATCATTCAATTTTTGGGCTCCTGAAGCCAACCCCAGGGTCTCTTTAAAGTAATATTTGGGCTCCTGCTGCTGCTGCTGTCAACTCCTGCCAACTCCAGGATGTGATTCATCCAATTGTTGGGCTCCTGAAGCCAACCCCAGGGTCTCTTTAAAGTAATGTTTGGGCTCCTGCTGCTGCCAACTTCTGCCAACTCCATGGTGTGATTCATCCAATTTTTGGGCTCCTGAAGCCAACCCCAGTGTCTCTTTAAAGTAATATTTGGGCTCCTGCTGCTGTTGCTGCCAACTCCAGGGTGTGATTCATCCAATTTTTGGGCTCCTGAAGCCAACTCCAGTGTATATTTGGGCTCCTGCTGCTGCCAACTCCAGGGTGTGAATCATCCAATTTTTGGGCTCCTGAAGCCAACCCCAGGGTCTCTTTAAAGTAATATTTGGGCTCCTGCTGCTGCTGCTGTCAACTCCTGCCAACTCCAGGGTGTGATTCATCCAATTGTTGGGCTCCTGAAGCCAACCCCAGGGTCTCTTTGAAGTAATGTTTGGGCTCCTGCTGCTGCTGCTGCCAACTTCTGCCAACTCCAGGGTGTGATTCATCCAATTTTTGGGCTCCTGAAGCCAACTCCAGTGTATATTTGGGCTCCTGCTGCTGCTGCTGCCAACTCCAGGGTGTGATTCATCCAATTTTTGGGCTCCTGAAGCCAACCCCAGTGTCTCTTTAAAGTAATATTTGGGCTCCTGCTGCTGCTGCTGCCAACTCCAGGGTGTGATTCATCCAATTTTTGGGCTCCTGAAGCCAACTCCAGTGTATATTTGGGCTCCTGCTGCTGCTGCTGCCAACTCCAGGGTGTGAATCATCCAATTTTTGGGCTCCTGAAGCCAACCCCAGTGTCTCTTTAAAGTAATATTTGGGCTCCTGCTGCTGGCAACTCCAGGGTGTGATTCATCCAATTTTTGGGCTCCTGAAGCCAACCCCAGTGTCTCTTTAAAGTAATGTTTGGGCTCCTGCTGCTGCTGCCAACTCCAGGGTGTGATTCATCCAATTTTTGGGCTCCTGCTGCTGCCAACTCCAGTGTCTCTTTAAAGCAATGTTTGGGCTCCTGCCCCTCATAGTGATGCCACTTCAACTCTCTTGAATTCAATTGTGCCGCTCTGCGATTCTATTAGCGATGCCTCTGATCTGCATGTGATATTTCTTCAAAGTATTATTTAACTAACCCAGCACGCATCCTGTGCGTGTTACAGCAAGGCAGAATGGTTTACAACCCTAATGAGGCTCTAGGAGGCTCAGAAATAGGCGTTTTTAATAGCGATTCGTTGTGAATTTATTCGGGTCGAAGCGATTTTTGTCGGAAAATTCGGCGAATCAGTTGAATCGAATTTTTCAAAAGTTCGCTCATCTCTAATAGCGGCAGGTAGCGCCTCGTAGCGCCAGGTAGCGAACGGTGAACGCCGAGCGCTGTACGCAAAACCACATTTATCAAAGTGATTCCGGTGAGCGACTCTAACAGCGTCACGTAGCGTCCGATTCATCATCACAGATGGCTCGGCGCATACCGCCGGCGCTCTGCCTTCCAGAGCTCCAGGTATTACCCGTCGCTACCCGTTGCTCTCCCATACATTTCAATGGACGTTACCATTCTTCACTTTAAACAGGTTTTTCTTTTTATTTGTTTTATTTTTTTTTTTTAATCAAATAATTGTGTGACGTCTCCTGGAATAGAAAGAGTCATTTTTGAAAACTTTTTAGATTTTTGTAATTGCAGGGCTGGCATTAAAGTATTAATGTCACAATGTAATAACAATGTCATTCCATTTGTTTTCGCTTTGTTACTGGTGGATATGTGTTCAAGAACAGACTTTAATCACACAGCGTCTGGCACTCTGGGCTACAGCGACACAATTTTGAGCGCCGGCGCTGTGTGAGGCTGTTTGTTTTGATGAACATGGTGTGAGTCGCTCACACTGACCAGTCGCTACCGTTCGCTCCCATATAGCTCTGTACTGGTGTTATAGCGACTCACACATAAAATTCACCAATGCTACTACAGCGACTGAGGCGCTCTGTAATAGCGACTCACGGCCGATCAGAGCGACCACTAGCGGTCGCTCTTAGTGCAGCTGTACAGGCGCTCATTTGCCGGTACCTGGCGCTAGTAATGAATCAGCCTGCCCGTGTATCTACTTTGTGCGCGCTACACAAAGCAACTATGAATAAAGCAGACCTAAAATTCTGCGGTATAACCTCCCGCTAAGGCATCCTAATTAGTGATGGAAAACGTGATAACCGCACAATTAAAGCGAACAAAACCTTCCCGAGTTTTGTTCCCGTTCGCCAGGAGCATCCCGATTTGTGATGCCCTGCTGTGTGAAACCCCCCCCCCTGGATCACCCGAGCCACTGATTCACTCACCACATCCCCAGCATGACTCTAGCTAGATACATGCCCAGGCCTTTCTGAATACAGCTAGAGGCGAAGGCAGAGGCGTGGTCAGTGGCACTCAATCCATTCGGATTACCTTGCCGCACAGAGGTCAGTGCTGCAAAGGCGATATTGATAGAGCGAGCACCGCTGATTGGCTGAGTGCCGTGGGAAAGGGGAAAAGGGGAGTTCGAAGTTGATCACAGGGAATATACATACAAGGAGGGATCCCGAATTTGAATTAATGACAGGGTAAAAAAATGACTATACATGTGATCCAAATGCAAAACTGATTCTGTAATAATCTAGGAGTAAGGGCCCTACTTATTTGCTTTCCTAAGCATGCCCCAACTTTACAGACTTCCTTCACTGAGAGCTAAAGGCAATATCAAAGCGAAAACAAAAGCAAAAAAAGCCTATACTCACCTTTTGTCAGCCTCGTCAGCATTTTTCATTAAATAAAAATAGATAAAATACCGCGCTGTAGAACAATTATCTTTTTCCAAATTCAATAGAAGAAACTTCAAAAGAATGCTCAACGTGTAAAAAAACCCTTTGTCCACAGAGTTCAATAAATAATAAAATGTGTACACAGAGCTTCCTGATTTACCCATAGATTGTCCCAAAGTGCATGTGCAAGCACTCCCTCCTCAGGTCACCTCAAATTCGATCTCTCTTGCATCCGTGGATAGTTGCTTCAGATCCCAGTGGTATATACAATCACTCCTCCAATCAATCCAGAGGAAACACCATGTATGTTCAAGAGTGTGATGTCACGCCAGGGAATGCAACATGGAACAAAAGAATACACATCTAGTGTGATACTGTCAAACACACACCATTTAATAAAGGAAAGCAGCCTTGTTAAAGTTGCCAGGAGCAACGAAACGCGTCGGCGGCGGTGGCAGGCGGCATCTATGTACTGATTGGATTGGATTCATTGATCTGGCCAGATCTGATTTGCGGGGAGTTGGTGAGAGCCACCCTCCGTTTTTAAAGCGTCTTGTATTTTATACACATGTGAGTGCAGTGCTTTCCTTTATTAAATGGTGTGTGTTTGACAGTATCACACTAGATGTGTACTCTTTTGTTCCATGTTGCATTCCCTGGCGTGACATCACACTCTTGAACATACATGGTGTTTCCTCTGGATTGATTGGAGGAGTGATTGTATATACCACTGGGATCTGAAGCAACTATCCACGGATGCAAGAGAGATCGAATTTGAGGTTACCTGAGGAGGGAGTGCTTGCACATGCATTTTGGGACAATCTATGGGTAAATCAGGAAGCTCTGGGTACACATTTTATTATTTTTCATTAAATGCCACCCTACGCATAATGCCCGCAGATAGAAGACAAGGCTTCTTGCGGAGTTGCATAGAGGACCATAACTTCATAAATTTGTGCATCTGATAAGACGATATTGTATAATGTATTTTACGCCAAAGCCTGGAGGACATAACTTTTTTTCTAAGTGTTATTGAAGAATAAAATCCATTGAGTGAAAACAATGGCGCATCATAGATTAAAAAAAACGAAGTGCCGTAAATGTGCTGATCTGACGGATATTTCTGGCGGAATGAGATGATGGGTTTGCTGGAGGAAGAAGACCATGAATGAAAGCTCGTAATAAACTTTTACAAGAGTCTAAACGCACTTTAGTAGGAAACATCCATCATTGTGAAGGCGGTTTAGTTTTCCTGTGTCTGTTTAAATGCTCGCATCATAAATATTCTAAATATATACGTACAAACACGTGGAAATTCCTCGCCCCGCCGTTCAGTTTGGCGGCTGTCGGCTCGCTGACACAAAGTAGGGCTTGTTTTTATTGGAGTTATTTAAATTTGAAATGTTTAAGGGAGCAAATAAAAATGGATTCAGATCAGGGCCGGCTCTAAGTTTATGTGGACCCTCGGGCGGCATGGCCTCAGTGGGCCCCTTTTGCGGTGGAGCGTCGCGGGTCAGGGGTCGATGAATTCCATGGCCAATACTTAGAGGCCGATTCATTAATAGCGCCAGGTAGCGACAGATGAGCGACAGTAGCGGTATTTTCACAGCGCACACTAGTATTCGCTGTGCTTGGCCGTTGTTCGGCTGTTGACAGCGACTCAGTCGGTGTGCGGTAATGTTGAATACGGGGTTAGGAGTCGCTGTTTGACAGGTTCCGCGCTGTATGGGAGCACATGACAGCGAATGGCCATAGCGAACGGCTCCCACCATATTCATTAACAAATCACGCTCAAAAAATTCTCGCGCTGTGAAATGCTTGTTTAAACCCCAGAGCGCTGGCGGCGATGGGTTAAAAGTAGTTTTTTAACCCCCAAACAATCATATTTTTGGAAAAAAAAAAAAAAGTTTTTCAAAACATTTTGTAATATGAATACATTAATATCAGACCTGTAATATCAATTCTGCACAATTTTTTTTTTTTTTGTTTTTACCTTAAAAAAAATATCTAACATTGCAGAAGTGGTCACAGAATTTTTGACATTTAAAAAAAAAAATAAAAAATAATAGCAATTAATTAAGAATATTTAAAGATTGCTCCATTGAAATGCATTGGGGAGCGCCAGGTAGCGAGAGGTCATACCTGTCGCTGTTCAAGGTCGCTCCCTGGCGCTGTGGGGTGAGCCTGGAATAATGATGAATGATTCGCTATCTGGCGCTCTGTCAGTAGCTAAGCAGGATCGGCTTGATAAATGTGTGATTGCGCAGGGGAGCCGGCGTTCTCGTGGTGGTGCCCGTCATTACCGTTCGCTCACCATTCGCGACCTGGCGCTATCCCTTGTTAAATAAGGGCCTAAGAAGGGCTTAGTATAGGAGCTGTTTATTAGTGAGACTCATGAAGCTGGCACTAGAAGGGTTAACCACATTGTGCCCCCCCTGTGGACGAAGGGGCTCGAGCGGATCCGAGCACGCTCACTGGACGAGCGGCTGCACATGCGTCGTAGGACCGGGAAGAGATGAGTTTGCTCAGGCGACCTGGGAGGTTTCACACAGCGGGGCACCACCGATCGGGGTGCCCCGGGGCCAAGGACCAAAACCCAGTGTAGCCCTCATGCACGGGGGTGTCCGGCACGTGATGGCAGGGAGCAGGTTCTTCTGGGCCCTGGGTGCATAGTGTGTGTGGTGTGGGTAGATAAGGGTTAGAGTTGCGGGAAAAGTTAGTACTCACTTTTGTCGCTTGGAAAGATGAACAGTAGTCCAGCAGATGAAAGCAGAGTTCCTCTTTATTTAATCCACAAGCAAACAGCAAACACGGAACAGGTACATCCAGTTACAGATCGGGTTCTGTCCATAGTCAGGTACAATCATAAAGCATTTCTTCCCATAGAGAACAATGTCCGTTGCTGGATCTCCCCCTTCTCTCTCTGTTAGAGTCTGTGCTCCTGCTTCTTTACAATTCAAGATGGTGAATCACACACACTGGCTTTGGGTTAGGGGCTTCCCTTTATCCCTTCTCTCTACCTTCCAGAACCTTCTATCACATGTTCGGCCTCGTGTCCGACATCTGATAGGATGGTTACTAAACCCTCTGACCAATCAATACCTTTCTAGTCATAACTATGTTACTAGTCTATCTCCTGTTATGATTAACAACCCTTATGACCTCATCTTCTAGAATAATCCCCATTATAGCCTATAGCCTAATGTTAGTCTATGGCATAAACCCTCTACTGCCATCTTGAGTCTATTTAGGTTATTGCACTCCCAATGCACATGGGTAGAAACCACAAAAGAGCTTTATGTATGGTTAACTCTATTGAAATGATTCTTATTAGTTAATTAACGTGTTCCTAGTTATAACCTGGCCCCTACAGTAGGATAGTCAAAATCCTGGGTTTTGGTCCGTCCACTTTAAGCCATGATGTGAAGGTAAAGTCCTATTTGATAATTCAAGATTGAAGAGGATAATCACATGGGGCAAAATCCACAGAGGCTCCATCTCTGTATTATAACAGCTTTCCTCTTCGGCAGACGACATTATTCCTGTCCATAGGCCAGGATGGAAATAGGGGTGACCTTTATCCCCTGTTTAAGAGATGCTGGTGGGGTGTCTACTTTATAAGCCATCACTGGCATTGAAGACCCCAGCCAAGGGACCAGAAGGAAGCCCCTGACCCAGTGGACTAGAAAGAAGCGCCACCTGGCTGGGGACAGAATCATTAAGATGCGAATCAGTGAGTACTGTTTAATTTAGAATATTATAACAACAAATGGTGCACCACTAATAATAATGGGTAAAGGCGTGCTCACTGATAATTTTTATAACACAATCCAAAGTGGAACCCAGGTAAGTCCCCCAGGGACCACAAAAAGGAGCACAACCAATAAAAAATCCATAAGAAATGTATTGAAACAATCATAAAAGACACACATTTAAAACCGACAATTATGACATATTAAAACATAGCCCCTCTATTTGCCCTGAACAATTATATATATGTATCTATCTCTGTCCTCAACAATCAGCCGTGTGGTATAGGCTGCTGCTCTAATTAAGGCTTCTACTCTCTAGTTAAGGCTACTGCTAATTTAGAATATTACTTGTTGATTGTTGCGTATTTAAAAAAGAAAATGTCCAGGAGACCCCTATACCAGTTCACAGGATAGGAGGACCAGCATGCCACCTCAAGGGATCGGCGAGCGGCATGTCAGTAGTAATATATGCAACCTCTCCTTAGCACCAGGGGTGTAGAAGAGCCCATGGCCCAGGGAACCACTGAAAGTGCTTTAGAACCTGTACTGAGAGACATAGAGGTTGATTTATTAATAGCGACATGTAGCGACAGTTGAGCGACTGTAGCGGTATTTTCACAGCGCCCGCTAGTAGTCGCTGTGCTTGGCCGTTGCTCGGTTGTTGACAGCGACTCAGTCGGTGTGGCGTGATGTTGAATACAAGGTGACGAGTCGCTGTTTGACAGGTCCCGCGATGTATGGGTGCGCATGATAGCGACTGGTCAGAGCGACCGGCTCCCACCATATTCATCAGAAAATCACGCTCAAAAAATTCAAGCGCTGTGAAATGCATGTTTAAACCCCAGAGCGCTGGAGGAGATGTGTTAAAAGTAGTTTTTTAACCCCCAAACCACCATATTTTTGGAAACCAAAATAAAAAGTTTTTTTTAATAATTTACTAATATGAATACATTAATATCAGACCTGTAATATCAATTCTGCACAATTTTTTTTTCCCTTAAAAAAAATGATCTAACATGGCAGAAGTGGTCACAGAATTTTTCCCATTTAAAAAAAAAAAAAAAAAAAAACAATAATAACAATTAATTAATAATATTTAAAGATTGTTCCATTGAAATGCATTGGAGAGCGCCAGGTAGCGAGAGGTCATACCTGTCGCTGTTCAAGGTCGGACGCTGGCGCTGTGGGCTGAGGCTGGAATAATGATGAATGAGTCGCTATATTGCGCTATCTCAGTCGCTAAGCAGGATTGGCTTGATAAATGTGTGATTGTGGTGGGGAGCCGGCGTTCTCGTGGCGGGGCCCGTCATTACCGGCCACTCACCAGTCGCTACCTGTCGCTATTCCTTCATAAATAAAGGCCATAGAAAAAGAAAGTAGTTAATGTTTTATGTAAATCCCAAAACAATACAAAAACTAATAACAAATCCCTCAATAGCCAGTAGTCTTGTGAACAATAAACCAAAATAATACTTTAAATTACCCAAACCCAGGTAGATCCTAGCAAACCCTTATATAGAAAGTGCTGCACAAAAAGTTGTTGTTGACGCTATAGGTATTATCACTGTGGTTAGAAGTTGATTGTTTTTTGATTGATAGGAAATTGTAACTGAAGGGATCATTTTTGCACTTAAATAGCACTTAACTCTGGACGCTGTACGTCTTGGTGTACACTTATATTTGGCCATATGTTTTATACTTACAAAATATTCTCTGTATTTGGTTTCCAGTGGGGGGGGGGGGGGGGGGCACATTGCAGGCTGTTTGACTTTGAGGCTGATTCATTGCTAACGCCAGGTATCGGCAGATGAGAGTCTGTATAGCGGCGCTTAGAGCGACCATTAGTAGACGCTGTAAGCGGATGCCGGGCTCTGTAACAGAGCACCTCAGTCGCTGTAGTAACCTGGCCGGCATTGATGAATGTGATGTGTGCTGAGCGCTCAAACACCAGTACAGCGCTGCAGGGAGATAGAGGTAGCGCCAGCTCAGTGCGACCGACTCGCAGCGCTCCACAAAATACTGATCAAAACACATGGAATGACATTGTTGTAACATTGTGACATTAACACTTTAGTGCCAGACCTGTAATGACAATTCTGCATAAAAATATAAAAAGCCAACAACTATTGAAACCCCATTGAAATGTATGGGAGAGCGACACTGAGCAAAAGGTACTACATCGTGCTCCTGAGCCCAGAGTTCCGGCGCTATACGCTGAGCCGCCTGTAATAATACAAGTGACGCTACATGGCGCTGTTAGAGGCGCTCACCAGATTCGCTTTCATAAACGTGGTTTTGCGTACAGCACCCGGCTTTCACCAGACGCTGCCTGTCGCTACGAGGCGCTACCTGGCGCTATCCCTTCTTAAATAACCCCCTTAGTTTTAAATTGTCTTGTGGATTGTGACTTTATGTAGTTTTATACAGGGGGGTTTATGTGTTGATGTTTATTACTTATTAAAATTTGTTTTGTCCTTGTCCTGTTATTGACTTTTTGTGTGCAGCACTTTCTGCATAAGGGTTTGCTGGGGCCTACCTTGGCCCCCGACTCTTGGTATTTTAGTGGATTTTACCCTTATTTAGCTAGCACCTTATTGATTTTTTCACATTACCATCTAGTTGTACTCCACAGTGCAGCAAAATCAGGTTAGTGAACTATACCTCTTTATAATAATATGTGATCCATAGAGCCAATTTATAATTGGTGCAATGGAGCATGTGCTTCTGGACGCCCAGCAACATCGTCATCTGGGATGACTGGACAATTTCTGGGCCCCCCACACTGTATGGATCCCTACTTAGGTGCTATCATTAACTCTCTTGGCAGTGGTGTAACTAAAGGGGCCCCGATGCGAACATGGGGAGGCCGATTCATTAATAGCGGCAGGTAGCGACAGTTGAGCGACTGAAGCAGTATTTTCACAGCGCCCGCTAGTAGTCGCTGTGCTTGGCCGTTGTTCGGTTGTTGACAGCGACTCTGACAGCAACAGGTGGATAATTGCCCCACTCAGCAGGAGACTGGATTCATTGTTTTCACTGAGGTGATTATTTATATTCTTTTGTTACCATTTTGCAGTTTTTGCACATCACATACTTACATTTTGGTATTGCACAGGAGCACTTTAGATCATATGGATGGATTTAGTGTTTTTTTATCAAGAATTAATCACATAGAGGTTTTTATAGGGTTATTTGGGTCTCTGCTGCTGGGTTGGGCTGTGTAATGTATTGTCCTTATTTTAGATGTTTGTAATGTTGTATTGTGTATTTTTAATGTAGGATCTTTAATGAATTAAACTATGAATATCAATTAGCAATTGGTTTGGCTTATTAATTAAACAGGAGTGGTGCCACTTTGTCTGGTACCTGTTCTTGTGGTTTACTGGGCCACAAGGTAAAGGTTTTTTTGTAGGATTTACAGTTGGGACATACAATTTTGGCACACTACCTGTTGTATATTTTATTTTGGTGGTGCTGAACTAAGGCACAATTCTGTGCAGGTTGTATACGCAACATCGTCATCTGGGATGACTGGACAATTTCTGGGCCCCCACACTGTATGGATCCCTACTTAGGTGCTATCATTAACTCTCTTGGCAGTGGTGTAACTAAAGGGGCCCCGATGCGAACATGGGGAGGCCGATTCATTAATAGCGGCAGGTAGCGACAGTTGAGCGACTGTAGCAGTATTTTCACAGCGCCCGCTAGTAGTCGCTGTGCTTGGCCGTTGTTCGGTTGTTGACAGTGACTCAGTCGGTGTGCAGTAATGTTGAATATTGGATGAGGAGTCGCTATTTGACAGGTTCCGCGCTGTATGGGAGCGCATGATAGCGACTGGCCATAGCGACTGGCTCCCACCATATTCATTAACAAATCACGCTCAAAAAATTCTCGCGCTGTGAAATGCATGTTTAAACCCCAGAGCGCTGGCGGCGATGGGTTAAAAGTAGTTTTTTAACCCCCAAACAACCATATATTTGGAAACCAAAAAAAACAAGTTTTTTTAAATAATTTTGTAATATGAATACATTAATATCAGGCCTGTAATATCAATTCTGTACAATTTCTTTTTTTTTTTTACCTTAAAAAAAATATCTAACATTGCAGAAGTGGTCACAGAATTTTTCACATTTAAAAAAAAAAAAAAACATTAATAACAATTAATTATGAATATTTAAAGATTGTTCCATTGAAATGCATTGGAGAGCGCCAGGTAGCGAGAGGTCCTACCTGTCGCTGTTCAAGGTCGGACGCTGGCGCTGTGGGCTGAAGCTGGAATAATGATGAATGAGTGGCTATATGGCGCTATCTCAGTCGCTAAGCAGGACCGGCTTGATAAATGTGTGATTGTGGTGGGGAGCCGGCGTTCTCGTGGCGGGGCCCGTCATTACCGGTCGCTCACCAGTCGCTATTCCTTCATAAATAAGGGCCTAAATGTTGGCCTGTCAAGGCTGTTGGATGCAGCTAGACAACTAATGACTGAAACAACGGAGACAAATTCTGTTTCTTTTCTCTAAATGATGCCAAGTGAGCACAGATATTATAAATAAGATGGAGGAGCGCCAATGATGCCCCTCTAACCTTCTGGGCCCTGGTGTGGTTGCACACCTTCAAGTTGGATCACCACTTGGACTGCTCTTTTTGTGCATGACCTCTCGTCTAATACTGCACCTCTGCCTGATACTCTTAACTCTTGACCTCGTCTTTGGTTTCCACTTCAGTCCCTGAGATCCCCGACCTCGGCTTGTTTAAGACCCTGGCTACAGCCACCATGTGCTTCTTATTACTGTTTCTTATAATTCTTCATTCTGTCATTGGTGGCTAAGCAGTTGCCATTCCTCACTCCATGCATCACCTGCAGTACTTTGGCCCTTATTTAACAAGGGATAGCGCCAGGTAGCGAATGGTGAGCGAACGGTAATGACGGTCACCGCCACGAGTACGCTGGTTCCCCTCCGCAATCACACATTTATGAAGCCGATCCTGCTTAGCGACTGACAGAGCGCCAGATAGCGAATCATTCATCATTATTCCAGCCTCACCCCACAGCGCCAGCGTCCGACCTTGAACAGCGACGGGTATGACCTCTCGCTACCTGGCGCTCTCCAATGCATTTCAATGGAGCAATCTTTAAATATTCTTAATTAATTGCTATTAATTTTTTTTTTTTTTTTTAAATGTCAAAAATTCTGTGACCACTGCAATGTTAGTTTTAAAAAAAAAAGTAAAAAAAATTGTGCAGAATTGATATTACAGGTCTGATATTAAAGTGGACCAACACCCAGGATTTTGACTATCCTGGGTTTTGGTCCACTTCGGCGGGGCACCCCGATCGGGGGTGCCCCGCTGTGTGAAACCCCCCAGAAACCCCAATAAACTCACCTATCCCCGCTCCCACGTGACTGCCCGGTCCAATCCCCGCCAACGTCCAGGCGGGGAACAGGAACGTCCAAGCGGCTTCCGCCGCCGCCGCCTCCCTCGCGTCACTTTGGGCGCGCGCGCGCCCGTGCCGGCCATTCACAGACGGCCGGCGCGGGGGCGCGCACGCCTAGAGGGGCGCGAGGGAGGCGGCGGAAGATAAGGTAGGTGATTTGGGGTGTTTGGGGGGGTTTCACCCTGCGGGACATCCCGATCTCGGATGTCCCACGGGGTGGGAGGTGATCGGCCCGGGAATCTTATAGATTTCCGGGCCGATCACCTCTCGGTGTTGGTCCACTTTAATGTATTCATATTACAATATGTTTTGAAAAACTTGTTTTTTTTTTCCAAAAATATGGTTGTTTGGGGGTTAAAAAACTACTTTTAACCCATCGCCGCCAGCGCTCCGGGGTTTAAACAAGCATTTCACAGCGCGAGAATTTTTTGAGCGTGATTTGTTAATGAATATGCTGGGAGCCGTTTGCTATGGCCATTCGCTGTCATGCGCTCCCATACAGCGCGGAACCTGTCAAATAGCGACTCCTCACCCAATATTCAACATTACGGCAAACCGACTGAGTCGCTACCAACAACAGGACAACGGCCAAGCACAGAGACTACTAGCGGGCGCTCTGAAAATGCCGCTACTGTCGCTCATCTGTCGCTACCTGGCGCTATTAATGAATCGGCCTCTAAGTCTGAAAGAACAAGCAGCTCTGATGCCACCAACTGCAGGTAACTTAGGTAACTGGAAGTGATTGTGGCTGGCAGGGACTAATGATCTCTAGCCCAGATTGGGTGGTGGTGAATGTGATGCTGGTAAAAGCCCCCTATGAGAGTACTGCTACCATGGGCACGCTGAATCTGCCCTTTATCAGCCATAATGACTGCAATAGCAGATGAAGAGAGGAGATGGTCCTCCCAGGCTTCACGGCACCCAACGTGGCATTGTGTAAGTTAGTGTACATTTATAAACCTATTGATTGGATAGTCATATCACTAAGATATGACTTTTCTTAGGGTTAGAAACAAGCCTAGGTCGGGGGTACTGAAGTGGAAACCAAAGACGAGGCCAAAAGTTCAGGGTATCAAGCAGAGGTTCAGTATTAGAGGGGAGGTCATGCACAAAAAGAGCAGTCCAAGTGGTGATCCAAGAGCAAAAAAGGGAGGCACGCCCATATCTTAATCAATACAAATATTTATTTGATTAAAGCATCCATTACACCACATGTCAGACATATTAAAAGCCATTAAAAAACAACAACAACAACAACAAAAGGACAAGTAATCTGTATCAGGTGTCCAGCTCACCAAAACCATAAAACTTAACATTTAATATTTCCATAAAAACATACATGTCCTGTGTGAGGTGTAGTCTCATCTCCCCCCCCCCTCAAAAGGTGACGCGTTTCAGTGTAAGATACCCCTTAATCATACCTACAAATAAGACAAACCAACATGAATGCATGTGTATGTAGACGGTGGGGAGAAAGCTATACAGCAAAATACCAAAAGATATAATAAGCAATCAATAATTAATCATTGGTAAATAAATGTATCAACTGTAAAAAATACCCCTGTACTATGATTAATTCAATCGTGCAAAATATATGAAATATAGAAAGTGCAAAACCTGCCTATGATCCGGGTCCTCAAATACTATTATGATATATAAAGTGCTAGTGCATACACATTTAATCAAAACCAATCATAACCATCATCATCACCACAATTGATCACCTAGAGCCAGTAATCTGAAAAAATCGAAAAGAAACAGAAAAGCAACACTCCAATAGATTATTAAATACCTTACCTTAAAAATCCAACTATAATTCAAAATCTCCCCCCAAAACAACCAACAATAAGGATATCACTACAATAGAGTCTCTCTGCCACCTGCCACAGCCAAACAGCTTGAGGGGGTGCAGCGGGTGTGACCACACCGGGGCCCAGGAGGCCGGAGGGGGCATCATTGGCGCTCCTCCACCTTATTTATAATATCTGTGCTCATTTGGCATCATTTAGAGAAACAGAATTTGTCTCTGCTGTTTCAGTCATTAGTTGTCTAGCTGCATAAACTTTATTTTATGAGCCTTGACAGGCCTTCATTTAAAGTTCACACCATGGCCCCTTCACATATGGAGGCTGATTCACTACTAGGCCAGGTGAGCGTCTGTATAGCGCTAGTAGACGCTGTAAGCGGGTATTGGGTGCTGTAACAGAGCTCCTCATTCGCTGTAGTAACCTGGCCAGCATTGAGATTTGAGATGAATGAGATTTATGTTGGGCGCTCTAACACCAGTACAGCGTTGTAGGGAACGAAAGGTAGCGCCAGCTCATTGCGACTGACTCTCAGCGACTCACAACATATTCAACAAAAAAACAGACACACACAGCGTCTGGCGCTCTGGATCTGGTCGCTATAGCATAGAGCGCCAGACGCTGTGTGATTAAAGTCTGTTTTAAACCACATATCCACCAGTAACAAAGTGAAAACACATGGAATGACATTGTTATAACACTGTGACATTAACACTTTAGTACCTGTAATGACAATTCTGCATAAAAATGTAAAAAATCGAAAAAGTATTCAAAAATGACTCTTTCTAGGCCAGGAGACGTCACACAATTGTTTGAGAGAAAAAAAAAATTAAAAACAAAAAAACCTGTTTAAACAGAAGAAAAGGAACGTCCATTGAAATTTATGGGACAGCGACAGGTAGCGACAGGAAATTCCTGACGTTCTGGAAGCTGAGCCACCTGTAATGACGAATCATACGCTACATGGCGCTGTTAGAGACGCTCACCAGATTCACCTTCATAAGCGTGTATTGCGTACAGCGCCCAGCGCTCACCAGACGCTGCCTGCCGCTACGAGGCTCTACCTGCCGCTATCCCTTGATGAATAAACCCCTTAGTTATGCCACTCCCAAGAGAGTTAATGATGACACCTAAGTAGGGATCCACACAGGGGTAATGTTATATTTGTTATATAATGTTATATTTGCATCATCGTAATAAAAGATTCAAAGAACCAGTATGCCTGATGCAGGATCCCTTATTGCCAGGTTATTTGTTCTAGGGAATAATAACTGGATCTCCAGCAGCGAGATTATATTTGAGTACAAATATTATCCCCCTTCCCCTGCTCACGTCTCACATCCATTGCTGCATATTTCACCGCTAATCATTAGGCCCATGCTCTTCATTGCTTTATTGCGTTATTTGCCAACTGCATCAGCGCTAATGACAATTTGCAATACAGTGTCATTCATTCTGACGGCTGCCTCGGGGTTCGTAACCATAATTCTACTGTAGAAGTCATCCGACTCTAATAAGCCTCAGCCTAACAGGCCATGCTTGTCCTTGGTCATTATGCTTCCCTTTCCTCTCATAACCACAGTTATGGTCAGTTACATCAAGCAACTGGGAAAATATGCAGATTAAAGTTGTAAATCAAAATAAATGATGTAGATATATGAAAGAGAGATTCATGGGTGGATACAGATTCAACATGTCTGCCTGTAAACTAAATGAAAATACACAAAAAAATACACTCAGGCGTTGCAAAAAGCTGTGACACAGCTGTGAGCTGTTGACATTTTCCAGCAGGCTCAGGATTGCTATACAAGGTACTGTATCACAGCAAATGTAGTTCTTGTTACAGCTGTTACACAGCAGGGAGTCTGTCTGGTACAATGTGTTACATAGCAGGGAGTCTGTCTGGTACAATGTGTTACACAGCAGGGAGTCTGTCTGGTACAATGTGTTACACAGCAGGGACCTGGCTTTAACAATATAAGATGACTCGTCTCGGCTTCATGCATTGCACTGCGGCATGTCTAAATCTTGCCTAGGAGGAGGGGGGTGGGGAGCTCTGACTGTCATGAGGTTGGGGTCGAGGGCCTATTGTACTTGGCTGGATCGAACGTTCGGGCAAGAGTACATGCACCAGAATAGAAGCGATCGACGGGGTGAGGGGATAAAATGTGAGTATTTTGTTTTATTCTTGTTTTTCTTGTTTTTTATTCTTGTTTAGACAGTTACTTTAATAGTTTCTTATTAGAGGATTTGGCTCATTTAGATTAGTATGTATTAATATGTTCATACATACTGTTCCAGCCCTGCATGTGGTTGGCCATCAACTCCTCTTATCGCAAAACCTGTTGTCAACCTGTGCCATATCTGACCACACCCAGGGCTAAGCCCTATTGCCAAACTGTACCATGTTCGATCAAGTCCTTTCTGCTGATCTGTGCCACATCTTACTATGACCAATAACAAGCCCCATTGTCAACCTGTGCCACATCTGACCCTGTCCAGTGCAGAAGATTGCTGCCACCCTCTTCGTGTCTGTCAATGGCCAGTGCCAAGCCTTGCTGCTGACCTGTCCCATATCTGACCACATCCAGTGCCAAGCCCTGTTGCTGATCTGTACCATGTCTGACCATATCCAGTAGCAAGCCCTATTGCGGATCTGTGCCTACTGTGCGCAGGTAGATGCACCAGTCAGAAAGTATTCCTGAAGCTTTTCTGGACCTCCTGATCTCGACCTGGCTTAACTCTTTGGACTCTTTGATATTTGGATTAACCCTTTGACTTATTTTACCATGTTTGACGCAGATTAACCCTTTGAACCTCGCCTTCTGGATTTCCCCTTTTGGACTGACCTTACAGGCGTGACCTTTGCTACTCCATTGACTTGGCACCAAAGTCTATGACCTTTGACCTTGGCCTTCTCCTTATTGTCTGCCTTTTCTGCTCTTCACCCAGTAACCACTACTATCTGTCCAGTCTGCCCAGACCCTTCAATCCCTGAGGAATGACCTGAGACCACCCAAGCAGCAAATCTATCTTCTTTTTTTTTGGGGGGGGGGGGCTCTAGGGAAGACCTTGGTGGTCCTTAGATGCCAGTTCTTTGGGTTGGGGCAGTAGTCCCCGAGCGCCAACCTTAGCAGTGGAAGCTTGGCCTCCTTGTCATCAATGTTCGCCATCAATTGTTTAATATTTTTGCCTGAACGGCTCATTTTAATAGCAGGCTCATTGCGGCTATACAATGTACCACATCAGGGTTCACTCATGTTTCTATTGAAATCAGCAACTGGCTGGTGTAAACCCTAAGTGTCAGTGCATTCGGTGTTGCTGCCTCTGTACCCTGTTAAAGTCTTATTTAGGTCAACTTAAATAGATTACCCCCTAAGTGAGGACGAACATATTTGTTATTTTACTGAATGCCGCACTCGAGCTTCCTTCGACAAGAGTGTAATTTTGGATGCAACAACCATGTTGGATAAATGACTCAGACCCTTTTAGCAGGTACATATGACTGCCAAAATAATGGTTACACGGCTGTGTTAATTGGCCGGTGCCAAACCATGGGAGGTGTTTAATAAGGAGCCGGCGTTTCTTCAATAACATTGTTACATTACATAAATCACCGCAGCTTGTTTTGAAGCCTGGGAGTATTGTTCGTCGTTCACAGATCCCAGAACCTAGATGAGCGCGGGCTCCATGCATTGAGTTCAATTAGGCGGCCACTTTGTTCCCTTTAAAAATAGTTCTTTGGCAAGTGAAATAATCAATCTTTATTCAGCGCAAATTAGCCCGCACTTCAAGCCAAGTAGACTATTATCTGCTTTACACATGTAGCGCTCATTAATATGCCTGGCCTGAAACAATGCAATCAATATCTTTGAATCAAATTATAATGTATTCAACATTCAATACGTCGTTTAAAGGCTCTTTTCTCCTGAATGGGAGCCCGTGTCCTACAACGGGAGCAGATATGTATTTCCGTAATGCTTCCTTCTTGAAGACTATTATTCTTTTCTCGTCAAGTCATTGTTATTTGTCCTGTTTTAATAGCAGGCTCTTTTTGTTATAAAATCCATGTGTAATGAGTTTTTGAGTGAATAAATAAACTTTTACAAGATAGAAAAACTCTATGTAGGTCATATTTGATTTTTGGAAAATAAGGATATGGATTTTTTTATTGTGCAAACGTGGAAAGCAGAAAAGTGGATACTGGGATAAGATAACATACAGATGTGCTATGTTTTAGAGCTGCCATGTGGGGGTTCCCTAGTACACCTTAATCAGCTGTAAACTGATTACTTTGTAACAGTAGGGCACTCTGCTTCTTTGGAGGTGCTGCCAATCTGGAGCAGGAGTTATGCACCGCTCCGAATGTTTTTTTTACTCTGTCATGCCTGTTACATTATACAGCACAAGGGAGAGAGCAGCATAAGTTTTCTAACCCTCAGTGCTGCTTCCCCTATAAATAAAAGAAGCTTATCACTGGTCTAATAAAAAATTTTATATTTTTATTAGGTCAAAGGAAAAAAACCCATTGGAGGTGTTATTATGTAGAAAAATGTATGACCTTCTTTCGCATGAATATAAATGGGGAATTTCATCTTCATGGCTACAAAGCAAACCATTGCTAAAGCTTAGCTCAAATCAACTTTAGATTATAACAAGGTGATACGTCGGAGTTCCATGAAGATGGTTAATGGAAAAATGAACCTCGATTTTGCCGGACAAACGCAATATCTTTCAGATAATATGGGTCCCGTGCATAGATTATTTAGACAAATCATATTAAAGTTCTTACTAATCTATTGTTTTTAGAGGTAGTCAGACAGAAAAATAATACTTTTTTTTTTATTACTTTTTTTATTTCCTTTTACACATGTATTTTAAAGTTTTTATATATTCAACTCTTTCTTTTTTGCACTTATTTACAACCTGTCAATGTGACTGTGAGCTTTATAATACTGTTTAGCTGAATACAGATGTAGCCAAACCTTAATTATTTACAAATTGGTTAAACTGGGATCTTTCGTGAAAGCTGGTCCCTGGCTAATTTGATTATCTTTTGTTATCTCATCTTATTTCAGTAAAGGCTGCAGTTCACATAGCAACCACTAAGGCAGGAAGTGTACTACAAATGTTTCCTGCAGTTCGTCAAAGCTGTTTTGTGTATTCCGTAACTCACAGCCCCATGAAGGAATTGTGACTAAAAATTGACATATGATATTAAAGGGAATACAGTAGGCATTTGTTAGACCATTGTGTTGGCATATGTTTTTAAATTAGCCGACATCAAGGTTGGTTTGTAATTTTCTTTTCTTCTGAAATATGTGGCCCTTGGCTCTGTGATTAGAGATGAGCGAGTAGTGAAATATTCGAAATTTCGAATTTCGATTCGAATAGACCGCGTTACTCGACTACTCGACCGATTATCGAATCCCATTATAGTCTATGGGAAAAAAATGCTCGCCACTTGGAAATCTCAATTCGACCACTTGGAGGTCACCAAGTCCACCCTGAAACATCAGAAAATGATGCCAACACTGCTGGAATGCAACTGGGACAGCAGGGGAAGCATGTCTGGGTGCATATAACGCGCCCAAGTCGCACTATTACGCCACTATCACTGCCACTCAACAATACACTCCAAACACAATATAACTTCTACGTAAAGTGAGACAAGACGAGGAATCCTTCTTTCCTCTACATTGCCATGGACCCCAAGCCAAACTGTACAAAAAAGAAGAACAAAATTCTGCACCCCTTAAAATCACGTTGCCTATGACAACCACAGATGGCATAGGCAAGGGGGAAAATAAATAGACCCCACCCCTAATTGTCATTGTGTGTGTGTGTGTGTGTGTGTGTGTGTGTGTGTGTGAGATGTGGTCAGACATGTCCTCTTGTGTCATTGTGTCACCCCAGCAGTAAGGGAAGCTTAAAGGAGGAGGTATGTTACAGTGTGTTACCCCAGCAGTGAGGGAAGCTTACAGGAGGAGGTTTGTTACAGTGTGTCACCCCAGCAGTCAGGGAAGCTTACAGGAGGAGGTTTGTTACAGTGTGTCACCCCAGCAGTCAGGGAAGCTTACAGGAGGAGGTTTGTTACATTGTGTCACCCCTGCAGTCAGGGAAGCTTACAGGAGGAGGTTTGTTACATTGTGTCACCCCAGCAGTAAGGGAAGCTTACAGGAGGAGGTTTGTTACAGTGTGTCACCCCAGCAGTAAGGGAAGCTTACAGGAGGAGGTTTGTTACTGTGTGTTACCCCAGCAGTAAGGGAAGCTTAAAGGAGGAGGTTTGTTACATTGTGTCACCCCAGCAGTCAGGGAAGCTTACAGGAGGAGGTTTGTTACAGTGTGTCACCCCAGCAGTAAGGGAAGCTTAGAGCTGAGACCTCTTAAAAATTGTGTGGAGTCCCAAGAGCTGAGACCTCTTAAAAATTGTGTGGAGGCCCAAGAGCTGAGACCTCTTAAAAATTGATTGTATTAAGCCCAAGAGGTGAGCCATAATTTTTTTTATTAATACAGCAATTCTACGGCGGTTAAGGAGGAGGAGGAGGAGGAGGAAATGGCACTTCATACAGATGGCACTTCACTCTTGGCTGCTTTCCACTGTTGTACAAGCAAAGTCCGGGTCAATCCACTTGCTGTTCATTTTGATTAGCGTCAGCCTGTCGGCACTGTCGGTTGACAGGCGGCTGCGCTTATCGGTTATAATGCCCCCGGCTGCGCTGAACACCCTCTCTGATAGCACGCTGGCGGCAGGGCAGGCAAGCACCTCCAAGGCGTACAGGGACAGTCTTCCCCTTTGTTGTGTGCTGCCACTGCGGTCCAGACCTCCAGCCAGGACACCTCCACATCTGCCTCTGCCTCGGCTACTTTGGGGCCTTCTCCTTCAGCCCCCCCTTCCCCCGCATCTTCGTCTGCACCTTCCATCTCCTCGTCCCATCAACTGTCCATCTCGCAGGCGTTCAACCGCAGGTGGAAGTACGCCTCCAGTCACCCCCAAGCCCAAGCCTTAACCTGCCTCATCTCCAAACTGCTGGCCCTGGAGATGTTGCCGTTTAGGCTTGTGGAGACGCAGGCCTTCCGCGACCTGATGGCGGCTGCCGCACCTCGCTATTCCGTCCCTAGCCGCCACTATTTTTCCGGTGTGGCGTCCCCGCCCTGCACCAGCACGTGTCGCGTAACATCAGGCGGGCCCTGAGGTACGCAGTCAGCGCAAAGGTCCACTTGACCACCGACTCGTGGACAAGCGCTTGCGGCCAAGGACGCTACATCTCTTTGACGGCACACTGGGTGAATGTTGTGGAAGCGGGGACGGGGTCGCAAACAGGGACGGCCTACATACCACCCCCACCCAAGATTGCCAGCATGGGTTCTGATAGACCCCCCTCCTCTTCCTCCTCCTCCTCCTCCTCCTCTGCCTTAACATCGCCCTCAGCCCCTAGCTGGAAGCGTTGCAGCACTGGCGCGGGGAGACGTCAGCAGGCGGTGCTTAAGCTCATCAGCTTGGGCGACAGGAAGCACAGCGCCGCAAAGGTGAGGCACGCCATATTGCAGCAGACAGAGATGTGGCTGTCGCCGCTGCAGCTAGGACCAGGCATGGTCGTGTGCGATAACGACCGTAACCTGGTGGCGGCTCTGGAGCTTGCAGAACTCAATCACGTACCATGCCTGGCCCACGTTTTTAATTTGGTAGTACAAAAGTTTCTAAAGACTTACCCCAACCTGGCAGAGCTACTGGTCAAAGTGCGGCGCTTGTGCGCTCACTTTCGGAAGTCAACTGTAGCTGCTGCTAGCTTAAAAAAAATCCAGCAACGCCTCCATTTGCCTCAACATCGGCTGTTGTGCGACCTGCCCACTCGCTGGAATTCCACCTATTGCATGTTGGCCAGGGTGTGTGAGCAGCAGAGAGCATTGATGGAGTACCAGATGATGCATCCACGCGTGCATCCAACTCAGCTCCCTCAGTTTGCCAACCACGAGTGGCCATGGATGGCAGACATATGCGATGTATTGCGTATCTTTGAGGAGTCCACTAAGAAGGTCAGCAGCGAGGACGCTATAGTGAGCGTAACCATCCCGCTCCTATGCGTCCTTAAAGAATCGCTCATCGCAATAAGGGAGAACGCATTGCACACAGAGGAGACGGGGGTAGGAGGAGACGCAACGCAGGTAGACAGTCAGACCACACTTTTGTCTGCTGCTCGGTGGCAGTTGCAGGAGGAGGAGGAGGAGGACAACGTGGAGGTGGCTGTGGAAGAGGATGCTGGCGGCGAGGGTAGCAGTCAGGCTGTGTGCGTCCCATTGGTTCAGCGCGGATGGGGCGGAGAGGAGGAGGAAGAGGAGGAAATGGAAAATGATCCTTCTGGTGGGGGCAGTGACGTCATGCCTACTCAGAGTCTGGCACACATGGCTGACTTCATGCTGGGCTGCTTTTCCCGGGACATACGTGTTGTCCGGATATTGGAGAACAAACTATACTGGGTCTTCGCACTCCTGGACCCCCGGTATAAAGATAACTTCTCCTCTTTTATTCCGGTAGAGGAGAGGACGAATCGATTACTGGAATACCAGAGGGAACTCTTGCAGAACATGATGCAGATTTTCCCACCCAGCATCGCTGGCGGCAGAGAGGAGAGTGTCTCCCAGAGTCTGACAACATCGATCAGGCCCACAGCCACCAGGGGAACACTCTCCAAGGTGTGGGACACGTTCATGTCACCCCCTCGTGCAACTTCCATCACTGCGGGGCCCGCTATCAGCAGGAGGGACAAGTATCGGCGGATGTTGCGGGACTACCTGGCAGACCACACCCCTGTCCTCCCCGATCCCTCGGCGCCCTACACTTACTGGGTCTCCAAGTTGGACACGTGGCTGGAAGGCAGTGGCAGCAAGACCGGGGGCGCAGGTTGTATTGCGTTTGCTCTCTCCCACTCAGCCCAGTGCTTGACTTCCAAGTGACGACGCATGCCTGAGGTGGTCAGATTGCTCTTCTCAGAGCCCCTACTCAGTTTTGAGTGGCAGATTGCGCAAACCGCGCTCAGTTTGTCGTCCGCGCAAACATTAAAAAATCTCCACACCACAGAAGTACGAGGCCTCGATGGGGGAGCTTCGCGCGACTGCCTGCTGCCGGGAAGAGCTTCGGCCCTGCTGGCTGTGGCCTGCCTTCTCTGTCTGGACTGTCCTCTGCCTCTGGACTGTCCTCTGCCTCTTGCTGCCTTATTCGGTGATGCGCAGACCGCATCTCCACTGCTTTCCCCGCTGGACATCACCCCTGTCCAAGTGGGGTCGGTCATTTCGTCGTCCACCACCTCCTCTTCCACTTCCTCTCTCTGCTCCTCCTCCTGCCCACTGGACATTCCAACAGCCTCCCTTGATGGCAACTGCGTCTCATCATCATCGCTCATGATAGCAGATGCTGGTTCTGGGTCCACATCACTAGCAGATGGCGGATACTCAAGTGTTTGGGCATCACTACAAACAAATTCCTCTGCTAGCTCCTGGGATTCTTGCAGCACATCTGGAAAAGGACCCGAAAAGAGGTCCTGGGAGGGGTCAAGGGTGGGCTGACTCTGTTGGCCAGGTTGGGAGGAAGGAGGGTCAGAGTGAGACTGTGTGGATGACTGGGTGGTGGACAAGTGACTGGAAGCGTTATCGGCCATCCATTGCACCACCTGTTCACGCTGCTCAGGCCTCAACAGAGGTGTACCCCGCCCCCCGCATAACTGTCCCATAAAGGCAGGGAAGCTGGATGAGCGTAATGCTGGTGGCCCCTCACCAGCACGCATTGTATCCCCACTGGCTTCAATGTGGTTTGTGCCCCCACCAGCATTTCCGCGCCCCCGTCCTCGTCCACGTCCCTTTGCGCTAGCCCTCCGCATTTCAGACGTTTTACTTTTTTGGCCACGCGTTATGCCAAATATAAATATATTTTTTAGGAGAACACCTGGCTATACAGCCGTATACTGCCAGAAGGTGAAATGGTGCCTATACGCACCGGGTATATAACAGTCTTTTGTTGGTAAAGAGGACACAAAACAGTAGTGCCAAATATAAATATATTTTTTAGGAGAACACCTGGCTATACAGCCGTATACTGCCAGAAGGTGAAATGGTGCCTATACGCACCGGGTATATAACAGGGTTTTGTTGGTAAAGAGGACACAAAACAGTAGTGCCAAATATAAATATATTTTTTAGGAGAACACCTGGCTATACAGCCGTATACTGCCAGAAGGTGAAATGGTGCCTATACGCACCGGGTATAAAACAGTGTTTTGTTGGCACAGAGAACACAAAACAGTATTGCAAAATATAGTTTTGTATATAGGTGCTAATACACCACTGAAGTCTTTCTGTCCCTATTCCAGCAGCAGCTACCCCTCACTAAAGCAGCCGTTTTGAGCAGAGTGTATATAGTTTTGTATATAGGTGGTAATACACCACTGAAGTCTTTCTGTCCCTATTCCAGCAGCAGCTACCCCTCACTAAAGCAGCCGTTGTGTGCAGTGTGTATATAGCTAGAATGAGCTATATACTGTTCAGCATAGTAGCCCTAATAAGGACTCTCAATGACTCTCTTGTCTTCTGGTAGCTGGTATATATGGTGGTAAATGCGATATTCTGAGCTTCTGGGGCCCTGCCTGCCTACATATGAGCTATATACTGTTCAGCATAGTAGCCCTAATAAGGGCTCTCAATGACTCTCTTGTCTTCTGGTAGCTGGTATATATGGTGGTAAATGCGATATTCTGAGCTTCTGGGGCCCTGCCTGCCTACATATGGGCTATATACTGTTCAGCATAGTAGCCCTAATAAGGGCTCTCAATGACTCTCTTGTCTTCTGGTAGCTGGTATATATGGTGGTAAATGCGATATTCTGAGCTTCTGGGGCCCTGCCTGCCTACATATGGGCTATATACTGTTCAGCATAGTAGCCCTAATAATAAGGACTCTCAATGACTCTCTTGTCTTCTGGTAGCTGGTATATATGGTGGTAAATGCGATATTCTGAGCTTCTGGGGCCCTGCCTGCCTACATATGAGCTATATACTGTTCAACATAGTAGCCCTAATAATAAGGACTCTCAATGACTCTCTTGTCTTCTGGTAGCTGGTATATATGGTGGTAAATGCGATATTCTGAGCTTCTGGGGCCCTGCCTGCCTAAATATGAGCTATATACTGTTCAACATAGTAGCCCTGATAAGGGCTCTCAATGACTCTCTTGTCTTCTGGTAGCTGGTATATATGGTGGTAAATGCGATATTCTGAGCTTCTGGGGCCCTGCCTGCCTACATATGAGCTATATACTGTTCAGCATAGTAGCCCTAATAATAAGGACTCTCAATGACTCTCTTGTCTTCTGGTAGCTGGTATATATGGTGGTAAATGCGATATTCTGAGCTTCTGGGGCCCTGCCTGCCTACATATGAGCTATATACTGTTCAACATAGTAGCCCTAATAATAAGGACTCTCAATGACTCTCTTGTCTTCTGGTAGCTGGTATATATGGTGGTAAATGCGATATTCTGAGCTTCTGGGGCCCTGCCTGCCTAAATATGAGCTATATACTGTTCAACATAGTAGCCCTAATAAGGGCTCTCAATGACTCTCTTGTCTTCTGGTAGCTGGTATATATGGTGGTAAATGCGATATTCTGAGCTTCTGGGGCCCTGCCTGCCTACATATGAGCTATATACTGTTCAGCATAGTAGCCCTAATAATAAGGACTCTCAATGACTCTCTTGTCTTCTGGTAGCTGGTATATATGGTGGTAAATGCGATATTCTGAGCTTCTGGGGCACTGCTTGCCTACATATGAGCTATATACTGTTCAGCATAGTAGCCCTAATAATAAGGACTCTCAATGACTCTCTTGTCTTCTGGTAGCTGGTATATATGGTGGTAAATGCGATATTCTGAGCTTCTGGGGCCCTGCCTGCCTACATATGGGCTATATACTGTTCAGCATAGTAGCCCTAATAAGGGCTCTCAATGACTCTCTTGTCTTCTGGTAGCTGGTATATATGGTGGTAAATGCGATATTCTGAGCTTCTGGGGCCCTGCCTGCCTACATATGGGCTATATACTGTTCAGCATAGTAGCCCTAATAATAAGGACTCTCAATGACTCTCTTGTCTTCTGGTAGCTGGTATATATGGTGGTAAATGCGATATTCTGAGCTTCTGGGGCCCTGCCTGCCTACATATGGGCTATATACTGTTCAGCATAGTAGCCCTAATAAGGGCTCTTAATGACTCTCTTGTCTTCTGGTAGCTGGTATATATGGTGGTAAAAGCGATATTCTGAGCTTCTGGGGCCCTGCCTGCCTACATATGAGCTATATACTGTTCAGCATAGTAGCCCTAATAAGGGCTCTCAATGACTCTCTTGTCTTCTGGTAGCTGGTATATATGGTGGTAAATGCGATATTCTGAGCTTCTGGGGCCCTGCCTGCCTACATATGGGCTATATACTGTTCAGCATAGTAGCCCTAATAAGGGCTCTTAATGACTCTCTTGTCTTCTGGTAGCTGGTATATATGGTGGTAAATGCGATATTCTGAGCTTCTGGGGCCCTGCCTGCCTACATATGAGCTATATACTGTTCAGCATAGTAGCCCTAATAATAAGGACTCTCAATGACTCTCTTGTCTTCTGGTAGCTGGTATATATGGTGGTAAAAGCGATATTCTGAGCTTCTGGGGCCCTGCCTGCCTACATATGAGCTATATACTGTTCAGCATAGTAGCCCTAATAATAAGGACTCTCAGTGACTCTCTTGTCTTCTGGTAGCTGGTATATATGGTGGTAAAAGCGATATTCTGAGCTTCTGGGGCCCTGCCTGCCTACATATGAGCTATATACTGTTCAGCATAGTAGCCCTAATAATAAGGGCTCTCAATGACTCTCTTGTCTTCTGGTAGCTGGTATATATGGTGGTAAATGCGATATTCTGAGCTTCTGGGGCCCTGCCTGCCTACATATGGGCTATATACTGTTCAGCATAGTAGCCCTAATAAGGGCTCTTAATGACTCTCTTGTCTTCTGGTAGCTGGTATATATGGTGGTAAATGCGATATTCTGAGCTTCTGGGGCCCTGCCTGCCTACATATGGGCTATATACTGTTCAGCATAGTAGCCCTAATAATAAGGACTCTCAATGACTCTCTTGTCTTCTGGTAGCTGGTATATATGGTGGTAAATGCGATATTCTGAGCTTCTGGGGCCCTGCCTGCCTACATAGGAGCTATATACCGTTCAGCATAGTAGCCCTAATAAGGGCTCTTAATGACTCTCTTGTCTTCTGGTAGCTGGTATACATGGTGGTAAATGCGATATTCTGAGCTTCTGGGGCCCTGCCTGCCTACATAGGAGCTATATACCGTTCAGCATAGTAGCCCTAATAAGGGCTCTTAATGACTCTCTTGTCTTCTGGTAGCTGGTATATATGGTGGTAAAAGCGATATTCTGAGCTTCTGGGGCCCTGCCTGCCTACATAGGAGCTATATACCGTTCAGCATAGTAGCCCTAATAATAAGGGCTCTCAATGACTCTCTTGTCTTCTGGTAGCTGGTATATATGGTGGTAAATGCGATATTCTGAGCTTCTGGGGCCCTGCCTGCCTACATATGGGCTATATACTGTTCAGCATAGTAGCCCTAATAAGGGCTCTTAATGACTCTCTTGTCTTCTGGTAGCTGGTATATATGGTGGTAAATGCGATATTCTGAGCTTCTGGGGCCCTGCCTGCCTACATATGGGCTATATACTGTTCAGCATAGTAGCCCTAATAATAAGGACTCTCAATGACTCTCTTGTCTTCTGGTAGCTGGTATATATGGTGGTAAATGCGATATTCTGAGCTTCTGGGGCCCTGCCTGCCTACATAGGAGCTATATACCGTTCAGCATAGTAGCCCTAATAAGGGCTCTTAATGACTCTCTTGTCTTCTGGTAGCTGGTATACATGGTGGTAAATGCGATATTCTGAGCTTCTGGGGCCCTGCCTGCCTACATAGGAGCTATATACCGTTCAGCATAGTAGCCCTAATAAGGGCTCTTAATGACTCTCTTGTCTTCTGGTAGCTGGTATATATGGTGGTAAAAGCGATATTCTGAGCTTCTGGGGCCCTGCCTGCCTACATATGAGCTATATACTGTTCAGCATAGTAGCCCTAATAAGGGCTCTCAATGACTCTCTTGTCTTCTGGTAGCTGGTATATATGGTGGTAAATGCGATATTCTGAGCTTCTGGGGCCCTGCCTGCCTACATATGAGCTATATACTGTTCAGCATAGTAGCCCTAATAAGGGCTCTCAATGACTCTCTTGTCTTCTGGTAGCTGGTATATATGGTGGTAAATGCGATATTCTGAGCTTCTGGGGCCCTGCCTGCCTACATATGAGCTATATACTGTTCAACATAGTAGCCCTAATAAGGGCTCTTAATGACTCTCTTGTCTTCTGGTAGCTGGTATATATGGTGGTAAAAGCGATATTCTGAGCTTCTGGGGCCCTGCCTGCCTACATATGGGCTATATACTGTTCAGCATAGTAGCCCTAATAATAAGGACTCTCAATGACTCTCTTGTCTTCTGGTAGCTGGTATGTATGGTGGTAAATGCGATATTCTGAGCTTCTGGGGCCCTGCCTGCCTACATAGGAGCTATATACCGTTCAGCATAGTAGCCCTAATAAGGGCTCTTAATGACTCTCTTGTCTTCTGGTAGCTGGTATATATGGTGGTAAAAGGTATATTCTGAGCTTCTGGGGCCCTGCCTGACTAAATAGAAAATGAGCTATATACTGTTCAGCGTAGCAGCCCTAATAAGGGCTATTAAGGACTGTCTTGTCTTCTGGTAGCTGGTATATATGGTGGTAAAAGCGATATTCTGAGCTTCTGGGGCCCTGCCTGCCTACATAGGAGCTATATACTGTTCAGCATAGTAGCCCTAATAATAAGGACTCTCAATGACTCTCTTGTCTTCTGGTAGCTGGTATATATGGTGGTAAATGCGATATTCTGAGCTTCTGGGGCCCTGCCTGCCTACATATGAGCTATATACCGTTCAGCATAGTAGCCCTAATAAGGGCTCTTAATGACTCTCTTGTCTTCTGGTAGCTGGTATATATGGTGGTAAAAGCGATATTCTGAGCTTCTGGGGCCCTGCCTGCCTACATAGGAGCTATATACTGTTCAGCATAGTAGCCCTAATAAGGGCTCTTAATGACTCTCTTGTCTTCTGGTAGCTGGTATATATGGTGGTAAATGCGATCTTCCGAGCTTCTGGGGCCCTGCCAGCTACAGCCTGTCTTTCCCTGCTGTGAGCGTCTGTCCCTCACTAAGTTCAAGCTGCTAATGCTGACGAAGAGGAAGTGCTGAGTTTTGTAGATTCGAGGTCACATGGTTTTTCCAGCCAATGCGTGTAGACGCCGTTCTCGCGATGCCAGCGTCCTCCCAGGACCTGTCCCACCCCCCCTGCATGGTGATTGGTGTAAAAAACGCGCCAGGGAAGGTGTGAGGGGAAACGAATTGTGAGTGCGCCATCGCCGCTGTACTCGATCGAAATCGAGTATGACGAATAGCGTAGTATTCGATCAAATACCGACTCGGTCGAATACTACTCGCTCATCTCTATCTGTGATACCACATAATAATCAGCGTAATGGCAGGGTCTGTAAATGCACAAGATATTGCTTCTCATTACATTCATTGCATTCTCATATTGCTGATCAAGCTAGCCGTGCCCCTCCCTCTCTCCCAGTGTCCACAATCTGATGATGAATGGTGGAGGTAGGGGTGCAGGCTCTGTTATCTTGTTCCAAAGCTGCTATTGTGATACCTAATCATAACCACAAGCACATGTGCAGCCATGGGTGTTTCAAATGCTACTAAGTTGTGGCGGTGATTGAAACGCTAATTAGACACAACATCTATGTATATGCTAATTAGGGTCTCTGCAGGGAAGGGGGAGAGAGACCAGAGTGGTGGAATGGAGCTGGCTGTAATAGCTCAGGCATAATATTAGTGTGCTTGTTCTTGCTGAGCTGGCAAACGGGGTGGAGCTATAGACCACCAATTGAATCCTATGGTCGGTGGCCAATGGCAAAAATTCAGGAGGTGTGCAACTTTTTTCTGATTCCTGTAGCAGCTGCGTTTTGACCAGAAGGAAGAGGGCAGCCATGGTGAGTTGAGCTGCTAAATGATAGTTTATGTACTCCTACAGTGCAGTTCCTTTAATGAAACAGTGTGTGTGTGTGTGCTTATTGCCATGCTGAAGCTATGATAGTTTATGAGCCACCTGGTGTCTGCATACTATATAGAAGCCAAATTCAATTTCTCAGTAATATCCAATTTTAAAACAATAGTGAAATAATAATATCTCAAATAGAAAGACGTAGCCAATTGTTATTCAGCCAAGAGAAAAAGTAAAGGCGGACTTATCTGTATAATACAATGTTATCATTTATTTCTAGTACTTTTTAATTTTATCATTTATTTTGCCCATTCATGTTACTTTATAAACTTTGTGCATGCATATATGTTCATCTTTGTCATGGGATACAATCAGTTTTTTTGTACTTTATTGTAAAACTTCTATGAAAACTAAAAAGGCTTGCTTCTCCTCTGTGGTATAAAAGCCTCCGTGCCCAGTGGACTATCTTGGTAGGTCAACAAGGAAGGAGTCGGGGGGACCTGTGTCCCTCCTCGCTAATGATACTGCCGGGGCATCAAGAAGATCACAGTGCACTGGACCAGGAGGGAGCCTGGTGGGGAAGAGAGGCTTTTTGATTTGTTTGTGAACTGGTAAGAAGCCCAAGGGAAACCTATACCAGTTTACAGAGAGGTGATGGTCAGGCATTGGCAGGTGGCATGACAGATAATTTGACTATCCAAGATGCGGTGAACTGGGAAGAATCAGCAAATGTCCAAATCAAGCTTTACTACGGACACAAAGCCCATCGCTAATCAGTACCCTGCTGGGCACAGATTTTTAAGGGAAGGTCTAGGTCTATATAAATGGTGGCACTGTGGCAGATTTTTCAGACCAGGATAGAATCAGGTTAGTCTGAGGAAATGGATAGCCAGCCTGTAATGAGTTTTATCTACAGACAGCTGAGACCGCTCAACCACAATCACCATCTGGTCCGAGCACACTATGTTCCCTCCACAAATACAGTTACTAGGAAATACAATCAGACGGACACTGACTTCTATTATTCATGTAGTAAGTCAAGAGGAAGCAACTTTATGAATAATGGCTGGGACACATTAAGTCCCATTGAGGTCATAGTTACTTTTTTAAGGTTGCGCTGACACAATTAAAGCCCCCTCCATAGCAACAACTATATAAAAAAAGGGCTTTATACATTCAAATACCGTGGTCTCTCATCTGGCTTTATAATGTTTGCGATATTGTAGAAAATGGTTGGAGATTGCTTCATTTAAGTGATGAGCTTCAGCTTCAGGCAATAGTTATAATTATATTGCATATTGGTACAACTTGAATGGAAGCACTGGGGGTCATGCTATTTATTTTCTGAAGTAGGTTTAACGTTGGGTGCACTTTCGGGTGGGAACTAAGATATACATCTCAGTGAGCTTTTTTACTTTAACAGGCAAAATGTGCAGTAAAAAATGATTGTGCTAATGTTTCCCAAAAAATAGCTTGCTCCTGGGGTAGGGCATTTTTACAAGTGAGGAACGTTTGTCATGTTTCAAAATTTGTATTTTCTTGAGTATTATTTTGCGACCAACTCATTTTAAATATTGAAACAAAGAATACAACCATCTACAGAATCTCATTTCCATTTGTTGTTCAGTGGAAAAATAATAATAGTATGCAAAAGGTTCTGCACCTGCAACGGCTTATTTTACACTGAAATAAAGAGATCTCTATACATACTGCATAACTAGTTATTTGTACAGAACTTGCATTGGGACTTGTCAGTAATGTAAATGCAGGACCTAGTTGTCACCAAGGGCCTTATTTAAAGTGGACCAACACCCAGGATTTTGACTATCCTGGGTCTTGGTCCACTTCGGTGGGGCACCCCCGATCGGGGTGCCCCGCTGTGTGAAACCCCCCCGATCACCCGGAAAACTCACCTCTCCCCGCTCCCACGTGGCCGCGCTGTGCAATCAGCGCGGACGGACAAGCGATCTGACAGCAATGGACAAGCGGCTCCTCCGCCGCCGCCTCCCTCACGTCTAGAGGGCCGCGAGGGAGGCAAGGTAAGGGGATTTGGGGCGTTTGGGGGGTTTCACCCCGCGGGACATCCCGATCTCGGATGTCCCGCGGGGAGGGAGGTGATCGGCCCGGGAATCTTATAGATTCCCGGGCCAATCACGGGAGGGTGATGGTCCACTTTAAGAAGCGCCAACTCCAGGTAGTACCACGTAGCGTCAGGTGAACGCCGGGCGCCGTATGTGAAAACCATATGAATGTAAGTCAATCTGGTGGGCGCCTCTAATAGCGTCGAATGTATCACTAGCAGTGGCTCAGTGTAAAGCAGTGGCGCCACGTAGCACCTGTCATTCGTAGCGTTCTCCCATGCAATTCAATGGTCTTTAATTTGCTTGTGTATAAATAGAGTTTGGACCTACTTTTCCCCACTATTTTAGCATATGATTGTTTTGGTTCTCCTGGCCAGCAACAAAAGACTTATATTGTCATTTATTTATTTATTTTTTGTCAGAATTGTATATGCAGTTCAGCCATTGCAGTGTCAGTGTTACAATGTAGAAGCAATGTCATTCCATGTGTTTTCACACTGGTTCTGGTGTATATGTATTCATAAACAGACATTTTTTATATTGCTTCCGGAACTCGTCGCTAGAGCGCCCAGTTTTATAGAGCCGACAATGGCTTTGTGTTTTTTTCTTAAATATGGGCTTCAGTGCTGAGCATCGGATACACTTAACTGGCGCTACCTATTGTTCGCTGCAGTGTTGTCCTGTTGTTATATGTAGCGTCACATTGGGTAGCTTTCCCTCGGGCGCTACATGAAACAATAGCAGCATCGGTACGCTCAGGTGCTGCATTAATTCAGGGACAGCGCTCACCTAAAGGAAGTTAAATAAACAGGAAGTTAAACAAGATGGTTGAAAACCCCCCATCCATTTTAATCCTCCAGACATCACATTTATCAATGATGGACAGGATACTACAGCGTCACTTGTCCAGCGGCAAGGCTTCATTATAAAGCGAGACACCCATTTGCAGCGTACTCTTGCGGACGTTCTAAGCACAGCTACATAGACGCACAAATGGCAATACGTGGCGCTAGTCTTAAATCAGCCTCCAAATGTAATTTTTTTTTGGGTTTTCTAAAATTGATTAATATGGCTTCTTTTGCTTACCAAATTAGTAATTTGGACACCAACAACTAAAGCACTGCTTAAACACACAGTCCCCAGCAGTGATTTCTTATAACTGTAATGATAAAACGCCAACCAGCGCCTGAAAAAATAATGCCAATCTTTTCAAAGAGGAAAAAATTCACGAGTACACTGCGCAGCTCCGGAAAAACGGCGGTACAAAGAGGAGCTCACTGACGCTGGGATAATCGTCAGTCGGGTCCAGCAGGAGCTGACATAGGCTGTCAAATACCTAGAGCAACAATCAAAGCAAATTACTTAGCATTGGGTGCTGTGACTTCTAGCACCATTGTGGTCCACAGTGCAGCCGCATTCTGTGGCTCATTGCCTGTCAGTCCTGGGGGTGGCCCAACCTGGTGGCCAACCCTCCCCAGCTCCAGTGGCGTGCACAAAACCATTGGAGACAGAAAAAAGTGGGTGGCCGGCATCCCTGGTAGTCACACGCACCACTGTCATACTTTTGCCCATTTGGGGAACCGCAGCAACGACCAAGAAAAGATGGCACGGGAGGCTTGTAGATAAGTACTTTACAGTAATATATGTTTCGACACTCCATTGCTACCATTTGATCATTTTAATACAAGAACACTAATAAGAATGGGATTTTTATTGCCTAACTAGAGCACAGAAAATCGCATAATTCTATACTGACCTCGAATAATAAAATTGGTGTACAGTGAATCTGCGTTGAGGAATAAGATTGCTTACAAATGTCAAATATAAAATCAATGTCAACAAGCATCTAAAGCAGCCAATAAATGAGTAAAATACCCAGTCTGGATTTAAGCCTTTTCACATTTGCACAAGTTTAAACTGCCGATGAGAACAAAGTCTTCTCCGTCGAGGTGAAATATCCCACCTGGGAAGAGCTGAAACCCAACAGAAGGTCTACATCATCTTAGAAAACCGGGTGAACGCTGACAGAAAGGTCAATCTCTTCAGAGGAATGAAGACGCTTCAGGTATAAATCAATATCATCTACTTGCATGAGCCAATCTCTGTTGATTTCTTCCATGTTGTGTCAGAAAGACCTTTGAAGAGTCTGTGTCTTCTTTGCTTTTGGCTAATAAAGACAATATGACGACTAATATCAATTGAAGTTTGTGTGATAGTATAAAAAAAAACATGTTCACACATCTGTAAGCTCGAAAAAGGGATTTATTTGAGAATTGTCGAGTAAAATATAAAATATGTGGTTATTCCCACTTTGGTCACTAGATGGGGGTATAAGACCACAAATGAGAGAAGCAGATTGTTATTCAAGCTCAGAATTGCCCTTTAGGATGAGTCAGGGGGCATAAGATACAACAGGGAACTGCTGAGATTGGTTGGGAGCTTTTTGTAGGGAAATTGGCAGGCAACATTTATGAGCAGAGGTATTATAAGGGTAAGCCAGGAGATCATCTATAACCATGCTAAAGGAAAGACTAGAGTAGCCTCCTTGTGTAACACAGCTGGTGGGGCTACTACATAGAAGAGGCCCGGGTGCAGTCGAGGTCCAAGGTGGCCGATCTGATACCACGAACGCGTGGCAAGTGCACGCGTACCCGTTCCCACTGGTGCTTTCCAATGTCCTTGGCTTGTGGGAAGCCAAGGACGTGTGCAGTCTTGCAGGACTGGCAGGCCAGATTGCGCATGCACCAGCTGGGGTCCAAGATACTGCATGCACTACTGAGCATGTGCAGCAGGCCTATGGCACTGGGAAGATGCCTGTAAATCTGCCAGAAGTGAAGTCGCCTCCTGTTCTGTGTTATGCTCTGACTCAAATTTGGCTCTGGATACCGACCCCGACTGTCTCGGACCCTTTGGCTTTTGATACTGACCCCACTCCGTCTCTGACCCCCTGGCTTTGGACACTGATCTCTCTCTGGCTTTCGCCCCCCTGCTTGGATGACTACCTGTTTTGGCTCTCTGAACTTCGGCACTGGATTACGTCTTTCCCAGGCTCTGGACCCTCTGGCTTCTCTGCATCAGCTCCCCCCCCCCCCCCCCCCCGAAAACCTGGACTGGACTTTTCCCATATTTGGGCTCACTGGCCACTGGTGATAGTAGTGGGACCCTGACTTTTCTACAGGACAGTCTGACCCTCCTTGCAGAAGGCCCCTGTGAAAACCAGACCTGTTGGCAGACTCCCCACGCTCAAGCCAGTGCGTGGTATAGCATTCTACCTGTCAATTACAGTCAGCTTTAATTCATTATTGTTTTTCGTTTATCCCTCAGTTCCTGATTCTGCATCATCCTCACACTTGACACTCTGGCCCTCCCCTCTGCTGAGTTTCCCCAGTCTCCACCCTCTGGTGAGGCCACAGGCAGTATTGCTGGCAGCTGTCGGTATCTACATCGGCCGATACACAAACAGGTATGTGGCAGTTGGAAGCGAGTAAGAGAGATGAGGTCTATGCAGAGAGAGTTGTGGTCCATGGAGGAAGAAACCCAGGGGGGTTCCTGGTGTGGATGTAACAGAGGAGGTGCCCATTAAGAGTAGAGAGGATTCAAAGGAACTGACAGGTCATGATGGAGGAGCCACTGTGTCTGAGACTCCAGTAAAGTCTGTATGAGAACTCTGCCCTGCAGTGACTGTTGTGTGAGGGAGAAGCCCTCTTGTTGCTGGATAATAGGGACGCCTGATTAGGATAGATTCCCTGTGTGTTTTACTCGGTGACAGATCGGTGGCCCCTCTGCTAATGCTATTCTGCCAGTCTCACTCTGGGATACCCCATGCGGTTTCCACTACGGGGGGTGCTCAGCTCAAAGTTAGGTGGTGGAGGCTCAAATCCCCCTCTGGAAAAGGGCCTATATTTAATAAACAGTGCTGCCTGGCCCCTATGCTGACAAGCAAGACTACCTGTGTTTGGGTCTTGATAGACACCTATTTAACCCATTCAATGAAACATTCTAATAAGCAAATGTACCTGTGTCCTGCCTGAAAGACACAACACCATTTAACCTTTACACCGAAAAGTAATTATGAAGCAATTGTGCCTGTGTTTGCTATCTACAAGCTATGCAAGTTTATAGGCCTGTGAATTGTGACCTGTATATTTGCCTGTGATGTGTACTAAAGCATTTAATTTTTTTTCCATGGCAACAATAAAAGAAGCTGATTCTTCCATTTATCCTGCTTGCCATTTAGTGTCTGTTTGCAGAGATACCATCTTGTCAGCTCCCCATGCTGCGGCCCCATTAACCCTTACCCTCGGCTACCATACCTGTGTGTTGTGACAGTGCCTGAGATAATTTGACACCATGACATATTATGGAGGGCAATTCAAGCTGACCGTGATTACTGCTGATTAAACCCCAATAACTGAATTAAAGCGGCATTGAAGTGGCTGAACCTGCGCTTTGGTGTTGTCAGGTTGGAGAGTTCTCCTAAAGGAACTCTCTGCCAGGGGAGCAGATAACTTGTCCAGAGCAATGACACAGCATAGAGGTAATGCACTAAAGATGGTTTATTAAATAAAGGCAAAAGGAAACAAAAAGATCTTGGATTCAGATAAACAGTACAGAGCAAGGAAACAAAGCTAACTAACATAAGTACAACATATGAGGAAACAGAGGAATCCCTAAGGTGTTGGTGCAAAACAATCAAAGGGCCCAGGACAGGGGCCAGCAGCCTCCAGGAGCCGCTAGGAGGCCTGCTGTATGGAAGACAATGATCACAAAGGGGTCAAGTAGCCTCAGGGAAGTCAGGGAGAGGCCCACTTGCCACTTGATTCTGATGGAGACTCAGGTTCAGAGCACCAGAGGCACAGACCAAGAGACTCGAGCAAACACACAAGCCAAAATACTGCTGCACCAGGTGAAAGTAGGATCCAATTAAAAAAGCCTCACTCCAGGTGCAGCAGTAGAGGGGGAGAAAGAAGACAGGGTGCTGACACCCACTGGTGGCTGTCAAAACTGCGGGCCAGGTAATAAATGACGCCAGTCACCATCCGGGCATCAGCCGAACACCAGGATCTCACAGGTGTCTTGGTTGGTGTGCAATGGGTTTGGGGAAAAACTTGGAAGGCAAGTACCAGAGAGGTTTGAGTGAATTCTGGCACAGGTATGGGCAGGACCGACTCCAGGTTTATGTGGGCCCTTGGCCGGCATAGTCTCAGTGGGCCTCTTTGTGGTGAAGAGACGCGTCACATCACAGAGGGACGTCCCAAATCTAGATGCCCCCTAAGGATCATGCTATTCGGACCAAAACTCTACTTTTGGTCTACTTTGAAGCACACCAAACCCCTCTAAACCTGACCTTGGAGTCTAAACGAATCTAGATTCTCCTGCTTTGGATGCCCCTGTGTGTGACCCCCTCCCTCCCTTTGTTCATTACTTTCTTGCGGCAGTTTGAGTTACAAATTTGAGACACCCCTGTAAAGCGGACCAAAATTCAGGGATGGAATTGCTTGCATAGTGGGTATGTCAGCGATCCCATGGGGTGTCACACAGGAGGGTGTCACAAATTGGGATGCTCCAGGGATAGGAAATCAGCTGGGATGGGCAACTTAAAAGCAGAACAAAACCCAGCACTTCCTCCCCTGGAATCTAAATCGAGATGCCCCTTTGTGTGGAACCTCCACCATTCGAGCAGATGTGGGCACCAGCTGTGGTAGTGCCCTCCCAGGGTGCATGCTCGGAGGGCAGGGCCCCCCGGCAGCTGTCCCGCCTTGCCGGGTGCTGACGCCGTCCCTGGGTCTTGGTGCCAGCCCAGTCAGCGCTAAAGCAATGTGGCCAACTGGGAATGCTACCTATGACCAGCGACCTCCCCCCTTTCAAGTTGTAACTCTTACTTCTTTTTTTCACTCATTGTTTGTTGTTTTGTAGGTAGACAGATCAGCTTACTGGCATGTTGTAGTTTTGTTTGGTGTATTTTTTTGTTATATCCTGTCTGAAATAAAGCTTCCAGTCATATTGGCTCAGTCGGGTCACCAACGTGAAACAGTGAAACCTAACAACCTGCACGCTTTTGTCTTCTAAAGAAAATCCTTTGTATAGCTTCAAAGATCATTTGTAGTGAAGCCATGTAGGCTATAAATCAATATTGATTACACTCGGCTTTCTCTTTTATCCGTGTTTCATCTAAGGAGGTAATCCAAAAGATTTGGAGATCAGCTTGCCAATGCTCCGTGCCTCTCTGATCCTTTGATACTCTACCTGTACAGGAAGTTTATAGAGCCTTTTGCATTCAAGTGCACCTGACTTGAAGGCATCATATTGTTTCAACAAGGTAACTTTGTTTTTGTTTCCTATGGGGGTTTCCAGACAAAATATGGTAATGCTCTCAAAACCTTTCTGCCTTAAAGCGGACCTCCACCTTAAATAAGAGCCTATCTATGTTTCCCCCACCCCCTACATACAGATTGCCCACATTAATCCAAACCTTCACCCTGAATAAGAGTCTGTCTTGTATGTTTCTCCCCCTGTACATACAGATTGCCCACATTAATCCGGACCTTCACCCTGAATAAGAGTCTATCTTGTATGTTTCCCCTACCCCCTACATACAGATTGGTCACATTAATCCGGACCTTCACCCTGAATAAGGGCCTATCTTGTATGTTTCTCCCCCTGTACACACAGATTGCCCACATTAATCCAGACCTTCACCCTGAATAAGAGTCTATCTTGTATGTTTCCCCTATCCCCTACATACAGATTGCCCACATTAATCCGGACCTTCACCCTGAATAAGAGCCTATCTTGTATGTTTCTCCCCCTGTACATACAGATTGCCCACATTAATCCAGACCTTCACCCTGAATAAGAGTCTATCTTATATGTTCCCCCCTGTACATACAGATTGCCCACATTAATCCGGACCTTCACCCTGAATAAGAGCTTATCTTGTATGCTTCCCCCACCCCCTACGTACAGATAACCCACATTAAAAATCATCCTCCCTGCACCCATTGCATTTTTTAAAAACCTTTTAACATCCAAGATGGCGGACCGTGAAGTCTCAAGCTGCTTGCAGACAGGTAGTGTCTTCTGAATATGCCGCTCTGCATTCTGGGATTGCTGTCCTTTTCCTGACCTCAGCTTTGTGCAAAACACAGCTATATGCCCCTCCCTGCAATTTTCACCCCTCTACTCTCCTCAATATGCTATGCCTCTGAGGCAAGATGGCGGCGCCCAAATCCTAGAGTCCGGAATAGAGTTGAAGCCCACCGGGGGAAAGAATAATAAATAAGTGACTAAAAACTTAAAATCCCTTAATTTTATCTCCGATCTTATCTCCATGTCAGGGATCGCCGGACACCCTTCTCTCAACGCCCACAATCCCCAATCTCCTCCGCCTCTTGTGCCTATAGACAAGCCCCCGCTTGCTGGAGACACGGGTTTTGCCTCTCCAGACTCGGTTGCCCCCAGGACTTACTGGGGCAAAGATTGCTGGCTTACGGCAAAGGCGGATGAACTTTGGGGTATCCCACCAAACAGGAGTTCATGCGATAAAAGTCCGAAACGTCAAACCCAAGGGGTAAAGAAAAGAGTAGTCAGGACTAGCAAGGGGTCAAAGCCGGGAGGTCACACAACGCGGTATCCAAAGGGTAAAGCAGAGGCGAAGTCAGACAGGCGGAAGGTCGGTGCAGGCAGCGGACAGGAGTAGTCAAGGACAGAGCCGGATCAAAAACACTAGACATAGTTCAAAAGCACACCCAAGCTAGAAATGGCTATAACGGGACCCGGTGGTTCGGGCAGGAACATATGTAAAGGGTAACTGGGCAATGGGAAGGAGGAATGTACTGATTGGTGCAACTGTGATCTTGCTCCTGATAGGAGCAACCCCAGGGAATGGACCGCCGCGCGAGCGAGCACGTGTATGAACGTCGGGCGCGCCCCCCGAGAAGGAGGGAGAGGACGTTGCGCCCGCCGGGGAGGCGGAGGAGCCGCCGCAGACATCGGGGACCTCAGCCGCCGCCACTGCTGAGGGGGAGGCGGAGGCCGAAGCCCTACCGGAGAGCGAGGACGAGGAGGCGGCAGAGACCGCGCGGAGGCGACGCGGGTCAGGTCCCCAGGTAAGTTCCTGTAAAATATCATTATTTGTGATATTTCTTTCCCTTGTTTTCCTTAACAAGGACTGTTTTGGGCCATCCAGAATCTGATCTCAGCTATAGTAATTTAAGCAAAGTATTGGCCGAAACCAAAAATCAATAAATGGATTTAATATAAAATAGAGCTGATTACATTACAGGGAAATAATAATATGAATGGTGTAAATATGATATGAAGTTACAATGTACACAACTGTAAGCAGTGTCCATAGGAAAATCAAACTAGGGTCTTTGTCTCTCTTGGCCACCCCCCACCATACTGGCCATGTGGCGATCTCTTACATGTTGTCTGTTCAGAGACCCAAAGCAAAGAGACCGAAAGACCCTGTCTTTTGTCCTTAAAAAGTTATCCTCTCTCGCCATACCTTTCCCCTCCTCCAACTCTTCAATTCCACCTACTAGGTATGCACAACCTTGACCAATACTAACAAGCAGGTGCTAACTAAAGGGATCATCCCATATATACCCTTTGTACCTGGTGGGACTCCAGGGCTAGCCCACCTATAGATCCACAATATTAGTTGCACACTCCTATATTCATTAATACAATTTTATTAGAAAAATAGAGTACATACAAGTATTCCTACATACAGACAATACTACATATACACAATTAAAAAACATATAATAAAACCCAAAAAGTGGGGAGGAGCTTGGGGCTATAAATTTAGCCAGCAAGTAATTCAATCCAATACATATCCAATTATTAGTCCAATATAATTATCAGCAATGTGCCAATGGCGCTTATAAGAAGTGCTAAGTGCAAAGGTGCCTAGTGCCTAGTCTAGACGTGTGTCCTATCCAGACATCCCAGCGAAGTGGTGGAGGACCACGCAGTGCGTCGGTGAGGTAAGTGGGGAGGACACGGGGCTTGGCCGGGGATTTGATTATATTGATCTTATATGAACTCATTGCATGATCTTTATATAGGGAGTGTGTGGATGGCGCTTTTCTGATCTGATGTAGGCACTACATAGGTTATTATCAGAGTAGATGCACTATCTCTGTTTTGCACTTGGCACTTTATTTTAGAGTTTTTGGCATGCATGATTTGCACGATTTTTAATTTATTTATTTTTTGATAACTGCAAGTTCTTAGCAGTACCTCCTCCAACTCTTCCTATTACAAAACGTCACGTAACACTATACCTTACATATGGTTTAACTTAATTGGTCGAAGTTAAGGTAATTACTAGGAGAAGCTAAACCAAACATTACTTGAGGTTGTGTATACACATATACATATATACATATATCACACACATATATATAATGAACATTGAGGCAATTCACCAAAATAAACCTTATATTATATTATATTATATTATCTGTGCATCAGCCAGCCCTGGATCAGAATCATAATAACCAGGTAAAAATCCACAGACTCCATTCATCCAAGTTATCTATTTTCCAGTAATATTAGTGAGTTAATAATTAGGCCCTTATTTATCAAGGGATAGCGCCAGGTAGTGTCTCACTAGCGGCAGGTAGCGCCAGCTATCGGCGGCTACCGACTCCAGAACGCCAGGCGGCGGACACAATCACGCATTTATCACGCTAAATGAGGCTAGCGCCGACGAGAGCGTCAGCTAGCGCGGGATTCATCATGTAGCGGACTGCAACGAACAGCGCCGCTGCTAATCCCATCACAGCGCCAGGTATGACCTGTCGCTCCCTGGCGCTCTCCAATGCATTTCAATGGAGCAATCTTTAAATACTCATATTTAATTGATATTAATGTTTTTTTTTTGTTTTTTTTTTAAATGTCAAAAATTCTGTGACCACTTCTGCAATGTTAGATATTTTTTTTAAGGTTAAAAAAAAGAAAAAAAAAAAATTGTGCAGATTTGATATTACAGGTCTGATATTAATGTATTCATATTACAAAATGTTTTGAAAAACATGTTTTTTTTTTTTCAAAAAATATGGTTGTTTGGGGGTTAAAAAACTACTTTCAACCCATCGCCGCCAGCGCTCTGGGGTTTAAACAAGCATTTCACAGCGCAAGAATTTTTTGAGCGTGATTTGTTAATGAATATGCTGGGAGCCGTTCGCTATGGCCATTCGCTGTCATGCGCTGCCATACAGCGCGGAACCTGTCAAACAGCGACTCCTAACCCTGTATTCAACATTACCGCACACCGACTGAGTCGCTGTCAACAGCCGAACAACGACCAACCACAGCGAATACTAGCGGGCGCTGTGAAAATAACGCTACTGTCGCTCATCTGACGCTATTAATGAATCGGCCTCCCCATAACCAGGTAAAAATCCACAGACTCCATTCATCCAAGTTATCTATTTTCCAGTAATATTAGTGAGTTAATAATAATTCATTAATAATTGAGATCATAAACATTTTATTCCTCTGGAACCTTCTTACAGTTCCTTACACTCCAATTTCGGTAAGATAAGATATAACCCTGTATGATTGCGGGTGTAAGAAGCAGCAGCTCAACCAGGCCACAAAGCAGAGCAGCCCACAGGGAATTCTCCAGGGTATCCCTATGTGCTTACAGCCCTCACTACTTATTCACTCATAGGCCCTTATTCATCAAGCGATAGCGCCAGGTAGTGTCTGTCGAGCGCCAGATAGCGGCAGCTAACGGCGACTACCGACACAAGTACGCCCGGCGGCGGTCACAATGACGCATTTATCAAGCAAAATGAGGCTAGCGCCGGCGAGAGCGACGGCTAGCGCGGCATTCATCATGAAGCCGCCTGGACCGAACAGCGCCGCTGCAAATTCCCTCACAGCGCCAGGTATGAGCTGTCGCTCCCTGGCGATGTCCAATGCATTTCAATGGAGCAATCTATAATTATTCATAATTAATTGGTATTAATTTTTTTTTTTTAATGTCAAAAAATCGGAGAACACTTCTGCAATGTTAGGATTTATTTTTAAGTCAAAAAAAAAAAAAAAAAAATATGTGCAGAATTGATCTAACAGGTCTGAGATTAATGTATTCATATTACAAAATGATTCTAAAAACATGTATAATGTTACATTCAAAAAATATGGTTGTTTAGGGGTTAAAAACTAGTTAATACACATCGCCGCCAGCGCTCTGGGGTTTAAACAAGGAATGAACAGCGACAGCACATTCGGAGCGTGATTTGTTGATGAATATGAAGCTAGCCGTTCGCTCGGGCGCATTCGTTGTCAGGCGCTCACATACAACGCTGGACCTGTGAAACAGCGACCCCCCAGCCCGTATTCAACATTACCGCACACCGACTGAGTCGCTGTCATCAAGCTAATGCCGGCCAAGCACAGCGAATACTGGCTGGCGCTGAAAAAATCACGCTACAGTCGCTCATCTGTCGCTACCTGGCGCTATTAATGAATCGGCCTCATAGTTCCTTCAGGACCTTACACAACATTCATGTTGATGTTTTAAAGGTTCTTCACAAAGGAATCAAGACCCTGAAGCAGCCAGAGCTCTCAATGTCATGTCAGATCCCCATGATGTACGCAACCAGAAATATTATACAACACTGGCATTTTCTAGTCATTTAGAAAATAATACAATGAAAATAAACGAGCTTCTCTATGTTGGGCCAAATCCACACCGAAGCCGCTTTGTTATAAATCAATAAAAACACATCGATTCGGTGGAGTTATGTTGTTTTCATCCATCAAGTGTCGAAGAGACCTTTGGAGGGTTAGTGTCTTTTTTAATTCTTGTTATTAAAAACAATGTGGTCACCCAATCAATTAAAGGTCACATCAAATCAGACGTGCATCTGTTTAGTTAAAGAGGACCAAAACCAACACAATGATGGCCCTGAAATCTGTAGGATTCCAGGGCCGCTGAGTTTCCTCCCCCAGAAACATTCAGAATCGGAATGCCCCGGTGTGTAAAACCCAGGTCACTCGGAAACTCAGCTTCTTTCTCAGTCCAACGGCGCAAGCGCCAGTTGCGGCCGCATCTCTGCTGCTATCACTTTAGCATTTAGCATTTGTGAATGGCCACGCTCCCTTAGACAAACTATTAGACGAAGGAGCGGATCTAAGCGCTCTGATTGCACTAGAGGGCTGCGCAAGCGCCGTAGGACCAGGAAGGGTAAGTGCGATCGGGCAACCTGGGGGGTTTCACACAGCGGGGATTTCACACCCGGGATAGTCAAAATCCTGGGTTTTGGTGCACTTTAAGGGCCTTATTTACGAAACCACCGCGTCATGTTGCGGCAGGTCCATTTCTGCTGTGTCCGGCGGCATCCGTATTTATGAAGGCAAAAATGAAAAGCGCCTCTCATAGCGCCGTATAGCGTCCCAGGTATCAACAGCGTCGGGGATTATTTGAGCGCCACTGTGTTCCCGAAAACGCCACATCACAGCATGCGCACACAGGGGCGCTCAGTGTCATTCTCCCATAGGCTCTCTAGCTATGTCATTTTTAGTCACTTCTCGTTAGCATTTTTTAAAATGTTTGTGCTTATGCATGTGACACAGGATCTCAATCGATTAGCAAAGTTTGCACTAAACCAATATATTACGTTACATATGATTGCAAAAAAAATGGCTAAAATATTATAAGAGACGTTATATTATAAACATATAGAAGTAAATGTATAGCAGCAGAGTTTTGATCAACTTATGTAGCTTAGTATAGATATAGAGATATAGATACTGAACTGTCACAGCAGTTAAATATATATATATATATATATATATATATATATATATATATATATATATATATATTCTGCGCTCCCGTCCCTTTAAATTCCCTTCCCAAAGTCTACAAAGGCCCTTATTTATGAAGGTATAGCGCCAGGTAGCGACTGGTGAGCGGCCGGTAATGACGGGCCCCGCCACGAGAACGCCGACTCCCCACCACAATCACACATTTATCAAGCCGATCCTGAGATAGCGCCATATAGCCACTCATTCATCATTATTCCAGCCTCAGCCCACAGCGCCAGCGTCCGACCTTGAACAGCGACAGGTATGACCTCTCGCTACCTGGCGCTCTCCAATGCATTTCAACGGAACAATCTTTACATATTAATAATTCATTGTTATTAATTTTTTTTTTTTTTTTTTAAATGTGAAAAATTCTGTGACCACTTCTGCCATGTTAGATAATTTTTTTAAGGGAAAAAAAAAAATGTACAGAATTGATATTACAGGTCTGATATTAATGTATTCATATTACTAAATTATTAAAAAAACTATTTTTTTTTGGTTTCCAAAAATATGGCGGTTTGGGGGTTAAAAAACTACTTTTAACCCATCGCCGCCAGCGCTCTGGGGTTTAAACATGCATTTCACAGCGCAAGAATTTTTTGAGCGTGATTTTTTAATGAATATGGTGGGAGCCGGTCGCTAGGGCCAGTCGCTATCATGCGCTCCCATACAGCGCGGAACCTGTCAAATAGCGACTCCTCACCCAATATTCAACATTACGGCAAACCGACTGCGTCGCTATCAACTACCGAACAATGGCCAAGCACAGCGACTACTAGCGGGCGCTCTGAAAATGCCGCTACAGTCGCTCAACTGTCGCTACCTGCCGCTATTAATGAATCGGCCTCAAAGTCTATTTATGGGATCTTGTTATATATTGTGGAAACAGGTAAGGAAGCTGTCTTTGCCACTAATAGGCAACAATGGCTTACTCAATGTTCCTTTTAGCGTTGCTTTCTGGGCACCTTATCTTGTCCGAACAAAGTCTCACCCTGTGATGGAATATATATGTGAGCAAACAAGACTGGAAAAGCGTTCCCTTGTTCTGGTTTAAGAGCACCAGTGCGGGCGCTGTGAATTTTAAATGTTAAATACAATGGTTTTCAGGTGCTCTCCCTTGGTGCTACCTGTAATTATCTCTATAAGACAAAAAAAACAGCACCACGGGCATAGCCTTCAGCCCTGAACACCAGAGCGTTTGCTGCCTGTGTGGCGCCGAAAATGCCGAACACGCTCGAGGGGCACAAAGTGGCGCTATTATTAAATTGAGCTCCCAGTTATTCGACTCTGAAAGAAACAACTGGATTGACACTCAGAACTGAAACCCATCAACATGGGACCAGGTGGGAAATGAATACAATTCGGAGTGGATCTTCACATGAAAGCTTTTCTAACTCAACACATAATAGAGAAAAAACAAATCATTTTTTTTTAAATTAATTTTACTGTGTTTTATTAGATAGTTCAAAGTGAAAGGTTCAAAGATGACAATGTTGTTCAAAAGATAATTAGAAAATACTTGGTGGGAAAGTACATTGCATACAGTCCACATGCAGTTCCGGGGGTCAGACTAATGGGGAGGCCGATTCATTAATAGCGGCAGGTAGCGACAGTTGAGCGACTGTAGCGGCATTTTCAGAGCGCCCGCTAGTAGTCGCTGTGCTTGGCCGTTGTTCGGTTGTTGATAGCGACTCAGTCGGTTTGCCGTAATGTTGAATATTGGGTGAGGAGTCGCTATTTGACAGGTTCCGCGCTGTATGGGAGCGCATGATAGCGACTGGCCCTAGCGACCGGCTCCCACCATATTCATTAAAAAATCACGCTCAAAAAATTCTTGCGCTGTAAAATGCTTGTTTAAACCCCAGAGCGCTGGCGGCGATGGGTTAAAAGTATTTTTTTAACCCCCAAACAACCATATTTTTGGAAACAAAAAAAAAACAAGTTTTTTAATTAATTTAGTAATATGAATACATTAATATCAGACCTGTAATATCAATTCTGTACAATTTTTTTTTTTTTTTTACCTTAAAAAATTATCTAACATTGCAGAAGTGGTCACAGAATTTTTCACATTTAAAAAAAAAAAAAAAAAAAAATTAATAACAATTAATTATTAATATTTAAAGATTTTTCCATTGAAATGCATTGGAGAGCGCCAGGTAGCGAGAGGTCATACCTGTCGCTGTTCCAAGGTCGGACGCTGGCGCTGTGGGCTGAGGCTGGAATAATGATGAATGAGTCGCTATATGGCGCTATCTCAGTCGCTAAGCAGGATTGGCTTGATAAATGTGCGATTGCGGAGGGGAGCCGGCGTTCTCGTGGCGGTGACCGTCATTACCGGCCGCTCACCAGTCGCTACCTGTCGCTATTCCTTCATAAATAAGGGCCTAAGAAAATACTTGGTGGGAAAGTACATTGCATACAGTCCACATGCAGTTCTGGGGGTCAGGCTAATTATGTGGTGAAGCCAGTGTGACTTGCAGTTTGTATGGCGCTGTGAATTGCAACCTGCATCTCATTGAGCTTTTTTAGCGTTTAGACACCAAAAAGTGCAAATAAAAATGTGTTCTCTCTTAATTGTCCCCCAAAAATGTCCTGTACCTTAAATGGGGCATTTTTGCAGGTGAGGTGCGTAATTTTTCCTTTGAAGTAAGTCTTGTTTTTTTTTTTTTTCTGGCACCCGGGGGCAAAGTTTCAAACTGGTGCCCCCCCCCCACCTGTGCTCAGGCCCCCCTTTGGCGCCCCCCTGACCTGCTCTGTCCCCGAGCTATTCCCCTGCCCTCCCCTAGCTATGCCCCTGCCCTTTAGGCTATGCTAAAGAATTCACAACACCACTCGGAGATGCCCACTAAAAAATACCAGCGATCTGTCCTAAGCCAGATGGCAAATGCTGCGAAGGCATGCATCCCCAAACACCCCCCACCATTTCTTCCTGGCTAAATAGGGTGGCAGAGATCGAGAGATTTGAGGGCCTGATCGCAGCACGAACCGAATCCTCTGAGAGCCACCGACTCAAGTTGTAAACAATACAACCTCTCCTGAATGGCACGTGCCAATTATGTAAACAATTAAATATTAATAACTAATATTAATAATATCTCCTGGTTGGCGCAAGCCAATTATGTAAATAAAATTAAATAATTAATAACCAAATATTAATAATATTATATGTATATATATCTACCCTGCCCGGCTCGACTAAAATAGGCAAACACACATACAAATATTATCAATATCTGGCCAATGATCACACAATGTATACACGTATAAGACTGTAAGACTGTAGGTTCTTTTGACTTCTGGTATATGCAGAGGACACTGAGACAAGTAGTAAATAAAGAGATATATTGTCGACAAAATAACACAATAATGCAATCCAATCTTTTAACACAATACAATACAATTCTGAGACTGGCATACATATATACAGGGATTAAGGTAACATTAAAAGCATTACCCTCCTGAAACAGGCACCCACCAGCAGACCTTTTCAGCTGGTAGCCTTCATGCCTTTTTCTCTCCTGTCTCCCGCCTCGCCCTTCTCATGTGCCACCAGTCTCCTTCTTGCCTTCCTTCCTTCTGCCCCCCTCTCATCTAAGGATCCCCCCAATTATACTCAAAAGTGGGCTTTCATCTTCTGGTATTCCTTTGATCTTTTATGACCCTAGTTGCAGGTTTTACTCTTCTCCTAATCTGGCTTCCTTATCTCATCTCTCTTACTGCTGCTTTGTTTAGAATTTATTACTTTATAGACTCGAGATGCTCTCACACTCTATGAATAACTCCCCTAGGCCTTCCTCCTGCTGTTGTGCCATAAATTCTTTGTTTTGTATTTTATTTAAGCCCCATTATTAACAATTCTCTTCCAACTCATATACCCCTGTATATTTACAAAGTGGTTCAGCTGGGTGGAGTTCACGACCACACAGGGTTACAGGACCCTCTTAGAGGACGGCCTCTGACTGGGTTGGTGTGCCTCCCTCCCTCTGCCGCACGCCTTTCCCCCTTCGCTTCCCATCCTTCCAACTCCCCTTCCCTTCTTTTCCTAATTAGTGCCCTTATTCATCAAGCGATAGCGCCAGGTAGTGTCTGACGAGCGCCAGGTAGTGGCAGCTAACGCCGACTACCGACTCAAGTACGCCCCGCGGCGGTCACAATGACGCATTTATCAAGCAAAATGAGGCTAGCGCCGACGAGAGCGACGGCTAGCGCGGCATTCATCATGAAGCCGCCTGGACCGAACAGCGCCGCTGCAAATTCCCTCACAGCGCCAGGTATGAGCTGTCGCTCCCTGGCGATGTCCAATGCATTTCAATGGAGCAATCTATAATTATTCATAATTAATTGCTATTAATTTTTTTTTTTTTTTTTTTAATGTCAAAAAATCGGAGAACACTTCTGCAATGTTAGGATTTATTTTTAAGTCAAAAAAAAAATTAAAAAAAATATGTGCAGAATTGATCTAACAGGTCTGAGATTAATGTATTAATATTACAAAATGATTCTAAAAACATGTATAATGTTACATTCAAAAAATATGGTTCTTTAGGGGTTAAAAACTAGTTAATACAGATCGCCACCAGCGCTCTGGGGTTTAAACAAGGAATGGACAGCGACAGCACATTCGGAGCGTGATTTGTTGATGAATATGAAGCTAGCCGTTCGCTCTGGCCATTCGTTGTCAGGCGCTCACATACAACGCTGGTCCTGTGAAACAGCGACCCCCCAGCCCGTATTCAACATTACCGCACACCGACTGAGTCGCTGTCATCAAGCTAACGCCGGCCAAGCACAGCGAATACTGGCTGGCGCTGAAAAAATCACGCTACAGTCGCTCATCTGTCGCTACCTGGCGCTATTAATGAATCGGCCTCCCCGTCTGTCTCCCCTCTTCCACCTCCCCTCTCTTTTTTCTTCTCTTCCCTCCCCATGGCTCTTACCCCTTACTGTCTTACAGTTTTTTATATAAGATTTCTAACTTGTCGAGCTTTCATTGAACACTGGGGCATCGGAAACCTCCTGCTCCGGGTGGGACGACCCCGGCATGCCGTTGATTTTCTTCACCGTATCTACTCGACATTGCTTAACATTTAACAATTGATGTAACATGAGACAGAGACTGTATTTCTTTCCTTTTTCTTTATTGCTGTTTTACTGTTCTGTAATGTAAAAGTGAAAATGAAAAATAAAGAATAAAAAAAAAAAAAGAAAAAAAAGAATCCACAACATTTTTCTACATACCCCATAGTATTATTATATTTCCAAACATCCCGATCTTATAGGAAAACACTTTTTTTTTACGGGGCCAACATCGAGCTGGCAGCATCTCCCAAGCTACTCGGACAAGAAGGGTGGGTGTAGTCGGGAAAGAAGGTTTTTGTCCTGCTTTAAAGTGGAGCAAAACCCAGGATTTTGACAGTCTGTAAGTTTTTCAGCACCTGGGAGTGGGTTCACACATTGAGGCATCCTAATCCGGGGTGCCCCAGGCTACTCTGGATCAGGTGTAGGTTGTCATTGCAGATACTAGTATTATTTTATTTCTAAACATCCCTATCTTATAGGAAAACACTTTTTTTTTTACGGGGCCAACATCGAGCTGGCAGCATCTCCCAAGCTACTCGGACAAGAAGGGTGGGTGTAGTCGGGAAAGAAGGTTTTTGTCCTGCTTTAAAGTGGAGCAAAACCCAGGATTTTGACTATCCTGGGTTTTGGTCTTTGGCCCCCGGGCACCCCGATCGGGGGTGCTCTGCTGTGTGAAGCCCTACAGGTCGCCCGATCTCACTTATCCTTCCCCGGTCCTAGAGCGAATGCGCAGCCCTCTCGTCCAATCAGCACGCACGGATCCGCTCCGGCCCCTTCATCAAGGAGCTTCTCTAATGGGAGCATCCAATAAGAGCTGTCTTCCGTGATGATGTAATTCAACAAACAGCTCTCATTGTATTTAGCCATTTAGCTGGGGCAGCGGCAGTGTCCACTCCACATTGAAGTGAATGAGAGCCATTCGCCGAATGACATAGTCAAGGCAAACGGCTCTTATTGGATGAGAACCTGCATATGTGCCAGGTAAGGGTAAGTGATTACAGGCTTTCCTGGGGGTTTCACACAGAGGGGTATCCCGAATTGGGAGAACGAAACAAAACCTGGGAAAGTCACATTTTGGCCCTTATTTAACAAGGGATAGCGCCAGGTAGCGACTGGTGAGCGACCGGTAATGACGGGCCACGCCACGAGAACGCCGGCTCCCCACCACAATCACACATTTATCCAGCCAATCCTGCTTAGCGACTGAGATAGCGCCATATAGCGACTCATTCATCATTATTCCAGCCTCAGCCCACAGCGCCAGCGTCCGACCTTGAACAGCGACAGGTATGACCTCTCGCTACCTGGCGCTCTGCAATGCATTTCAATGGAACAATCTTTAAATATTAATAATTAATTGTTAATAATGTTTTTTTTTTTTAAATGTGAACAATTCTGTGACCACTTCTGCCATGTTAGATAATTTTTTTAAGGTAAAAAAAAAAAAAAATTTGTACAGAATTGATATTACAGGTCTGATATAAATGTATTCATATTACTAAATTTAAAAAAAAAATTTTTTTTTGGTTTCCAAAAATATGGTGGTTTGGGGGTAAAAAAACTACTTTTAACACATCGCCGCCAGCGCTCTGGGGTTTAAACATGCATTTCACAGCGCTTGAATGTTTTGAGCGTGATTTTTTGATGAATATGGTGGGAGCCGGTCGCTCTGACCAGTTGCTATCATGCGCACCCATACATCGCGGAACCTGTCAAATAGCGACTCGTCACCTTGTATTCAACATTACGGCAAACCGACTGAGTCGCTATCAACAACCGAACAACGGGCAAGCACAGCGACTACTAGCGTGCGCTGTGAAAATACCGCTGCAGTCGTTCAACTGTCGCTACCTGCCTCTATTAATGAATCGGCCTCCCCGTCAAGGCAAACGGCTCTTATTGGATGAGAACCTGCATATGTGCCAGGTAAGGGTAAGTGATTACAGGCTTTCTTGGGGGTTTTACACAGGGGGGCATCCCGAATTGGGAGAACCAAACAAAACCTGGGAAAGTCAAATTTTGTTCCACTTTAGGACTTAAACAGCAGAAACAAATGGAGCTTCCTTTCTCTAAATCAGGTCAAGTGAGCACAAATCTGATAAACAAGATGAAACTACCTAGTTGTGGGCACACCTTGGATTAGACCCTTTTGGGCTTTGTATAAACTAGTTACTTGTTGGCACACCTGTATTGATTCTATTAAGGGAGTTTTACTGTTTACCATTTTTATTATTATTTAAAGCAGAACAAAATCCATTATTTTACATATCCTGGGCTTTGCTCCCTGTCTGCTTTCATGTGCCCTGCTATATGAAACTACCCCGGTTCTCCCTGGTCCTATAGAACATGTTCTGGCTCTCGTCCAATCAGAGCCATTTGAGGTGCATATGTATTTTTGCCAAATGGCTCTGCCTATGTGAGAACGCTGTACTCATGTTAGAATGCAAAACGTACATCACATTCATCAATGCCGGCCAGGTTACTAGAGCGACTGAGGCGCTCTGTTACGGGGCCCGATAGCCGATCACAGCGTTTAATAGCCGTCGCTCTTAGCGCCTCTGAACAGACGCTCATCTGGTGCTAGTAATAGAAATATAGAAACATAGAAGGGTGACGGCAGAAGGAGACCATATGGTTCATCTAGTCTGCCCTTATGTGTATACTGTATGTTCTCTGTATCTTATGTATATACTGTATGTTCTCTGTATCTTATGTGTATACTGTATGTTCTCTGTATCTTATGTGTATACTGTATGTTCTCTGTATCTTATGTGTATACTGTATGTTCTCTGTATCTTATGTATATACTGTATGTTCTCTTTATCTTATGTGTATACTGTATGTTCTCTGTATCTTATGTGTATACTGTATGTTCTCTGTATCTTATGTGTATACTGTATGTTCTCTGTATCTTATGTGTATACTATATGTTCTCTGTATCTTATGTGTATACTGTATGTTCTCTGTATCTTATGTGTATACTGTATGTTCTCTGTATCTTATGTGTATATACTGTATGTTCTCTGTATCTTATGTGTATACTGTATGTTCTCTGTATCTTATGTATATACTGTATGTTCTCTGTATCTTATGTATGTACTGTATGTTCTCTTTATCTTATGTGTATACTGTATATTCTCTGTATCTTATGTGTATACTGTATGTTCTCTGTATCTTATGTATGTACTGTATGTTCTCTTTATCTTATGTGTATACTATATGTTCTCTGTATCTTATGTATGTACTGTATGTTCTCTTTATCTTATGTGTATACTATATGTTCTCTGTATCTTATGTGTATACTGTATGTTCTCTGTGTCTTATGTGTATATACTGTATGTTTTCTGTATCTTATGTGTATACTGTATGTTCTCTGTATCTTATGTATATACTGTATGTTCTCTGTATCTTATGTATGTACTGTATGTTCTCTGTATCTTATGTGTATATACTGTATATTCTCTGTATCTTATGTGTATACTGTATGTTCTCTTTATCGTATGTATATACTGTATGTTCTCTGTATCTTATGTGTATACTGTATGTTCTCTGTATCTTATGTATATACTGTATGTTCTCTGTATCTTATGTGTATACTGTATGTTCTCTGTATCTTATGTATATACTGTATGTTCTCTGTATCTTATGTGTATACTGTATGTACTCTGTATCTTATGTGTATACTGTATGTTCTCTGTATCTTATGTATATACTGTATGTTCTCTTTATCTTATGTGTATACTGTATGTTCTCTTTATCTTATGTGTATACTATATGTTCTCTGTATCTTATGTATGTACTGTATGTTCTCTGTATCTTATGTGTATACTGTATGTTCTCTGTATCTTATGTGTATATACTGTATGTTCTCTGTATCTTATGTGTATACTGTATGTTCTCTGTATCTTATGTGTATACTGTATGTTCTCTGTATCTTATGTATATACTGTATGTTCTCTTTATCTTATGTGTATACTGTATGTTCTCTTTATCTTATGTGTATACTATATGTTCTCTGTATCTTATGTATGTACTGTATGTTCTCTTTATCTTATGTGTATACTATATGTTCTCTGTATCTTATGTGTATACTGTATGTTCTCTGTATCTTATGTGTATATACTGTATGTTTTCTGTATCTTATGTATATACTGTATGTTCTCTGTATCTTATGTATATACTGTATGTTCTCTGTATCTTATGTATGTACTGTATGTTCTCTGTATCTTATGTGTATATACTGTATATTCTCTGTATCTTATGTGTATACTGTATGTTCTCTTTATCGTATGTATATACTGTATGTTCTCTGTATCTTATGTGTATACTGTATGTTCTCTTTATCGTATGTATATACTGTATGTTCTCTGTATCTTATGTGTATACTGTATGTTCTCTGTATCTTATGTAGATACTGTATGATCTCTTTATCTTATGTAGATACTGTATGATCTCTTTATCTTATGTGTATACTGTATGTTCTCTGTATCTTATGTATATACTGTATGTTCTCTGTATCTTATGTGTATATACTGTATGTTCTCTGTATCTTATGTGTATATACTGTATGTTCTCTGTATCTTATGTGTATACTGTATGTTCTCTGTATCTTATGTATATACTGTATGATCTCTTTATCTTATGTGTATACTGTATGTTCTCTGTATCTTATGTATATACTGCATGTTCTCTGTATCTTATGTGTATATACTGTATGTTCTCTGTATCTTATGTATATACTGTATGTTCTCTGTATCTTATGTGTATACTGTTTGTTCTCTTTATCGTATGTATATACTGTATGTTCTCTGTATCTTATGTGTATACTGTTTGTTCTCTTTATCGTATGTATATACTGTATGTACTCTGTATCTTATGTGTATACTGTATGTTCTCTGTATCTTATGTGTATACTGTATGTTCTCTCTATCTTATGTATATACTGTATGTTCTCTGTATCTTATGTGTATACTGTATGTTCTCTTTATCGTATGTGTATACTGTATGTTCTCTGTATCTTATGTATATACTGTATGTTCTCTGGATCTTATGTGTATACTGTATGTTCTCTGTATCTTATGTATATACTGTATGTTCTCTGTATCTTATGTATATACTATATGTTCTCTGTATCTTATGTGTATACTGTATGTTCTCTATATCTTATGTGTATACTGTATGTTCTCTTTATCTTAGGATAGATGGATGCTTATCCCAGGCATGTTTAAATTCAGTGACTGTTGATTTTTCAACTACCTCTGCTGGAAGTTTGTTCCAAGCATCTACTACTCTTTCTGTAACATAATATTTTCTAACATTGCTCCTGATCTTCCCTCTGACCAGCTTCAGGTTGGGCCCCTTGTTCTATCATTAAGCTTCTTCTTAAAAACACTTCCCTCCTGAACCTTATTCCCTCCTGTCACATATATAAAGGTCTCCATCATGTCCCCCCTCTCCCTCAGATTGTAAGTTTTGCGGTGCCTGGGGGGGGGGGGGGGGGTTACATCCTAATCTGGGATGCCCCAGTCTAGTTCAGGCACAGTGAGGTTTAGGTTGGCAGTGCAGATACTGATATATATATATTAGCTAGCTTTGGTAACTCAGGGCCTAAATGCGCAGGTCTTTAATTAAATGTCGGTCAGTTTCGCTAAATCTTGGGACCTGACATTTATTATACTTCATTTCTTTTTACATGTTCTTTGATTGATCCGTTGTGCATTGCTCTGCTGCTACATGTGTCAAAATAAATTCCTTATACTGTATGAAATGTGACAAGCGATCAATACATTAATTCTGATTCTGCTTCTGATTACAGCCTCTGGACTATGTCAGTCGGCTGATAAGCTCTTGACTGGAGATGAGTGAATCATTTTGACACGAAAAATTTTTAGTATGGATTTCTTTAAAGCGGCCTTTTGCTTTTGGTCCCTGTGGCAGTGAATGTAACAGGGCTATGGATAGTGATGGGCTTTGGATCTGGGTCTCCTAAGGACTTTAATCATCAAGGGATAGCGCCAGGTAGCGCCTTGTAGCGGCAGGCAGCGTCTGGTGAACGCCGGGCGCTCTACGCAAAACCACATTTATGAAGGCGATTCTGGTGAGCGACTAACAGCCCCATGTAGCGTCCTTTTCATCATCACACGCCCTGAAGAAGTGACACGTTGACGTCACGCAACGCGTCGGCATTGAGGTGGGTGGTGAGGGGGTCTGAAGGGACCTGCTGCTGGCGAGCTGTGGATTTGTGAGTGATTTGTTATACGTTGTGTGTCTGTTTGTCTCTCATCTGGCTGGTCCTTTTGATCGAGTAGTTTAATTTAGTTTTGGGACACATTGTTTGTTATTATGTAGATAGTTTAGTTAGGCCCTTATTTAACAAGGGATAGCGCCAGGTAGCGAATGGTGAGCGAACGGTAATGACGGTCACCGCCACGAGAATGCCCGCTCCCCTCCGCAATCACACATTTATCAAGCCGATCCTGCTTAGCGACTGACAGAGCGCCAGATAGCGAATCATTCATCATTATTCCAGCCTCACCCCACAGCGCCAGCGTCCGACCTTGAACAGCGACCTCTCGCTACCTGGCGCTCTCCAATGCATTTCAATGGAACAATATTTAAATATTCATAATTAATTGCTATTAATGTTTTTTTTTTTTTAAATGTCAAAAATTCTGTGACCACTTCTGCAATGTTAGATTTTTATTTTTAAGGTAAAAAAAAAAAAAAAAAAAAAAATATTTGTGCAGAATTGATATTACAGGTCTGATATTAATGTATTCATATTTTGAAAACTTGTTTTTTTTTATCCAAAAATATGGTTGTTTGGGGGTTAAAAAACTACTTTTAACCCATCGCCGCCAGCGCTCTGGGGTTTAAACAAGCATTTCACAGCGCGAGAATTTTTTGAGCGTGATTTGTTAATGAATATGGTGGGAGCCGGTCGCTAGGGCCATTCGCTGTCATGCGCTCCCATACAGCGCGGAACCTGTCAAATAGCGACTCCTCACCCAATATTCAACATTACGGCAAACCGACTGAGTTGCTATCAACTACCGAACAACGGCCAAGCACAGCGACTACTAGCGGGCGCTCTGAAAATGCCGCTACTGTCGCTCATCTGTCGCTACCTGGCGCTATTAATGAATCGGCCTCTTAGAAATTCTGTAGATTGCACATAGCACTTTACTCACTAGATGCCAATAGCATCAAAGGAGGAATCACATAGGATAGGTAATTTTGGGGGTATTATTTGGCTATTACTACACTTGATAAGCACATAATTTATTGATAATAAGTTTGTTTAAACAATGGTGATATATAGCATTGAGGAATAAACAATTGTAATAACTGTAGAAATTAAACATTATAAAATGTATATAGAGCGCCAGCCCAGCCACAGACGTTTTTTGATATAGATATATTTGCCATTATTGTGTATCAGCATTTAGACGGGGAGGCCGATTCATTAATAGCGACATGTAGCGACAGTTGAGCGACTGTAGCTGTATTTTCACAGCGCCCGCTAGTAGTCGCTGTGCTTGGCCGTTGTTCGGTTGTTGATAGCGACTCAGTCGGTGTGCAGTAATGTTGAATACAAGGTGACGAGTCGCTATTTGACAGGTTCCGCAATGTATGGGTGCGCACGGGGTTCCCCGCTGTGTAAAACCCCCCAGAAACCCCCAAACTCACCTCACCACGCTCCCACGGACAAGCGGCGGACAAGGCAGCGCGTCCGCCGCCGCCTCCCGCACGCCCCTCTGACAGTGCGCGCGCCCGCGCCGGCCGTTCACAAACGGCCGGCGCGGGCGCGCGCACGGCTAGAGGAGTGCGCGGGAGGCGGCGGCGGTCGATCAGGTGAGTTCTTTTGGGGTTTTGGGGGGGGGTCCCTCACCGCGGGACATCCCGATCCCGATCGGATGTCCCGCGGTGAGGGGGGTGATCGGCCCGGGAATCTTATAGATTCCCGGGCCGATCACCCATGGGTGATGGTCCACTTTAAACCCCAGAGCGCTGGAGGCGATGTGTTAAAAGTAGTTTTTTGACCCCCAAACCACCATATTTTTGGAAACCAAAAAAAAAAAAAATTTTAAAGAATTTAGTAATATGAATACATTAATATCAGACCTGTAATATGAATTCTGCACAATTTTTTTTTTTTTTTTACCTTAAAAAAATTATCTAACATGGCAGAAGTGGTCACAGAATTTTTCACATTTAAAAAAAAAAAAAAAAAAACGTTAATAACAATTAATTATTAATATTTAAAGATTGTTCCATTGAAATGCATTGGAGAACGCCAGGTAGCGAAAGGTCATACCTGTCGCTGTTCAAGGTCGGACGCTGGCGCTGTGGGCTGAGGCTGGAATGATGATGAATGAGTCGCTATATGGCGCTATCTCAGTCGCTAAGCAGGATCGGCTTGATAAATGTGTGATTGTGGTGGGGAGCCGGCGTTCTCGTGGCGGGGCCCGTCATTACCGGCCGCTCCCCAGTCGCTACCTGTCGCTATTCCTTCATAAATAAGGGCCCAAGCAGCATTGTATATTCCATCTGTAGGTTTTTTCTATTTCCCCTTCCCCCCTCCCCCTCCCTTTGGTCTATATTGTGTTTGCGTTTTTTAGATTGGTTTTTAAAGAGTCTTTTTGCAATGTATTGATACTAGTAAGAATAAAAATTGTATATTTTTGATTATATATATATAGTGGTGCCACTGAAATTATTGGGGGTTGGTCCTTTTTGGGGAGTGTGGGATCCCTATTGTCTTGTGCGATTCATCATTACAAGCGGATCAGCATATAGTGCTCTAGCTTCTAAAGTGACAGGGATTACACTTTGAATTTGTGCAAGCACATGGTGTGTGGGGTCTAGGCTGTATTGCAAGGTCTTGACCCTTCCACCCCATGGCTTGCACTTTAGGTTTAGGGCAACCTCAGGTAAGCCTGCTCCCAATTTATCTATTGCATTGTATGTCCCAAAGGGGGCTCTCAGAGATTAGAGTTAGGACTCACAGGGGCACCTTGCCGCTTGGTGGTGCAGCTTCAGCTACTTCTGCAGATGTGTGTGACCGAGCCTCTGTTTTTACCAGATTTAGAGACAGATTATTGGTTGGTCTGTAAGCTAACAGGGTTGAGTGCTGCGGTTCCTTTAAGTCTTTATTACCTGTCGCTACCTGTCGCTCTCCCATACATTTCAATGGACTTTCCTTTTCTTTTGTTTAAACAGGGTTTTCTTTTAATATTTTTTTTGTTTTGTATCAAATCATTGCGTGACCTCTCCTGGCCTATTTAAATACATTTTTGAAAACTTTTTTTTATATTTTTATGCAGAATTGTCATTACAGGTTTGGTATTAAAGTGTTCATGTCACAATGTTATAACAATGTCATTCCATGTGTTTTCTCTTTGTTACTGGTGGATATGTGTTCAAAAACGGACTTTAATCACACAGCGTCTGGCGCTCTGGGCTACAGCGACACAATTTTCAGCGCCGGCGCTGTGTGAGACTGTTTTTTTGCTAAATATGGTTTGAGTCGCTCACACTGACCATTCGCTACCGTTTGCTCGCATATAGCTCTGTACTGGTGTTATAGTGACTCACACATCAGATTCATCAATTCTGGCAATGTTACTACAGCGACTGAGGCGCTCTGTAATAGCGACTCACGGCCAATCAGAGCGACCACTAGCGGTCGCTCTTAGCGCCACTGTACAGACGCTCATCTGCTGGTACCTGGCGCTAGTAATGAATCAGCCTGCAAGTGTGGACTCGGACTGGCCGGAAAGGTTCATTCAAAGTACCGTAGCGCTAAGCAGTGAGACAGAGTCACATCACCAAGGGATGTCCCAAATCTGGATGCCCCCTAAGGATCAGGCTACTTGGACCAAAAGTTTTGGTCTACTTTGAAGGGTATAAAACTAATTTAAACCTGACCTCGGAGTCTAAACGAATCTAGATCCTCCTGATTTTGGATGCCCCTGTGTGTGACCCCCCCCCCCCCTTTGTTCATTACTTTCCTGGAACTGGTGAATGCGCTGTGGAATCGCCAGGTTGAGTTAACTGCCAAACCAGGGGGGGTCTGTCACAAACAGGGGCATCCCAAATTGAGATTTGGTCCTGTAAAACGTACCAAAACTCAGGGGTGGAATTGCTTGCATAGTGGGTATGCCAGCGATCCCAGGGGGTATCACACAGGAGGGTATCACAGATTGGGATGCTCCAGGGATAGGAAATCAGCTGGGGTGGGCAACTTAAAAGCAGAACAAAACCCAGCATTTCCTCCACTGGAATCTAAATCGAGATGCCCCGTTGTGTGGAATCCCGCCATTCGAGGAGATGTGGGCACTAGCTGTGGTGGTGCCATCCCAATGCGCCACTGGTCAAGCGCCATCGCACACCCTAAAGGCCGGTCCTGTCAGTGGGCCCCCCGGAGGGTGGAGGTTCCCGGCAGCTCCCCCGCTTTGCCGGGTGCTGACGGATGCCCTATTTCAGTATCTATATCTATACTAAGCAACATATGTGACATGGGATGAGCTTTGGATCAAGGCCTGAAGCTAGATTGGACCGAGATTGGCTAGAATTTGCCGATTCGGTCTGGTTCACCGAGATACTGGCAAGATCCAGATCAAATTGCAGCCAGTGCCAGCAGGTGACATTGTGTGACCTGGTATAGAAATGAAAGGAAAATGGCAAGCTGCTCTGAGAAATAAATAGGAAGTGTGGGAGGCCCCAAAGTGGGCCCACCCATCAGTCTCCTCTAAGTATTAAGCACCAAACATGTCTGGCTATGTGGAAAGAGATTTGGTTGCATATATCTGCAGATACATGTGGAAGCCACACCGCCCCGACAAGGCACTCTGTGTTTAGTGTGGTCCCTACTCTACATATATATGAGCCCCATAATAGGGACATGTACTGCAGCTAGTAAAATACAGAGCTACTTACCGGGAGCTGCTGACTACCATTCGGTGCACTACATGGGGGAAGGGTCACAGCCTGCTAGTGTCGGGTAGACCCCAGCCCCCATGCGGGCACCTGGCTACATACAAATGAAAGGAACTGGTATAGGGGTCAATTTGAATGTGAAAAAGCATTAAAAAACAAAACAAAAAATCTACTAACCTCTTGACCCTCATGTTCCCCACTGGCTGGTGCCCTCTTTTTAGGTCAGCCGGGTCGGAGGCTCCCTCCTAGTCTGGGGCTGGTGACGTTTTGATTTTGGGGAGCATTGCAGAAGCCCCGACGGCATCTGTAATGAAGGGGCACATGACCATTAGCTTGATGGGATACCGGGGAGTGAAGTTTTTATACCACATAGGGGGATCCAGGGCTGCCATCAGAAATGTCTGGGGCCCAAACAGTTCTAATCCTTGGGCAACCTCCTACAGAGCGCCTTCTGTTAGGGGAACCTGGAAATGACTGTGCAATGCAACGCCGCACACCCACTTTTGGTAGCGGTGTTGCTGGTGCACATGTATGCTATTCTAGGTCAGTAGAGGGCAGGAGGGAAAGCCTTTACTATGCTGCCACCGGAGACACAGCGACAGCACTGAGCCGTGTCTCCTCCATGTCCCACCATACAGTTTTTGAACGCTGGCATCACTTACCTATCTTGGTACTGGAATGGACCGGAACACTGAACTAAATTCAATTTGTGGGTGGGCCCATGGTAATCATGGACCAGGAGCCTCTGCACAGGGAGGGGAGGAGGGGCTGCAGAGGTTACCAGAGCACTGAAATGTGCACCGTTTGTATTACTAAAGCAGATGGCAACATTTTTCTAATCAATGTTAGCAATGCTGGGCCACCATCAGAGCCCCCCAGCACCCCTTTGAGGCTGGACCCCATATTGGAATCTCAGCTCTCCTGCCCTGATGATGGCCCTGGGAGGAGTCTTTGTGAAATCCCCCCCTTGTGACTAATGACACCACTGGACAGGAGGGGCATGAAGAAGAACATCCTGGGAGAATCTCCCTCTATTTTCGTTAGTCACATGGGGTGGATGCTACAGAAGGTCCTAATCTGTGGTTCCACAGAAGGTCCTAATCTGTGGTATAAAGGCTTTCCTTTCCAGGGGAAATAAAATTAGCTTGGTGGAACGCTAAGGAAGGAGGAAGAGGGACATGCGTCCCCTTTCACTACAGATGCCAGCGGGCCAGCTACAAAAGTGGCATCCTGGCATCAATGCACCAGCACCGGCGGACCCGGAGAAACCCCTCGACCCATCGGACCTGGAAAGGGAACATGGCCCTGCAGGACAGGAGAAGACACCAAAAGGTGATTTTTTGTTTTTTAATGCATCTTTTATTATCAGTACGTGAATTGTATGGCCAGAGCTATTCGGAATTCTGGAGTGCCGAAGGGTGGATATTGGGGAATATCCAGTGGGAGGGCTTTCAAACCGAATTGTCCCTGTTCCAGCTCATCACTAACTATGAAGCACATGCAATGGAGGACATCATTTATTAGTTAGATTGGTATCTGACCTATTACCCCTAAAGAGGATTAATAAATAAAAAATAACATTAATATTAAGAATAAAATCCATATAAACATGCTAGAAAGTAGAAGGAGGGCTCATTTCTACCCCTTGTGTGAATTAACATTTTCAGCCAAACTTGTTTTCTTTTAGTGGAAGGAAGAAAAAATTGTAGTCTCGAGTCTAGTGCCCTGAAGGCAGCCATGGGAGGAGCATCTGTGAAATTCCCTCCATGTGACAAATTACACCACTGGAGGGTAGGGACATGAAGGGGAACTTCCTGGGAGAATCACCCTCCATGCTCCATGTGATGTCATTAGTCACATGGGGCAGATTCCACAGATTCTCCTGAGATGAGCGATTCCACTGACGTTCGGGTTCCAAAAGTTGGGCCAAACTTGCAGCTATAGTGCAGTTCTGGTCCTCGGAACTCGACCTGAACCTGAGTTCGGTGAAGTGAATAGGGACCTGAATTTGGGGAAATAAAAATGGCTGTAAAATGGGGTAGCAAGGGCTAGAGGGCTGCAAATTGAGGGGGACTCCAGGGTGATTGTGCTTCACAAAATGGGCTAGGGAAAGTACTCAAAATAATAACAGAGAACAAAAAAATTAATAAATACATAAATACATTTAAAAAATGTAATATATATATATATATATATATATATATATATATATATTTTTTTTTTTTTTTTTTTTTTAACGGATGTCAGAGGGCAAATCATGGGGTAACACCAGGAAGCTCGCTCTGCACAAAATGGAGTAGGGAAAGTACTCAAAATAATAACATAAAGAAAACAACAACATTAAAGAAATACATGCAAAAATAAATTCAAAATTTAAATAAAATATTAATTTATTCACAGGTGTCAAGACTCAGAGGCCAATTTGGGGTTAACACTGGGGTGATTGCCCCGCACAAAATGGGTTAGGGAAAGTACTCAAACTAATAACAGAAAACAAAAAAAAATATAGAATAGATATTTTATCGACTGGGTGAGGAAGGGGGGGGGTCAATTTCCAAAGCTAACTGTCGATGTAATTGCCTTTCCATGGACAGGTGGCTCACATACTGGGGGCAGCTAGGAACAATGGAACCTCTGCTAATTGTCCTTTTCAGACCACTTTTAGGGACAGGCTGCTCTTATCCTGGGGGGAGGGGCATTCCAGGGACAGGTGGCTGATATACCTACTGAGGGGAACAGGCCATTGTCAGTAACTTCAAGAGTAAGAAAATCAACAAATAAGGGACAGGAACATAGATGTGGTGCTGCTGCTGCTGCTGGTGATGGAGCTGGTGCTGGATGAAATGGACGTGTTACAGCTGTGTCCGCTACACCTTCCTCCGGTGCCAGAATTCCACTGCCAGAATGGTGAGGCCATACCAAGCTGAGGCATTGATAGACTATATGGCACACAGTGCTTCAAGTTCCAGCTCACCGAGGACCTGCAAAGCAAACCAATAAACACTGCAATAACAAGCCCATGCCCAGGAACCTGCAAAACAAACAGAAAAAGCATAGTAATATATATATATATATATATATATATATATATATATATATATATATTAGTCCATCCCTCTTCCTCCCCTCTTTTTTCTGTCTTCAACCTCCAATTCTGCAGAGCCCTCCTCATTAGAGATGAGCGAGTAGTGAAATATTCGAAATTTCGAATTTCGATTCGAATAGACCGCGTTACTCGACTACTCGACCGATTATCGAATCCCATTATAGTCTATGGGAAAAAAATGCTCGCCACTTGGAAATCTCAATTCGACCACTTGGAGGTCACCAAGTCCACCCTGAAACATCAGAAAATGATGCCAACACTGCTGGAATGCAACTGGGACAGCAGGGGAAGCATGTCTGGGTGCATATAACGCGCCCAAGTCGCACTATTACGCCACTATCACAGCCTCTCAACAATACACTCCAAACACAATATTACTTCTACGTAAAGTGAGACAAGACAAGGAAACCTTCTTTCCTCTACATTGCCATGGACCCCAAGCCAAACTGTACAAAAAAGAACAAAATTCTGCACCCCTTAAAATCACGTTGTTAGGCACTTACCTCACCGCCGTTCCGGGTCCCGCGGCGCGTTGCCGGGTGGCTCCCACCGGGCTGCGGCCCGACGGTCCCCGGGTCTGCCAGCTCCTCGGCACCGTCGCGGGGATCAGGGGCTGGCGGTGCAGGACGCCGTGGGTGGCCGCGTCGCAGCCCGCTCCGCGCGGCTGCGCGGCCCTGCGGCTCTCCCCTCTGGCTCGGCGCTTCCCCTTCCTGGCGGGGGCGCGCCCGATCACCAACGTGCTCGCGCACGCGCGCGAGCACGTCTGCTTTATGCCTCCCGGCGGCGCTTCCCCCAGCGCGCCCGCCGGGGGCAAGTTTAAAATGTCCAATCTGTGGCTGGTTCCTGGGATCGGACCCAGGGACTGGTCGGCCTGTCTGGCCTGGGCCGTCCAGCTCCTGGGACCGATCCCATTTCCTTGTTTGCACCAAGCACCTTCCTTCCCTCCTTTTTCCCTGTTTCCCATTGGCCAGACTTCCCTATATATTTGCACTGTTCCAGTTTCCCAGTGCCCGTTATAGCTTCTGGGTTCTGGATGTGTGCTGCTGTACTTGTGAAGATTTTGGATTTGGATTTGGACCTTGACTATTCTTGCTAGCTGCCTGCCCTGACCTCCTGCTTTGCCTGACCACTCTCTTGCCTGACCCTCCTGTACCTCGCCTGTGACCTCCTGGAATTGACCTCGGCTACCCTCGACCATTCTCTGTCATTTCCCTTGGATACCTCGCCTGTGACCTCCTGGTTTGACCTCGGCCTGATTTTCGGACTTTTCGCACCCGGCATCCTCATTCGGGATTCCCTGCCTAACACCAAGCTGCACCTTAAGCTACTATCCTTTGTGCCTGTTAAGTCCTGGGGGCAACCGACTGGGAGAGGCATTGCTCGTGTCTCCCACAAGCGGGGGCTTGTCTATAGGCAGAAGTGGCGGTGGAGATTGGGGGATACTGGCTTAAGACAGACGGGTGTTTGGTACAATCCTGACATTATAACGGGCCAGAAGAAGAATGGACCAAATTCTGGAGCAGGTGCAGGCCCTGACGGCGGCGGCGGAGCACCTGGCTCATCGAGTTGCGGCCCAGGAGAACCGTCCAACTCCCATTGTCCCCACTTCTCAGGGGACTCCGGCCGCAATGACTGTGGAACCCAAGATCCCGCTCCCTGAAAAGTTTTTTGGCGATAGGGCAAAATTTGCCAATTTCCGGGACTCTTGTAAACTATACTTCCAGCTTCGCCCGGTCTCCTCGGGCTCACAGGAACAAAAAGTGGGCTTGATTATTTCCCTGTTACATGGAGACCCTCAGTCCTGGGCCTTTAGCTTATCAGCTCAGGACCCCATCCGCCAGTCGGTGGATAGTTTCTTCGCTGCAATGGAGGTCCTTTATGATGATCCTGACAAAGGGGCCTCAGCTGACGCGAAGTTACGTACCCTCCGCCAGGGACGCCGTCCAGCCGAGGACTACTGTTCCGAATTCCGGCGTTGGGCAGTTGACTCACGCTGGAACAATCCTGCCCTCTGTGGCCAATTCCGATTAGGTCTGGCTGACTCTATCAAGGACACCCTGGTGAACTACCCGGAACCCCAAACACTGGATGAGTTAATGCATTTGGCCATCCGCATTGATCGCCGACTCCGGGAAAGGCGCCTGGAGAAAGGATCACATTCTGAATCCGCTGCAAAATCTGAGGCTCCCGTCGCTCAACCTTCTGAAGAGCCTATGCAGCTAGGTGCCACCAGGCTCACCGAAGGCGAGAGACGGCGACGCCTATCCGAGGGGCTCTGTCTCTACTGTGGTGGGACCGGCCACATGGTTAGACTTTGCCCAAAGAAACCGTCGGGAAACTTCAGAGCCTAGGGGGTTTCGAGGGGGCCCTCCTAGGCTGTAAGGTATCTCCTCAAGTATCGTCTCCAGTTTTTGTCCCAGTTCAGTTTATGTTTGGTGCTAAATATGTTAATCTAAAGGCTCTTCTCGATTCTGGAGCAGCTGGGAACTTCCTAGACTCTGATCTAGCACAGACTCTAGGAATTATGGCACAGACCTTGCCTACTCCTATCCGGGTGTCAGCCATTGATGGCACTCCAGTGGCCGGGGGGTTAGTTCGGTTCCAATCACCTCCCATGCAGATCAAAGTAGGAGCCAGTCATTCTGAGGTTATCAGGTTCCTGATTTTGAGCATGCCTGGTACCCCCTTGATTCTGGGGTTGCCATGGTTGCAGGAGCATAATCCTCAAATTGATTGGGTTTCGGGGCAAATTACCAAGTGGGGACACCAGTGTTTCCGGAACTGCCTAGAATTTCCCCTCAGGGTCACACGCCTACTCCCTATTGGGATTCCTACTCCATATTTGGAGTTTGCTGATGTTTTTTCAGAAAAGGCAGCAGACAAACTTCCTCCCCATAGACCTTGGGACTGCCCAATAGAACTGCTCCCTGGTACGATGCCTCCCAGAGGGAGAATATTTAATTTGACCCGAGCAGAAACCCTTGCCATGCGGGAATATATCGCCGAGAACTTAGAAAAAGGGTTTATTCGGCCTTCATCTTCCCCAGCAGGGGCAGGGTTTTTTTTTGTGGAGAAAAAAGATGGGGGACTTCGCCCCTGTATCGATTACCGGGGCTTAAATAACATCACGGTAAAAAATAAATATCCCCTACCGCTTATTGAGGGACTCTTTACGCAGGTGGTCGGGGCGCAGGTCTTCTCTAAACTAGATCTCCGAGGGGCCTATAACCTCATAAGAATTAGGCAGGGGGACGAGTGGAAAACGGCCTTTAATACCCTTGAAGGGCATTATGAATATTTGGTTATGCCCTTCGGCCTGTGTAATGCCCCTGCGGTCTTTCAAAGTTTTGTCAATGAAATTTTCAGGGATTATCTTGGCCGGTTTATGGTTGTCTACCTAGATGACATTTTAATTTTTTCTTCATCCCTCGATGAGCATCGTAAACATGTGTGCCTAGTTTTGCAGAAACTTAGGGAGAATTGTTTATATGCCAAATTAAAGAAATGTCAATTTGAGGTATCTGAGGTTCCGTTCCTCGGTTACATTATCTCCAAATCTGGTCTGTCTATGGACCAATCTAAGGTGAGGGCTGTTTTAGAATGGGAGCAGCCCAGAGATCTGAAGGGCCTGCAGAGGTTTTTGGGTTTTGCCAATTTTTATAGAAGGTTCATTAAGAATTTCTCTACCCTGGTTACACCACTAACTAACTTGACTAAGAAAAGCGGGTACCCCCCGGTTTGGCCGGCTCAAGCTGTCCAGGCCTTCGGGAATCTTAAGAGGGTATTTAGCGTTGCTCCCGTCCTAGTCCATCCCGATGAACAACGACCTTTCCTTGTGGAGGTGGATGCTTCAGAGATAGCGGTCGGAGCGGTCTTGTCCCAATACTACGGCTCACCTGCACGCCTCCATCCATGTGCCTTCTTTTCCAAAAAATTCTCAGCGGCCGAAAAGAATTATGATATCGGCAACAGAGAATTACTGGCCATCAAACTTGCCTTCCAGGAATGGAGACACTGGCTGGAGGGGGCTCAGTATCCAGTTACGGTCTTTACGGACCATAAAAATCTGGAATACATCCAGTCCGCCAAGAGGTTAACTCCTAGACAGGCTCGCTGGTCCTTATTCTTTTCTCGGTTTAATTTTTCTATAACGTATAAACCCGGGTCTAAGAATATAAAGGCGGACGCCCTGTCTCGGAGTTTCTCTCCCCCTGACTTACCGGAAAGGGTGGTTTCTCCCATCGTACCTCGCTCCCTAGTGGTGGCCGCCATTCAACCCCAACTTCCTGACCTTACTCAGTTCCAGGCCCAAGCTCCTCCTGGGAAACCCGCGTCAGCCCTGTTTGTGCCCTCTACTTACCGGTCTGAGTTTTTGTCCCATTTTCATGATACCAAAACAACCGGTCATCCAGGGATTAAAAAAACCATAGCTTTATTGTTACGCCAAGTTTGGTGGCCTTCTCTCAGGAAGGACGTTCAAAGGTTTGTCTCCGCTTGCAAAGTCTGTGCCCAAAGTAAGTCCTTGAGGAGCTCACCGGAAGGCCCACTCCTTCCATTATCCATTCCTGCCTCCCCGTGGACACATCTGGCCATGGATTTTGTTACTGACCTTCCTCCGTCTCAGGGTCATACGGTTATTTGGGTAATTGTGGACCGCTTTAGCAAGATGGCCCATTTCGTCCCTTTAAAGAAACTCCCCTCAGCTCAAACTCTTGCTCAACTTTTCATTACTCATGTCTTTAGGATTCATGGTATTCCCATGGATGTTGTTTCGGATAGGGGGGTCCAGTTTGTCTCCCGGTTCTGGAGGGCTTTCTGTGCCAAGTTGGGGTTCACTGTCTCCCTTTCCTCGGCCTTTCATCCGCAATCGAATGGTCAAACCGAGAGAACGAACCAGTCCCTGGAACAATATTTGCGCTGTTTTACGGCGGGTTCTCAGACTGATTGGGCCTTCTTCTTACCTTTTGCAGAATTTGCTTTTAACAACGCTACGCATTCATCCACAGGGGTTTCTCCCTTCCACTGTGTTTATGGCAAGGATCTGAAGTTTTCTGCTCTTTCGGACCAACCCTCTAGAGTTCCCTCCGTGGATGAATGGGTTTCCAAATGGCCAGGGGAGTGGAATAAAATCCAACAACACCTAACTAGGGCCGCTTGTCTACAGAAAAAATTTTCTGATCGCAAGCGATCGTCTAATTCTAACTTTAAAGTGGGTGACTGGGTTTGGCTTTCAACCAAGAACTTGGCGCTACGCCAACCCTCCGCTAAGTTAGGACCTAAGTTTATTGGCCCATTCCCCATAACACACAAAGTTAATCAGGTGACATACCGGTTGGCCCTCCCCTCATCCATGAAAATCTGTAAATCCTTTCATGTTTCACTTCTTAAGTCCGCAAGAAACCATGAACCTAATAGTCCTCCTAGTCCTGTGGTAGTTGATGGGCATCAGGAGTTTGAGGTTGCCCGGGTCCTTGATTCTCGTTTCTTTCGGAACTCTCTTCAATATCTTATTGACTGGAAGGGGTACGGTCCGGAAGAAAGATCTTGGGTTCCTGCCAGAGAAGTTCATGCACAGAATTTAGTAAAGAAGTTTCATAGAGAGAATCCTTTAAAACCCAGCTTGGAGGGTCCAGTGGCCCCTCCTCAGGGGGGGGGTAATGTTAGGCACTTACCTCACCGCCGTTCCGGGTCCCGCGGCGCGTTGCCGGGTGGCTCCCACCGGGCTGCGGCCCGACGGTCCCCGGGTCTGCCAGCTCCTCGGCACCGTCGCGGGGATCAGGGGCTGGCGGTGCAGGACGCCGTGGGTGGCCGCGTCGCAGCCCGCTCCGCGCGGCTGCGCGGCCCTGCGGCTCTCCCCTCTGGCTCGGCGCTTCCCCTTCCTGGCGGGGGCGCGCCCGATCACCAACGTGTCTGCTTTATGCCTCCCGGCGGCGCTTCCCCCAGCGCGCCCGCCGGGGGCAAGTTTAAAATGTCCAATCTGTGGCTGGTTCCTGGGATCGGACCCAGGGACTGGTCGGCCTGTCTGGCCTGGGCCGTCCAGCTCCTGGGACCGATCCCATTTCCTTGTTTGCACCAAGCACCTTCCTTCCCTCCTTTTTCCCTGTTTCCCATTGGCCAGACTTCCCTATATATTTGCACTGTTCCAGTTTCCCAGTGCCCGTTATAGCTTCTGGGTTCTGGATGTGTGCTGCTGTACTTGTGAAGATTTTGGATTTGGATTTGGACCTTGACTATTCTTGCTAGCTGCCTGCCCTTACCTCCTGCTTTGCCTGACCACTCTCTTGCCTGACCCTCCTGTACCTCGCCTGTGACCTCCTGGAATTGACCTCGGCTACCCTCGACCATTCTCTGTCATCTCCCTTGGATACCTCGCCTGTGACCTCCTGGTTTGACCTCGGCCTGATTTTCGGACTTTTCGCACCCGGCATCCTCATTCGGGATTCCCTGCCTAACACCAAGCTGCACCTTAAGCTACTATCCTTTGCGCCTGTTAAGTCCTGGGGGCAACCGACTGGGAGAGGCATTGCTCGTGTCTCCCACAAGCGGGGGCTTGTCTATAGGCAGAAGTGGCGGTGGAGATTGGGGGATACTGGCTTAAGACAGACGGGTGTTTGGTACAATCCTGACACACGTTGCCTAATGACAACCACAGATGGCATAGGCAAGGGGGAAAATAAATAGACCCCACCCCTAATTGTCATTGTGTGTGTGTGTGTGAGATGTGGTCAGACATGTCCTCTTGTGTCATTGTGTCACCCCAGCAGTAAGGGAAGCTTACAGGAGGAGGTTTGTTACAGTGTGTCACCCCAGCAGTAAGGGAAGCTTACAGGAGGAGGTTTGTTACAGTGTGTCACCCCAGCAGTCAGGGAAGCTTACAGGAGGAGGTTTGTTACAGTGTGGCACCCCAGCAGTAAGGGAAGCTTACAGGAGGAGGTTTGTTACAGTGTGTCACCCCAGCAGTCAGGGAAGCTTACAGGAGGAGGTTTGTTACAGTGTGTCACCCCAGCAGTAAGGGAAGCTTAAAGGTGGTAAATGGTGGTAAATGGTGGTATATGGTGGTAAATGCGATATTCTGAGCTTCTGGGGCCCTGCCTGCCTACATATGAGCTATATACTGTTCAACATAGTAGCCGTAATAAGGGCTCTCAATGACTCTCTTGTCTTCTGGTAGCTGGTATATATGGTGGTAAATGCGATATTCTGAGCTTCTGGGGCCCTGCCTGCCTACATATGGGCTATATACTGTTCAGCGTAGTAGCCCTAATAAGGACTCTCAATGACTCTCTTGTCTTCTGGTAGCTGGTATATATGGTGGTAAATGCGATATTCTGAGCTTCTGGGGCCCTGCCTGCCTACATATGAGCTATATACTGTTCAACATAGTAGCCGTAATAAGGGCTCTCAATGACTCTCTTGTCTTCTGGTAGCTGGTATATATGGTGGTAAATGCGATATTCTGAGCTTCTGGGGCCCTGCCTGCCTACATATGGGCTATATACTGTTCAGCGTAGTAGCCCTAATAAGGACTCTCAATGACTCTCTTGTCTTCTGGTAGCTGGTATATATGGTGGTAAATGCGATATTCTGAGCTTCTGGGGCCCTGCCTGCCTACATATGGGCTATATACTGTTCAGCATAGTAGCCCTAATAAGGGCTCTCAATGACTCTCTTGTCTTCTGGTAGCTGGTATATATGGTGGTAAATGCGATATTCTGAGCTTCTGGGGCCCTGCCTGCCTACATATGGGCTATATACTGTTCAGCATAGTAGCCCTAATAATAAGGACTCTCAATGACTCTCTTGTCTTCTGGTAGCTGGTATATATGGTGGTAAATGTGATATTCTGAGCTTCTGGGGCCCTGCCTGCCTACATATGAGCTATATACTGTTCAACATAGTAGCCCTAATAAGGGCTCTCAATGACTCTCTTGTCTTCTGGTAGCTGGTATATATGGTGGTAAATGCGATATTCTGAGCTTCTGGGGCCCTGCCTGCCTACATATGAGCTATATACTGTTCAGCATAGTAGCCCTAATAAGGGCTCTCAATGACTCTCTTGTCTTCTGGTAGCTGGTATATATGGTGGTAAATGCAATATTCTGAGCTTCTGGGGCCCTGCCTGCCTACATATGAGCTATATATCGTTCAGCATAGTAGCCCTAATAAGGGCTCTTAATGACTCTCTTGTCTTCTGGTAGCTGGTATATATGGTGGTAAATGCGATATTCCGAGCTTCTGGGGCCCTGGCAGCTACAGCCTGTCTTTCCCTGCTGTGAGCGTCTATCCCTCACTAAGTTGAAGCTGCTAATGCTGACGAAGAGGAAGTGCTGAGTTTTGTAGATTCGAGGTCACATGGTGTCATCACCCGCTTACCGATTCCCCGTTCCAGCGGCGTCACGGGTCCTCAGCCGCCCGCTCCCGCTGCGCAGCCACCTGTCCGGCGGCCGCGGCGGGCGGCGGTCTCTGTCTCGGCTGGCGCGCACGCGCCTGCCTCCTCAGCTGACGGCCCCAGCGTCAGCTCTCGTGCTCGCGCGCGTGCGCGAGCACGTTTTGTTTATACCCTCCGGCGGCGCTGCTCTCAGCGCGGCCGCCGGAGGAAGATTAAGTAATCAATTAAAGGCCCAGCTGCACCAGTGGGAGTGCTCCACTGGGACTGGGCCAATCAGCTGCCCCTGAGTTCTGGGCTGCACGCCCTGTGTTACCTATCCCTGTGAGGTTCTTAAGTTGCACCAATCACCACACCGATTCTCCTGGGCCAATGATGCCTGTTCCCTATTTAACCTCAACCCAGTCAGTCTGTCGTTGCCTGTTATAGCGCCTAGACCCTAGTTTTTGCTTATCCCTGAGATTGATCCTGATTCCTGTTGCCGACCCTCGCTTGTTTGACCATCCTCGATCTCCACTCCTGTTGCCGACCCTCGCTTGTTTGACCATCCTCGATCTCCACTCCTGTTGCCGACCCTTGCTTGCCTTTGACCATCCTCGATCTCCACTCCTGTTGCCGACCCTTGCCTGTCTGTTGGACTTCCACCTTACGCTCACATACCGGCTACCCGATTCCTCTTCCAGCCGCGGGCTCTCCAGTTCTCTGTACCGTAAGACCTCATCCTTTGAGCCATAAAGTCCTGGGGGCAACCGATCCCGAGCAGGCGTGTTCTGCGTCTCGGCAAGCGGGGGCTCCTATAGGTGAAGCTGGCTGCGGAGATTGGGGGTTGAGGTCCTTACTAAGAGAGCTGGAGTTGTCCAAGTGGTAATCGTGGTTCCGGGAGCGTGACAGTATAACAGGCCCAAAATATTAATATGGAAGACCTGGTACAGCAAGTTCAGGCGATGGCCACCGCTATCAATCAACTTGCCCAGAGGGTGGCCAATCAAGAAACCCGCCAGACTTCAACACCCGCTGTATCACCTCATATTCCTGAGCCTAAGGTTCCTTTACCTGAAAAGTTCTTTGGAGACCGGGCCGGCTTTTCGAATTTCAAGAATTCGTGTGAACTCTACTTTAGGCTGCGGCCTTTATCTTCTGGCACAGAAACCCAACGGGTGGGTTTAATTATCTCTTTGCTACAAGGAGATCCCCAGTCATGGGCTTTCAGCTTGCTCCCTGAAGATCCTGCCTTACACTCTGTGACATCCTTTTTCTCAGCTATGGGAGTGTTGTATGCGGATCCAGATCGTCAGTCCACGGCGGAAAACAGGCTTCGGGCCCTGAAGCAGGGTCGGAATTCCGCCGAGGACTACAGCACTGAGTTCCGGCGCTGGGCAGTAGAATCTACCTGGAACGATCCAGCCCTATGTAGCCAATTCCGCATGGGGCTATCTGAAAATATTAAAGATGCCCTGGTCAACTTTCCCACTCCTAAAGATTTGGACCAGCTTATGCAGGTCTCCATCAGGATCGATAGGCGTCTTAGGGAGAGAGCCAGGGAAAGGGTTAGGGTTACTACTCCCTTTAGACCTTCACAAACTCCCAGCCCTTCAACTCCTGGTGGGGTAAACTCCTCCTCCCCCTCTCAAGAGGAGCCAATGCAGGTTGGCAGAGCCCGTCTTTCTCAGGACGAGAAACAACGAAGACGGTCTTTGGGTCTTTGTCTCTATTGTGGGTCCCCGGGGCATTTTGCCAGATCTTGCCCTAATAAGGGATATCCGGCGGGAAACTTTCTCGCCTAGGTCAGGAAGAGGGTGCTGACCTAGGTGGATGGAAGCATTACTCTCACCATGATAAGATGTTAATCCCTACAGAGCTTTTCTGGGGTCTTTCCAAACAGGCAGTATCTGCTTTTGTTGATAGTGGAGCTGCAGGTAACTTCCTGGATCGGAGCATAATCTCCATCCTAGGGGTTCCACTGGTACCCCTTGAAAAGTCTCTTCAGGTTTTGGCCATAAATGGGAAGGCTATCCTGGGAGGGCCGGTCAGTCACAAGACCCCTCCTCTCAGATTGGTGGCCGGCTCATCTCATACTGAACATATAGAATTCCTGGTGTTTGATTGTCCGGAAACACCAGTAGTTTTGGGATACCCATGGCTAAAACTCCATAACCCCGTATTTAATTGGCAGTCGGGTGAGCTGGTTAAGTGGAGTGATTTCTGTAGATCACATTGCTTCTCCACTATCCTTAGGAGTGTGCAGATTTCGCCCCAAGAACTGCCTCTGCCTTATATAGATTGGGCAGATGTCTTTTCTGAGCGGTCCGCTGATAATCTACCCCCACACAGACCCTATGACTGTCCCATCGACCTACTTCCTGGAACTATACCTCCTAGGGGCAAGATCTATAATCTGAATCGAGCTGAAGAGCAGGCTATGAAAGAATATATTTCTGAAAATCTGAGCAAAGGCTTTATCCGCCCGTCAACATCACCGGCGGGTGCCGGCTTCTTTTTTGTTGAGAAGAAGGATGGAGGTTTAAGGCCTTGCATAGATTACAGAGCCTTGAATAAGATCACCGTTAAAAATCGTTATCCTCTTCCCTTAATAAGTGACTTATTTAATCAGGTAGTGGGGGCTCGAATTTTTTCTAAACTAGATCTAAAGGGGGCCTACAACCTGATCCGTATTCGGCAAGGGGATGAATGGAAGACGGCGTTCAATGTTAAAGATGGTCATTATGAATATTTAGTGATGCCTTTTGGCCTTTGTAATGCTCCTGCGGTCTTTCAAGACTTTGTTAATGACGTGTTTCGTGACTTCTTGGGTAACTTCGTTGTGGTTTATTTGGATGACATCCTCATTTACTCTAAGAACCTTTCCGAACACAGGCAACATGTAAAACTGGTCCTTCAGAAATTAAGAGAGAATAATTTATACGCTAAAATCTCTAAGTGTATGTTTGAAGTCGCCTCCGTTCCCTTCTTGGGATATATTATTTCTAGTCAGGGGTTGGAGATGGATGAGGGAAAAGTTTCGGCAGTACGGGATTGGGTACAACCCAAATCCTTAAAAGAATTACAACGCTTTTTAGGATTTGCTAATTTCTATCGACGTTTTATCAAGGGTTTTTCTAGTATCGTTGCGCCTCTCACCAATCTCACCCGCAAAGCCGCGTTCACTGTTAACTGGTCACCATCAGCTATTGAAGCCTTTCGTGTCCTAAAACAGGCTTTTACTTCGGCGCCAGTTTTAGTGCACCCCGACGTCAACAAACCTTTTGTTATTGAAGTAGATGCGTCTGAATTAGGTGTTGGAGCTGTTTTATCGCAATTCTCCGGATCTCCTGAACGTATGCATCCATGTGCCTATTTTTCCCGGAAATTTAATACCGCAGAACAAAATTATGACGTCGGCAATAGGGAACTATTAGCTATTAAACTGGCATTTGATGAATGGCGTCATTGGTTGGAGGGTTCCTTACATCCTATCACTGTATATACCGATCACAAAAATCTCGAGTATATAGGCGCCGCCAAGAGGTTAAATTCTCGACAGGCCCGTTGGGCATTGTTTTTCGCGTTTCAATTTTATTATTACCTTTAAGCCGGGCGTGAAAAATACTAAGGCCGATGCTCTGTCGCGCATGTTTGGTGAGTGTAAGGATCGGGGGGATACTGGTGAGCCTATCTTACCTGTAGGTTGTGTAGTCGGGGCCTTGCTCCCTGATCTCTCTAATGTTTTGGCACCGTTCCAAGATGAATCGCCTGTAAACACACCTATGGGATGTCAATTTGTACCGCCGCATTTGCGTTCTGATGTTATTCGCGAATTCCACGACGCAAAGACTGCTGGGCATCTGGGAGTTCGTAAGACTTTTATTTTAGCTCGGCGCCACGTATGGTGGCCTTCTATGAGACGTGATATCACTACCCTTATCAACGCATGTTCCGTCTGTGCACGAAGTAAAGGGGTACACAAGGCCCCTAGTGGTTATCTTATTCCCCTTGAGATCCCTAAAGAACCTTGGTCTCACATTTCGATGGACTTTATTGTTGATTTACCTCTTTCTCATGGGAACACTGTGATTTGGGTGGTCGTCGATAGATTCAGTAAGATGGCTCACTTCATTGCTTTACCCAAGCTACCCTCGGCTCCTGAGCTTTCGCGTTTATTCGTCTCGCATATTTTTCGGCTCCATGGTATTCCAGTAAATATTGTTTCCGATCGGGGTGTGCAGTTTATATCACAATTTTGGAAAAAATTTTGTTCACGTTTGGGGATTCAGGTTTCTTTATCCTCCGCATATCATCCCCAGTCTAATGGGCAGACTGAAAGAACAAATCAAAGCTTAGAACAATATTTAAGATGTTACATCTCTGACGCTCAGGAGCAGTGGTCGGAATTTATTGACTTTGCCGAATTTGCGTATAATAATGCGCCGAGTGACAGTACTAAAATATCCCCTTTCTTTTGTAATTACGGAAAGAATCCTAGGGCTTCTTCTATTTCTGCAGCACCTTCTGATTTTCCGGTGTTAGAAGAGTGGCTTCAGAAACGCAAGGATATTTGGGCACGCGTCCAGGAAAATTTAGAAACTATGCGCACTAAATATAAGAAATTTGCTGATCATCGTAGGTCTCAGGAACCTATCCTTCAGTGTGGGGACCTTGTCTGGGTTTCCACGAAGAACATTGCGCTTCGGCAGCCTTCTTATAAATTGGGTCCTAAATTTATTGGTCCTTACCCCATCATCAGGAAACTTAATAATGTGACCTTCAAAGTTCAGCTCCCTCCTACTATGAGAATTTCCAACTCGTTTCATGTATCTCTGTTAAAACCTGCTAAAAACTCTTCTCCTGCTGGTCCTCCTCCTGTTTTAGTGGATAATGTGCAAGAATATGAAGTGAACAAGATTTTGGATTCGCGTAGGGTTCGCAATACGCTACAATATTTAATTGATTGGGTTGGTTACGGTCCTGAGGAAAGATGCTGGGTTTCTTCTTGTGATGTCCATGCCAGGGCTCTTGTACGGAAGTTTCACCGTGACAATCCGGGGAAACCGGGTGAGGGTCCGGAGGCCCCTCGTGAGGGGGGGGGTAATGTCATCACCCGCTTACCGATTCCCCGTTCCAGCGGCGTCACGGGTCCTCAGCCGCCCGCTCCCGCTGCGCAGCCACCTGTCCGGCGGCCGCGGCGGGCGGCGGTCTCTGTCTCGGCTGGCGCGCACGCGCCTGCCTCCTCAGCTGACGGCCCCAGCGTCAGCTCTCGTGCTCGCGCGCGTGCGCGAGCACGTTTTGTTTATACCCTCCGGCGGCGCTGCTCTCAGCGCGGCCGCCGGAGGAAGATTAAGTAATCAATTAAAGGCCCAGCTGCACCAGTGGGAGTGCTCCACTGGGACTGGGCCAATCAGCTGCCCCTGAGTTCTGGGCTGCACGCCCTGTGTTACCTATCCCTGTGAGGTTCTTAAGTTGCACCAATCACCACACCGATTCTCCTGGGCCAATGATGCCTGTTCCCTATTTAACCTCAACCCAGTCAGTCTGTCGTTGCCTGTTATAGCGCCTAGACCCTAGTTTTTGCTTATCCCTGAGATTGATCCTGATTCCTGTTGCCGACCCTCGCTTGTTTGACCATCCTCGATCTCCACTCCTGTTGCCGACCCTCGCTTGTTTGACCATCCTCGATCTCCACTCCTGTTGCCGACCCTTGCTTGCCTTTGACCATCCTCGATCTCCACTCCTGTTGCCGACCCTTGCCTGTCTGTTGGACTTCCACCTTACGCTCACATACCGGCTACCCGATTCCTCTTCCAGCCGCGGGCTCTCCAGTTCTCTGTACCGTAAGACCTCATCCTTTGAGCCATAAAGTCCTGGGGGCAACCGATCCCGAGCAGGCGTGTTCTGCGTCTCGGCAAGCGGGGGCTCCTATAGGTGAAGCTGGCTGCGGAGATTGGGGGTTGAGGTCCTTACTAAGAGAGCTGGAGTTGTCCAAGTGGTAATCGTGGTTCCGGGAGCGTGACACATGGTTTTTCCAGCCAATGCGTCTAGACGCCGTTCTCGCGATGCCAGCGTCCTCCCAGGACCTGTCCCACCCCCCCTGCATGGTGATTGGTGTAAAAACGCGCCAGGGAAGGTGTGAGGGGAAACGAATTGTGAGTGCGCCATCGCCGCTGTACTCGATCGAAATCGAGTATGACGAATAGAGTAGTATTCGATCGAATACCGACTCGGTCGAATACTACTCGCTCATCTCTACTCCTCATCACCCCCATTCAAATCAGCAAGGCCATCAGACATAAGTCATGGAGCAGTCACTAATGCTCTGTGATGAAACTATGAAGACAATGAAGACATAGGGGCCCCCAGATACCCAACAACTTGTGTTGGAGGATGAGGATGTGGACATCAGACCATCTCAGGACATCTACGATGACGATGAAACCTAAGTGTCGACTGCTGTGGCTTTCTGCAGTGTGGTGGCTGAGAAGGATGGCAGTGAGGAGGAGTAGGTGGAAGACTAATTGAGGGGTGATCACCCAACCTGAACTGAAGGCAATCAGATTTGGCTGTGTAGCCCCCAGAAGAAGGAGAAGGGTGCAAATCATCATCAGTCAGCCCCTTGCTACTACTGCCCACCACGCCCAGGGACTGAGCACTGAAAAGGCTGGCTTGAAGGATCTCACCAGCATGGCATTTTTTCAAACGCTGTGCCACCTGTTACTGAAGAGGAATATTTGTGAATAATCTCTGCACAGTGTCCATCACCAGAGACATGCAAAGCTAGAAAATAATGATATAATTATTGTTTTTTTATAGAGCGCTATTGTATTTTGTATTCTGTAAAAATTACATGATGGCGGGACACTGAATAATCTTCACAACATCCATGCCCAGGAACCTGCATAGCAAACAGAAAAATATTGTTAATATATATATATATATATATATATATATATATATATATATATATATATTTTTTTTTTTTTTTTTTTTTTTTTCTACTGCCCCCTTTTTTTTGTCTCCACCACCATATACCACCACCAACAAGCCTGTCCCCAGCATCCTAGAGAAGCGTTTAGCTTTCTATTCCCCAAACAATGGATAAAAATTGGAAGTTTGGTCCATCTCACCCACAAGCTCAAGTCTGAATGCAAGAATTTGAGACTTACTTGCCTTTGAAATGCTACAACAAAAGAAAGAACAGGGACAAAGAGAGAGACAGCGACAGAGCTCCGGTTAGCTACACCACGCCACTGAAGAAAGACTTAAATGCATTACAATACCATATACCAATACATTTATTTATCCACACTGTGTAGAAATAACAGACATCCGATTCCACAAAGGTTATAAATAGACACAACGACAAAAATATTCATAATAGTCCCAATACAAACGACATATACATACAGTAAAATATACAGATAACATACACATATTAATAAAACAACCATTAAATCATCATGCAGTGTATTTGTTCTATGACCATAGAGGTTCTGGGCGGACTAGTTTCGCCTGAATCCCAGGCTTCTTCAGCGCCCCTTTGTTCACACTATTCCAATATTAAGGAAAAATAAACAAGACAATTTTTTAAAAATAGGGAATACATTGTAACATCTGAAAACACACACAAACAGATAAATGATGAGAACATCAAAAGAATATATCAAATCCAATATCAAAAAAATCCATTCATATGGATGATAATTATTAACAGCACAATACCTGTTCCAAGAAAACACACACAGATCCTGGCTTGGGAAGCCGACTTGAGTCATAATATATCAATGGTTGCTCAAAGGCAGAAAATATTCAGCAAAGGCACACCACCTGCAGCCAATCTAGGTAGGATTAAATATAAGGTAAAGTTTCGGGTAATCGGGAAGGTCAGGCAGAGTTAGAGGTAATCAAATACAATAGTGGAACACATTGTGGCACTGAGCAAGGAAGGAGGGGGCCCTGAATACATACCAGTAAAACGCTATCAAATGTTTAAGTAACAGATTATGTTTGTTTAAAAGCGTTGTCTTTTTTATTATATATAAAGGTGGCATCTTAGACAAGCTATTCTAGTATAATGTAATCAGCTTAGTATTAAAACAAATGTATAGAAACAATACCTTGAAATCTTTAAAATCATGTGCCTCCCAACTTCACATAGGGGGCCTCCCGGCAAGGAGGTCTCCCCAACGAGGTGCTGCTGCCCAGCCGTCAGTGTGTCAGAGAACACAGAAGACACGTGCAGCTGGGTGATGGCTTTGAAATGCTCCCATTCTGACTGGTGAAGATGGAGAGCTTTTAAAAATCTTAAAGAGAGGGGCCAGTTATCTCAGTTAGTTAGACACGCAGACAACTAAGAATGGGCAGGGATGTTACATCTCTTTAACTGCCCACTGAGTTAATCTGGTGGCGGTAGGGCCAGACCCGCCAAGCGATTTATCACATATACTTCCACCACCCAGGTTTGCCAAACATCACTTGTTTCCTCTTGTTGCCTCCTACTCTGCTTCCTCCTCTCCTGCCTCATCCAGTCAGCACAGTACCTGCACACCATTTTAAGCCCAGCAATGGGGAAACGATAGCTATGGAGCACCAATCATGAACACATGTTTTTTTTATAACGTATAAAAAAGGTCCTGTTCTATACATGTTTCAGCTTTTGAATGGCGATAAGGAAGGAAATCTTCACATCATGCCTTACTCTAATGATTCCTTTTCAGCAGAGCCAGGAGAGGTTGTGGACAGCCTAGTCAGAAAGCAAGCATAATATGGCTCAAAAAGGACTGGCTTAGTAATTAATCAAGCGGAAGCCAAACCAACAGTGTACCTCATGAAGTTTGATGATGATTTCCATTATTATGTGAAGACCTCCTATGTGATGTTCTTAAAATTTGCCAAGGTTGTGGAGCTACAAGTGTAAAATTTATAGAAAATCCAACTTTCAGATTATAATCTTGTATTCCTGGGATCTCTTGCATTTATTGGCGTAAAGAGAATATGAGAAGGAATTTTTGGATTACGTCAATTCATTCTTCCTTATAGAGGAATAAACCACTTCTGACAAATATGGGGCTTAGGGAAATAAGGAAAGAAACAGCATAAATTGAAAATGGAAGTTGTAAAAGAGCATATGAATGAAAAAGTAGCGTGACTGCTCATTATAAAAGTTATTCTTAAGCACTCATACTTTACCTTCAAGGCCCTGTTTTGGTGTATAGAATTTCCCTACATTAGGTGTATGTATAATTTAGCTTTCAACATCCATGCTGAAGACATTAAGGGTGAACAGTATGTTTATGTTGCCATTTAAAGATAACCATGCACTCTGAAGTCTTCATGTGTGCTTCATTGTATAATGCAAGGTATGACAGCAATTAACTGGCTTATCAAAGCCCAAGAGGATGTAATGCAAGGTGTACTAACAATTAAATAGTTTATCAAAGCCAAAAAGGGCCTAATTCAAGGTGTGCCCACAATTAAATAGTTTAGAAAAGCACAAGAGTGTCTAATGCCAGGTTTGCTCACAATTAAATAGTTAGCAAAGCACAAGTGGGTCTAATGCCAGTTGTGCTCACAATTAAATAGTTAACATTAAATTAAACAGTACTGACACACAAGTGGCCTGAACCAGTGGATATTCCTCTAACAATTGGTATCAAAGTAAAGTGGCCTGAACAATTGGCATTAAAGAGTACTGACACCCAAGTGCTTTGAGCAATTGCTGTTACAGAGCAGTGGCTCTTGAGTGGTTTGAACAATTGTTATTAAAGAGCAGTAACCCCCCCAAGTATCAGGAACAATTGGTATTACAGAATAGTGACCCCTATGTGGTTTGTACAATTGGTATTACAGAGCAGTGACCCCCCCAAGTGAAATGAACAATTGGTATTAAATTGTAGTGACACCCAAGTGGTTTAAGCAATGGGTATTACAGAGCAGTGACCCCCAAGTGGTTTGAATAATTGGTATTACAGAGCAGTGACCCCAAGTGGATTGAACAATTGGTATTAAAGACTTCTGACACACAAGTGATTTGAGCAAGTAGTATTAAAGAGTACTGACACCCAACTGGTTTGAGCAAGTGCTTTTAAAGAGTAATGGCCACACCAGTGCTTTGGGCTAGTGGTATTAAAGTGCACTCACACCCAAGTGCTTGGAGCAAGGGGTATTAAATAGTACTCACACCCAATTGTAAAGAGCACTGACGCACCAGTGGTTTGAGCTAGTGGTGTTAAAAAGTTCTGACACACCACTAGTTTGAGCAAGTGGTACTAAAGAGTAGGGATGAGCGAACCGGTTCGGACGAACCGGAATTCTCTCAGAATTTCAGGGAAAATTCGATTCGGCACGAACCCGAATTTTTTTTGGTTCGTGCCAATCGAATTTTCCCTGAAATAAAAAAAAAAATGCCGGCATGGTGGGAGCGGGCAGGCCGGCTTTGCTGTCAGCGGGCCGGCGGCGGCCCGCTGACAGGCGTAGCCGGCCTGCCCGCTCCCACCATGCCGGCATTTTTTTTTTTCATATGAGCGAACTTCTTGAAAGTTCGATTCGGGCGAACCCGAATTTCTTGGGGAAATTCGGCGAATCGCCCGAATCAAACTTTCAAGAAGTTCGCTCATCTCTACTAAAGAGTACTACTATAAAAGCTTCACTTTCCAGGGGCACGGGAATTAGCTCGGCGGAATGCCGAGGAAAGAGAATGGAACTGTGTCCCCCTGCATTACATATGGTGATGGGGCAGCTGCAATAATGACTCTTCAACATCAGATCACCAGCAACACGTCGAGGAGGAGAGAGCCCCTGACCCAGTGAAGAGAGCACGCTGATGCTGAGCTGATTTCAGCTTCAAATTTAAAAAAAACGGGGTGATGTGTTTTCAAATTCACCATTTCACATTTACAAGAAAGAACTAGAAATCTAATAGCCTGTCCCCTGATCTGAACTGTTGTAAAAAAAAAAAATAGTTCCATACTTTTAATTATCAGCATACAGTATATAGTTTTATTAAAAGCTCTTCGTTAATGACTAGGATTGCCTGAAAACACTTTTACACATGGTATTTATTCATAAACAAACCACATTTTGCTGCATAAATGGCGCAGTTATTTTTATCAGGATGAAAGATCCTTCATTGATCATCAAAACTGTAAGCTGGAAGAAAATGTAAGCTTGTGGTTATCCCTGGTAAAAAAAATATTGCTAAATACATCAACATAAGTTTCTTTTTTGCTGGCAGTTATATACCTCTCAGGTGTACAGAAACCTCTGAGGAAGCCCAATAGCAACAGTCAAAACACATGAGAGTGTCACAGTGAGAGAACTGGTCTTATGAACAAAACAAGCACTAGCATGCCTGCTATCGACCCCCACCCCCACCCAGTGTGCACATGCTCGTTTACACCGCTTGGCTGTTACTGTCTGGCTTGTGGTGATCGACGTACCGGACCATGTATATGCTGGCTGAATCCCTGCTACTGAGCATTCATGGCGGGCTCTTCCAGATGCCAAATGTCTTTTAAAAGGCTGGGAAGATGCCTACAGATCTTCCTAGAAGTGACGTTTGCCAGTTCTTGCTGTGTACTACTTTGTACCAGCCAGGCTGTGGCTGATGTTTCAGATGTAACCAAAGCAACTTTGTTGTGTTGCTCTTGTTACAAGAGCAGACAAAAGTCTGCTATTAAAATGAAAACCGCTCACAGTTGACTCACACGGGCCACGTGCAAGTGATTATTCATTGCTAAAATTGCAAACGATATTACAGTGAAGAAGGCTATAGCACAGTGCAGCAGTAGCACAAGATGCAATACCAATGCAGATATTGTAACTGCTGATTCCCTCTGGTATTAAACATAGAAACATAGAAGGTTGATGGCAGAAGGAGACCATACGGTTCATCTAGTCTGCCCTTATGTGTATACTGTATGTTCTCTGTATCTTAGGATAGATGGATGCTTATCCCAGGTTTAAATTCAGTGACTGTTGATTTTTCAACTACCTCTGCTGGAAGTTTGTTCCCAGCATCTACTACTCTTTCTGTAAAATAATATTTTCCAACATTGCTCCTGATCTTCCCCCCGACTAGCTTCTGGTTTTGCCCCCTTGTTCTATCATTAAAGTTTCTTCTTAAAAACACTTCCCTCCTGAACCTTATTCAATCCTTTCACATATATAAAGGTCTCCATCATGTCCCCCCTCTTCCTTCTTTCCTCCAGACTGTACAAATTAAGTTCTTTAAGTCTCTCCTGATAAGTTTTAAGTTTAAGTCCTTTCACCATTTTCGTTGCCCGCCTTTGGACACGTTCTATTTGAATAATGTCTGTTTGCAGGTAAGGTCTCCAGAACTGCACACAGTATTCTAGCTGTGGCCTCACCAGGGCTCTATACAGCGGCATCACAACCTCCCTCTTCCTACTGGTGATGCCTCGAGCTATGCAGCCGAGCATCCTGCTTGCTTTTCCCACTGCCTGGCTACACTGTCATTCATTACCTTCCACTATAGACGCTTATAATAAATTCAGCAAATTATTTTCTTCCAAATTCCAAACTTTCCAAATGCCAGATTACTTCCAGAGCAAACGGTTTTCACATGACTTTTATTACTATTTTAATACTTTTTTACTATTTTTTTAGGCTCCCCAAACAACCCAGACACTGCAGACACTTCAGAGACACTGCACATACATTCCAAGACCCATCCTGCATAAGTTGTGAGAGTGGGTTTCAGCAAGGTTCTTCATTTTTCAAAGAAAAAATGCGCTGATGCAGTTCACCAGCTGTCAAGTGAATCATTTTGGCTACTAAATACCACACATTTTAATTAGTGAACTGTGGAGAACACAGCAAAATGCCGGCAGACAGTCAGTTGTCCCCCATGCTCGCCGCAACAAATATAGCACGGGTTGCCGCGGTATTTCACACTCTCGCCACACAGGGCGCACCCGGCCTGCGCTAAACAGGTGAACAGCAGACCCATAATGTAAAAACGCAATCTGTGCTCAGTTCCTGCTATACACCCACCCCATACAGAGGCAGCATTAGTATTTACACTGAATATAGGGCTGGAAGGTTAATTCCTTGCACTGCACAATCTCTTCCTCCTGCTGTGAATGTAACAAGCAGAGATGAGTCATCCTCTTGCACAACAGGGACATGTGAAAGATGCGCATGCACACACTCCGTCATGCGCATGAGTGCACTCTCATAGGGGCACTCCCAAGCGAGCACGCTTGGGTTAGTAGGTAGGTCGGTGGGTCAGTAGGTAGTTTGGCAGACAGGTAGCAGCGGCTCTGCACTGGCCTGTACTCATGGTAAGAGGGGGCAGCAGCAGGGCTGTGCTCACTGGGGGGGGGGGGCAGCATCGGGGCCGTGCTCACCAGGGGAGCAGCAGTGGGGTTGTACTCACTGGGGTTAGGTGGGCAGCAGCGAGGTTGTGCTCACCAGCATGATCAGCATAATGTCAGCCGCATCCAGCACTGCTCTGGACTGTCCAAGCTTTGCTGATCCTGCAGCACGTTCAATATTCAAACAGCACCTTTGTTACTTGCTTTTTTGGAGTCGATGATTGAAGAGACAGGCTACACAGAGGAAGGGAGTGAGCATAAGGAGGGGGGCTGCAGCATGAATGGAGCCGAGGAGGGATAGAGGCAGGCTACACAGGGCAAGGGGCAGGCATAATTATTGGTGGTCTTCGACGTGTCGAGAAAGCAAGAATCCTCATTGCTCAATGCGTGTATGGGGGAGGTCAGGGCTGCTGGGGGTGAGCATAGCCTCTTAACTTCCATGCTGAATGCACAGAACTGTAAGATGCTGGAGTGACAAGTAAAGGTTGCCTCTCTTTATGTTTATTCTATGCCTAAAAAACCCTTTAAGCTAGGTTGTATGCTTGTCAGAATAAGTGGGTTTTGTGGCGCTTTTTAAACCTTGGAGGGTTGCAGAGTTCCATAAAATTGGAGTGGTCCTGGAGGAGAGCGTGAGAGAAGGTGACCAGGGAGGAGAACAGGAGAAGGTTGAAGCCAGAGCGGAGGGTGCACCTAAATTGATATTGTTGGATTAGAGATTAAATTTAGGGATGAGCCTGGCTAGAGAGAGCTTTGTGAGTAAGAATTAAAGTTTTAAACAGGAATCGTTGTGGGACTGGCAGCCAGTGAGGGGAGTTACAGAGGGGAGCAGAGCTGGATGAGCGGGAAGAGATATGAAGGAGGCAAATAAGAGCTCAGAATAGATTGGAGCAATGGCAGTCTATTAGTTGGTAAGCTGGTTGTCACTAGGGATGAGCGAATCGGTTCTAACAAACCTGAATTCGCTCCGAATTTCAGGGAAAATTCGATTCAGCACGAACCCAAATTTTTAGTGGCCGGCATGGTGGGAGCGGGGAGGCCGGCTGCACTGTCAGCGGGCAGCGGGAGCCGGCTTCCGCCACCCGCTGACAGCGCAGCCGGCCTCCCCGCTCCCACCAGAGATGAGCGATTCGCTAAAGTTCGATTCGGACGAACCCGAATTTCTTTGAGAAATTCGGCGAATCGCCCGAATCGAATTTTTAAGAAGTTTGCTCATCTCTAGTTGTCACAATAGCTACGGATGCCGTGATACATGATAACTTCATGTCGAAATGTAAACAGCTCACAAATGACTTTCCAGCTTTCTGCAATTTGATTTTCAGTTTACAGTGATGAATGCTGTCGAAGTGTGCTCAAACCGTTCAAACCATCCTCTCCCATATGTCAAGGATCACTGATGGCCAGTGTGATTGCTACAGTGGTCATCTTTGTATGGCCATCAATGAGTTTTATGTTATGCCCTGACATCTAGGTGAGAGCAAGCTTTTGACGTTGCAGCCAGGGGCCCTTTTAGTGGTGGGGCCTGGGCAGTTGCCAAGTTTGCCATCCTCTAACACTGGCCCCTAACCCAGGATTGTATCAGTATGTAACACAAAACTCTAACCCATCTTACGATGCAAAAAAAATAAAATGCAAATACCGCGCTCAAAAATGCGTTAACACGTTTTTGAAAAGTTCTTAAAGGGACGGGTGCTCAACGTGTCCAAAACTCCTCCTCCACAGAGTTCTAGGGAAATATAACTGACAGATATCAACACAGAGCTTCCTTGGTTTTGTACAGTGTTCTTAATTGTCTTAACACACTTGCACCAAATTGTGGAATACTTTTCAGAAAAGAACCCAAAGTGCATGCACACCCGGCCTCGTTAAAGTTGCTATTGGCAACGAAACGCGGCGGCGGCGGCAGCAGGCGGAACGCTTCAGTTCGTTTATTTTTTCCAATTGGATCTGGCCAGGTCTGGGTTGTTAGGAGTCGGTGAGAGCCATCCTTCGTATTTTATGGACGTTTTATTCCTTTTGTGCGCATGTGAGTGTATTTCTTCAGCATTAAACGTTCTCTACTTTACGGAATTACACTAGATTGTTCCTTTTTTTCTGTTTCTATGTGCCACTTATATCGATTGAGTCATCGAGGAAGAGCTGTGTCCTTTGGGATTTAATTAAAGTTTTAATTGGCTGGTATCTATCGAGATCTGAATAAGCGACTGGAAATTGTAGACTAAGGCCCTTATTCATCAAGCGATAGCGCCAGGTAGTGTCTGACGAGCGCCAGGTAGCGGCAGCTAACGGCGACTACCGACTCAAGTACGCCCGGCGGCGGTCACAATGACGCATTTATCAAGCAAAATGAGGCTAGCGCCGGCGAGAGCGACGGCTAGTGCGGCATTCATCATGAAGCCGCCTGGACCGAACAGCGCCGCTGCAAATTCCCTCACAGCGCCAGGTGTGAGCTGTCGCTCCCTGGCGATGTCCAATGCATTTCAATGGAGCAATCTATAATTATTCATAATTAATTGGTATTAATTTTTTTTTTTTTTTTTTTAATGTCAAAAAATCGGAGAACACTTCTGCAATGTTAGGATTTATTTTTAAGTCAAAAAAAAAAAAAAAATATGTGCAGAATTGATCTAACAGGTCTGAGATTAATGTATTCATATAACAAAATGATTCTAAAAACATGTATAATGTGACATTCAAAAAATATGGTTGTTTAGGGGTTAAAAACTAGTTAATACAGATCGCCGCCAGCGCTCTGGGGTTTAAACAAGGAATGGACAGCGACAGCACATTCGGAGCGTGATTTGTTGATGAATATGAAGCTAGCCGTTCGCTCTGGCCATTCGTTGTCAGGCGCTCACATACAACGCTGGACCTGTGAAACAGCGACCCCCCAGCCCGTATTCAACATTACCGCACACCGACTGAGTCGCTGTCATCAAGCTAATGCCGGCCAAGCACAGTGAATACTGGCTGGCGCTGAAAAAATCACGCTACAGTCGCTCATCTGTCGCTACCTGGCGCTAATGATGAATCGGCCTCCCCGATTTAAAGCCCTGAAGCTGCTGATTGAATGTAGTCGGTAAGAGGATTCATTGGGCGATGAAGGATTGTGACCAGAACTATGGCCGGGTGTGCATGCACTTTGGGTTCTTTTCTGAAAAGTATTCCACAATTTGGGGCAAGTGTGTTGGGACAATTAAGAACACTGTACAAAACCAAGGGAGCTCTGTGTTGATATTCAATTATACATCTTACAATGCAGCAGAGGTAAAAACTTTGTTACGCCGTGCTATGCTAATCCTTTTCTCTATTAACACTGTGATGTCCTGCTGAATGAAAGTCAATGTAAAAATAATTTGGCCCTATGAGACTAATGATCTGCCAGTCTTCTGGTGAACACCAGGCAGCCAACAGAACCTTTTATTCTTTATGACTAACACTGAGGGTTATTATCATAATTGGAGTAATAGGAAGTTTATCAATATCCATATTGGCTCCAAGAGTCACCTTAATAGACAGTGCGGTGCTTAAGTGGAATAGACAACCTGATGTATCAAAATCTGATGAGAGGCAGTTTATCTTCACATGTAAAGGTAAAGTGCAGCTTTGTTTCTAAAGTGGAATCTAAAGTAGCAAGTACATCAGATGATATTTTATGTTTTAATCTCTTAATCACTTTAATTCATTCATTAAGTAACATCAAGGCACAACCAAAGAGATTAACCCCATCAAGATTAGTGATGAGCCGGATTGAGGACATTCCAGTTCTAAAGCCCTCCAGCCTGATAGTCCCTAGTAACTGGCATTTGGTACTTGCCGGATACAATAGTTCTGGTCACTGGGGGGGGGGGCAAATACAGGCCCTCAGGAAGGATGCAGTTTCACCTAGGAAGGGGTGTGGGCTCAGAACTTGATCCACTTTCTATGGGGTGGGGCGATATACAGATGTAGCAATCATTATCCAACACATCACAGCTCAGCACATTTTGATATCTCACAAAGAAGCAGTTGAAACGCCTTAGAGATTTCAAGATAGCATGATGCACCAGTGCACCAAGTTGAGTTTCAAAGAAAGCTGCATCTGTAGATACTCACCCAGATCCTTGTATTCCGGAGTTGGTAGAGGGGTTAACAGGGATTTCCCCTCTTTATTGGGACATGCCCAACTCACAACCCAACCCACAGCTACTTGGCTCCTACCCTGTCCACCTATTCGGAATCTTGTCACCTGGCAACCCCCAAGGCCCCTTGAGGTAGGACAAGCTTCAGAGATGGGCCCGTAGAGCCCCTTTTCTAGAGAATGCCAACCAGCACTTCTTCCCTTGGATGCTGTTCTCTTCAATCATCTCTTCAGCCTTCTGGATCAGCATTCATGCTCTTCTCCTTGCCACTAGAGGAATACTCATTTCCTGGGTTTTTCTTATACAAGACCCAGTGATGAGGATGGGTGGCATATATTTTTCACCTAAACTACCTATTGACTCCTTAAAGTGGACCAACACCCAGGGGGGATCGGCCCCGGGATTCCCGGGACGATCCGATCCCTCCCTGCGGGGCATCCAACATTGAGATGCTCCGCTGTGTGAAACTCCCCCAGGACGCCCCATTCACCTTACCTTCATCCCGATCCAATGGCGCATGCGCGGGCCGCGGCCACATCTCGTGGTTCTCTCTAGCAGGGAGCGTGTCCGCCCGGCCATTTGTGAATGACCGACGCGGGAAGCGGGGTGAGGTGAGTTTTATCAGGTGTTCCGGGGGGGTTTCATGCAGCGGGGTGCCCCGCGGAAGTGGACCAAAACCCAGTATAGTGAAAATCCTGGTCCACTTTAACAGTAGTGGTGGATAAGCCATTTCTATGTGTGAACTGCTATAGGGGTTCCTTGGACCCCCTACCAGTTCACAAATGGTTCAAAACTAAAATTAAAAAAATGATGATCTTCCTTCATCTGTAACCCACAGGTTGATGTCCTCTCTGATTGGGGGCTCCCTCCTAGTCCAATGGGCTGGTATGTTCTTGGTGCCGGTGAGCTGCTATTCCAATATCTGTAGTGAGGGGGGCCACATGTCACTAGTTTCCCCAGGAATCCCCCTCCAGGCCTCTCCCCTTCATTGATGTCATTAATCACATGGGGGAATTCTACAGAGGCTCTCCCTCTGTGATATGAACACCCCCCCAGCAAGCACTGATTATTTTAGTGGGACCCCAAGGAAGAAGGACCTGTGTCTTCCCTCCTCCTTCCTTGGTGTCACACCAAGCTAATGCAGATCCACCAGAGATGGAGGCATTTGAACCACAGAAAAGGAGTAGCCTCTGTGGAAGACTAAGGGAATTGTTCCTTGAAAAACATCACCGTTTGGGGCACCATGGTGGAATTTGCTGCTGTAATTTGCTTTTAACTTGAAACAAATAAAAGCTTGGATTTTACTTGGAAACCGATGGAGGTGGATTTTGTCCTAAACAATCTGGGATCTCTGCCATTCGACTAATAACCTAATTTAAGAGGAGGGACATGGAGGTTGATAACCCCAGAATCTCCTTCTATGTCCCTCCCCCCCAGTGATGTCATTATTCACATGGGGGTTTCCACCAAAACTGTGACAAAAGGCAAAGGGGTTGAAATATTGTTGGTGCCAGGAGGCAGTCATTCGGACATTACCTGGGGCACCGGGCTGCTAGCCCAAGGAGGGGGGTGTACGAATGTGGATAAAAAGGGCTGTGCAAATTAATTTGTTTATTAGAGATGAGCGAACTTCCTAAAAATTCGATTCAGGCGATTCGCCGTATTTCTCCAAGAAATTTGGGTTTGTCCGAATCGAATCTTTGAGAATCGCTCACCTCTGGAAAACACACCGCACGCTGGGAGTGGGGGAGGCCGGCTACACAGCTGACAGTGCAGCCGGCCTCCCCCGCTCCCACCTTGCGATGTGTATCCTACCCACATGCCGGCATGTTGGGAGCGGAGGAGGCAGGCCACACTGTCAGCGGGCAGCGGAAGCCGGCTTGCACAGCTGACCATGCATCCAGGGGAGGAGTGGGGAGCTGGCTGCACTTTCAGCAGTTCAAGCCAGCTTCCGCCGCACACACTGGATCCAAGCGTGGCGCTGGAACGAGGATTGTGGTGAGTTTTTGTTTTTTTTTCTACCCTCGGCTCAGTGAATTTCACAAAAAAATCAGCACGAACCCCCAAAAATTCAGTTTGTGTTGAATCGAATTTTTCCTGACATACGGAACAAACTTGGGTTCTGCCGAAGCAGTTCACTCATCCCTATTGTTTATTGTTGCTATTCGCGTCTTGCCAAACTAAAACAAATAGGCAATATTCTGAAAACATTTAGCCATGACTCAAATCCTAAGCTCATACTAGAGATAAGCAAACCGGTTCGTACCAATTGGAATTTGCTTCGAATTTCAGGAATAATTCTATCCAGCACGAATCTGAATTTCCTTTTAAATTCTGATTTTTTTCCGAAACTCACTGTCACTTACTTGCCTGCCGGCTCCCTGTTGCTTGGGAAACAAAAGGAGGCGTGGCAGCCGCTCAGACCATTTTATAACTAACCTGGGAGGTGCACGTTAGCAGGGCAATTAGAATACAAAAGTCTTAAAGGAGCCACAGCACTCAACCCTGTTAGCTTGCAGGCCAGCCTACAATCTGTCTCTAAACTTAGTTAAAAACAGAGGACTCGGTCACACACATCTGCAGAGGTATGCTTAAGCTGCACCACTACGCCAAAGTGCCTCTGTGGGGTGCAGTCCTAACTCTAATCTCTGAGAGCCCATTTGGGACATACAGTGCAATAGATAAATTGGGAGCAGGCTTACTTGAGGTTGCTTGGGCCCAGCAGTGGGTGATCGGCAGTGGGTACTGAAAGAGCATTCTGCTTCCCCCACTCCCCTCCTGCCATGTGAATAGCACAGCAGAAGGGAAGTGGGGGAAGCTGGCCAAGCTGTTAACTACATTGGCCGTTTTTTGTTGCTGCTCAGACAGAACCAACTCCCAGCCTGGACCAATAAGGAAGCTGGAATTCAGGTAAGTGACTGATACTCACCTCCTCCCCTGTGATCCGTAGTGCCAGTGTCCCACGTCCCTCTGCAGCCGGGCGAAGGATTAAAATTCTCCACTCGGCACTGGGCTTCTGCCAACTTGCTCCTTGCTACAGGGAGGTGGTTGCGAAAGATGACTAACTCTTAAATATCCCCTCCCGGCAGTGGGCAGTTAGAAGCCGGGGCCCAGTGCAGGGCGGAGTTTTCCTGTCCTCCCATTCCATTGGAGACCCTGAGCACCCCTCCCCGGATGATAAGGACATCACCCGGCTCTAGAGCAAGGACAGAGGTGAGCTTTTTTTTTAATCTTTTAAAGTTCAATTTCGACGAACCCAAATTTCTTGTGGGAATTTAGCGAATCGTCTTAAACGAATTATAAACAAGTTCGTTCATCTCTACTCCCCAAATAATAATATTATAATAATTCTTATTTACAAAAAAGTATTCTAATGACATAATAATAATAATTTATTTTTTCTCAAGTCTAATTTCTCCCTTGCGGCATATCGCACTCTAAAGTTTTAGGTACACACTGTTTCTCCAAACACACCGGTGTCCTTCACACGGGCAGAATCGGAGCGCAGAGTTCTCGATATTGAAGTGAAAAACACAAAGGGAAGCGGGATGGTAATAAAGCAGAGCAGCGCCACAAAGCCTCCATGAGTGGGAAAATACATTTGTGCCGGTAACGGCTGGTTCTCTCTCTAATAAATGGCACTTTTCAAAATCTGCCGCATTAATATTTCAGGCTCGCGAGCTGCAGCGGTATGAATGGCGCTCGAGGATGGGGTTGCGAGCTCGGCGTTTATAAGGCACAAGCTGCACTTTACAGAGGAGTGATCAATCATAAACAGCTGTATTAATGTCCGACTCACAATGTAAAAAAAAAAAAACGCTGAGTGCGAGGCGAGGGGTGAGAAACGCCGCCGGCAGTTTTTCCTTCAAGATGCTTTATGCAAATGGCGGAGACGCTTGTGCTGACTGCGGCGCACCTGGAGGAAGCGGCCAACGTATCTGTAAATTCTAGCGGGAGATTGCTGCCTAAAATAATAGCAAGCGTTTATGTGTTTACAGAGTGCACACGGGAGACATCAGCAATTTAGGCCCTTATTTATGAAGAAATAGCGACAGGTAGCGACTGGTGAGCGACCGGTAATGACGGGCACCTTCACGAGAACGCCGGCTCCCCACCACAATCACACATTTATCAAGCCGATCCTGCTTAGCGACTGAGATAGCGCCATATAGCGACTCATTCATCATTATTCCAGCCTCAGCCCACAGCGCCAGCGTCCGACCTTGAACAGCGACAGGTATGATCTCTCGCTACCTGGCGCTCTCCAATGCATTTCAATGGAACAATCTTTAAATATTAATAATTAATTGTTATTAATGTTTTTTTTTTTTTTTTTTTTTTTTAAATGTGAAAAATTCTGTGACCACTTCTGCCATGTTAGATATTTTTTTTAAGGTAAAAAAAAAAAAAAATTGTGCAGAATTGATATTACAGGTCTGATATTAATGTATTCATATTACGAAATTATTTAAAAAACTTGTTTTTTTTGGTTTCCAAAAATATGGTTGTTTGGGGGTTAAAAAACTACTTTTAACCCATCGCCTCCAGCGCTCTGGGGTTTAAACAAGCATTTCACAGCACGAGAATTCTTTGAGCGTGATTTGTTAATGAATATGCTGGGAGACGGTCGCTATGGCCAGTCGCTATCATGCGCTCCCATACAGCGTGGAACCTGTCAAATAGCGACTCCTCACCCAATATTCAACATTACTGCACCGAACAACGGCCAAGCACAGCGACTACTAGCGGGCGCTGTGAAAATACTGCTACAGTCGCTCAACTGTCGCTACCTGCCGCTATTAATGAATCGGCCTCTTAGCTCCTTGAAGTGCCAATGACCGAGGATGAGACATAAAAACCTTGATTCCATAATAATCCCAAACCCACCATAATCCTGACCCCATAATAATCCCTATTCCACAAAATGACAATCCTATAATAAACTTGATCCCATATTAATCCCAAACCCATAATGGTCTTGCTTTTATTCTCATAATGATAATCCCAATTTCATTAAAACTATTCTCTTATAATGCTACCAATTTCAAAAGTCATGATTCAAAAATAGACCTGCTCCTATAATAATCTTAAACTCACAATAATGCCATAACAATACCAACCCCATGATGATTCTGGCCCCATAAAAATTCCTATCTCCTAATAATAAACTCATAATAATCCTAATTCCATAATAACACCAAGCCCATGATGATCCTGGCCTCATAATAATCTCTATCCCATAATAATAAACTCATAATAAAACTTATTCTATAATAACAACAAAACCCATGATGATCCTGGCCTCATAATAAGCCCTATCCCATAATTACAATCCTATAATAAACTTGATAAACTTGATCCCATATTATTACCAACCCCATAATGATCTTGCCTAAAATACTAATCTCATAATAATAATCCAAATTCCATTAAAACCATTCTCTCATAATAATATCAATATCAAAAAGTATCATGATTAAATAATAGGCCTGCTTCTATATTAAATTTAAACTCACAATAATCCTAATTCCATAATAATATCAAACCCACGATTATCCTGACCCCATAATAATCCCTATCCCATAATAGTTACAATCCTATAATAAACTTGATCCAATATTAATCCCATCCCCATAATGATCTTGCCTATAATACTAATCTCATAATAATAATCTCAATCCCATTAAAACCATTCTCTCATAATAATACCCAGGGCCGGCGTCAGCACCCAGTAAGGCAGGGCAGCTGCCAGGGGCCCCGGCCTCCAGGGGGGCCCACTGACAGGACCGGCCTTTGGGGTGTGTGACCGCGCTTGACAGGCGGGCTGGAAGGGCACCAGCTGTGGCGGTCCTCACAGCGCACCAGCAACAACCAAATCTGGGATGTCCCTCGGTGATGTGACGAGAATCTTCACCACAAAGGGGCCCACTGAGACTGTGCCGCCCAAGGGCCCACATAAACCAGGAGCCCTGATAATACCAATTCCAAAAGTATCATGATTCAAAAATTGGCCTGCTTCTATAATAATCTTAAACTCACAATAATCCTATTTCCATAAAAATACTAATCCTATTATAACCCTGACCCCATAATAATCCCTATCCCATAATAATAAACTTACAATAATCCTAATTCCATAATAATACCAAACCCATGACTATCCTGGCCCCATAAGAATCCCTATCCCATAATAATTACAATCCTATAATAAACTTGATGCCATATGCCCCATAATGATCTTGCCTATAATACTTTTAATCTCATAATAATAATCCCAGTTCCATTTAAACCATTCTCTCATAATAATACCAATTCCAAAATGATCATGATTCAATAATAGGTCTGCTCCTATAATAATCCTAAACTCACAATAATCCTAATTCCACAATAATCAACATCCCATGACAATCCTGACCCTATAATAATCCATTTCCCATAAAAATTACAATCCTATAATAAACTTGATCCCATATTAATCACAACCATAATGATCTTGCCTATAATACTTTTAATCTCATAGTGATAATCCCAATTCCATTAAAACCATTCTTTTTATAATACTACCAATTCCAAAAGTATCATGATTCAATTATAGACCTGATCCTATAATAACCGATCGGGGTGCCCCGGGGGGAAAGGACCAAAACCCAGGATAGTCAAAATCCTGGGTTTTGGTCCACGTTAAAGTCAAAGGGACTACTCCTCTAAACGAGTTCTAATCCTTATGAACCTTAATTGTAGATTATTACCCACCAATCACAAACTGTGGGCAGGACCGTCAGGACCAGGTGAGTTTTTTTTTGTTTTAGTTTTCTTCTTTTGTGCGTAACATAGGGAAGTGAGAGAAGGCCCAGCATGGAATCAGACTTTAGGTCAACTTTATTGACCATAAATGTGAAATCTCATATGCGCAGATAGTTTTCTCAGTTCAGTGTACAGCCGAGTGTGACGGGTGGATACGATGGTCAACACTACACATAGGAAACGTTAGAGGCCTGTCAGTGGGATAGGCCCTGATAGTGTTAGAAACTTTAATACTAGTTAAACACAGAACTTAGGTGCCATTACATCATGAATCCACATGATGGCAGTGTTGCCTAAGGAATTTAGATAATATTAATTAGTCTAGTGTACCCCTTAAAATAGATACTCAGCCAGGTGGCATAGGTTGAGCCTAGCAACATAGTTGGGTAAGGCAACAATTTAGAGGTGACATAAGGGAGAACCCAACCCTTCTAGAGTGTTCTTAAGTTTGGTGCTAGTGAAGAGGGGAAGTGTTAATGTAGTGGAGGAGCTGAGCAATAGTGAGGGAATGAGCCTGTGGATAGTAACTGGAAGCTGTAAAGACTGTTTGCTGTAACCAATGGATATTGCCTGTACTGGATTATGCTGTTTGTTGATGGAAGTCCTCAAATAAAGACCCTGTTGTTTGCTACAAGACGTGTCATCAATGGAGACCACCAACGGCTGAATCAGTAAGTGCACCTACACCCCACACATGCCACACCAACCTGAGTCGCCCTACCCTAGGTCCAGCTTGATGAAGTGGGTGATGTGCCCACGGAATGCGTGGCTCCTGGTGAGGTAGGCGGTGGGGAGACTTCACACATGCACATATATTGTTATATGATACCTTGGCTTTATTTCTGGTGATGTTTTTTGTGATAGATTTGTGATTTTATTTTTTGATTGGTATTGTGATATACATCAGTGGTTCCCCTTTGGGATGCCTAATAATATATACAGGTGATTATATTTTCATATTATTCTTTAATTGGTGAATAGAGTAGATTGATATGTTTATGAGTTGTTATGGTTGGGAATATTAATTCTTAATTGATTGTGTGACTGGTAGCACTTGCACTTTATAAATATATAGATTTTATAGTGATCCGGATCATAGGCAGAATTTGCACATGTTTAATACTTTATAAATATATAGATTTTATAGTGAAACCCGGATCATAGGCGGGATTTGTACATGTTTAATACTTTATAAATATATAGATTTTATAGTGATCCGGATCATAGGCAGGATTTGCACATGTTTAATACTTTATAAATATATAGATTTTATAGTGAAACCCGGATCATAGGCGGGATTTGTACATGTTTAATACTTTATAAATATATAGATTTTATAGTGATCCGGATCATAGGCAGGATTTGCACATGTTTAGTACTTTATAAATATATAGATTTTATAGTGATCCGGATCATAGGCAGGATTTGCACATGTTTAGTACTTTATAAATATATAGATTTTATAGTGATCCGGATCATAGGCAGGATTTGCACATGTTTAGCACTTTATGAATATATAGATTTTATAGTGATCCGGCTCATAGGCAGGATTTGCACATGTTTAGCACTTTATAAATATATAGATTAGTCATCCGGCTCATAGGCAGGATTTGCACATGTTTAGCACTTTATAAATATATAGATTTTATAGTGATCCGGATCATAGGCAGGATTTGCACATGTTTAGCACTTTATAAATATATAGATTTTATAGTGATCCGGATCATAGGCAGGATTTGCACATGTTTAATACTTTATAAATATATCGATTTTATAGTGATCCGGATCATAGGCAGGATTTGCACATGTTTAGTAATTTATAAATATATAGATTTTATAGTGATCCGAATCATAGGCAGGATTTGCACATGTTTATACTTTATAAATATATAGATTTTATAGTGATCCGGATCATAAGCAGGATTTGCACATGTTTATACTTTATAAATATATAGATTTTATAGTGATCCGAATCATAGGCAGGATTTGCACATGTTTATACTTTATAAATATATAGATTTTATAGTGATCCGGATCATAGGCAGGATTTGCACATGTTTATACTTTATAAATATATAGATTTTATAGTGATCCGGATCATAGGCAGGATTTGCACATGTTTATACTTTATAAATATATAGATTTTATAGTGATCCGAATCATAGGCAGGATTTGCACATGTTTATACTTTATAAATATATAGATTTTATAGTGATCCGGATCATAGGCAGGATTTGCACATGTTTAGTACTTTATAAATATATAGATTTTATAGTGATCCGGATCATAGGCAGGATTTGCACATGTTTAGTACTTTATAAATATATAGATTTTATAGTGATCTGGATCATAGGCAGGATTTGCACATGTTTAGTACAATATAAATATATAGATTTTATAGTGATCCGGATAATAGGCAGGATTTGCACATGTTTAGTACTTTATAAATATATAGATTTTATAGTGATCCGGATAATAGGCAGGATTTGCACATGTTTAGTACTTTATAAATATATAGATTTTATAGTGATCCGGATCATAGGCAGGATTTGCACATGTTTAGTACTTTATAAATATATAGATTTTATAGTGATCCGGATCATAGGCAGGATTTGCACATGTTTAGTTCTTTATAAATATATAGATTTTATAGTGATCCGGATCATAGGCAGGATTTGCACATGTTTAGTACAATATAAATATATAGATTTTATAGTGATCCGGATAATAGGCAGGATTTGCACATGTTTAGTACTTTATAAATATATAGATTTTATAGTGATCCGGATAATAGGCAGGATTTGCACATGTTTAGTACTTTATAAATATATAGATTTTATAGTGATCCGGATCATAGGCAGGATTTGCACATGTTTAGTACTTTATAAATATATAGATTTTATAGTGATCCGGATCATAGGCAGGATTTGCACATGTTTAGTACTTTATAAATATATAGATTTTATAGTGATCCGGATCATAGGCAGGATTTGCACATGTTTAGTATAATATAAATATATAGATTTTATAGTGATCCGGATAATAGGCAGGATTTGCACATGTTTAGTACTTTATAAATATATAGATTTTATAGTGATCCGGATAATAGGCAGGATTTGCACATGTTTAGTACTTTATAAATATATAGATTTTATAGTGATCCGGATCATAGGCAGGATTTGCACATGTTTAGTACTTTATAAATATATAGATTTTATAGTGATCCGGATCATAGGCAGGATTTGCACATGTTTAGTACTTTATAAATATATAGATTTTATAGTGATCTGGATCATAGGCAGGATTTGCACATGTTTAGTACAATATAAATATATAGATTTTATAGTGATCCGGATAATAGGCAGGATTTGCACATGTTTAGTACTTTATAAATATATAGATTTTATAGTGATCCGGATAATATGCAGGATTTGCACATGTTTAGTACTTTATAAATATATAGATTTTATAGTGATCCGGATCATAGGCAGGATTTGCACATGTTTAGTACTTTATAAATATATAGATTTTATAGTGATCCGGATCATAGGCAGGATTTGCACATGTTTAGTACTTTATAAATATATAGATTTTATAGTGATCCGGATCATAGGCAGGATTTGCACATGTTTAGTACTTTATAAATATATAGATTTTATAGTGATCCGGATCATAGGCAGGATTTGCACATGTTTAGTACTTTATAAATATATAGATTTTATAGTGATCCGGATCATAGGCAGGATTTGCACATGTTTAGTACAATATAAATATATAGATTTTATAGTGATCCGGATAATAGGCAGGATTTGCACATGTTTAGTACTTTATAAATATATAGATTTTATAGTGATCCGGATAATAGGCAGGATTTGCACATGTTTAGTACTTTATAAATATATAGATTTTATAGTGATCCGGATCATAGGCAGGATTTGCACATGTTTAGTACTTTATAAATATATAGATTTTATAGTGATCCGGATCATAGGCAGGATTTGCACATGTTTAGTACTTTATAAATATATAGATTTTATAGTGATCTGGATCATAGGCAGGATTTGCACATGTTTAGTACAATATAAATATATAGATTTTATAGTGATCCGGATAATAGGCAGGATTTGCACATGTTTAGTACTTTATAAATATATAGATTTTATAGTGATCCGGATAATAGGCAGGATTTGCACATGTTTAGTACTTTATAAATATATAGATTTTATAGTGATCCGGATCATAGGCAGGATTTGCACATGTTTAGTACTTTATAAATATATAGATTTTATAGTGATCCGGATCATAGGCAGGATTTGCACATGTTTAGTACTTTATAAATATATAGATTTTATAGTGATCCGGATCATAGGCAGGATTTGCACATGTTTAGTACTTTATAAATATATAGATTTTATAGTGATCCGGATCATAGGCAGGATTTGCACATGCTCAGTTGCACTGTTGGAACACTGTGTTGAATGATTTAGTGCATAAATATCTAAGCATTGGATATCAATTAGTGTGGTGAGACTCTCCCCATCGCCTACACACCTTTATGTTGGTTTGTCCTGTGTGTTATTGTCTGATTTATGTGTTTTAAGGGATTTTAATGTTGAGTGTATTGTATGTAGTGATTATAAATATGTAATTAATAAAAATGTATTTTTTGATCAATTTATGAGTTGAGAGTTGCCTCCCTACATGCTTTTTTTTGGCCCTGCCCTAGCTCCAAGAACCCCCCTCGCTCCTCAGAGTGTGTGCCAATGTCCAGGCACACACCCGCTTACACGAGTTCTATGATCACCGACTATAGAGCAGAACTCTTCCAGTTTCCCTCCACCTCCACCTATAGCTAATGAGTCTATTTCCAGCATTAATAATCGTGTGACATCCTGCTAATTATCAGCGTGTAAATTATATGCGGCAGACAGAGGAAGAAGAGGGCGCGCTCTTCACGCTGTTTCTTAAATGACGGCGGGTACTGGCTGCTGCTTCGCAAATTGCGAACTCAAGGTTAACCTTTCCATCTGTCGCCGCAAGATTTTATTTTTTGAGGGCAGAGGTGAGCGGCAAGCGAGTTGAGCGGATGGCCAGACATTTTCTTTTTTGCTCATTACCCTGCTGGGTCCCATGCATTGTAACTGTGACGGCTAGGAAATAATATATATATATATATATATATATATATATATATATATATATAATCATATTATAAATATATATATTATATAGAAGTCGGCTGTGAAAGCAGAACTTGAACACAACTATTTTTCATAATTTTGTAAAATTTTAAAGCGTACCAAAACCTACCTTTCACTACTCTTCATACCCCTTACCCCACAGGCTCTAGTTTTTGGATGGTTTCACCATCCTGTCATCACTCCTTTCCCAGTAGTGAATCCGGCAATTTCCCTGGAGTTCCAGATTGCCAGGAGTTTGAGTGTTAGAACCAGCGACTGTCCAATTGCATTATGGGGGTTATTTAAGAAGGCATAGCGCCAGGTAGCGTCTCGTAGCGGCAGGCAGCATCTGGTGAACGCCGGGCACTCTACGCAAAACCACATTTAAGAAAGTGAATCTGGTGAGCGCCTCTAACAGCGCCATGTAGAGTCACATGTATTATTACAGACGGCTCAGCGTATAGCGCCTCTAACAGCACCATGTAGCGTCACATGTATTATTACAGGCGTTTCAGCGTATAACGCCTCTAACAGCGCCATGTAGCGTCACATGTATTATTACAGGCGGCTCAGCATATAGCACCGGCGCTCTATCTCAGTGTCGCTCTCCCATACATTTCAATGGGGCTTCATTAGTTGAGTATAAACAGCGTGTTTGGCAATTTTTTTTGCTCCAATCATTGTGTGACGTCTCCTGGCTGCAAACAAACACTTTTATACATTTTTGGGACTTTTTATATTTTTATGCAGAATTGTCATTACAGGTCTGGCACTAAAGTTTTATTGTCACAATGTTACAATAATGTCATTCCATGTGTTTTCGCTTTGTTACTGGTGGATATGTGTTCAAAAACAGACTATGATCACGCGGCGTCTGGCGCTCTATGCTGCAGCGTCCAAGCTTTGTGTGTCTAGTGTTTGTTAAATATGGTGTGGAGCGCCAAGTGGCGGATGCACTGAGCTGGCGCTACCTCTCGCTCTCTGCAGCGCTGTACTGTTGTTACAGCGCCCAACACAAATCACATTCATTAATGCTGGCCAGGTTACAACAGTGACAGGGACGCTCTGTTATAGTGCCCGATACCCGATTACAGCATTTACTAGTGGTTGCTCTAAGCGCTGCTATACAGACTCTCATCTGGCAATACCTGGCGCTAGTAGTGAAACAGCCTCCAAATTTAGTAATGGGCTTTGGATCTATGCCAGAGCTAGATTTGCTGGCAGGTGGCATGCCCTTCATCTCCCTGTGAACTGGTATAGTGGAGGGACATAGACGGTATTTCCCGGCAGGGCCGGCACCAGTACAGGGCAAACCTGGGCAATTGCCAGGGCCCTGGCATCTTCAGGGGCCCACTGAGGCTCGCACTTGGCCATGATATTATTTAACAGTGGACCCAACCACCGAATGCCGGGTGTTGTGTGTAGACCTGCTCATGGCTGACCTCAGCAGCAGGGGATGGTCAGCAACATTGGAGAAGGTGGCCTGGAATGGGGGGCCATGGATGGAAGCTCAGAAGGTGGCGAGAACCAGGTGACAGCTGACAAGGACTGGAGGGCGATCAGCAGCAGGGAATGACCCATTTGTGGCAGCGGAACTGAAAGATGACATTATGTAATTCACTACTTTGGGGCCCACTAAGACTCTCTTGCCCACAGGCCCCCACAAACCTAGAGCCGGCTCTGTTTCCCGGGGACTCTCTCTGTGAAGGAGATCCGTGTCACATGAGCCAAATAACCCTGTCTGTGGGACTCTTTCACTGGTAGCAGTGATAGGAGTCAAGCCAGCCATAAATAACTGACACCAGCTCTGTTGGATACACTGGTCTGTTAGCGGGAAATATTAAAAATCCAAATAACTCAGCCAATACTAAGCGAAAGCACAGATCCAGAGATCTCTTGGCGTAATCTCACAGATTATTACAGCAGTTAGATATCCAGCTCATTGGTAAGGTTGAATAAAACGTAGCTTTTAATCCAGACGTTTAAAAACAGAAACATCAATTCACACACGAATATCTTAAGTATACATCTATAGGACCAGGCAAATAGGAATCCTACTTACAAGGACCTTTGTAATGCATTTCGGGCTAAAACGCAGCCCTTACTCATACACTCACACCTTAGCGGGAAATATCAGGCCTGAAGCCCGCCCCTAGTAGCATATACTATGACCAAAAAGACTTGAGACGGATGAGTTTAGGATCAAAGCAAAAAGAGCAGCTCAAGTTATATATTTAATTGCAGTAAGCACACACAGTGCGGAATGAATTATATAAAGGAAAGGCAGGTTACATAAAATCTGCTACCTTAGTAAGTGAGATAATATGTAGTAAAACCGGGCAACCCCAGGGAGGTGTGAGGCAACCTGCAAGTTACTGGTCCTGCCAGCACGTACCAACCTGATTTCCCGCCAGACAGTGACAACCAAGGGTCTGGGCTCTAGAACTTTATGCACAGGTCCGGCACTCTCCCACTTGGAGGTGGCTGCAATCCCCTCCCTCCTGGAAGCTCCTGGTTTAACCATTAAAAATAATTCTGGGTCATAACTTTTTACTGGAAAGTCAGAAGACACTGGTTATGGTGTTACATGGTTCAAACAGATGTTGCATGTGCGCTGAGGCAAAACACATCTGTGTGAGATGCTTCTGGACCCAAATTCTCCCTAACATGGTCCCAGTAGCGGCTTGATGGACAAGGGACATATGTATAGATGTGCCTGGGCCTCCAGGTTCTGAATATGTATTTGGCTTAGGGTTGGAGTGGCCCAGAAATTTCCAGTACCCAGGTACCGGTCCATCTGGGAGATCCCTTTTAGGCTTCCCTGCCATCGCAGCTTCCCGGCCAGGTGTCCTGTTTGGTTCCTTTCTGTCTTGCAAAGGCGTGAGGGGGACCAGCAGGAGGTCTTTGAACTGTGGACTCCCTGGGATGTGGTGTGTTTACAAGGTTTCTTTTTTAAGAAAAGGGTCTGGGATGTGTGAGAAATTATATATAATTTACCCTATATTCCTCAGACTATCATTAAGTCCCTACCCTCCAGTGACATCATTAGTCACTATTTCTATTTTTATTTTAATACCAGTTCTGCAGGTGAGTAATGTGAGGTGCAGGACTGGGTAGAAGGTAAGTGAGGTGTTTAATGCTCAAGGGCCTCCCTTTTCTGAGCTCTGATGGGAAAGTCCACAAAATTGGACTTTTCCTTCTAAGCTCATGCAGGGAGGTGTTTACCCCACACTCCTGCCTCTCTCCCTCTTGCTGCACAAAGTAACAAGCAGAAGTCATCATCTTACATTGTAAAATACATGCAGCTCCCTGCTGTGATACGTTGAATGGCAACCAACAGCCTGCTATTAAAATATTAAATGTCTCACAGCTTACTGTGCTGTGTGGGTGATTTCTCCATCACAGTGCTGCGAAGAAAAGATTTACGCAAAAAATTCTGCATCTTTCCCAAAAAATTAATCAATCTAAAACTTTTCCGAAACATAACTGGACAGTAGTTATGTGCTGATTTTTTCAGATAAGGTTCAGCCTTTTTTTTTTTATTTATGAGAATTAATTTATGAGATTAGACAGGCACTAAAAACATGTGGCATGTTTAAATCCAAAATAATGCTGCTTTAAAATAGCAGGAATACAAATTTGTCATTAAAGTATTTAAACCGGCCATCGAATGTCACAGCGGCCAGGCTTCGGGCTAAATGAATAATTTCTTGCCTACAAATGAAACGATTTCTCCCCTCATTAGCATAATTGCATCGGCCTATGGTATTGATTTTCATCTGCGATTGTCACTCTATTGGCTGGTTGATGTGACGGCCTCTGGATTTGCCATCAGTCACCATAAGCGTTCCTGGGAATGATATTAGCATAATTTAGATGAAATGCTCAGGTTTACCTGGACAGAATTCTCGCTGCTGCTGCAGAAAGGAATGGGCAAAAAGAGAAAGTCATGTACTTTAAAGCAGACCACAACCTGGCTATGGAGTCTAAGAGGCAAACAGTTCCCTGTCTCTGGGGCATTCTGGCTTGGGATACCCCTGTAATGACTCAGTATGAGGCATCTCAAGTTAAGTCCCCAATGATTTGCTTACCTCTTCTCGGAGCTTGTGACCTTGGCATACCCCTAGATGTGGGTACATCCAAGCTATTTAGGTTCCTGAAAGGAATCTGAACAGCTGCTGATTGGATGAACAGACCACGTGGAAACCAAGAAGAGGGGGGCTCTTCTACACACTGCAGAGCAAAGTTTTGTTCTCCTTTAACCCTTTAAATGCCAGTCCCCTAGATTCTATGCGCTTACTTCTCCATCTGTTAATTGGCAAGCATGTAGAGTATATGGCATTTCCTCCCAGTTTCAGCCAAAACAATCATTCAACATTGTCCAGAATCCAGCGCCAGGGCCTCCGATCACCTTCTCCTGACTACAGGGTGTCTTCTGCCCTGCACAGTGGCTTCTAGATGTTATCTCACTCAGCCAGTATAAAAGGCTCCTCCCAGCGGCTCCCTCCAGTTTGTGGCAGCAGCGATCAGACAGTGAGCCTTTGTGAACTGGTAAGGGGTCCGAGCGCATGCCCGCGGTGGCAATTTACAAATGCCTGCCGCGGGTATGCACCCTGCTACCGGGATTGCGAGGATGCAGCTACGGCTCACGCATGCGCTGTTGGATCAGGAAGCAAGGTAAGTGTATGGGGCGTCACAGTGGGGCATCCGGATTTTGGATGCCCCGGGGAGATGGAATCAATTGCGGTGGGTTTTGGTCCACTTTAAAGAAGACCACAGCACAGCCATGAAGTTTAAGAGGCAAACAATTCCCTGTCTCTGGGGCATTTTGACTTGGGATACCCCTGTAATTACACAGTAATGATTGCTATAACTAGAGATGAGCGAACTTCTTGAAAGTTCGATTCGGGCAATTCGCCAAATTTCCCCAAGAAATTCGGGTTCGCCCGAATCGAACTTTCACGAATCGCTCATCTGAAAAAAAAAAATATCAGCATGGTGGGAGCGGGCAGGCCGGCTACGCCTGTCAGCGGGCCGCCCCCGGCGGCCCGCTGACAGCGTAGCCGGCCTGCCCGCTCCCACCATGCCGGCATTTTTTTTTTTTTATTTCAGGGAAAATTCGATCGGCACGAACCAAAAACAATTCGGGTTCGTGCCGAATCGAATTTTCCCTGAAATTCGGAGCGAATTCCGGTTCGTCCGAACCGGTTCGCTCATCCCTAGCTATAACATTAACTCATCCTTTTTTAGGGTTATAGGAAAAATAGGTTAAAGAGGAGCAGCCTAGCGGGGCAGTGGTCTACCTCTTTATGCTATAAGTCCCCCCACTGTGTGATGTGCCTACCTCTTCTCGGGGCTCGTGACGCCATCCTTGACTTACCCCTAGCTGTGGGTGTGCCCGAGCCATTTAGGTTTCTGATGAGCGGACCACTTGGAAACTAAAAAGATGGGAGCTGTTCAGTACATCCGGAGAATACACTCAGCAGAGCAAAGTTCTGTTCCCCTTTATTCCTTTAAATGCCATCCCTGTAGATTCTTTGTGCTCGCTTCTCCATCTGTTAAGTGACAAGCACACAAAATATAAATATGTTTCTGGCATTTTTTCAGCCCAAAAAATCATTCAACTTTGTCCAGGATCCAGCGGGGAGAGAGGGGACCCCCGGAGGGGCCGCTGATCACCTTCTGGTGACTTCAAGGTGTTCTATGCCCTGCACGGTGGCTTCAGGATGTTATCTCACTCAGCCAGTATACAAGGCTCCTACCAGCCGGAGTGAGAGTGTCCCACTCCGGGCTTCAGCCAATCACTTCCAGTTTGTTCACTGAAATTCTTTTTTTTAACGCTCTTAGTAGTGCCGGAAGCCGGCTCAAGCAAATAAGTGACTTACACTATACTATGGTGTGGCCTCCACCCACTCCCAACTTTATATCCCCCAGAGACTGACTCTTGCACTCAAAAAGTAATAAAACTAATGAATTTTATTGTACATACTTAAAAACACACAAGTTAAAAACAAGATAACTGTGCCATAAGAAATAGTGCAACCAGGGGGAGCCTACACTCCTATTAAATTCCTCATAGATCTGTACTACTATTAACCCATATAGCTATATTGCATCCGTGCAACATGTATATATATATATATATATAAATGACCTAAAGTGACAGTGCTTCTCTAAGTGCATACATCTCAAATAAATAACATCAAACCATACAAATTAGTAGTGCAAAGTATCAAAAGACCTCAGTACAAGATTAAAGTGCAACAGTGCCAAACATCTCATGAAAGAAAAAGTGCTTACTTATATGTATAATAGGCTGGCCCCCCCGGGCTGCGACCAACGCGTTTCGAGCCTTACCAGGCTCTTGCTTAAAGCGGACCTTCACTCCGAATAAGAGTCTATCTTATATGTTTCCCACACCCTGTACATACAGATTGTCCACATTAAAAATCATCCTACCTGCATCTACTGCATGTTATGAGCCTTTAAACATCCAAGATGGCGGCTTATGGAAGCCGCCATCTTATCAGGCAGCCTGCAAACAGGAAGTGCCTCCTGACTGTGCTGCTCTGCATTCTGGGACTGCTGACCTTTACCTGACCCCAGCTCTGCTCTGTCTGAGCAAAACACAGCTATAACCCGCCCCCCTGTACCTTATCCCACTCTCCTCTCCTCAGTAAGTGTGATGCTTCTGAGTCAAGATGGCGGCGCCCGTATCCTAAATTCCTGAACAGCCCAGTGGGGGAAAGAATAATAAGTTAGTGACTAAAAACGTAAAATATATTAATTTTAGATGCTGGGGAACCGTTTTTTAAGAGTTTGGGCTTTTCATTAAATCACGCTGAAGGTCCGGTTTAAGTGACTTACCTTCTCACTCACAAATTTTGGTGTGAATTAGAATTTTGAATTTTTGGTTCCTTCATGTCTACTAAGAAACATCGGGATGAATGTTATCTTTCTTTTTTTACCTCCATCAAATGGACCATTGATGCACTGCAATGTTGGTTGGTGAATGATAACCCTGGTGCTGGATGGATGGTGCACAATTAGAGCCTGCAAATTCAGCTGCATCTGTATATGTGGAAAGTTGGTGCCTGAATGTCAAGCTGAGTCAGCATCATCATCAGAGAGAAGTCATAAACCACGATGAAGTGGCACAAGAGTAAATCCCCAGCGGACGGAGAAGTCCGAGGTCAAATGTCCCCACCGCACTTACTATTATTTATTTAGCAATGTTTACACCACTTTAAATATCCTGCAGCCCTTTGCAGAGTAAATAGAAGCCATCACATCATTAAATGTCCCTTTGGGGAATTCAATGCTTAATGACCTTCACGCACTTACACACTATGGACAATACTGTCAGCCACTTGACAAGGAGAAAGGCCATAGAGCTCCTACTTAATATACACTGCAAAACCATTCCCACAATGACTATTTATTCTTCCTACATTTGAAATTCATTTGAATTGATATATAGGATTTAAATATTTTTATATTGATCATTTACAAAATGATTCGCCGGCCATTCGCTCTTTTCACATTTACAACTCACACCTCGCGATTTTGGTGTTTGCTAGATTTACGTTGAAGTCATTTTGGCTGATGAACACCAGCTTTTAGTGGTGAATACCATAGCAATATATTTTATTTTTGGAGAGATTGGTCTTGATTCATCAAGAGTTGAAAACATTCTCATGATAGTAAAAAATTCAATTTATGAGAAAAAAAGCCTGAAGATTTCACTGTTAGTGGATCACCAGATAGGAAGACAATGGCCTTGATTCACTAAGAGTAGAAAAAAACTCTCATGGTAGTAAAAATTTCAATTCATGAGAAAAAAGCCTGAGAATGTCACTGTTACTGAATCACCAGATAGGAAGACAATGAAAGTCAATTGCACTTTTTAGTACAGGTAAAAAGGGGTAAAAAGTTCAATACTTTTTCCAGGAGTAAAAGAGTGCCATTGACTTTCATTGTCTTTCTATCTGGTGATTCACTAACAGTGACATTCTCAGGCTTTTTTCTCATTTTTTACTACCATGAGAAATTTTTTCAACTCTTAGTGAAGCCATTTTCTTCCTATCTGGTGATCCACTAACAGTGAAATCTTCAGGCTTTTTTCTCATAAATTGAATTTTTTACTACCAAGGCCATTGGCTTTGATTCATCAAGAGTTGAAAAAATTCTCATGATAGTAAAAAATTCATTTCATGAGAAAAAAGCATGAGAATTTCAATGTTGATGTATCACCAGATAGGAAGACAATGAAAGTCAATGGCACTTTTTACTACAGGTATAAAAGGCGTAAAAAGTCAAATCTTTTTCTCAGGAGTAAAAAAGTGCCATTGCCTTTCATTGTCTTCCTATCTGGTGATTCACTAACAGTGACATTCTCAGGCTTTTTTCTCATGAATTGAAATTTTTACTACTATGAGAATTTTTTCAATTCTTAGTAAATCAAGGCCATGGTGTCTTAAGTACTTTTTAGCATCTTTGACTTATTTTTCACGCATGAACATCAGAAAGTTCCCAAGTATGTGTAAAAAAAACAACCAACGATAAAGTTTTTACATGACTTATATAAGTGGACCCAAACCCAGGATTTTGACTAAAGTAATTTGAGATGCACACATAATAAATATAGTAGTAAGAATAATTTTTAATCACATCCGGATATAAAAGACATAGTATTTCTTTTCCACATATAATTACAAAAGACACACAAAGAAATCCACACATATCAACAATAGATGGATCTAGATTACCGTGGATAATGCCACACACATTCCCATATAGCATAGTATCGACAATTGATTATATAATGAATATTTTGGCTTTAGTATTTATTTAGTATAATATTTAGTACATATTTCTGGCAGCAATTGTATACCCTGTTTATAAATCACTCTAAACCAACAGATACAATGTCAAATAGTGCAACAAATATAGCAGCCAAAATACAAACAACATACAAAGTAACAATTTAAACTTGCAATGTTCTGCAGTAGCATATTGCACCATCCCAATAGAATGTGGCACCAGCCTCGGTACAGCTTCCATACAATGGCCTCGATTCAATAAAGGTAGAAAAAAATTCTCATGGTAGTAAAAGATTCAATTCATGAGAAAAAAGCCTGAGAATGTCGCTGTTACTGAATCACTAGATAAAACGACAATGAAAGTCAATGGCAACTTTTACTACCGTGTAGAAAGGAATAAACAGTTCTCTACTTTTCTTAGGAGTAAAAAAGTTCCATTGACTTTCATTGTCTTTATCTAGTGATTCAGTAACAGTGACATTCTCAGGCTTTTTTCTCATGAATTGAATCTTTTACTACCATGAGAATTTTTTTCTACCTTTATTGAATCAAAGCCAATATCCTGGATTTTGGTCCTTGCCTTGCCAGCTGCCCCCCCCCCCCCCCCCAGGTTGCCCGATCTCACTTACCCTTCACCGGTCCTATGACACATGTGCAGCCCTCTCGGCCAATGAGTGCGCTCTAATCTGCTTGAGCCCCTTTGTTTAGGAGCTCATCTAATTCACAAATGCCTGGTGCGGCCACATGTCCTGCTATAGCGCTGCTTGCGCATGCGCCGTTGGACTGGGAACGAAGGTGAGTTTTCGGGCGGCCTGCGGGGTTTCGCACAGTGGGGCATCCTGATTCTGGATGCCCTGGGATGAGGGAATTCAGCTGCTCTGGAATCTCACAGATTGAGGTGCCCGGGGGGGAGTGAGTTTGCCTGCCCTAGAGTCTCATAGATTTCAGGTTGGGTTTTGGTCCACTTTAAGATGAGTGAACTTAATTCACTCGGAATTTCATTCAATTTCAAATCAATTTGCCATGAATCCATATATTATATTATATATTATCCATATTTCTTTAGATTTTTGGGGATTTGTGCTGATCAATTTTTTTTTCCTCTGAAACAGGTAGATAGAAAAAAAACACGGGGAGGCTGATTCATCATTAGCGCCAGGTAGCGACAGATGAGCGTCTGTAGCAGGCATTTTCAGAGCGCCCGCTAGTAGTCGCAGTGCTCGGCCGTGAGTCGCTAGTTTATAGCGACTCAGTCGCTGTACAGTAATGTTGAATACATTGTGAGGAGTCGCTATTTTACCAGCACAGCACTGTATGGGAGCGCATGTTAGCGACTGCTCATAGCGACCGACTCACACCATATTCAGGAAGAAAAACAGCCTCACAAATCTCTGGCGCTGAAAAATGCTTCTCTGAAGCCCAGAGCGCAGAAGTCTGTTTTCAAGAGTCTATCAACCAGTAACAAAGCAAAAAAATATGGAATTACATTGTAACAACATTGTAACATGAACACTTTAATGGCAGACCTGTGATGTCATTTCTGAGGAAATATATAAAAAATGAAAAAATTATGAAACAAATGCTATTTCAATGCCAGAAGAGGTCACAGAATTATTTGTGATTTTTTTGTAAAACAAAAAAAAAAACCCCGTTTAAAGAGAAGAAAAGGATCGTCCATTGAAATGTATGGGAGAGCGCCAGGTAGCGAGAGGTCAAACCTGGCGCTGTGCAAGGCTGAACGCCGGCGCTGTTCGCTGAGGCTGTGAAAATGATGAATCAGATGCTACATGGCGCTATCCCAGTCGCTAAACAGATTCTGCTTGATAAATGTGTAATTGCGTGCCGTGTCCGGCGTTCACCAGTCGCAACCTGTCGCTACCTGTCATTAACCAGCCACTACCTGACGCTATCCCTTCTTAAATAAGGGCCAAAAACTCATCTGCTGCCCCAGTCCGGTGCAGTTGTCCCATGCTGCTCCCCACTCTGCACATAGAGCTATTATCTCAGAATATTAGGTCCCAGAAGGCAGACACTCCAGCGCGCACACGCCGTCATCTGGTCCATATGTTGCTGCCATAGCATACAAGGAGGAAGGGGAAAAATGGCCAATTGGGATGGAGGAGGGTTTAAAAAAGCAGGTGTCATTCACAAGAGCGTAAAAAGAAGCTCGCTAATCTGCCGGGGGAGTGCCATGTTTTTTGCCATAGGGCACTGCAGAATATTAAAGGGAAACTCCCTTTTGTCAAGTTTTTGGCCTTATTGTTTTTCTCTTTTGCAATATAAAATAACATTTGTGTTAGGATTGTGCCCCCAAACCTGTGACTTACTTATCAGCACGCGGCTTCCATGATTCTCATATTCCTGGGACTCTGTGTTGCTACAGTGGGAGTGGCCTTGAGTAAGAACAATGGACTACAAGTCCCACAACTCTTCCAATGTAACAGATGAACTGTTTAGCAGCTTTGGCTAACAGGCTGATTCATCACTAACGCCAGGTAGCGACAGATGAGCGTCTGTAGCAGGCATTTTCAGAGCGCCCGCTAGTAGTTGCTGTGCTCAGCCGTGGGTCGCTACTTCAGTAGCTAATTCAGTAATGTTGAATACATTGTGAGGAGTCGCTATTTGACCAGTACAGCGCTGTATGGGAGCGCATGTTAGCGACTGCTCATAGCGACCGACTCACAACATATTCAGCAAAAAAACAGCCTCACAAATCTCTGGCGCTGAAAAATAGTTGTTTGAAGCCCAGAGCGCAGGAGGCGGTGTGATTAAAATGTGTTTTCCAGCATCTATCCACCAGTAACAAAGCGAAAACCTATGGAATTACATTGTAACAACATTGTAACATGACACTTTAATGGCAGAGCTGTAATGTCATTTCTGAAGAAATATATAAAACATGAAAAAATTATGAAAAAAAAAAAAAATGCTTATTCAATGCCAGGAGAGGTCACAGAATTATTTGTGATTTTTTGGCGAAAAAAAAAAAAAACCCGGTTTAAACAGAAGAAAAGGTCCGTCCATTGAAATGTATTGGAGAGCGACAGGCAGCGAGAGGTCATGCCTGGCGCTGTTCGCTGTGAAAATGATGAATCAGACGCTACATGGCGCTATCCCAGTCGCTAAACAGATTCTGCTTGATAAATGTGTAATTGCTGCCGTGTCCGGCGTTAACCTGTCGCTACCTCTCATTAACCAGCCACTACCTGTCGCTATCCCTTGTTAAATAAGGCCCTAAGTCTAAGCAGCCTAATGAGCTGTCCAGCGGAGAACCCGGCCATAATCCCCTTTGCTACTGGAATACAAAACTGAAGAAGTTGAATGTCAACAGAATGGCTTAAACTTGTCACCTATGCCTTAGCTGAGTGTACTGAGCTGGTGTACATAGCTAAGGTCAACACATTGTTGCTATGGAAATTTTTTTTCTTTTATAACACAGAGTTATAAACAAATTGAAAATTAAAAAAATAGCACACATTGAAGAAACTCATTTTGCCGCACAATAATGGAAACTTTTAAAAATGCAATTACCCGTGCCCCATCGGCCCTGAAATCTATAAGATTCCAGGGCAGTTGGATTGGGAGGCCCTGGGGCATCCAGAATCAGGATGCCCCACTGTGTGAACCCCCCCCCAGGTCGCCCGAAAACTCACCTTCTTTACCGGTCCAATGGCTCATGCGCATGCAGCCGCATCCCCGTTATCCCTTTAGCAGGGTGCGTGCAGGACACCAGGAATTTGTGAATGGCCGGCACGGGCACACTCCCTGTTAGAGGGTAGTGGGGGAGGCGGCTGCAGGGGCTCAAGCGGGTCCGACTGCGCTGACTGGCCGAGTGCCTGCACATGCGCTGTAGGACCAGGCAGAGGTGAGGTTGTTTGGGCGACCTGGGGGGTGTCACACAGCGGGGCATCCCCAATTGGGGGTATAGTCAAAATCCTGGGTTTTGGTTCACTGTAAGTCCCAGAAGGAAGTCATCCGCCCTCTAATAAAATAATATAGAATAATATAGAAGCTTGACAGCAGAAGGAGACCATATGGTCTATCTATTCTTCCCTGTATATACTGTATGTACTCTTTATTTAAGGATATATATTTATCGCAGACATGTTTAAATGACTTTTCTACCACCACCTGGAAGTCTGGTCTATTGAATAATATTAGCCACAGCAATCAAACGTTAACAAAAATTCAACAGACATGGAAAAACTGAATCCACCGGGAAAAGCATTTACACAGACTACAATACTAGTAACATATAACAGTCATGACTTTTCCTAGGAACAAGACAAAAAGGAATCCTAGGAAGCCGGACCTTCACCCTGAATAAGAGCCTATCTTGTATGTCCCCCCTGTACATACAGATTGCCCACATTAATCCGGACCTTCACCCTGAATAAGAGCCTATCTTGTATGTTTCCTCCACCCTGTACACACAGATTGCCCACATTAATCCAGGCCTTCACCCTGAATAAGAGCCTATCTTGTATGTTCCCCACCCCTGTACATACAGATTGCCCACATTAATTCGGACCTTCACCCTGAATAAGAGCCTATCTTGTATGCCCCCCCCCCGTACATACAGAGTGCCCACATTAATCCGGAACTTCACCCTGAATAAGAGCCTATCTTGTATGTTTCCTCCACCCTGTACACACAGATTGCCCACATTAATCCAGGCCTTCACCCTGAATAAGAGTCTATCTTCTATGCCCCCCCCGTACATACAGATTGCCCACATTAATCCGGACCTTCACCCTGAATAAGAGCCTATCTTCTATGCCCCCCCCCCCCCCGTACATACAGAGTGCCCACATTAATCCGGACCTTCACCCTGAATAAGAGCTTATCTTCTATGCCCCCCCCCCCCCGGTACATACAGAGTGCCCACATTAATCCGGAACTTCACCCTGAATAAGAGCCTATCTTGTATGTTTCCTCCACCCTGTACACACAGATTGCCCACATTAATCCAGGCCTTCACCCTGAATAAGAGTCTATCTTGTATGCCCCCCCCCCGTACATACAGAGTGCCCACATTAATCCGGACCTTCACCCTGAATAAGAGCCTATCTTCTATGCCCCCCCCCCCCCGTACATACAGATTGCCCACATTAATCCAGATATTCACCCTGAATAAGAGCCTGTCTTATATGTTTCCCCCACCCTGTACATACAGATTGCTCACATTAAAAATGATCCTACCTGCATCTACTGCATTTTCTGAGCCTTTAAACACCCAAGATGGTGGCACATGGAGTCTCAGGCTGCCTGCAAACAGGAAGTCTCTTCTGACTGTGCCGCTCTGCATTTTGGGACTGCTGTCCTTTTCCTGACCCCACCTCTGGTCTGTGCTGTGTGCAAAGCACAGCTTTTACTGGTCCCCCTGTACTTTTGACCCCTCTCCTCTTTGCAGTATGTGATGCTACTGAGCCAAGATGGCTGTGCAGAGTTGCAGCCCAGTGGGGGAAAGAATAAAAAGTAAGTGACTAAAAATGTCAATTCTATTAATTTTAGATGCTGGGGAATAGTTTTTTAAGGATTTGGGCTTTTCATTAAATTATGCTGAATGTCGGTTTAAGTGCTGCAAGCGGGTAGGAAGCTAAGACCAGTGGCGGACTGGGGCCAAAAATCAGCCCTGGCATTTACCAGTCCATGGCCGGCTCAAGACACCCCTATTGAGGCCCCTAACCATGATGCCAGGGCTTTAGCATTGGGGGCTGGGGTTCCTTGGCTTGTGGGTACAGTGGGGCTATAGCATTGGGGGCTGGGGTTCCTTGGCTTGTGGGTACAGTGGGGCTATAGCATTGGGGGCTGGGGTTCCTTGGCTTGTGGGTACAGTGGGGCTATAGCATTGGGGGCTGGGGTTCCTTGGCTTGTGGGTACAGTGGGGTTATAGCATTGGGGGTTTGGGTTCCTTAGCTTGTGGGTACAGTGGGGCTATAGCATTGGGGGCTGGGGTTCCTTGGCTTGTGGGTACAGTGGGGTTATAGCATTGGGGGTTGGGGTTCCTTGGCTTGTGGGTACAATGGGGCTATAGCATTGGGGGCTGGGGTTCCTTGGCTTGTGAGTACAGTGGGGCTATAGCATTGGAGGCTGGGGTTCCTTGGCTTGTGGGTACAGTGGGGCTATAGCATTAGGGGCTGGGGTTCCTTGGCTTGTGGGTACAGTGGGGTTATAGCATTGGGGGCTGGGGTTCCTTGGCTTGTGGGTACAGTGGGGCTATAGCATTGGGGGCTGGGGTTCCTTGGCTTGTGGGTGCAGTGGGGTTATAGCATTGGGGGCTGGGGTTCCTTGGCTTGTGGGTACAGTGGGGCTATAGCATTGGGGGCTGGGGTTCCTTGGCTTGTGGGTACAGTGGGGCTATAGCATTGGGGGCTGGGGTTCCTTGGCTTGTGGGTACAGTGGGGTTATAGCATTGGGGGCTGGGGTTCCTTGGCTTGTGGGAACAGTGGGGCTATAGCATTGGGGGCTGGGGTTCCTTGGCTTGTGGGAACAGTGGGGCTGTAGCATTGGGGGCTGGGGTTCCTTGGCTTGTGGGAACAGTGGGGCTGGGTACAGGAGGATAAGCAAGAAGGGGGCAGAGATTGAATGTGGGTGTTAAAAGCAGCAGCTCAACTGGCCCCAAAGCAGTGCGGCCCACCGGGCATTGTCCCAAGTCTCACTATGGCCACTGCGTCCCTGGTTAAGACCCATTATGTTGAGGATTAATGGGTAAAATTAACATACAGAGGCGACAGATCTCACAGTGCTATACTGTACATTGCATTGAGAGTTTCAGGATGCATTATCTCTCCCTCCTGGTGTGACCATAACAAACAAGCTGAGTCATGCTCAAAAGCCTGCCAGCTCCCTGGTGAGTCTAACATTGTGTCACATTTGTATAGCTAGGCTGCAGGTGATGTATCCTAATTGTTTCTGTTGTAATCAGCTTTGATACATTGTATATCAGTCATGAGCCTGCTATTTAAATGGAAACAGCTGACAGCTTTCTGTGATGTGTGTATGGCACTGCGGCGATGGAGAGAACTCCAACTGTGAAAATTGTCTCCTCTGTATGGTTCTTCATCCAGCCTTAGAGCATTAGATTTTACACCTTAAAGTGGAACAAACCCACCCCGATCAGCCCAGGAATCTATAGGGAACCCCACGATCCCCAATGCAGCGACAGGGGACAGCTAAGCCGGACAGATGTGGCCAAAAATGTGTGGGACCGGCTTCTTCCGTGTTTCGCTCCAAACCACGTAAAGTTCAGAGTTCTGTCGGTTCCTTCTCTTGTTCAATAATTTTTATTAGATAATGAGGGTTTATACATCAATATTCCATCCCCTCATGGAAATTATCAATCTAGATAACAATAATACATTATTTCACATCTGTTAACCGACATTAAAGTTCAATAAAGCTTATGATAAACACATTTTGATTGCTTTTCAAGTGACTTAAAGTAAAATAAAAAACAAGAGAGTTCCCGCACTGCCACCTATGAATATGTAAATCTGGATGCTGGCTTGGGAGGTAACAACCCACAGGGTTGATTAAGTCAAGAGAACAAAAATGGTGAGTAATCAGCCTAACTCGCCAGTGCCTCCCTACTATCTGTGCATGATAGGCCGCTCGACAGAAAGCAATTATCTTAATGTACAAAAGGTTTTTATTATGAGCCAAGAAAAAGAAAACAGGACATACATTTAAAATACATGAATTAAAACCCCACTTGTGGGGTGTAACGGGACTTACATGGACTTATTACAAAAGCATCTGTACGTATCTTCTAATAAAATACAATTGTGCAGGCTGTTTACACTAATATATGCATTTCCATACGTATTCCAGTATTAGCAGTATCTATGGGAATGAAAGATACATTCAATGCCACGGGAGCTATCCCTCAGGTGCTATAGAGTTGTGATAAAAGTGCTAGAAAACGTGCAAAAGTGAACAATAAGAAAAACAGTGGTAAAGAGCAAAACAACGCAAAAGGAGGGACATAGGTGTCCCAGTGATGAAAAGAAATACTGGTGAGAACTGAAGTTTTCAGTGTGATTACAAGTGTAAAAAATGTGATAAAAGGGATAGGAACCCGGGCATGAATATATTCATATATATTTATCTGGATTAATGTATATGGTATGCATATATATAGAGAGTAGCCACAATGTGCAAGGTTGCACTTCTACTACAAAAAATCAATGAAGCCTCAATATGAAGTTAAAAGATAATTATGAAACAATGTACTTTACCAGATCATGCTGTCCAAGTAAAAGTAAAAGTAAAATAAAAAACAAAATATAAGATATATATATATATATATATATATATATATATATATATATAATATATATATATAAATATAAAAAAAAGGGGGGGAGGAGGGGAGAGGGAGGGGATGCAGGAGAAAGGGGTTAAAGAGAGGAGGAAAAGGGGGACTAAAGAAATGGGAGGGACGCTCAAAGAGGAAGAGAAAGGAAATCAGAGAGGAGTGAGAGAGAAGTAGAAATAGAACGATTAAAAATGCTACAAGGGAGAGGCCAATAATACCCCAAGATCATAAATTCAGTAGGCTGGTGTCAAAGTCTGCTGGCAGACATTCTTGAATCCGAGGCTCCCACTCTTCCTGAAATCTCTCTAAAGTACCATCATGTAATGAAGACATTTTCTCCATGGCCATTATATTAGCAACCGAACTCTTGAATTCTCTAAAACTTGGCTTAGAGGTTCTCCATGATCTTGCAGTGACCAATTTGGCACCTGTAAGAATGTGGTAGATAAAACGTTTATCGGCTCCCCCTCTACCCAGAATACTGGAAATCTATGATTATCAGGCAGCCCTGTGATGATATCAGTGCATGCGCGAGAATTCCCAGGAACAGGCTGTCTGCTGCAATGTGATCCAGGCTCCGAAAGAGAGGCACACATGAAAAATCCAAGAATCAGGTTGTCTACTGAAAACAGTCCAGGCAAAGACGAAAATAAGGTGCTCATTTGAAGCCTGTCCCAGGTGCCTCTCCTTTATTTCCTGCAGTGCACTGTAGATGCTGTAGCAGGTCTCCGATGTGTGCCCCTCCTTTCCTTTCCATTTTGCCATCACCATGTGTCAGACGTGGTCATACAGTCCCCTCTGTTCCTCACCACGGCATGCTGGTCTTGCACATTGAGGGACATATATGGATGTGTGGCCACATTTGGAGGTGGTCGTGGAGAAACAGAATTGAAAGGAGGGGCAAACGTTGGAACCCTTCTCCAGCATCTCCAGCGCACTGCAGGAAACGGAGGAGAGGTGCATGGCACAGGCTTCAGGTGAGCTCCTTGCTGCCTTATTATTGCCATTGCCTGGACTGTCCCTTTAAAGAGGGATTCTTTTTTTTCTCTGTAATAAGACTTTATTCTAATAAAGGAAATATCTTGTTTTACACAGAGATCTTGTAACCACATTAAAGAGGGATTCTTCTTCCACTTAAAAAGTACATTATTTGTCTGGCTTTGATATTCTTTGTTTTAAAGCGGACATTCACCCTGAATAAGAGCCTATCTTATATGTCCCCCCCCCCCCTGTATTGTAATCTGGCTCAGCAGGAGGTCACTTTTTTATCTTTCATTGAGGTGATTTTCTTGATTTTCTTTGATTGTTTACACTGTTAGCACTTTAGCATTGGCACATAGGCACTTTAAATATGTTTGTGATGTATGTATTTTTGTGGTGTAACATTGTTACATTTTTGCACAGGGAATGGAATTAATTAGGTCTCCTTCTGCTGGGGTGGGTTATATAGTGATATGTGTTTTTTAAATGTCTTGTGACTATTAGTGTATTGTATGTATTTTTAATATGACTTATTGATGAATTAAAAATTCTTTTTGATATGAATTAATCAGATTTTGATGGTTTATTAGGTGAGGAGGAGTGGTGCTTTTGGGATAAAGTTCCCCATTGTTTGTGACGTACTGGGCCAAAAATTACTTTTGGTGTGTATTACATAGTTGTTTTGGGATCTCTCATTGGCACATCCTCACTCATAAGCATATTGATTGATGGTGCTGAATTATTAGTTGCACATTGCGCAGGTTTTTGTCTTCCCCCACCCTGTACATACAGATTGCTCACATTAATCTGGACCTTCACTCTGAATAAGAGCCTATCTTATATGTTTCTCACATCCTGTACATACAGATTGCTCACATTAATCCAGTCCTTCACTCTGAATAAGAGTCTATCTTATATATTTCCCACATCCTGTACATACAGATTGCTCACATTAATCCAGACCTTCACTCTGAATAGGAGTCTATCTTATATGTTTCCCCCACCCTGTACATACAGATTGCTCACATTAATCCGGACCTTCACTCTGAATAAGAGCCTATCTTATATGCTTCCCCCACCCTGTACATACAGATTGCCCACATTAATACGGTCCTTCACTCTGAATAAGAGCCTATCTTATATGTTTCTCACACCCTGTACATACAGATTGCCCACATTAATCCGGACCTTCACCCTGAATAAGATTGCCCACATTAAAAATCATCCTACCTGAATCTACTGCATGTTATGAGCCTTTAAACATCCAAGATGGCAGGTCATGGGGTGTCAGGCAGCCTGCAAACAGGAAGAGTCTTCTGATTGTGTCGCTCTGCATTCTGGGATTGCTGTCCTATCCCTGACCCCTGCTCTGCTCTGTCTGTGCAAAGCACAGCTATAACCCCACCCCCTGCACTATATTCCGCTCTCCTCTCCTCAGTCTGTAATGCTTCTGAGGCAAGATGGCGTATCCTAGAGTCCTGAACAGAGTTGCAGCCCAGTGGGGGAAAGAATAATAAGTGACTAAAAACATTTTAGATGCTGGGGAATAGTTTTTTAAGGGTTTGGGCTATTCATTAAATGATGCCGAAGGTCCGGTTTAACTGGTGGGCTTCCCATCATTTAATTGGGTAGCTTTAGTTGCATATAGAGACCCCAAAATACATCCAAAATCCCCCCCCCCCCCCCCCGACATAATCGGATTTGTGGTTGCAGAAGCAGAATATTCCAAGGGAGTGAAAAAAATTAGCAACCCTAATCTTAGAGGATTGGTTTTGCTAAATTTTGCAACTCCCCCTAAACCCTTTAAATGCCAACTTTTGTGAAACTCACATAGGTGCCTCTCCGACAGTTAAGTGCCAGCTAAGTGAGTTTCAGGTAGCCAGAATTTCCCCCTTTTAAAATAAAATAAAAACACTCACCTTCATGCGGGATCCAGCACCAAGGGTTTCCTCTTCCTCTGGGGGGCCTTTGATCGGCAGAAGCACGCCCGCCCCCCCCCCACTTCTGGCAGCTTGGTCGGCCATCGCAAGGAGGGGCATTTATTGGAGGAGCGGGACAACGACGCTCCTCTCCTCCATATAAAAAGCCGCTTTCAGCACTGGCAGATCTGTTAGAGGCTGCCCCGGTGATCGGTGGAGGGCAGGTGCTGGAGCAAGGGACTCCGATCCCCTATTCCGGCACCCAGATTCCAACATTTTTTATTTTTACATTTTTATTTAAAAAAAAAACACATCAAAGTTTATTTTTCTTTACATTTTTTTACCCCGAAATATTATGAAAGCACTGAAAAATTGCAAATAAGATATTGTTAAAGCCCAAACTCTACAAAACATCAATACGTCCTGCAAAAATCACAGTTAAACAAAGGCCCTTATTTATGAAGAAATAGCGACAGGTAGCGACGGGTGAGCGAACGGTAATGACGGGCACCGCCACGAGAATGCCGGCTCCCCACCACAATCACACATTTATCAAGCCGATCCTGCTTAGCGACTGAGATAGCGCCATATAGCGACTCATTCATCATTATTCCAGCCTCAGCCCACAGCGCCAGCGTCCGACCTTGAACAGCGACAGGTATGACCTCTCGCTACCTGGCGCTCTCCAATGCATTTCAATGGAACAATCTTTAAATATTCATAATTAATTGTTATTAATGTTTTTTTTTTTTTTTTTTTTTAATGTGAAAAATTCTGTGACCACTTCTGCCATGTTCGTTAATTTTTTTAAGGTAAAAAAAAAAAAAAAAAATGTGCAGAATTGTTATTACAGGTCTGATATTAATGTATTCATATTACTAAATTCTTTAAAAAAATGTTATTTTTTGTTTCCAAAAATATGATTTGGGGGTTAAAAAGCTACTTTTAACACATCGCCGCCAGCGCTCTGGGGTTTAAACAAGCATTTCACTGTGCGAGAATTTTTTGAGCGTGATTTTTTGATGAATATGGTGGGAGCCGGTCGCTCTGACCAGTCGCTATCATGCGCACCCATACATCGCGGAACCTTTCAAATAGCGACTCCTCACCCAATATTCAACATTACGGCAAACCGACTGAGCCGCTATCAACTACCAAACAACGTCCAAGCACAGCGACTACTAGCGGGCGCTGTGAAAATACTGCTACAGCCGCTCAACTGTCGCTACCTGGCGCTATTAATGAATCGGCCTCAAAGTGCGAAATTGTGAAAAATACCCTGGCAAAATCTCAAGTAGCCTGGCAGTTAAAAGGGTTAAAAGTAACTATGTCTGTTGAGTATTGTTCCGTTCAGGGGCCCTTGTGTTTTCAGATTCAGCTTATTTTTTTCTTGTTTGCATATTGATATTTAAAAAAAAATTGTTTTTTTATACTGCTTGTATTATTCTTTAGGGAAATTCTGTGCAAACAGTGAATTCCTCGTGGGGTTTGCATCCAGAAAACTGCACCCATGAAAACAAGCAAAATACACCTAGAAAGCTTGAGGTGTTTACTTTTAGAGAATATATAGTGTGTCTGGTGTATTTCATATGTGAAGGGGTAAAACCGCAAGGTGTGCATAGTAGCTGTATTTTCTTGGAAAATCTCCTAAAGCGCTGTTTCAGTTTTGGGGGGAGTCTCCTGGGCTGTCTACCGATACATATGTGGTATCATTGTAACCAAGAGGAAGGGCTTTTATAATTATTTTCTTGAAAAACATACTTTTATTTTTGGGGGTGACCGGGACACGGCTGTGCCTCGGCGTGGCCCCGGGGGTTAGTATTTTGATGTGTTTTTTGTTTGTTTTTTCTATTTGGAATTATGGATTACCTCATATATTAATGAATTTAATTATTTTGGATTGCTATTACTTTTCACTATGACATCATTGATGACGTCAGGCGGGATTCTACCTTCTAGTTCTATTTAACCCCTCACACAATGGCAATCTGTTTAGGAAGGGGGACCCCGATTCCCCGAAACTTTGGCCGGGACCATTTGATGTATGAATTATTCTTAGGATTATCACTGCTTCCTTAATACATTGGCACTTTACACTCGTTGATGGTTATTATAATACATCTTCTATTGAAATACACTGTAGAATTTTTGTCGCACAGTTGGTAATTTATTTGTTAAATCATTATTCCTTTATGTCAGATGACTCCACAAAGCCGATGCCAGGGTCAGACACCTCTCTTCACCAACAATGGAGCATCTGGACCGGCTGCTTTATTCACCGTGCCATAATTCCTATAGGAGTTGGGGGCTTCAAGCAATCACCTTTCTATAAAAGTGAGCTAAAAAGGAGTACGGTGAGCTATAGATAGACATGACAGGTAATTATAATATCAAGGTCAAAGTCATCCCGCCAGCAACGGGGGAGAATTTGGAGGATATTCTGTCGCTGATGAGCTTTGTTTGCCACTCATTTGGCTGCAGAATACTTTCTATATTTCGTGTAGGAAACCATGCCAAGGCCTTTCTCCCTCATAAACAACAAATGCTGTGAAAAATTTAGAGCTTTAAAAATTATACTTTGTTGTAAAGGGTTAAATGGGTTAAAATGATTTTTTGTCACTGTTGGGTACAAACACGGCCATGATCTCTGGTTACTTGCCTGGCAACGTTTCAGGCGGCAACCATAACTGGAAGTGCTGTAGTCTTGGTGTCCTCATTGTGTAGCAATGGCAGACACCAGTGGGCTTTGTATGCCTGCAAAACTGGAGATGGCTCATGCCAAACCATCCCCCCCAGGAAGCGTGTATGCTGTTCCTGTTTGCCTTTCTATCGTTCTCCCATTGCATACTGCGGTTCAATTAAGCTGTTACCAAATCATGTGCCTTATTTGGTAACACATCCAGCGCCAAGCCTGTTGCCAACCTCAGCTTTGTCCAACCACGTCCGGTGCCATGTCCAGTGTCAAGCTTGTTGCTAACCACGTCTTTGTCTGACCAGGTCCATTGCAAAGTCTGTTGCTGGGCTCTGCTTTGTTCGATCACATCTAGAGCCACATCAGCTTTCAATCCTCTTGCCAACCTTTGCTTTGTCTGACCACATCCAATGCCAAGCCTGTTGCAAAGCTCTGCCTTGTTCAACCATGTAAAGAGTCACATCAGGTCTAAAGCCTCTTGCCAACCTCTGCTTTCTCTGACCACATCCAGTGCCAAGCCTGTTGTCGACCTTTGCTTTGCCTAAGCATGTCCACTCTTAAACCTATTGTCAACCTCTGCTTTGCTTGACCGTGCCCAGTACCAGGGTCGTATTTACCTTTTGCAATTCTAGGCCCGTGCCTAGGGCGGAATCTATCTGGAGCGCATCGATGTTGCATTACTGTTTTGTATTTTTTTTTTGTCATTAATTTACCTGCAGCCGCTAAGTAAAATCATTACAGGGCGCAGCCTCGGGAGCTACATGATCCCGGCACTATGACCCCGCTCCCTCGCACCTCCCTGTACTTCCGTACTCAGTGTTGTCAGGTGGTACGAGCGACCCTGGCCGGCTCCGCCCACTGCTGATGTCACTCCAGCATGAAGAAGCCGGGAGCTTTCTCTTTCTACCGCAGGGGCCGCTCGTAGATTCTGCAAGCCTGGCTGTCACAGGTAACAACATCTAGATGTGCGGAACCGAGCCACCGTGGGGGGGGGGGGGATGTTGATTCCCTCAATGCATTTACATATATTTCACAAATGCCGGTTCCATGGGAAGGTTTTTTCTTTCATGGCACAGGCACGTACAGCAGTGGTTTTAGAGGTGCCACTCGCAGTAACTGCTGCTGTATACTGTATGTTCAGGTGGCACCCTGCACCCACCATTCACAGTCCATTCGCCTGCCCCTGCTGCCGCTGACAGCATTTGCTAACTCATGCCCTGCCACGGACACAGCTAAGAAGCAGTAGCAGCGCTTAGTGAGCCGGAACTGAAGAGCTGTTTAGTGTTCCCTGGTGGTAAAAGCAAGCAACTGTGACAGTGAGACATGGGGCCGACATGGGGGCAGGGGCAGCATGCAATGGCTCCTTTCATGTGAGACATGCCAGCAGAGCAAGCTTTACTGCTAAGCCGTCCCGCAAAGGTAAAATCTGCCTGTGCTTCCCTCGTTCCTATTTCCCTCACTACATTCCTGAATCTCTCGGCTCTGTCTCCCGAGACTTAGAAAGAGAAAAAAATCAAAATTGAAGCGCGGGGGATGGAGTCAGTCAGTGCTGCTTTGTATAGATGGAGCCTGCTGCTGCCTAAGCTCACCATGGATTAAACAGCCAGTGTCCTAATACCTACAATCTTCCTACCATGCTGCTCCCTGTCACTGCCTGCTGATTTTTCCCTCAACCTCTTACTGCTGCCCATCTGGTACTCTTCCAAACCAATTTATCTTCTCACTTCCTAACATCTGACAATGCTTTATTCCCACTGCCCAATATCCTCTGCTCCTGCTGCCAGAAACCCTCTCTTCTGAAGCCCATTGCCCCACCATCCTTTCCTCCTGCTGCCCAATATCTTATTTTCCTCTTCCCCACTGTCCTCTCCTCTTGCTGCTCACTATTTCTCTTCCTGCTGCTCACTGTCCTTCCCTCCTGCTGTCCATGGCTCTCTCATCTGCTGCTCTTTTTCTCAGCGTCCTCCCCTTCTGCTGCCCATCATCTCTTCCCGGCTGCCCACTATCCCACTGTATATTCTTTCTGCTGCTAACTGTGCCACCAACTTTCCTCCTGCTTCCCATCGTGCTATCTCCCTGTAGCTCACTCTCCTCTTTTCCTCCATAGTCTCTTTCTACGGCTAACAGTCCTCTCTTCTTGCTAGCCGCCCTGCTTTCTTCCTGCTTCTTCTTCCTGCACACTTTTTTTCCATTCTGCCCCATCGTTCTCCTAAGTGTACCCTCCTTTTTGCTGTCCCCTTGCCCTCCCTGGCAGCCCAAGACCCAGCAGCCGCAACACCACCTCTACATTCCCTCCTACAGCTGTCAATCATATGACAGCCAGCAGCCAATCAGTTTCCAAGGCCAATGGAGCAATACGCTGCCAGACCTCAGACTTTGGGAAGGTGTGCAGCAGGGCATCCCAACTTGTGATGCTTCTGTACTTAAAATGTGTTTACGGTGAAGGGGAGGGGCGCGTGGTCAAAAAGTGCCTAGGGCAGCATGAATCCTAAATACAGCCCTGTCCAATACCTTGTCCAGTGTTAAGCCTTATGCCAACCTCTATAATGTCTGACCCCATCCAGTTTCATATTCCATGTTAAGCCTTTTGCCTTGTCTGACTTTCTAAGGTTCTCCCATTGCATACTGCTGTTCAGTTCAGCTTTGCTTTATCTGATCACATCCTGTGCCCTATCTGGAACCACATCCAGCACCAAGCCTGTTGCCAACCTCAGCTTTGTCCAACCACGCCCGGTGCCATGTCCAGTGTCAAGCCTGTTGCTAACCTCGTCTTTGTCTGACAATGTCCATTGCCAAGTCTGTTGTTGGGCTCCGCTTTGTTCGATCACATATAGAGCCACGTCAGCTCTCAATCCTATTGCCAACCTCTGCTTTGTTGGACCACATTCAATGCCAAGTCTGTTGTCAAGCTTGTCAGCCTTGTTCAACCATGTAAAGAGCCGCATCAGGTCTCAACCATATTGCAAACCTTTGCTTTGTCTGATCACAGCCATTGCCAAGTCTGTTGTCGAGCTCTGCTTTGTTTGACCATGTACAGAACCACATCAGGTCTCAAGCCTCTTGCCAACCTCTGCTTTGTCTGACCACATTCAGTGCCAATCCTGTTGTCCACCTTTGCTTTACCTAAGCATGTCCTCTACCTCTTCTGGTACCCTGCCCACTCTCAAACCTATTGTCAATGTCTGCTTTGTTGGACCACATTCAGTGCCATGCCCTTTACCTAGTGTGATAGCATGTCCAGTCTCAAGTCTACTGTCAATCTCTGCAATGTCTGATCTCATCCAGTACCATGTCCAGTGTTAAGCCTTTTGTCAACCTCTGCTTTGCCTGACTGTGTCCAGTACCTTATCCAGTGTTAAGCCTTATGCCAACCTCTGTAATGTCTGACCCCATCCAGTACCATATCCAGTGTTAAGCCTTTTGCCAACCTCTGCAATGACTGACCTCATCCAGTACCATGTCCTAGTGTCAACTCTTTTTCAGATCTCTGCTTTGACCAATGTCTAGTACCATGTGTAGTTTCAAGTCTTTTGCCAACCTCTGCAATGACTGACCATATCCAGTACCATGTCTAGTGTCAACTCTTTTGCAGATCTCTGCTTTGTTTGACCAAGGTCCAGTACCATGTGCAGTTTCAAGTCTTATTTCAACCTCTGCTATGCCTGACCAATGTCCTGTCAGGCTTCCTCGCTACATCCATGGAAAAGGTAAACTTCTGGCAAGAAGTGAGGGCTGGGCGGAGCTCCAATTGTGAGGCCCAGCAAGGACACATAGTTCAATAAGACAAAACAGAGTTCAGGGGCTGGCAAGTCCGATAAACAAATTCAAATTCCAGGGCTGGCGGCAGACAGGCAAAATTTATTAAACAATCCGGATTCAGAGGCTGGCAGCAAACAGGCAAAATCCAGTAAACAATCTGAGTTCATGGGCTGACAGCAAACAGGAAAAGTCCAGTAAACAATCCAAAGTTCTAACCATGTAATCCATGCGAGAGTTAATCCAGTAGCTGATCGGGAAGCAGGCCAGGTAAATCCAGTATAACAGTCAGGAGTTGCAGGAAACAGTAATCACAGCTTCTAGGAACTTAGCTGATAATCCAGCTGTCCATTTAAATAGCGTTGTCAATAAAGCTGGGAAGGACGTTTCAGGGCAAGAGTGAAGTCACTTCCTGTACACAGGCCAAGGAAAACCCGGAAGTAAAAAACAAGCTCAAGAGCTTATGCTCTAGGCTTCATGCAGTTGCACTGAGCCAAACACCAGTTGGCGCTGTTGAGCAGTCCAATGGATGATTAGCCAAGTCAAGTACAAACACCCAAGGTACTTCTGTGGCTGCGTGCAGAGATCAATGAAGCATGCCCAAGTCTCATATAAGAGCAAGAAAGGCAAGGAGACTGACATGTCCATTACCATGTCCAGTTTCAAGAGGCACAGCAAGGCAAAATTTCCTATCTGGTAGCAGGAGCACCATAGAACATGTAAGGAGGGGCCAATGTTTTGGGCACAGTAATTTTGTGGCACAGATACTTTGAGGGTGGCCATAGTCTTAATAATTGCTTATAAGCCAAGTTTGACTTGCATCTCTGGATCAACATGGCTGCCGCAGATCTGGCATACTTTTTGCAGCTAAACTCTACACAAACAACATCTTAATGGAATTTCCAATATAGGCGAAAGCAAGCAGTTCAGAGGGCCTTGACACTCTGATTGTATTGTGTTGGAATCTGGAATTCCTGGTCTGAAATACAATGTAAAACATTCCTTGTTTCATAAGATACCGAAAAGAAACATTTTTTGCGTCAAGGCCAAAGAGATTTTTCCCCAAACACAGCCACCATTTAGACTGATCATTCTCAAAATTGCTTCCTTTGTCACTGCTATCTGTTCCTGGAAGGCCTTGGGTGGCCTAGGTACATTGGCAAGCGTCCCAGTGGAGAGCAGGTGCACACTGAGGTATGTTTCAATTACATTTTGCATAAGAGAGATATATGGAGCAGTTAAGTTAATTATCCAATCCACACAGCCAAGTGAAATTTGGTGAAGAAAGCTCCTTAGGGCACAAAAGGTAATTTATTCTTCCAGCCCAGGAAATGTACTTTAGGTTTTGAGATAATAATACTTTTAATGTTCTGACCAGACATGATGGGCTTTTTTTCCACGGTGCTGAGAATTCTTGAGTTTCGTTTTCTTTTTTTTTCCTGCCAAGGAATGGACGCTCAAACATTTAAAGAGTAATTAAAGTTCTGTTGGCTTCAACCTTTTAGGATAATAAGGTATGTCTATGTTTGCTGCAAACTCTGCTTCTCTCTCTGAATGTATCCCTAAGTGACTTTCCATTCTCTTCTCTCCTGCTTGAGTTTTTAATATATTTAGTAACATTTCTCAGGCTAGAGTCCTTACTCTCCTTGGCCAACAAAGGTTTTATATAAGTTTTTTTCTCATTGCAGTAGGCTTAGATGCAGGGCTGGTGCCATCACTGTGCCCATAACTGGGCAAGTTCCGGGGCTCTTGGCATGCTCAGGCTGGACCACAAGATAGTTCTCTGGTTAGCCCCATCCAACGGACTGGTGAGCTGGGTGTTCTGTGTGCAGACCTGCTCATGGCTTGCTGCAATGCCATAGGATGATCAACAGCAATGGAGAAGGTAGCGAGGAATGGATTAACAGCAGCGAGGCAAAGAATAGAGGAGAATATAACAAACAAAGGGGTTATATTATAATTAAACAGGACATCTTCCTTTTTTCACTTCATAAATACATTAGTTACAGTGGACCAATCACAGCCCGATGCTCTGTCTAAATCAATGGCATCAGGATGCCCGAGAGGATAGTGACAATCCTGATGATTGGTCCACTTTAACAGTGCCTCTGTTGATCATCTAAGTATGAATTTCTGGCATTAAAGTCTTTTTTTCTAAATGTATAATAAAAATGACAAAATTTTGCCCAATTTAGCACAACATTCTGGTCAAACTGAACTTTAACTAGAATCTAAACAGAATCACTATTCAGACGGCTTCTGTGAAATCTCAGAAGGAACTTGTATCAACATTTTCTGAAAAATAATAATCATCTTTTATTTAGATCATTCTTCTGAGCCCAGCAGTTTGATACAATAAATGATGATGTGTGCAGTTTCATCAAAATTTGAAGGAGCTGCAAGCCTCGGGGCTACAGAGATAATATTGTACTCTCAGGGATTTCCCACGTTACTAAAGAAAAGGAATAATTTTTAAGCATTTGTTGTATTTCTATTAAGTTAACGCGTGCTGACATCCTGCAGCAATCTTCAGGCTGCTGCGCTCCTCCAGACATCCTGCTTTAGGATGCTTATCCTCTGTTAACCCCCTAGAAATAACCAACAGGTAATTGTTATTAAAATCTAAGTACATTTTGTGAGGACAACAGCAACTTGTAATGCCCCCTGTAGCCATTAGTTTACATTGAGATTGCACATAACAAATTCAAACACCATGTTTTAGACATGCATGCTCAATACACACAAATGCAGATAATGATGTTAACACACACACAAGAGCCATCGTTCCCACTAAGCATTGGCTGAGCGGTCTAGTTAGGGGGCTGCGGGATGTTCCACCAAAGCACAGTGAGGCCGACTCAGACCAAGAGCGCATTGTTGACACCAGAGCTGACAGTTCTGAAACCAAAATGAAGCAGGCCCTGGGCTCCATGAGTCAGAAATGTTTCTACGGGAGGGCAAGCAGGGTAATCACCCTGGGCACCAAGGCCATTGGGGGCACCTTTATGTGAGCCATCCTATTTTATGAAGATGAGCCAGGGTCACTATTAGTGCTGCAGACCATAAGATAGACCCCTTATCCCCCCATATTGGGCTCAGTCATGGGGAGGAGGAACTGCGTGCTGCTATGGTAGAGGCACAACATTGCACTTACCTGTATGGGGTAACAGCATAGGATGGGTGGGGAGGGGGCAGAAGTTTTTTTTCCACACTGGGTGCTCTTTTGCCTAGAAACTGTGCTGCCTTAAGCTCCCTATACTTACTAGTATCTTTTCCAGGACAGCCTTGCATACCACTGTGTAATCATCAATTGGCCACCAGTCATGTGGGGTTGAGTCTTGATGAGCAGAGCAATGAGCTAAGGAAGGCGTAAGTCTGGGGGGCCCAAGAATGCATGGGGTACATCTGCAATCAGGATGCCCTCCCCCTTGTCGCAATCAGTTATGTTTTATGTTTTATAGTCCACCAATGCACAAAAAATTTAAATCGTTAAATGCCACCGGGGAAACACAGTGTTCAATGTATATGCTGTGCATCAAAGCTTTTACCACCGGCTTAAAAAACTCTTACCTGATCTATGAAATAGTCAGCCCATTCCGATAATAAACTGCTTCCAAAAGATACTGTGTATAGAAAACTACATGCAGGAAATAGAAATGACAGAACCTGGTGTAATAACCTCTTAAATGCAAATACTTAATGGGTCAAAAATAGTTGCACTCACAAGTGCAGTAAGAACAAAGTGCATAATCAAGTACAGGGCACCCATACTATCCATCGCAGCCCAAAACACTAGCAAATTTTAAACAGCAACACCACCCTGGGTCCAGTCCCACCTACCAGGTCTAAGGTAATCTACAGACAGGCTAATTTGAGTGACCCTGTGACCAGTAGTTTAATTGATCCTACATTGACTTTATTGAATGACCCTCAACAGGGCTTCTATAGATGTGAGTCTAAGACCTGGCCACCCATTGAAAAACCCAAAAGGTCTTTTTTTTATATTAAACATCTTTTAAACATGTAGTGTATTTGATTGGGTGCCCGTGTAATATGTTATATGTGGGTAGGACTACCCCCCCAGTTAAAAATATGCGTACGCGAGCACATGCCCACAGTCTAATCCAACCCTGCTTTCATGTCTTTCACTGGACTTAGGATCGAGTGAACAAACATAGGAGGGAGTCCAATATGGATAGGGAGGTGTTCAGAAGAGGATCTTAATAGTTTTCTGGACACTTCCTAAAATAATTAGTTCTCCCCTTTTTTAGTATTATTAGTATAGTAAGTTTAGTCCTTTTTATTTAGATCGATGCTGCTGCTAAGTTTTGAATAAGTATCTGTTTATTAGATTCAATTAGTAAGTATTTATTTTATCTTGTTATTATTTATTGTGAGGTGTATTTATTACAGCCTTATCAACGTTGGACTATATTGTCATTAATTACATTTATTATTATTTTTATTGTGGCACACTGGCACTTTAAATATGCTGCCTTTTGTGCAGGAAGCTCCAGCATACCCATAATACTGTTGTCCATAGTACTGCTGCCCATGGTACTCCACAGAAAAACATAGAAGGCCCCATCTTGGCCATAGTACTGCTGTCCATGGTACTGAAGCTCCATCTTAGCCCTAATACTGCTGTCCATGGTACTGAAACTGCAGCCTATCCATAATACTGCTGTCCATGGTACTGAAACTCCAGCTTATCTATAATACTGCTGTCCATGGTACTGAAACTCCAGCCTATCCATAATACTGCTGTCCATGGCTACTGAAGCTCCAGCTTATCTATAATACTGCTGTCCATAGTACTGCTGTCCATGGTACTCCACAGAAAAACATAGAAGGCCCCATCTTGGCCATAGTACTGCTGTTCATGGTACTGAAACTGCAGCCTATCCATAATACTGCTGTCCATGGCTACTGAAGCTCCAGCTTATCTATAATACTGTTGTCCATAGTACTGCTGCCCATGGTACTCCACAGAAAAACATAGAAGGCTCCAGCTTGGCCATAGTACTGCTGTCCATGGTACTGAAACTCCAGCCTATCCATAATACTGCTGTCCATGGTACTGAAACTCCAGCCTATCCATAATACTGCTGTCCATGGTACTGAAGCTCCTGCCTATCCATAATACTGCTGTCCATGGTACTGAAGCTCAAGCTTATCTATAATACTGCTGTCCATAGTACTGCTGTCCATGGTACTCCACAGAAAAACATAGAAGGCTGATGGCAGAAGAAGACTATATGGTGTCTCCAGTGTGCCCTGTGTGAATACTGTATGTAATCTTTATTTCAGGATAGACGTATGCTTATCCAAGGCATGTTTAAATTAACTTACTCTTGTTTTTTCACCTACCTATGCTGGAAGTTTGTTTCAGCAGAGGTCACTGACAAATCTCCAGCTTATCAATAATACTGCTCTCCATGGTGCTGAAGATAGAGCGCCTTCCACCTTGTGTACAGTGCAATGGTAATAAAGCTCCAGCTTATCTGTAGTACTGCTGTCCATGGTGCTAAAGATCCAGCTTATCCATAGTACTGCTGTCCATGGTACTCAACATAGAAACATTGAAGGCAGATGGCAGAAGGAGACCATGTGGTGTATCCCAGCGTGCCCTGTGTGTATACTGTATGTACTCTTTATTTCAGGATAGATGTATGCTTTTTCAAGTTTTCATTTTGTTTAAATTCACTTACTGTTGATTTTTCACCTACCTATGCTGGAAGTTTGTTTCAGCAGAGGTCATTGAAAAATCTCCAGCTCCATGGTTCTGAAGGTCAAACTCCTTCCACCTTGTATACAGCACCCATCTTTTAAATTTGAAGCAACATTGTCCATGTTACTGAAGCGACAGCTTATCCATGATACTGCTGTCCATGGTACTCCACAGAAAAATATAGAAGGCTGATGGCAGAAGGAGACCATATGGTGTATCCAGTCTGCCCTGTGTGTATACTGTATGTACTCTTTTTTCAGGATAGATGTATGCTTATCAAAGGCATGTTTAAATTCACGTACTGTTGATTTTTCACCTACCTATGCTGGAAGTTTGTTTCAGCAAAGGTAGTTGAAAAAAATCTCCAGCTTCTCTATAGTACTGCTCTCCATGGTGCTGAAAGTCAAGCCACCTTCCACAGCGGCCGTCTTTTAAATTTGAAGCAACGCTGTCCATGTTACTGAGTCGCCAGTGTATCCATAATACTGCTGTCCCTGGTGCTGAAACTCCGGCATATCCATAGTACTGTGGTCCATGGTACTGAAGCTCCATCTTAGCCCTAATACTGCTGTCCATGGTACTGAAGCTCTGGCATATCCATAGTACTGCGGTCCATGGTACTGAAACTCCAGCATAGCCCTAATACTGCTGTCCATGGTACTGAAGTCCTAGCGTATCCATAGTACTGCTGTCCATGGTACTCAACATAAAAACATAGAAGGCTCACGGCAGAAGAAGACCACAAGGTGTTTCCAGTTTACCCTGTGTGTATACTGTGTGTACTCTTTATTTCACGATAGATGTGTGATTATCCAAGGCATGTTTAAATTCACTTACTGTTGATTTTTCACCTACCTATGCTGGAAGTTTGTTTCGGCAGAGGTAGTTGAAAAAACCCTGTTAGACTTACCGGTAACAGCTTTTTCAAGAATGACTACACGGAGAGAGAAAGCTCCACCCCTGGGAGGAAACACAAACTGAACAGAAATTAAAAGCCCCACTCCTTCCTGTCTATCTCAGTCTTTGTAAAGAAACCCATGTAAGAATTGGACTATGGGCGGGTAATATGAGGTCAGCCTGAAGTATTCATGAAAAAGCTGTTACCAGTAAGTCTAACAGGGTTTTTTTCATTTCATTCTTCAGTCTGACCACACGGAGAGGATTAGAAAAGTAATTATACCTTAGGGGTGGGATGCTGCAAGTAGTACCTTTCTACTGAAGGCCTGATGATTTGCAGATAATAAATCGAGTCTATAATGTTTGAGGAAGGTGTGGGGCAATGACCGCATTGTTGCTTTGCAGATCTCTTCCAAATATGCCCCAGTCCTCTCTGCCCATGATACAGACATCGCTCATGTAGAGTGGGCAGGCACCTCTGAGAGAGAAGCCCCCTTAGTAACATAAGCCTGTGCAACTGTCTGTTTTACCCACCTAGCTATAGGGGATTTGGAGGTTGCTAAACCCTTCTTTTTTTCACTGAAATTATTAACAGTTGTTCCACCCGCCTCCATTCTCTGGATCTTTCCAAATAAATAATTAAAGCTTTTCTAACATCCAATAGCGACAGATCTTCTTCCTTTCCAGCTCCTACTGGCAGTGTCGGAAGGACTATCTCTTGCATCCTATTAGTTGTAGCCACAATCTTTGATAAAAATAATGTATCAGGTCTCAATATAACTTTATCTGGGAGTATTGAACAAAAAGGCTCTTTTGACGACATGGCCTGTAGTTCACTAACTCTCCTTGCAGAAGTAATGGCCAACAAAAAACAAAACTTAAGAGACAGCTACTTCTCCGGGACCTCATCCAATGGCTCAAAGGGAGGTTCTATCAATCCCTTCAACACAATCGATAAGTCCCATGTAGGAAAATCCTAGGAGCTGGCCTCTGTCGACTAACTGACTTGAAAAAACGATTGATAAGTTCATTCTCTCTTAACTTCTTTTCAAGAAAAACTGAAAAGGCAGAAGTCTGAGTCTTTAGAGTACTTGCTGCTAGCCCTTTTTCGAATCCTTCCTGCAGGAATTCGAGAATTTTAGCTACGGTATCTTTCCTTTCTTCAAATTGTTAACTTCACAAAAAGAAGAGAAAACGCTTCCATACCTTTCCGTAGATTTTTCCAGTAATTAATTTTCGGCTGCCTAGTAAGGTTTCAGTCACTCTACTTGAACACCCCTTACTCTTTAGGATGGGCCTTTTACAATCCACGCTGTCAGTTGAAGTCTTAAGACTCAGACTTAAAGTATTCGGATGCAGAATTTCACTCTGATGAATTATGTTCAGAAGATTTGGAAGCCGCCAAGGACCCTTCTTCACCATTCTTCTCAACTCTGCAAACCACGCTCTTTTTGGCCAGAACAGAGCCACCTGTGCTATTTTGCGGATTACTTGTGGCAGAATTCTGAAAGGAGGAAAGGCTACTCAAGGTGAAACTTCCATGACTGAGCTAAAGCATCCACTGCTAGCACAGCCTCTCCCCTTGCCAGGGAGAAAAATATTTTGCACTTTGAGTTGCTGGCCCTGGCAAACAGATCCACTTGCGAAGACCACCAAACACTTACAATCTGAAGAAACACTTCCTGGTTCATGCACCACTCTGTTTGCTGAACCTTTACCCTGCTCAGACAATCTGCTAAAGTGTTGAGGGTACACTTCAGATGAATTGCTGCGATGGACAGAACCTTTGTTTGCAGGGGTAGAAGGATCTTGTTTGACAGGTTCATCAGTGCAAGGGACCTTGTCCCCCCCGATGGTTTAGATAGGCTACTGTTTAAGTTTTTTAGGCTGAATTGACAGGAAAAACCTTAGATTTCTTTTCCAACAGCTTTTTATACAGGTCATCCTGAAACCACGAAGGTTCTTCTTCCTCTCCCTAATGCCCCAAGTTGCATACAGGTCTCTTAATAATTTTTCGAGTTCCGCTGACAGTTTATCCAGGTCATCTTAACTCTCATTATCCAGGTTCTCCCCGTCGCTGGAATCCTGAGAAGACAGGTCCTTCCATGATTCTAGTTCCGCGTTAAACTGCAGCGGACCCAAAAAAACATCATAAGTGTTAGTCAATTGAGATGCCCCAACACTTACTCCCAGACCTTCAACCACAAAATTAACAGACAGTGCGGTAGCAATGGATGGTTCGGGATGCCCTCTTTCAAAATGAGACTCCTGCATTAAAGCAATCTGTTGCTTCATTACTAGGATCTCTTTCAACAGGGCAGCTGCATCAGCATCCCTTTTTGCTTCTCTGCAATCCAGGCATATAGGCAGGAACTCTCAAGTAGTGTAACATATTTTCATTTTATTGCAGTATATAACAATCAAATGCTAATGTACTAACAAAGAAAGATAAAGTGTCATGTAGAAAGATCGAAACACCAGTGACAATATTGCTGGTCTGTGCGGGGGGGGGGGGGGGTTGGGAGCAAAGCAATGGTGCCCCTGCCCTACAATCCCATGGTCAGACGAAGTACTGGCTAGCAACAGGGCTTGGCACTTGATGTGGTCAGACAAAGCACTGGTTTGACATCAGGGCTTGGCACTTGATGTGGTCAGACAACACTGGAAGTACTGCAATGCCTGAAGTTAATACAGCATGTGGGAGACATGGGAAGCAGTTGCCGGTTGCTAAAAAAATGTTAACACTACATAGGGGGTTTCTGAAACATCAATGCACATGATCGGTGACAATAAATATTAATGGCTAGTTTCAGAATGTTAAGGGGTCTGGAAAATGTATTTAGAGTGGCCAGGATGGTTGAGTCTCTCAGGCCAGAGGCTTCCCTCATGTCTAATCCTTTTATGTGGTTTAGAGCAGGCAACACAGAAGCTCATATTCTCTGTAGATCTCCTTCACCACGCGTTCAGCCGGTTTGTTTAGCTCCACAGATGTATCGCTTTGTAATGAATCCCTTGAGAAACTTGATTACAGTACTAAACCCTGAGTGTCTCCCCAGAGTGACTTCCAATTTATACAGCTTTTATTTTGGAGCTGACACTGCCACTAGTTTGCTTGGCTCACACTTTGCATCTGGAACCGTGTCAGTTCTAAATATCTTTCATATGAGTAAATTAATAGAAATCTGTAAAACCATAGAAGAAGTCTATTTCTATAATTAGGTTGACGTAAATGAACACAGGAAAGAACCTAACGATGAAAATTCATGAAATATGAGGACAGGATCTTCATGCAATTAGGGACTTTCCAAGCAGGGTTATAAAATGAAGTAACAGAGACAAAAATCAATGCGGGGTGGAGGCACTGTAGGTTAGCTGCAAAGATGAATCCCTCATGGGGAAGTTCTGTCTACAAACAAGTGTCTACAAACAAGAACAAGAACTATCATCTACCTATTCTGGCTGCTTCAGTTTGAATTGTACAACAACTTTCTGGTGACAACATAAAAGAAAATAGATAGCTTAATCCCTTGGGTGGCCCTGGAGCAGGGATCGGCCCCTGCTGGCCCTGAAAGACTGGTTGTCCAGTAAAGCATTTTTCATTGTGTGTGTGTGCAAGCAAGTTACGTTATTGCAATGTCTTTAGACAGGCTGGTTCATATATTGCATTGCAGTGCACACACAAGAAAATAAGTAGCAATGTCTGTACAAACTTTGAGAATTAGTAATGTTAGGGACAGGGTACAAATTGGACGGCCTTGTCATGGCCACCTCACTTTTACATCCACTGCAATCCATGTTAACAATCCATGTTCTTAATAAGTGTTACCTCTTGACTGCTATTGACTGGATGAGCACATCCGACCTTTCTTTCTGCTGTTGCATTTGCAGGTCCGTGGCCAGATCTGCTGGATTGTAGCTCTCCCAAGGTAACAGGGAGTCCAATTGGCCTCTACCTAAAACCCCTTTTTTGAACTGTAACACTGTACGGGCAAGTAAAGAATGGCCTCCAGGCAGGGTCCTGATTTCCTAATACAGTGGAGGGTGGCATTGTTCCTCTCTCTCTCTCTCTGCCATACCACAGCATTGGTCTCATTGACCAACGAAAGAAAGAGGAGCCATAGAGTAAAAGTTACATTTTATTGGAACCAGGTGATTTGAACAACCTTCCAATCTGCAACAGCCCCTGGTGTTTGTAATATTACAGATTCAGGAGGTTGTATTCTCACATTTATCTAAAGTTAGGGTAAAAAGAAAGTAAAGGGGGAAGACTGGTTTTAAATGTAAATTAGATCACGCACTCACTACACTCATACAATTTTACTTATCGTTTTTGGTGCATGCTGTGATTCGGCCGTATGGTCAGCAAAAGAAAATGACGGCCTAACGTTGTATCACATGATCTCCACAAAAAGAAAAAAAAAAGCAGAGAGGTGGAAGATGACTACAGTGCCAACTTTAGGCCTCTCTTTTAAAACGTTTAGAAATTCCACCATTCTTAGTCTGACACGGTAATGCAGCCAGGTAACGCAACATTTCTCAAGTTAATGACCACTACATCTGTACAACCTAATCAGCATCTCCATACTGAATGCTGGGCATCCACGACACTAATTATTTTGCTGAGCTATAACTCGCACGGAGCAGGAGGTATCCAAAGCGTGCCGGATTAATTTGTAGCCCAGAGACACGTGATTGAATATCACAAACTCTTCAATAAAACCCCACACGTTATTATTAAGGCTTTTCTTACATTTCTAAATATGATCCTTATTTTCAAGGCAGAAAGAAAAGTCTCAGGCTTTCAGTTAGAATATGCGGGTCAAGATATCCCAAATCAGGATGCCCTGGAGCTGCAAGAAAAAGACCTTCAGGTGTTTTTGAGTAGATGCTCACTCTAATTGTTTTTCTTTACCACAAGATACCTGTAGCACATCTATCGATGTTCATTAGTACATGTTCTTTCCTGATTTATTTTTTGAGTGTTGTGAATAGAGATGAGCGAACTTCTAAAAAATTCGAATCGGGCGATTCGCCGAAGAAATTCGGGTTCGTCCGAATCGAACTTTAGCGAATCGCTCATCTCTGGTGGGAGCGGGGAGGCCGGCTGCGCTGTCAGCGGGCGGCGGAAGCCGGCTTCTGCCGCCCGCTGACAGCGCAGCCGGCCTCCCCGCTCCCACTATACAGCAAACACTTACCGGCATGGCGGGAGCGGGGGAGCCGGCTTCCTCTGATGTCGCGTCCTCTGATGACAGCGCAGCCGGCCTCCCGCTTCCACCATGCCGGCATTTTATTTTTTTTTCATTTGAGGGAAAATTCGGTCAGCACGAACCACTAAAAATTCAGGTTCGTGCTGTTTCGAATTTTCCCTGAAATTCGGAGCGAATTCAGGTTCGTTAGAACCGATTCGCTCACCCCTAGTTATGAAGATGCAATCGTGCGGCCGCATGATCATGCAGACAAAATAAAACGACAGCTGAGCATTGAATCACATGTTCGCATCAAAACACCAAATTATACATTTAGGGTTTAGGCCTCACTATTAAAACTTTTAAAAAGCATATTAATAAATAATAACGCAGAGCACAATTTGATCTTCTATGAAGAAATCTTTGAACTGTAAAACTAGTATTAAGACTGAATTAGCGCAGTGTATTTTAATCTTTTTTCTTGTGGTCAAAACTTTTAAAAAGACTACCTTTTCTAATCTGACACAATATAATATAACCATGTAACGCAACATTACTCAGCTTAATGACCGCTACATGTGTACAACCTTATCAGCATCTTCATACTGAATATTGGGTGTCCACATCACTTATTATTACTCTGAGCCAATGAATTATCTTTATAGCACCTGTTATCGCTATTTGAAAACTGTTTGCGAAAACCGCACATTTCAATATTAAGTGGGGACATGATTAACTTGTATAAATATATAAAAGGGCAATACAAAAAATATGGGGAAACACTATTTCAGGTAAAATCCTCTCTAAAGACAAGGGGGCGCTCCCTTCGACTGGAAAAGAAGAAATTGGCAGGCTGATTCATCATTAGCGGCAGGTAGCGACAGATGAGCGTCTGTAGCAGGCATTTTCAGAGCGCCCGCTAGTAGTCGCAGTGCTCGGCCGTGGGTCGCTACTTTATAGCGACTCAGTCGCTGTTCAGTAATGTTGAATACATTGTGAGGAGTCGCTATTTGACCAGTACAGCGCTGTATGGGAGCGCATGTTAGCGACTGCTCATAGCGACCGACACCATATTCAGAAAAAAAACAGCCCCACAAATCTCTGGCGCTGAAAAATAGTTGTATGAAGCCCAGAGCGCAGGAGGCTGTGTGATTAAAGTCTGTTTTTCAGCATCTATCCACCAGTAACAAAGCGAAAACATATGGAATTACACTGTAACAATATTGTAACATGAACACTTTAATGGCAGACCTGTAATGTAATTTCTGAGGAAATATATAAAAAATGAAAAAAATATGAAAAAAACTGCTATTTCAATGCCAGAAGAGGTCACAGAATTATTTGTGATTTTTTTAGAAAAAAAAAAAAAAACCCCGTTTAAAGAGAAGAAAAGGATCATCCATTGAAATGTATGGGAGAGCGTCAGGTAGCGAGAGGTCATACCTGGCGCTGTGCAAGGCTGACCGCTGGCGCTGTTCTCTGAGGCTGTGAAAATGATGAATCAGACGCTACATGGCGCTATCCCAGTCGCTATAAAGATTATGCTTGATAAATGTGTAATTGCGTGCCGTGTCCGGTGTTGACCAGTCGCTATCTGTCGCTACCTCTCATTAACCAGGCGCTACCTGACGCTATCCCTTCTTAAATAAGGGCCTAAGTCTCCGGAGGCGACAATCTGTGGAATAGCCTCCCACAGAAGCTTGTTACAGCATCAACCGCTGACAGCTTCAAAAAAGGATTAGATGCTTATTTAGAAGAAAATAACATTATTACAAATAACAGTTACTATTAGCTTTTATCAGTAAAAAAAATAAATAAATAAATAACTTCCCTACCGCAATACCCTTGGTTGAACTTGATGAACATATGTCTTATTTCAACCGTATTAACTATGTAACTATTTTAGGCTTTTTACATTTCTAAAATATGATCCTCTCTTTTTAGGCAGAAAAAGTCTCAGGCTTGCTGTTAGAATATGTGGTTCAAGTTATTCCAAATCAGGGTGCCCTGGAACTGTAGGGGTGTGAGGACTTCCAGTTATTTTTGACTAGAGGCTCACTTCAAAATGCTTTCTACCCCCAGATACGTGTAGCACATCGACCAATGTTGAAAAGTACATCTTTACCTCTTCTTGCCTGCTCTAATTTAGTGTTGTTAAGATGCAATCGTGCGGCCGCGTGATCAGGCAGACAAAAGAAAATGGCAGTAAATATTGAACTGCTTGACCGCAGCTTAACACCCCATGAAAATTGAAAACAGACAGTGAAGAAGGTATGTGGTGCTTTAGGACTTTGGGATTCTCTTTTAAAAAGTGTAAAAAGTCGATGATCTGACACAGTAACGTGGTCACATAATGCAACATTTTTCAATGGAATGACTTCTACATCTGCACAACCTTATCAGCATCTTCATACTGAATACTGGGTAGATGAGTGTTGGGAAAAGGCAATCATTCGGCTGCATGATCAAGCAGACAAAAGAACTTTGTATCATATGATCGCATATTCAAATCACATAAAAAGTTAAAAACAGAGAAGAATAGTAGGATTGTGGTGCAAACTCTAGGCCAGGGGTTTCCAACATTTTTTTATCAAGTTCCATTTTCCACTCTCCCAAAACTATGATAACAATCCACATAACTGCCATATAAAGTGGAGCAGTTTTGGAGTTTAAACAACACCCATGGAATTTTTATTCCCCCCCCCCCCATACTGCATCTACCCTTAAAAAAGTCATTTTTACTCACATTTGTCCTAAAGTTCCGCCAGACTCTGAATGCTGCAACTTCCTTCCACCGCCATCTTGAATCTCACTGAGTAGCATGTGAGCGTGCAGTGCGCCCTTGCACCAGCCCATTGAGGGGACGCATGCGCAAGCTCTATTCCTCAGCATGGCCATTCCTGCACAACAACGCGCTTGTCATGTATGACTTACCTTCAGTTCGTGCCCGCGGTGTCTTTAGGCGGCTGTTCCAGAGCACCAAACTGTTCCAGTACTTCCTCGCTTGAAATCTCCAGTGCACACAAACTGTTCCAGTACTTACCTGTTCCAGAGCACCCGAACTGTTCCAGTACTTACCTGTTCCAGAGCTCCCGAACTGTTCCAGTACTTACCTACTTCGCCCAGTCTGACCTACGGTCTATTTGTCTTCACTCCCCGTGAGCCTACAATCTTTGAGCCATCAAGTCCTGGGGGCAACCGTGTCTGGTGAGGAGTACATAGCGTCCTGGCAAACGGGGGCTTGTCTATAGGTGAAGCTGGCTGTGGAGATTGGGGGTTTCAGGCTGACAACAAAGACGGGTATTCTTGGGGTCTGACAGCGCTGACACGGCCAACGAGAATGAGCTGCCCAATCTAGCTGAGCGGTGCTTGAGCGTCGCTGAACGCAGCACATTCCAGTTGACCGGCTGCCCAGGGCTCGCCATTGCATCAAATAGAATGAAGAATTACGAATAATGATAAAAGGCGAGTCTCATTTCATTTGCAGCAATCTGAATAACATAGGTGCTCTATTCAGATGGAGCAAAGTTTGTTTGAGGGTGTTGGTTTGCTTTTAGTATGTAAAGTGTAGACGGAAGCAGATGAGGTTGGGGTATAGGTCAGTGTGCAACCTCTCCGAGTACCACCTAAAAGGCCCTCGAATACCACCATTGGTACTCATACCACTGGTTGGGAACCCCTGCTCTAGGCCTCGTCATTGAAACTTTAAAAGTCTACCATTCCTAGGCTGGTACAGCAATGTAGCCAAATAATACAACATTTCTCATGTTAACGACTGCTACATCTGTATTTCCTAATCAGCATCCTCATACTGAATGCTGGGCTTTTACAACACCAATTATTTTGCTGAGCTATAACTCACACAGAGCAGGAGGTATCTAAAGAGTAGCGGATTAACTCTGTAGCCCCCGGACACTTTGTGGCATATTGAAAACTGTTAGATAAAACCACACACTTTATCATTAGAGGTTTTTACACCTCTTAGCTCACAACAATGTTCTAAATAAAATACAATCCTCGCTTTTTTTTACAGAAATAAAAGGCTTCCCGGTAGAAGCCCAGCATCCAACGTCTTCCTCTGTTCTGCTGAACGCTGGGGCTTTCGTGTCGGATACTCTTGGCTTTAATAGCTGTTTAAGTCGACTTTTTAGGAAGTTCGCTTATCTCTAGCGCTGGTCTGCTTTTAGCATGTAAAATATAGAAGGAAGCAGATGAGGTTGGGGTACAGGCCAGTGTTTAACCTCTCTGAGCACCACCTAAAAGGCCCTGGAATACCACCATTGGTACTCATACCACTGGTTGGGAACCCCTGCTCTAGGCCTCGCCATTGAAACTTTAAAAGTCTACCATTCCTAGGCTGGTACAGCAATGTAGCCAAATAATACAACATTTCTCGTGTTAACGACCACTACGTCTATACATCCTAATCAGCATCCTCATACTGAATACTAGGCATCCACAACGCTAATTATTTTGCTGAGCTATAACTCACACAGAGCAGGAGGTATCTAAAGAGTAGCGGATTAACTCTGTAGCCCCCGGACACGTCGTGGCATATTGAAAACTGTTAGATAAAACCACACACTTCATCATTAGAGCTTTTTACACCTCTTAGCTCACAACAATGTTCTAAATAAAATACGATCCTTGCTTTTTTTTTGCAGAAATAAAAGGCTTCCCGGTAGAAGCCCAGGATCCATCGTCTTCATCTGTTCTGCTGAACGCTGGGGCTTTCGTGTCGGATACTCTTGGCTTTAATAGCTGTTTAAGTCGACTTTTTAGGAAGTTCGCTTATCTCTAGTGCTGGTCTGCTTTTAGCATGTAAAATATAGAAGGAAGCAGATGAGGTTGGGGTACAGGCCGGTGTTTAACCTCTCTGAGTACCACCTAAAAGGCCCTCGAATTCCACCATTGGTACTCATACCACTGGTTGGGAACCCCTGCTCTAGGCCTCGCCATTGAAACTTTAAAGGTCTACCATTCCTAGGCTGGCACAGCAATGTAGCCAAATAATACAACATTTCTCGTGTTAACGACCACTACGTCTGTACATCCTAATCAGCACCCTCATACTGAATACTAGGCATCCACAACGCTAATTATTTTGCTGAGCTATAACTCACACAGAGCAGGAGGTATCTAAAGAGTAGCGGATTAACTCTGTAGCCCCTGGACACGTCGTGGCATATTGAAAACTGTTAGATAAAACCACACACTTCATCATTAGAGCTTTTTACACCTCTTAGCTCACAACAATGTTCTAAATAAAATACGATCCTCCCTTTTTTTTGCAGAAATAAAAGGCTTCCCGGTAGAAGCCCAGCATCCAACGTCTTCATCTGTTCTGCTGAACGCTGGGGCTTTCGTGTCGGATAATCTTGGCTTTAATGGTTGTTTAAGTCTCTGTAATTGGAGACATTGCTTCCCAGACAGCAGGAGAGAAATATTTCATATCAATGTCTTCAAGTTTGTCTGACACATTTCATAGGGAAAGAAAAACATTCCTCTCCTCGGTAATGGTTAGTGATTGATTAGTCCCTCACGGACTTGCTTTGTACATTTTGTTTGTAGACCGCGCAGAATAAATACATTTCTGTCTTTCGGCGTTTTGATGTTTTTCTCTTTTATCACAGACATGCATACGAGATGTTTTCATCCTTATTGTTTTTTGCTCGGGAATCTGCAATTTATGAATAAATCAAATACCTACTTGAATTTCAAGTGGGAGAGAGCTGGAAATGTAGGACGATGAGTGTACAGAAAGGATAATGCGACTCGATGAGCTACGGGGGCTTTTGCCAGGAACAAAAGAAACTGGGTTGTGGGCAATGAGAAAATAACAACATAGAGCCATGCAAATGGAGAACAATAGGGAAGAACTTAGGACCAAAGTCATTATTACATTGCCTGGTTGGTTAATCATTGTCCTTTGGGGCTTCAAAACCTTCTGCTATCTGTAGGAAAAAATCAAAACTGTTTTTTTTGTTGTTGCTTGAAGACGTTTCGTCATCTGACTGACTTTCTCTAATCGATTACTCATGCAGGAATCTGGCAGCAACAAATGATAAATCCACATTGATTGGCTACCATAAACAGTAGGGAGGTGAGGTGTTGATTGCATCAGCATATGAGGTGTTGAGTTATGAGTTGATAGAAGTTAAAGGGACTCGGTAGGCAAAGTGCAGAAACTATCATTAAAGTGGACCAAAACCCATGCGGATTCCCGGGCCGATCGATTCCCTCCCCCCCGGGGCATCCAAAATTGGGATAACCCACCAGGTTGCCCTATACACTTACCTTGTTTCCCGGTCCAATGGTGCATGCACGAGCTGCAGCCACATCCCTGCTAGTGGGCACGCTCCCTGTTAGAGGTAAGTGGGGGATGTGGCCACCAGTGCGCTAGGAGCCACTGGCCTTTGACGATGTGACATCACCAGCTCAGAGCACGCTGATTGGATGAGCGCTCGCGCATGCGCCATAGGACAGGGAAGAGGTGAGTTGGCATGGGCAATCTGGGGGGTTTCACACAGTGGGGAATCCCCGTTCGGGGGGCCCCGGGGGAAAGGACCAAAACCTAGGATAGTCAAAATCCTGGGTTTTGGTCCACTTTAAGCAGCTCACCTCCTAATGGCTGCCCTCTTTCTTCCTGTCACAGCTGCTCCTGAATGTAGAAACAAGACAAGGGCCCTTATTTAACAAGGGATAGCGCCAGGTAGCGAATGGTGAGCGAACGGTAATGACGCTCGCTGCCACGAGAACGCCGGCTCCCCTCCGCAATCACACATTTATCAAGCCGATCCTGCTTAGCGACTGAGATAGCGCCAGATAGAGACTCATTCATCATTATTCCAGCCTCACCCCACAGCGCCAGCGAGCGACCTTGAACAGCGACAGGTATGACCTCTCGCTACCTGGCGCTCTCCAATGCATTTCAATGGAACAATCTTTAAATATTCTTAATTAATTGCTATTAATATTTCTTTTTTTTTTTTTTTTTAAATGTCAAAAATTCTGTGACCACTTGTGCAATGTTAGATATTTTTTTTAAGATAAAAAAAAAAAAAAAAAATTTGTGCAGAATTGATATTACAGGTCTGATATTAATGTATTCATATTACAAAATGTTTTGAAAAACATGTTTTTTTTTTTCAAAAAATATGGTTGTTTGGGGGTTAAAAAACTACTTTTAACCCATCGCCACCAGCGCTCTGGGGTTTAAACAAGCATTTCACAGCGCGAGAATTTTTTGAGCGTGATTTGTTAATGAATATGCTGGGAGCCGTTCGCTATGGCCATTCGCTGTCATGCGCTCCCATACAGCGCGGAACCTGTCAAACAGCGACTCCTAACCCCGTATTCAACATTACCGCACACCGACGGGGTCGCTGTCAACAGCCAAACAACGGCCAAGCACAGCGAATACTAGCGTGCGCTGTGAAAATAACGCTACTGTCGCTCATCTGTCGCTACCTGGCGCTATTAATGAATCGGCCTCAAAGAGTAGTGGAACACCCCCTGAATTCCTTTGCCATAGACCATCAATCATACATGCCGGCTGGTGGTCTATAGCCCCCTCTTTTTGTCAGCTCAGCAAAAATAAGCACACTAGAATTATGCAGCCTCAGCCATTACAGCTTTTCTCCCCTCCTTGTGCTTTCTACCCTTGGCCATGACCCTAATTAGTGCCTTTCTCAAGAGCACTTCAGTCATTTCCCATGGCTGGGAATTGAACCTTCAATCCTCCAGTCACAAGGCCACTTCTCTACCTTTAGGCCACTACCCCCCATGGCTGCCTGTGTGCTTGTGGTTGTGATTAGGTGGCACAATCACCTCCCTTTACTGTTAATCATCAGACTGTGGACCCTGTGGATTAGAAATTACTCTGATGCTACCCAATGTATAAGAACACTATCAAGAGGGAGAGATGGAGACGCAAACCCTGCACAAAAGTTTTGGTGGCTGCAGCACTCTTACCCAAATATTATTCCTGATATGTGGGTTCGCGGAGACGCAGCAGAAATCCAAATGTTTGCAAAGAACCAGCACTCCAAATGTTCAGAAGAAACAGATTGTATTAATCCATTCAATTAAAGTAAACGTGCAAAACAAGGAAATTGTTATTGGTCGACATTTTGGGGTGCAATGGGGACCCCTTCCTCAGGACCAACCACATACAAGCAGAACAGAACAGATGCCACATGTATATATGTGTTAGGGGCTAATCAAGACCCCCACACCCCAGTTCCCCCCCGAAATGTCGACGAATAACCATTACCTTGTTTTGTTTACTTTGATTGGATGGATTAATACAATCTGTTTCACATGAACATTTGGAGTGCTGGTTCCTTGCAAACATTTACTCTTACAGACCCTGCGTTTTATGTTGATTATTATGGGGCATCCAAGGGCCACGTCCATTTGCTTAGGAAAAGAAATCATAAGGTAAAAGTGTAAACCCCGAAATCTCGGCCATTTCTTCTTCAATTTAAACATGGAAAACAGTTTAGGACAGCGCCAAACGTATCCCTTTAACACAATATTGTAACTCCCAGGCAACAGGTGTCATAGACACCCACTTCTATTCAAGCCTGGCTTCTTCATTTTCACATAAATGGCCTTTTTGAACCAGTCAGATTCAGTATCTAAAGTGCGAACATGACTGTCATCAAAGCAGCTTCCTATGTTTTCTTGTTTGGATGTAATGTTGTTAAAATTCACAAGTATATTTGCAGCCCTTAAATGTATAAGGCAACTTAAAAGCTCAAATACATGTAAATCTCTAAAAATACACCACATTTGTATAGTAAGTTCATTTGTCAGTAATTCCCAAGGAAAATTATGCACTTTAAAGTTATTTTTATACCTTGCAAAAAAAAAATGTACCAAACAAAAATGCTACAATCAGTGTTAAAACTAGGGATGAGCGAATCGGTTCTAACGAACCTGAATTCGCTCCGAATTTCAGGGAAAATTCGATTCAGCACGAACCCGAATTTTTAGTGGTTCGTGCTGACCGAATTTTCCCTGAAATTTAAAAAAAAAATGCCGGCATGGTGGGAGCGGGGAGGCCGGCTGCGCTGTCAGCTGTCATCAGAGGACGCGTCATCAGAGGAAGCCAGGTTCCTCTGATGACGCGTCCTCCGATGACAGCTGACAGCGCCGCCGGCCTCCCCGCTCCCACCAAAGATGAGCGATTCGCTAAAGTTCGATTCGGACGAACCCGAATTTCTTTGAGAAATTCGGCGAATCGCCCGAATCGAATTTTTGAGAAGTTCGCTCATCTCTAGTTAAAACATAGGCCCTTATTTATGAAGGAATAGCGACAGGTAGCGACTGGTGAGCGACCGGTAATGACGGGCACCGCCACGAGAACGCCGGCTCCCCACCACAATCACACATTTATCAAGCCGATCCTGCTTAGCGACTGAGATAGCGCCAGATAGCGACTCATTCATCATTATTCCAGCCTCAGCCCGCAGCGCCAGCGTCCGACCTTGAACAGCGACAGGTATGACCTCTCGCTACCTGGCGCTCTCCAATGCATTTCAATGGAACAATCTTTAAATATTCATAATTAATTGTTATTAATGTTTTTTTTTTTTTTAAATGTGAAAAGTTCTGTGACCACTTCTGCAATGTTAGATATTTTTTTTAAGGTAAAAAAAAAAAAAAAAAAAAAATTGTGCAGAATTTATATTACAGGTCTGATATTAATGTATTCATATTACTAAATGTTTTTATAAACTTGTTTTTTTTTTGTTTCAAAAAATATGGTTGTTTGGGGGTTAAAAAACTACTTTTAACACATCGCCGCCAGCGCTCTGGGGTTTAAACAAGCATTTCACAGCGCGAGAATTTTTTGAGCGTGATTTGTTAATGAATATGGTGGGAGCCGGTCGCTATGGCCAGTCGCTATCATGCGCTCCCAAACAGCGCGGAACCTGTCAAATAGCGACTCCTCAACTAATATTCATCATTACGGCAAACCGACTGAGTCGCTGTCAACAACGGAACAACGGCCAAGCACAGCGACTACTAGCGGGCGCTGTGAAAATACTGCTACAGTCGCTCATCTGTCGCTACCTGGCGCTGTTACTGAATCGGCCTCGCAGAAAGCCGAACAGGGCATAAGCATATATATATATATATATATATATATATATATATATATATATATATATGTATTATAATGGATTACTTATCTGTTTTAATAGAGTCCGGGCAGAAATCAGCAGGACTCATCCAGTCTCCAAACAAGATGGCTGCTGTATTCGGGTTTACACAAGTTTCTCTATCCCAAAGCAAAATGTCATTGTCCGCCTGTGTCCCTTCGAAACACGGGTCCGCGTGTCTTTCCGCTGTCCGAGCTAATCTCCCCCTGTCTCTCACCAGTCCACTGTTTTTCTCAGGTTTACCCTTCGTTTCATTTGCAATCCGCAGGTGATCTCTGATTGGCCCAGACAAACTAACTAAGGGGGTTATTCATGAAGGGATAGCGCCAGGTGGCGTCTCGTAGCGGCAGGCAGCATCTGGTGAACGCCGGGCGCTGTACGCAAAACTACATTTATGAAGGCGATTCTGGTGAGCGACTCTAACAGCGCCATGCAGCGTCTAGCTTCCAGAGCGCCAGGTAAGACCTGTCGCTGCCTGTCGCTCTCCCATACAATTCTAATGAACGTTCCTTTTCTTCTGTTTAAACAGGGTTTTTTTTTGTGCCTCAAATAATTGTGTGACCACTCCTGGCCTAGAAAAAGTCATTTTTGTAAACTTTTTTGTTTTTTTTATATTTTTATGCAGAATTGTCATTACAGATCTGGCATTAAAGTGTTAATGTCACAGTGTTATAACAATGTCATTCCATGTGTTTTCGCTTTGTTACTGGTGGATATCTGTTCAAAAACAGACTTTGATCACACAGCGTCTGGCGCTCTATGCTATAGCGCCCAGATCCAGAGCGCCGACGGTGTGTGTGTGTCCTTTTTTAATAAGTATGGTGTGAAGCGCCGAGTGCCGAACGCACTGAGCTGGCGCTACCTTTCGCTCCCTGCAGCGCTGTACTGGTGTTAGAACACCCAACATACATCGCAATCATCAATGCCGGCCAGGTTACTACACCGACTGAGGCTCTGTTACAGCGCCTGATACCGGCTTACAGTGGTCGCTCTAATACAGACGCTCATCTGCTGATACCAGGCTCTAGTAATGAATCAGCCTGTTGGTTTCATTTGCAATCCGCAGGTGATCTCTGATCTCTGGCCCAGACAAACTAACTAAGAGGCTGATTTATTAATAGCGACATGTAGCGGCAGTTAAGCGACTGTAGCGGTATTTTCACAGCGCCCGCTAGTAGTCGCTGTGCTTGGCCGTTGTTCGGTTATTGACAGCGACTCAGTCGGTGTGGCATAATGTTGAATACAAGGTTACGAGTCGCTATTTCACAGGTTCCGCAATGTATGGGAGCGCACGATAGCAACTGGTCAGAGCGACCGGCTTCCACCATATTCATCAAAAAATCACGCTCCAAAAATTCAAGCGCTGTGAAATGCATGTTTAAACCCCAGAGCGCTGGCGGCGATGGGTTAAAAGTAGTTTTTAACCCCCAAACCACCATATTTTTGGAAACCAAAAAAAAAAAAAAAAGGATTTTAAATAATTTAGTAATATGAATACAGACCTGTAATATCAATTCTGTACAATTTTTTTTTTCTTTTTTTTTTCCTTAAAAAAAATATCTAAAATGGCAGAAGTGGTCACAGAATTTTTCACATTAAAAAAAAAAAAATTAATAACAATGAATTATTAATATTTAAAGATTGTTCCATTGAAATGCATTGGAGAGCGCCAGGTAGCGAGAGGTCATACCTGTCGCTGTTCAAGGTCGGACGCTGGCGCTGCGGGCTGAGGCTGGAATAATGATGAATGAGTCGCTATATGGCGCTATCTCAGTCGCTAAGCAGGATTGGCTTGATAAATGTGTGATTGTGGTGGGGAGCCGGCGTTCTGGTGGCGGTGCCCGTCATTACCGGCCGCTCACCAGTCGCTACCTGTCGCTATTCCTTCATAAATAAGGGCCTAAGGTGATTAAGCTACCAAACCAGTCTTCAGAAACCAACTACGTAACTTAACAAAAAGGTCATCCTATATACAGTGTCATTTCTGATTGTATAAGATCTTTTACAAATTAGTTGGGAACAAAATATATTTCTACCGATAATACCATGACCTGGAAGAATAAGAACCTTCACAGACAAATGCATAGCACTAACTTTAAGTGGACATACCCAAAACCCAGGGCAGGCGCCAGCACAGGGCAAACCTGGGCAATTGCCAGGGCCCCTGGCATCATCAGGGGCCCACTGAAGTCATGGTCATGGTATTATATTACAGTGGACCCGAACCACTGAATGTCGGGTGTTGTGTGCAGACCTACTCATGGCTGGCCTCAGCAACAATGGAGAAGATGGCCTGGAATGGAGGGCAATTGATGGAAGCTCAGAAGTTGGCGAGAACCACGTGACAACTGACAAGGACTGGAGGGCGATCAGCAGTAGGAGATGACCCAGTTGTGGCAGAGGAGCTGAAAGGTGACTTCATGTGACTCACTACTTTAGGGCCCATTAAGACTCTCTTGCCCAAGGGCCCCCACAAACCTGAAGGGGGGTGCCACACTGCCTATATGAGGAATGGGAGGGGCGAATGGCACACTACCTATATGGGGAATGGGATGGGGGTTGCCACACTGCCTATGGAAATGAGACGGGGCAATGCCACACTGCCCATGGGGAATGGGATGGGGGGGGGGGGCACACTGCCTGTAATGGGGTGTTTTAGCACAACATTTGGTTTAGAACATTTTTTTTTCTTATTTTCCCCCTCCAAATCCTAGGTGCATCTTATGGGTAGGTGCATTTTGCAACATGCATGCAGGAATTTCTGCATTTCAAGACCCTTTTCACATAAATTAGGGCTCCAAACATACACACATTTACTTTTCCAGGCTTTTACCACATGATATAACTTAAAAAATGAGAGAAAAAAAACATGAGAGAGGGTTATTAGCTTGTTACCCAATGCATTTCACCCTGGAAAGTAGGCTTTTTCAGGGGAAGAGACATTGAATCATTTGTGGGGGAATTTCACTGTGTATCCCCCCTATGTTGCCCCATACACTCACCATCCTTTCGCTCCCACTGCGCAGATTTGACGAGAGTGAGGACGCTGATTGGCTGAGCGTCACCTAGCCAATCAGCATGCTCGCTTTCACTAGGGTCCCTTCAGCTCTGGTGATGGCTAAGCCACCTGGACTGCCATAACTATGATAGAAAGTGAAATTCCTGTGTTGTTCCTGAGATTCAGTTCCACGTGGCCCCTGTTACTGGTAAGCCTCATGCTGTATTCACTGGAATATCATTTACTTGTGCACAGAGTTGGACTGGGGTGTCTGAGGCCCACAAGTAGAAATGCCCCACACTTAGATGCAAGTATCACTGGCTCACTTTCGGAGCCCATGCACCAAAACTTTATTCCAGACTGTCTGTGTGTGTGTATTTGGGATGCCACAAATAAGCCCTATATAGTTACATTTTTGGTGGCCCTCAAAGGAGACCCTGAGTCCCGGGACCCACAGAGGATACCCCAATAACCCTGTGGTATAGTCCGAGCCTGCTTGCACATAGACAACTGGACAGATCCCGAAGGGAGTCACTTCATGCCCTATAGGCTGTGCGCATGCACCTTTGATCCAAGGTGGCGCAATTGTAACGCATTCCTCTTTTTTTTTTAGTTGGACTCATTTCCTATTGTAGTTTTACAGCTTCCACAAAGCTTGAAGAAAATGGCAAATAAAGTAACGGCCCCACAGAATCCCGAACACACACAAGGCCAAGTGCCTAGAATTTATTTCCTTGCTGTTTCAGTTATATGCCCAAAAAACAAAACAAAGTCTCGGTAAAGATAGTTATTTTAGCGGATTAGATTTCATTGCTCCAGGAAATGACCCCGACGCGTCTCGCCTCCTCGATGTTTTTACACGTAGAATATTTCTCTGCTTATTGTGGCTGCTGAAATGAATGTGGGATTATAGCGGCTTTTATTGTTGCTGTGCGATAACCCCGGAGTCAGAAATGTATTGCTCTGCCGCACCATGTTATGAGCCTGGCGAGGGATGGCGAGATGCCGGCAATGGTGGCCGCCAAGCTCCAAAACAAGGTCTTACTTTCTATTAAAGCTAATCTTACGTTCTATCAAATATCCAAATTAAAGACCCCGTCCAGGCAATAAAAACATGGTCCGGTTGAAAAAAAACTTCAAAGAGGAACTTCGGTGGCCCTGGAGTCTAAAATACTCCAGGTCCAGCCAAGTAAGACTCCTTGGGGAAGCACGAAATGGGATGCCCCCTTTGTAAAACCCCCCACAAGCCCCAATACACTAACCTTCTCCTGGAGCCCTCGCCGCGTCTCTGCACTGAGGCCACATCCCTGCTCACCTCTAGCTGTGCACTTGCCTGCCTTTCTGAATGGGTGGTTCAGGAACGCAACGGTTAAAAGGTGAGCAGGGGATCCGGCCGATGGCACACTGGGCACCTTCGGCGCCGCCCAGGCGGCTGAGCCATCAGCGGAGCTGAATGAAAGCGAGCTGATTGGCTGCGTGCTGCTGAGCCAATGAGCGTCCTCACTCTCTCTGAGTCTGCGCCGTGGCAGCGGAAGGAAGGTGAGTGTATGGGGCAACATGGGGGGATAAAAAAAAAGCAGGGGCATCCCAATTTGGGACTCATCCCCCTAGAGGAACAACACATGGGAAAGTGAAATTCCCGAAAACAAAGACCCTGAGATTAGCCTGGTTGTCACCAATACAAACATCATTAGGGCGCAAAAAAAGCCCTATGCATCAACGCGTTTCATACTAGATGTCTTTAAAGAAGCAATATCGTAAAATTTTGTAATGTTAAACAATCCAAATAAACACATCGGCTAATGAGAGGAGGGGTCACTTATATACCTGAACTGAATAAAACTCCCACTAAACTTATTCTCACATGGTAGGAATAAAATCCAGGGGTGACAGGTTTAGTCTATGAGGGGTGACAGAACCAGTCACCCCTGATTTTCCTCATTCCTTCCATTAAAATACAAGAAACAAGCCTGGCTGGATATTACTTGATGCCTGGTGTATAGGTGACCCCTGCTCCCACCATCCAGGGCATTTATATGGATTTTTATCATTTTTTTTGCGATAGTGCTCCTTTAATCATGATACTGTCCATAATATTACTTAGTTCCACGGTGTGGACCCTTGCTGCCCTGGGTTATCAACTGTGGGGCCCAGTGAAATCTGGTTCTACCGCAGTATACATAAACAGACAGTTGCCAGCTCTGATCTGGATCAAACCGCAGGAAGCTGCACGGCCAAGAGCGCTCACCCCTTATGTAGTCAATACCTTAGAACAATAGGGCCAGCCGACACCCGGTTTGCAGATTAAAACGTCCAGTTCTATTTGAAGTTCAAATTAAAATGTTCCATCCAAAAAATGATACAACAGGCATATAAAATTATGAAAGGTGTCGACGCGTTTCGGGCAACATGCCCTTAATCATGACCGCAGTATACAGTGTTGGTGCTCTGCCTGCAGGGAGCACCAGGGACCAGAGCTGTAGGATCCACAGGGTGGAAGCGCCAGGGGTAAGCAATGCTGTGGCATCTTAGTTTGCCCTACGGCTCTGGTCCCTGGCCAACACTGCATAATGGGGTAGTGTCAGTCCAATGCATTTTCCAAAGATGCTGTATGGTGGGGGAAGACATCTTGCATAGGGCCCCCTTCTCTAAGGGCCTGATAGCAGCTGCCTCACGGGGGCGCTTACTGGTGAGCCTCGTGTTGAGCAGACACCTGCTTTATTCACTGGAATAGCATTGCAAGGCCAGTCACTGTGACTAATGCAGAGAGCGGCCATCTGGCACAGTGGATGAGGGAGAGGGGGGAGTCAATACTTTTGACTGTCCTGGGTTTTGATCCTTTCCCCGGAGGTACCCAGATTGGGGGTGCCCCGCTGTGTGAACCCCCCCCCCCCCCCCAGATTGCCGCAGCCAACTCACCTCTTTCCTGTCCCACGGTGCAAAAAATCAAAAAGCATTTTTTACCTAGAGAAGCTGAGTTTTCAGAGGCATTCAGGCGCTTTTCTCACTCAGTGCACGTTAAATGAAATGTAAAAGATAGTTTTCGTCTAGTTAAAGTTGACTGGGTCTGGGTTTTGGGGATTTTGGCCCTTTCCCCGGAGGTACCCCGATCGAGGATGCCCCACTGTGTGAACCCCCCCAGATCGTCGCAGCCAACTCATCTCTTCCAGGTCCCACGGCGCCTCTAAGAGCAGCGGCTCCGATGGGCGCATCCTCTGCCTCCCTCTAACAGGGAGTGTGCCCACACCGGCCACTCACAAATACCTGGCGCAAGCAAGCGCACTGCTATAGGGAAGAGGAGGATTCAGCCGCCAGAGCCGTTGCTCCTAGACACGCCAAGGGGCCGGGAAAAGGTGAGTTGTCTGCAGCGATCTGAGGGGGGTTAACACAGCGGGGTGCCCCCAGGGAAAGGGCCAAAACCCAGTATAGTCAAAATCTTGGGTTTTGGCCCACTTTAAGTAGACAAAAGCTATCTTTTACATTTAATTTAATATGTTCTGAGTGAGAAAAGCATCTGAATTCCTCTGAAAACTCAGCCTCTCCAGGTAAAAAATCCAAAATGCTTTTTGATAAGCCTCCACAGTATGTGCTTATATGAAACCACAACCCAAGGCAAAGAGATTTTGGCAGCGTATATTTTACCTAAGAACAGACAATTTTCATTCAGGCCTGAAACACTGTAATTTATAACGGCAGACATTTGTAGCCGACACTCCTCGCTTTCTAATGACCCTAAAATACCTGCCATAAGGGTTCTTGTTACACTATATTCAATTATGAGAGAGGACAGGCAGTCAGAAATGTCAAAACGGCTTAGCGATGCCGAGAAACATGACTTACCTTATCTTACTTTATATTTAATTCGCTGTATAACAAAAACAATATTTCCTTTAAGCTTACTTACTCTATAATTTATTTTATAGTTTTAGTAATAGTTACTTGTACAAGTAAGGGCTGCACTAACAATGGGCATACCGGGGCAGGAGCCAGGGCAACTGGCACATTCAGGGGCCAATGCTGATGTGGACTGGTCCTTGGGTGCTACCCACTGTACCGGCTAGCTGGGTGTCCTTGAGATGATTCTCCATTGGGTGCCACCTACTGTACTGGCTAGCTGGGTGTCCTTGAGATGATTCTCCATTGGGCTGCACCCACTGTACGTGCTAGCTGGGTGTCCTTGGGATGATTCTCCATTGGGCTGCACCCACTGTACCGGCTAGCTGGGTGTCCTTGGGATGATTCTCCATTGGGCTGCACCCACTGTACCGGCTAGCTGGGTGTCCTTGGGATGATTCTCCATGGGACTGCACCCACTGTACCGGCTAGCTGGGTGTCCTTGGGATGATTCTCCATTGGGCTGCACCCACTGTACGTGCTAGCTGGGTGTCCTTGGGATGATTCTCCATGGGGCTGCACCCACTGTACCGGCTAGCTGGGTGTTCTTGGGATGATTTTCCATTGGGTGCCACTCACTGTACCGGCTAGCTGGGTGTTCTTGGGATGATTCTCCATTGGGCTGCACAAACTGTACCGGCTAGCTGGGTTCAACCTGCTCATGGCTAGGCTCAGGCCTAGCGGATGATCACCAACAATGCAGATGGTGGTGAGTATTGCAGGGCAGTTGTCAGCAATGGTGGACTTCTCAGTGGCAGTGGAGAAAGCCTCCAAGACTGTAGTATGCTCAGCAGCAGTGGAGAAGGCAGTAAAGACAGGGGCGATTGGCAGCAATGGAGAAGGGACCATAGGATGATCAGCAGCAGCTGAGAAGGTGGCAAGGACCAGAGGATGATCAGTGACAGCAGATAAGGTGGCAAGGACCAGAGAATGATCAGTGGCAGCTGAGAAGGTGGCAAGGACCCAAGGATGATAAGTGGCAGCAGCTAAGGGGGCAAGGACTGGAGGATGATCACTAGCAGCAGAGAAGATGGCAAGGACCAGAGGATGATCAGTGGCAGCAGATAAGGTGGCAAGGACCAGAGGATGACCAGTGGCAGCAGATAAGGTGGTAAGGATCAGAGGATGATCAATGGCAGAAAAGAAGGTGGCAAAGACCAGAGGATGATCAATGGCAGAAGAGAAGGTGGCAAGGACCAGAGGATGATCAGTGAAAGCAGAGAAGGTGGCAAGGAGCGGAGGATGATCAGTGACAGCAGATAAGGTGGCAAGGACCAGAGGATGATCAGTGGCAGCAGATAAGGTGGTAAGGATCAGAGGATGATCAATGGCAGAAAAGAAGGTGGCAAAGACCAGATGATGATCAATGGCAGAAGAGAAGGTGGCAAGGACCAGAGGATGATCAGTGGCAGCAGATAAGGTGGCAAGGACCAGAGGATGATCAGTGGCAGCAGAGAAGGTGGCAAGGAGCAGAGGATGATCAATGGCAGAAGAGAAGGTGGCAAGGACCAGAGGACAATCAGTGGCAGCAGAGAAGGTGGCAAGGACCAGAGGACAATCAGTGGCAGCAGATAAGGTGGCAAGGACCAGAGGACAATCAGTGGCAGCAGAGAAGGTGGCAAGGACCGGAGGATGATCAGTGACAGCAGAGAAGGTGGCAAGGACCAGAGGATGATCAGTGACAGCAGAGAAGGTGGCAAGGACCAGAGGATGATCAGTGACAGCAGAGAAGGTGGCAAGGACCAGAGGATGATCAGTGGCAGAAGAGAAGGTGGCAAGGAGCAGAGGATGATCAGTGGCAGAAGAGAAGGTGGCAAGGAGCGGAGGATGATCAGTGGCAGAAGAGAAGGTGGCAAGGAGCGGAGGATGATCAGTGGCAGAAGAGAAGGTGAAGCAGAGGAAGTGGCAGAGACCAGCTTGCTGTGCAATGTAACAAGCAGAATAGTAGTTATCTGTTGCAGCCAAGAGGGGGCCGAAGAGGCAGAATGCCCGGGGGGGGGGGGGGGGGGGCAAAGTCCTGGTCCCTAAGTTCGGCCAAACGTTTACTCAGATGTAAACTTCAGCTCACACCCAAAAGCACACCCAAAGGACATTTAGCATGAACTTAATTGTGTGTGGGTGGAAAAAAAATTGCAGACAAAAGCACTTTTCATGACTTTTAAGCCTCGATTCAATAAGAATTGAAAAAAATCTCATGGTAGTAAAACAATTCACTTTATGATGTAACTGTCCACATAAGGACATCAATGGGATAAAAATTATTGAAATATAAAAAATCACTAAAAAAAAAAAAAATAAAAAGGCTGAGAATTTCACTGTTACTGTATCACCAGATAGGAAATTAATGGGGCCAATTCAGAGCCAGGTGAGATTTTTTTAGAGAGAAAATTGCCGTTGACTTTCATTGTCTACCTTGGAGCTGATTCAGAGCCTGGTGAAAATTTATGCTCAAGATTTCACCAATTTGTTTTTTGCATAGATCATAGCTAGGGATGAGCGAATCGATCCGGACGAACCCGGATTCGATCCGAATTTCAGGAAAAATTCGATTCGGATCGAATCCGAATTTCCCCGCGATTCGATCACTCGAAGTTTTCCTTTAACATCCATTCATTTACATTTACAGGCATTCTAAGATGGCGGACGGGACATGTCTGGACATCTATCCCGCGCCAGTGCAAGCTGGGGCAGCCACATGCAGCCTATCAGCAGCCAGCAAGCCCGGTGACGTCACACAGCGGTATTTAACGGCGGCCATCTTGCTTTTCCTCATTTCTCTATTGCATTCGTGACAGACAGAACGCTGTGTAGCTGAGGCACTTAGACAGGCAGGGACAGACAGGGACAGGCTGGAGACAGGCAGGAGACAGGCAGGAGACAGACAGGAGACAGACAGAAAGCCAGGGAAAGGTAGGAAAAACGGAGGCTGTGACAGGGAGATTTTTTTTTTTTTCATCCAGCCTTTGTTAGCGTTTTCAGGCTGCTTATAGTAACTAACTGTGCATATATACTGAACTGATCTTAAGTCTGCTGTGAGGCATCCCATTCTGTGACTAAAGCAGCCTCTGTTTAAGACCATATAAGCATTTGCTCTTATCATATTTGAAATTAGCCTGATAAAGACACTTTTGCTGGGCAAAGCACTACTGTACCCTGCCAGGTCCATTCCTGCCCAGGGCATCCCATTCTGTGACTAAAGCAGCCTCTGTTTAAGACCATATAAGCATTTGCTCTTATCATATTTGAAATTAGCCTGATAAAGACACTTTTGCTGGGCAAAGCACTACTGGACCCTGCCAGGTCCATTCCTGCCCAGGGCATCCCATTCTGTGACTAAAGCAGCCTCTGTTTAAGACCATATAACCATTTGCTCTTATCATATTTGAAATTAGCCTGATAAAGACACTTTTGCTGGGCAAAGCACTACTGGACCCTGCCAGGTCCATTCCTGCCCAGGGCATCCCATTCTGTGACTAAAGCAGCCTCTGTTTAAGACCATATAAGCATTTGCTCTTATCATATTTGAAATTAGGCCTGATAAAGACACTTTTGCTGGGCAAAGCACTACTGTACCCTGCCAGGTCCATTCCTGCCCAGGGCATCCCATTCTGTGACTAAAGCAGCCTCTGTTTAAGACCATATAAGCATTTGCTCTTATCATATTTGAAATTAGCCTGATAAAGACACTTTTGCTGGGCAAAGCACTACTGGACCCTGCCAGGTACATTCCTGCCCAGGGCATCCCATTCTGTGACTAAAGCAGCCTCTGTTTAAGACCATATAAGCATTTGCTCTTATCATATTTGAAATTAGCCTGATAAAGACACTTTTGCTGGGCAAAGCACTACTGTACCCTGCCAGGTCCATTCCTGCCCAGGGCATCCCATTCTGTGACTAAAGCAGCCTCTGTTTAAGACCATATAAGCATTTGCTCTTATCATATTTGAAATTAGGCCTGATAAAGACACTTTTGCTGGGCAAAGCACTACTGGACCCTGCCAGGTCGATTCCTGCCCAGGGCATCCCATTCTGTGACTAAAGCAGCCTCTGTTTAAGACCATATAAGCATTTGCTCTTATCATATTTGAAATTAGGCCTGATAAAGACACTTTTGCTGGGCAAAGCACTACTGTACCCTGCCAGGTCCATTCCTGCCCAGGGCATCCCATTCTGTGACTAAAGCAGCCTCTGTTTAAGACCATATAAGCATTTGCTCTTATCATATTTGAAATTAGCCTGATAAAGACACTTTTGCTGGGCAAAGCACTACTGTACCCTACCAGGTCCATTCCTGCCCAGGGCATCCCATTCTGTGACTAAAGCAGCCTCTGTTTAAGACCATATAAGCATTTGCTCTTATCATATTTGAAATTAGGCCTGATAAAGACACTTTTGCTGGGCAAAGCACTACTGGACCCTGCCAGGTCGATTCCTGCCCAGGGCATCCCATTCTGTGACTAAAGCAGCCTCTGTTTAAGACCATATAAGCATTTGCTCTTATCATATTTGAAATTAGGCCTGATAAAGACACTTTTGCTGGGCAAAGCACTACTGTACCCTGCCAGGTCCATTCCTGCCCAGGGCATCCCATTCTTTGACTAAAGCAGCCTCTGTTTAAGACCATATAAGCATTTGCTCTTATCATATTTGAAATTAGCCTGATAAAGACACTTTTGCTGGGCAAAGCACTACTGGACCCTGCCAGGTCCATTCCTGCCCAGGGCATCCCATTCTGTGACTAAAGCAGCCTCTGTTTAAGACCATATAAGCATTTGCTCTTATCATATTTGAAATTAGCCTGATAAAGACACTTTTGCTGGGCAAAGCACTACTGTACCCTGCCAGGTCCATTCCTGCCCAGGGCATCCCATTCTGTGACTAAAGCAGCCTCTGTTTAAGACCATATAAGCATTTGCTCTTATCATATTTGAAATTAGCCTGATAAAGACACTTTTGCTGGGCAAAGCACTACTGGACCCTGCCAGGTCCATTCCTGCCCAGGGCATCCCATTCTGTGACTACAGCAGCCTCTGTTTAAGACCATATAAGCATTTGCTCTTATCATATTTGAAATTAGCCTGATAAAGACACTTTTGCTGGGCAAAGCACTACTGGACCCTGCCAGGTCCATTCCTGCCCAGGGCATCCCATTCTGTGACTACAGCAGCCTCTGTTTAAGACCATATAAGCATTTGCTCTTATCATATTTGAAATTAGCCTGATAAAGACACTTTTGCTGGGCAAAGCACTACTGTACCCTGCCAGGTCCATTCCTGCCCAGGGCATCCCATTCTGTGACTAAAGCAGCCTCTGTTTAAGACCATATAAGCATTTGCTCTTATCATATTTGAAATTAGGCCTGATAAAGACACTTTTGCTGGGCAAAGCACTACTGGACCCTGCCAGGTCGATTCCTGTTGGGGCATCCCATTCTGTGACTAAAGCAGCCTCTGTTTAAGACCATATAAGCATTTGCTCTTATCATATTTGAAATTAGGTCTGATAAAGACACTTTTGCTGGGCAAAGCACTACTGTACCCTGCCAGGTCCATTCCTGCCCAGGGCATCCCATTCTGTGACTAAAGCAGCCTCTGTTTAAGACCATATAAGCATTTGCTCTTATCATATTTGAAATTAGCCTGATAAAGACACTTTTGCTGGGCAAAGCACTACTGGACCCTGCCAGGTCCATTCCTGCCCAGGGCATCCCATTCTGTGACTAAAGCAGCCTCTGTTTAAGACCATATAAGCATTTGCTCTTATCATATTTGAAATTAGCCTGATAAAGACACTTTTGCTGGGCAAAGCACTACTGGACCCTGCCAGGTCCATTCCTGCCCAGGGCATCCCATTCTGTGACTACAGCAGCCTCTGTTTAAGACCATATAAGCATTTGCTCTTATCAGATTTGAAATTAGCCTGATAAAGACACTTTTGCTGGGCAAAGCACTACTGGACCCTGCCAGGTCCATTCCTGCCCAGGGCATCCCATTCTGTGACTACAGCAGCCTCTGTTTAAGACCATATAAGCATTTGCTCTTATCATATTTGAAATTAGCCTGATAAAGACACTTTTGCTGGGCAAAGCACTACTGGACCCTGCCAGGTCCATTCCTGCCCAGGGCATCCCATTCTGTGTCTACAGCAGCCTCTGTTTAAGACCATATAAGCATTTGCTCTTATCATATTTGAAATTAGCCTGATAAAGACACTTTTGCTGGGCAAAGCACTACTGTACCCTGCCAGGTCCATTCCTGCCCAGGGCATCCCATTCTGTGACTAAAGCAGCCTCTGTTTAAGACCATATAAGCATTTGCTCTTATCATATTTGAAATTAGGCCTGATAAAGACACTTTTGCTGGGCAAAGCACTACTGGACCCTGCCAGGTCGATTCCTGTTGGGGCATCCCATTCTGTGACTAAAGCAGCCTCTGTTTAAGACCATATAAGCATTTGCTCTTATCATATTTGAAATTAGGCCTGATAAAGACACTTTTGCTGGGCAAAGCACTACTGTACCCTGCCAGGTCCATTCCTGCCCAGGGCATCCCATTCTGTGACTAAAGGAGCCCCTGTTTAAGACCATATAAGCATTTGCTCTTATCATATTTGAAATTAGCCTGATAAAGACACTTTTGCTGGGCAAAGCACTACTGTAGCCTGCCAGGTCCATTCCTGCCCAGGGCATCCCATTCTGTGACTAAAGCAGCCTCTGTTTAAGACCATATAAGCATTTGCTCTTATCATATTTGAAATTAGGCCTGATAAAGACACTTTTGCTGGGCAAAGCACTACTGTACCCTGCCAGGTCCATTCCTGCCCAGGGCATCCCATTCTGTGCCTAAAGCAGCCTCTGTTTAAGACCATATAAGCATTTGCTCTTATCATATTTGAAATTAGCCTGATAAAGACACTTTTGCTGGGCAAAGCACTACTGTACCCTGCCAGGTCCATTCCTGCCCAGGGCATCCCATTCTGTGACTAAAGCAGCCTCTGTTTAAGACCATATAAGCATTTGCTCTTATCATATTTGAAATTAGCCTGATAAAGACACTTTTGCTGGGCAAAGCACTACTGGACCCTGCCAGGTCCATTCCTGCCCAGGGCATCCCATCCCAGGGCAGCCTCTGTTTAAGACCATATAAGCATTTGCTCTAATTATATTTATATTATAAGACACTTTTGCTGGGCATAGGCTTACTGCTGCCTGCCAGGTGCACTTCTGTTGAGGCATCCCATTCTGTAACATAGCATACCCCTCTTTATTTACACTAAGCAGCTCTCTTATTTACACTAAGCAGGCCTGTTGGAGGCTGAGTGTTACTGCTCACTTTTGGTGTGCATTATATTCTGTTTCATATAGACCCACCGCTGCCCGGGGTTTTTTTAAATATCACCTACTACCACGCCAGTTAGACTATGTCGGGCAGACAAGTGCCTGGAAGTGAAAAGAGGAGTGGCAGAGGCCAAGATTCCGCAGGCAGAGCTCGCATCAGACTGGGGGCCAGTAGCAGCAGGAGTCACGCTGAGAGACCTAATCTGCCAGTATCTGCTAGCGGTCGGGTCTCCACCAGTAACGCATCTGCCCTGGTAGATTGGCTGACGCGCTCATCAACAACATCATCACAACTTACATCTGAGACCCCCAGTCTAGGGTCGGTAGGTTCCTCTGACACAACCCTGAGTTGGCATGCCCCGAGAGCAGTCCCTGTCCTCCCATTGCCTCTGTCCTACGCCGTTCCCTCCCCCAGCGACGTATCCTATGCTTTGGGTTCAGCTCCACTCTTTAGTGAGGAGGACGATCAGATACAGGAGGACAGTCAGCAGCTACTGCCCAGCCAAGAAATGGAGGTGGCTTCTTTAGCTAGGCAGACAAATAGTGATGTGGACAGTGTCGTGGGTGCTGCGAGCGTTCCAGCTCCTGCGCCAGACACTGTTGACGAATCCACGAACATCAGTGACGTACAGCCACAACTCGGTGATGATGATGATGATGACGATGAAGCCGATCGCACTTGGGAGCCGGGTGATGAAGGGGCTTCATCGTCATCATCAGGAGAAGAGGGGCGCAGGTTGCCCCGGAGTCAGCAGCTGAGGCAGCAAGGTGGTAGCAGTCAGCATGGGGGCACAATTCCAAAGGCTGGAGCCGGCCGGGGCCGGGGCCGGGGTAGAGCACCTGCTGTGCGGCAGTCTACCTTATCGGGAGGTAGTGGAGCAGGGGTTCCTGGAGTTGGCAACAGCAGCAGTGAATCAGTGAGGCCAGGGGGTGGGAAAAGTAGCTACTCGGCAGTGTGGCAGTTTTTCCTGAGGCATCCGCAGGAGGGTAACATGGCCACATGCAAGATATGTAGGCAAAAGGTGAAGCGTGGCCAGGGTCCAAATGTTGGCACCACGGCCCTGCGTCAACATATGATGCGTCACCATAAAACGACCTGGGAGAACCGAGGCTCCCAAGGGGTGGTCCAGTCTGCTTCCTCACCAAGTGAGCTCCCAATTTCTGCCAGCCAAGGCTCCAGCACCTCAGCCGAAGGCAGCTGTGCGTCATACCCATCCCCTGTCGCTCCTGCTCCTCCTCCTCCTCCTCCAAGTCATGCATCCCGCCAGCAATCCATCAGCGAAGCCATGTCCAAGAGACAGCAGTATGCGCCCACTCATCCTACGGCGCAGAAGCTGAATGTGCTCCTGTCCAAGTTGCTGGTGCTGCAGTCGCTCCCTTTTCAGGTGGTGGAATCTGCACCTTTCAGAGAACTGATGGCTTGTGCCGAGCCGAGGTGGAGAGTCCCAAGCCGTCATTTCTTTGCCAAGAAGGCAGTACCAGCGCTGCACACTTTTGTTGAACAGAAGGTGGGCCAGTCCTTGAGCCTGTCGGTGTGTAGCAAAATACATGGCAGCGCCGACATCTGGAGCTGTAACTACGGTCAGGGGCAGTACATGTCGTTTACGGCCCACTGGGTGAATGTGGTCCCTTTGCAGCAGCAACTTGGACAGGTCACGCCGCTTCGGCCTCCGCGCTCTCTGCCCATTGGGCCTGTGACACCGTGCGACTCGGCCTCCTCATCCTCCGCCATCTCCTCACCCTCCACTGTAGGCTCAAGTCTCAGTGCCCCTCCAGTCTACCATGTGTGCAGGGCACGGAGGTGTCACGCAGTGCTTCACATGGTTTGTCTTGGCGAACGGAGTCACACAGGGGAGGAACTGCTTAAATGTATTAATCAGGAAATCCAAACATGGCTTACTCCGAGAAAACTTAAAATGGGAATCATGGTTACCGACAATGGGAAGAACATTTTGTCTGCGCTGCGCCAAGGAAGCCTGACCCATGCCCCCTGCATGGCTCACGTCTTCAATCTGGTTGTCAAGCGGTTTCTGAAGTGTTCCCCCCATCTGCAAGACATCCTAACAACTTCAAGGAAACTTTGCATGCACTTCAGCCACTCCTACACCGCCAAACACACCCTTCTTGAGCTACAGCGTCAGAATGGTATCCCCCAACATAGTCTGATTTGCGATGTTTCCACCCGTTGGAATTCCACCCTTCACATGTTGGACCGATTATATGAACAGAGAAAAGCCATCACGGATTTCCTGATGATCCAAGCAGATAGGGGGACTCCCCTGTGTAACTTCAATGTCAACCAGTGGCAGCTCATACGTGACACCTGCCGTTTGCTCAGGCCCTTTGAGGATGCCACTTTATTTGTCAGTCGGCAGGATTACGGGATGAACGACGTGATTCCACTGCTTCATGTACTACAGCACATGTTGGAAACCATGGCTGGTCAGGGCACTGGAGACATGGCGTTTACATCTTACGGCCACATGAACCCCGCTGGAGCTGAACTGGAGGAGGAGGAAGAGGAGGAGGAGGAGTTGCCCAGCGAAACACAGTTTAGGCTTGGTGAAATGGCTGGTTTATCTAGTCAGCGGACAGGAGAGGAGGAGCAGGAGCAGCCAGAGGAGCTAGAGGTTTTTGAGGAAGGCGAGACAGAGGACCCGGGCACACCGTGGCAGTATGCAGTGGAGATGGAGACAGGTAGTCCATCCGAGTCACTTGCGCAAATGGCACGAAGCATGCTCACGTGCTTGCGTAGTGACCCCAGAATTGTTTCCATCTGTCGGCGGGATGACTTCTGGCTGTCCACCTTATTGGACCCTCGCTTCCGGCACAAAATGGGGGCATTTTTTAAACCCACCGAGAGGGAGGACAAACTCAACTACTACAAAGACATTCTACGTAGGCAGTTGGCCGATGCCTATCTGCGCCATGGTCCATACTCTCGCAGGTCTGACTCGAGGGGACCTCTGCGCTCACCTTCCACTGCCATGGCCGCTGGGGGGGTTGGCAGGAGCAGCAGCAGCAGCTCCATCAGCAGCAGCAGCCTCAGTCTTCAGTCGCTAATGAGTAGCTTTCTACACCCGCATAGTGAGGCTACTCATGAGCAGCAGGAAGACCTGGAGCAGGACCTGAACCAGCAGGTCATGTCATACTTTGACATGACCATGCCAACACACCTTGAGGATCCGCTGGACTTCTGGGCAGCCAAACTTGATTTGTGGCCGCAACTAGCAGAGTTTGCCCTGGAAAAGCTGTCCTGCCCGGCAAGTAGCGTGCCATCTGAGCGGGTGTTTAGTGCGGCGGGGGCCATAGTTACGGCGAGGAGAACTCGTCTGTCAACTAAAAATGTGGAGAGACTCACCTTTGTCAAAATGAATCAGGGATGGATCAGCCAGGATTTCCACCCACCAATGCCTGATGCATGCGACTAGATTCAGCATGGTGCCACGTTTTACACTTTCCAAATGGTGCAAAACATATTTATGTCTTTAGGCCATTTTTTGGGCTCCTGCTGCTGCTACTGTCAACTCCTGCCAACTCCAGGGTGTGATTCATCCAATTTTTGGGCTCCTGAAGCCAACTCCAGTGTATATTTGGGCTCCTGCTGCTGCTGCTGCCAACTTCTGCCAACTCCAGGGTGTGATTCATCCAATTTTTGGGCTCCTGAAGCCAACTCCAGTGTATATTTGGGCTCCTGCTGCTGCTACTGTCAACTCCTGCCAACTCCAGGGTGTGATTCATCCAATTTTTGGGCTCCTGAGGCCAACTCCAGTGTATATTTGGGCTCCTGCTGCTGCTGCTGCCAACTTCTGCCAACTCCAGGGTGTGATTCATCCAATTTTTGGGCTCCTGAGGCCAACTCCAGTGTATATTTGGGCTCCTGCTGCTGCTGCTGCCAACTTCTGCCAACTCCAGGGTGTGATTCATCCAATTTTTGGGCTCCTGAAGCCAACTCCAGTGTATATTTGGGCTCCTGCTGCTGCTGCTGTCAACTCCTGCCAACTCCAGGGTGTGATTCATCCAATTTTTGGGCTCCTGAGGCCAACTCCAGTGTATATTTGGGCTCCTGCTGCTGCTGCTGCCAACTTCTGCCAACTCCAGGGTGTGATTCATCCAATTTTTGGGCTCCTGAGGCCAACTCCAGTGTATATTTGGGCTCCTGCTGCTGCTGCTGCCAACTTCTGCCAACTCCAGGGTGTGATTCATCCAATTTTTGGGCTCCTGAGGCCAACTCCAGTGTATATTTGGGCTCCTGCTGCTGCTGCTGCCAACTTCTGCCAACTCCAGGGTGTGATTCATCCAATTTTTGGGCTCCTGAAGCCAACTCCAGTGTATATTTGGGCTCCTGCTGCTGCTACTGTCAACTCCTGCCAACTCCAGGGTGTGATTCATCCAATTTTTGGGCTCCTGAAGCCAACTCCAGTGTATATTTGGGCTCCTGCTGCTGCTGCTGCCAACTTCTGCCAACTCCAGGGTGTGATTCATCCAATTTTTGGGCTCCTGAAGCCAACTCCAGTGTATATTTGGGCTCCTGCTGCTGCTACTGTCAACTCCTGCCAACTCCAGGGTGTGATTCATCCAATTTTTGGGCTCCTGAAGCCAACTCCAGTGTATATTTGGGCTCCTGCTGCTGCTGCTGCCAACTTCTGCCAACTCCAGGGTGTGATTCATCCAATTTTTGGGCTCCTGAAGCCAACTCCAGTGTATATTTGGGCTCCTGCTGCTGCTACTGTCAACTCCTGCCAACTCCAGGGTGTGATTCATCCAATTTTTGGGCTCCTGAGGCCAACTCCAGTGTATATTTGGGCTCCTGCTGCTGCTGCTGCCAACTTCTGCCAACTCCAGGGTGTGATTCATCCAATTTTGGGCTCCTGAGGCCAACTCCAGTGTATATTTGGGCTCCTGCTGCTGCTGCTACTGTCAACTCCTGCCAACTCCAGGGTGTGATTCATCCAATTTTTGGGCTCCTGAAGCCAACTCCAGTGTATATTTGGGCTCCTGCTGCTGCTACTGTCAACTCCTGCCAACTCCAGGGTGTGATTCATCCAATTTTTGGGCTCCTGAAGCCAACTCCAGTGTATATTTGGGCTCCTGCTGCTGCTGCCAACTTCTGCCAACTCCAGGGTGTGATTCATCCAATTTTTGGGCTCCTGAAGCCAACTCCAGTGTATATTTGGGCTCCTGCTGCTGCTACTGTCAACTCCTGCCAACTCCAGGGTGTGATTCATCCAATTTTTGGGCTCCTGAAGCCAACTCCAGTGTATATTTGGGCTCCTGCTGCTGCTGCTGCCAACTTCTGCCAACTCCAGGGTGTGATTCATCCAATTTTTGGGCTCCTGAAGCCAACTCCAGTGTATATTTGGGCTCCTGCTGCTGCTACTGTCAACTCCTGCCAACTCCAGGGTGTGATTCATCCAATTTTTGGGCTCCTGAAGCCAACTCCAGTGTATATTTGGGCTCCTGCTGCTGCTACTGTCAACTCCTGCCAACTCCAGGGTGTGATTCATCCAATTTTTGGGCTCCTGAGGCCAACTCCAGTGTATATTTGGGCTCCTGCTGCTGCTGCTGCTGCCAACTTCTGCCAACTCCAGGGTGTGATTCATCCAATTTTTGGGCTACTGAAGCCAACTCCAGTGTATATTTGGGCTCCTGCTGCTGCTACTGTCAACTCCTGCCAACTCCAGGGTGTGATTCATCCAATTTTTGGGCTCCTGAGGCCAACTCCAGTGTATATTTGGGCTCCTGCTGCTGCTGCTGCTGCCAACTTCTGCCAACTCCAGGGTGTGATTCATCCAATTTTTGGGCTCCTGAAGCCAACTCCAGTGTATATTTGGGCTCCTGCTGCTGCCAACTTCTGCCAACTCCAGGGTGTGATTCATCCAATTTTTGGGCTCCTGAGGCCAACTCCAGTGTATATTTGGGCTCCTTCTGCCCCTCATAGTGATGCCACTTCAACTCTCTGCAATTGTGCCGCTCTGCGATTCTATTAGCGATGCCTCTGATCTGCATGTGATATTTATTCAAAGTATTATTTAACTAACCCAGCACGCATCCTGTGCGTGTTACAGCAAGGCAGAATGGTTTACAACCCTATTGAGGCTCTAGGAGGCTCAGAAATAGCCGTTTTTAATAGCGATTCGTCGCAAATTTATTCGGGTCGAAACGATTTTTGTCGGAAAATTCGGCGAATCAGTCGAATCGAATTTTTCAAAAGTTCGCTCATCTCTAATCATAGCAGGCCAAAAGAAGGCCCAGGACAATGCCCGGTGGGCCGCACTGTTTTGGGGCCAGTTGGGCTGCTGCTTTTAAGATGCACATTCAATGCTTGCCCTCTTAGCCTCCCCCACAGCCCCCTGTACCTACACTCCAAGGAACCCCAGCCCCCAATGATATAACCCTGGCATCATGGTTGGGGGGAGGGGAGCCCTGAGTAAGGATGTCTCAGGCCGGCCAGGGGCTGGTGAAATCCAGGTCTGATTTTTGCCCCCAGTATGCCACAGGACATAGAGTGCTGTTGTTTCCAAACGTAATAACAAATATCCTTACCACATTCGCAAAATGATGTATGTAACCTGTAAACATGCCCCGTCACATGTACAGGTCAGTTTGGGGGAAAAAGGTAGAAAAACATGTTTATTGCACTTTTTTGTGTCTTAATACTAAAACGGTCACCGAAATGCAGGTTGCAACCCACACCGCGAGTCACACTGGCTTCACCAAATAAATAGCATGACCACCATTGACCACCACCAATTAGCATGACCACCATTGTTGACCACCATCTGTTTATTCAGCAACAGTGAAATTCTCCGGCTTTTTTATCAAGTGATTTTTTTACTACCATGAAAATTTCTTTTAACTCTTTTGGAATCGAGGCCAAAGTCTTAAAAACATTTTCATTATTCTACATTGCACAACGCTCACTGCCATCCAACAGTGAGCGCTGTCCTCCCCTCCTGGCATTTGGGCTATAGGGGGATAAAGGTTCCTGGCTGTATGACTGGCATCCTGCCAGAGGGAAGGCCAGGCTCCCCTACTTGTGTCGGTGTCAGGCTAGAGGTGAGGGGCATGAAGGAGGGCCTCCAGAGATTAAAGGAGCACTATTGCGAAAAAATGACCCAATGATAAAAATCTGTATAAATATGCTGGATGGAGGGAGGAGGGGTCACTTATACACCCGGTATCGAGAAATATCCAGCCAGGCTTGATTTTTTTTTTTTTTTTTTTGTTTTTAATGGAAGGAAGAGGACATCTTGGGTGACAGACTCTGTCACCCCTCATAGACTAAGAGGCTGATTCATTAACGGCAGGTACCGACAGTTGAGCGACTGTAGCGGTATTTTCACAGCGCCCGCTAGTAGTCGCTGTGCTTGGCCGTTGTTCGGTTGTTGACAGCGACTCAGTCGGTGTGCAGTAATGTTGAATACAAGGTTACGAGTCGCTATTTGACAGGTTCCGCGATGTATGGGTGCTTCCACCATATTCATCAAAAAATCACGCTCAAAAAATTCAAGCGCTGTGAAATGCATGTTTAAACCCCAGAGCGCTGGCGGCGATGTGTTAAAAGTAGTTTTTTAACCCCCAAACCACCAAATTTTTGGGAACCAAAAAAAAATTATTTTTAAATAATTTAGTAATATGAATACAATAATATCAGACCTGTAATATCAATTCTGCACTAATTTTTTTTTTTTCCCTTAAAAAAAATTATCTAACATGGCAGAAGTGGTCACAGAATATGTCACATTAAAAAAAAAAAAAAATAATAATAATAACAATTAATTATGAATATTTAAAGATTGTTCCATTGAAATGCACTGGAGAGCGCCAGGTAGCGAGAGGTCATACCTGTCACTGTTCAAGGTCGGACGCTGGCGCTGTGGGCTGAGGCTGGAATAATGATGAATGAGTGGCTATATGGCGCTATCTCAGTCGCTGAGCAGGATCGGCTTGATAAATGTGTGATTGTGGTGGGGAGCCGGCGTTCTCGTGGCGGAGCCCGTCATTACCGTCCGCTCACCAGTCGCTACCTGTCACTATTCCTTCATAAATAAGGGCCTAAACCTGTAACTCCATGATTTTATTCCTACCATGGGAAGAAAACCACAAGCTTGGTGGGAGTTTTATTCAGTTCCCTCCGCTTATTAGCTAATGTGTTTATATGGATTTTTAATATTACACAATTTCGCGATAGTGCTCCTTTAACAAAAGGCTATTCAATAGCCTGGAGTCCAGACATGTTCGACTACCAGTCGAATGCCAATGACTAGTTAACATTGATCTCCCATTAATCAGAGCTGGTAAATTAGCTTACGAAAGAGTTTACAGGAATCCAAAGACACATCCATCACACAGTCACCATCAGACATAACGGGAAAGGGATGATCGTTTGACATCAGCTCAGTAGCGAGTTCTCAGAGACAACGCGACTATGCGGCCATGTGACTATGCAGCCACGCTATGCATTATGGAGGAAATTACCTCTGATTGGAAGCGGAACGGTAATGACGAGCAATACGTCCGTGCTTATTGTTTATTTAATCTTTTTAATTAAACAGGAAGCAAAGTGTAGCGATAAAAATAATATACAATGCAATATAAATAACATAAAACAGGAAATAAAAGTAAAATGAAAGGCAAGGCAATAAAAATAATTTAAAACATTCCACAGCAAAACGATAAAACAAAGAACAGCTACGAGGCTTATTGTGAGCATCAAACCTATAAAAGCAGGAATATTCTCTGAAAGGTATAGAAAGTAAAGCAAGTTTAAAGAGGAACTACATTCGGTTGAGCCAGCACTTGCCACGTCCCTATTTATAGCTGTCGTACCTTATTGGTTTTGAGGTGTGCAATGAATAATGGTAAACCACAGATTATAAGATAAGTATCTACAAAAAAAGAAACTACTCTATCTGATGGACAAATGTTAGGAGAAAGGAAGGAACATGAGAGGGAGAGAGATGGTGGGAAGGTGAGAAGGGATGGGATTCTCCTCTACGAGAGCCTAGAAGACATCCTCATCCATTAGGGAGGAGAAAGCTTTTCTGCTTTATATTGAGATGATTTATGCACAGCAAAGGTGTTGCCAACAAACACAGCTTAGCGCAATACACCTCATTTTTATATTTAGGGCCTCGTAGCAGCAGGCAGCGTCTGGTGAACGCAAAACCACATTTATGAAAGCGAATCTGGTGACTCTAACAGCGTCATGTAGCGTCACATGTATTATTACAGGCAGCTCAGTGTATAGTTCCTCTAACAGTGTCATGTAGCGTCACATGTATTATTACAGGCAGGTCAGTGTATAGCACCTCTAACAGCGCCATGTAGCGTCACATGTATTATTACAGGCAGGTCAGTGTATAGCACCTCTAACAGCGTCATGTAGCGTCACATGTATTATTACAGGCAGGTCAGTGTATAGCGCCTCTAACAGCGCCATGTAGCGTCACATGTATTATTACAGGCAGGTCAGTGTATAGCACCTCTAACAGCGTCATGTAGCGTCACATGTAT